>FWPY01000001.1:1471250-2942500 GCA_900174645.1 Sonneratia alba | reverse complement strand
GCCGAATCGCAAATAAGTTCCATGGTTTCCCCTTTTGCCAAACCAAAAGTCCTACCTCCACTCAAGGAAGTATTTGGTAGCATGCATGCGCAGGGGATTCCTAACTCTTCAAAGTGCAGCCGAGACCCTAATCTTCTTTCATAACGAAGGAGCGAGAAAACGGAAAGCTAGCTAGCGGCTTTCGAGCCTACGCTTGCTGGAAAGAGGGTAAGCAGAAATCCTGAAAGAGATTCAAGCTGCAATGATGCCATGGATGTTATAAGCTTATAAGCCTCACTCGACTCTATCTAGCCATTCGTAGTTAACATTTCCATGAGGAAGAAAACCTTTAGCGTTGTAGTATGAAACTTCCTTACTAAGCTTGCAGTAAAGTAATCCCTTGCTTCTTACCGCAAGTCTTTCTTTCGACCCCGGAATATTCGATTTAGGTTCAAAAGAGGGTTGGCACAAAAGAAAGCGATATACATTCAATTCAATAGACGATGCTTGTAAGGACAGCTTATGGCTAGAATGAATGAAGTGAAGCGAGAAAACTACAAGCGCTAACGCGCGCTCCGGCTTTCGAGCCTACGCTTGCTTGGTACTCTACCCTCCCATTCATAAGAGAGTGGTAGTTGTCACCGGAAGCAGGTGAAAGCAGTGAGTTGAGTAAGTCTTGTCAACAACGCTTCGCACAACTAAATACTTACACACTGTTCACTTCTTTACTTCTCCACCGCCAAAACAAAATGACTTATGCAATTCATACAGGCACGCATGAAACACGAGCGAAAAAGGATGAATTTACCTTAAAAGCTCGCGGGCCCCGACCTGGAAGGCGCTTCCTACCTTCCGCCTCAGCCAAAGTGTGTGGGTTAATCGCCTGAAGTTGCCGTGGAACAAGATCCGTAATGGTTGGTCTTGTTTCACGTCACTTGCATATGAACTAACAAGTTTTCAGTTTGTATTAGTTCATACACACGCCTATGGTGAGCAGTGGTCTCAGGCAAGCATGTTGAAGTGCTCGTGTATTCCACTCTACCTCGGGAAGATGAGCTTGCCGAGTTTCAACAGCTGAACTTAGCCCGAGGAAATGGTTGCGAATAAGGGGGGCAGTTGGCTCGTAAGCTCCAATTCTAAAATCATCAATAAGGTAAAAAAAAAACGGCTTTGTTGGCGGATTGAAACACGCTCTTCGGGTCCCAGGTCATGATACCGAAAAAATGTTTTATTTTTTGCCTGAAATTTACATACATCTATCGTTGTAGTGTTCGGGATTCAGATCATAAGGCATTTATTTCCTCTCTAGTTGTTGGGAGTACTAGGGAGCAAGCGGAGGCTAGACCGGAGCGAGCAAGAAAGCGGCTCGAAAGCCGGAGCGCGCTAGCGTGGTCCCAGCAAGCTACGGGGAGACCGGAGCGAGCAAGAAAGCGGCTCGAAAGCCGCGTTAGCGCTTGTAGTTTTCTCGCTTTGTCTCGGTTGCCTTTATGTTTATAGGGGGCTCGGAGTGAGTCATCACAGCCTTGAAAAAAAATTGAACCATGTGCAAAAAACAAGACACTCGGTTCTCCTTCCGCTCTGCTTTTGGCATGTTGAAGGAGCCGTCGGTATATGTAGGACTTTCAGCCTTAAAGAAAAATGGCACTAGCTGACTCGCCCCTATCTCTAAAGGGCAGAATGGGCCCTTACTCGGCCTATGTTGCCCCTAACTCAAATAAGGGGGCGAGTGCGGTTGATGAACCGGCAAAAAGGAAATAAATATCAGGCCACCTTGCTTAGATCCCCGATCTTAGCATTTGCAGTTTATACAGCCTTGATACCGTTGGACATATGGCTTTAGCAGTTTTTGGGATGTTGATACCACAAGTCTAGCATGTACAGAGAAAAGGACTATACATGTCAATTCTTAATGTTAATTTTGAACTGAACTATTGTAAGCTGAAAGTCCCAAAAGGTCTCTGAATTCAGCAATATTTCTTTATGATTGATACATCAAGATGAAACCAACCAGGAAAATATGTTTCCTTTTCTGAATTCCTCTTATGTATATCAGACTTCTGTTTCCAGCTGACAGTTGAGGTGATTAAGTTAAAAAAAAAAGGGAAAAAGGAAAATAATTAACTCTAGCTCCGTCAATACATCACACTCTAAGAAAGAATAACTAGGAAATGCAAGTGTCTTCCTCATATTTTCTGTATATCATTATCCTTCTTTGATATACACTTTACTGTTTCTTGTACTTGTTCGATGGTTGGACCTTCTTAACACCTCATCTCTCCAGGCAAGGTTCTGGTAGTGCTTGTCGGAGTTTATATGATGGATTTGTGAAGTGGATCATGGGAAAAGTAAGTTCTTTGTTATGCTCTTATGGATTTTACGCCTATATATCTCTGCGCAAATACTAATTTCCTTTCTTTTGTAACTTTTAAGAATGAAAACAGTAGTGACAGTCTTGCAGTCCAGCTGGTAGATGAAAAGCACTGGGATGATCTTGTCATTATTATTGCTGTGGTATGTTCTGCAACTTGATTGATCCATGTTGAAGTGATTATATAATCTCATTTTCCCATCATATCTCAGTTCATAATCTTTTCCTTGTTAACTTTCCATTTTCATTTAGTTATTATTTATAAGAAGAGAAAATAAATACGAGTTAGTGAAGTCTTTTTTATTCCATTTGTACCTTGTATATGTGTTTATTATCGAAATTTGAAGTTGTGATTTCAAAACATATTGATCTATATATAACATTGACGTGCAATTTATGTTAGTTTACGCACAATTGCCCACTGTGCACTATAATGTCGTACTGACGTGTCGTCTATGCTGCCCATACAGGTAAGTTCCTGTCAAAAGGAGACAAGTAATACAATCGGGATGCGTGATACTGTAGAAACTAGTTTGCTTTTACAGCATAAGGCAAAGGTACCTTTCCAATCTTTTGAATTTGTATTTTATTGGGAAACTCTCCATTAGCAAGACTATCGAAGCCCTTAGATATGCTCTCTCCTCGTTTACCTGAAGAGACGTTCAGAGCAACCGAGTGGTTTGCAAACTTTTTTGAAGCAAATTTGAAGAACTGCATGGCTAAGGATATAAAGATCATTTATTGCAATAAATCATGTGCCTCATTTCTAAAATTGCAGGGTAATCTCACCTCGATTTCTTAATATGAAAACAAATTGCAAGATATCATTATTTGGTGTTTGAAAGTTTTCTCTCTTTTAATTAATGGTGTTAGAAAGCTCTCTATGAACAGGAAATGTGCCTAAACGCATAGTAAAAATGGAAGAAGCCATCCAAAATTGCGATTTCGTATCATTTGCTCAGTTGACCTGTGCAGACAGTAACCAGTTTCATGCAGTCTTGTTTGGATACCTGTCCACCAATTTTCTACACGAATGATACATCCCATAGGCAAGTCAAACCTTTTTTTCCCAGAAACATTGTACGTGGGATTATGCAATACTTGTTTATCTCTTAGTTGGATGCATCGCTTCTAACTATGATAATTTACTGCATTCATATTGCAGGATAATTAGCTGTGTTGACAAGTGGAACCAATCTGAAGAAACACCTCAGGCAATAGTTCCACTCTACTGCCAAATGCAGTTCTTATTGCACGGAACAGGAAAACAGCAGCTCTTTTGCTCCAGCGGCTTCTTTACTTCTTTCCACCAAGTTCAAATACTGACATGAGCAGGTGAACTTGTAATCTTTTGTCCACCCCCAATCTTCATTTTGTTTTCAGATTTTATTCCTTGGTTAATATACATCCGCAAAATTTAAATTTGGGTCACCTGCAATTCTTTAGGGAGATTCAATGTGAGGTTGAACTTCATATGAACTCGTGGGGTTGCGCTTTGAGGTGGGTGAACGAGGAGATGCATGATGAATCTAACAGAATTTGAAGAAAATTAACACTGATCAGATTTCTTCCTTTGCAATAAAAAGGCAATGTGATAGCAATAACATTATTCCTGCACAGCTGTATCTTAAGGATCTGGACAGTGGATCCAAGTGGGATGAAATATAGTATAGTTTTCATATAAGTTGATCCAATATTGTTTAAAGTCATTCTTGTCCTTGGATGGGCAGTTATGTTCACGGTGACAAATCCATTCTTAAAAATGCTGGAATTCAGGGGATAAATGACGTGAAAGCTCTGTCACCACCTCCAGAAATCAAGAACAAGGTTCCAGCTCGGAGCAATGTCGGTGAAGTCAGCTACTTCATCTGCACAAGGCCCGGGAGGGGCCCAGTCTTGTTATCCGGTGAATCCTCGCTCTTCTTGACCCGCTTACAGGGCTTCCCAAGCAAGTTACAGAAAAGGAACTCTTTCTGTATCTTCTCCCGTTATATGCGGTTTCATGTCCCTAGCTGATTCTTCTGTAGCATTAGTGGTTCACTGAAATTACAGCAGAGCCGCTCGCGACAGATGCCTCTCAATAGGGTATCCATTATATTCTTTGTCATAACAAAACACTGATTTCTATCAGTAATCTTCGTTCTTGGTTAATTCACGCTCGAGATCTTCCATGGTTAATTAGTGAAGATGCGAATCGGACTGGTTCTGCTTAAAATATACAGGGTGCACTCCGACCAAGAACCTATAATTTACCATTTTACATTGGGCCGAAGCCCAGAACAGGGTCCAGGCCCATGAGGAACCAGGGTTCAGGTCCATTCAGGCCCACGGTTGGGCCATTCTTAATGATCGGCCTAACCAAGGCCCAATACGAGGCAGAAAGGGCCAAGCATATAAGGTCCAACAGAGGCCCAGTCAGGGGACCAATACAATGCTTTGCAATGGCCTGGCAGAAGGCCCAATAATGCCCAACAACACAAGTCAAAATGAACAGCACTGGCCCATCTCCAAGGCCTACCAACAGCCATTCCGTGAACCGGAAATGGCCCAGCAGAAGGCCCATAAATGACAGTCCTCAGGTTCATGAGGAACCAAGGCCCGGGTCAAAGCCCAAAAGGGCCAGGCATGAGGTCCAATAGGGGCCAGTGATGGGGCCCAGACGGGACCAATCCAAAGTCCAACCACCAAGTCAGAAGGCATAAGGCCCAGTAATGGCCCAGCACCACCAAGTCAAAAGGGCCTGCACTGTCCGGTCAAAGGCCCATTGACAGCGATTCAGTGCCTCACAAATGGCCCAGCGGAAGGCCCATAAAGGCCCAAGTTCGCAGGCCCATGAGGAAACTGGGTTCAGGTCCAAGACCCAATAGGGCCGAGCATGAGGTCCAATAGAGACCTTTGATGAGGCCCAGTTGGGAGCAATCCAATGCTATCTAATGGGCCTGGCAAAAGGCCCAGCAACACCAAGTATAAAAGGGCCGCAAGAGGCCCGGTCCAGGGCCCTTCGACAGCACTGCAGTACATAAGAAAAGGCCCATCCGAAGGCCCATAAATGGCTAAGCTCCAAGGCACATTAAGAACCTGGGCTCAGGTCCAAGGCCTAAACCAGGGCCGAAGGTCAGGAATGAGGTCCAATAGAGGCCTGTGATGAGGCCCAGACGGGACCAATCCAGCGACTTGTAATAGGCCAGGCTGAAGGCCCACTAATGGCCCAGTGCAACCAAGTCAAAAGGGCCGGCACTGGTCCGATCAGAGGCCCATTCACAGCTATTCAATGGCCCAGTCGGAGACCCATAAAGGGCTAAGTTCCCAGTCCGATGAGGAACCAGGGTTCAGGTCCAAGGCACAGAAGGCCAGACATCAGGTCCAATAGTGACCCGTAATGAGGCCCAGTTGGAACCGATCCAATGCTTTCTAATGGGCCCGGCAGAAGGCCTAGCAACACCAAGTCAAAAGGACCAGCACTAGCCCAGTCCAGGGCCCATTGACAGCCATTCAGTACTCAAGAATGGCCCTGCAGAAGGCCCACAATTGGCTAAGTTCCCAGGCACATTAGGAACCTGGGTTCAGGTCCAATGCCCAGAACAGCGCCCAACTGCCTGGCAAGAGGTCCAATAGAAGCCGGTGATGAGGCCCAGTCGGGACGAATTCAATTCTATGGAATGGGCCAGATAGAAGGCCCAGTAAGGGCCCAGCATCACCAAGTGAAAAGCGCCGACACGGCCCGGCTAAAGGCCCATTGACAGCCATTCAATGCCTCAGAAGTGGCCCATCGGAAGGCCCATAAATGGCTAAGTTCCGGGGCCCATTAGGAACCTGGGTTGAGGTCCGGGGCCCAAAAGAGCCTGGGATGAGGACCAATTCAAGCCCCTGATGAGGCCTAGCTGGGACCAATCCAATGCTTTGTAATAGGCCTGGCAGAAGATCCAGCAACACGAAGTCAAAAGGGCCGGCACGGGCCCGGTCCAAGGCCCATGAACAGCCATTCAGTGCCCCAGAAATGGCCCAGCAGAAGCCCCAAAAATTGCTAAGTTCCCAGGCCCATGTGGAACCTGGGTTCAGTTCCAAAGCCGAAAGTTGGGCCCAGTCCGAGGACCACTATCAGGCACAGTAATAGGCCTAAACTAGGTTCAGTCCCGAGCCTAGACTCAAGCAGGGTAAAAGGCCCAGTCTGATGCCCAGGCCAGGAACTAGGCCTAGGTTCTAGCCCAGGCCCTGTACAGGGCATACGCACAATCTAAGGCTCATGCTCGGGCCTAGGCTCAGTTTCAGGCATGGGCGTAGGCCGACAATTAGGCCAGCCTTGGGCCCAATCTGAGGCCTTGCGTAGGCCCAATTTTTACCCAGACCGAAACATAATCCTTGTTCTTCAGTAGACCCAGTACTAACCTCAGGGCAAGGCCCATTCCCGTCCGCATTCTTACTATCGTGAGTAGGCCTAGTATTAGTACGGCCTATGTCCAATGCTCCCTAAGTCCCATGGTCAGGACCAATTTTACGCCGAGGCCTAACACAAATCTAAGGATCAGGCTAATACTGAGGCCCAGGACCTTGATCCAGATCGTTTTTAAGGCCACGCTTACTTGTAGTCAGCCTGCCATAAGGACCGGAAGCCCGACCAACTTTAAGAGATGCTGAAGCCCAGATTAGGCTTGAGTGCGGTCAACATTCTAGTACTCGCTCTACATACCACACAAAATACTGTCACAAAACGTGGGCGAGCACCATTCCAATAAAGAAGCACTTATCCCCAAAAAAGAACCACTAATAGCAAAGCTAAATTTATCTTTGGCAAGGTTTGGTAAGTGGTGGTCAATAATTAATCGCGTTGATGATATCTCCACCTGTTGGTCGGTTCATCAACTGTCAAGTGCTACCAATACTATTCCATGCTTGAACAAGGATGCAACTAATTTTGGTATATTTATGCCTGGCTTCATGCCACCAGTAATGAGATCCTCCGGGAGCCAGAAGTTCACAAGGAGTCCATTAATCTGTCAATCTAATAACAAGTTGCATTCAGAATATCATTAAAATGGTCGGAGGATGTCCAAAGATGAAGCATGGGAAGTTATCTATACCTAGATCAAATGTGCAACAACAAAAAGAAATACGAGCAGAACAGATTCGCTAAAAAGAACTGACTGCTCAACCGTGCAACCATAATGGGCAAAGTTTTCTGCATTGTCAGTTTATGACAGATGAGAAACCAACAGAAGGGGTTGCACAATAAAAAATGAAAACAGTGTACGAGCCAGTGGATCTTGTTTCCAGCTTAGAGTTGCACTGCTTGTAGCAATTAAGGGAGAAAAGGTACCAGTATTTTCAATTGTATACTCTTCAAGCCAAATATATACATACATACATATATATATATATAAAGAGGACAATCTTATACATCACCTGAATTGCTATAAGAATAGCAGCATCAGCAAAAACAGATTGATCACCACCCTACGCAGTAGAGGGGCATTTATGTCACAATAGCATTTAAAGCTAGTAGACTAGAATGAAATGCAAAAGAGTGCAGTTGTAATCAGAATTATCCTCTATTAACTTATAGTCATGCTTCTAAGTCTCCTAGAACACAATAACAAGAATGCATGTGAAAATAGAGTCAGTAACATACATTTCCATTGCAGTAACCACCACCAGGAAACTGTAGCCTTAAGCATTAGCAGGAGTGAGCTGGACCTACTCATTTGTATCCACTGAACCGGTAAAGCAACGAAGAATCATCTTCAATTTAATAAATTGAGGAACAATCTGTATCCCTGCCATGAGCAATTACTAAGGATACAACCGTGTTTTCACCCTAATAAATTCCAAAATGTTAGAGAACAAATGACAAGAGTCAACAGTTAAAACTTAAAAAATGGCGAGATCCTTTCCCCTAGAGATATTCTAGGATTCAATGGACTGTTGAATGCTAAAAACATGAAGAGGTAACTTCTATAATCTACATGGCATTAAGGTAGGAATGGAAACCTTGGAATGCGCTATTAACTGATAAGACAAACACAAATATAATGAAAGTTCCAGTCATCCTAATAAATAGAGAAATATTGCAATGATCTGTGATTTTTCCTGGCATCAACAAGCTCTGTAAAGCTTGCACACAAAACTCTATGGTAGTAAAGTGACGAGAAATCAAATTAATTAGATGTCTTATGCTAACTTAAAACTTATCTAAGAAATTTCCAAGAGACAACAAACCTTTCTGTGAAGACTAAAGATTAAGGGACATTATCCTCTTATTTTTCTTTTGATTGGTGACATTATCCTCTCATTAATTCTTCAAATATCTGCAGTTAAAAGGTATCCCAAATATCAAAAAGGACAACAAAGAAGTCCTAAAAGCACGCTACAGTACTCTAGAGAATAGGCTATATGAGGAAATGAAAAAAAAAAATCAGTTGATAGTCAGCCAGGAATAGAAGACGCCAGATGATATAGCAGTTCTTCATTCATTACATTTGCCAAATGGTATGAGGAGAAAACAACAGGAACTTAAGTAGCCAATAGAGGAATGGGCATTTTAATATGTGGATAGTGGGACATGAATTTGTGGAAGTAAAAGAATTTTATTGGTTATTCTTACACGTCATAGGAGGAAAGGCCATTTAAGATTTCTCATCATATAGGACAGGACCATACCTTACTAGTGTTGCTACAGGTAAAGAATCATTTATCTCAGTAAGTAAATTCAATTACTTCATCAGTAAATGATTTTTAACTTAACCAATCAGTGGTTTTCTACTTAATGATTAAGTAAAAAATCATTTACTCATTAAGACGTTCTGTTTATAAACAGTACTGATCTTCCATTTACTTTAAATTGCTTAACTTGTCAAATATAAACAAACACAGCCAAGCATTAAAATAAGTATTGTTAAGTTACTTAAAAGCTATTGTGAGATTTAAGGTACTTCTAGAACAGGCAACTGCTGATCATTCCATAGATGGATTCCTACACTTCAACAAACTGCTAATGAATAGTAATAAAGAGCAAAGTTGACTTCATTTAAAACCCAATTAACAATAATCTTCCTTGCAAATTATTATTGAAATTCGAGATGTACCTCCCCCAAGATTAAGAAAGTTTCAGAACATAACTTGTACTAAGTTGCTCTCTTGGAACCGTAACACCAACTCTATCAGCTATAATTTTGGAGATATAGAATATGATCTGAATAGACATTCAAATACAGTATCATTAACCCTTGAATAGCATGCACCAATGAAACACAAAGAACCGAATTAAGGCGAAGGACAAAATGAGTATGTAAAGCTCAAATAACCATAAGGAATTTATAATCAAGTTCCAAAAAGATTGGATATCACCATCACTGCATGAGCAAGAGATGAGTACCCTCAAGCAAGCTGCTTCAGATAAAAATCTTTAATAATAAAAAGGTTTCATATGTTAGGATACAGAAAATACTACATAGAGTACATAAGAGTCATGCCCAAGTAAGCACCACACCACTAGATAATGTAGCTGGAATAAAACTAAACATTGCAAGTCCTGCATGTAGAGGAAAATTGTTAATACTTGATTGCAAGTATTACAAATAACAATGACTAACATCTCTTAAACTTCTCTAAAATTTAAGCATCACTTATAGGCCTTTATAATGACAAATAAAAAGATAATTATGTTTTGGGAAGCAGTAATAGTAAAGTAAGTCTCTAATTTCAGGAGCCATAGTATTATGTAAATATGGTGTATGTGAAATAATAAGAGGAAAGTTGATAGGTTCTTCACTTTCAAAAGTTAAAAGGACTAAATGTATATAGGGTGTAAAATAATAGAATTAGCAGGCTTTAGATGTAGCTGAATCTGCAAAATTATCTTCCAAAATTAGGATTGTAGATAGTAAGATCGAAACCTGCAGAAGAAAAATGAACAAGACTTCGATAAACGGAGATTGAAAAATGTCCAAACTCAAACTAATGTCTAAATATTAGAGATGATGGCAGCTTATTAATTTTGATATGCAACAAGTATAAAGCACACATCATATCTGTTGAATTGAATGTATTACACTGAGATGCACCATTTTCAATAGAATTATGTATTTATTCACATTTTTTTGGGTGAAATCCACAATTGTCAAAATATTAAAGAATCACTGGCTTCAACTAAGAGTCCTTAAAGAAAAAAAAACTGGAAAATGCATAAGCATCAAACAAAGTTGAAGACGTACAAGCCCAAAACTTGCTCCTGTAGCAGCAACAATTTCTCCACTGCACAAGTCAAACTGACGCATGGAGAAACTTGTGGATCAAGATGACACTAATATGATGTGAAATGAATCATAGATTGGAATATCAAATTTTAACCTGATATAACAAACATACTAAAGGTGATAGAAGACTTAGGCTTCAGCAGGAAGAGAACAGGCTACTCCAGGCAGTAGAATGTTCTGAGAAAAATTAGTTCAAAGATAGTCAAAGCACTCTTTTCGTGAAATGACTGTTTCACTTAATTTTTCAAATCCTGATCCCATTTCTTCACCCTAGAAAATTAGTTTCATGAACTATGATTCTTGGAATGCTAAACATTATGAGAAAATGCACTAGGACAATCAGGACAACCATGGACATCTATCAACACAAAAATGAATCCGAATCAATGCAGAAGTATTTAACCAAGCATGAAATTCCAAATGCCTTCAAAAGCCTACTGGAATATCAAGGGTCATTAGAGTGAGACTGGATTTTCGTAGGATTTTAGACGGGTCCACTAGAACATCGTAGAGTACCCAAAAGTCCAAGATAACTCCAAGTCCTCCAAAGCAAAGTATCTCAGGATCTTAAACCAATGACATCTTAACATGCTTGGACTCCACTTTACACTAGAGTGTCCAAATCATGGCATGTTAAGATTCTAGGACATTCCTGACCTGTGAAACAAAAGGGACGTTTAAATGAATCTGGATCCCCACAATAATTGAAAAACATCAAAAGAATACTGTTCTATTACGGCCCTTGGGGATTTTAGGATTTCATTGACGAGGTCCATGATACTTTAGTTTGATTTTGGGTCTTCTAGGGGTCCTCAGTTATCACTGATAGGGAACTCCGTCTCTCCTGCAAAGCTGCAAAAGTGTAAACAACTACCATCGTAACAATTTCTAATTATTCTAACATGTCAGAGCGAGCACATATTTCACAGCGTACCGTATTCTATTCCACTCCATGAAACACAAAGAACTGCACAAATAGAAACGATATTTTTCCATTAGATGTGCACCAGATAGAACTGTGACCTAGGTTCGACAATTTACTCGCTCCCCAGGAGTCGTCCAATGAAACGGAAAATTCTTACGTCGAGACCATCCTCCTATTGCTGCGATGCAACACTACCGACAAGAAAGGTAATTTGAGAAACATGAAATGACCTAACCTGGTTCGAAGTTTGATTTGCCCGAACCGGTCATGGCATCGAGCGACTGATTGATCGATGGGCTAGCCACGAGCCCCGGGGTGAGCGACTGAGCCTGCCCATTTTGGATGGTGTAAGATAGATAACTAGGTCATTCAAGAGTTTTCGCCATCACAGCGAACGAAAAAGCTCTCTCGCTCCCACTTTCCATCTCGTCAAAGCTCCATCAACCAGTTGAATGAGAGAACATGAGAGAATTTGAATGGTCATAAGGTGATGCTATGCTGTTTTATAATTTTTTTCCCGCCTTAACTAAACTCAACTATAAGAAAAGGCCCAGAATAGGCCCAATAAAGACCCATTCCAAGGTCTCGTCTAGGCAATCAGCGAGGCCCAACCCCAGTCAAGGGTGAAAGTTACCGTTTTCATTTTTTTTTTATTTTTTACGGTTATAATATTTTTTTTCGCTCAATAAAACTTTTTTTTTGGTAAAACCAAATATGATATTTTAAGGTTTATAATATTGAACAAGAGTAATTTTTCCAGATATTGGCTGGGAAGACGAACGCTTTTGGCTCGTTGGGTGGTCAGCTGAGCTGAAGAAGCAAGGAGCAATCAATCCTCGAACACGAATGGCAATGGCGGCAAGCGCTCTTCTACAGCTAATTCACCCTCCCTCCATTACCAGACCATCGATTCTCCTCTCGAAGCCTGCCTTTAGTTCCAATCTCCGTTACTCCCCACTTCGCAAGATCTCCACCTCCATCGTCCTTTGCTCCAATACTGATCGTGCATCTGAGGTCAGCTCTCTCATTCTATTCATCTTTTGATTTACTAGTAGTGTTCGCATGTGATTGTTTACATATGGCATGATCCGATGGTGAAATACAGGCTGCTGCTGCTGCTTCACAGGGTGAGTCCAGTAAGTCTATAGTTGGGGATCTACTCGAATATCTGAATGAATCTTGGACTCATTTTCACGCTACAGGTACGAGAATAATCTAATCCTCTGTGTCCCTATAAAGACAAAATGATAGAAAATAACTGAGAAAGGTATGAGCTTTAGTGTTACTACTTGTTTGTCTCCAAGTGGACATTTATACGTGAGATGAGTGCTGCCACGCCGAATATTGAACCTGTTGTGATTGATTGAAATCCTTGCTGTAAGACCTATAGTTTAGAAGACACCGTGTTTTGTTCCCCATATGGGCCACGAAGTACGCTCTTCTACTTGCAGCTCAAATCGCCCAAAATATGAATTGGTCCTCAGTCCTTTTTCTTTCTGATGCCAAGCTGCTTGTTTCCTCTGTAAATAGAAGGTCATCTCCTTCCTGGGATAGTTCTTGCCTCTTTTTTGAATTTTTGGAAGTTGCTGGTTGCATTGATCAATGGCCATGTAAGTGGTTAGCTCGGCAAGACAAGTGTGTGGCCCATAACTTGTGTCAGTGAGGTCAAAGATACCATGATCTTGGTTTGTGTATTTTTTGAAGGAAACTTTGTTCCCTTTTCTGCTTTTCATGAATGAAGATGCATTTGAATTATTCATCATAAAAAAAGTGTTATCATGTTCTCTGCAGCTGAAGCAAAGAGACAGTTAATTGCTGCTGGGTTTCATTTGCTAAATGAGAATGATGAATGGGACCTTAAGCCTGGTGGTCGCTACTTCTTTACCAGGAACTTGTCTTGCTTGGTTGCTTTTGCCATTGGAGAAAAGTGAGTTGGCCGCTGTGTCTTTAATATTTTAGGTAGAAAGACCAAATTAGAGCACATTTTTGTATCAGTCGACAGCAGATGCCATTTATTCCTTATTGCTTACCAGTATAAAACACTTGCATTTTTTTTCATTACTTGTTGTCCAACTGTACAGATTACCATATTTACTTCTCTTAATTTAAGGGGAAAAATTAGTTGGTTAGGTAATTTGTCATCGTTTTTATAATTCATAATGTTAATATATTTTCCCTTCAACTGCCTATTAGTCAATCCTTCACTGTGGCCTATGAACAAGTTTCTTATAAGGAGTAATGTCTTTGCAGATATGATGTTGGCAATGGTTTTCACGTTATTGCAGCTCATACAGACAGCCCATGTCTTAAACTAAAGCCAAAGTCTGCTTCATCTAAATCTAATTATCTCATGGTCAATGTGCAAACATATGGTGGTGGTCTCTGGCATACTTGGTTTGATAGAGACCTAAGTGTTGCTGGAAGGGTCATTGTAAGAGATACTGGTGGTTCCTTTCTGCACAAGCTTGTCAAAGTGAAAAGGCCTCTGCTACGAGTACCCACACTTGCCATACATCTTGACCGGTTTGTTGAGGCCTTTTTTAACCAATAAATGTCATTATTATTCTATCAATATATTGTTTAGGGAATGACTCCTTATATATATATATATATATTTATTTATTTATTTATTATTTTTTGATGTGACTGTAGCATCCTTTTGATATTTGTATTCTAGAAGCTCTGCATAAAATATATCATAGGTTTTGCCTTTTGTGCTTGATTATATAATAGAAGTAAGGTAGTACTTACGTCCAGTGTGAAACATGCTTTTTTTTCCTGCAAATATGTAAGAGATTTGCTGTTGCCTACCTTTTCTTTCTAGCATTATTTTGTAGCTTTCAGCTTCTAATTTAGAAATTGAAATTTCTTCTGCTAATATTTGGTGCTTCTTTCTTTCTTAATACTGCTACTGCAGTTCATGTGGTATGCTTTTTTTTTTTTTTGACGTGTTGGTTTTTACCTGAGTTTTGGCATCAAATATATGTACTTTGCTCATAGGCTGCACTTTTTTTTTCATATTTCTGGTGGTTTAGCACAGTAAACAAGGATGGATTTAAGCCAAACCTGGAAACTCACCTGATTCCTCTTCTTGCTACAAAACCTGAAGAAACATCTGTAGATCAAGATAATAAAAATGCAATTCCGAAAGCTGTTCATCATCCACTTCTTATTCAGGTATGTCTTCCTGTAAAGCCAAGATTGATTTCTTTCATTGGGGATGCCATATCTTGCTCCAAACAAGGGAACCTTTTATCAACAGATTTGGAAGGAAGCTGTGAGTTGCCCACACATTGGAAGTGTTCTACTATAGCTAAAAGCCCTGTTAATGTTTTAACTTTTCAGCTGACATAAGAAGTGGGTCACATTTGGCCTGTCCTACTTAAAACCTTTTTCTAGTCAGATGAGTTGCAGGTTATGATCTGAATTCTGAAGAATGATATAGCAAAGTTCAAAATTCTGATTATTTTCATCTAAGTTACATGCTTTCCTCTTGGTGCCCCAGTATAATGGTTAATTTGGCAATAATATTAATCCTAGTTTTTCTTCTTCTCCAGAAAATTATGCTAGAATTGTAGTAAACACCAATAGATAGAGGAATACATTGAATATATGCAAGATAAACTCTATGATGCTGCATTGCTTGTATCTGGCATTGCAATTATGCCCAGAACACCAGTACTGAATGTTTGGGAGCTGATAGCAAGAACTTCAAGCAATAGTATTTCTTTCTTACTTTAGGTCCTGGCAGATGAGCTAAGCTGCCATGCTGAGGACATAATGAACATTGAGTTGAATCTCTGTGATACACAACCTAGCTGCCTTGGAGGTGGCAACAATGAGTTCATCTTTTCAGGAAGATTAGACAATCTTGCATCGAGTTACTGTGCACTCAGAGCTCTTATTGATTCTTGTGGGTCAGCGGGTGAATTATCAACTGAACATGCTGTGAGGATGGTGGCTTTATTTGATAATGAAGAGGTAAAATTTGCTACATCTCTCAAGTCTCCTTTACATTGATTTTATTCTTCTTGTATCTTTCTTATAATCTATAGTGGAGAACTCTGTTATGCAGTCCATTTACATGATGGCAATATTTGTGAGTTATGTTCAGCATTTATGAGCCCTTTACCTATCTGCTTTGGCAAAGTTGTTAAACCTCTCTTGGTCAGGTAGGTTCAGATTCATACCAAGGAGCCGGAGCCCCAACTATGTTTCAAGCAATGAGACGCATCATTGACTCCTTGGCCCATAAGTATGTAGGGGAGAGTGCTTTTGACCGTGCAATTCGGAAATCATTTCTTGGTATGCTTTGTGCTTTAATAGGTTTTAAATACCTCAGTGATGCTTCATTGGTCTTCTATTATGATGCAAATAAAGTTATCTTGCAGTGTCTGCTGACATGGCTCATGGCGTCCACCCTAATTTCATGGACAAGCATGAAGAACATCATCGGCCAGAAATGCAGAAGGGATTGGTGATTAAGCACAATGCAAATCAGCGTTATGCTACGAGTGGAGTAACAGCTTTTCTATTTAAAGAAGTTGGCAAAGCCCATAATCTTCCCACCCAGGTAATTGCCCTTCAAAATTTGCTCAATTTTTCTAAATATGGGAAATCAACAAAGATAAGCGGAAAATTAATGGTATGTGTCAATAGTGATATTTTCTTGGCCTCTGGAGTTCCTCATTAATCCACCATTTAGATGTTGTCTTTCCAGAGAGATTTGACGAATTGGTCAATACTGTAGTTCAGTAGACAACATCAACAACTCTACAATCTTCATCAATTTCCTTGTAGGAATTTGTCGTTAGAAATGATATGGGATGTGGGTCTACAATCGGCCCCATTTTGGCATCAGGGGTGGGAATCCGAACTGTAGACTGTGGTATTGCTCAACTTTCAATGCACAGGTACCTAATTCAAACTGCATTCTGGATTTCCATTAAGCTCCTAGTTTTCCTTCTTCTTCTTCTGTTTTTTTTTTTTCTTTTCTTGGTTGGGGTGGGGGTGTGATGGGGTTGTTAATCATAAACTGGTACTCTCAACTGGGGGGACTCCCCGATCATTGAGTTATTTAACTTTCAATTTGCAGTGTAAGAGAGGTCTGTGGAAAGGAAGACATAGATATTGCCTACCGACACTTCAAGGCATTCTACCAAAGCTTCTCAAGCATAGACAGCAAGCTCACTGTAGACCATTAGGGAATACATGACAGAGTTCTCGAGTAAACCAAAGAGGTAATTATCGGTAGTGAAATAGAGACATTCTTGGTTAGATCCCCGTAACAATTTTTTGTTGTCTTGTTGATCTCAAAATTTTCCCTAGGGTTTGATACTATTCGTGTACAATTTTCCCCTTTAGATCAACTATAGTTAAAAGATTACTATATTTCTACCCCCCCCCCCCAAAAAAAAACAAAGTGAGAGATTGCGATTGTGAGGTTGGAGGACTTTCATTTTGTCTCCATCACCAGTGGGACATCTTTATTATACCAAACTCTTTGCCCACAATAATGAACAGCAATAATTTGTAGATAAGCATGGACTCTTAGCTAACAAAGCGCTGCTTTAACATTGCTAAGGACCATATTGGGCCATAAACTACTGTACAAGTGCAACAACGGTCAGTTAAGAAGTTGTCTTGATAGTTGACACAAAAACCAAAAATATACACACATATATATGTATTAACAACAAGACTGCTTATTACAGCAGTTTCTCAGCTTGTAGGTGGCATTCCATGGAGCAAATGATCCGTTGTAATGAAGGTGATGGCCGCAGCTCGCACATGCAGATTGATGCAGCTGTGCCAAAGGCTTCAACAACAGTTCCATGATAGCTTTCACGAAAAATTTCCTGCATAGCCGCTGCTCCGTTTTTGGCCCTTCACATCGCTGTTGTAGCCATAAAAGAAAAAAAGGGTTCCCTGAGAATGTGAAGAGGTAGCCACCTCTATGGTCCCTCAAAAAGTGATCTACCATGTTCCAACACTTAGAATCCAATGATGGAAAAGAAGGTTAATCAAAGAGGGAGACCAAGGAGTTAACTGGATACCTTCTTCTCAACAAAGTTTATTCCATCTCCAAAGTGTATCGTTCATCATCATCAGCAAAATCTTCATCATCAACACCACCAAGTAGAGAGGACTTTTGGCAAGATCCAAGTACAGCAAACTGCCGGAACTGATAGCATCACTAACACGGGAATGCAGGAAGCTCCAAAACACCAAGGCTACAGCAAAGTGGAGTTTTGTCTTCACAGCAACAGTATAAATGCATCCAACACCCACTCCGGCCATGCCTCAGTTGACATGCCTGCACTCCTGCTGCCAGCTATAATAAGTAAGCAGTACCTACTGCAGTTCAGGCCCAAGATTTCTGCTGGCAGTGTGCAGGCATGGCCCAAGCCCCTTACCAGGGCCGGGCTAACTCAGAACTCGTGTCAGGTTGCTGTTCATGAGGGTGCGAGTCAGATTACAGAACAGCAGTACATAAACATTTCACCGATGAAATTGAGTGAAAACCCATGCACAGAGAGAGATGCAGATTTCCAAACAAGTCTAAATGCTATCAAAAACTATAAACGTTTCTTTTAGGTATGAAACAACTATGGACTATTATAAAAATTGTTCAAACTCTCAATTGAAAGGTCCACAAATAAAACATGACAATGTTTATACAACTAATCCTAATACTTGTGCCTTAATGGAAACTAAGCTAGTGATGTGAATGAGCAAAGAACCAACACATAACTCAAAGTTCTAAAGCTAGGAAGTGAATTTTCTAAGCAGATAGGAGCACAATTAATTTAAAAAGGAAAAGGTACCCTTTTTTTAATCTAAAAATAAATGCTCCAAATGTCTTCAACAAAATAGCCTAAACAATTTAGCACCTTAAACATAGTCCCATGGTATACTCAATCCTTTTATTGAATCTCTCTATACTACAGGACAAAGAAAAGTAACTCAGCCCCAAAAAATGCATGCATTTTCATAGTTGTTGTCACATTAATCAGTAATACTAATGCAAGCTAGCAAAAGAAATTTAGTGGATAATCGATAGTTGCATCCTCAAAGGAAATATATGCAAATAGTTGAAGTTTGACATTAAATCTTGGCAAACTATTTGAAAGAAAATCAAGGTGACTATAGTTGTCAAGTGACATTACTAGAGAAGCAAAGGGTAAATGAAATTCATGCCAACCATAGAAACAGCACAGAGGTATTTGAATTCATCACACCTGCGAAATGATTGAATGGACATGATCATGCACATAACTGTAAGGCATCCCAGGCTGCTGACTGGAATACTGAGATGACTGCAGATGAGCACCAGAAGCTGAGTGGTTACCCCCTGGAGTAGGACTATAAGGTCTTATCATATTCTCAGGATGGCCATATCCAATTCCTCCTGTGCTCAGAGGAGCAGCCCATAACCCAGAAAGATTTTGATGAAACGACAGGGATTGGTGATCAGCAGAAATTTGGGGAAGATGCGCAGACCGAAGCTGTGGAAATTCTGTATTGTAGTTCAATGCTGGAGTAAATGTAGGTTGAATAGCATATGATCCTCCATTGAACCCAAATCCAGGATCAAATCTTCGAGTATACCTGGAATTCAAGTTTAAACCACTCGCATTCAAACTTTAGAACATACCAAATTCTTTTAACTGCAATAAATTATATATAATGTTTCTGACATAAACTGCTATCCAATTAACAACGGAAGGACATGCAAGTTGAGATATCAACCATACACAGATGCTGGATTAAGGCTTCAATCCTCTCCCTGTACTAAGTGGGCAAAGCAACGATCAAATTGAACAAGATATCAGTGATTCCGCAAGTTGTGCAGATCAACAAAATAAGAAAGCCAGACACAGAGAGTTTCCAGCCAATACTAACATAATATACTACCAAACAAACATGAAAAGCGGAACGTCAGACTCACCTATCATAGCTCCTGTCATAATCAGGGTCATTGCAATCTACATCTCGATCCCGGAAGATAGCCACTCTGTTGTTTGCTCTACTCCTACCAATTGGCTCTTTCTCCACCCTGCCTCTGGCTGATCTACCACTCCCAGGAGAAGAGTCAATTATGTCTCTTTTAGAATTCACATCAGTAACGCTAGAAACATGCTTCTCTTCCATCTTAGGATTCACATCAGCAACTTGACAAGCATGCTTATCTTCTATCTTAGCTAACCCAAAGGAACCATCCTTGGAGACATCCTGCATCCTAGATTCAATTTCAGGCCTCCTGCTGGGCTCACCATTAGAAATAACCGAGTTAAATATTCGTGCCCGAGCACGATTATACTCCTCTTTTCTTTCCTCAACACTTCTGGAGCTGCTCGACTTCAAAGGTTCCGAATTTCCACTGCTGGCATGTTGAGGATTTTTTAGAGATCTTTGCTTTATGAAAACTTTGACTGCAGTTCTTTCTTCAGATGGTAAATTAACAGGGATGTCCACTAAGCGAATTGCAGGAAGCCTACTGTCTGATGTCTTTTGAACAATAATTCGAGAGCTGGAGCCATCAAGCGAGTTGCTGTCCTGTAGAACCATGGACTGAAGTGAGTAATGCTGCGCAACACGGTGTGCAGCCAATCTCAGGTAAGAAGTAGGCAACTGTGGAAACTCAAAGTACTGTCGAGAGGGATCACGGATGAATTTCTCCATGTCTTGTTCCATTCGCAGGACTGAAAAGGAAACCAACACAAACAACATCACTTTTGTATATTCTAATGTATACGAGAAAAGACACAAGATACTGCAACAGAGAGCTTTGGCTAGCACTAACAGCCATCTACTATGCTAAAATGCTCACATCAAGGAACAGTTTCCCGCTTATATGCAATATTGATTTCTAAAGGGTATGTTAACGGACTTTCCTAAAAGGATCAGATGCAACATATCTGGTATAAAGATAACCACATGTACAACAGAGCTTTTACGCCCCAGAAGTTCTACTCACATTTGATACGAAAATCACAACCCAACAACATGCACGAATTCGAGCATACGGTTCTATTAATTCAAAAAAACGCTAAAAGCATCAGGCTGAAAGATATAAACCAGCTGAAAGCCTAATAAGACATCAAACAGTAAAGACCGCAAAGGTAACATTGATGATTTCAAGGGAGAACTCAAAGAGGCATGACTATCGATCACAGATAGCTGAACACCAAAGCTTAATCGTAGCATCCAGTGTACGCCAAAAGGTATACTTAACTCGCGCACGCTATAAAAACAACCGAAGATGCGCACATACAGAGCGACGCGGCAAAAAAAAAAACTTACTGGAGAGCCTCTCACGGGGGTTTTGTAAAGCTTCCCGAAGGAACTGATCGACCTGATTGATGACAACCTCGGATAAATTACCAGAAGCAGGAGGTGAAGGAGCAGGGGGAGGAGCGGAGAAAGTCGAAGGGGAGCAGTCATCGAGCTGTTCCTGAGCTTTGGAGTCCCTGTCCTTCTTGGAGGAGAGCATCAATCTGCTCATGGTCTCGTCCAAATCGGCAACCTCCCAGGAATCAGGGGCCCCGAGATCCTCGACAGAGCCCCCCATGAAATCTGAGAAGGACCAGAGAGGGGAAAGTGCCGAGATTGGTCAGAAAAGGATCATCGTATGGTACTGGGAACTCCGAAGAGCGAGGGAAGCCCAGGTCCGGTTTGGTACTTGGGATTCATGTGCGAGTGTACGGAGAATTCTAGGGTTTGATGGGGAGGGGGACGGAGAGCAGAGAACGGCGAAGACAATGAAGGAGAGAGAGAGCATGAAGAGAAGGTTGGTTGGTTCTATTCGACGGATTCATTATTCCTCTTCGGATTTTCTGGCTTTTTACGCTGGACTGGGCCGAACACAATATGGGCCTATAGGCCCATTAGCATGAAACCCGGTAACGAAGTCCAAACCGTGTCAGTCCGGCTGGCAAATCTCGGGTTGATGTAGCTCGTAATTTGAGCAGAGCATCCACAGCCATTTGCTCATATCTATAGATCACATCGGTTCTAAATCATGAAAGTGGGTAAGTAAAACGAATCATTTCCACTCCTCCTCCGACCGAAAGCTATAATGCAGTAAAATTGTTTTTTTTTTTTTTTTGTTTTATCAGTTCCCCGATTGATTGCATAGTTTTGTTGGGATGTTATCTGGGGTTCAGCATGTGGGTGATGATGGCATACACGGACGAGGGGGCCACGCGACGGCACACAGCAGCTGAATGCGGCAGGAAATGGTACTTCATAGAAAATGAGTCACCTTCCACCAAACATGGATGTATACATAACATATATTCTTAGATATCTTGTTTTTTAAGTGATGAGATATTATTCTATATTCGACTAAGACGTTACTGTCTAAAACTTTACTTAATCAGCATGCACCATTCCACATTGAATGGCCATGGAGCATCCAAAGGAAAAAAAAAAGTGGGGATATGATATTTTCTTCCACTCATGTGCATGATTTCCCCCTAAATAAATTTATAAAATACGTGGCAATCACTTTTTTAATAAGATAAAAATTGATTTAAAAGATAGTATCGAAATATTACTAATTTTATTCATTTTTTCACTCTCTTAAATTCATCACTTTACTATTCCCAACTCTTCGGAGTTTCATTCCGTGATAAATTAAGTCAATCTGAATCCGAATTTGTTGTTCATACGTAAGAATTGGAGTTGAAAATCAAAGGGGAAAAAGTATGGGGGGGAGAAACAGAAAGGAGTGGAAGACGTCGACAAATTAGATTTAATTCATCCAATCATGAACTGCCAGTTGGACGGGGTCCACCACGACTTGGTCGTACTCTTGGCGGCTTTCTTGGGGGTACTGCAAAGGCGAATCTTTTGTACTGCCCCTCCGCTTCGGGAACGTACTGCCCGCCCACCCACCCCCCATGCCCATTTTCGTCATTAGACACCGGAGGGGCAGCTGATCCACTTCTATCGACACCACTTTCCGCTGTTACGTTAGATTTCACCCCCTTAAATGGATTTCTCGGATCTGTTCCTAAGCAGGGTGGCACTTCCTATCACATCATGCCACGTGTATAATTGCCTATATTTTTTGCTTATTCACCCGAGCAAGTTCAACTACCTTCCTTAGAATGAGTTGCCGCAACCTTGTGAGATAAAATTATACCTAGTTTTTACTTGATAATTTTTTATCAAAATTACTCGAGTGAGTATATAATTTTTCACTTCGTGTGTTTGGTCCGAGTAGCTAAAGTGTTTGATTTAAAAGTGAAATTACTCGTTAGCATAGTACTATATGTGTATTCATTGAATAAATAAAATGATTAATTAATTAATTAGAAGGGCCTAAATGAACCAATGGATAATCCTCCTTAGGGCATTCTCGTTGGGAAGATGGGCTGGTTAACCAGCATGAGCCATGAGAAAAAGAGAAAAAAAATATGTAAAAGGTTAGACTTAGGGTATGCTGCAAATCACAGGGACATTTGCGCGACCCCAGAGACATTTAACTGAATTTACGATAATTGCCCTGGAATAGACGAGAGTTTGCCTGCAAGAGCGCCCTTGCACGCTACGCGTACCATCGCCAGGAGGTTGACCGACCAGGGTCTGTTGACCCCACGGCTGCATCCTCCTCAATATTCCGTTTCCTTTTCTCCAGTTTAAAAATCCCAAACTTGGACGCCTCTTCAACCCACAATCGTCATCTCTCTCTCTCTCTCTCTCGGAGTCGCCTGCTTGTCCCTTCTACCAAAATCTTCATCCATGTCTCAGGTACAATCTTCGGTTCTGGTCCTCGCCTTCCATGCTCGTGATTGATTTTACTTTTGTCCATGAAGGACTTTCATTTGCACAAATTTATATTTTTGCTTGAAAATATCAAATTGTGGCTTGCTGATGTGACGGAACGTTGCGACAACTGTTGGGAAATCAAACCGGCGGTGGAGTTTGATTTGATGTGTAATATTTAGCTAATGAAAGAAGATGCAGTCCAACTAGCATTGGATTATGCAGAGAATGCCATCCTTGCAATTCGTGCCTCTGTTATAATTCGATGAGCAGCCTCTTTTTTTTATTTCTGCAAAGTTACGACAAGCAGTCTCGGTTCCATTTTACCGGGATCTAACAAACTTGATTATGCAAATTATTATACTGCTCACCTGTACCGAATGAGGAGTAGATTCGCATTGCTCTGACATTGTCAGCGTTTGCTCTAGATGGCCAAAGCTTTGAGAACTGTAATTGCAATATCTACCAGGAAGAACTTCCTTCCACTAAAGGAGGCGCGCAATTTCTTTCTTTCTTTTTTTGGGATGCAGAGATGCGCAATTTCTTTCTTTCTTTTGTGGGATGCAGAGATGCGCAATTTCTTTTTCGCCTAAATAAATAATACGTAAGGATCACATATCATTATTGTTAGTGGCCCAATAAATGTGATGATCATGGGGTCAGTAAATTGAGCTCTTTCTTCAAGAATAGCCTCCCGAAAATTGCTTGCTGGGACCATTTTCTGAAGTTCCCACTTGGATTGAATGAAAGATTTTCAGACTTCAGTTGGTCCACATGATAATGCATTATGTATTTGCTCCAGCTATTAATCTTGATGGTGGCACCACTCTCGTCTACGTTTATTGTATCTCCACAGGAAGAGAAGATTTGTTATTCTTTGTGGGTTTTTCCCCCCCCGGCTGAATATAGTGTCGTCCTTGTGGTTTTTGTCTCAATTGTTCTGCTACAGACTGTGGTGCTCAAGGTCGGCATGTCGTGCCAAGGTTGTGCTGGAGCTGTGAGGAGGGTGCTGGGAAAGATGGAAGGTCCGTTTTTTCTCTGGTCTTGTGCCCATAACTCCAGTCATTATTTTTCTTATCAGGGAGGAAAAAGTTTTTTCCCTTTCAAACTATCAAAGGCTGATCCAGACCTGTTTATTACTGGAAATGATATGATTACAGGGGTGGAATCATTCGATATAGATATGAAGGAACAGAAGGTGACTGTGAAGGGCAATGTGCAGCCTGATGCTGTGCTGCAGACTGTTTCTAAGACAGGAAAGAAGACTGCTTTCTGGGAAGAAGCAGCCTCTGCCCCTGCCCCCGCCCCCGGTGAGCCTGAGGCAAAACCCTCTGAAGCAGAAGCTCCTGCCGTCACAGCTTAAACTACTCAAATAAGTGCCCTTTAGTAGTGATGCCTAATTGATTCAAGATCATTAGGCTTGTCTGCTGAAAGAATGCAAAAACTGGTGAAAATGGTGTAACTTCCTTTACTTGAATGCATGCTCGAATAATCCTTTGTATGGTTAATGCCCAGTATCTACTATGTAGATCATGTTATCTTACCTCTATCATCATATTCCCAACTGGATTTCGTTGTGTCAATGGACATGTACTATGTGCCCTAGAACGCTGCGAAGATGCGACTTGGTAGTACAATGTAAACTGTGAAATGAAAAGGAGGAATCTGAAATTTGGACTGTTCGGAAAATTTGCCAGATTAGAAGGGGCTTTAAACTGGTATAAAGAAATCATGGTCCACCGTTATATCTGGGCCTTTTCTCTGCTGCGCTGGAGTTTTTACACGTGACAGTTAATCTGTCTGTTCACATAACAGCACAGAGTGGTTTCGGTGAAGCAAAAGAATCAGAAAAGGCAAAATTAGAGGGCTTTGAAGGTGGAGGAGGATTGCCTGGTGAGAGATCAACGATCTCCAAGGCAGTGAGTCTGAGTCTCTGAGGGTAGTCAGCAACACACCCGATTCTTGGACCAGCCCCAGTTGACCATCTTAATGATAGTTGGTGGCCTAACTGGTACGAGCTCCAGTCCTTCTTGGACTTGATTCTCTAAACTTTCTTCGGCAAGCTCGTTCTCTGCTTCTGAAGGTTCCCTGATAAAGGCCTGTTGTAGCTGCATGCTCTTGTTGCTCGTGGAGATATTGACCAAGATGACTCTGGTGCATCTTTCTCCATACAGGGATTCAGTGCATCATCATCCATTTGGAAAAGAACCTGGCTTCAATATGGGATGTCCGACTGACTCATCTCACTCAACAGAGTTTCAGAAGATAACCCATTTAAGTTGGATGCTTAAGGCGGAAGAGCTACATACCTGAATATCTACGAGATCAACTTTATTATCCTTAATAAATGCTAAAAAGTTCTCAAGGTTCATATTCGTTGGCCAATAATGCCCACTTTATGTTGATACACACTGAAAAGAGCTACATCAGAGGAACTAATGGAGATAGTTCAGATTCGATAGCTTGAAAGTGAATGTAGATGTCTTCTAATTCAATGTACCTTGATTTTTCCCTGTTGTGCTTCCAGCCTTCTAGCAGCCAAGGTGGCCCCTGAGGCAAGGAAGCCCGAATGGTGGAAGGATCCCTTCTTCTTATGGAATGGGAGACATCGTGAGACATCTCAGGCTATTTACGCAAATTTTGAACAAGAATAGAAGCTTCTACCTCGCCAATGTAGTGTTTCTTGGAGGTGCTCATCACGAATATCCATTTCGAATCCCTTTTGTTCATGTTCGTGTCAAGGAGGTCTCCCGTAATTTTGTGCATCACTGCTCCTTTACATATTGTGGATTCGTACTGTTTCCTCTCTTGATTTGAATATTCAGATTGCCCAAGAAAAAATAAAAAGAAATTGGAAAATGAGACTGATGCTACAAAGAGTCCACAACGATGTGATAGTTCAACGGGTACATACGGGTCCGAGATACTTAATGCATTCCTTATGGAGCTGCGACCTCGGGCATGCCTCCATATCAACCTCTTTCCCCTCGCCGATATCCAAGCTACAAACAATATCTGCAACCTAAGAGATCAAGCGGAGATAGGAAACAATTGACAGATTCAGAGGAAACGCCGAATTACCAGTAGAAAAATGCTGCTCCGAATCTGTTCCACACCATTCTTCGTAGTATTTGAGCAAATCGTGTCTGTACCAGTGTCCCAGATCTATCTACATCCCATTTGCACAAATTAAACCCTGCAGTAATGCCACTGTACTAGCCACGAAGATTTTCTTGCAAAATGGTTTTATCTTGCTGCTCCAATCCAATGCTGGAACGCTAACTTCAGTGCTGTAGCGTCCTCACATAGACCTTTCCCTACCTGCCAAGAGACTTTATGCATGAATGAAGAGAAGCATTCTTTTATCCAGTCTTTACTTTTTTTCCTTCTCAAACGCATACAACCTTGGAAGCATTGAGGCGGATCCTGCTCCAACAAGAAGCGGCAGTTTCAGGCTTCTGGAAATTGAAGAACGAAACTGTTGCACGATTCAACCTTGAAAATCTATTGCTTGCCACCTTCAGGCATTATAAAAATAATGAATAGATATAAAGGCATCATTCTTCACAGGTCTCTGGAAGAGACGGACCGGTGAGATGGATAGATTAGGGTAGAAGAACTCAGCAGAGGAAAAGGTTGAGAGCAGGGGAATGTTTGGCCAAAGCTCTTCGGCAACAACAGCAGAGTCAGCCAGTCGGCTGACAAGTTCGATAACTCCAATAGACTTTCTGCAACTTTACAGCGGCAGTTGATGAAATCGACGTGGCGCTATTACTTTCTTGAAGCTGATCCAGAGAATCATCATGCAGCTCATGGTTGTTCCAGGAAAGATCCATCCTGTGCACCAGAGAATGGGAATTGGCGTCTATAAAAGTTTCACCGATGCTCAGATCATAACACCCTAAAGATACAAGGCTTGGACGAAGAAGGGCTGTCTTGCAGGTTAGGTCGGATCCGGTTACAGTCACCCCTGATATCCAATAAAGTCGTATAGATGCTACAGTATGTGTCATCTTGACCTAACATCAAATTCTGGGACTTACAGATACGAACTTAACCGTAAAGCAGAGTGATCTCAAGAGCATATAGTTCTTGCTTTTGGATAAACCTTTTTTCCTTTCAACTGCATTAGAACATCCCTAAGAAGATTAGATACGTGGGATATCAGAAGAGGGATGATGGGACTGATTACACCATTTAATGGAAGGTGGTGAGTGCCATGCCAGCAAACGACATTATAGCTGGAGAAATTAATAGCCTGATATGGATTGGAGTGGAGTCGCAACCTTAAAAACAGAGTGTCATATCAGGTCTCTCGCTTCTCTTTCCTCAACCAAGTGCTCAAAGACACTCTCTTGAATTCTTCCTTCATGGACGACGATTTGATTGGTTTTATCATCCTACTGGAATTTACTCTGATGCTATATATGTGTGTGTATTTACAATATTTGTTTGTGTATACCTGTTGCATGTAGCAGGGAAGGAGTAGAGTCATCGAAGCCGACATGTGGTGGTGCACAGCATCAACCACATTGTCCCAACAAATTGCTGGAGCCCCGATCGGGATCAATTGCTATTGGGCTTAATACTTTGGAGTGGACAATCATGCATCCAAAGCTGCATGAATGAGAGAAAAGAATAGGGATGGAAATTAATTGAGCATCCTTTAACTTAAATTATCATTTAAGGACTTCTGCCCCCACACCCTTGAGTTTATGCTCCATGGCCCAACCTGATGAGCCACATAGGTGGTGGTTGGTTGGTTTGCACTTGCTAGTGTCATTCATTGTATCCGTAAAAGGTGCAGAAATGCAAGTATCGTTAATTGTGTGCGTTAACAGTGCATAGATTTACGTGAACTTCGTACACTTGGCATGGCTTCCATCTTGGGAAAATTGGGGCTCCGAGTTAACCCTTTACACCATTGGCCATCATCTTTCTACTTATCTACGCATCTATCTGTTATTCAATCTCGAAAACGTAAATGCTACATACAGAGCAAGCAAGGTAAAAGGGAAGCCTCGGCTTCAAAAGGGACCAGTGTCCCCCGAAATACCTTCATTTTTACGTGAGAGATGAGGAAAACAGCAGTCAATATTCAAGCCCTTGGCCCTAAAGTATTAACTCAAACAGTAAATTAACAAGGCATGCGTCATCAAAAGCAAGATCATGCATGTCTGAGGTGATGCGTATTTACAGGAAGCTAAGTTTCTGATGATGCTTCCTGCATAATACCGAGAAACTGTCGGAAAGCATTCCTCACATAGACCTTCCATTTGCATTTACACCGTAAGGCTTAAACGTGGCACTGGGAAAGTGATAATATCATGTCTTCAGTTCTTAACAGGTTCATCTGCGAAATCCTGAATCTCTTTCTTGCTCTTTATCTCACAAATCTTCTTGGACTTTAAGTCCACTTCATCCAAGTCCTCCGCAATCCCCACATACCCGTACAGGATTTGCTCTGCCTCCTCTTCCCCACTTACCCCCGATGATGATCCACCAGTGCCTCTCCTGCCCCCTCCACTGGAAATTAACTTCTGAAAGTCAATCCTCCCACGCTTATTCTCATCAAAGAACTGGTGCAGCTTCAGGGCATTCCCAAACCCGGAAAATGTCCCCAAGAACTTCACTACCATAACACTCTGGTCTGCTGGCTTCCCGAGACAGACCACCATTTTGCCCTCCGCATAGCCTTTTACTGCCATCAATTTGACAATAAGGGGGAAAGTAAAAGAAAACAAGCGGACAATTTTACATGTCTTTTTCCTTTAAGAGGGGATAATTCTAGATGTCAAACATTTTAGACAATAACTGATGTATTTGATGGAAAACTATTTGATTATTAATTTCAAATTCCTTGAAAACAATATAAATGTAAGGTAACGAAAAACAGTTAGCTGCACAGACTTTGGAAGTTTGTGCTCCAATAAAAGAATGAAAAGTCATTTTTCTAAAAAGAAGACAGGACTTGAAAGAATTTGCATGAAAGCAAAATAGAAAATGGAATTTTCACCTAATTTCTGTCCAGCTGATTTACTAATTAATGTAATACCCAATTTGAAATACATAACGATCAATAAGCATAATCCTTTTCAAGGCTCTCCAATTCAAACCTCTAGCAAGTAGGGAATTTTAATTGTTTATCTGAATCTAGAAAGATATACCCCTCTAAATATCCTCTTTGTAAATAATTTATGAGTCCTAAGTGGGAAAATTGAGCTCTAAAGTTATGTATAAGAAGATGCATAAGATTAAACACAAACCTCTTAGGTATGCCTTCACACTTTCAATGGGTATAACTTTCTGATCTTCAGGATGGTCAATTGACATGGATATATTGTGGATAATAACGACTGGTGGCCAGAGAATCAAATCCTCCTTCATTGCCAGGGCTTCTTTCTCAGGCAACACTCTTGGAGATATTGTAGGCATGTCTTCTGGCAAGTAAGTATCCCATCCCAGAAGGACACAGATTGCCCTTTGCAGACCCAGATGATTAGCTCTCAATTGAACCCTTCGAGACATGAAGGCATGCTTTACCAAGTCCTCAGTTGTGCGGAATTCCTTGGAGGACCTACATAATCAGAAAAAACATGTGAAATAGATAAAATAATGAATCTCATCAAATCCCAGAAGTACATATAGTTTGCAAGTACAGGCTTATAATACAATTGCTGAGAATGAACATCAAGCTGCAGTCAGAATAGAGTAGCCTGTTTTTAAATGAGAGTGATATTTTCAATGATAAACAGTACACATTTTTTTATGATAGCCAACTATATTACCACGGGAAGAGAGAGAGTATAGACATCCATGTATATTTGATTTGCATAAAATGAAGCTTCAAAACTTTTGCTGATGGGGAATAGACATCCTCTTTTTTGATAAAGAGGAATACACATCATCATTAATCCTTCCACCAAATTAACTTACATATGCATTTAAATGTATATGCTTTCCTTCCTGCTAAATACCAGCAAATTCAACAAAAATTGGAACAGTGGGTAAATTCAACTTTTCAACAGCATCATATTTTTATCCTCCAAAAATGAGCATCACGTGCCTGAACATCTATCACCAATACATATTACCTGAGTAGATTACCCAAGAGATAACATTCTACAGAGTTTCAGGAGGTCATAGACATGGGCCCAGCAAATAGTTCTGAATGTAGTAATATCAGCCACACTGTGCATTAGTCAAGTAGGACTTGCGTGGGCCTGCTTTACAAAAACTTCTGAGAGAGGTGCAACAGCTTAAAACTGTTTATGCTTCCACCAGTTAGATCATTGGATTGAAAACTTGAGATAAACCCACCTCACAACCTATGAGAGTATCTAGAACACTACCACATCCATTCTAAATATCTCAGATAATTTCCACGATGAATATCCTCATTAACCAGATATAAACTGCACCAACTATAAATCATATGGGAGGCCAAGCTATTCAGAATCACATGACAAGCAACCAAGTAAAACAGATTTATTTTCAATAAAATTGAGAGATATAAATAAACAACAAACAATCTTAACATTAAACTTGTATGGAGCACAATTTGGCATGAATGCTCTGCAAGATTATTTAATTCCCACTCACTCATGAGGTGCTCGATCTTAAAAATGAATAAGACGTTAGAGATAGACCTTCTGCTACACACGATGCAGAACAGACTTCCAGCTTTTCCTTGTGCCCGGTATCGTCGTTGAACAGCTGAATTACTATTGATCGTTTTTGAGTACTTCAAGAACGCTTCATTTGTCAACTGCTTAAACTCATCTGAGTCCTCCGGTAGCTCAGGCTCTTCAGGAATCTCCTCATCTACAGAAGGATCATATTCATGTGCGAGGTTATCTTCAAAATAACCCTCATTCATTTTCCCAAGTTTCTGGTTTTTATAGAATCCAGTTGTTTTGCCAATATGATGGTTGGACTGGTAACTTTTCATATGACCAGATTGAGGAAGCATGTTCATGCCTTTGCCTCTATATTTGCCATATCTGACTGGATGCTCTGGTAAATACTCCAATCTGTTTTTAATGGATACACGTTCATTTGGAGCGAATCCTCTTTGAGATATTTGTCTATGGCATGCCATCTCAACTATTCTGTTTTCATCACTATGGGAACCGGAACCATATATATCATTCACATTCTGTTCATCAACCAAACCATCCCGATCCCCTAAATCCGCACACTCAAATGTGTTCCATTTCCTGGTCATCATGTGGTTACAATTGTCTCCAAGAAAATCTTCTTCAACTCCATATACAGTATAATCCAAATGTTTTTTTGGTATATACATGCCATCATCCTCCTCGACTCTCTGCAATCTTGCAGCAATTCCATGAGCTTTCCTGCCATAAATGGACATTTCTTCACTGTGATAGTTTCTTTGTGAACTCTTTGAATCAGCATCTGTTTGAAAACCATGATCCAATCTTGGCCACGAAATATAATCACCTCTCGAGCCAAAATTTACTGCTGTTCGATTTTGTAGTGTTCTGTTCTCATAGTCAGGATGGGTGTACATAAACTCCAATAATTTACCACGCTGTTGTGGGGCATTTGCTTCTTCACAGCACCTTGGAACAGTACGCTTCCCTAAAGAAGTCTGTTTCCATGCAGTGCTGTGACTTGCATTTCCATAGTCATCAATAACAGCTATGCCATCAGAGGCTGAATGCCTGCAACACTGTGCAGACTCCTCTCCAATGTGATCCTTTATCTGAGAACAATTATAATGTAGTTGAGCACGAGGGGACTTCATTTCATGTAAGGTCTTACATGAATGTCCATGAGGAACGTGATTTTCATCAGTGATTTTTTGTTGTTTGATATAACGTAACTCCTCATGATCATTGCCATTGATGTGATATCCACTCGGCTGAAACTGTGAGAGATGCAGCAATTGATTTTGTGCCTTTCCATAATTTCTTCCAGCAGCAACGGGTAGACCATTAGGATATGCACTAGAATTCACAAGTTCTAAAGACCTTATTCCATACGTATGGTCACCTGGAGAAGGAAATATTCCATCATCTCCATAAGAGTCAGGAATCTTGCGCTTCAAGTTGCTCCCTGGAGGCCTTCTAGAGCCATTGTTATGAAAATAACCTGAAAATTCCAGGCCATCAGCTGTATGATGGGCTGAAAGAGATCCTTGTCCTGTATAAATTACTCCCTCCCTCTCCTTGTAGGATTCTGTCAATGAGGATCTAATCATATGGTCATGGGGCCTAAATCTATCATCTATGCGCTGACTCATATCTATCTCATGGGATGGTGATTGTTCCTTGGCACAAATTTCACAATAGGGTTCCGGTATTTCACCTTCTTCTATTGCTGTTGATTTCCCTTTAAATGGCGTGGCTCTCCCAGTATTTAATTCCCTTTCTTTGTCCATGATACCATATGTGGCATGATCATAACCATGCACATGCTTTAATCTGCTCCCACCATCAGCATCAGAAATCCCACTAGGCAGACAGAATTCAGTATCCCCAGTGCTTTTATCCACATCATTGTGAGGCCTCTTTCTTATTTCTCCATGAGAGATTGAACCAGGGAGATGTCGCTCTCCTCTCATACTTCTTGAATTCCAGTATTGCTCAATTCTTTCAGGTGAAACTCTCCTTGTATGAGAACTAGAATTCCTGAGGTTACTAGGAGACTTACCAGCTGCCTCCTGGTGACGTATAACATGCCGACCTCGATCAACTCCCATCTCGATTGTACCCGGGGCACGTCTCGCTGGAGGGGACAATTTAGCGTACTCTTGATGCCTTCTAGATTGCATCTTCAGTTAATCAGGAGGTCAATAACGACAAAATAATCAAACAAGTATCCAGGTCCTTGATGATCGACTTGGAACAGACCCGGAAAATTCAAAGGACAAAGATTTACCAAAAATCTCACCAACTCCGTCGCAATTAAGTCGAATTCAGAGATGAAGAAAACCCTAAACCCTAGTTAACCAGCAGAAAATCGCAAAAGACACCAGGAATCGCCGACAACGATTCCAATCGCCAGAAGCTCTTCCGTCATAGAGGAAGCAATTAGCCAACGAAAAGCTCGGAAACGTGGGTTTTAGGGCAAAAACAGACCTTGCGTGCTTGAAAAGTGGGAAGCCCTGCTCGATCGCTCGTTCAGCTAATTGGTCCCTGTTTTCATAAACTGAGGATCGATCAACCCGACCAAAGTGAATACAGCCAGTAAGTGACGGCAGCTGTCAGCGCTGGAAGGGATCAAGGATTGATCGAGTGAGAAATTTAAGAGGACGGAGGAGAGTGGACGAGGTGAGAAGCCAAGGGGAAGTCTTTTCTCTCCCTTTCCTCGTGTGCGCAGGTGTCACGACTCTATTTGTGGATGCGGTTTCATCTTCTTTTTGGTATAAGATGCGGTTTCATCTTCGTGGAGTGAAACTGTTCCGCAATCTACGGGGCCAGACTGTTCTGTGCGCCCTCCCCGTGTCTCCATTTCTTATCATATCACGATTCACGACTGCTCTCCCTGGTCAAAAAGTCAAACACCCAACAGAGTTGTCCAAGCCAACTCAAGGACTCTCAGACTAACCCTCGGTCGTGGGTGAATGTGCTCCCCGGTGTACGTTTCCTCATTGAACGATCGACGAGCGATGTGGCCCCACTGATCTTAATCGCTACAGTATGATAAGTGGACTTGCGCTACGCGGCACAACGCACGCACGCACGTTTTTGGAGAGAGTTGAGCGTGTCGGAATAATCTAAAATTTAGCCCTAGATTTTTTCTTAACCTTTTTCTGCACTTAAAATATTAAAATTCAAGAAAAATAAAAGGAAGGTAATCAAATACCTCAATCAATGTAAACAAATTTCAATCCAAGCACTGCTATATCCATCGACTTGCATTTGCGAAATGCACTTGTTTTCTAAGTGCTACAAGGTTTTTGGGTGCAGCTTATACTTTTGTAAATTAGTCATATAGAATTGCATATTTAGAAAACTTGATTATGGGATCCGTAAGATGTTTCATACGATGAGTTAAGGATATTAAATATCCTTTTTCAAGTTTCGGATGTTATTTATTTACCTATCTATTTTGTATTATCGGGCAACTTAGTATTATTATCGTATCTATTTGTGAGTAAACAATCTCTCATTGATTTCATCTGCATTATCACATTCAGATTTTAATTTTCAATCCCCGTGTTGACCGAGCTAAATCAGTAGCAACGTGCAAGAAGCCAGGATGATAGACTAAAAGTAGATTCTCAAGCAGGCAACTTGGCTCTCACATTTATAAGAAATTTTCAGTACAAAAGGTGAGTTTATTTCATCTCTTCCGGCCTTAGAAGAACAAAAGGAGAGAGAGAGGGAGGGATATCAATAAATCCTTCAAAAAATAGAGATTTTACCTATTTTACAAGATTATGAGTGAGATAACTATTTCATCTTTGAATATAAATTACACACCATGATTGAAAGTGGGAAGCAAAATGGTGAAACTCAGCAACTATGTCTTCGTTGAGAGTATTGTCGGAGGTGGACCTTCGCAGAGGAGCTCCTCTATTACATCCTGGGCATCTCCATATAATCGGAGATGTTCATAATCTATACTCGCAACACATCGGGCAGCTTCCAATGCTGCAACGGCTTCTCCTCGTTTGGCATTGGTAGTTGTGTTCTTGAAAGCCCATGCATTAGTCAGTTCACGTTTAGTGTCGGTGCATGCGATCCCGATCCAGGTGCCGTTTGTAGAGACAACAGTATCAAAGAAAAACAAATTGTGATTGATGTCAAGCCTGCATGGAATGTTAAAATTGTCAGAAATAGAAACTTTTTAGGCTTCAAGGTGGCTGTGGAGTCTGCTATTGATAATTTGCACTATTGAGATAAGACCAGGTGCAGAACTTTGTTATTGTAGCATTCCATTTCTGATTTGCCACAATTAATATATGAAGACTGAAGCTTGGCTCTCACTTGCCGAGGTTTTGGTCAATGCATCCATAGCTCCGTATCTATCTCTTCGTCACCCTAGCTCCTGATGCCCTCACTCAACTCACCTCCTTCACCCTGCTCCTCACACTGTCGCCTCCACTCTCCACCACCACATCTCGCCCCACGCTCCCAATCTCATCCCCCTCAAACCTTCCCACTTCTAGGGTTCGTCCTAACCTCAGCCCCAACGCCGACCTTACCTCCCCCCACAAACATGGCGTTGAATGGCTGGTCCAAGTGCATGGGCAGCGCCACGATCGGGGCCCCGAGTTTCATGCTCTCCATGACTGGGCCACACCCACAGTGGCTCGCGAATCCTCCGATTCTCGAATGCCCGAAAACCCTTGCCTGTGGAGCCCAGTTCTCTACCACCTTCCCTCTCCCTCTCTCTCTCTCTCCAACCCTCTCTAGAAAACCTCTGGGCAGTGCATCTTCGAGTTTGGTGGGCCTCTCTTCTTGTGGGAACCTCAAAACCCATATGAAGTTGATATTGCTTCTCTCGAGCCCACGAGCGATTTCCTCTCCCTCACGCTCTGTGGGGAAGTACTCGGTCCCAGAGGAGACAAAAAACCGTGACGACTGGGGGTTCTCACCCAGCCACTCGATGATGTGCGCCGTCCCGTCTTGGTCCCGTGATTGCCGCAGGAGAGGGACTTGAACAAGTCGGCCGACCGGAGCGACCCTCTCTCCTGTCAGATCAGACAAGTAGTCAATGAACTTTCCTTCCAGCTCCTGAAATATCTTGACGAGGATTACGTCTCGTGAGCGCTCAATGCTTTGCAGAGTCCTGATCTCGAAATAATTGATACTGATCAAATAAATGCTTAAAAGATTGTCATCCGAGGAAAATAAAGGTTTTGCAAATGCAATTTATGTTACATATACGCCGCGTAATGTGGTTGTTACCGGCCCTTGTCTGTGATCCCACTCGAAGGGCTCTCCATCATCTGAATATATAACACCGTCTTCAACACGTATGCCTTTAAACGGAAAATCAACAACTTGCTTCTTGAGCAGGCGGAATACGTAAGATGATAAACCAGCCCCCACAATCGAGAAGCAGATGACCGGGCCCGAGGATGTTATGTGGCCTCGCCACCCCAGGCGCCCAGGGGATGAGATAGTCGTAAATCCACAACTCGGGCTTTACAGTTCTCAGGATGCTGGCGAATTCCGGGGCTGCCATGTTAAACGCCCTCTTGAGGTCCGGCATGAGATGCAGGGGGCGCCCGTTGGTGGTTTGGCGGTGGAGGTGGCAGCTCTGGAAGGGAAGGGAGGTGAGCATCTCGAGGAGCTGAATGGAGGAAGAGTACTTGGCGGGGATTCTCGACCTGACCGAGTCAAGGTGTTGGGAATCGATACGCGGCGGAAGCGTGCATTTCAATTTCAATTAAATTATATTCCCGAGCCCAGTATCCCTTTGATGCAATTTGAAATTCAAATACGAAGAAACAAGTAGAGAATATACATACCTACAAAGACTTCGAATCGGTCCTTGTATTTGAATCTCAATTCGGCGATGTCCCACAATGCCTTCACGAATGACTTCAAGAGTCGATCCTCTGACTAGACGCACACGTGTACGCCCTCCACGGTATCCACACCAAGTTTGTCTCGTAAGCGTTGAGAACTGTTCCCAACAATCGGTCGCCTTTTTGTTTCGGAATAAAAGGCTTGTATATAGCACTTAATAGGACTTATCTTCTTCAATCACTCTCGGATATAGTATTTTGGGTAGCACTCTTTTCTTTTCTCAAACTAACACACATGATGCCCTTCGGTTTTTCTATATATATAGAACACGAAAGGGGACTTTTGTCCCCTTTGGTGGGTGAAACATTTTCACCTTTAGAATTATTTTACTGAAGAGAGGTGTCCCTCCTTCACCGAAGAGACGCGCCCTTTTCACCGAAGAGACGCGCCTCTCTTTCACCGAAGAGATGCGCCCCTCTTTCACCGAAGAGACGCGCCCCTCTTTCACCGAAGAGACCCGCCCCTCTTTCACCGAAGAGATGCGTCCTTCTTTCACTGAAGAGACACGCCCTTCTTTCACCGAAGAGATGTGCCCCTCCTTCACCGAAGAGACACATCCCTCTTTCACCGAAGAGACGTGCCCTTCTTTCACCGAAGAGATGTGCTTTTTCACTATTGGCATACGTTATGCCATTTTTGAATATTATGCCGTTGAGAATAGACCAACCATTGGTCTACATGACATGTACTACTCATGTACATACATATAGACATGTATTTATCGAATCTCATTCGATAATTTAGCATGCGTATATAACCGAGAGTATAATTAAATTTCTATAAATTTAATTTTACAGTTAATTCCGAAACAACCTTATCTAATAAGACGCGTAACCGATATGGACAATTCCGTGCTAGCGGAATTAACTGTCCAACACAAAATTTAATCAATTAAATTTTGGTTACGAGAAATGACTTGTATTGTGTATGACCCATTGGGCTCCACACTAAGCCGGTAGTGAATTAATTTATCTTATTAAACCTTTTAATAAGATCATCGATTAACTCTTAATCAATTAAGTTCACAAGTCAAGATTAACGTCTAGCAACATATCATGACCACCCGGATAGTGAAGATTTCAATCAAAGAATCGAACACCCTTTGGTGATTAGTTTTCATGTAATTCAATCCTTCAGTTATACAATGTCCCGGATAAATTAAGGTATTGATAAAATGTCAAACCCTAATTTTTATCCATATGCATCTCAATTCTCTAGTAATTAACTCAACAATGAAATATCGGAAACTGCTTTCTAATATTTCATCCTACTCTGGCCAGAGTTTTTCTGAGTCAATACTTAATAGAATACATAGGACATTCTCTCCTCTAATGAGAAGTAACTGATTCTTTATTGATTACACACCATCTCCATAAGAGTCTTGTTGGGTCCAGAATATCCTACTCATGGTTCAGAGAACTATGTAAAGGAATAAACCAAAACACAACTTAACTCTTACAAGATACTATGGTAATCTCAAGTCTAAGGATCATTTACACCTACTATCACCTAAGGAATAACCTATTGACATTTATTTAAAGATCCATTAGGTTAATCCTTAAGTGGATCAGTTCAGTAAACTCATTCCATAATGAGTACCTACACTCTTACATTAGTGACTCTTCACAAGTAACTGTGAGATCAGTTACCCTCTACCTTAGAGTATGTAACAAGTGTACTAGTCTTACCAGATCACCAATCCCCTGTTCAGTGATCCTATAACTAGGAACATTTTAAACTAAAAACTTGTGGATTTTAAGTCTCACTGGCATGATCTCATCATGACCTTAAAATCATTATCATAGTTTATGGGTTCATCATAGAATATAGCAGCATATGATGAATAATAATGTCTTGATTTTATTTCATGAATAAACATACATTAATTGTGATTGGGTTTAGAGCATTAATCCCAACAATCTCCCACTTGCACTAAATCCAATCGCTTTGGTATCTCATACCCATACAATCTATGTGGCGATCAAATTGCTGCTGTGATAATGACTTAGTCAGTGGATCTGCAATGTTGTTCTTTGTATTGACTCGTTCAATACTGATATCACCCATTCCAACGATTTCTCTCACTAGGTGATATCGAATTAGGGTGTGCTTTGACTTGTGATAGGATCTTGGTTCCGTAGCTTGTGCTACGGCCCCCAGTATTGTCACAATATAGGGGCTCAAGATTCTCAATCTGAGGAACAATTCCTAGCTCACAGATAAACTTCTTTATCCACACCCCTTCCTTTGTTGCTTTACTTGCAGTGATATATTCTGCCTCTGTCACTTTAGCTATAGTGGACTATTTGGAACTCTTCCAACTTATAGCGCCACCATTCAAGGTATACACATATCCTGATATTGATTTACTATCGTCAGGATCAGTTTGAAAAACTAGAGCTTGTGTATCCTACTAGCTTCAAATCTAATCCACCAAATATGAGAAAACATATCTCTAGTCCTTCTCAAGTACTGATAATGTTTTTCACGACTTTCCAATGTTCCTCTTTCCTGGATTGGGATAAACCAAGTATCCTATTAGATCTATCTCTATAGATTTTTATTCCCAATATATAGGATGCTTCTCCCATATCCTTCATGGAAAAGTTCTTGGAGAGCCAAACCTTGACCGATTGCATCATTGATACGTCATTCCCAATAAGTAATATGTCATCTACATATAACATAAGAAAGACGATAGCTCTCCCACTAACCTTCTTGTAGACACAAGGTTCTTCCTCATTTTTGATGAAATCAAACTTTTTTGATTGTCTCATCAAAACATATGTTCCAACTCCTCGAAGCTTGTTTTTAATCCATAAATGGATTTTTTGCAGCCTACATACCTTGTTTGGACCAACAGATGAGACAAACCCTTCCGGTTGTGTCATGTAGACATCTTCCTCAAGGTTTCCATTAAGGAAAGCTGTCTTCACATCCATTTGCCATATCTCATAATCATAGTATGCGGCTATAGCAAGCAATATCCTGATGGACTTGAGCATTGCTACTGGCGAAAAGGTTTCATCATAGTCAATACCATGTTTTTGTTTGAATCCTTTTGCAACCAGTCTGGCCTTGTATGTTTCAACATTGCCATCTGCTCCGATCTTTTTCTTAAAGACCCATTTACACCCGATGGGAGTAATTCCCTCAGGTGCATCCACCAAAGTCCATACTTTGTTGGAATACATTAAGTCCATCTCAGACTCCATAGCTTCTTGCCATTTGTTACTATCAAAACTATTGATAGCTTCGTCATAGGTTTGTGGATCATCCACATCCATGACATTTGAACTTGGATCATTTTCAATTGCCAAATTCAACTTTTGTGGTGCCTTACGCATTCTCATGGATCTACGAGGAGGTTCAGAAGGTTGTGGTAAATGGATTGGTTTTGGAGCAACCTGTTGTTCCTCTATAAGTCGATGTGAGACTGATAGTGAGTTAAGAACTTCATCAAGTTCAACATTCCTTCCACTCCCACTATCTTGGACAAACTCTTTCTCCAAGAAGGTGGCATGTCTGCTAACAAACACATTTTGTTCAACATAAGAGTAAAAGTAATATCCTAAACTCTCTTTAGGATAACCCACAAATCTATATTTTTCAGATCTCACACCAAGTTTATCTGTATCTTGCATTTTCACATACGCAGGGCAACCCCAAATTTTAAGGTGTTTAAGACTTGGTCTCTTGCCCTTCCATATCTCATATGGTGTGCGTGACACAGACTTAGTGGGAACCTTATTTAAAAGGTATATGGAAGTTTCTAAGGCATATCCCCATAAGGAAATTGGAAGATCAGTGAAGCTCAACATGGATCGCATCATATCTAATAGAGTGCGATTTCTCCTTTCGGCTACTCCATTATGTTGTGGAGTACTAGGAGGAGTCCATTCGGAAACTATTCCGCATTCTTTAAGATAATCCAAAAACTCCCTAGATAGGTATTCACCCCCTCGATCTGATCGAAGTGTTTTGATACTCTTTCCAGTTTGTTTCTCAACTTCAGCTCGATATTCCTTAAATTTGTCAAAGGCTTCAGATTTGTATTTCATTAAATACACGTATCCGAACCTAGACAAATCATCTGTGAATGTTATAAAAATAGGAATATCCACCTCTGGCTTGAGTTGCCATCGGTCCACAAACATCAGTGTGGACTAGCTCTAACAACTGTGTCGCCCTTTCTCCATATCCAGTAAATGGAGTCTTAGTCATCTTTCCTTTGAGACAAGATTCACAAGTTGGAAGTGATTCATAATCATATGGGTCGAAGTACCCATCCTTGTATAACTTGTTAATCCGATTCTCATTAATGTGACCAAGCCTTAAATGCCAGAGATATGTAAAGTTTAGATCATCTCTTTTCCTTTTGTTAGTTTGTTCGACATGAAGTATATTATCATTAACTTCCAAGACTATCAAGCCATTGGTGATCTTTCCAGTTCCATAAGATTCACCGGAGTGAGAAATAGAGCAACTATTACCCTTCAATTTTATTTCATATCCTTGTTCAAGTAACAAAGAAACCGAAATAATATTTCTTATTAAGACTGGAATATAATAACAATTATTTAGCTCAATAGTTTTGCCAGAAGGCAAATCTAAACAAAAGGTTCCTACTGCTACGGCTGCAACTCTTGCTCCATTGCCGACTCGCAGATAATACTCCCCTTTGTTTAGGAATCTACTTCTTCTCAATCCCTGCAACGAATTGCAGATATGAGAACTACATTCGGTATCTAATACCCATGAAGTAGAATTCGTCAATGATAAGTTAACTTCAATAATGAACACACCTGAAGAATTGGCTTCTGAAGCCTTCCTCTGCTTCACCTCTGCAAGGTATATCTTGCAGTTCCTCTTCCAGTGGCCATCTTTCCCACAATGGAAGCAGGTGCCCTTTTCAGAGATTTTCTCCTTCCCCTTTTTCTTCTTGATTTGCTTTTTTGGTTTCATAAATTTATCACTAGACCTCCCTTTTTTGGGACCCTTCTTTGCCTTCGTCTATGAGGCACCTTCCACTAATAAGACCTTACCCTTATCCTTCACAAGGTGGGTTTCTGCGGTCTTCAACATATTGAGGAGCTCAGGTAACGAGACATCCAACTTGTTCATGTGGAAGTTTATGATAAATTGTGAAAACGACTCTGGCAGAGACTGGAGAATTAAGTCTTGACATAATTCTCCATCCATTGTGAAGCCCAATTTCCCTAACTCCTCAATCAAATTGATTAGTTTGAGAACATGGGCTTCAGCAGAAATATCATTTGTCATTCTGGCCTGGAAGAGCTGCTTCGATACTTCATATCTAGCAGTTCTACTCTGTTCACCATACAAATCTTTGAGGTGAACAAGAATAGCATTGGCATCCATTTTCTCATGTTGTCTTTGCAACTCGTTACTCATAGATGCCAACATGATGCATTGCACAAGAGTGCTATCATCTTGCCACTTCTGATAAGTGGCTTTGTCTTCCTCGGTGGCATTCTCTGCCGGAGAAGCAAGTTTAGGAGAGTCGAGGACGTAGGAGACTCTCTCTTGAATGAGGACAATCCTCAAATTTCTCAACCAATCCACATAGTTCGGTCCAGTGAGTTTGTTTGCATCTAATATGCTTCGAAGTGACAACGATGTAGACATGATAATAGATTTATCTACAAATAAAGAACAATATGCATGAGGAATTATTCATGAAATATGATGCATGATTATCAAGAACTTCTGATCTAATCATGTCTCCCACTAAATTTGACGAATCACATTGCCCTCTAAATGGAAAACGGGAGACCCCGTTGGAAGGCCTCCTAGTGGAGATTATGGAATCCAGTTTATCTTACCTAGATCTCGCATGTAACACGACAAATCTTAAGTAAGTCCACAGGTAGGTAACTCTTACCAATTACATCTCATGTAACTTTCATTAATTTTGCCTCTAAGATTACTATAGTCTTGTGTGTGCACAACAAACCATAAAATCTTAGTTAAGTTAAACCCATCATTCATATATCATATACGAAAAAGAAACTACCCTTGAGTGTAGCTCAACAAGATAGAATCGTTTAGGCATGTAATATAATATATCTCATATATTTTAATGAGGAAGCATCGTGCCAACTCATGTGACGGGCCTTGTGTGTGCACAACAAACCCACCATATTTGTTGACACACTCTACATCTCATAATGATGGAAGGCATGACTGATATTCTTAATATCGTAGCCATTTCAACTTAATATTATCGGAGGGTCTTTATGCAATTATTATAAACATCAAATATGTATAATAATAAAAGGCATATAAAAGAAGAATGATGATTATGGACGTTCCTAACGTAAAAACACCCGAGCCACAAGGTGTCACTAAAATCATCATACACTAAAAACCCATCATTCATATATCGTATATATTTGATGTATGCATGCCGAATGTAAAACCCAGCACAACAATTGTACTACCGTATTACAGATACTCAACCCGTAATTAGTTTACAAATATTTTCTCTATTTCCTAATTTATCTTTAATCTCATTAAAAATAAAATATATTATGCACATATCTATATATGTACAATAACCACAACTCTTGCGGTAATCAGGAAAATCGAAATTCTCATAACAAAATGGGACATTAAGTAATTCGTTATTTCAATAAATAACACCCGAATTTCAAACTACTATCAAAGGTGGCTCTGATACCACTGTTGGGAATCGATACGCGGCGGAAGCGTGCATTTCAATTTCAATTAAATTATATTCCCGAGCCCAGTATCCCTTTGATGCAATTTGAAATTCAAATACGAAGAAACAAGTAGAGAATATACATACCTACAAAGACTTCGAATCGGTCCTTGTATTTGAATCCTCAATTCGGCGATGTCCCACAATGCCTTCACGAATGACTTCAAGAGTCGATCCTCTGACTAGACACACACGTGTACGCCCTCCACGGTATCCACACCAAGTTTGTCTCGTAAGCGTTGAGAACTGTTCCCAACAATCGGTCGCCTTTTTGTTTCGGAATAAAAGGCTTGTATATAGCACTTAATAGGACTTATCTTCTTCAATCACTCTCGGATATAGTATTTTGGGTAGCACTCTTTTCTTTTCTCAAACTAACACACATGATGCCCTTCGGTTTTTCTATATATAGAACACGAAAGGGGACTTTTGTCCCCTTTGGTGGGTGAAACATTTTCACCTTTAGAATTATTTTACTGAAGAGAGGTGTCCCTCCTTCACCGAAGAGACGCGCCCTTTTCATCGAAGAGACGCGCCCCTCTTTCACCGAAGCGATGCGCCCCTCTTTCACCGAAGAGACGCGCCCCTCTTTCACCGAAGAGATGCGCCCCTCTTTCACCGAAGAGATGCGTCCTTCTTTCACTGAAGAGACACGCCCTTCTTTCACCGAAGAGATGTGCCCCTCCTTCACCGAAGAGACACATCCCTCTTTCACCGAAGAGACGTGCCCTTCTTTCACCGAAGAGATGTGCTTTTTCACTATTGGCATACGTTATGCCATTTTTGAATATTATGCCGTTGAGAATAGACCAACCATTGGTCTACATGACATGTACTACTCATGTACATACATATAGACATGTATTTATCGAATCTCATTCGATAATTTAGCATGCGTATATAACCGAGAGTATAATTAAATTTCTATAAATTTAATTTTACAGTTAATTCCGAAACAACCTTATCTAATAAGACGCGTAACCGATATGGACAATTCCGTGCTAGCGGAATTAACTGTCCAACACAAAATTTAATCAATTAAATTTTGGTTACGAGAAATGACTTGTATTGTGTATGACCCATTGGGCTCCACACTAAGCCGGTAGTGAATTAATTTATCTTATTAAATCTTTTAATAAGATCATCGATTAACTCTTAATCAATTAAGTTCACAAGTCAAGATTAACGTCTAGCAACATATCATGACCACCTGGATAGTGAAGATTTCAATCAAAGAATCGAACACCCTTTGGTGATTAGTTTTCATGTAATTCAATCCTTCAGTTATACAATGTCCCGGATAAATTAAGGTATTGATAAAATGTCAAACCCTAATTTTTATCCATATGCATCTCAATTCTCTAGTAATTAACTCAACAATGAAATATCGGAAACTGCTTTCTAATATTTCATCCTACTCTGGCCAGAGTTTTTCTGAGTCAATACTTAATAGAATACATAGGACATTCTCTCCTCTCATGAGAAGTAACTGATTCTTTATTGATTACACACCATCTCCATAAGAGTCTTGTTGGGTCCAGAATATCCCACTCATGGTTCAGAGAACTATGTAAAGGAATAAACCAAAACACAACTTAACTCTTACAAGATACTATGGTAATCTCAAGTCTAAGGATCATTTACACCTACTATCACCTAAGGAATAACCTATTGACATTTATTTAAAGATCCATTAGGTTAATCCTTAAGCGGATCAGTTCAGTAAACTCATTCCATAATGAGTACCTACACTCTTACATTAGTGACTCTTCACAAGTAACTGTGAGATCAGTTACCCTCTACCTTAGAGTATGTAACAAGTGTACTAGTCTTACCAGATCACCAATCCCCTGTTCAGTGATCCTATAACTAGGAACATTTTAAACTAAAACTTGTGGATTTTAAGTCTCACTGGCATGATCTCATCATGACCTTAAAATCATTATCATAGTTTATGGGTTTCATCATAGAATATAGCAGCATATGATGAATAATAATGTCTTGATTTTATTTCATGAATAAACATACATTAATTGTGATTGGGTTTAGAGCATTAATCCCAACACAAGGTTCACCAGAGAAGAACGGATGTGAATGTGGAGGTGTCTGTCTGCAAGTGCAAGCTTCTTGGCGAGCTCGAGGTGCCGTGAGCTAGCCACGGGAGCATTAGGATTATCGGTTAGCTCTTACTAATTTAAGTTCAGTCAACTAATCATTTGGTAGACAATTAATGTTAGATGAAATTCTATAATTCGTGAGTCCATAGTGTCCATCAATTCGAGATGGGACCTGGGCTTGCTTATTCGACGGGCTGAGGGTAGGCGATTTGCTCTATAGAATGCCTCAGTTCATGCTTAGTAAAAAAATCAATCTTGAAGAAGCCCAAATCTGCCACTTGATTTATGACGGGGCCCTTAACCCTCTCAACGGATGTTGGCCCAATGCTCTTACGAGTACCATCCGACGGTCCCGTGTCCTAGAAGACGTCGAATGGGTTCATGAACAATGATACGGTCCTTCCTAATTGAACTAAAACTCTATAATTAATCTACACGGGTAAAAAATGAATCCCTCGGAATGAGTCATGTATTCTTAAGTGGGATCCTCTCAATCGATTAATGTTCAACTTGAGATCGATTGTGCACGGTCGTAGTCTACCTGGGCTCTATTGATCCTGTGCTCTGGGGCGACATGTCAAACATTCTTTTAGTTCTTCGAACGTCCATAACTACAGTTCTCTCTTGAGGGGATTTCTTCACGGCTAAAACATGAAGTTTCCGAGAAAATGCATTTGCTATCGTAATTAGTAACCCCGTCCACTCTTGCACCGTCAAGCTCGACGTTTGCTGTCGTCTATTTGGAGCCCAACCCAAACATTACTTCGATTTGTGATTCATCCACGCGTTGCGATCGGAATAAAGCAGCCCCAAGGAGAAATTCTCCCGGAATCTCGTCGTCACACGTGTCACATCTGAGTGGACGGACGGACCTGCCAAATAGTATTTGATGACTCCATAATCGCAACTGTGTACGGACACGGAATCGCTGCGACTTTTCTTAAGAACCATTATATTAGTGTGATTCTATGTAATCCAAAAAAAAGAAAATTTTAATAAAATAATTACAAAAATTTATGTCAATTTAACATTTTATTATAAATTTTTAATTTTACATAAAATAATCATAAATTTTCATTTTGATAAGTCATAAATTATATATTCAATATTTCATCTAAAATCTTGATGAAATACTTAATAGATGTCATCGTTATCTTAAATGATGGAAATACCCCTTCTTCCCCTTCATGTAACGGCTTATGGTAGCCAATAGAGGCAAAATCAAGTATTTGGAAATTAGGACATAGAAAAAAAGGTATTCAATTGTAGAAATCTAGATTGCAATTGAAGATGTCAATTTCACGAATGCATTTTATAAAAAGCATAATTTTTAAAACCGGACCAGACTGGAAACCGGTATAAGCATGGGTTCATAGGTTGGATCAATGATTTAATGAGTTGAACTGTATATTTAATAAATAATATTAATAATATAATATTACCAATAAATGTATGTAATATCATAATTTGAATATAACTTATAATAAAATTATTAATATAACTATTATATTAGATAAATTTTTAATATAAAACATAATAATAATAATAATAATAATATTATTATTATTATAATAGATTTATACACAAGTATATGTACAATTATGTATACAAATGAAATGGGTTCTATACGATCGAAACTCGAATCAATTGAATTATGTGTATATTTTTTTCATGAAAGCAAATTGCCCACTATACATCTCAATTGGATCCAGGAGAATTTGGATCACCCACTACTAAACTCACACGATGCAATTTACCCAATTGCGTTTGGCTAGTGGCTACCCAATAGTAGTTACACATGGATATGTTGCTGTCGCCAATGACTTACCGAAATTAAATGCATGTCCGGATTTCCGTTACTAAACGTTGACTTTAGCACCAACTGATCGTAATGTTTCTGCAGAGGACCGGCGCCATAAAGACCCACCGTGTTTACCCTGTTTTGCGGTGGGGAGAATAATATGTCCCTGTTTCTCTTAATTACACCATCGTTCCCGCCTAGAAATCAATTTGGGTGCATCGATAGATCATAAATGAGCCCGCTTTATTAGGACGAAGTACAGTTTCTAAGAGTGGTGTCATAAATCATGCATTAGAATTCGTAGGCCTTCGGGGCCAGGACAAGGGACCTACTCTAGCTTGGATTACGCGCCAAGAAATTACCATTGCCACGCGTGCGTTCAATCCTGAAGTTATCAAGAAGAGGTGAATATCTAGCTTAGGGATCTCTAACTATGGCTCTGTCTCCCATAGAATGGTCTGTGCACCAGCTTGAGCTCTGTAACTACAGTTTTGTTTGTGTCAGTTGTTCAGCAGTAACGCGTCTCTGCAGTTCCGTGCAAATATCTCAATTGCACGCAAGTCTGTACAGTAATAGAATCCGAATTGAATTGATGTGGAGAAGCTACCGAAATAGCTAACACGGGACCTCTTGGCTATCTTTTTCCTTTTGTGGCCAGGAGACAAGCGAGCCATCTTCGTGATTTTATCTCTTTTTCCAATTGGATTTTTGTGTTTTTTTTTCTTCTGTACTTTTTATCTCCTAGGGCACGTGAATCTTATTTACACCCTAAACAAACTCTCATCGTGGAGATGATGACAGTAGCTTTTAATTTCAAGTGACCCCACCATCCACCACTGGCTTTGCCAGTGAGGGGATGTAATTACTGCGCTTCACGCACCTCTGTCTGCATTTTCTTTCCGGTGATATGATAGCCATATTAGGATAGCTTCCTCCCACCTGCATCCAACAACCCTTCATTCATTGTTGGCTTTAGTCCCCCGCCATATCGAACTTTCCCGGCTTTTGAACCATAACAATTAATTACACGTCCTTCCCTTTCAAGTGTGGTGAACATTTGAGCTGCATCATCATTTTGGAATAAATGAAGACGACCGAGAAGCTCCACAGAGAAAATTTTCTTCGATTTACATTGTCATGTATCCAAAAAACTAATGATTCATAGTAGAGTAATCCGTTGAGTCTTAATATTAATATATATATATAATTTAAAAGTTTTCAATAAGAACATTTTTTTTTATTTATAGGAAAAAATGTTAAAAGACAATTCAAACCCACTTATAAGGTTACACTTCAAATAAAAGATTTGCTTTGCTTTTATGAATGTGTACTATATTGGTGGTGCTAATAGTAGTTGGATGGGGGTCAAGCAGGTGGGAGCGGACCTTAATTGCAGCTGATTATGATCCATCATGCATACTGACGTCTGGTCAGGACTCTTCCATAATCAATATCGCACCCAAAAAAGGCCATTGCAATTTCTTCTAATGTGAAGAGGACATTAAGTGGAAATAGGGATGGGAAGCCCAGTGCCGGGTCCGGGTTCCTAACATCGATACAGCCTTTATTAGAAGGGCCCCTTCAACGGGGAGCCTCGGGTCGAGAGTGAGCCACGCATTTCTGTGTGGTTAGCAATCGCCATCTAATTTCTCGCCCTCAGCAATATACTCGATTCTGCCAGAGTTAATTCCTGGAGCTGGATTGAATTCGATGAATGTGTATCGTATTATGAGATCCGAAGAGGTTGAGATTCAGTGGTTTAGATGTAGGAGCTGCTTACAAATCCATTGAATTGACACTGTCATTAATCGAAGGAATGAATGATAAATAGAACAAGAGAATTAGAGACTAGAATTATCGAGAAAAATAATCATGATGATCATAAATGCAAATCACATGTAATCGAATTATTAAAGTTCATTAACAACCGAACCCTTCAATATCGAGTTGCAGATTTAATACTTATATATAACTGATGCAGTATTAAGAGGAAAAAAAATGAGAGAGATTAAGTTCTTTAACAAGGGCATTTCGCTTAAGTCTGATAAACGCCGAATTACAACATCAATACATACTGAAAATGTCAGGTAGATGCCTTTCCTCCATTTTCTGTTGTCCATTTTGCTTAATGTTCAAGCCCTAGGCTTGATGAGTGCCTTGAGAGCGTTCTTCATGACAACCGTGAACTCCAATTTTCCGGTAAAATCGATCTTGCTATTCGGCGGATAAGCGCTCCACTCGAATTCTTGAACCATCCTCGCCAGCATCAGATGAACATGAACCGTCGCCATTGCCAATCCGGGGCAGATCCTCCGACCGACTCCGAATGGCAACATCTTCACCCCAGTTACGCCTGTAATATCCGCATCCTCATTGCCCGTAATAAATCTGCTACCAGAACGACAAACATAGACAAGCAGTCCATAAGCACATATCGAAAGTACTACTTGCCCACTGAGTCTTATCTGTCCTAACCAGAATTTTGCCCCTTAATTAGTACATACCTATCGGGATCGAACTTTTCCGGGTTGGACCACAACTTGGGGTCGCATGCGATCGGTGGGAGAAATATCTCGACGTTGACGTCCGTCGGAATATCGTAGCCCGCCAGCTTGGTTGGCTCGGTGACTGCATGCGTCAGTGAGAAGTAAGTTGGCGGGTGTTTGCGGAGCAGCTCCTTGACGACGACCTGCAAGTAGGGCATCCTCTCAACATCCTTCTCATCAACCCTCTTGTCCCGACGGTGGACTTGATCTCCTCGTAGAGCCTTGATTGGATGTGGGGGTTCGCAATCAGCTGCGCGATGCCCCATTCGATCGCCGTCCCTGTCGTGTCAGTGCCGCCATTGATGAACTCCGAGCAGAGTGTTACTAGCTCTGCATCCGTGGGACCTGTCTTGCGGCCTTCGACCTTGAGGTCGAACAATGTGTCCAGGTACGAAAACGAAATCGCCGTGCTATCGGATCCCGGGTTCTCAATAGCCCTCTTGCGCTTCTCGATGAACCGGACAACGTAGTCGATTTGTTCCTTCCTTACCTGGTTGAAACAAGTGAAAGCGCTTAAACCAAATTAAATTAAACTATGAACGGAATCAGAAATTAGAATTGCAAAGGGTTTTAAGAACGAATACAACAAATACCATAATTGGTGAGAAATGGTTTAGTATAATGATATAGTTAGTTGAAAATTTTGGGTTCAACCTCGTAAGTAGTACTCTCCGAGCTTAGTTTATATTTTGGTTCACCTATATATTCCAGCTAAACCAATATAGGTAACTCTTTCGTCACCAAAAAAAATATAAATCAATAGAAAAATGAACCTCGAGCGCTCTCTTGCGTTCTTTGGCGAAGAATGGGCGAAGAATGGGGAGATAGTCATCAATTCTCGGGTCTAATACGATGAGAACGGTCTTCATCACTTGATCCATCCTCTCCACGGTCTCCTCATCCATCTCGAGGCCGAAGCACATCGCAAGCAGTATGCAGAACGCGGCAAATCGGGCGTTCTTGAGGACGCTAACGACCCCATCGTCGGCCTTCGCTTCAGCCCTTAGCCGGTCGATGAGTTTTTCCATCGCCGTGTCTCGGACGGCCCGGAACTCCTTGAGTCGGGTCGAGCTGAGCATGTTCTGGACCATGTTCTTCCTCAGGGACCGCCACACGGGCCCATACACCGCCGCGTTTACCGTGAACTTGTTGCAGCTGAAGACGGCCCTCGTCGGGTTTTCCCTGGGCCGGCTCGCGAAGAGTGCACCCTTCTCAATGAGAGCCTCGCGGACCAGCTTCGCGTCGCTCAAGATTATCATCGTCCTCGTACCCATCCTCACAGTGAATATGGGACCATACTTGAGGCGGAGCTCTTCTGCATACTCGAAGAAGGGCTTCTTCGAGCGGGCGAACTGGAAGAGGTTCCCGACCACCGGCCATCCCGGCGGGCCGGGTGGGAGGTGGACCCGCTTGGAATTTCTCCAGCGGGAGGCTAGCAGAATGAAGCCCGAGATCACGACAGCCAGGATCGTGAAGAAGGGATGGTAGTGAGAATAGAAGGTAGTAGTGGTGGTAGAGTTGAGTTGATCCATACGAACGGGAAAAAGGGACAATTTCTTCTATTTGCTTCTTATCTTCTGATGGGTGCGACGATCAAGATATGAGAAATGAAGACGGGTATAAGAATGCAGATAGCATGAAACTATAGGTGGGGTTTTTAATGAGGAAGTCTCTATGTAGCGGTATTTTACTATGGTTGTCGATCACATTGCCGTACATGAGGAGGTGAGTGAAACATAATAGTATTATTTCTTATTTAATAATTAAAATATTATCATAAAACTCATCGTACAATTTATTTTTCTTATTATTATATCACTTTTTAAATTAATAATTATTTTATACAATAATTTTTTAAATTAAAAAATTATTTTAATCCTCTGAAAATTAGGATGATTGTTGGATCTCCATGACCATTATTTTCTTCGTAGTACCTTTTTTTTTCTATATTTATTATCGAAAAAAGATACGGTTAATTAACCTACATATGAAGATAAGTAGGGAATTATGGGAGAGCTGAGGGCTGACACGTGGAATGTGGAGGGACGCAGATGGGTGTAGTTAATGCAATGCTGTGAGCAGCTAAAAGGGTTAGGTGTAATTCAGGCAAAAAAAGGGGAAAGGAGAAGGGGGTGGGGGGGGGAAGAAACCGTGGGAAATTGATGGGCTCTGTCACGGACGCATGCAATGGGATCAGAGTTTTAATTGACGAGATGGGGAATCGGGGGATCCATCAATGTGCAAGTGTCTATGATGGGCGGGTAGTTTCTAGTTGCCTTTGCCATTTGCACTGTGAATGTAAATGCACTCACTGTGCCGATCGGGGCGGGGAGCGACTGCATCACGTGTACCACTGAACCTTGTCGACCACATGCGCTAGGTTGAGATTATTAGTAAACTATGACATCGAGATACGCCATGAGAATTTGTTATACTTCTTCTGAATGTCGGCAGCAGAAGATCCTTATGCTTCCCCTCCCTGTAATCTATATATACGGGCGGCCGACAAGCACTATACTGATATCGATATATATTTGAAAACTAAAGAAATATATAAGATAATCAGATACTATTATTTACCAACTATAATGTGAGTTAAATGGTATTATGATGACATAATGATGGTATCTTTTTATAATGTGGATCTGGTTGAGATTTGTAGAGTTCAGCACAGCTATCACAAAAACGTTCGTAGCGGATCTTGGAAAACATCATGCATGCGACTAAGACCCCTCAATCGAAGCAAGCAGTTGACGTGATTACGATGTGAGTGAATGATAAATTTATTGTCTCATAGTGTTGTTTAAGGAAAAAGCAACTAAACTATCACCAAATCATCCCTAATAATCATTTTTATGGTGCCCTCCAAGGATAGATTTGCCCTCCATATTCCCTTAAACTTGGAAAAAATTATAAAAAATTATAAAATTTTTATGTATTTTATTAAAATATTTCAAGTACAGATAAAAACTTATCATAAAAAAAATTTAATTGTACTTTTAATGGAGTTAGCTCCAGTTAAATCGGTCGATTTCTAGTCTGACTGGTAAATTCAATTAAACTAATAAGAAAATTGGTAAAGTTAAAATAAAAAATAAAAAAAAATTATAATATATCAATTTTATTTTACTATACATATATTTATGTTAAACTTTTATTTAATATAATTATTATATTAATATTATTTATTAAATATACGGTCTGACCCCATAAACCCATGTTTATATAAATTTTTGATTGGATTCAAATTTAAAAACTATAATTTTAAGTTTGTCATCTGAATTTAAGTATATATTATTATATTAAGTTGCAGTAATGGAACGAAATTTCATTGTCATTTTGTCATACAGGGGCTGTGCCTAACTTTCGTGTCTACTTAGGTCCTAGGATTGACGTCAGCACCCTTCCGATTATTCACAAGATACAGTCCTGTAATTAGGAAAAGAAAAAACAAAGAAAGGGTCGACCACTACTTGACTTCCCATTCCTTCTTGTCTACTGTGTTCTTCTCTTCGCCATCATAAAGGCCATGACGTGATCACCTAACCTAATATTGACTCGATCTTACGATGGGGCATCCAAGTTATTCAATTTTTATTGTTGACCTTTTGCCAGCTGTAATTACCATGAGATTCATCATTTTTTTAATGTATATATTGGTATGAAAAATCAAGTTTATGGGTGAAAACTTAAAATATGAGTGAGAAGAAAATAATAATTACGGTATCATATATATTTTTTTGTGTATTACTTAGAATGTGAGAAGAATTATGATGAATTGTGAACGGTAATTAATTTATATTTTAAATAAATTAGTGTAGGAGAAGATAAAGGTTTTTCAACTTCCTCACACCATGGAAATTGTGGTTTTAAAAATTGAACCGAACCTACTAGTTCAATTGGTTCAATTGGAAACCGACCACTCATCTCATTCGGTTCTCATAAAATAATCAAATTACACTTTAAATGAGGTCAAATCCAGTTGAATCGGTTGGTTCCCAGTCGAACCAATGGATCTAATTGAACTAGTGAGAAAATCGACCAACTTAAAAATAAAAATAAAAATAAAAACCTATTATAATATACTTATTTTATTTTACTAGACCTATATTCATATTTTGTGTTGAATTTGAGACTAATATAATGACTATATTAATAATTTTTATTATAAATTATAGTTAAATTATAATATTATATCGATTTATTGGTAATATTATTTATTAAATATATGTTCGACCCATTAAATTTACCGTTCAACCTATGAATCCATGCATTGACCGATTCTCGGTCTGATCTAGCTTTTAAAACTATAATTGAAATATAAGAATTCATTTAAGTAAAAGAAAGGTAAGCGTTTCGACCAACCAATTCTTGTCAGGCAATTAAATTCTGACGAGCACCTTTCATCAAAGTGGACCCACTCATGGGATGTTTCACATGGACACCATTTAATGACACTTTCAATTTTCGAGAGCTTGTGAAAAGGATCTACCGACAGGCCCCCCATCTTTGGAAGTCGAAGCCCTCAAGTAAGGACCATGAGACAGGCACACGAGCCCATGATCTTCTGAGCTGCGGCTTAAGTCTTGGACGATTATGTTGGGCTTGGGGGTGAGGACAGTGAAAAGGGAGTCCGAGGGCCGAGATCGAAGGGGTGAAGCTGGCCGGCCATGAATGATGTGTACATGCACAATGCAGCGAGATGGGGCAGCAAATGAGTCTGTCCGACAGCTTGGTAGGGAAGACCGGCAAATGATGAACGGAGCAATTTAGCTCCCGTATGGCAGTATCTGGTCATTACAATTCGGCTCCGTTGATTAATAAGTGAGTGTTGTTTCACCATCTGTAAGTCATGAGGCAGTGCCGAGTTGAACATAAAACCAGCTGTAACGCTACCTTTTCAAGAATACCCTTAAATAATTTAAGCAATAGTGAAAATGAAATAATATTCGAATCATTAACTTCTTTTCTACTGCTAAACTGAATTATAGAAGGTACATTTTTTTTTTCAAATCTATGTTATTTAGTTATATTTCATTTCCTTCCCTTAATTTCACATATTTTTCAATAGATTTTCCATTTTCTCCATAGGTAATACACCTTCGAATGTGACGGTCTGGGGCACGCGTTGGCCCTCTGGTACCTCGACTAAAATTTGCACTGAGATGTTATATTTTACTTGGCTCGAGGGATTCCTGTAAAGCACGGTATGTGTATGCACTGTTGTACGTAAATCTTTGTACAGAAATATGTAAAACACATTAACAAATGGAATGGCTCGAGAGAAACGAGCAATGGCACAACTCTTAAATTAATAATTAAAAGGTTATATGTCTGATTTTCTTCATAAGACTCTTCGTATTTATTTATTTCTAATTTTTCTCATCCCATTATGTACCTATTAGTTTTCTATGTAATGAAAAAAAAATATCCAATGGTTAATTTGTCGTGCTGGAATATTGCAGGGCCGGTGTATCATGAGCTCAGAAGATATTTAAGGCCCTCATCTTCTGAAGAAAGCCAAAATTGTGAACGGGGAAAACAGTGAACGCATATAACCCCAGGAAATGATCCTGGGGGTGATTAACTGATTGTGATGAAATCTTGATTTACTGCCTGCATGATGACATTATCCCACGTATCTTCAAAACTCACCTGCTCCCACCCGTCTCAAGAACTTCACACGAAACATATGAGATTGAAGAACGAAATGATGATTAATATTAGCTGATAGTACGCACCGGAATGATGATCAATATTAGCTGATAATACATGCCCTTATTTGTCATACTTGACTGTTACTTTGCACTCTCTCCCTCTCACAAAGACTGTCGGTCAACCACACTTGGAAAAGCACTTCATCAGCTCGTACAAATCTATCACCAGCAGGTACTAAGGATTTAAGACAGCGATGCGAGTTCAAGAACGTGATGGAGATAACTAAGATACCAATGATCAAGGCCCAAAACCGCTGGCTTAGCTATTTCGGAATTAGTGGGCATTTTTGTTACCATCAGCTACCTTGCTAAAAGAAGCTCTGATATTTTCCCACTTCTCCCTGCACTCAGCTCCCGTAAGATTGTGTCCCAGACACGTCATTTTCGCGGCTATGACCTCCCAAAGCCCGTCACTCGAGGATCCGCATTTTTGAAAGCTTGAATCTAGGCTCTTCATCAGCTGTATGAGGCTCCATGTCTCAGACTCGTCCATGCTGTTTTCAAACTGATTATGATGCCCCTCTGGTAGCAGCTGTGCCTTGGAGACTGATAGGTTCACGTTGATTGGTTGCTCGTGCTCACCAGTGAGATTTTTCAAGGTTTCAATCAGAGCGGAATCCCGAGCCTTGATCCACGCCCTCTCCTTGGCCCAGAGCTCATGTTGCCGATTCAAGCGGGCCATCTCTTGCTTCCTCCACTCTATCTCTCTCCAAGCCCTCTCTTCCTCCCTTTGTTCGATGGTTTTCAGCACGTTGCTGATCCAAGCCTCTTGTCTCTCCATGAGCTTGCTCATCTGTGTGTCTACGAAGTCCTTTACTTTCTCCCTCCACCATAATTTTCTACACCTCCTATTTGCTTGGCCGTCAGCATCATCATCATCATCAATGTGCCGCAATTTCTCCTCCTTGTCCATCGGATGCCTCATCGCAAAGGCCATGGCTGAAAGGTCATATTCCTCGTTGTTCTCCGAAGACGAGGCCTCAAACTCGTGCGACGAGTTGGAGATTGAGAAACTAACGCTCTCGCAGAGTTTGTTTTGGTCTTGCCAGTTATAGTTGATAGCTTCTCGTTTTCGGTTGTTACCTGATGAAGATGACTCTCCATATATGGCTTCAAGTTGTCGAAAGAACCGATAGTTCTTGCCATCTTGCCTTCCAGCTTTGCCCTCCTTAGTTTTCTTGTAATACTTGTACAAGTTCTCAAACTTCTCTCTGCATTTCTTCCCACTTCTATGGTACCCATATTCCTCCGACATTATCCTGCAAATAGAAAAACCATGATCTCTGGAATTATAATCAGAAGACATAACCTCTAAGACAAGAAAGCTAAATAATTGTAATTTTGCAACTGAGATTTTATAAATCCATAGAGAACTAGAGCCCTCAGATGTTCCCCTTGTCTACATGAAGGCTGGTATATCATTAGGTAAAACTAATAAAGAAGTCTATCTGTCTTCTCTGCATATTACATATAAACACCATCGTAGTTAATTAAACATGCATAAATACAAAACGTCACGTGTATTTTTGGGATTGCATTTTCAGATTAACATATGCACAACATTCCTCCAAACATCTGAAAGCACAAGTCAGAGATTTAAAGAGAGAAAGGCTTATTTCCTTTAAATAACTATTGATGACAGGCAGCACGGCGATCAAAAAACTTTGACATACAGCATTTTCTGGCTCATTAATTCAAATTGGAAAACGAAAACAGAAAGAAAAGTTTCATCCTACTGCTGTGAGATGATAGTAGAAATCAGTACATACATTTATTATTTTATATATATGTATGTGATATATACAGCCATTATAATGGTTTCAAGATCTTTTGGATCTTTTTTCTTTACTTCAAATTAAAACTTTCATTTATTCAAACATCAGAGGGATATATGTACTACGTGTAAAAAGCTTGAAACCAGGGAAATTTTTTTTTTCCAAGACAAGCAACCTTCATTTAGAGAATTCTTGACAGCATCAACATCATGTGCCTGGTTCAATGGAGATATCTTTTATCTCTATTCAGCTGAAATTGACACAAGTCATTACATGTTTTCCCTTGGCCTTGATATTCTCTTTGTGATCTTTAAGGTCCCTTCTATGTTCTGACATATAAAATCTGAAGTTGTCAGGAAGGTAGTAGCTACTCTGTAAATATTTTCAAGGCATGGAAATTCTAACTTAGTTTTAAGAAAAAGGGGAACAATCAGATGATGATGATGATGAATCCATGTGAACGTCCAAGAGTGACATATGCCACGACTGCCCCCTTATATGAGGTGAACGGAAAACCCCACAAATAAATTTTAGTTTGAAATTTAACTTTGATCCATAATCTCCCAAAAATAAACCCACAACATATATATTTAATTTAGTGATAGATCACCCTCGATATACATGTATGATAGTAGAGCTGCTAAGATATAGGCATGTAACCTTGAAACTTCTTCCCACAGGGGACCTTTATGGTTAGCTTCCTTGAACTTGGCATCTAGTCGGGATCTGATCTCAAGAAGAGTTAAAGTCTCCTGCCTCGGCCACCGGCTGCTGCTGCTGCTGCTGCTTCCACTATCCAACAGCCTATCCACACACAATGCTTCAGTCCCGAGTGGTGGAGGCGGGGCAGCACTGGAACTCATCAGGGCTGAGTTAGATGATGGATCAGTCGTCGTAGCAAAACCAACCTGTGGAGGATTATATTGAGTGTAAATGTTGGGGACAATTTGTTGATGAATTGGGCCAAAGTGGCTGGAGGGCGGCGGCACAGCAGTCCCCAGGTTAAGGTTCCAGTGAAAGGAGGATGGCTCGAGGGGTTGGGAGATTGCCGGGAAATGGGTGCCGGGGGACATCAGTTGCCGGAGATCCGGCAGCCCGTACTGATCACCGTCCATGGCTGTCTGGCTATCGGCTCATCACTAGGTATCTAAGGTTTGAAAAGGAGCGAGGGTTTTCAATGAGGGAGTCCAAATGTGTTGATATTGAGGGGAAAAGCTAATTTTCTCGAGCTTTTCCTTTTTCCTTACTAAGCGACAGGAACCAAGTCTACCGCTCCCCTTTCATCATCATAAATCTGTCCATGTACATATATATATATATATATATGAAGTGAGTCGTACATATTTTGAGACATTAGAGAGATGTAAAAAAAAAAAAAAGAAGAAGAACGGATTGAGAGGTAAATATATCAAAGCATAGTAATAGAATTAATAAGATCGAGATATTGGTAAAGTATGTGCATGATAATTAATCATCATCCATATGGTAATTGTCAAGTCTACCCATATGTGGACCTACCAGAGAACATACTTTGCGATAATGAGATGCTTTGGATTTGGATGATAATTAATTACCATGGCACGTACAATTATAACAGGTGCACACAGGGATTGCTAATTACTACTGTTTCACCCTGACCCGATACGATAATCCTATATTTTTTGAATTATACAGGTTGTTTTTCGTGCATGGTACGCACTTCACATGCCCTCGAGAGGTTTCTCTTGCGCTTGAATTTTCTAATTTCTAGAGGGCATGCAGTATTCCTCGAGCTCGGTAAATCACTCGACGGCATTACAGTTTTGTTGAAGCAGCTCCTTTAAATTTGAGAGCTGAAGCCTTTCAACCGGAGTTGTTAAGAGTACTAGTCGACGACCATGAAAAAAATGTAACGTACAAAATCTCTGAAGATGATTTGAATAGTAGTGATTGGACTGAGCCCACCTGCCACTCCTTCACCTCATCGCTCGTCAAAATGGTGCCATAACAACACCATTCAAGCCTCGAGTCTCTAGAGAAGACCACGATTATATGCGACGGCGGGAAAAGACAATTAAGTTCTTAGATACTAATTATAAATGCAATACATAGGAGGAGGAGGAGGAATATATATTAAGAATGATTATGATTTTGACTAATATAATATAATAATTTGGAGTGAGATTAACTCTAATTTATAAGTCTGTTGAATTAGAAAACTGTTATATCACGGTTTATATGTCATCTGAATTTATTCATTCATAGCCTGACTTTATGAAGGCGTACGGGGGCAAATTCATCTGGGATGGGAATGGATGTAGAATAGCATGTATGATCATGCAAATACATGTCCCACGTGGCTACTACATGCATGTGTAAATATGCGTACAGTAGCAAGCTGAGACAAACACAGTACGGCCAATAAATTAATGATTTTCCAAATCTCCGTGATCTAAACATGTAAAGGGCAAGGATGCGGAGAATTAAGCATTGTTTCACTAATATTACCCTCAATCTTAGGACAGAGGTATTATAAATTCAATTAAACATCATTAATCAAACTCCTCACGCTCTTTTTTTTTTTTTCCTTCCATCTTTAGAATTGTGATTAATTACTTGTAATTTTTAATGAGAGGGAAAATAAAAAAGGGGAATGGAATCTGAATTTCCGCTGTCAGAACAAAAATTGTCAGTTCTGATTGCTTGTCCCAGAAGTTGCTGGCTCTTGCTTTCGTCTCTCTGTCGCTTTACTCACAGTCATCTCTGCGCTTACTATTACTCCACCAGTGCAGTCTCTAGGGTTCCGTGAGATTGATAGAAAGCCACATCTCATCTCAACCGTCCAATCAAAAAGTCGACATGGGTCTCTCCATTATGTGCTGGAGTATCAGAAGCAGCAATATCCACGCACAGACATATACACACACACATGCATTTGTGGGTGTGTCCTGTAGAAGAGCATGTCGGCAAGGTGAATATCATATATGACCCGATCCGTTGAGGTTTATAACCTCATCCGCCAGTTTCTTCTCCGCGGCTAAACTTCCGTTAAATTCACCGCATCCGGTAATCTTTTGGTTAATACTTCTTCTCGCACTGGGATCCATTCGTGTTATTAATAGTTCTATACAGGATAGAAAAAAGGGAGAGCACGTACAGTTCAATTGTCTATTTGCAAAGGCATTTCATGCATATATCTCAAGACATTGATTATAACCGTTTGTTTGCAGGGGTGTGTCACTGAGCAGAATTGAGATCTAGCATGTACACGCGTTGGTGAACAGTCATAGATGCCGCAGTCGAACAACAATTGCCTCTTTACTACATACTATGGGCAGAATGATCGGTGTGACAACCGATTAATAAGGTGTATAGTAGGTGCAGGAAGGAGGGCTGGTGCGATATGCTAGTACCGTGAATGCTGTGAGACACACCGTCAGTAATCTGAAGTTGATCTACCGATTAGTACCTGATTTGATGATGGTGACGATGATGATGATGATGATCTACCACAAAATATGTTTATTTAAAAAAAAAGGGGGTGCTTTCGATTTTTATATTGAGAAAAAGGAGATTAGTAGAGGTTAATTTTGCCAATGGAAAGATATAATGGAAGGGGCTGGCAGATGATGAGTCCCTCTGTATATATACAAGATGAAGGGACGAAGGTGAGGCTTGTCTTTGCCAAAAGGGGGCAGGATCGAGGAGCTTCCTTCCCTTACAGCTGTGTCTCATAATAATATTCATGGCTTTTTTTTTTTTTTAATATCGATAGTAGTCATAACAACCGATTAATCGACCGAACAGTATATATATAGTATAGTATGGAGTTCGCCATTAATTCATATATATCAACTCTCAACAGTTTCCAATCTTGAACATGACCATTTGCATGTTGTTAATTTACCAACGGATTGGCTATCTCTTAAGCATAACAATCTTTCTATTACAAAAATATCAATGCCATTAAAATGCATGGCTTAAATGAATATCTCGATTTAATATTAAGATATTTTCTATCAATTCTCATTCTTCACGTTCACATGCCCATGATTTCCATCTCTATTCTGTGACAAAAATCGTATGCAAATGTTAATCTCAAAAGCTAGAAGGGTTCAAATAGTAATACCCCGTTACTCTTCCAAGTGAGAGTTTCCATAACGGTCAATAAATAAAGTTTTTTTCCCTAGTATTAATGATCACATTCACGGCAGTATTTGACATAGATGTAATTGTAATGCGACGATGCATGAACACTACGGATTCATCTCATGTTATAAGTTCAATTAGGCTGTCGATGGAGGACCCCATGAAGGAATCTTGGAGCTTGCAAAGCCTGGCAATGGCGATGATTTCTTTTTCTCTGGTAGAGGAAGGAAGATGGGAAGTCAAAGCCAGGAGAGAACACTTTTTTTTTTTTATGAGTCATCATTAGATAATCTTTGTGTGCGTACACAAAAAGTGGGGGAAAAAGGCTTTTCTGTCGCATCCCGAAATTTGAATAACCTCCCCCCTCTCTCGGAATCCTCCTTCCCATCCCAAATCCATCGCTCTCTCATTTTTATTCCCCCTTCCCATCTCTCTTGGCAAGAGGGAACAAAAGGAAAAAATACAGTCATAAATTTATTTCATCATGGGAATCTGGTCGAGAACCATCTCGTGGTTTTACACAAGCACTCCTCCTCCTCTCCCCTCTCCCTCTCTCCATTGCCGACCAGAAACTTATGCTTTGGCCGTGTATTATACGGATAAGAGGGCGTTACGTGCACAAGCAGTTTGGTCGCGTGTTCGTGCTCTGAGCAGGTCACTTGTGTTGACAAGCGTACGTTTTGACTTCTCTAGCGACTGGACTTCCTTGTGGTTCTTCCATCTTTAGCTTATATAATGGCAAGGTATCCCATAACTAATTAATGGCTGGTTAGAATCATGGTTACAATCACTCAATTAAATCAAATCAATATGATTGATTGTAATCAATCAAATTAGTGTGATTGATTGTAATTAGTGTATACCATATTTGATATATATAATATCCTATTAAATACAAACAGCCACACCATGATTATGTGTGGTGAGATAACATTATAACATAGTTTTCCATGGTATCAGAGCTCTGAATTGGAAAAACTTCCGCGTGATCTCAACCCAATCCTGCTGCCTACTTCCGGCCAAAACCCAACTGTCCACAGTTCTTCCTCCTTCCTTCTCTCTCTATTTTTTTTTTCCAGCTCCTCTCCAACTGTACCTTCAGCCTCTCGGTTCCTTCCTCAGTTTCTTCCTCCTTTCTTCTTCTATCACTGCTCAATCAGTCGTGCGGTCATCCAATGGCACCATCACACAAATCTCAGCCAAATCTGCCGGATTCTCTTCCAACCATTCCACTCAAGCTTGACTCCACCAATTACTATCTTTGGAAAAACACAATCTCACCAATTTTGAAGTTTTACAAACTGCTAGGCTACGCAGACAGATCTATTCCAGCACCTGCTCCTACCATCGCAGAAAAACAGGGCACGACTAAAGTTCACTCACCCAATCCCAACTTTGAAAACTGGGAAGCATGTGACTAGTTCTGCCTCTCGGCAACTCTTGTTGCTGTCCTTGCCATCTATTTAACTAGGAATCCCATTTTTCATGCTCGCACAAAGCATGTCGAGATTGATTATCACTTTGTTCGTGAAGGAGTCTCCCGGCGACAACTCCTGGTTTGGTTCATCTGCACTGCCGACCAATTGGGTGATATCCTTACCAAAGGTCTCTTTACAGCACGTTTTGCTTCCTTGCGTTCCAAGCTCAATGTTCGAGATCTAACATTGCGCTTGCGGGGGGTAATGGCTAGTTAAAATCATGGCTATGATTACTCAATCAAATCAAATCAATATGATTTATTGTAATAAGCCCAATTAGTGTGATTGATTGCAATCAGTGTATACCATATTCGATATATACAATATCCTATTGAATACAATCAGCCACACCATGATTCTATGTGGTGAGATAACATTATACCATAGTTTTTCACTAATAATATTTGCACCTCCTGTAGTGTGATTCCTCTGTTAGTTTACTTGTGGCCACCACTGTGATTCCTCATTTCCTCTCCTGTGACTATCTCATATAACAGAGTATGGATTGTTGCCCCAAAAACAAAAAAAAAGAAAGAGAGTATGGGTTGTACTTATGTGGCCTCCAATGCACAAACACTTATTAGTCGAATTAATCAAAATTTTAAATACCAGATCGAATGATGAATGTTAATGTAAAGTACAATGCGTTAGCTCGATACTGGGTCTTCGGCCAAGCCCATACGTTTGGCCCAGATATGTGGAATGTTTCTCTCGGGGATTAATGATGGTGTAATTTTTTGTTCTCCCTCATATTCAGCGAGCGAGGACAGAAGCAGCAGCAGATGAGCAGGGAAACATGCTGGGGATCATTTCTCTGTCAGTATCATCGGCTTGCCAACCATTCCCATCGCTCTTCCTCCGAACCCTGAACCCCAATTACCATCTTCTCCAGCGTCCTATCAATCCTCGCTTCGCTCGAACCCTAAATTTCAGAACCAGGAGGAACCCAAGAACCAAGTTTCTGGGCTTCGCAGGCAATTCCAATAGCGATGGCGGCGACGAGGGGAACCTGAGGAAGGACTCCGAAGGGAAGAGGAGTGGGTCCAATGGAGGCGATGATGGGGATTTGAAGAACGACCGACGGCCCATATTCAACCTGAAGCTTGGGGATCTGCTTGACCCGGACCCGGACAACGCTGTGGCCGTCGGATTGACGTGTGTGCTGACTTGGGCCAGCGTTCAGGTCCTGTGGCAGCTCTTGTTCATCTCTTTGGCCATTCTCGTGGCCGCCCTCAAGTACTCCTTCATTGCCGCTCTTTTGATTTTCATCCTCATTGCCCTTCTCTGAGCTCTTTCAATGAATTTTCCCATTAATTTTTTTAGTCGGCTGACAATTTTATGTATCAATTATCGAAATTGTGTATTATGTATAAGTGGAATCATATCGAATGGTAATTATCTCACTTTATATGGATTAATTGTGATGTGAATTTATTGTGCCATCATCTGCCGTCCCCTTCTGCGGCTTTCGGATCATCCCCCACTGTTTCCACGCCTCATAAAAACGGCTGCTTCCTGTTGAGATCAATCAACTTTCAATCCACTTCCAGAGGTTAATTAGAAAAATTATGACAATACTTTCTCTGCTACTCCTTTTTTAGCTGTAGCCTGGTGACAGAGCTACAGACTAAACGCAAACCATGAACCTCAGCTCAGAAAGGTCGAAAGAACAAGGCACAAGGCAATCGAATTCTGCCTGGTCCCCTGTTCCTGTCCCGAGCCACCCACCTGTGCCTGAAGGAGTAAAATGGGTCGCAGATGACAGTGAAACCGGAGGAAATGACTCGCTCTTCGAGCACGGGCTTGCAGACGCCGATGAAGAAGATGAAGGGGAAGGCGAGTTGTTATTTGGGGCTATGGTGAGCCGAAGCAACTCGAGTTTGTCTACATATTTTCTGCGGTCAAGAGCCGAAGAAAGAGACAACCTGGCGGATCCACGTGCTGTGAGGAGGGCATTCTCTATGGGGCGAATGACTTCGACTCCGCAAAGGTATCATCGGATCGATCAAAGCCACACAACACCCGACTCAGAGGAAGAAAGTTCGATCAACCTGCGTCCCTCGAGCAAAAATCGGGCCGGAAAATTTTTTGAAACTTGCAGGCGTTTCCTGGGTTTCTCCTTCTAGTTAGCTTTGCATATTGAACGCGTTGAACGACTTGTACCGGACAATACCTGCGCTTCCATCATTTCAAAACGATTGACCACCCGGAGATGTTTAGACTTTCATCGTAGATCCGGCTGGCCCGATATCTCCAGTTCCATCGATCTAATTCTAAAATAAGTAGCTACCCAGCGCTTCTACTGGTGAGTGGATGTGAACAATTTTTTTTGCATATCTAATCAAACCAACGTGGAAAGCCGGATACTTGACTAGGAATTTCTTTTTGGGCCGGATATTGATGAGAAGTTGGGTAGCTAACTAGAAGGAAATGGGCATTGTGCACTTCAGGATTGATAAGACAGCCTATGCATATCGAGAAAAGTGTCGTGTGTCTGTGTGTGTGTCGGTCAGTCAGCATTGCCATGTAGTGTCCCCTAAAGTTATATCTCGAAATTTAAAGGGAAAACTACCAAAGATCGGACCAGAAAATTTATATTTCAACTATAACGTTGCAAGATTTACTTCACCACACGGTATGCTGACGTCACTCGGCTCGGCCCAGGCACCCTAGAGAATATTAGAGAGAAAGCGCGACGTATTGGCAGAGCCCACCAAAATCTTTCTCGGAGTTTACCACTCTCATTTTAGCAGCTGATATCCCAAGTGGACAGTTTCTGGGCCTTACGGGCTTTCCTCAGCCCGCCTTTTTAATCAGTTCCCTTGTCTCTCTCTCTCTCTCTCTCTCTCTCTCTCTCTCTCTCTCTCTCTCAACCCTCTTCCTGTATCTCCCTTATATGGTCTTTCATCAGATGATCCCCCATGGCTCAAGGGAGCTCGAGACATCATCTAGCAGAAAGAAATACCGAACCAACTACATGTATATTCCGCACTCAGATCCCTACTTCCTGGGGAATTTTCATAATCTTATCCGATGTGATATGGCAGACGTGTCATCAGGAGGGCCGAGCCGAATCGCACGGCACGGTGGTGCAGCGTGTGAAATATGAGACTTTTGTGTTCTGGGTTTTTTGCATAGTGGGATGCAGACTGTGTTTTTTGTATTATTATTACATTAATGGCACCTGGTAGGTGCGCACTCTCCAATAATCACGTGCATGCGCTTGCACTATTTCCGTGATCTATCATTGGTCTAGTCTAGGCCAGCCATCGGCCACCCCAAAGGCCTGAATTGGAAAACAAAAAAAAAAAGAGGAAATAAGATGAAAAGGAGATCAATAATTCATGGGTAAAAAATTGAATATATATAAAAATTTTAAAATCTTATATCCAGTTGGTTTTTTTTAATTTGAATATCAAATTATACTAACCTAATGACATACGAATACAGACGTTATATATTCAAATGGTATAATTGCCTGTTTGGTAATATCATAAAGCATGGACAAATGGCGGCTAAATGACAGCCTGATCTTGGACCTCGGCCACAATGGTCATGCACCCTAAAGATGTTTGGTGTGTAAAATGACCTCTGCTCATACTGCGTAGTACATTGAGTCCTTGCTTCCTATTGGAGAATAATTTCAAAATTAAAAAAAAAATTGTGATGAAGGCTTAAAATCATAGTTTTAAAAATTAGACCGAGCTGGCCGGTTTGATTGGGAACAGGCTACTCGTCTAGTCCGGTTTTTAGAATTAACCAAATTACATTTAAAATACGGTCAGCTCAAATGGAATTGACCGGTTCTCGGTCGGACTGATATTAATTATTTTTATTATAAATTATTGTCAAATTATTATATTATATCAATTATTTTTGTTATTAAATATGCGGTTCGATCAATTGAACCCCAATTTGACCAATAAACTCATATCTTGACAAGTTTCCAGTCCAATCCGGTTTTAAAAACTTTATTTAAAAGCGGGAAAATTATATGTTTTCTAAACTTTTTAGTTACAAATAAAATCAATTTTTTAGTCCCAAAATTAAGAAAATTTTAATACATAAAGACTCCTTTTTCACCTTTCCTTTTCACTTTAATACAACGAACGAGCTAAACTTGTTTGGTTTTTTTTAATAATTGGAATGATGGTATAATTAGTCGATAAATAAAATTTTACATTAAAAAATAGTAAAAAAATGACAACCTATAATTAATTGAGTAGCACTATTATATTAGTTTAAAATTTTATGTTAAACATAAACATATTAATCCTATAAATTCGATAAAAATTCTACATAATACAAATGTGACTTGTGTAATTGTAGACCTATAAGATACTTAGGAATTCTTGACTTGTCTTTTGAATCCTAAATAAAGCAGGTCCATGTAATATGGAAAACTTTCATGGTGGCAAAAGATTCCTAGGAGAATGCCCTCAGCATATTCTGGCCCTCTCTCTTTTCTATTGGCTCATCGTATATGGTAAATAGGATTACATTTTGATTGTGAAGACAGGTTCCAACTGCCATGTAAGTCATCGGCCGCATCATGGAGAAGGTAAGGAGGCATGCAATAATGATGACGAAGTGGTAGATGATACGGCAATGGTCGAAGGTCAATGGGAGGCTCTCTGGTCCACTCAAGAATTTCTGTAAAAATCGAACACTATAAAATAAATATTTTATTTTTTACCCATCTTCGGATTTGAGCAGCGGACACCTCGACGTCGAGTTAGACCCCACCCCACCACCGCCCTCTCGTGTTTCCTCTCAATTTCCGAAGTTGGTTCGCCGCCACCAAACACCTTATGCATTGCTGGAGCTGCCTTTTCCCACTTTCGTGTAAAACACTCTCCTCAGTCTAATCGCCCCAAGCAAAATGCAAATTCATTTTTTAGGTGAAAAAAATAAAAAAATAAAAAAATAAAAACGACGTGGAATGTCATCAGGGCTGTGAGGCGATGAAGGTAAGGAGACTATAGGACGGCAGCGAGATGGGTCTCTCTCTCTCTCTCTCTCTCTCTCTCTCTCTCGTAGTCGATGAACCGTAAGAATTTTTTTTTTCCTTTTTGTCTCTTATTAATGTTATTATTTTTTAAAAAATATTTATATATGAAATAAATCAGCTGGGTTGGCCGCTGCGGTCACAGCGTGGCGCTTGATAGCCAGCCTCCATCTCGCACCCACTGATGCTCGGTGTACTGTGCGCACGCTCCAAGCCTTGGATCCTCTCCTCCGCTCTCTTCCTCCACGGCTCGGCGGCCCATCACCACTGCCGCCCTGCCAACCTCCCTTCCCAGCTAGCCAGCTTCTCAGAACACGTTCCCCCCCGCCGCCGCCACTCCAGCTCCTGCCGACTGGGCGAAGGCTGCTCCCCCGCCGGTGGCGCAGCTTCCATCTGGCACGCGATCCTTCCCTCTGGGGGAGACGGCGCGTTTGTCCACCAACGCCGCCGGCGGGCTGATCTCCGCCTGCCGGTCTTCCGCGGTGAGGGATCCTGGAACGTGACCTGGGATGCTCGGCCAGCGCGGTGGCTGCATCGGCCGGACTCCGGTTGGCTGCTTTTCGGTGTATGCGCTTGCCTCGCGCCAGTCAATTGGAATGACGCCGTTGAAACCGATGCGGTAATTGTAGAGGAGAAGGTCGATGCATGTGAATCGGACGATGCTGAACACAGCCGAGCTGATTACAGAGTCAAAGGTCAGTTGACACGAATGAACGGCTCATTGTGTGCGTGAATCATTCGTGAAGTCCTTCTCTTCATCGCATTAAAATTCGTGCATATGACTTTTTCCATTAGTTTTTGACATCATCTTCCTTCTCTTCCATGTTGCACAGGTATGTATGAGATTAGACTGCCCTTCGAGCAAATATGCATGCAAGCGAGAGAGAAATGATTGTTCCGTATTCTTATTACCTCGTTACTATGATCTGAATCCGATTTTTATCATGAGGTTGCTCGGGTCCATTTCGGTATTCGATAATGTTGTCTTGTTAATGCCACGGTTCAATTGATAATAAAGTGCTTGATGAAATGGTTTACTGTGATCGGCTCCTGAAAATGGCACGCAATAGTCAAAACCCTGGAGTTAGTTCTGTTCACTAAAAGTTCGATACTCCCAGAGTCTTGGAAGCTCTATATTGTTTACTCTCTATCTGTGAGCCGTGGAATTGCTGGATCATGATGTTCTAATTCAGTTTAAAACTGAATCACTATGCAGGTGTGCTAGCTGATGGTCGTTGCTTATTTAGAGCAATTGCTCACAGTGCTTGCTTACGGAAGGGGGAGGAGGTTCCTGATGATAATCGACAGAGGGAACTTGCTGATGAATTAAGAGCTCAAGTAAGCCACTGCAATATACCCCATTTCAGTTAAGACTTATGTGTCCTGATCAGAGAGTTCATTTAATTGTCCTGTATTATCTTTACATAGTTTCTTCTGCATTTTAGGTCGTGGATGAGCTCCTAAGGAGGCGGGAGGAATCAGAATGGTCAGTGTTGTGACAAGTACATTATCTGTGTGAATTATTCTATTGATCATTCGGTGTATGCTATGGTTTTACACTCCCTTTTTAGGTTCATTGAAGGAGATTTTGATGCATACATTGAGAGGATTCAGCAGCCTTTTGTCTGGGGTGGTGAACCTGAGCTGCTGATGGCATCCCATGTTCTGAAGTGAGCATCTGTGCTATATTCTCTGTGTTCAAACTCACCATAAATGATGATATGCAATAGATACTAGTTAGTTCCCTCACAATGCCCTTTCCAAATGGTTTCTCAATTACTTTATTGAGAGAAGGCCTTTTTTTTTTCCAAAGTTCTGGAAAATTTATTGTGAACGGAAACTTCACATTTTAGGCAAAATTATTTTGGCAGCTTATTATGTATTGATTTTTCATCTGAATTAAAATATATCCTTATTTTGTGAATCTATTTTCTTAAGGCTCTCCTCTGAATGAAAATTTTCTTTGAGACTGAGAAATTCTTTTCTGGGTTCTATTGCATCATTCAGGACACCCATATCAGTATACATGATAGACAGAAGCTCTGGTGGTTTGGTTAATATAGCAAAATATGGAGAAGAATATCAGAAGGATGAAGAGAGCCCCATCAACGTACTGTTTCATGGATATGGACACTATGATGTGCTGGAGTCCTTCCCCGGTCAGAGCTAGCAGAATCAAAAGATACATAAGGCTGGCAAGATAGCTTTAAATCATAAGCATCGATACTTAGACGTCCGGGAACTTGGACAGCATTCTGCTCCTTCTCTCTTTTTTGATGGGGATGTTGTTTTTCAGCCATTTCACAATCCTCTTTGAGACCTTATTGAGCTTGTCTTGGTAACCCAAATAATCCAAACACCGAGCTTGTCACCTTTCATAGGTTAGATGATATTTGTAGTTGAAGCTAGTCTGTTCATGGAGTGATATGATTCCTATTAAGATCTGGCCGATGCTGAAGTTTCTCTCTGCAACAATGCCAGGTGACAAACTACAAGGGAGATTTTTTGCATAGAGCAGTTAAGTTACAGAGTGAGCGATGGTGATTGTTTTCCATCGGAAATTATTATCAGTTATCGTATGTCTGCTTCTATCTTCTTCTCCTTAAGCTGCCAAGAATCTACACTATGGATGAGCTTCGGATTGATTTTGAGAGTCCAATAGATGAGTTCAGATGGTTGGTCAAAACCAGATGAATTTTGATGGTACTAAAGGGTATATAATCGAAGAGGCGAGTAAACAACCTTTTGCCCCCCAAGATCTTTGCTTACATACGGAGTGTGTAATAATCTGAGGGACCTTTTGCAGTTCTCCCAAACCTAGAGCCCTTTTTTCTTCTCCCCCTAATGATGCACATCCACAAAAGTTTTTGGAGGTATAAGGCAATGGGTGATCTCATTCATGATTAAGATCTTGATCCTCAGGCCGGTAGTGGCCCCTAGAGTTGTTAAACGGGGCGGGGCCGGACCCGGAACTGGCCCGGACCGCCCCTAACCCGGTTCGTAATTGCTCTTATTGGGTTGATGGACGGTTATGAGTTGGGTCAGTAATATAGGTCCGTTGAACCGTAATCGAACTGGACCGTTAACCTATTGAACCGGCCTGGAACCATTAAGAAATCGGCTCAGACTGTGAACTATAACCCTCCACTTGTCAAATGTCGCAATCTCCTACACTTTATTGAAAAATCAACGGCACAAATGGGTGAGACACCCCCTTAAAGCACTGTTTATCACATTACATCAAAAATAATGTTCATCCATACAATTGGAATACTGTTGTCTTACCAATCAAAACATTGTTCACATGCATGGTTCACTAATCAAAATACTGTTCACCGGGGTTTTTCTAAAATTTAAAAATATGGACGGTTCACGGGCCAAATTGGCCCAGCCCGTTAACCAACCCTTTTATAAACGGTTTCGGATCGGTTCATATTCACATGAATAGTGACCCGTAACTGTATTGGCCTGTTAAGCAAACGGACCGAACCATGACCGAATCTAACGATTTTAGGCCCGTTTTGAATCCACCCGAACCGCACTTTTAACAACATTAGTGACTCCCAATGAAGCACCCACCTCCGCAAGTTGCGACCAGCCATCACCGGGGTTTGGCCATTTTTATTTTCCTTCTTCTTTTTTGTTGGCCATGTTTTAATATGATTTATAATTTTAATAAGGAATTCTTTTGATTTTATTATTTATTGATTTATTTTGCTTTTAATCATCCATGGAGCATCGTGTCGTAAGACTGAACGTTGCTCGGCGTGGAACGTCCTAAGACTATTTATTGACTAACATCATCCTAACTATGGGTGTGTCGACTTACAGATGAAAGCGCTCGTGGCGCGGTCAAGACCAAGCGCACATGCATCATCAAGTACGTTTGTCATTTTCCATTTGCAGATAATTCCACCGTAGAGTGGCTCAGCATTTCCAGCTGTTTAGTCTAAGTGTCGAAATGTTATGATGTTGCATATGCGATGACGTACATAATAATTCAATGGCACTACTTACTAGCATAGTTTTTAAAACCGGACAGAGCCAGGAACCGATTTAGGCATGAGTTCATGGGTTAGACTGGGAGTTCAATAGGTTGGACCGTATATTTAATAAATAATATTACTAATAAATTTATATAATATTATTATTTGAATATGATTTATAACAAAAATCATTAATATAACTATTATATTAAACAAAAGTTTAATATAAATATAAATCTAGTAAAATAAAAAATATATATTATAATAGATTTTTTAAAATTTTTAAGTCGACTGGTTTTCTCACAGATTCAATTAGATTCAACGGTCAAACCTAAAACCGGCTGGTTCAATCGGAGTTTTTCTCTTTAAATATGCAATTGGATTTTTTATAGGAGCTGGACCGAATGAGTGATCGATTTCCGGTTAAACTTATTGAACCGGCCGGCCCAATCCGGTTTTTAAAACTATGCTTACTAGTTTTGTTGGGAAGCACCCTACTTATGTAATTCAATCCAAAAATAGGGCTCACCTTTGACTTGAGGCTTGCATTTTTTTTTTCAAATAAGATGAAAAAGTAAAGGGTATGAGAAATTTTATTTGTGAAAACTAAATATAAAATATTTTAATTTTATATCAATAATAATGATGCCACTGTATAGTACACTATTTCTCTTATTGAGACTGCGACTTGGCCCATCTCAGGTCCTTTTAGCCTTGATGATGACCTGTGCCTTTGTTTAACATCACATGGTATTACGTCTCCTTCATTGGAAATTCCGGACAACTAATTTGTCCCGTGCTTACATTTTTCAGGGATACCATACCAGAGTTTCTGGGGTCGGCGTTTTCTGGCTCATTATCCTATGGTCGAGAAATTATAACGAGGAGCAGCTAAATATAAGCCAAACGATTGGGCATCGGATGAAAGGTCTGGCTTCATGGAAGCAGCTGTAGCTTCTACTCCCATTGATAATCTAGAAAGTGGGAACATGGACCATTCCAAAGAGCTGGATGCAGGAGCCCTCTTCGTCCTTAAATCTCGAGGTAATCAGCTTGCTGCATCATATCTGATTACAGCTGGTGACGTTCTTCCATTACTCATGCTCGTTTACATACTTGGTTTCCAGCACAAACTCTGTTTCTTTCCAGTCATCCCCTGATAATCGATATGTATATATATCTGACTCTGATTCTACACGATGTTTGTTATTATTCTGAAGGACTAAACAATACTTTTGACGATTGATAACTGAATGAAAAGATTTGCGTATGAGGATATTCTGGTGAATCACAGTCTTGCTTTCATGTTTTGATCTTCCCCTGCAAGTTTCACTAATATTAGGCAGTTGGTGTATGGAGTTTCAACTGCTGCTGTATGCAAGTGTGTGTTTATGTCTTGTTTATCTGTTTGTATGCAAGAAAAAGTGTGCTTGTGTGTATCTATCTACATGTGTATGCCAGGAACATGGTTGCACTGTGGATATCACTTGGCAACATCCATCGTATGCCCATCGCTACTGAGCCTTCCTTTTGCTCTGAGCATGTTGGGTTGGGTCCCAGGAGCCTTGTGGCTGGTACTGGCTGGTGTAGTCACTTTCTACTCGTTCAATCTCCTCTCTCTCGTTTTGGAGCAGCAGGCTAATATTGGGAATCGCCAGCTCCGCTTCCGTGACATGGGCAGGGATATCCTCGGTATGTGATTCAGACAAGTGTTCCATTCCAATAGGACCAAGTCCTTTCCTGACATTGCATATAATCTAAGAGGATCATAATCTTTTTCCAGTTCAGTGACAGTGAAATTTTCTTGGGACAGGACCTCGATGGAGCAAATATTATGTGGCCCCGCTTCAGTTCTCAATCTGCTACGGTTGCGTTGTGTCAACCGCTGTTCTGGGAGGACAGACCCTCAAGGTCAGTGAACCGCTGTCTCTCCACCTAGTGATGAGCAGTTTTCCGTACTTCATCACTATACGTGTTGAAGGTGATCTCTGCAAATTGATCAGGAATGTTTATGAGTACCAATGCAATTTCTAGTTTCTTCAACGCAATTATTTGGGTTTTCGTTTAACCTCTTCTGTTGCAGACAATCTACTTGCTCGCTAGACCAAACGGGACGATGCAGCTTTATCAGTTCATCATCATCTTTGGAGTTATTCTACTGTTCTTGGCTCAAATGCCATCCTTTCACTCCCTCAGGCACATAAATCTCGTGTCCTTGATCCTCTGCCTAGTTTACTGTGCCTGCACGACAGCCGGTTCCATATACATTGGTACGAAGTTGAAAATGGACCTCAAGCAGTGTGGCTGATGGCCTTGTTCATTTCACCTTTTCAACTCAGATACTAAACCTTCAGCTGGAATTTCATTACAGGCAGATCCAGGAATGCTCCTGCAAAGGACTACTCTTTAAATGGAAGCAGAGAAGATCGCGTACTCAGTGCCTTCAATGGCATTTCAATTATTGCTACTATCTACGGGAGCGGCATTATTCCAGAGATACAGGTCAGGTCATCGTTGAGTTTCTGTCGGTCAGCTTTGGGATCTATACGCATGCCATTTCACTTGATTCTAGAAATCCGTCAACAGCTCAGACAGAAAGAAGGCGGAAAAGTTATTTCTCATAAAATTTTGGTGATAAGTCTATCTCTCACTTCAACATGAAACATGAAGTTCTCATAAAACTGCAGGACGATTTGAAATCAAAAGGGCAGTTCTTTGAGTCAAATGAACCGGCTGATCGTCCTCTGTTTTCAGGCAACTATTGCCCCTCCGATAAAGGGCAAGATGTTCAAAGGTCTCTGTGTGTGCTACCTGATAATCGCCATAACGTACTTCAGCGTTGGAATATCGGGGTATTGGGCATTCGGTAATCAAGCCAAAGCCATTATCCTCAGCAATTTCAACGGCAAAGATAAAAATGGCCAGAATCTACTTCCCACTTGGTTCCTTCTGTTGACCAATGCCTCAACTATTGCTCAAATACTGGCAATCACTCTGGTAATTATTAGGAGTCAGATTGCCTCTCTCCCAAAATCTTGTCAGCATTTCCCGTTTTACTTCATGAAAACAGTTGGATTTTCTGCAGGTTTATCTTCAACCTACCAATGAGTTGTTCGAGAAGAAGTTAGGCGACGCCAAGTCAGACCAGTTCTCCACTCGTAACATCGTGCCTAGGTTGATCTCTCGGTCCTTATCGGTCATCACCGCCACAATACTGGGGGCGATGTTGCCTTTCTTTGGCGATATCATGGCAATGTTCGGGGCATTCGGGATCATTCCCTTGGATTTCATCCTACCGGCGGTATTCTATAACGTGGCCTTCAAGCCGTCCAAGAGAAGTGCGGTGTTTTGGGTGAACACGAGCATCGCTGTGATCTCTTCAATGCTAGCAGCGATCGGGGCAGTGGCATCAGTTCGGCAAATGGTTCGTGATGCCAAGACGTATCGTTTGTTCGCTAATATGTAATCAAGTTGTATGTGATAGACCCAAAGAAATTTCAACGATAATTGAACCTTAGCCTGAGGTGCGTGTATGTATATATGTATATATCATCGTTCACCCATTACGGGTATCTGTGTGCTGCATGTGACTAAGTGAGAATGAGCGACCAATAGTGGCAAGTTTAAACGTCAATCATTTTGTTTTCTTTTTTGGAAGTACAGTGCAATGATTTTGATATCCAGGTAGATAATTCATCGTCGGGAGGATGACCTGTTGACCATGTCAATAAAGCAGGCCATAGTTGACCAAGAAGAGAACTATTGATTCCCATTCCATCCACATCCTAAGCAGGTAAGAGAATGCAGAAAAACTGAACACCCCGCATCTTATGTTCCGTGGTTCACTTACCTTATCCCGACATAGATAGACACAAAATCGTCGGATAGTTCACCCATATCTGTCTAGGATGGACTTTTTATTTGATCCGATAGCTTTTACCTCTTATTTCAATGATAAAGTATGGCAGATTTATGACAAGAATGGGTCAACGTGATTTTTATCTTTTCCATTTAGCCGGGCAAGCCACACTCTCTTTTTCCATTTTTTATACTGATATGGCCAAAGCTGCAGTCAAGCAGGCAGCTCCTTGGCGTGCAAAAGAAAGCCGGGAGCGACAGGGACGCCTGAAGGCCATAGCCATTAACCCCACAGTGAAATAATGAATTCTTATATTTATATATATATTTATATTCAGAAATTTAATAGATTTTGATAATTTTTTTTGGAGAGTTAGCATAATTTACATGATAATTTGCATCAGTAAAAGAAGAGAAGATGAGCATGCACTCTAATATATCGATGCGGAGAAAATTAGTCGACTGCATTTACAGTTGCAGCCTTGAACTTGAAGGGCTGCTGCTACTGCTGCCTCTTTCCTTCGGTTCGCTTTGCTTTTGGGCAGTCCATAAAGGAGCTTTCAACTGATTGATGATTGATTCAGAATCCTCGGATTAAAATATGTAAAGTATTATGGATATGAAATCTATTAGTTAGGGTAATGGTGTTTATTGCAAATATCATATTATTATAGATTGGCCAATATATGCAGAGTGGACAAATCTCAAATTAACTGGGCTTGGCTTCTTCTCCTTCTTTCACATTTTTTTTTTTACAGTGCAGACTATAAAAATTGTACACTTTTTTGCAAGTATTATTTAATGGTAACTGGGCATGTTCACACAGCTAATCTCTAGTGCAGTATATCTACCCCATAGCCCTTGCCCATAAATCAATATTGCTTTTACAGTTGATTATGAACAATTAAAATTGTAAAATAGGTTAATATATCGGTAAGTTAAGATAGTAAAATTTTGGAACTTCTTTCTTTTGAATTAGTCTTTTTACTTTTGATGATAAGATTCTATAGAATAGTTGGACTTGAATTTAAAATAATTAAAAGCTAGGGGGACATCCAAAGAGAAAAAAGAAATGTGAAAGGAGATGTGTAACCCGTGGTTGAAATGTGACTTCATTGTTTTATTACTTAACAAAAGTCACAATAATGCAACTTGGGCGACTTTTCCAGATGAACATGTGAATGGGCGCGCAGAGTCAAAAGAGAGCGTCCATGGAGCCATTAATAATAATAATATATCAATAAATTGACAGTATCCTAATCCTTATCACTTAACTTATTATATGAAGGCTTGTATGGTTTAATTGTTGGACCGTTTGATTAATTTCATTTATGATTGAAAAATCAAGTTAAATATTAACAGAGAGAATCCAATTATCCGCATAAACTTTTCCTACATATTGGACCATCTTATAATCGAGGAGCAGAATAACATAAGTTGGTTGAGGGATTCGACACCTCTTCCCCTTAAATAAGATCTCGAGTTTGAATCACGTGAATTAAAATAAATTTATATTGAAAGAACTTTACTATTAAAGTGAGATAACTAGGCCCGAGCTGGATTAGTTGGTGTCCAATAATTTATGTGTGTGTGTGTGTGAGAGAGAGAGAGAGAGAGAGAGAGAGAGAGAGAGAGAGAGAGAGAGAGAGAGAGAGAGAGAGAAGAAAAGCACCTTTTACCCATAATTTCCATTTTCACATTATGAAAAAGGTCCACTAGGGAAAAAACAAGCCAACCTCCCGCATCGACCTTAGATTTTGGCATCCATTGCCTTCCGACTCAGGAGACTCACCATTAGTTAGGATCATGGGCAGTGCCCTCACGCACTGGAATGTTATATTTCCTAACAAAGAATTTGGTAAATTTGAATATAATAAAATTTAAAGGGTAAATTTTTTTTTATTAATTACACTTTTAGTAATCAATATGATCCATTCCATCATTTGATAGTGTTCCTCGCTGACATGGTAGAATGAGCATTTCACCTTTCAGATTAAGAGAATTTTAATCCATCATAGTTTTAATATTATGATTAAAAAAATCACTATATCTTATCAAATTTATTTACCGTTTTACTCTAGTTAATGCATTCCACATCATTCCACCTCATCCCCACTATCACTCTAAATAATCTATTCAGCCCCAAAAGGGACAGTATGCTCGCACGAATCCATTTTAAACTTGCTAGTCAGAAAATTATGGTTTTCCCAATATATGTATATATTCACTATAAGGGAAAATTTTATAAATTTAGAATGGATAAAAATAGAAAGAAAATGAAGATATAAGAAAATTTACATATGAATATTGATATCTTAATTTCACAGTACATCATTGTATGATATCTCTCTTTCTAATTTTCACCGTCACTTTAAGTGGATAAGATATCATGATAATATTAAGATTAGCTAATGGCTTGAAAAGGAAGATATATGGTAGGAGATGAGGAGCCTGAGAAGCAAGAAAATTGACAAGAGTCATCCTTCTCCATCATTAGTGCTCTCTAATGGAAATTTGAGAGTGCACCCCACCCCAATAGGATCAGTGACTAAGGCAGATCATCTCTATGTTTGACTCACTCGATTGGGTCTTAGGTGATCCCGAGTTTTTAAGTTCCTAATCGGATCCTAACTAAACTGATTCGTGATTGGTCTCTCTAATAAGTCTCTCCACATGAAATGTGAATACGTGTAGACCGAAGGCAGTACATCTGCTAGTAGGAAAAGCTCAACGTAGAAAGAAAAATGTACATGCTGAACCATCTGTCCCAATAGTCCTTATGGCCCTTATTAATTGGGTAGTAAATAAATTACTAATTATAAGGCAGCAGATAGCCGATTTAATCACTTGCAAATCTGACTTTTCTCGCCCTGGGGGTAATTGTGAGTTTTTCTCCTACGATAGTTCAGTGGGTACAGCTACTTAGGCCAGCTGGAAAGGACAGAGACAGCGTTGCGATGACTTCTTTTTTTTTTTTGCAAATAAATTGCGAATTTTGTGGCATTCATTTTTTGTCTGAAACTTCCTGATTCTGGGGACAACCAGCGTACCGAGTTCTTCAATTTCGATGGACCCTCTGCAAGTAATGCCGAATTACCACCCCAGATGTGAGATTGTCGGAACGTGAAATCGTCACGAGGGACAATGATGTAACGTGCATTGTGGACTCACATGATTGATCCAGCAGCACTCGCGGGGCTGATTTAGCCGGGCCGCAGGGGTCGGGGCTAGGTTCCTCCAGTCTCGATAGGATCTCCGGCTACGGTGTTGATATTGGTTATTCTTTTATTTTTTTAAAATAAAAAATTATAGTTTAAGATGAAATAATTAAAATGGATTTAATTATATAAGTCTGGGGTCGGGGGATTTTCCATTAAAGTCGGATATACATGGATCCGGAAAGGGGATCGGTTTCGGGTCTGGTAGGTGGCTGCTGGATGGGGGTTGATGTTGACTCCGTAAGACCGACTGAGTTTCCGCGTGGGAGCCATTAATGATGGTGACTGCCCTCTCTGACTCTTATCTATCATCCCCGTTTTCTCATGCGCCCCTTTTCATTTTCGCATATTTTCTTTTGCTCCGGATAGGATAGAGCATCGAAATTCCCACTTAATTCTTCTCATGCCCACGTGTTAAAGAATTTGTTCCGAAGAGACCCCCCCCTCTCCAGTAGAGACTCGTTGCTACGACACAGTAATTATGACCATGAGGCACAGCAGAGAGACTGAAAGGGACCTGGACTTGTCCATTCCCCCAAGCCTTCGGTATCCTCTTCCCTCTAATAAGATTTTGTATTTATAACATGTAAACGGAGAATAATTATGATTTTTTTAATTATATTATCGTACGTAAAATTATATATAATATCTTCTTCATGTTGACGAGTTCTTATCATTCTTCTCTTCTCATTTGCTGGAAGAAAGAAGTGTATGACTTGGGATCGCATGGGTGTTCATGATAAACCTAACTTACCAGCCTCTCGCAGACATTCTAAACCAGCACTATTGCTACCTTGTCTAAGTCTGTTCACTCTAATAGGTTACTTAACATACAATTAATGGTAAAATAATGCTCGGGACCCAAATTTGTATCGAAGGAGAACATTTCCCTCGTAGTTGAGTTATATATATATATATTATATATGAAAACTCAAAAGTGGTTTCCACCTCACATAATCAATATTTTAAAAAAATAATTACATTTAATGAAAAAAATATTTAAATGTTTAATCACAACTAACTTATAATATTTATCCATTAGGAACCACATTTTTTCCATAAATATCTGCATCTCTTCTATTGATTCATTTGATTTTTGTATAATAATATTTTTAATTTTTACAATTTATACTCGATAATATTCACTGTCCATAACATGAGACATTTCTAGTGTACTTATATTTATTTTTATCTCCATATGTTGTTTTGTTTGTACCACTCAATATCCTCGTACCAGAAACACACCTCAAAACTAATATGTAATTGGGCTGGGATCTTTCAAAAAATTTCCGTCGACCCTCTCAACCTAACATTCAATTTTTGGATCACTCATTTAAGAGTTTAGTGAGGAAACCATTAGTTTAATCCCAAATTTATATATTTATCTTTATCTCACATTTGAGTCTAAAGATCATTAAATGTCCGCTCCATCAGATTTGATTTTGAGCTTATATCCAAAAATCCCTACCATTCTTCTTGATTTCAGCCAAAACGACATCCACTGCCATCTCCTGAAGAAAACACCTAACTATAAAAGTCAAACTCAAATCGAGGGGATAAATGAGAACGATAAAAAATTCAGGGACCAAAGAGCAAGAAAAGACCAGAAAAAATTGTTTTAACCTCGCTTGGTCTCGGTCTTTCTAAAATTCGGCTAGCTCCCATGTGCCTCAGTCTCCACAGCAGCTTCCCAGCTCCTTCCTCCCCTTCCTCTCCGACCTCTTTCGTTTCTTTCTCAAGGTACCCAAATCGGTTGAGGAGATGATTCAGCTGTGCCCCATTAAGGCTGGTTAGTTTCTTTCAAGTCTCTTTTTCACACAATTGCTTTGTCAAATACTTTCTTCTGTGCATGCCTTTTTTTTTTCTTTTATAATAATACCATGATTTTGCTCTTCTACGTATGACTGAGAAGTGGATTCTTTGGAGTCATTTGATATTTTCTGTTTAAAGTCAAGGGCTTCTCACAATATGCAGAAGTTGGATGTTGGAGTCTGATGAAAGGGAGTCGTTTTTTATTTTTTGGTTACACGCTGCGAAGGGCAGCAAAAAGAATTGTCTTTTTCTTGCTCTGTTGCAGCATTTTGTTTGCTGGTAAGTGCTTTGGATTTGGAGTTTCATGGTATGTCTACGGTGCATCTGTTTTCTCAGACTCTGATTGCTGAAAAAAGAATCTGCCATGGAAAAAAGGCTGTTGACAAAGGAGATAGAATCTTGATGGGGTTGTTAGGCTTCTTATGAATCACCATGAAATATCAAGATTCAAAAGCTAGAGGCATGCTAATTGATGATCCGGAGTTATCCTGGTCCAGAGGGACTCTCTGAGAATCAAATTTACTTTTGGTGCATGGAATTTCTTGGCATGGTTTTTTCTTAATTGCTTTTCTCCTTTATACGTGACCAAAATCCGATCTCTTTTTTATCCTTGAAAAAGGAAAAGCAGTTTGAGTCACAAGATTATCATGTTGGATAACTTCCCTCCCCTGCCCACCACCGTGACCTTAGCTGCAGTGCATGTATCTCTACCATTCGTTTATTTTCTGTTGGGTTTTTTGGCTTACGAAGCAATTGCCCTCTTGGATTGTTGCTCAGAATCAAGAAGAGGTTTGACCTTGAGCATGAGATAGAAGCAAAGTTACGTCACTGTTCACTCCTGGTAAAATGGTCGCAGAGTCTTGGTTCCGCAGCCTGTGGGGAAAGCCCAGGGATCACAATTCTTCGAGTCCTCAGAAATCAGTCATTGGTGTCTTAGCATTTGAGTTTGCGAGCTTAATTTCCAAGTCCGTCCATCTGTGGCAGTCCCTGAGCGACAAAAACATTGCTAAGCTTAGAGAAGAGGTTGCAAACTCTAACGGGATCAAGGAGCTCATATCGGATGATGAGGATTGCATTGCAAATTTTATTCGCTCTGAGATGATCGAGAATGTGGCCCAAGTGGCCAAATCCGTGGCCAGGCTTGGCCAGAGATGCAGTGATCCAAGCTTGAAGAAATTTGGGGCATTGTTTGAGGATATGATGGCACTTGGTATCGATCCTTTGGGCTGGAAATTCACCTTCAAAAAGATGGAGAGTAGAGTTAAGAAGATGGAAAGGTTCATATCATTGAGTACAAATCTGTACCAGGAGATGGAAGTTCTGGCGGAGCTTGAGCAGACCTTCAGTAGGATGAAGGTGAGTGAAAGTAGTGACCCAGGAACATTGCTTGAGTGTCAGAAGAAGGTCATCTGGAAGCGGCACGAGGTAAAGAATTTGCAGGAGAGCTCATTGTGGAATAAGAGCTACGATTACGTGGTTCTGTTGTTGGCACGTGCATTATTTACTGTATTCGGTAGGATTAAGCATGTCTTTGGGATACAACAAGTGGCTGATTTGAGGGAACCAACAGATTCAGATTCGAAGATATCAAGTTCCATTGATTACATCTATCGGAGCCAGTCAGTTTCAACGATTCTGCATGCTTCAGTTCATCCTGCCGAGAATGATCATCACATGAAGTTTTCTTCGGGTCCGTTGGGGATGTCAGCGGCGAATTCAGGGCCAATCCTAAAGGCTAACCTCATGAAAAGTTTCTACTCTGGCCCTCTCACAGGTTCCACAATGAAAGCGAGCAGTGCCCCTCGAAAAAGTGGTGACGATGTTGGTCGCTATTCTGGCCCAATTGGGACATTGATGAAGTCGGGCCCATTGTTTGGGGCAAATAAGATTGGAAGAGGGGTGTGGGGGACTACTAAAGGCCATTTTTCTGTCTTCCGGAGGAAGAAATCGTACTCCAAGCAAAAGCAATTGGCCTCTTCTGGGCTTCTGAAGGGTTGCATGACTGGTGGAGATGTAAATTCAGCTAGTCTCAAGGGTATCACAAACCAAGGTGTCAAATTTGAACTGCCTGATGAGGGGAACCTCTCGAGCTTCAGTTCCAAGCACAGGCTCCTGAATGCTCCTCCTGATTCCCTGGGCTATGCAGGCTTAGCACTGCATTATGCTAACGTAATAATTTTAATTGAGAAATTAGCTGCCTCTCCTCATTTGATCAGTCTTGATGCAAGGGATGATCTCTACAACATGCTGCCTGCAAGCGTGAGATCTTCACTCCGAGCAAGGTTGAAGCCTTATGCCAAGTCCTTGTCTTCCTATGATAATGTTCTTGCAGGAGAGTGGCATGAGGCAATATCAGGAATCTTGGAATGGCTGGGTCCACTCGCCCATAACATGATCCGTTGGCAATCTGAACGAAGTTTTGAGCAGCAGAACTTGGTCTCCAGGGCTAACACCCTCCTAGTGCAAACTCTTTACTTTGCTAACCAGGAAAAAACTGAGGCGATAATCACTGAGCTTCTGGTTAAGTTGAATTATATATGGAGGTTTGGGAGAGAGCTGAACTCGAAAGCTCTCGTGGAGGGCATGAGAGGTAGAACATTTTATGAATGTTTGGATCTACAGGTGCAACTGTTGCAGTGAGCTGATGATTTACAATTGGATCTCCCAAACTTCTATTTTCTCCTCTTGATGGATCCGCTCAAATTGGGCTCTCCTGTTTACTCCCATAACAGAAGTAATATTTTTGGGTTTGTTCTTAGTTAAAGCTGCAAATTTTCTAATGGTCGGATTGTATATTTGTTAGCAAATATTGAGATGTGATCGTAGTACTTGTATATCTATCCGAATGGGTTTTCATATATTCAAGGATATATAAGATATTGCGCTGGTGTCCTGATTGCAGACCGATAATTTATTCCCTGTTTTTTCGCTGCTGATGCTGTAGTATCCATTGGTTAGTTTGAGTTTGGCTTCTCAGGTAAGTGCTATCTAGTCAAGGATTCAAGGGCTTTTTGAGAAGCACCTGGAAAGTGACTTTTACAGCTTATCTTATGTCTTATCTGGTTAAAGGAATAAGAAGAGAATCAAACTGGATCTGCTGTGCCAGATAGTCTGGTTTTCCAATGACACTGCATCGAACTGATTCCGTTCGTTCGAACCAGATATGATTTTACTCTGTCGTTGGTTGGGCATGGGGTCATGTTTGGAGGACTACCTTCGAGCTCTCAAGTTGCATCCCTCAGGTTTGACACCATTTCTTCTCCATATCACATATTGCTCGCTGAAGGCGTTCCGGTACGTGTTTCTGGGGCGAATACGCGCATGAAACCATTAGCGGTCCGCTACTCAAAAGCTGTAGTGTTTTAACAGCAAAGTGGATTGCGCAATATATTGTCAGTTTCTTATACGGTTTGATTTATTAATAATTGCTTAAGAAGCTAGAGGGCATTATTCGAACACAATCATTGGAAGGATTGACCAGTCATACCGACCATGTGCACAATTCATGAATTCTCTAAGGCATAAGTTTTGAACACACCGTAATTAAATTAAATTAGATTATGCTTCGGTTGTTTATTGATTTTTCGATTATATAATATGCTTATAAATCTATAATGATCATGAGAAGAGGGATAAATGGTATGAGGAATTTTCTCAGAAGGTGCTGTACCAAATTTGCACCTCTTCATCTGAATTATCCGCTGATTTGGTTCCAATAATTGTTTGTCCGACTAATTTTATTTTGTTCTATTTTTGTCCGAATTATCTTCCAATTAATTTTATCTTGTTCTATTTCACGAAACAAAAATTGAAAACTTCCCTTTGACAGGTCGACAATAATAAATAATATTTTTGTTTCTTTATTTTCCCCCTTATTATTGGATATTATTTATCCGGCAAAATGGCATCATATCGTACAGCTGGCCGGTGGGCGTGGCGATATTCCTGTGTGGATGATGCGAAGCGTCGAGAGAAAGTTAACGCACGCTACCAAATCCGCCATCTCGTATTAACTAACAAACTCCCAGCATTCGATCTTCCCGCGCTCATCTTCGTGTTACGGCCCAGGCAAAAAGCCCAGTTCGACCCCTATCGCAGATCAGATTTAGATAAATTAAATCGAGTCAGACCCGCTAGCTCCAAAATCCAAAATCCTCTCATTTGAACGGCAGCTCTCTCCCTCTCTCTCTCTCTCTCTCTCTCTCTCTCTCTCTCTCTCTCTCTCTCTCGTGTGTGCGGGGCGCTGCGTTTTAGTTTGGAGATCCATCTCGGCGAGGAAGGTGGAGCAGGAGAGAGAGTTTTCGACTGTTCGCCGCATGCCTCGTTCGTCTCGAACGACATCGCTCGGCTCAGCAACCGCCGAGTCCGACAAAATGGAAGGCGCCGGTAGCTGGGACGTGCTCGACTGGACCAAGATGGAGGTCTCTTTAGCTTCTCTATATGAAGAATTTCTGCGTCCATTATTATTTCATGCGCTTGATTGGCTTCCTTTCGTGTTCTCTCAGCCGCTGTCGAGGTCACTTTCCCGCGTGCGTCATGACTTCTTGCTCGATGCTGAGGAAGTCATAGTAGAGGTGCGTGAAATCTCCGCGATCAGATAGAGAGCTTGCAGATTAGGTGAATTGTTAAATTCGATAGGATTCTATGGTTGCCAGTTTGACGATGACAGTTTGCTTCGTGTCCGTTCGGATTTGGATAATATTTTGTTTGATTTGCCATCCACAAATCATTATCATGTTCTATAAGCCCTGTGGAGATTGGAGGCCGATGGAACTAGTGTATCTTTCACATTTACTCGCTGATCATTGGATGCACTAAGGATAAAGTAAGCTAATGCAGTTTATCCCAGTAATGTTAACATTAGGGTTAACAGTGTACCTTGGTTTTTTGCTCCACTGGCGAACAGCTTATCTCACAAGGTTCAGTGAATTTGAAATTTTCGGATCTGTGATTTTGTTGCTCTAATTATTTGCAATATACATATCTAACTTAGTTTGGATTTCAGTTTGTCCACCGTGTAGTACTTCTGGATTGGAGGATGTATCATCCAAAATAACCTAGTGTTGACTTTTCGTTTACCATCTAGTTTGAACATGGATGTTAAACCACCAGTCTTCACTAATATGTGCTCTCTACATTCCCAGGGAGATGGTGTAGTTCTTGTTAACATTGATGAGGCTGGTACCTTACTTGTTACTAATTTTCGTCTCCTTTTTCTGGTGAGTTACTTGTTGAATGTATAAATCTATTTTCTTGAACATCTGCCTGTAATGGTTTTTTCATATATGACCTTCTCATATTTTGCAAAAGTTCAGGCCCAGCTTTTCATTATGGTGGCTCTGTAACTCCTTTCTATAGCAATAATGTCAAGTGCCACCTTTCTGAAACTGTTACCTAGCACTTAAGTCAAGGAAGTTCATCCTGAGGATGTTGGTTTTTTTTTTTTCAAATGCTGGTTTTCATTTTTTTCAAATCTTTAAACTTCTTTCAGATAGTTTTCACTTAATTCTGTCTTGGAGTATCATCCATGGAACATAGTATGAGTAGATGTATACATCTGCACTGCATGCTCTCTCTACTGTTTCATGGAATTTTTGTGTTGCGTTTAATTCCTTAGATTACATACTTTCCATGGATTTTGTTTTTCTCAATATGTTCTATTACCATTTGCAAGAGCGATGGGACAGGGAATATTCTTCCAGTTGGCACTATTCCGCTTGCAACAATTGAGAAGTTCAGCAAAATTGTAAGTTGCTTTTCTCAATTGAGTTTTGTGTAATATCTCTGTTGTTGTTCCAGTCTCTGTTCTTTGGTTCAGCAAATTTGTTTTAATTCGAAGATTATTTTATAGCACAAAATATGTTGTTTTTACTTGCTTTCGGTTTTATATGGAAAGAATGCAATACAATGGTCTTTCTATGGGTTTCATCACATAGGTCCATTCAATTGCTAATTGTCCTATGAATTTAAACATTTGGGTGTTGTACTGGTGAGAGGAATTGTAACATTCTCTGTGCAACTATTGTCTTTGATTGGTGATTGCTCGCGATCATGAGAGTTTTTTTTTTTGGGTGGCATTGGTGAGCATGCCGCCTATCTATTCTAGTAAACTACAGTGCATTTATGCTGGTGCTTCCCTTGTTGAAGATTCTGTTTTTGGCAAATCACTGACAAAAGATGCCATCTTACTTTTGGTGATTCATGCTTTCAATTTGAATGAATAACCCAGAGGCAGCAATGTTGAATCGCCTGGGAAATGATAAACAAGATAAACTGAATCATTAGATTCATCTTTCCTGGATGCACTTACCTTTGAACCCAATGTAGGTTAGCCACTCACCAATGAAAAGTTTGATAACTGAAACTTTTCAGACTTGGGGTAACTCTATTGCTCAGCTATTATGGCTTTAGTAAACAGTGCATACTGGAGTAACTCACTAATATTAAAGGAGTTGACTTACTCAATTGGTCATAGCTGCACCTTTTGACATGGTGTTGCACCTTGAGGTAGTTCAGGGAAAGGAATTACATTTTGAGGTGCTTGCAAGAAGCGGTGTTGCTGCTTTATTTTTAAGTAATTGAGTTAATTGGTTGCCTCGGTTAAAATTTTGACTGCATAGATTTCAAAAATTTCCTTGTGGACATAACACCTGATAACCTTCTATAAGACATAAGTCATTCCTGTTCTTTACAAAACATGGCTAAAGATGTTATTTGCATGTATCCTGGAATATAGGCTGTAAAGGGTCAATCGGCACCACGTCAGTCCGACAAGATTCCATCTGGACGACTTCTCCAGGTTATTGGTATGTCTAGTAAATCTCCAACAATTTTAATCCTTCATCTTCTTTTGCAGATAATGCTCTCTTTTGATGTAATTCCTTCTGATAGAATTATTACTTCAGCATATTATCCTGTATATGTTAGCAAAAAATCCTAGATGCTGATTATGTCTTTATTTTTTCAGGCAAAGATATGAGAGTTATTGTTTTTGGTTTTCTTCCTCAAACTAAGCAGGTCTTCTTTAACTGTTTCTTTCTTGCATTTTTATTTATGATGCCTGAAGTCATGCTTTAAATCCATGTAAAAAATGTGGTTATTGTCTTTGAGGATTCCAGAATGGTTTAGCGCTGAATATTTGGTATCCTACAAAATGAACTTACAACCTATCTGAAATTTCCATAACATAGTTTTATATCTCAAATATATTGCTATGCACTCCTTGGAGTTATAAAAAAAGAGTCAAGCTCCAAATATTTTTTGCTCTTTCCGATTACTGATGCTTTTGAAAACAGTTGACTTGATTAGTTTCATTATTTTGAGAGACTCATCTTCCTGAAACTTCCAGTTCTGGCTTTAATTTACCCTTGTAAGTTTCAAGAAATCTGTCAGTTTTGAAACTGTAATCTCATTAGAACTTGCTTGTACTTTTTCAGTCCTTGTTTAGGAAACAGTCAAAATTATAATCGTAGGACCGCCCTTTTGTTGCATTAGTTCACCTACTTGGAACTGGTAGATCAAACCTGAGAAGAATTTATCTTTCTTCTCAAATTTGCAACCATAGTAAAAAAACAGGAGATTGTGATAACGGAATGGTGAAAGCTTAAACCTTCCAGTGTCAAAAGGATCTTGATGCGTGCTTGTCTTAGATATTATAAATTTGCTTGTCTTGGATATTGAAAAATCGTTACATGTAATGATTTTATATTATAATTGTCTGAACAAACTATATTCTGGTTTCCCTAGTTTGGTGCTTACAATTGCAACCATCAGGGTAGCAGTTGATGGGAACTCTCATATAGTTTGGGGAAGTACATTTTTGTCTTGCTCATTGCATGTGGAGGACAGTGATCATGCCCTACATCTAATACGGGTAAAATTACAACTGTCCAGAGGCGTGCAGTCTTTGATGCATTATTGAGATGTGCCAAGCCAACAAGATTATCCGATATTTATGCTTTTATCTCGGGACCTTCAAACTTCAAGAATACTAGTCCAAAGTTGCGTTTGTTGAACGAGTATTTACGTCTCATTGGGAGAAAATATCGGCAAGCATCAACTAGTATGATTGAAGATAATTCCTTCACCTACTCCAATGAGTTATGGAGAATAAGCAGCATAAACTCCAAGTATACAATGTGCCAGAGTTATCCTTTTGCTCTAGTTGTTCCAAAATGCATTAGGTATGGCAACACAATATTGATTTTTGATATTACTCCATCGTGGAAATTTCTTTATCTTGATATACTAATATCAATTTTGTGTTAATTGTAATGATAGTGATGAGGACATACTGCAGGCTTCTTCGTTTCGTGCTAGATGCCGTTTACCTGTAGTCTCATGGTGTCATCCAAGTAAGTGATCTTATCTTTATTGTCAATGTCATTTGTATATTCTTCTTCTTCTTCTTCTTCTTCTTCTTTATCTTCTCTCTTTTACATCCTTGGTTTTCAGGGACAGGAGCAGTCCTAGCACGATCATCCCAACCCTTGGTTGGTCTCATGATGAATATGAGAAGGTAAAGCAAACCATGCTCTTATTCCAGATACAATCATCATCAGTTCTTTATTATCTTCAAATGCTTGAGTGATGCAGAATGAGAGTCATTGTAATTATAGTTATATGCAGTGGAAATGGATCTTTGCACAATAAAGAAGCATCCCTGTCAATTTCCCATGAGCCAATAATTTAGAAGATATATCTGATTCTGTTTATTAATCTTTGCAGCAGTACAGATGAAAAGCTTGTAGCTGCACTTTGCTCTCAATTAGGTGGTGCTGAGGGGACACGGAGGTATGTGTCTACTTTCTTGCTTGACCCTTAATGTCTCAATGCTTTCATGTCTCTATGTTTTAATATTGCCATCTTCTTTTATTCCTCAGTTGTTACATTCATTGAGTCCATAATAATTATGATTACATTTGTCTGTTTCTGCTGCAAACCCTGAACCTCAAAGAAGCTAAAACATTGACTGGAAAAATGCAATTCATACTAACACTTTTGTTTACATTTGAAAATTTTAAGTTCATTGTGAACAGTTTGACCAGGGTGCATTTGAAACCTTATCTGGGCATAAAATTGTCTGACAAGAGTCAGCATCTGACTCTAGATGAATGGTTTACCTTGAAATGGTCTTAAATGCCAATTAAATGCTTTTTTGACTAATTATTTGCCAATTAAAATTAGCCAGTAAGCTCACTTAGTAGGTTTCCATACCAGGGCTCAATCCAATAAGTCCATAGCATCTACCAATTTTGCCATATCCCCCTCCCGAAAACAGCTCACAGGGATCTTTTCCCTTACCATTCCATTGACTTGTCATGCTACTGACATAAACAGTCAGATATTTATGTCCCTCCACCACAACAACATCCCAACCCAAAAAAAATTAGAAGAAAAGGAGAGACAGAGAGATAGTCTGATTATAAGGAAAATGTTGATGCTATCTTTTCACTTGTATTAGATGTTCTCTTCTTCTTGAGGAAACATTGTAACTCTTAAAGGTTGGAATTGATGTGCCGTGATTGACATGATTTAAAGTTGTAAAGACAAAAAAAAAAACACTTTTATTGCTGATTACTGTTTCTGATGTGGCTTGATGAGTTTCACTTGCTTGACTTCGTGTTTTGATAGGAAACTGTACATTGCTGATGCAAGACCACGGAAAAATGCTTTGGCTAATGGTGCTATGGGAGGTGGCTCAGAGTCATCTTCTAATTATTTTCAGTCTGAGGTGCTTGGCAGACCTTTCTGGTTGTTAATGTTTCTTTTGAGTGAATCATCTTCTCATTGGTTCCTTGATTCTCCTTTTTTCTGGTTTCTGCAAGCTAGATAGTTTTCTTCGGTATCGACAATATTCATGCCATGAGGGATAGCTTTGCTCGGCTTAGAGAGTATTTGGATACACATGGAGCAGCTTCATCTGATGGAAGGTCGTCTTTCCTGGTTAGTGCACTGATCCTATGAGTGCATGCTAAACTCAAGCTATCGAACTTATTCCTCAGTGGATGGCATTAATCATCTGGATAAATCCTGTAAGATGCTTGTTAGTAACTTCTTATCTCTGGAGTTATCAGATGTCTTTAGCAATAGCTGTTGTTCAATTCCCCGTATGAGCAGACTTGCCTCGAGATGGGCTTGCATGTTGTGTGTGTGTAACATGTCAATTAAATCATATCTTTAGTTCTCTGGATGTGTCATAGTTGCACGATAATTTTGTTCATGCTATCTTGACTTTTAATTTGGTCTTAATTTGTATGTGATCAGTATTTTTGGTTATATTTGCTATTCTGAATATTCTTCCTTGCTAAAGTGACATTGATACTCATCAATGAGGATATGTACAGTGGTTAGTTGCTTATGTCAATTTCATTTGCAGAGGCATGGCGGGTGGACTTGGGGTGGGGGCAACCTTAGCAGTATGTCTGCTTCAGTATCAACTCTTGGGGACAGTGGTTGGTTGATACATGTTCAAAGTGTTTTGGCTGGGTCTGCATGGATTGCTGCCCGTATTGCTATGGAGTCAGCCTCTGTACTTGTTCACTGCAGGTCGTTTTATTCCCTGGCTACTCATTCTGTACTATAACATTTTATCTTCTCAGTGATGCATTGCCAAATAGATGGGAACTAATTGATAGGTAGATACACAGAGAGAAGTTGCAAATAAACGTTAGTGGAACTTGTCTTATACTGTATGGAACCAAAGGAATTCCTCATATCAAGAAAGAACACACTGTGTCATCTAATATAATTCTCACAGGTGGTACATATTTCAAATGAAATAATATGTTCACCTTTCTCATCAGTCTCTGAAATTATATATTTAAAGTATTTTATGGTTCATTCTCATGTTCTATTGACCTTTGGCAGTGATGGGTGGGATAGAACTACTCAGTTGGTTTCACTGGCGAGTTTGTTGCTTGATCCATATTATCGGACACTCGCAGGTTTTCAGGTATTTGCCATGCTTACACTGCTGTTGAAGGGCTGTCTGTCTAAAGGAGTTTGGATAATGGTTTTAGGGAGAGCACTCACATCATATGTTTTTGTTTTAGTGTTGAAGTGTCAACCATTTCATTTATCAATGCAAGATTTCATTTAAAGAGCCTTATTTTGGGATTACTGCTTTTCTTTCGGGGACTAAAATTATTTGGGGTAAGATTATTTCATGTAGTAATTTTGTCAGGCACTTATTGAAAAAGATTGGCTAGCATTCGGGCATCCATTTTCGGACCGTATTGGAATGCCAACCTTATCTGGAAGTGAGGGCATGTCATTTGAATTGTCAAGGCAGTCTTCTACTGGGAGTTTCAGTTCATCCCCTGTACGCCAGCCTTCAGGGACATACACACCTCAAGCTCCCAGCTCTTCCCATAATCAGACTTCAAATAATTATTCTCCCATATTTCTTCAGGTGTGTGCTCTGATATACCATTCCTAGTATTATCCACCAACAATTTTATGCAAAACTAATATAAGCTCAAAGAATTGATGCTATCCTATCTGTATGGAGTTCCATTTGCTATTAATTGATTACTGGCTTAACATATGATTTTTCATGCAGTGGGTTGACTGTGTGTCCCAGTTGTTGAGGATGTACCCATTTGCTTTCGAGTTCTCCTCGGTATGTGCCTCTTCTATTGTTTGAACATTTTTTTCTTTAATTTACAGGGGATCATCTGTGCTGGAGGATTTTCACGTTGTTACAACATGGATTATCTATGTAGTATTATAATCTGTGTATATTCTGGTTCAGGTTTTCTTGGTGGATTTCTTGGATTGTGTTCTTTCATGTCGCTTTGGGAACTTCCTGTGCAATAGGTAAAGAGTGAATCTTTTGATATATGATGGGATTTTCTTAACATGGTTGCAGGAAAAAGGATCTGACATTATACTGCATCTTAGCTTTATAAATGTTAAAATTATGCAAAAATTTCTTATTCATCAAATTGCAATGTAGTGAGCAGGAGCGACAGATTTGTCGTACTTCAGAACGCTGTGGATGCATCTGGTCATATTTAGCTGATTTACGTACTTCTGGGGGAAAGGCTCATGCACACTATAATCTCTTCTACGACCCATCTAGGGACAGTGACGCTCTATTGCCTCCTGCAGCAGCACTAGCCCCAACCCTCTGGCCACAATTCCATCTTCGATGGGCTTGTCCCTCTGAAGCCCAAGCTGGAGAGCTGGAGGCACAGTGTCGGAACATGGCTCTAAAGTTCTCTGAACTTCAGAAGGTATTGTTTTACTTCCCATATGCAAACAGGGGTTCCATAAAGGATCTGCTGTTTCTGCTTAAACTTTCTTTACTCAAGAAAAATATAGAGATTCTGCTACCAAAAGAACCCTATTATATGCATACATACATATATATACATGTTCTTATGTTTTCCCCTAATGATAGGATGAAGCCTTCATTTATGGATCTGATGTCTCTGAAGGGTGCCATACACATACACATGCATTGCTAGTGATTGCATATAACCTCTTTTGTTTATTCTTTTGGTGATTTGAAGTAATACATGCATTAAGATATTGTGGGTCTGGCTAACTTTTAACAGGCAAAGGAAGTAGCAGAAAGGAAATCAAAAGAAGTTACAGCTGCGGTTGAATCATTGACAACTGAGTTACAGAAAGAAAAGCAGGTGAACTCCTCTGCTGCTCACTTGGCCAGGCATGCCAGCAAAGAAAATGTGGTAATAAAGCGGGCCTTAGAGTCTCTTGGTTGGAAGGTACATTTCTCCAGTTCTGGTGACTGCACTGTTGATATTGAGAATTACCCGCTATCAAACCTCCCGAGAGCGAAACAGTCGATGAGCAAAGGCATGTCTGATGGTGATGAGAAACCAGATCTTTCAGTATCAATCACAGTTGTGGGAGATGATATGATTTCTGATACCTCTGTCAGCGACAGTGTGTGTGAAAGCCTGTGTCCTTTTCGGCAACATGATGAAGGGTGCCGTTGGCCGGATGCAGGTTGTTCGCAGTTTGGTAGTCAGCTTGTTGGTTTGAAGGCTAACTTCGATGCATTTGACCGTTTGTCCATCTATGATAGCTACTTTGACTCCAATGAGAGGTAGATTCTGGAGTTTGATGCCTCAGGCCAGTGCTAGGTGGGAGAACATGTTGTTAGGAGAAATATATTAATGTTCACTACTTATAGAGGGTAGGCCCAGCTATACCAGCTTTGGGGGAGGCTTTTCGGGCTTTGTACAGTGAAGGGGGTGCTGAGATCCGTAGTCTCACATGGGCAGTTGCAACCTTGAAGAGAGCAAGGCGATTCTGATGGAAGTAGCTGCCATCCTGGTCTGATCATCGAGGTAAATGTGGCCCACCCACTCCACTATGTTATATATATCATTCATAGGTATGGTCTATTTGCCCCCCACTCGTTAGTAGTGCATTAGCGGGCGTTCTGGATGCGTTATACTGTTCATTCTTTGCAGTTTCTTTGAAATCACGAAAACGTTGAATGTGTCTGTCCATGGCAATTTTGATAATGGAAACTTAGATTAGATCCCTTTATTTCCTTTTTAAAAAAATGTTTTATATTCGTATGTATTCTTTACTACTGTATTCAGGTAAAGATGAAAAAGTAGTGTGGTATGCACATATACCAGAAGGGGCAGCACTTTGTGCTGAAAAGAGCCCATGTAACGCCAAATAATCTATCTGAAGGATCTAGCATAGCCAGTTTTTGGGTTTAACATGTCCGCCGCGGCCGAATGCAGCTAACCTCGTACATGTGCTTGACCGTACTCCAGTCACAGCGGTACGTTGCTTCTATGGCCGCATTGGGCACCAATAGGGTTTAATGGCCCCGCCTAACTGAAATACCACTAAAAAGCCCAGGGTGCATTGCCCAAAGTATGACCGGTGGGTGCGAGGCCCATGCTCTCGGCCAGTGGGACCGGGGCCCAAGTTTTAGGCCCTGAGCGATCGAGATACAAGCACTGCGGTCCACGTAAAGCGCAGTGGGCTGAAGTCCAACCAGTTCACACGATATGTAGCCCATAAGGCCTAAGATCCAAGCTGCTTGCTAGTGTTCTGAGACTCATGGCCTAGTATGTAGCCCAGTTGGACTAAGCAGTGGGTTTGAGGCCCAAATAGTTCTCTAAATGTTGGCCTAGGGAATGAGGTCCAAACAATGGGCCCACTGTCCTAACCCCCTGTCCAATATTATCCCATTTGAACAACTAAGGCCCAATCCAGGGCCGAGGTCCCAAGGCCAGAGCTGCAAGCCTGGCCTCTGATCCAAACTGTAACACATTTCTGTTGCATTAGATGGGCTAAACATTTGGTACACGTGACCCAAGTTTTTTGCTCAATGGGCCCATGTGAAAAGTTCTCAGCCTTTCATCCGTTGAGCTCCTGTACAGTCACTAAGCTTCTACTGGGCAGAGATAAATCTAGCTTAGATTCCATTCCAGCCTAGTGTTTTGGTCTGGGCGTATACACACACACACCCATCTATATATATATGTATCCTTTTCTTCACTGCTGGGCTAGGCCCAAGACCCACAGTCCTTTTTTAACAATTAGATCCGCTGGGCCACGGATAAGCCCATACCGTTAGGCCGATATGTTGCCACATATCATGGCCTAACCATTGAACCAGTCAAAAGAAAACAAAAGGGCTTATTTAAATGTGTGTACGATGAAAATATCAAAAGCAGGAGCCCTAATTGTGTAAATACGGAAAAAGGACTGGTAAATCTGGACCTTTTTTTTTCTGAGAGCAGCGGCCCAGCTGCCCCTTGAAACAAATACAGAGATTATGAAAGTTTACTGGTGAGAGAGAGAGATAGGGGCAGGCGCTTAATGGAAACTACCGGAGTCATCAGCAGGAGAATCATAGTTGTCGGATGCCTCATTGTCGTCGCTCTTCCTATCCTTCCTCTCCTTCCATCTTCCCCATACCCACTTCATTATGAGGAAGCCCCCAAGCGCATATACCTGACATTCCAAACGTAATATTATCCTTTCACTACTGCAACCTAAAATGTCATATACCTTCCATGTCTTGATACACTAGTGGCAAAATATTCATCAGATGATAAGCCACCCTTCACCTAGCTGCATAAGCTAGTTAATTTTTTTTTTTAAAGCATAGATAGAAATACCAGCTTTGTACTACATATGTAAGAAAAACTAATTAAGCATCAGGAGGTATCAGCTGCAAAACAGCCATAAGGTCTTCCACCAAATACACAACATCATAGTTAAAACACATCACGAGATCCGCATATCCGCACCACCAATCACTTGATACATCACGCAATCCATGTATCAGCATTGTCATGACCTTAACATTGTCCTACCCCATAGTTGATTGTATGGAGATTAACTGGAAAAGATAATATCCTTGGGAAAATGCAATTACTCAAATTTGCAGTGATTGCTATTTACAAAAGCTTGAGCAGACTAGACCTTGAGCCAGCATTATGGTTATCCCCATCACACTCTTGTTAAGAACGTATTAGCGTGTCATTGTAATCTAAATTTATCCAAGCTTCTAAGTTGACAAATTTGAAGATTGGCATTACCAATGCTTGTACGGTGCTGAATTACAACATTTCATAGATATGCAATCTACGGTGCATGGTACAACTACAACAGCCAGAAAACAACAGACAAAAAATGCAGAAAATTTGACGAGATTCACTCCCACTGATGAATAACCCTACAATCCTTTTCACAACGACAACTTCTGACATAACTAAGACATAATCCTATTTATCCCAAAAAAAAAAAGGTTCATCAACTGTTTAACTGCATTACTCAAAAAAATTAATGACACCTCCATCATGAATGTGTTCTTTTCAGCTTCTCCATTTACAAGTATTCTACATACAAAAAAACTTCATAAAATCTTATACTCTCGGCTTGCCAAAATTACGAGGACACTTCTAGCTTGAAAAACATTCCCACCTCTTGGGAGGTATAGTGTAAATTAAATCCTTAGACTGAATGCAATATATTATTCTTCAAATGTTCTACCTAGACATGCAAATGTTATATTCATGTCTTATTCTGACCACGTTTCACCAGTTCACATAAGAAGTACGTAGCATTTTCATTCAGTCTGAACACAAACATTGGCTATATCACCTTCAGTTCAAATTTACATCAAAAGAGGCACATGAAGAGCCACTTACAGTGCATCCGCTGTGGATGATTTTGCTTATGACATTCTCATTGCACCCTATTCATTTCTTCAATTCCAGTTGTCCAAAGAATGTTGATGTATGTAGTTTTCAAGTTTATAAAATTTCATATGATATCACTTTTACCATCTTGTTGCATTTTCTTCTGACATCATGTTTCTGTTGCAAAGCAGCAAAACATAAAATGCTTGTACCCTCTATGAGCTTAAGTGTTTTGAGTTTATACTTCTCTTCAGAGTTCCGTTTTCCTCTTTCTCTTTTCCAGTAAAGTAGTTATAAAACTTGAAGAATTTTCATATATCACTCTCTCCTTGCTTATAGCTCAGAAGCTCCATCAGAACACCCGAGTCTTCCACTGAGGTGCATTAAAGCTGCTAGATCTGAATCAGAAGGAGCACAAGACTCCATTACTAGCAGTCACGACGCTCATTAATTATTTCTTATTCTCAGAGTTCCAGCTTTCAGTAAAGTTTCACATAACTCTTCAATTAGAAACCTCTAAACCTAGCTAATCCAACCGTATCATCTTATATTCTCCAAAACCACAACTGAACTAACCTAACAAACAAAACCTACCAGTGCACAGAAGAAGGAGAAGCAATTCGCGCATGAAATCGCAGTCAGATGGTGCAGAAAATATCCAAAAAAAATGAAGAAGAATAAGAAGAAACCTAAAAACAAGGTGCTCTGGATACAATTACTTAGTCGCATGAAATGAACACAAAACCTTCAACGAGCGAAAACACCTACGGCGTACCTGCCACAGAATCAGAGGATTCGAGGTCCTTCCGGACTCTGCCTCCACGTCGAGCTTCAACGGCAGAGGGTCCTCCATAGACCTGTAAGGCAACCTCACAACATCAGGTTTCTCACCCGTACCTTCATTTTCTCCGGTCCTCATAGTGATTTTCTCCGATTTTGGCTCGTCCTTCGGGAAAGGAAACCTGAGCAAGTCCCCGAGGAAAGAAAAGAAATTCCTCTGGTCCTTCGAGCGCCCCTCGCTCGCAATCTCAGCTACCTCGGCCATTGTAGGATGAGAGAGAGAGAGAGAGAGAGAACCACCGCCGCCGGAGGAGAGCTAGGGCTTTGCTCAGGTTCTGGACTGGGTTCCTTTAGCCGAGAGAAGGCTGGGAAAACAGGGAAATGGATGCTTCCAACTGAATTTAGGCTCTAAAAAAAGTGTGTTACCACGTGGCAGTCGTACAAGGCACCATCTGCTGGTCATCGAGGTTATATAGGAGGAGGTCTCTCCCTGTTCAAACTTCAAACCCCTTCGCGCCCTCTCAGAAGTTTTTTGTTGCCCTTTTATATTGGAGACAAATTAATTTACGCTCTGCCAAAAAAACAAATTTACGAGCCTGAATAATTAATTATTTTTCACTGGTCTTACCCTCGGATCCAGTCACCGGTTCAACAGCTTCATCTCTCCGCGCCGGCGGCCCTGCCACCTGCAAGGATACGAGCTCTCAGGCAAGAGGAAGCATAAGCTTACTAAATGGGCTACAGCCGATCCGAATACCTGTGGGAGAACGATTCTCCATGTTGAAGTTTGTTCAGCACCATACTCGAGAGTAAGGATTACGTAACAGAACGTCAAAAGGACAGTACCTGTAACCTGTGGAGGGATTGACAATGGCACAGAAATGGTCCAACGGCGGAAACATGCCCAGGTTCGAAAATCCAGTAAGTTAAAAGATGAAACTCTGCCCTCGATGCACATAGTAGGATAGCTCAGTCTACATACCTGGAAAGTCCCCCCCAGGAACTGTTTCGGCCTTAGGTTTCCATGGCCGTGCCTCTTCTCACCCAACTCCTTTAACCTAAAATCAGATGATAGAATAAGCAAAAACACGCCAGGGGTCGTGATGCAAGAATCTTTTTATCCTCATCGTGTTTGCCGTATGATTTGAGTCTGAACCTATTATTTGTTACGCCTTCCACAGAAGAAGCTGATGACTCGGACTTGATAAGATAAAGGAAAACGCATGATGAGAGAAGCAAAAACATGCCACTACGAAGACAAAGCAAGAGTGCCCATCTTTGCCCTAGATTTTCACATTCATTTTGTGGTCCAGATCTCAGATCTGTCATCAAGTTCGTTTTAGTGTCTGTACCGTATTTCTCCACGATGAGTCCTACCATGGTGCAAACCAAAATAGAGGAATTCATACACCATTGATAACCAAATGGGCCAAGATGAATTTATAGCTCTCAAAATTTCAAGGGCGTTTTCTGGAACTAGAAAACTTGGCATCTGATGCTGATTTATAGACATGCACTCGTCAAACATTTTCTTATTGTGCTGCGAACTGGTGTTCATTGAACAAATATACCAGTTTCAGAAATGGTAACAAGTTCCCCCCTGACCTGTGCCTGCTAATTCAGTCTCTTTGAAGCTAAGGATCGTCGCCCTATCAGTGACAATACAGCCACTCCCTTCTCGCACAATCCGCAGCGCAGGCGCAGCGCTACCAGACTTAGAGTCTACGAGTTCTGACGGACAAGCCAGAGGTTGCAGAAGGAAGACTAAGAAAATACAGTACTGGGATAAGAATCTAGAAGGAGAAGTTGATGAACAGAAGCAAGCTCTGGCGACCGAAATCCCCCGAGAGATCATTGGTTTTCTTAGCCAAGACAATGACATCTCCGAATTTCAGCTCAGCTACCCAACACACGGAAACACACTCACAGAGAGAGAGAGTTGGAAGTCGGTGATGCTTGCCTTGTGTTATTTAGATTGCAGGAGGGTACCGCTGACCAGCCCCGCCATCCGCCTTCTCTTTGGTTCCGACAATGAGTCACTTCTCTTTTGGATGCACCAGCTGCCTCCAAACATCCAGTACACCTAATCCTTGAGCTAATCGATCCAGTCAGGTCTTTTCCGGGAAGAATATTCTCCATGAATGATGAGAGGAGGTAAGAGTTACGATACCGTGAAAAACTTCTAATAATTCTAGTGGCATTATCCGTCAATACAACCATTAACTTCACTATAGATTTGTTAAAAGAGCAGGAACGAGGAGGGACCAAAACATTGTGGGAGCAAGGAAATGGGTTAGAAGAGGGAACTCCACAGGGTGAATTTGAATCTGAAGCTCATATCTCGCTCTCCAGCAACTGGAATTCTCTCGGGGATGAACTTCTTCAGCACCTCCCAACCCTATGACTCTACTGTATCCACATTGATCATGGAAAGAATAGTGTGTGAATAATTTCTAACAGGAAGAACAGATCTCATCAACTCCCATGGCCTTGGATGGATAGATCTCCCCGATTCTGAAGGCCTTCGATCACTTTCTTCCACTGCCATGCTCTCCGTTTCGAATCCTCAAACGCCATAATCTTCTTCAGCTGCAACAGTGAAATAACCCGAAACAAAGCATATTAAGAAGACCCCTCCCTTGATAAGCTGTCTACAAACACATATATCACAGGAAAAATTTTCTGTTCCATTTTGGGCAAAACTACTCTCCCAAAGAGTACAGAAACATTGAGTCGCTTCTCTGAACGTGGATGTGCCAGAAACCTGTCAATTGATTCATATATATGATAACAAGTGAAATATTTAAACTGACACCTTCACTTTGCCTTGCAAATATACAAGAGCAACTAAGAGAAATTAACTAAAGAATATTATTGAATCTAAAGCAATCCACAGATTGACAGTCTTGAAATTTTTTAGTTTTTGGGAGCTATTAGTCCTCTTTTTTTTTTTTTGGCTCAATGAGCTATTAGTCCATCTCCAAGCAAAAGCCTTTGTTTCTGAATAAGAAGATTAAACATAAGGCAGGCATACCGTGAGGATTTTGAAACTTGAAGGGCTGGTGACTTGAACACTAAGTTCACTAGGATTGTCAGACCAGATAACGTTGCCCTTGACAACTTTCGAGGGGTCAACATGGACTAGCTTTGGTTTGTTTGTGAGAATTAGCTGAACCTTCTTGTTAGTCAGCTTCCGTATTTTCTTGAGAGTTGAGATCATCAGAACAGATACTCCAGGATCCAGAAATTGTTGCCTGTGATTATTCCTGTGTTAAAAATTTCCCAGAGAAACATAGAAGAACCAACCATTTGTTGAGAAACTTAACAGCTTCTGGCAACTGAAAATCCTAGGGATGTCAAAGTAAATACCACTTTGAATCAAATGAATCAATAGAAGCGAGCCTAGTTATGTGGCCGGAAGCTTCAGAGGATGATCCTCCAGCACTGCTCCCTTCATTTTGCCTTGCTGAACTGTCTCCGACATGCAAATGGTTCCATGGAGAATCATGTGAATCGTCTTCTCCACTATGAACCTTAGTCAAAGACAAAGGCATGTTTTAGTGGATGACTTCCCACAGGTCTGAGTATTTTAGTAAGTAAATAAATTTAAAAAAAAAAGTTTGAACCAAGGAGGAACTCATTATCATACCACTTGCTCCATAGCTAGTTTGGGTGGAGTTTGCTTCGTTAAGTTCTTCCAGTCGACTCTTCTGAAGAAAGGGTGCTTCTTAAGCACATCATAGCCTTCAGGTCCTGCTCCAGGTCTTCTGGATGGCTCCATATCCTGCAAATCAAACTTGGTCATTTAAGGTTAATCCCAAATCTTCATAGTAGCAACTTCAACTTGGAAGTGCATGAGCAGTAACTTTGAGCACCCGATTTCGGTGCATGTCTCGAATTGCAAGCATATCTGTAGGAAACTAAATTGGTGGGTCAGCAGAAATGAGAATGCCCCCTAGATTGATGGGGAACCCTACTAGTGCCTAAGGCTTTTCTTTTTAACTATTTCAGAGTTATCCAATTTGAGTTAGAGAATACAAATGATTCATAATCTTTATTAAGAGGAATAAAGAGGATTTCATTGCTTACCAATAATTGGTCAATAAGGTCTTTTGCTTCTTCAGAAAAATAATTTGGGAATCTTATATCTCTTGCAATAATTCTTTCGAAGGTAAGCCATTCACTTGCATCTTTGAAAGGAGAGGTTCCTGAAAGCATTTGATATAAGGTGCAGCCAAGTGCCCACAGGTCATTCCTGTCCAAATACATTAGAGATACCAGGGTTAGAATATCCTAAAAACTGTAATGACTAAGAAATGACAGAATAGATCAAAGTTAAGATACAGCTATCGGCCCATGAAAAAGCTTAAAACAGGTAAACAGAAGTGCAGTATGACTCATCTTTATTACTCCAAAAGGGGAAAAAGGGTGCAGTATAACTATCTAAGCTGAAGGGAAGAAACATTGAACAGATGAAAGGCAAATGAGCACCCTTAAGGCTCAAACCTGAGATTTCTCCTGTGAATACTACGCTATTTGTAACCACAAACCCAAATTCTATGAAAGAGCAGTTACCCTATTTATTATTTCTATTTATCGGCTGTACCCAAAAGTTGCAGGAGAGGAATTGAGGACCTCAGGAGGAACATATGCTGCTGTACCAACAAATGTGCAGGCCTTATCATCTGGAGAAGTATGGAATTAAACAAGTCATCATTGCTCTCTTGGTGCAACAACAATATCTCTAGAAGAAATTTCCATTTTTTTACCAGATGCAGCATTGGGAAGTACTGTTATACGACTGTCCTGCGTAGGTTTTACGCTCCCAAAATCGGCAATTTTAATGTGCCCATCCAAGGTAAGTAACAAGTTCTCGGGCTGCCATTCCAGGAAACATTTTATTCGAGTTTTAATAACTGATGTAAACAAACGACCAAGGAGGTGGCTTAGTACCTTGATGTCTCGATGTATCAACCCAAGACTGTGAATGTACTCAAGAGCATCCACAACTTCTGCTGCATAGAAGCAAGCTTCTTCTTCCGACAAGCGACCTTTCTGTATTCACAGGCCAATTTAGTTAATGACAATTTAACCTGAAAACTCAGGTAATTCCATACTTGCAGCATGTTACATGCAATACAGCAATCTCTGGATAAAACTGAGAATTGCTCTCTATTCTTTTTCTTTAATATGAATATGAATAGGACCATATATATCTCTTTTTATGAACCTACCCTTCTAATTTGATCAAAAAGCTCTCCACCTTCACACGATTCAAGTGCCATATCTTACAAATTCAAGAGAGAGAGAAACATCAGAAACAAGACTAGAATGAAGAGAAGAAGGGATTTTATGTCCTAAACCTAATACAACAAATGATAAACTCACACAATGAAAAGGTATCTTGAAATGTGAAGAATAGCTGCACAATTCCTGGGTGATCTAGCTGGTCCAGTACAATGTGCTCCAGCTTCACATAAGCCGTTTTACTCTCTTTGGTGATAAACTTCTTGTCCATTATCTTCAAAGCGTACACCATTCCTGTGTCCTTTGCTCTGACAACCTGCAAAACATTCACAAACCATGTAAAGGAAAGAAGCTGGGAACTTCTTGCAGATAATCTGGTTGAATCAGAATGAGGACATAAGCTTTATGTTGGAATGTGAACCTACATCAAACTCTTCCTAGAGGAGTTTAAGAAAAGAACAAAACCACAGAGGAAACCAAACAGCATGAAAATTCTTCACATCACATCTGACACTGCAGTTGTGGACAATTACCGCCTATACATAAAAAGAAGAGGTCAGCCCTGAGGTGTCCGTGCTTATGACAAAATCCTCGTGTGATCTTCAACCTTCTCACAAGATAGGCCCTAATAACTCCACAAAGTCGGCCCTCAATATGAAAAACATGTTCATCCACAAAGCCCTGATTATAACAGCAAACTTCCATGCTAAAGGAACTGAACTGATTGAACTCTCTCCTAGCAATGTACTCAATGAAAAGAAGAAACCCCGAAGATAAAAAATTCTTGAAAGCCATGTCTATGTTCCATTGGAATCACACTCTTTTATAGAACCTCCAATGGGGAAGCTAAAGAATCAAATATCTAAGGAAGGTAAAACCTTCAGCTTCATCTTGGAATTTGCTGCTCAGCTCAAAGAGACAAAGTTTATTTGCCAAGAAAAATCCCTGGTGCTTCTTTCACGCCCATTTTTCATTCCAGCATCATCAGATTATCGATATAATGCCACAAATTAGCATAAATTCTTAAAAGTTGCCTTCATACTACACGCCCAAATACGTTGGATTTTTCCTGAAACTCCCGTTCATGTGTTTCCTAGACAGACATAAAGGAGGGGGAAAAAAAGAATCTATTAATACATGACCAGAATGAAAACTACAGAAACCGGCATTGAAATGACTTACGAGGAACACAAATGGGAAAGGAATTGTAAATCCGCAGAAGAAAGAAGGGGACCTTGGAATAAGAACCGACGCCATAGATCTTCCCAAGCTCAAAGTCCTGAATGGTGAAATTCTCCTGTGGGGCTCTGAAAGCAAAGCTCTTAGATCTCTGCACGTTGCTGTTCCCTCCATTGTTGTTGTTGCCAACATTTTTCTCTCCCTGTATCACCAGCTTCGAATCAAAATCCTTCTCCATCGCCAACATTTCTCCCTTCCACCCCGCCTAAAGAGGAAAACGCAAATTTAAAAAAAAAAGGCGAGAAATAATTTATCCCTTTAAAATTTTCCGCCTACAGGACAATAATACCAACCCAACTTTATCTTTCTCCCTCTTTCTCATCTTGGGAAGGGAGTTTTTGTTTTTTAATTGACCGTTCCATGGCGGATGCAGAAAAGAAATTCAACACCCAACAGAAGTGGATCAGAGAGGACTGAAAAGGGGGGAGTTTTAGAATGATTTCTGTTAATTCCTCATATGGGATGAACGTGTTGATTGAACTCCGTGTGGATGTAGATAGATAGATAATTAATCAGCTTTTGAGAAACTGAGAGGAGAAGAAGGAGACGGAGGAATTGGGTGAAAGGGAGGGAACGTGAGGAGTTCGAGGATTGAAGCCGGGGGTAACTGCACATGGATCCGAACGATGCACACCACCGCACCTCCACCGTCCCCCAACTACAAATGGATTCTTACTTAAGAATCTGTGAAAGAAGCTTAGAAAAATTGGCCCGGAGGGCATACTTGGATATAACATGTATTTATAATATATTGAAAAATATAAAAATAAGAATTTTTTAATTACATAATATTATATATAAATCTTTTTATTATAGTACGATATTTATAATATTCTAAAAATTGATACAAATTATAGAAAAGAATTTATCCCATAAATTTGCAAGCTTAAACATGAGGGGTTAGCAAAGGGGATTCCTCCTTTTTTTTTTCCCTTGTATTTTTGTTTTAATTTCCATTTCCCTTTTTATCCAGTTATTTTTTCTCCTTCCTTCATATTAATTTCATCTTGCTCCTTGCATTTTTCTAGAAGATCTCAAATGGCCCATAAACTTTGGGTAATATCAAAATGCCACCTAAACATGTCAAAAAATCCGAATTTAGCCCTCACCCATGAAGATTGTGATGTGTATTCTAGTGTGCACGTGTGATGTCTTTACGTTCAATGAGTCCAGCGTGAGATACTGCCATATCATATTTACCCTGGAAAATTAAGAGAATAACCTTTTGGATTTTATCCAACTCCAATCTACCTCATATTTCTTTTAGTTTCGTACTCCTTACCCTCTACCAGACTCGAACCTTTGATCCATAGCTGCAGTAGGCTACTAGTGCCGACCAACAAACCAAAGGAGAGCCGAGAGCTGATAGAAGTGTAATTACAGTTTCTAATTTGCCCTTCTCCTTCAGCCGTATCACAAACCAAAGGTTTTAACTTGGAATTCCCTCGAGTTTCTGAAAATCGTTTATCTTGACAACAAAATTGCGGGGGGTAAAATGAAATTAATCTTCCACTTTCTGTCGTTGCCAAGCTAAAGGGACATCCCTGTCTCTATGGTTTGGCCAGGAAGGACGAACCTAAGTAATCGAGACTGAGCAGTCAGTGCTGATGCTGCCTATGATCAGGAACGAACCCTGATGCCAATTTCCCCCCCCCCCAAAAAAGAGAAAAGAATTAGGATATTATTTAACAATATTCAAAATATTCCCAAATCCGAATGGGATAAAAAAAGGAAAATAATTATTATACTCCATAGTGCATGTTTCTGTTTCATTTTTGGAATATCAGGTGGTTTAGGCATATGCATGAACGGGAATTGTGTGTCGGAGAGGAACCGGGGGGGCCGGTCCATGGCGTGGGCTCAGAGAGCGAGAGAGCGCGAGAGAGAGAGAGAGAGAGAGCTGATAGTATCTGGAAGCCCATGCTGCTCAGAGATCCAAATTTCCCATCTGCTGTTCCAAGAAAGTCCTCAACTAATGCTCTTACGGTTATCCAGTGTCTTGTCTCTGGTCTGTTGCTCGGCTTGTTCCTACCTATGGTATTCTTTCTTCGCTGCAGCATCCCCGACTGCGGCGACAGCAGCTTCCGTCGATCTCGCCCACTATCTCCAGTTTGGGCCTGCTCCTAGCTGAACTTCCAGGCCGCCCACATAGAGGTAGATGCCCACCAAATCTCTGGCCCATTCCATCGGCTTCAGTGGGTACGAGGGCAGCGACTGCCGGTGGCGGAGAGTTCCGCGTGGAGAATACACAGACTAGAGTTATTCTTCGGTGGGCTTGGGCGCATTGCTGGGGAGGAAGAGCCGAGGTTTCTCTAGATTGGTTTGGTTTGTGTCATCCCCTGTTTTTCATATGAATTGAGTTGCCATCAACCCCCGTGAATTGTTAGTGCCTTGAGTGCAGCTAGCTTCCGAGCAAATTTGAAATTGGAATCACAAACGCATAAGATGGAGGCTCCTGGCACGTTATAGTACGCACACGCAAGTACAAAATCACCCATACTTTAGACACTAAGACATTACTAGTAACGCAGTTTTAACTCATTTAAGGTCAGATTACGCTAAACTTTATAATTAAATATGATAGTCTCACAGGGTAATTATTTTTATTTGTGCGCCAATCCAAGATTTCACGGGATGCTTCCTTGTGAGCAATGAGATTCCTCCCAGGGAAACGTGACGGAGAAGTGGGGAGGCTGACGAATAGTTAACCTCATATCTGTCTACTTTTGTCTCCACCTACCTCACTAGACAAAAAGGACCATCAGTTTCTTTCTCAAGTACAAAAAAATAAACATAAAAAAGGGTGGCAGGGGAGCTTCGACTTCACCTGCCCCTGGATTTTCTCTTCTTATTATTGCCATTTTCTTCTTTCTTTTTCATTTTTTGGTCGTTGCGTATTCTTTAATTTCTGTAAAATCATAATTGATCCTTTCGGCCAACACAGCACGGAAATTCCTAGTTGAGACGGTGAAGGGATAAGATGCTGCCTGTGAAGTGTGGAGGAAGGGAAATGATGGGTGTTGATTTAAAAGCCACGAAGATGGCAGCCTTAGTCATCACGTTTTCTGGGGGCGCTTGTAGACCCACTCTCTCTACTGAGATCTGATCTCAGCCCTTTTTCTGGAGGACCACTCCCCCACTTCTATCTAGCCCACCCACCATGACCAAAAGCTTGGTATTACATGGTCTATCCCATTTATGAACCATGAAGATCTTGACCACTCATCGGTGCCCGCTAAAATTTAGTTCAACACCACCGTCGCATTAATGTAAATCATGCGACTTTGTTGTATCTGATATCATATTCTCCAGGGATGCTTTGTCCAACTAAATTATATCAGCAGATGTGTGATGATTGTCTAAATTTATCCTTAATCTATTAAAATCTTGGGTTTCAAATGAACCTACAAGGGATCAAATTAGACATTTCTCTGCATAGTTTATTGGAAATAATGATGGAATATGCAACATAACTTATTTCAGAGAAAAAAGGCTACTAATACAAGGTGGGATGGAGATAAATTTTATGGTAGGTAAAATTTTTATAATTATGAGTTATTTTACTTGTAAAATTTGAATATGAAATTTCATTCAATAAAAATATTTGTCGAATCAATTTACTTCTTTTTCTATGTTCTCTCTCTGTTGCACTTGCAGAGAATTTGCTTGCTCTTTATTCCGTCAAAATTAAGATGCTTAGACTAAGAGTGTGTGGTTCAAGCGCCTTAAAGCTTCTGCTTGATGTACTCTTTCTTCTCGATTCAGTTATTCTAATCTTAGCACTTACACATATCACAGAAAGCAAACATATATAAATAAATTGGACGTATATACCTGCAGAGCTCGAGTGTCATATGGTAGCATAATATATATATGTACGATCCAGTAGATGCATGGATTTACGCACGCGTGAACTCCCATTTAGCTACATGGGCCATGTCCGTCCTTGATGCCCAGAAACTATGGTCTGACATAATAGAGAACTAATTGTACAGTATGACTCGTGAATGATTATGGACTTACAGTACACATAGAAATGTACATAATATTAACGAAGATGGAACTTATCGGTTATGTTGAGAAGGATACTATCTATGTGAAATTGGACCGCCGAGCCTCTTTTTCTTTGTAACTTTCATTTCCACGAGCAGGCAAACTAGTTGTGGCCGTATGAATCAATGGTCTCTTTCTGCTGTGTGCTCTTTCTCCATTTTGGGAAGAAGAGAGTAGCCTTTTATTCGTGTATCTTTTAATGGAAGGAAAGAGGCCACTCAGAGAGGAATCACAGTACACATGATATATATAGCTCCATACACGAGCTCATCACGAATTTACAATAAAACTTGATTGAGCCGATTCAATATCTCTTCATATTAAAATATTATATTTTTAATGAGGTCAACTCTGGTTGAACCGGTAGATTTTAGGTCAAATAGGTGAACCCAATTGAACCGGTAGACTTAAAATTAAAATATATTATAATGTACTTATTTTATTTTACTAAATTTATATTTATATTTTATGTTAAATTTTTGTCTAATATAATGATTATATTAATAATTTTTATTATAAATTATATATTCAACTTATAATATTATATATATTTATTAGTAATATTATATTATTAATATTATTTATTAAATATACGGTTCGATCCATTAAATCTCAGTCCGACTTATGAATCAATACTTATATTGGTTCCTAGTCTAATATGATTTTAAAAATTATACACGTGACCTTCACTTAACAATGTACGTGGTGTTTGCGGAGTCCACGTATGAACTTGTGTGTATTTACATACATACATATATATATGTATATATATATAGCCTGCAAGCAATTCACGAATTTGTGTGTGCGCGTGTGTATTCTTTATCATATATTTTTAGAATCATCCAAAAAGACAACTTACGTCCACATCAAACTTCAGTGCACAACACTACATATATTTTGTCACCATCTAGAAAAATGAAGGGACGGCCGATACACACACACACACAATAGTATCCGAAATTTACTGATGTAACACCTCATCTCACTTCCAAAATAATTCAACTTTGAGACTATCCCAAAAATTATAAATGAAAAGGCGAAATTCCTAATGTAGACAATAATAATAAATAATTCAAATTGTTAATACTGGAAAATTTTTCAAATAAACCTGATGACTTTTCTTCTGAATAAAAAATATTTTCTTGGGGAAAAAAAAAAACAAACTGAGGAGTTGGCTTCCCCTCAAGCAAATCGAGTCTTATGAAGCTGGGATATGGAAGACTTTACAGTATTTCACGGTAGCGCCCCCCCGCCATGTTACCGTAGAATCTGGACATTTTGGTATGCTGCTCATAATCAAATATAAATCCATGCCTTTTTTAGTGGAGTAAATTATCTTAATCTGCGAATAGGTGTACGATCATAGTAAGAAAAAAAATACTGATAAAAGACATGAATGGTGGTGCAGTCATGAATCCCAAAATCGTGTCCCTTGCTCAAACAACACGACAGCGTTGTCAAACCCGAGAAATACAGATCAGCCGCCCCTCACCATTAAAGCACCTACTCCTTCACAAACACTGCCAAGCATCGGAAACTCATTGCATCTTTATGAATGTAAATTCGATATGGATTAATTCATTGAGGATAATGTTTTTCTGCCAGTTTTTAATTTTTTATTTATAATTTTTCGAACTTGAAGTCTTATTTTGTACATTGTGTAAATTAATTGTTTTTCCAGTAATACATATTTACTTAACCCATCAAAGCCCCCACTGCTAATAATCACGTATAAAATTAATGGAAACTTTTCCGAAAAAGAAATTAATTGAAGGGGAATAAAAATCACGTATGGAAATTCACCTGTATGAACAAAAGTATATAAACAAGTGAAATTCCCCGGCATGAGTTAAACCAACCGATCGCCGGAAATCCGGGCGCTGTAAAGGATGTGCCGTGTAGGAAATTTTTTATCTATCGAATTCATGACTGGGTCGAATAAGTGTTTTACTGGATTCACTCTTCATTCAATTTTTTTCCTGCAAAAATTAAAAAAAATCCTGTTTGAATGCAATTCGATTTTCTAATTGATTAGAAGATCGAAGAAGTGAATGATTCGCAATGAATTTCTCTGAATTTTTTTTTAGTTATCGATATACCTGGAATTCCAGAAGAATGGAGCTGACATTAGATCAGATCAGATATACAACGCTGCTTCGCTATATCAATTACATATGGCGAGTAAAAATAGAATACATGGCAATAATCAAGAAATCTTGAATTATATATATATATATATGTGGAAGGGGAAAAAGAACCCGATTCGACCTGTATGGCTACGCAACAATCCGTTTGGAGAAGCGTATCCTCTTCGGCGCCTCGTCGGAGGCGATCCTCGCGGATGCCAGGCGGAAAAACTCTTCGATCTCCGTGTGGTTCAGGGCCTCGAAGAAATCCAGCTCCGACAGCTTCCGCTTGCAGGATAGAGCGGGCCTCGGCTTCTTCGGCGCCGGCGGACAGGTCAGAATAGCCGGAATCCGGTTCTCCTCCGACGTCGGATTCCTGCAGTCATCCTCGTTGCGACGATCTTCTGGATGGACGGCGTCCGGATTGCTCTCGGCTGCTGCAGTGGAGGCAGAGGAAGCGGAGGATTCTGAGGGCGGAGAGGGATCGATGGCGTGCAATCGGAGTTTTGGCAGATCACGGAAGCGTTGGATATTGGTCGACATGGCTTTGGCCAATCTTTCAGCTTAGAGAGTGGGGTAGAGAGTTATGGGTCGAGAGACGGACCGGACCGGAAGACTATCCGCCCTATTTATAGTCAATATTAGGAAAGAACGGACAACAGCATAATGCATATCAACTCCCGGTGCACCATGAGCCCCAGGTGAAAGATGGACGGGATCACCTGCTCAAAGCCGTGGGACCCGCAGCATTGCCAGCTTTTACGGTACACCAGGAGTAACGTCTAAATTTGGAAATTGAAGAACCGTGTAGTGCAAGTATACATGAGGTGGCTTCCTTCCTTCGTCCATCCGTAATTATGGTTTTTTAGAAATGATTTTATTATTAAAAAACATATTATTATACTTTTTTTTACATAAGTAACATCCAATTTAATTAGTTTAAATAGGGTAAGGGTGGGATCAATATTCTGCTTAAAACAATTATTGATGCTATAGTTTTAAAAACCGGACTGGACCGGACAGTTCGACTTATTCAACTAGGAACCAGCCACTCAGTCCAGTTCTTATAAAAAACCTAATTGCACTTTCAATGAGGTCAACTCCAATTGAATTGGTCGATTCCTGGTCCGACCGATTAACCCAATTGAACCGATAAAAAAACTGACTGACTTAAAATTTAAAAAAAACAAAAATCCATTATAATGTACTTATTTTATTTTACCATACCTATATTTGTATTTTATATTAAACAATGCTTATATTAATGATTTTTGTTATAAATCATATTTAAATTATGATATTATGTAAATTTATTAATAATATTATTTATTAAATATATGGTTCGATCATTGAATCTTCGGTCCGACCCATGAACCCATTCCCACACCGGTTCCCGGTCCGGTCCGGTTTTAAAAACTATGATTGATGCTATTGGTGATTTTTATCCAAAATATATACACATTGAGATGAGACCTCAGATGAGGCAGAGCCCTTTTAAATCATAATTTTACAACTCAGAGTTGAGACCATCGAGATGAATGTCGAGACCATTGAGATAAGAGGATTCACGAACTAAGTTAAACGAAAGAAAGGATGTCTCTTACAAATCATTTCGGTGAGATTGCACGATACCGTAAGGTATAATTTGATCTTACATGGTACATCCACTAATTTCAATTTCTATATCTGATTGTTCATGAAATGATTCATATTTGAGTAGGCAAAAACATACTCCTAAGGGAATAAATTAAAATAAAATGAGCCGCAGAGATTAATAGCTTAGCGTGTGTTAATTAAGCATGAACATGAGAACCCACTTTGGAGGAACGATTAATATGAAATAGTATTAAATCCCTGGAAGAAAGAGGACTGGATCTTGACCATCTTCTGGATCATAACCAGTAAGCCATGATAACAGTAAAAAGGAATTATCTTTTTACTAATGCTGCACATTAAACTGCAGTTTTACCCCTAAGATCCACCAAATCCGACCGACGATACACAGCATAAAGTGGCCAGCTCAATGCATCAGAGCCCTGGTAATGCACCGAGAAATTCGTGCTCCTAGTTGAACTAATCCGTCAAAAGAAAAAAAAAAATCGGTGTTGCCCTCGAAGGATCCGTATGATCAAGATCTACATGTAAAGTGGGGTTCTAATTACCAGAACCACAGATCGAGATACACACGTAGAGATTACAGGCATTGAAAAAACATTCCCAGTCGATTTGTTCATATAAATCGTATCATATATAGACTCCTCTATATGAAAAAAAGCGTGTGTAATTAAGCTACATACAAAACTCACTATCACCCGCAGCAGATCCCAGCAAGCCCTGATATTAGTTAGGGCGAAAACATGTGTGGCAGAAAAGGAGATTGAGATTCAAGAGTTCATCGAAACCGAGCCACAAAGCCCTCGCACGAAGATCTCCTCCTCTTCAAAACCTGGCGAGCTGACGAGTTATTTAGCCTGTCCTCGAAGCTGCTGATGATGAAAAGGTCTTCCACCTCATCCCTGTTCGCCTCTTCGAAAAACTGCATCCTTAATTCTGATGCCTTTCTCTTTCCCGAGCACTCCCTCCTTGGTGGCTTTCTCGGTGCTGGCGGGCACTTGAGCGGCTGCGGAATCTTATGTTCGCTGGATGTGGGAGTCCTGCAGCCTGCATCTTCACCATCAGGAATTACTGCGCCCTCAGCAGTAGGAATAATATCCTTCTTATCATCGCTGCCGTCCTCTGACTTACGATAATCATCCGATCTCGGACTCAGAGGGCACCGACGGGTCTTGATCGGTGGCAGAGTTAGGGTATCATCTCGGGGAGGATCCTCCCGGAACTCGAGATCAGACGACATATTGCGTGCTATGTCACGAACAACACAAACACCAGAAAATTGAAGGTCGGTCAGAAGAGGAGAGACGAGATGGGGTTGGATATGTACGTGAGTTCTTGTAGGGGAAAAAGGGGGTTTCCGGTCGGAGAGGAAGAGGCGTAAAGAGAGAGAGAGAGAGAGAGAGCTTTATTCCTTATCTATCTCTCAAGGAAAACGACCATCTTCTGCTTCTGAGGGTTTCTGTGCAGGAAAAAGGAGATTGATTAATTAGCTTTACTGGGTCGGTCAGTCTGCACCACATGAGTCACAATAATCCGATTAATTCACATTTAAATAGAATTAAAATATATAATAAATAATATTCAAAGTTAACATATAAAAAATATAATTAAATTACCTTCAACAATTCATATTAATTTAGCTTTGTTGGGGCAGAGATTCCATGCCGATTCCTCATCAGATTTACGCTACATGCTTTCTGTTTTCTGAACCTCTCTCCTTCCTCCCCCCGGCCCCACTCAATCTGTCGAGTTCTGATTTGACGTTATTCGGGACTTGGCTCGTAGCCGATGGGGTATCCCATTAAACTCTGCAAGATTTATTTCCCCAAATTAAATATCTCCTGATGGAATCAGATTAAATTGACCTTAAATTATTAATAAATCCGCATCAATTAGATAGACCCGAATTGTACTACTTCTTCCATTTTACGCAAGCCAGTAGAAGTCAATTGCCCGATAAAAATACTCGCTTGTCTGCGTCATTGACTAGCTAGCTACTAATTGTCCTTAATTACCAAAAGCAATTTAGCTATTCGTACGCATGAAAGAAAAAAAAACATTCAATTTGTCAACAATTGGTAGGATAATTTAAAATCTTTTTTTCTTATAAATAAAAAATTAATATTCTTATGAGAATTTTATTCTTTATCTAATCCAACACAAATTATCAACCATAAATTGACCGTATTTATTGGTTGTAACTTATAAAAACTGATGATGCTTAGGTAATAATAAGAAATTTTGATACTTCATCATTTTTTTTACTGCCAAAAGAATTTTTTCAAAAAAATGTTTAAGAATGAAATTCATGGTAGTAAAAGGGACTTTATCAGCAAACCCAAAACGGATCGGGTGCATTGGTTTCGGTGTTGCCCTCTGTTTCTGTGTTGCGGGATGATTCGCATTGTTATCCAACGGAAGGAGAAACGCGTGACTTCGTTGAGGGCTCCGTGCTAGGCGCTGTGTGGCGACATGATTGGGTCGTGCCCCTCAGACCTGGGCGAGAGCGCGTGGGGCGGCGAAAAAATGGTCGGCACATTGCATGCATACAGACAGCGGCATAGCATAGGATTCTCGTAGTAGAGCCTTGATTACACTAATCTGACTGCTTGTCAGGTAGTCTAAGCGATAAAGGCAGTGTCTCCGCCCCCATCTGTCTGCTACAGCTCACACATGCGTATGTCGTGAAATTTGCTCGATATCGTAAAAAAACATCAATTAGATCATAATAATTGAATAAATTTGTCCTAATCATGTAATTAATATTATAATTATTTTTAATTAAATTAATTTTCTTAATAATTTCTTATCACGTCATCATAGTACAGAATCATAAGTGAGTGTAGGGATTAGGTCATCGAGACACCAACTCATGAGTGAGACTGTCCATGTGTGTTGTCTAACTAACGCACCCTTTAGCCAATCCCTTTTTTCCACCTTCACGGACAAGCTAATTGCAATACCGATTGATGTAGATCTCCCGTCGATCACATTAATTATGACCGATGGATCGATCGATTTGGGCCCACCTTCAGCTTTGCTTCTATCAAATTTCCACCAAGCACTCACATGAATTTGTTCTAGACGTGAGAGAAAAGTTCAATAATACAGTTATAATTACGAAAATTCAACCCAAAATACCGATGGAAAGAGAGGGAGAGTGTTCGACTTGTATGCACATACACACAACATATCAGATTCGTTCATATAACATAAAATTATAAGAAGGGATTTTTGATAGATCTCAATGAATTAAACTGATGAGTTGGCGATGAATTCTTGTGATGTATTCTAGAAATAACCAATCTCAATCCATAATATAAGTAGATTCCTATACATAAAAAACATAAAAAAAAAATACCCGAACTCTATTTTCCCTCTCCAATCACCGTCCACCGTGCTCAGCCGCATGCCAACTTCCATTTAGCGGCACACATCCCCAATTCGGTCGTATTCCGGTGATGCCCCCACTTTCTCCACGTGTTCTCCACACAACACCGCCAACCCCCCCGCCCACTTTTTTTTCCCTCCGTCATTGAATAATAGCCTGCGGGTTGAGGAAGTGCCAAATCCATATGTATTATATGTATGTCTGTACATAATCGAACGAGGGATGGAAATCATAACTCACAAGAATCCGAGGAGCGCTGATTATTATTATATTGGATTATTTTATATTGTAATGTTTTTTAGGGTAAGGGGTTGCATTACTGCTTATCATTTTCTGCTGAAAAGTGGCAGCGAAAACGTGAGGGGTACATAGGTTCATGTTTCCCAGACAGCAAACACTGCACGATGTTTTGCCCTCTCATGCCGGTTCCTCCCTTCTTTAATCATTCACGATTGAATTGATGGCTTCTCATCGGCTTCTACGGGTCGTTTAATTGAATTAAGTTCAGGGTGCAGCGGTGCGGTTCGGAGTCTTACTGTCCTGGCCAGCGACACCAATCAATCGAAGAAGCATACCTTTCAGATACACGTTTCTCCACATATAACCCGAGGCAGAATCCCGACCGTGGCTCCTACGGATCTTTTACCTCTCCTATTCTAGCATGAATTTTGTAACTCTACAGCTTTCTTCGCTTACAGTATGGAGTACGCTCGAATGACCTCGACAATCGGAGCTCTGCACAGAGGGCACTTCCCACCACCTCGAACCAGCTCATTTGCACATTTCGAGCATGTACACATGTGACCGCACCTGTAACGTAGAGAAAAAATGACGCATCTGCATGAGTCCCACATCAGGCTCCAATATATTAATTAATTACTAGATTTTCCGTGGCTATAGAGAGAAAATATCGCACCTGTACAACAGAGAATCGATATGACTATCACAGCAGACACAACAGGTTCCTTTCCTAACATGACCCCATTTTGATCCATAATCAGGGGTCCCTGTCCCCAAACCTGTGGATTAGATGTGCCTTGACGATCGAATGATTGAAGGAAGAAGGCAATACCGAAAATCCCGAAAAGAACGACGGACACACCTTTTTCGCCAGGGCATCGGTTCAGAGCAGCGGAAACTTCCTGCTTCACAGACCGCTGCAGTTCGAGTTGCATATCCATGCAGGCCTCCAGCATCCTCTGCATGTGAGTCATACCTTGCTGCATTCTTGACAGGTCCGCCCTTAGGTCATGAATCACTTCCCACTCCTACCCCAGTTCAGAAAAAAGTAGTTAGCTACATAAATCAAAAGAGAAGTAATCTATCTGAGAGAAAATTTCCATACTATGTGAATCATAACTACAGCAATATTCGAACGCATGCCAATTTTGGCGGTTATATTAATTGTAAATTATTTTTCAACAAATCTACCGGTGACAAGGGCTCACAATTTCCGATCGATGCATGCTCCGACGAGTCCAGCCACTGTGATGTAAACCCTGATGCCAGACTGGCTGCGGTGGTGGTGCAGGTGGTGCTGGAAGAACCACTGAAGGTCTGCTGATGGCACCATCCATTTGCTCATTCCTCTGCATTTCCTGGTCCCTCTCAGGTGAAGCAGGACTAGGAGCCAATAAATTTCTATGCAGATCCCAGTCAATGGGAGCTCGCCCTTGCCTCTCCACATATGACTGTATCAGTTGATCCAAACTTTCACGGAAACCACTTCGGAGAAGATTTGAGACACTCCTCCTGTGGAAGCCAAAGACAAGTATCATCTCATATACTTATGGTAAGCCCTAACAGTTCACATTCTAAAAAAAAAAAGAACAGATAATGTGCAACATTCTAAAACTACCTGCTCGAAAGCTCTCTGAGTTCCATACTGTAGACATTATCATCGTCAGGGGGATGAAACCTATTATATCTCCTGATATGAGAAGGATGATGAGCACGAGGAGGACCTGAAGGCCCTTCTGGTCGATTTCCAGCAGCTCCTTGGGGGCCATCCTCATTCCAAACCACCTGGTTTTGACGTAGATGTCCTCCACCCTCCTCATTACCATTGACTGCATGTTGCCAATCAGTAACGGGATTCTCTGACCAAATTTGATCTTCATCTTCAGCATTGTTGATCCTTCCTTCAGTCAAACGGCCATAAGTTTCCGTTCTCTCATCTCCAGAATTTACTTCCTCCCGGACCCCTCCGTGGTCATCAGCTTCTTGCTGGTTAATTCTCTCAATAATTATGCTGCTCTCTGTAATTCCAGTCTGATGCAAGAGTGTGGTATCACTTTCCTCAGTTGTAGGTTGCAGTAGCTCACGATTTTCCCGCTGGATATCCTGAGAAGTAGCCGGGACCCTATCACTTCTGGAGACACCGATGTTACCATCCAATGATGTCTCAGACTGAGTTGTTGCCTGACCACGAACAACACTCTCTAATCTGGTGCGGAACCCTTCCCTGTACACACGCAATTTAAAAAGGAAAAACAAAAAGATAATAACCTTACATTAATGACAGCATGGAACCGATTCATTGTATCTGTTTGAAAGCTCAAGACATTAAAAGAAGCATCACGGTTGAGTTTAAAAGGTGATGGATGCAATAGTTCATGGATGTGTAAATATGCACTTATCCAATAAATTTTCAATTGAAAAAAAAAACATGTATACACATCAAACATTTATTCTCATGAAAAGATAAGGAACTTAACAGCAGTTTCTCAACTAAGAGCATTGTTTTCTTTGGGTAAAATCTAATTGTTGGGTGAAACCTATTAATCAATCAAAGTGAACAAGCACATAAATGAAGGCAGCAACGCAAGAGGAGGAGGCTGGGGATTGATTTAAAATTCCGCAGATCCATAAATGGATGGGGAAGATGATCAGAAGAGATTCAAAATAGCAAGATCCTCTACCTCAAACCAGACACAGTATGTCTTTGCCTCAACTGAACTAATTCATTGGCAGCAGTTGAAAGTGGCCTTTCATCTTCAACAGCCCTCTCATTTCGCAAGAATCTACCTCGAAGTAATGACTGCAACCAATGAAGCAGCACGAGTCAGTGAAAGCGTGCACAAGCAACTACGAGAGCCTCATGCTACTATAAAGCAAGTTATATTATAGAGCATTTAAAGCAAATAATAAGTGAACATACAAATGACAGTTAAAGGTAAATCTGAATGCACGTATTGTAGTAGAATAAATTAACAGGGAGTCAACATTCTCAAGCATTTACTTCAAACTCTACTGCTGAATCTAGGTGCATATTGCTCTTTGAATTAAACTAGATCATATAATTTCTGTCCTGAGTATCCGGTAAGCAGAAAGCAGGACTGATATTTTAGTGAATCACTATATAATTCAGATATATTTTTAAATTAACTTATCCTTAAGGTATCAAGATAGACTTCCTTCCAAAAATGCAGACTAAATTGAGAAAAACCAGTTATGTTCCAAAAAGAAATTTGCATGTAAAAAGCAACTTACCTGAATTCGATTGCGATGAGCAAAATCAGAAACTGCTCGGTGCTCGAGCAAAGACTGAAGTTCCCTCTGCCTTTCCCTAGCGATTCTCACAAGCAAATCAACTAGAGCCTGCCTTCCACGCAACCTTAGCATGTCTCTCCGAATATGCTCTGGCTGGCTTTCATCATGTTCAGTAAAGGTCTCTTCACGAACATGATCGGCTTGACCAGCTGCAGACTGATATCCTCTCTGACCACGAGAACCTCTCTGATGCTGACTTGTCACTTGCATCCATTCTTGAACAATTCTCACCCTTTCCCGTTCTGTTTCCCCGAGCCACTCCGCTCTAGGACTGTTGCTTTGCTGTGTCACACTAGCAGAGCGGTCATTAATGGCACTCTCCATCCAACCCCGAACAATATGCCTCACCCTCTCCCGATCAACATCAGCAAAATCAGGGGATTGCTCCCTGCTAGACCCATTTGTATCGCCAAGATTATTTTGGGATTCCATTTGATCATGAGACCAGGTTCCATATTCATTCTCACTCTCAGTCACATCACCAACACTTCCCCGATTCTCACCTTCCCTATTCTCTTCCCTGTTTGTACCAGAAACATCAGTATTAGATCCAGTACTTCTCTGATGCCTCAGCCTTTCCCTCACTCTTTCACGAGCTTGATTGAGTAATTGCTCGTCCTCCAACTCCCGCCACATCTGCAAAATTGCAGATGCTTGGGTACTTGGCTGCTCGATATTGCCCTGCCTTCTTGAAGTGTGCGATTGGGACTCACTCAAAAACGATGAGTCAAGCATTGACACGGTATGCAGGCCAGCTAATGCCATCAACTCAGACTCCCTATTCCTCCTCTCAATTGTTGTAATCATCTCTTGGGCTTGCCTTGCAGCCCACCGGCTCAAAATACGTGAGTGCCGCCTCTGTGCTGCCGAAGACTCGGCCAGGTCATCGCCATCAAGATCAGACCTCCGCCTTGTTCGAACCAGTTGGTCCCCATCACCATCCTCGTCATCAGGGGTGCGTGCGGAGCTGCATGATGCGAATGACACACAGTCGTCCAAATGATCTCGCATAAATTCTTCCAACCCATGCTCAAAGTCAGCACGGCCATCATTGGTGGATTCGGGTTTTTGTTGCAATGGGTGAAAATCAGTCATCTCGCAGAATCCCCAACCTCACCACATCCAGACACTAACACTACCTACAAAATGTTCTGGACAAAATGCGAACAAAAAATTCTCTATTTCCTAAGGCTAAAATTCTATTATATGAAGCATAAACAGCCATATCCAGCAGGTAAGAAAAAAACAAAAGAATTGCAAAATCAGCGGAAAATCCCTAGAAAACGTCTACGCCCTAATCAGAGATAGAAAGGTCACCCAATCCAAGTGCCAAGAAAAAAAAAGGAGCCTTGAATCGGAATGGACTAAGCAGAACGGAAGGCATAGATGAAAATCACATTACAGGAAGGCATTAAAATCGTATCGCATTGGATCGTAAAAGGCGCAATCTCCAGTTTTGCGAGAGGCTAACCTTAAATTGAAGCTCCTATTAACTGGTGTATTTTCCCGTCGCAGCGAAACCCGACGAGAATAAGTGAAAGAGAGAATCGAAGAAGGAGAAGACAGGAGAGAGATGAACAGATTGAGCGCTATTACAATTTATAAATTCCACGAAAGCCTGAAATTTAAGAGAGAGACAGTGATATTTTCTTGAGAGAGAGATAGAGAGAGACAGGGACGAGATAGAGAGAGAGACAAAGACGGTACTCTTTTTTTTTGTTTTCTTTTAATGTTTTTTCATACCCGCCATGATAGGGCGCGCAAGCATTTGCCGTTATGTGAATATCGTCCCTTTTATTGTTTTATTTTATTTTTAAATATGTTCCACGTCATATTTCCTCTTTTTTATGTTTTGCAAATAAATCCGCTGTACTTAACCTCTTATTATGAGATTCAGTAGATTCACATTAGCTTATGTTCAAGTTAGACTCTCCCAATCAATATATATATATATGTATGTACGGTAAAAAAATTAATATATATTTAAGTTAATAAAACTCGAATATCATATTATTTTATAAGGAAAATATATTATATCAAATTAAATTTAAATAACTCATTAGTGGAACTCCATCTATCATTGTCTTTTAGTTGTCCCTAAAAACATGTTACATATATTTTAGAGAAGAGATAAACTTATGCAAGTTATAAAATTTTCAAGTGCTTTCTTCCCAAAGATGTTGAGGTGGCAAAGTTTTCATCGATATTTTTGCTTGTTTAAGGGTAGAAGGGCTTGAATTTGTTAAGAAACACGAGACCGATTCATTAAGCAATCCGGAGATCAAACCGACCAATCAATTATAAGTAGGGTGCATGATTCGAAGGAGTACAAATTGACAATGCATTAAGAAGGCATTAAAAAGTTGAAGAATCTAATGCATAATTTCTAAATATTATATCGAGAATGATATCGTATACAAATGTATTTTTCTTAAGTTGAGGTTAAGGTTAGTTAAGAAGCTTAGTTGCGCCCTTGATTTGGAGAAACGGTCGCGAGGTAAGTCGGGAACTTGTCCTACGACTCTTTTGCCCCCTTATGATTAAAAACCAGAAAGAATCGGCAACAGTAATTTGCAAAAGTGCTATGAGAGACTCAAATTAACAATTTTTAGCCCAAAAAAAAGTATATAATAAAAGACTGGCTTGGGCATAGAAGTATTTTAGATATATATACACACACATATATGTATTGCTCATTCTCCGCATTCAAAAGAAATTATTGAAACATTTTAAAGACAGAATGATGACGTACTAAAATCTTACTTGAGAAATAGAATATCGATACAATCATATCGTCAAAATCTAGGCTCAATAGATTATAGGTGATAATCTCTTTAGTAAGATTTTTCATCCTTAATTTGTTTAATAATCTAAAAAAAAGTCAAACTACCGGTGTATTATTATTGCTTAACCCAAAAAATACACTCCTATTTACAAAATGGAATGTGAAATAGAATAGTCTACGTCATAGTCAAAAGTTCTTAGGTCATTAACTACGTGGAAATGTTCCGCGTGCATGCATTAGAAGTTTGATATTATTATTATTATTATTTAAAATATATTTTAAATATGAAATAAGTTAGATAGTTTAAAATTTTAAAATATTATAAATTTGGTTTAAATGTATTTTTAAATAATTTAGTTTTTTAAAGAATTTATTATTATTATTATAAATTTGTAAATATATAAAATTTCTGATATAAATTTTCAAATAACTCAATACGAAGTTATAAATTACTCTCATATATTTAACTTTTAAACTACCATATTTTATCTTTCTCAGCACTCACCCTCCACCTTACACAAAATTTGATACATGTTTTTCATCATTTACATATTTACCTCCAAAAGAAACAAAAAGGAAATTCAAGTGCTCATGACGTTATCTTTAACAGTTTTTTATGATAAAAGGCATGTAACGCATAGTTTTAAAAATTGAATCGGACTGATCAGTTGGATTGATTTAATCAGGAACCGGCTACTCACATGATCTGATTCCTATAAAAGATATAATTGCATTTTCAATGAGATCAACTTCGGTTGAATCGGCCAGTTCCTAGTCCAACCGGTAAACCTAATTGAACGGATGGAAAAATCGACTAACTTAAATTTTTAAAAAATAAAAATTTGTTATAATGTACTTCTTTTATTTTAATAAATTTAAATTTAAATTTTATATTACAATTTTATTTAATACAATTGTTATATTAATAATTTTCGTGATAAATTATATTTAAATTATGATATTATGTAAATTTATTAGTAATATTATTTATTAAATATGCGATTCAACCAATAGAACCCCGGTTTGACTTATGAACCCATATCCACACCAATTTTCAGTACAATCTGATTTTAAAAACTATAATCTAATATATAAAAATCCATTGGATTTGACTTATCACTTTCAAACATGGCCAATAATTAATAACAAAACTCTCATAATACGAATTTTTTTTATTTATAAAACTCAAACTTGAAATATTATTTTTTTTAAAAAAAGATATCGAATAATTTTAATAAAAATTATGATTATATTTTCCTTTGAGTAGTTATTCATCGGTTTTTAATATAATATGTGGTTATAGTATCCACGGATCGTGTTAAATATTGTCATTTTTCCAATGAAAAAGGACTGGCACGGCACGGTCTACATGACAAGAGGAATGTTCCTCGAGGAGACCCACGTGGGGGGAAGCTCCTGCATGGCGACAGTCTCCGTTTCATCCTCTTCTTGTTCGGCCGTTTTCCCGTAAATTATTGAACCCCACCTCTTTGACCCTTTTCGCATACACATAGAATCCCACCCATCAATTTGAGGATTTTCATTTAAATGATAATTAAAAATTATTAGAAACAAAAAAGGGAAAAACTTCTCCATTGACACGAATTGATGTTTAAGCTAATCCATAAACAGTATATTAAGAGGGGTTAAAGCACAATTTGGGAAGAAAATAAAGAGCCTTACATATATGTACATGTATGTGTTTCTGTTCCTCTCTTGTTCTTCCTTTTACGACAAATTTCACCATAACTATATATATATATATATATAGCTTAAATTGAGGGGAAAAGGAGTGACAACTATAAAGAAGAAGATTTAAGATAATGATATTATTATTAAATTAAATTAAATTATTATCGATAAATATTTTATTCGTATTCATTATGTGCACGAGTAGAGCCCACAGGAACGTAGACAAGAACATCGGGACAAGAGAGGAAACATGGATGATGTTGGCGTGGGGGGAGAAGTTGGATCGTGAATGGTTAGGCCATATGTGCCATGAAGATTGATCCATCAATACTGTTTTTTAATTTAATAATTTTTAAAAAAGATTTTGGGATATCCATGCATGCAGGCTGTCCCCTTTTCAAGCTACAAGATCATTCTAGGGTTTCTGCTCTTTCTAGCATGACCCTATCTCCAGGAATCCCGAGAATCAATCATCTCTTTCCCCCATGCACTCACTGATCCTCTCAACACTGACACATATCAAATGAGCGTATAGCGTGGAGGGCCCGGACCTATAAATGCTTATTTTGGTACCCACAATATGCTATGTGCATATATGTATGTATATATATATATATATTGAGAAAATGGGTAGTGCCTTTTCGGAATAACAAAAGCTATATACAACATAATTTTTCGGATTTGGGAATGTGGGTACGGTGGATATGTGATTGATAGATTCAAGAGTTTTTGGAGTCGTACGTCCACGATATAATATGTACTGAAGATACAATATGCATCACATATAAGAGATACTATATGCATATGTATATTTGCATAATACAATCAGTAAGTTTTTCCCTCCAAAATTTTAGTGATGAATATCTGAGCCAAATCAACACATTATTTAAAATGGGATTAGAGTTTTAAAAAGTGTATATATATATATATATTATTTTACTATTCAAACTTATAACTTACTTAATAAGGGAGGGAGGTTTCTGGTAATAGCCATCAAGCCAACCATTAATGTCTGGTGAAAAGCTCATATTTAATTATATAGGGATGTGACTGATGACTGAATGCTAATCTTCGACAATTTTCCTCGTCCGGGCGGCTGTCACGAATTTAAGTCTCACACAATCAGAGACCTTTACATATGACACGTATAGACAGACGCACACATGCATGTTGATTTCTCATTGGGTCATTTCATGATGGCCGTCTCGGCTCATATGTGAGGCGTTGCCCTATAAAGAGCTGACACTGTTGTTTTTTTTTTTTTCCCTTTCAATCAAATAAGAGCTCGTGAGTTTATAAGGAAATAAGAGGATATGAGAATAATCAAGCACGTGAAATTTTACGATAAAAATGAACTTAGAATATATTAGATTACTAGATCGAAAACGGCACTCTCACACTTCTCTTGTTCACTCTTCATGTTATACTTGCTGGTCGAGAATGGAACCGGATAATACTATATATATGTTACTGGGAAGGAAGCGATGCGATAAGACACAACAAAAGGGAATGGGAGCTGTGCGGCGAAAAACATACAGAAGAAGTAAAAGGGGCAACGGACAAACAGGTTAGGAAAAAAGTGGAAGAAGGGTACCGATCTAGCTGGTTTCGTGTATGCACCACCGTATGTGCCTTTTCATGCGCACATGTTCTCGCCCTTTCTGACTCGATGAGTTAAGCGAGAACACGACGAAACAAAGTTCGTGTTTCACTTGAGTTTCCCTTGGCATGGATGGAGATTATTGAGTGCGTACCCAGTGGTACAATAATTAGTCGGTAGTTAGGATTAGAGTTTTATTTCATACTTTGGGGAGAGTTTAGTCCGAATTCTTTAGTGAGCTTATTGAGTTGACCAGTACAATTTGCATGTAATAATAAAAAAAAAGGGTGTATTTCAAGAATTTCACATAATACGAACATGATCACATTACAAAATTTCACCTCAAATAGTATCACATTACAACCAATTTTGTAACTAGATAGTATAATTCAGGATGTAGAGTTACCTCAGTGGACAAGAGCAGATTTAGATTCATATATGATGGTAATGACTGCCATTCTCCTGCCTTGTCATTAAGACAATGTTTGGAGGTCTGTAGTTGTTTTCTTATGTGCTTTTCATTTTTCCCCAGTCGAAATTGTCTTCTTGTGATTGTTTTGGCATTTCAGTGCCGTAGCAAGAGGAAGAAAGATTGCACTGCGACTCACATGTCACCGTGGGTCAGTGTCACTTGATTGGTTCCATCAATCCTTTTTCTCTTCTGTGCTATTTCTCTAATTTTTTATTAAAAAAATAAATCCCATACTTTTTCTTGTTATATCGGTAATATCCGACGTCATAACAAACGACTAATCCACTGTTGATAACAATGATCTTATTGAATTCCACCATTCTCACGTACAGGTCCACTAGCAGTTCGTATATGGGCCTGAGTCTTGACCTATCTGTCATAGCAGGCAAAGAAAGGGCCGACGATACACCGCAGGAAAAAGAAAGAAAGAAAACTAATACGAGTACACACCATATTAATAACAATCACGAACGAAGTTCGACAGCTCAATCTAATGCATATGAATCACATACATGCAGATTTGTGGCACCATCAATGCACGAGAATGGAGCAGGATGCCTCGTTATCGTATCGATCAAACTCCCAAGTTGCTCCATTTCCGGTTTACTGCAATGGACCAACAATTCCTCTAGTTTTTCGAGGTCAATTTCAATTCAAAATCTGACAAGACCAGAGTTTTCAGATAGTTGCATCACCTATAGGGCTTCCGATATTAAGCATAGGCTTATGACTGCTCTACAACACTAGTAGGAAACACAAACAGAGACGTGCAATAGCCCAGAGAAACGGAACCATGGAGTGAACATGTAACAAGAAGCTCCAGGAATGTCTGAATGTTCGGGAGGGAACAGATCACTGATAGTTATACTGCTAGTCCACATTAGAGTTAGTAATCCAACAGAACACAACCACATAAATATATAGATTGTCGTTTAAATTTCCTGTTCTAGTAAAGAATACAAAGAGATCCCTTCACTCAGCCTACCATCCTTCTGATATCGATCTAGCTAAAAACTGCAGCTTCAGAAGATTGTGAACATGTCAGATAATCCAGTTACCTTGAATAGATCGATGCCCCAATCTTGGGACTTACGGACAGGACAAGGATCCATAAAACAACCAGGAGGACCCAGCACCAAGAGAGGATTGGAGGCATCTTATTGGAAAGCAATCCATGGGTATCTGCCGAGGCAGGAGTCAGAGTAACATGGTCCTGTGAAACCCCAAAAGACAGAACAATGTTGAGTTCTCCATTCTTCCCAATCGACCACTCGATTCTGCTGCTTCTCAAAGTCAAGTTTCTTATTCTTATCATCCCAGCAGTAACATGGACGGAGCTTGATGAATGAGCAGCAGAATTGAGCTGAAGAGCCCCATCTTTGATAGGATACTCCGAAGCAAAGGCAGGAGGAGCAGGCAAGCTGCCCCACATTTGACTGGCCTTCTTAAGTAAAGCATGGTTGACATCTGAAAGAGAGAATGAATTTTCATGAGATTCTGACAAATTAAGAAAGATTTGCAAACTTTGCGGCAACTGAAACTTACCTGGTTTAAGATCCACCTGCTCAGGATTCTGGTTCGACGAAGAGGCTTCAGTATTTTCACAAGAGACCAATGGTAGCAGATCTGTCTCTGGCATACGCTCAATTTCATCACAGACATCCTGTTGAAAAGCAGAACATGAATAAGTGTCAGGCCAAATGCCATAAAACTGATCTTAGACTTGAAGGTATTGAGGGTATAGGGCAAGACTTGATGGACATTCGAGAGAGATGCTTACCTCCAGTGATTGAAATGGTTCACCGGAGATAGTGTAATCACTTGTCATCATCAACTGAGATGAATCATGAGCCATCAGATTACCATCATCAGTATCAGAGAAAGTCAGATAGTCTTCCACATTGAAACCATCTGGACATTCAACAGAGTAAGAATCATTAAGGTACAGCTCATCTCCTGGAAGAGGATTATCAGCTACATCCATAAATGCATCGTGAAGGTCTCTCCCATTGTTCCCAATATTAATACCCTCGGTTGGTTGCATGGTGAATTCCCTCTTCACAGGTTTTGCATCTATCTCGTACTCCCTGGGCAGAATGAAAAACTTATTTTCTTCAGATTGCTGCTCCTCACATTGAGATTTGTCTGCATCTTCAGGGAGAGTTTGATAATGATTGTTGATTTCCTGCAAGTGCTGATTGTTGCTGCTTGTACTACCACAGCAGTTCACTGGAAGTGCATCTCTTCCAGGTGTGATAGTGATGGTTACATTCTGGCAAAAGAAAGCCCTTTCAGACATTTAATCATGCACACTTACATAAGTACTTTAAATCGAAGTGCCTATATGCTAGAAGAGATGGGCACTAATCAAAAGATTCATCATGAACCACCTTCTTCGAGGCTTCATAATCAATATTTCTATTACAAAGTCATGCAACATGATTTTCATGAATTAGCAATATTCATAAAATAGTCATCAAAACTCATTCAGAACAGACCTGGTCAACCTCATCTGTCTCCAAATTAGCATCTTCCTCGGTTACAACCTCATCCACCAAGGCCTGCCGCTGTGGAAATAATGCCACCGCATCATCTTCCCACTCCTCATCAAAAAATGGAGCTCCGTACTGCTCTCCATTCTTTGGCCCAGGGCCACTCTTCTGGAAAATCCTGCACAGTACAAATGCATCCTACCCAGCCAAAACACAAAAAATGGCCAAAAGAGAGAAAATAAGCACCCAAAATGGTTTAGAAATCATTTACAAAGAGAATAATCTTGTTGCAACAAACTTAATAAACTAATAGTCTCACTTGTGCTATCCCAGCTTTTCCCAGTTCATCATCAGTCATTCGGTACTCATGCATGACCCAATTTGAACGCTGCCCATGAGGAGCCCGGCCACTATGATAGACCAAAGTTTTCTTCATTCCAACAATCCGAGAGCCATGGCGAATTGGCCTGTCCTTCCCAGTTGTTTTCCAATAACCATTTTCTGTGGCTCGATTTGTTTTTGATCCATTTCCATACTTCTTATCCAACACACTAAAGAAGTACCACTCTAGGTCCCGAGTTTTCAGTCTTGATTTATCTACATATATTAAAGAACCGAATTTCACAGTTAGTGTGTGTGCATATATATATATATATTAAAAGGAGCACACAATCCCGGATAGCTGCTTTGCAAAAACTGTACATACGTTCAAGGTTGATCTTCTCAAATTCATAACATCTTTTATCATGACAATAAAGTTTCAGTCATTCAGATATATTAATACTCTTATGTTGAAGAAAATTCAAACATAGAATAATGAAAATGGCCCAGGTAAATCAGGTGAAAACCACTTCAACAATAATATAATCAGAAATTACCATCAAAACGAATTGTTGCTCCATAACATCATATCATGGCAACACCAATCTGAGGTCCCATATCCTAAGGTCAGGACACTACACATAACTAGGAAAATGGTGATAACATGTGATGCCTGGACGGACTCAGAACTGGTGAAAATAGTAGGTTCAAAGTGCAGTAGACCTGCACTCATTCAACTTTAACAGCAAGGAGAAGAAAATATACTGATTGTGCAATATTTATTCTTTGACTGCTTTGAAGTAGAATATAATATCTTTCTGCATCCTCATAAAGAAAGAAAACAGTCTAGTAAAGCAGGATTTGTCAGAAGCGAGCAAGCAATATGAGATGTAAAGGTCAACACTGTGTGTTAGCACACTCGCAGAAAGCAAATTAACTGAACACGAGAGAGGTGAGCAAAGTTGCACTTTCTGCTTGAGGATGAGACAGGAAGATTCAGTATGAGAGGCCCCAAGAGGATCAATTTCACCTCAAAATATGATATTCTTCGTCATTAATCAAACACAGCTAATTTGCTGAAATTACTACCAGATTTAAGACGAGCATAACAGTTGCCTGTAAAACTATCAGGCAGCAAAGACATCAAGAGTCAGCTATATGATATCAAATAAAAGCCAGATATCATTTTCCATGAGATTCACAACCTATCGCCATATATAGCCCCGTGCCTATCCCTAGAAAACACAATTGCATACGGCTACACGGGAAAACAATTCAATGAAGAAGCAATAGATATACAAAATGTTGAAAGAAGCAGAAGAAATGGATTTGATACCCGGAAGGTCCCAGGGCTCGCACTTGTAGACGTCAACCTCGGAAATCGGATCATACCGGAGAGGCTTGCCTGAGACCTTGCGTTTCAGGTAGTACCGGACCAGCTCCTCATCGGTCGGGTGGAATCGGAACCCCGGAACGAGTGAGGCCCCCGAGCCACAGCCCATCAAATCAACGCACTATGTTGTTCAATTGGGCACTGTACCGCCAATTCCGAACTGAGATCGCAGCTACAGGGGCAGGAGAGGGGAGATCAGAGAACTTGGGGGCTTTTTAGGGTTTCCTGAGAGATTCAAAGAGCCCTTAAGAAGCAAAGCGGAAAAGGACCCTCCTTCTATAAAGTCATCAACCCAACCGAAGCTCCGGATGGAGGGACGGGTTCGGTAGGTGTAATCTCAGCTACCGCGAAGGAATCGCGGAGAAATTTCCAGTCACCTGTCGGTGAGGCGAACTCTGCGACAGTGGAAAATAGCGTGCGCCCCTTTGCATGCGCCTTTCTTATTATAGGAGAACCGGCGCGGAAAGCCCAGCCCAATCCGCAAGCCCCAAACCGTAAGCCACGGTGGTATTATCAAAATCTCGGATCACAGTACGGCAATTTGTCACGTAATTGCTCTCTCATCTACCAAAGCAAGAGAAATTTATGAGTTAATCGGATTCCGATATAAACAAATCCATCTCGCATTTGTAACCCTTAATAAAAATCACTCGTGCTCATATTTTTATACATAGTTGAATTTACACAGCTAGTGTGTGCGTATATTCATGAGGTCCTCCATTGTATAGAGAGAGAGAGAGAGAGAGATTCCATCTCTTCAACTGAAAGGGTGGTAGGAGGGCGCAATATGACCGGGCATTTGTGTGCCAGGGAATCTCGTATGACGTGTCCTCCTCCTGTGCCAGGAGTGCGGGCAGAACGTGGCAGCCAGTGGAGTGGAGCTTCGGTGTTTCGTGATGAGGCAGGCATGCCTGCTGCGGCAGCCTCTCATCTCGGCGCTGTTTTTTGGTATGAATAGTTGGATTTTGTCATGTTAATTAATTCGGATCGCCCCCGGGTCGGCTCATTTAAGGGATTAAGACCTCTCCGTCGCAGGTGGGACTCGAACTCAAGTCCTCTCATTGAGATGATAGATGTCGAACCACTCTATCACATCTACGGTGGGTCTCATCTCGGCGCTCTGGCAGCTCCTATCTTCTCCCTCTTTTTCAGCTTGCATTCATCTTATCTCAGCCCCGCTCAGCATCTCCCAAGCACCCGTCCAACACAACTACAGCACGACCGGAGCATTGCCCAGCCCCAGCTCGGCCGAAAACCGCCCAGAGCAAGCTAAGCTTAGCCGGATCTAGGCCCGATCCGAGCAAACCCACTGCTCCGGGCAGTTTTTGGCCAACACTGTTGAGGAAAATTCAAGGGATATAACATGCTTAGAAGTGAAAAAGATAGGTGGGTTCAGATAGTCTACTTTTTCAGGTACACATAAGGATTACATTGTTAATTAGATAAACTAACCTAATCGTGTGTGCTTAACTTGGTTAAAATTTTTCACCAAGTCATCAACTTTCACTAGCTCTGCCTGTGGTGGGTCAGGCCCATACCCATTGGGCTTTAGAATTATTCAACGTGCTCGATTCTTGGAATCGAAGACCGGGCCGGTTATGCTCAACCGTATTTATCTTATGGTCGACTGAGTTGTTTTCAGGTTGGTGGTGCCGTGTGGAAGTCTGAAATCACAAGCTACCTACAACGTGTAAGATCCTGTCTGTTCCTTCCGCTGTTTCAGGTTCTTCAGCTTCACCTTTCCCACGGCAGTTCCTAATTAAGAGTGTTCACACGACAAACTTGAATATGTATGTGTACCCAATTGGACGGACTACAATATATAACCCATGCCTCAGTAATTCAGGAGGATGGAACTCAGGGTATTAATTAGGTTTTATCATGTGGGTCGATCCCAACCACGGCAGCGAAAGGCCACCACCAGAAAGTAGTAGGTTTTGCTGCAAACTTTTAATCAACCCCAATCCCCACAGCTTCTCCCCCATCTACTCCAAAATCTCCCTGGCAAGCGATCAGCAAAGATCGATGGTCGCATAGTTGAATGCACCCCTTTCAGTAGAGAATAGTATTTGTATGCCAATGTCTTGTCGTAGGCCTCACATATGAAGATGGTGTTAAACCGTGACTGACTATCAGCGGAGGAGGAAAACAGGATAATTTATTTTAGTAGTGCACAGCGGAGGCACCTGAACGCTTTCCCATGCTTCTTTTGCCCCTTCCCATCTGCAACCAGGACGATGCTTCAATTTGAATCTTAAACCCAAGTATGTGTGAGAGAAGAATTTCTTCAATCGAACCTTTTCTTTTCTATAAGAAATGGTCTACGAACCGAAAGGAAAATGAAAAAAACAAGAGAATATAAAAACCAAATATAAATCCCATAATCCCAAAATTTCCCACTAAACAAACATGTTTATCAAACATTTTTCGATTTGACCCATATGGTGGTAAAAAACTTACTGTGCCACAACCAATTTATATTCGAATCTGATCGACTCACTTAAAAAATAAAATGTATCAAATCAATTTAACTAATTCATATTTTAATTTTTCAAAGGGTAGAATTCCTCTTAATGACAAGAATTGACGCATTAAAGCGGGAGAACCAACTCCTACTCGTCGGTTTCTATCTCTACCTTCCAGCAAGGAATCTTTTTTTTAATAACAAAGGCAAATTAGATATTAAATACGTTTTTGCTAGTCCACACGTATATTCGTCTCTACAGGCTCAACATTGATGCTGCGATTGTAATATGAGAAACATGCAAGTGGCACCCGCTGACTGATACAACTATTTCTTAAATTAATAGTTTGGTGTGATGTGCCATAATAGTGAGCGAAGGCACTCGCACTATGGTTTTAAAAATCGGACTAGGTCGACTAGTTTGATCAGGAACCGACCACTCACTTGGTCCGATTTTTATAAAAGACCAAATTGAGATTTTAACGAGGTCAACTCCGGTTTAACCTGCCGATTTTCGATTCAACCGGTGAACCCAATTGAACCGGTAGAAAAACCGGCCGATTTAAAATTTTAAAAAAATAAAACCTATTATAATGTACCTATTTTATTTTATTAGATTTATGTTTATATTTTATGTTAAACTTTTGTTTAATATAATGGTTATATTAATGATTTTTATTATATATTATATTTAAATTATGATATTATGTAAATTTATTATTAATATTATTTATTAAATATGCGGTTCAACCCATTAAACTTCCGGTCCAACCTATGAATCCATACCTACACCGGTTCCTGATCTAGTCCGGTTTTAAAAACTATAACTCGCACATTGAATTAAAGGAAAATGAGCTCCGGGGCACAAAATTAAATTAGCCATCACAAGGCTAAAATCACGAGTTCGAATCACGCCAATGAAAAGAATTCATGTTTAGAGTGAGATGACCCGACTCGAAGTAGATTAGTAAGAGTTTAGTAACTTATGCATAATGAAATAATAATGACAAAAAAAAAACTACCCTGGACGTGGACGTGCATATCACAATCATTCTCCCCACCATGTATAGTAGCTTTGGATCCAAAGTCCGTTTGTTCATATGTGTGCAAAACAGCAGAATCGAAGGGCAGAATCCAAAAGAGGGATACCACATACGATTGCCGAGCAATGAACGCTTTCTTTTGGCATATTCATCGGTGGCCTCACAATCTCCGCATCTCTTTTTCTCATCCGCAAACGAAAGGGAGATGGAGGAAAATGATGTTCAATTAAGTGATATTGTCCACGATTTGTGATCGGTGGTCATGAATTCGATTTTTGCAAGTGAAATTTCTCCATGTCCATTTATTTTAATTATTCATCATATCTTGTTTTTAAATCCTAAAGAAAAGATAATTCAATTTCATTAATTACCCAGAAATAGCATATTAACTCCCCCACCTTAGGGCACGAACATGTCTTCAAGCCAATCAATTCTCTCTCTCTCTCTCTCTTTCTAATTGAAGAAGGAAAGGACACCAGACACCTAATTCTTAACTTAATCGCAGCTAACATTCTTAAACGAGCATGTGCAAAAGCTCTGTACCAAAACAAGAAGTAAGGTCCAACTTAAGTGTCTATGTCATGCATGTTTAATCCGATGCAAGTAGATCCCATCGCCCCAGCTATTTATCGTTAGTGAAGCTAAATCCATATATGGACAGATCTTCCATTGAAGCATCTGATGAAATCCTGGACTCTGTGCCTTTTGTGTTATCAATTTTATTTGCAGTCCCACGCAACAACATAGCACTGGTGTCTTTTTTACAGTTCACTTTTGTCCACATACATTGCCTGCATAAACATGCATCCAAAGGCATCAGAAGTTTCAAAAAGGTAAGGAGGAGATTGTGGGCGCCTGTTCGTTGAATTCAACGGACATTTTGGGGTTCATGCGATGCCTGTCTGGTCGGAGAGCTAGTAAGTGAGAGTCGGTCGGACCATATACAAAAAGAACGAAATCTCAGCCACTTGACGAAACTGAGATCCGCATCGCACCTGGGATCGTGGACGTGGAAAAGATGAACGTTCTAGCAAAGGAACGGAAGACTTGTTGGGTAATTCTGTCCGATCAGGTTTTTATGCTTGGATACGACGTAGAGCTGGGTTAGGACGGTTCTGCTCGGAAACTCCGGCGCACAGACGGAAAAAAATTGCAGAGGAGGCTTAAACTTCATGTTCGTGCACTCCAAGATGATATCTACCGGCGAGTTATGAGACTCAAAATTTATCTGCCTTCAACAGATCAAGACCTAGTCCTCCATCCAAAAATGAAACGAGCAAAGATGAGAAGAAATTAAAGAATAAAAAGAATCTTTAGTTCTCATGAATTGTAAGAAATGTAAACCTTTCAAAAGCGTCCATTTCGGTATCACAGCTCTCCCTTGATGAACGAAAGCCTTTCAGAAAAAACAGAAACCAAATCCTGAAGCCACCTTCTTTCTCAGTAATGACAGCCCACCAAGGCTGGGAACGAGAAGACAAGGCTCGACCTGTCTCTCCTTTCTTGCCCCATGGAATTGATTGGCAACCCATCATCGTCCGGCGCTGGAAGATTAAGATCCAATTGCAGAGATGGAGCTTTACTCCCTGGCCACAAAGGCTCTTGTGATTCTGGGGTCTTCGGGGTCAACGCTGAGGCCAGTGCCGGGCTGGTCAGTAAGGCACGGTGCCGCCTCATGTGACCTCCTAGTGCCTGCCCGGATGAGTACTCCGCCCCACAGATCAGGCACTCGTGAAGCTTGGGAAGCTGCTTCCCGTTATTGCTGGTATTGTCACATGATTTCTTCTTGGTGTTCATCAAATGGAGAGGCAGGGCACCTTCATCGTCCGAGGCAGAAACAGGAGATGATGGCGACAAGTTTTTCCTTTTGATGGATCCAGTCGATGTTGGTGGCGCAATCTTGGGCTTCTTGTGGCTCGCCCTGTGTCCTCCCAGAGCTTGGAATGAAGGGAAGACCTTGTCACAAGTCTTGCACTGGTACACGGATTCCCCCGTCTTTAGGAATCTCTTGCTTCTGAACTTACTGTGATGGTGATCATCGTTATTTGCTTCTTGCTGTTCCTCGTCATCTTCTTCCACTGATAGCTGCCTCTTCTCGTGATCTCGGAATTGGCCTCTTGCGAGGAGCATGAGGCAGTGGGCCATGTCTTCCTCCTCATTGATCTCGTCTCCCCGGGTCACTTCCGAGGATTCGGTGGAAGAGAGAGGACCGGTTTTGCTAACCTTTTCGTCATGATCACCGCCAGGGGATCCGCCGACCGGGAAAGTGAACGGAGACTGACCCCTCTGTCGCTTTGTCCGCTGGCGCTTAGGTAAAGGGATCCGCCCGCTGGGCCGTGTGGTGAATGGGGCGACCTGTTCAAGGGCTTCCATGGTTGGTAACCTGCGATTGGATTTCTCCTTTTTCCTCTGCACAGAGTATGATTGATGATCACTAGAGATGGTGAGAGAGGAGCTAATAAGAGAGGGGTTGAGTGGGGTCGATGATATATAGTGCGGTGTGGGAGGTGGGGGCGAGAGAGAGAGAGAGGGAGGGAGGTTTTGTCTTGCTCTTTTGGACTCTCAGCAGGACCGCCCAATGGAACAGTTAATTAACTGTTGGAAGATGTAAATTAGTAAGTGTGCCAAAATGCCTACTCCCCTCCTCCGTTAGTGTCCCCTCTCTCTTCCTTGCAAGCTCTTAGCTCTTAGGTGGCCCCTACTCATTTTCTGATGCTGGAACACCTATGTTTATAAGAAATTGTTTTTGAATATTTTGATATATATAGATAAAAAAAATAGAATCATTATATCAACACCTCTTTCTCAGTGTACATGCATCTCCATCACATACATAGTGGAGCAAAGTTAGAAGAAGCACATGTGTCTCGCGGTTGACAAGTCATTTTTCACATATAAATTAGTTCAAGAGAATGGAATGATTAATTTAAATACATAGACGGTATATGCATTTCAGAAAAATTTGTGAAGTGTTCGTGAGCTTAACGGAAAGATTGCAAAGATAGAAATGGAAAAAGGCCATAGAAAAAAAAACCCTCAAAATAAAATAGTTATCTCCCTATCTTGAGTAAATGACCCGCAAAACCATGGGCTCTTGCACTTTTCCCAATTCTATCACTAACTTTTAAATTTAACCAGAATGGTCCGTCGTAAACTTTTATTTTATTTTATTTTCAGGCCTACCATATTCTCCGTATTTTGTCCAAATCCGTAATGGAAGTAATAATGTCCATCAAATGTACGTGAATTATCAAAAATGCCCCCTGCATTCATGACATAACTACCACTAAAATGGTCAAATTAGGGGCTGAGAGAGGGGCAAAAGGGGGAGCCAGAATTTCACAGCGCGAATCGCAAATCGCGGGGGAAAGATCAAATTGATTCATGAAATCGTGATGCCATCACCAGCGAGTTGCTATTTTAATGCTCAATCAATAACGGCAAATCGAATACCCCCCTACAATTCCGTTAGATTCTTGCAAAATAATACTCCGATTTCAAGCCTTAATCTCACTCGTGAACTGAACCCTCTATGCATTCCTTCCATCTAACGTTCGGCGTGGGAAGGTGAAGGCTCAAGGCCACGGAAAACATAAGGGCACTTCAGGGAATAGAAGAAAAAAAATACGAGGGGCATATAAGACATTTTATCAGTTTTGAAAGGCCGTCTTCTTCATCAGTTACGGATTTGGACCAAAAACGGTGGATATGTAGATGTGAAGGAAACAAAAGAAAGTGTAAGGTCATTTTGGTCAAATTCAAAAGTTCTCGGTAAAATTAGGAAAACTGCAAAAGTTCATGGTTTTATGGGTCATTTTGCTCTCTTGTTTTTTGCCAGTCTGTTCTCTTCGGTCTCTTTTCCTCATTTTAGACTAACCAATTTATAGAATGCTAACCCATGAGTTAGCCCAACTGCTTTACTTGTTCCATCATCGCAACTCTCATTTGTTATTTGTGGCATCTCCTTTCTAGCAGTACCCAACTTAGACACAAGAATTCGGTTACGGTACACACACTCAGACTCGGGGTGGTTATACGAAGCTTTCCTGGCCTCTATTTCTTCCGGCTGTAATCTCGATCCTCTTCATACTCCTGTTTGTCCGGTGACAAGGGGAAATTAAGCATACAACGTATACCAACTTTTGAGATTTACGGGTTCTATATTAGACAGGTCCCACCAAGCCCCCAAAGTGTGGAACAATATCTACGAACCGATCACTATATCTAGGTCACATTTGGGCACGATCGAGAATGGTTCTGTTTTAAGTTGGTAAGTGAAAAGAGAGCATATACGATGTCCAGCTGCCGGTAGGCATAGAGCAGGAAGGGAAGTTGAGTCCCGCGTAGGGGGGAACCGTGTCCCGATCTCAGCTGAGAGAGAATAGAATTATTGAAAAGGCACACTGTCTTGTCTCCAAGCAGTCGTTCACACGTCTTCCTCCTGAAGGAGAGAGAACCCATCGGACTGTACTCCGAGAATTCGTATTCATGGAGCAAGGAAGCTCCCGGGCACGTATATCCTGCTCGGTTCTTCATGTAATGTTCTGAATCGTCGACGCTTATACATTGCTAATAGGTTCATTTTCAGATCTGGCGACCTCGATGCCAGAGACTCTTTCCCCTCCACTGTTGAGATTCTTGGTTGCAGTGATTGGAATTGCAAGGCTGGAACGCTCGGAATCTTCGCTGCGGATATCTCCTCTCCCTAAATTTAATATTGATCCCTCCATCGGAGCTTGCTTGCATGATCATCCCAACACCAATTCTCCCATTTTCTTTTGCCCAGTATGTTGATCTGGTTCTGCTGACATTGCACCAATTATTGCAGTAAACCTAATCCAGAACTAAATTTAAGTCAACTAGCTGGTCAGTGCATGACAATAATTACAGATTAACTCGAACATTGTCCCACATCATGCTCCGGGAAAAAGGAAAATGATGCATTTTCGACCAGAGGAAATTAATTCTTAGATAACTTACGTAGAACTCATACCAACTTCCATAAATTCTATTCAAGTTCCAATTACAAGGGCACGGGCTAAGAAGTTTAAGGAGGCACTCAACTGGTTGGTTCAAGAGCTTATGGCAGAAAAGCATACATTGGAGCCCATTGAAGGAAATTCTTGTGAGCTGCAGAGTCATGTCAGCTTGATTAAAATCCAATAGAAGTTCTAAAAACTTGCTGGCAGCTATAACTATTAAGGATGCTCTCAAATTTGTTAAGATTTATTTAGTCTCTTAAGATATTATTTAGATACCTGAATATATCATAAAATGTTTTTACAATATAATATTTTAGAATATCTTGTAATATTTTAGGATATCTATCTCTATGATATCTTTTGGATGTATTTAGTATATTTGATTTCCTCTTTATATTGACACTATAAATACCCCTTGAGCTATTTGGATTAGGGGAATTGATATACACTTTGGTGAGAAGGAATATATTGCTCTTCTTGGTTCTTAAAAAAATTTAGAACTAATCAAGTTATCTTGTGGCGTTCTACAACCGAACTTATCACTTTGATTCTATAATTCGTGTGATTCTTGGTGTGCCGTCCTCCTTGATCTGTAACTTTGGTTATTATCTCATTAGGTAATTGGTCAAAGTTCATTATTTCAAACTTGTTCTTTGCAGTTTTTGGGGTTCTTTTCTATGTTTGGTGTTGGATCTTATTGCAAGTTGGTGGCGTTCTTATCATATTTAATATTGGGTTTTACCACGGGTCAGTAAGGATCACGTCAATAATGGTTTGTTAACTCGATAAGATCTTTCTTAGAATTCGTTTGAGAAATGAATAGATAATTAATCCCATGTGGCTATACACTTGATTGATTTGTCAGCGGAGTTGCTTAAGAAAATAAACTGAGTACCTAACAAGTAGAATGGTGCTAAACGAATTTGCTTGTTCAGTAGGTATCAATCAGTATCATTCCTTAATCATTGACTATCGTAGACATCTTCTTCGGATAACAGAGAATCCACGGTCCAAAATTGAACATGATGAAAACAGAGATAAAATAGTGCGAAAAATCTCATTAACAAGAGTCGCATGTAAAATTTCTTAATTTTATAATTTGATCCTCAAACTTCAATGGTAAAATCTTGTATGATTTTTCATGTAATAAAAGATGTCGAAATTATGGGGGAGTATTATGTGATTTTAACGTGTGAATATAAACCATATATTAAAATGTGCTTAGATTAGAAGAATATGATGCAACAAATCATTATTTCCAAAGTGTAGAAATTGGTCTAATTAAAGCCCACGATAATCATACAAACGAGGAAAAAAAATTTCGTGTGAAAGAAAAGAAAAGAAAAGAAAAAGACAAGAATAGAAACATTTGCTAGCTAACGTTAGTGGCATTTCACGATCTTTCCAAGATGGCTAGCCGGTGAGTGAGGTGTGAATCAGCTTATATCTTATTATCATGGTCTCGTCTTACATCATTTCGTGACAGCATACATAAATTCGAAGTAACAATTGCCAGCCGTTGTACATTATTTAATCATCTCGGCATCAACTGATATAATTAGTTAATCCTCTCACTGGCTTTGACAACATTAGTTGGTTGGTTTGCTCTCCAATGGAGAAACTGGGGTTGAACTTGGTAACTAACTCTCTCTCTCTCTTATTGGTATTAGTAATCTCTATCACTTTAATAATAAATTAGTTTATCAAATAATATATTATATAGTATTAATTTTAGATATGACTTACTATTTGTTATCGGTTTATTTACGAATTAATTTTTAGGAGGCAACTTCGATGAATAATGTTAATTTATCGAGTTGGAGGCACTGCCAGTTACTATCGCCCGGAAATTCCCCGTCTTTTTACTTTTTTTTTTTTTCCCTTCCCTTCTTCTCCTTGATTTGAAAATGCCAAATTGTTCAATATATAAGATTATGTACCCAATTTGTGCTGAGAGAGCACTTCAGTTGACTTTTGATGAAAATTACATACAACACCATGAAATTAAAAGAGAAGGGTTATCTAAGAAATTAAGTAAAACAAAAAAAACAAAAAGTCATCGAAACTCCCACCAAAAGAGAACCCAGTCATGACCTCTTTGATTTATGGTAAACGCATTGGGAGAGCTAATTTAAGAAATTGAAATTGTGAGAGCTTATTAACATCGCATCATACTGCACTTACAAGACCTGCCGAATCGCCGATGGCCCAGATTGGCATTATCGGGGCCCCGGAAATGCTACTGTTGACGCGGCCGTGCGATGAACGTGACAGTCGGATGAGCGAAAGCGGGCGTGCAGGAATTGACTCGGGTTAATATGATGTAAATTAATTTACGTCATTTTCATGCTAAAACACGAGCTTTTCCACTCGCTACGGGCAATTTCGTGGAAAGATTATGGGACAGGGTCCCATTTTCATGTCCCCTTTCGCAGGATTAAGACTGGCTCCCCAAGTACTGATAATGAAGCACTTCTGAATTCGGGTTGCTTCAAACTGGTCCCGTTAAAATTGGGCTAATCGGGCCTGTACAGAATCCTTGGTCCTGCCCAACTGCATCTCTCACATTGACAACAATAATCAACTCCCTCAGTAATTTTTAATGAATAATTATCCTTAAGAGTTACTTGTTTTGCAATTTTTTCGGTACATCTAGGAACTCAACGAACCATGACCGATTCAAATTCGAGTCGGGTCGGTTGTTATATTTTGCACTTATTTAGTACTCAATTTTACATTATAACAGAGCTTTATGATGCATTAATAAAAAGTTTGCTTAGCTTTGCTTTTAATACAGTATCTCATTATCTCATATTCTAGCTCCAAGCTTAACGCCTACACCCTCCTTTTCAGCTCATCCTATGATGGTCATGAAGATGAGGTCAGCTCGGATGGGCATCACGCATCGATCAAGGCTAATGGGGTCGACGTTGCTGTGAAAAATGTCCCTCGGCAGATTCCAACGTGGCTCTCCCTCGCATGTTGGAATTATATCTGGAAAGGGGAAAAAAAACTCATTTTCAATATTCTAGAGCATCTTAATTTGTCCCTTTTCACTGAATTTGGTTAATGGCCCAATAACTAGTTGCAGCATTCGCACGATTCCTGTCCGCGATTGGGCCCAACTCAACCTCAATATCCCCAGTTCACCGGCTTCCCCTTCTCTTATCTGCCCTTCAGCGCCGCTTCGGAGTAGTGTAATATTGGGGAAATGTACCGATACGGCTCTCCGACCAGACCATTCAACTCCACTGTCCTGGTCACTAGCCGTTTTATTAAGTGCACCTCTAGTCATTTTTTCATGACCTTATCCTGCGCATATGCAAAAACAACTAGCTAGTCCCCGACTTGCATTCGTGGTAATATTTCATCTTCTATAGAGGATAAAAACAGGATCATTTTTTCAAGCAACCACAGTCAAACCTCGCGATCAATAAATGAGTTTCAAGGAGGAGACTGGATCTTTAACCCTAGCACATCGCACCCAAAGGAGAGAGAGAGAGAGAGGCGGGGTGGGGGAGGGGGCGGCGGGTGGTGAGGCAGAGGTTGAAGTGACAATGGGCCAATACATGTGTGTCGTACGTCAAAAGATCTTCTTTCAATAAAATCACTGTGTAATAATTGAATGCTACGGGGAGACAGAATGGGATTCATTATTGGCCCCGCTGTTGACTTGTTGCCAAGGGGGAAGAGTCGCTTTGGCACCGCCATCCGGAAGCTTGCCGAGGAGAAGTTTTTTATACGGTAACACCCACACACACACACACACACACACACAGAAGACAAGGAGAGGAGCGGCCACCGGCAACTCGCCACGGCACCGGCCAAAGTCATGGTAGGCATTAGAGTCCTCTGGAGATCCGTTGTTTAGAGGGAAATGGCGTCCGTCACCTCCCCATAATTATAAGAAAAAGGAATGAGAAAGGAGGAGGACTAGATCTCGTCTAGCAGGGGCGTGGGTCTCACAACCGGCGGACAATCCCACATCTTCGGTTGTTGCAACTATCAGAGGCTGCCGGCAGCCTTAACCGATGTGCTTTTAATTTGCCGATCTGGGCCCCCATGTAATTTGTCCATGAAAATTAATGCAGGTCTTCAGTTATTGCGCTCACTATGTGTGTGTGTGTATATATATATATATAGCTCGTGTTATTTCTTACTTTGAACCTTGTGCTTTGTGTCTAAACTGTCGAAGAGATTTCTAATGATCGTCGAAACGCCCGGTGCCCCGTGCATAAACTTAAAGTCATGTCTCCAGCCATGATTCGTGGGTTGGAACAGTCTGGCCGGAAAACCAGAACCTTTACCAGTACATGACTAAGATTCTTGGATGCAAATGCATATGTTTAGGGCCACAAAAAAAAAATTAAAAAAAACCGCCGACATCTGTCTGTGGCATTTAGGCAAGGTGGGTGCCCGACCTAGTCACCAACAACATATCATCTGATTGCCAAGTTAATGCTTTGCTTAGTGGACGAGATCAATTCGGCACAGAACACAGAGGCGAAACTATCGCGCATTAGATGCGAATTTTTCAAAGATCTCCCATGAACAGACTGATGTGCACATAAAAATATCGAATCATGAAAAGTGAAGAGAAGTGCATCGTGTCGTCTCCATGATTTAACTTAGTACCTTAAGGATTGAGCTGGACCCATAGGAGAGAACACATCCATGCGGTAATGAGAAAGAAAAGCATTAGATCGGACAGCATCGACAGAACATAACTAAGTACTCCATAAATATTTCGTTATTTCCGTAGTGTTACAAAATGGGACAACTCTCTTAAATTGGTACACGGCATTTGTCTCAGGGAGACCACAAAAAAAAATAAAAATAAAAAACGCTATCCCACAAAAAAAAAAAAAATTATTCACAGCTTCCTTCAACTGGACAGTATGTCTTCACGGGGTCCACGCTTGACCATACGCGACCACGTCTTACTGTGTGCATTATGAACGCATGGATATACAGAACCCAAGATGCAAAGACGGACAAGACGATACGAGGAGGCTGTAGGCCCGGACGGATAGCGACGTGGATATTAAGTCGAGACCGAGAATTTGTGGTGATCACTAGCGGCAGACATTTAATTGGGGCCTCACAATTGCTGTGATTAGACTAAGCAACTCCTCCGAGGGGAACAATCCCACCTGAAGTCCAGCTGAAAAAGCTTTGGCCCTTCATGTGGAGCAACGTGGCTATGACTGCTACTCTCTCAATTTATTTCCCCATCTTGGTCCCTTTCTTTCGAAGGAAAACTTCTCCTGATAGGTTGTGATGTGGCTCCTTTCGACTTGCGCTGATCATTGTGCAGCGGCTTTAGTCTCCTGTTCTTATTGACTATTCCTACTTTAATGTCCCCTACTTATGGAGAATGATAAGTTAACTAGAAATTTAGCAATCAAGATATGATTTGTTATATTCCATTATTTCTATTTTCTTATATCATTTTTCTAAACTCGTGGATCTTTCCGTATCATTACAATGATATTAAATCTAAGATTACGAGAATTATTGATATATTTTTACGGATAATGACATTGAAAACCCTATGCATTTTCAACTATTTAATTCGGCTGTCGGCATAGTCGGAGGAGACCAAGAACAGGCGTATCAAGGCCTACATTGGATTTCACCATTCGCGGTCGATGATCCATCCTCCCTCACGGCTGGTATGCGGAGATACTTCCAATGCCTTTGTTTTGGTGAACGGCATGGCATGCCTTCACCTCTCTATTTATTCATTGGGCAGCAAAAACTTTCAGCGTCTCTTAGTGATCCTACACGGTACGATTCCATCCATGTCCCTCCACGGCGTCTCCGTGGGGAGGTCACTTTCCTCTCCCTTTCGACGTTGCAAAAGGAGATTTATGCATGCATCGACAGCGATATCGAAGTACTTGATTATAAATAAACTTTAATCAGAATGGGAATTTAAGTGCGATATCCATCCATTTCGCAAGAATAGCGAGGACGAAACAACAAGCTGACTTCACTCGAGGAAACGAAATGAAGACTCGCATTAACCGAACTATTTGTCGAATGCAGTAACTACGAAAGCTGATATCTGAGAGAGGAATGATCTGGGTCAAGAAAAGTAGGAATCATCCCGTGGTGTAAGTGGCTTCATCTGCTGATTGGAACGTCAGTGATGTATCCTTCTAACTATGATTCTCTTTACCAAACCAAACGTGTATAATAAGCTAAAAGCAGTTAGTGGGAGCTGATTCCACTGGGTATATAACCACTCAATTTTGACTTTGGCCTGCCTTGCTCCCTTGATTGATGCACCTTTTTTTTCCGATTGTTTGCCAGAATAAAAATATGCATCACACACATGGGCTTCAGTTAGCATTTCTTGAAGAGATAATTAATGAATTGCATCTAGAGATGCTTTATATTATGTGGCTATGATTCTCGCTGAGGGTCTTGCTCAGAAACTTTCTCAGTCACCGCGAGTCAGAAGTGTCGGAGCTTCCTGTAGTGGAGAGGGACGCCTATCATCAGTCCATGCATCTCTCACCGACCACTTCCCATCATGACCTAAACATGATGCCGCCCCACTGTATTCCCGTGCATCTTTTCTTTTGTGCCCCGTCTTCAATTTTCAAAGTAGTCCAGCAGGAGGATAAGCGAAACAAACTAGCGTCATTGACAAAAATCGTACTCCAAAACCCCTTAGACTCGGGTTGAATGTGATGTGAAATGAACAGTTATTGTCTTCAAATCCATTTCTAATTGCTCGTGCCATGAATTTTACGGTTGTCGCATCTAAATATATACTTATATTAAAATGCCCTGCAATGTTATCTCAATGAAAAACTAATACAAGTCGCTCACACTTCTTTGGATGAGGCCAGCTAGAGACTAGATACATGCTCATGTTACAGTGAATAAAGATCGAGTTCAGGAGCCAAACTACGAACATAATCTATATAGTATACACGTAGATATACTTACAGTAGCGTGCAAGTGCAGGCATAGTAAAAATGTAAATATCGCAGAACGCCTAGACTGGCCAGCTAGGGATTACGATCAGAGAGATGATGACGGTGCCAGCAAATGAGGATGGAGACGCATCGACGGATGATGTAAAACCTCGACCGATGTTCCTTCATCCTCCTCCTGAATTCTCTGCAAGTGTCCCTGACATGCTTCCTCTTACCGAAGCTGCTACTCCGTGCTGCTGCCGCCTGTCCTCGCCCCCGGCTCGCTTCTTCCTCCGCTCCAGCAGCTTCTTCGTCCTCCATCACCTATTGCCTTCCATTGAACACAGTCCTCCCTCTTCTTGACCTTCTCTTTGCTGCGCTATTACGCGCACGTGGGAGTAGATGGAGAGAGGAACCTAGAATTCTGCTTACATGTTATGGGGAGAGGAGAAGAGAGAGATTTCATCAATCGAAGGAGAGTTAGGAGAGAGATCAGATTCCTTCGACTCTGCGAAACCGAATCTTTGGATATTTATATAGGGACATTAATCTTGTCCAATGAATCATTTAGTCTTTATGGGTAAGTTGATAAAGCGCTAATTAATTCATTACTAATAATTTCAACTACTCCGTAAAGTTACATATACTTGTCTTCTGGTGCACACACACACACGTACTGCTGACCCATCCATGTCTACCTCTTCCTTCCTCAAGAAAGTTTAGCCAGGTGTTGAAATCATGCTGTTAGATATTGTCAAATGAAATTACCCACGACGGATGGTTGATTGAAATTCGTCCGTAGCCACCGACATAGATGGGTTGAGGTTGATCATGCTTCGACTTCTTTTCTCTTTGAATAAAATTGTCAATTTTATTTATTTTAAGTGAAGAATAATTATATGATTTTCTCTAGTTAATTTGTGGCTGGCGGTGTCGTAGAATTAAGAGGCTATACCTTAATTGGAGTACTGAGGTCGTAATTATTGATAGTCTAAAGTCATTTTCTTGATGTCCCAATATTATAAATCAACTTTTTTTTTCCCTTTATCAGGTCATCGATTCTGTCATAAATATATATATTTGGATTAGACTTCGAAAGGCTTGTTTCCACGTAATCTTGGGTATGCATACTCGGGGGGGAAAATAATAATATTTCATGGCCACATTCAGTATCATAATTGGTCTAAATCTCTCATATATATATATATATATTTATGGATGTTCCATTTTGACACGTTTCATATATGGACATCACATGAGCTTGAGGAAGAGAGCCACGGCGTGGATCTTATCTTAGCTTTAGTCGAAGTGGGAAAAATTATCGTGCCACATCAGGCCAAAATTAATGTCTCGGCCTCCATCTTCTTCCTCCATCCCCAGCAAACAAGTAATGAATTCCGAACCGATGTGAAATAGTCGAGGTGATTCAACCCGTCTTCCCATAAAGTGATCGATGTGTTGTCTTGTTCTCGAATCTCGTAATATGAAATTGAATTGATTGGAAGTCTATCAAATTTTGGACATCGGGCCCTATACACTGTGGAGAGGGGGAAAACGAGGAGTTGGGAGGTAGGGGAAAGGGTAGAGGAAGAACATAAAATAGAGAGAGACACGTAAAGCCCAACATCTGCGCTGGCCCATGGAATGAAGACATACTTGTTGGGCTTCTGTTCCACAATTAAACCGCATTCATCTCGTGGAAAACCTTTTTTAAGAGATAAAATTAAAAAATTCGACTACTGTCGGGTGAGCTAACATTTCACATATATTCCATCCGTGAAGAACACTCGGACGATTAAGTCCAAGATCCCAGATCGGACGAAGATTATAGAGCATATCTGTCTAATGTCCCAAGAAGGTGGAGGGGATGATTATTATGATAATTTTTTTGGTAAGATGAAGGTGATTATGGGCATGCTCCCATGACAGCTTTTTGCCTAATTAAGCTGAACCTTACACGGCCCGGCATGAACCAGACGCCAGGCTACTCTATCGATCGACTCCAGCCATGGCTGGTAACTCAATGTCTACTCTCGCAGTGTTAGATATGAGCTGCGATCAGGGGACACGCGTCCACCGTAATATAGCATGCGCTTCCGGCTCATCGCCCCGCTTGGCTCATCTCATCCGTACCGCACGACGGACTCTCATGGACAAACAATTAGTTAAATACATACAAAAGTAGAGAGAGAGAGAGAGATATATATATATATATAGTTTATAATAAGAGTTCATTAGGCATTGGGAATTGAGGATTACGCGAAAAAGGGATTCGAGGAAATCAATAAAAAAAATTAATTTAAGCTTTTGATTTTTTTATAGATTAGTCGATAATTAAATGACTAATAATCTCAATTGATCCAATATTAAATTAAATTATTCACTAAAAACTCTATTAAGTAAGAATTTTATTCATTTATGTAATTCAATCACGAGATTTTAGTTTGGAAAAAAAATGACTGCAACCTGTCACCGTTAACCAATGTATGTTAGTCTCCTAATTTTAAATTGAGTGCCGCCGACAAGAAGCCCGTGGTATTGATGCAAACAACCTTAACAAAACAAACAACTCTCGTGGGGGGTTACATTATATTGGGAAAAGTATCTCATGAGTTTTTTTTTCTTTAAATAATAATAATAATTTTTACATTTTTTGTTTGTTTTCTCCTTAATAATTATCATATAGGCATGACGCTTAGGGATGGCAGAAAATGCCCGACCCGTGCGACCCGCCCCGCACTAGGACAGGTCGGGCATGGGCCAGCTCGTTCCCCTGTCACGTCCCATTCATTATCATACAGTTTCCTTTATTTTTTTGTCCTGTTCCAAATTTTATGTTATACATTGTTGTATTTTAGTTTTTCTCTTATAGTATTTCTAACCTTATGTTGTTAGCTTCCAACTTATTTTAAATTAAAAAGATTTGTATTTGCATTAAAGAATATCATATACTTATTTCAGTGTTATTATCATGGAGATTAATCTTATTTTTTAAATCTAAAGTAATTCGGGTCTGAACGGCAGGCAGATCGTGGGCATCTTAAATCTGACCTGTTGTGGGTCATGGGTCGGGTCACGGGAGGGCAGGCCCAGGCCTTCAGAAATACACACTGACCCGGCCCGCCTGTTGACGTGCCTAATGACGCTACTGAATTGATTTCTACTTTCACATAACCACTATTAAAATGTTTATATTGCCGTCCAACTTTACCCAATTTTATCCTAGTAAGCGTGTCCAGACAACAACAGTGAAGAATGAGTCGTTGTCATCGTTATGTTGAACTATACGACTTAGAAAAGTCTTGAGATTTTTCTTGATATCGATTGTGTCAGCACCATAATAATCAACTAGATAATATATTGAACAATAAAAAATATGATATTAATTCTAATTTTAAACCATACATTTAACCTGATAATGTATACTATCAATCCATCAATAGACTGTAATCATTGGAGGCGATTATCGCAATCCACTACTTTATGGCTTTGGCGACTTAAAAAACTGTAGGTACCATTCTTCGTCCGTTGCGGCCGCCTCAACACTAAAAAAGGGGCAATACTTTTATAGATATGGTTATAGTTTGATATTTTTTATTAAAAATTATTTTGGATACAGATATAATGAATAGATAATTTTATAATTAAAAAAAGTATATCCCTTATTGAATTGACTTAATTCGGATTAAATTTAGATTAATTATAAATTATTAGAATTTTTATTATCATATACTCACAGCAAACAAAGATTATCAGGAGAAAGAAGGAAGTACTTTGTTTTTTTTAAGATTAGAAGAAAATATTTATGATGCAGAAGATGAGAGAAAACACGATAATTAATACATTTATATATATACATATTAACTTCTATTTTTATATTAAAAATGTTACGTGGATAGAAAAAAACGTGGAATTTCATTCTTTCTGGCCAAATTATATTATATAATTCGTGGAAATCAAAGCACTATAGCAACCTCGGAAATGTAATTTTTGTCCTAATTTCTTGGAAGGTTTGTAAGTAATATTAAATACGAGAAATGGATTTATATTTTTTTAATTTTAAATTAAATATAAATAGTCACTTTCACTTAATATCCAATACAATAGGATTTAAATGCCTCCTGTAGAGTAGCTATTTAGGAGGAATGCTCGAGGCGGCTAAGAGGATTGAAACTCACCAAAGGGAGTTGGATCAAGTGGTACGCAATTTGGTCTCGCTTAAGGAAGTCCCGAGTTCAATATTTCGCGTACATAGACATTCCTTTTGGGAGCCTCACCCGTCATACTAGATGTACGATCTGGGGTGACTAACGAATTAGTTAAATATTATTAGTTGAAAGATATCATCTCACTCCTTGTGAGAAATACTTAGATACCACCCAAAAAAATTAGGATTGACAGTCGAGATCTCTACATCCCTGGCATATCCCACACCCCCCACCCTCCACCTCTCCGCAAAAAAAAAATAAAAATTAAAACATTTATTTAAAAAATCATTTTATGCTAAGTATTTTCGATGTTAGGTATAGTCATTGCACGTTACATGCGTAAATAAAATATTGAGCCAGAGCAACGGAGACGGGAATAAGACAAGCAGGTTCTAGCACGTGATGGTCACCAAAGTAATTAGTGAAATATAATGAGCATTTAATTTTAATTAAAATCGTTAAGAGCCCACAGTTTCGAGGCAAAACCGCATCATTACGAACATAAACCGCCATTATGTATGGGGCTACAACAAATTTCTCAGTTTTCCAAGTAGGAATTTCTTAGATTAATTAGTACTTTTTTTCCGTCACATAGTAAGTATGAGCCTATAAAGTTATATGAAAATATGGAAATACATGGGTACAATGAATTCTACAACGACAATCAAACCTATAACATCTTAGTTGTTAAATCGAAGACGGTGTAACTGTACCAAACTCCCTTTAAATATGACACTACGACAAATTTCTCAGTTTCCTAAGCGGGGATTTCTCATCTAGCCCATTGATTAAGTAGTGCTTTAACAATCAATTGATTATCCGACGGTTGAACATGAGAGTGATCTTCGGTCTCAAACACGATGCAACATTACTGCAATCATCGAAGACCTCTACTTCCAGATCACGCCAGAAGGTAGTCGACAGGAGTGTCGACGCTCACATGAATCGATCACATGAGCCATGTGCAATGTCGACCTTGCACCTGCAATCAACCTCAATCCCTAGCTAGATTTGATAATCGCATAAGTAGGGGACTACTTACATGTGCACTCGTATATACGTAGATACTTGTATATATATATGTATATGTATATAAGGGTAGACAATTTCAACTCGTGAGAGGGGAAGATGAGAGTCTCGTTTGGTGTTTATTGGAAAGAGAAGAAAAAAGCAGTGATTGATTGGGCATGGAAGAGGCGCCAGAGTGGTACTAGGTTGTTCGCCATGTGTTGGGCATAAGTACTCGGTTTACTATCAAAAAGTTGAGTTGATTCACATTTTGTTGCTTCTTTGGCCCCCACAATTATCAATTATTATCACCCCCGCCCCTTTGAATTCAATCACAATGTACCCCACCTTGCGATTATACTCGATCATTGGAAGCCACCTTTAACAGCTGCAATCCCCTTATTTCTTGATCCGATGATGTAGTTCAAATACCATCAAAATGATAATCCTAATGTTAATATAGTAACTTTGGAACAGGTTGGGTAATTTGTGTCATCTTGTGTCGGAAAGTCCTTAACTCATACCTAATTCTTGTAACACGTATATCTAAACGTGTTGATAATACGTAACTCTTATAAAGTGATAATAATAAAATCTTGATCAAAATATTTAAAATGCAATAATCATAATTATATTACAATAATAAAATATAATAAATACATCTTAACACCTTATATAACAAATTAAAATAATGCATACAAAGTTAAATTAAATATATTAATAAGTTCAACAAATATTCATATATATATTTAATTAAATAAAATTAATTATATATTATTTAATTACACATATTTAATATAGCTCAACTCAAATTCATCTAATCTCAAACCGTATTATGTAAAAAATTACCAGCAAATAGTGGAGTTTTCTGTGTCTCGATAGCGTAAGCTCCATGACAAAGTATATATATAGGTAACTAATAATTCAAAGAAAAAAGGGCAAATCATGGCCGATATTAATTAAAATAACAAGTTAGAAACAGATTCCCAAAAAAATATTTTTTAATCCATTTTTAATTTATTCAAAATGATCAATGATGTGATAGAGCACACGTCATACTCGCAGGTGGGCATTTGATTCCTCTGTTGCGCGGCTGATCGCGACAGTTTTTTGCTTTGTAATTTAAGGGCACCATCGCAAGCGCCATCCCTTATAAATGAGCACTATTGGTGCTATATTATATACGTAATAGTTTCAAGATTTTCATAGCATGATACGATAATTATATAAGCACATAAAATTTCATTGAAAATTACAGACACCCACATGCCAACCGATAATAATTGTTCATATAGACATAAGGACCCATGAGCTTATGAATATTTGGTACCGTGTATGCCAATCAATAAAGTGTGGACGCTCGGCCTTGGCATCTCGCCGATGAAGAGTTCGGCCGGCTCTTTATCAAGTGTCATTTGTCTCTCTGCCAAAGGAGGGTAACCGTGCCCACTTTTGTAGTGTTGCTCTATAAGATCGTAAATTTGCCCCGGAGCTGCTTCCATTCCTCGAGAAGGATGGCTGATGTCTGCGGGGTAGGTGCAATGCCCATCTTCCCGACAGGAAATTGATTTACTCGCGTGATGGAAACCCACGAAACGGTGACCTCCGATGACGCTTCATGAGATGATTGGAATATTACCTCTTGGCCCGATGAATTCGGCCGAATAAGGAAAGCAAAAAAGAAAAAAGGAAGTCGGAGAGGATCACGACTGCTCGTGAGGATAGTTCCGTCTGGCTGGCCAAGTGGCAGAGGCGGCGCCGTCGAGTCGACGAGGAGATCATATATCTACGAATTGACTGTACAAATTATACGACATTAATTATGCTAATCGTATCATGTCATTGTCTGTCCCCCCAGTAAATCCAAACCTTCCTCCTTTCTCTTTTTCTCGTTTCGTTTTTCACCTGTGGTTTTTGTTTTTGTTTGGGACCAACACATCTGGATGTGGTATCACCGGCGCCATTGTAGGTGCAGATTGAATTACTCCTGAGTTACGTGTAGGGATTCTCATGACACGCCCTAATTTAGCGCCGCTAATTTACCCGTAATTACGATTAACAAAATGCCCCACTATTACCGATCGCTAATTTAGGGCTCAAGTCCTCAAGCTTGAAAAGGACCGGTTTGATTCGGCTTGGGTGTTAAAAGTTTCGTGTAGTTACCATGAGAATGCCCCCTTTTACCTTACCTGACTAGGCTACTCGGGTTTTTCTTTCTTAGGTACTTATGCCTACTCCTTGAAACTACAGCAGTTCCAATCAATCTAGATTTGAATCAAAGGGGTTAATAAGTATTGTAATTATGATTTTTTTTTCAAATCCAAATCAATCCTTACCTAAGAAGAGAGAGAGAGAGAGAGATGATTTTTCATATTTAAATGAAAAATGTAGTGGAGCAGCGACATCTCTGCGCCCGGCGGTGAAAATAGAGAAGCCCACCCACGGTGCTGTGCCTATATAAGAAGCATCTCCAATGGACTATTTAAGTCTTCACCTACTGTTCTCACTCTCTCTCTCTCTCTCTCATTATGTTAATGACCCCTTCATCCTGTTATGCTTCTTGTTCTTTCCGGGGAAATAAGGTTTTATCTGTTCTCGACTTCTCATTCTTTGTAAAATCCCTTCTTCAAATATATAATCACCACATCACTCTCACGACGATGAGGATTATTACTATATATGTCAAGCTTTCTATTGATTTTCTTCAGTTTCGAGAAAATCCTATAATCCTACAAAACCCTGTCGATTTCTCTATTGGAGTTGTCTGGTAATTTCTTTCTCGTCAGGCCATCAATCCCCCCTTCTTTTGCTCTATTTTTACTGAACAATTTCGCTTAATTATCACTTATTCTTCTCGAGACTCAATTTTTCGCTTGCTGAAAGGAACTTGATCGGATGATATATGTGGAGACTGTCACTGTTTGCAGGTGCAGCATCCTCAAGATTCACATATGATTCCACAGGAGGGTGATAACATAGTTACCAATCCCTTTTGTCAGGAGGGGAAAAAAACAGTTCGATCCCACCTATGAGTTCTCAACAATGAGAATCTTGATGATGCTGCATCAGCAGTCAATGACTATTTATCAGTCCGCCTCGGCGGATGCATCTTCTGACAAAGATCGACCAGTATATATGCTCGTTTTTTATCCTCCAACGCATAACGTATGTTTTATTTCTTATTGATATACTGGCAAGTTTTCCTAGCCATTAATTTAAGGGATCTCTTGACTGGGTGAGAGTTTTTCATTTTTCCCCCTTGAGTCGTTGCAGGAATTTTCATCAGTCGGAGGTGCCTTGGTGAATACGTCGAAGTGGCTGTGGCGAAGAAGAGCCAAGAGGATGAATGGCTGTGGAAGCATAGAATCGATCGGTCTATTTCATCAGAAATCTCTCTTTCTAATAATGGGAGACAAAGGTGAGGAACAACCAATGTCCTTTTGGTTCCTTTACTCAGTTGCTCTGTTGGAATGTGGAATTCGTACGATTCCCTTTTTTTTTTTGCGGTCTTCTCATAAACTTAGGGTTTCTCACCGTAAATCTGCAGCTGTGTCAGAAAGAAAGAGGAAAATAAATATTTTGCTTCCAGAAACAAATGACCATTAAGGGAGAGTCCTTATGTTGGTGAAACAACCCCTTTATATGGCTGATGAACCCCTGATGGCATTGGTGCTATTTTTGCTATCTATATATTGATGCCTGTGCTTAATTTTGACATCGGGCTGAAATAATTGCATCGATTGAACCTGTCGTATGGATAGGCTTGGATTCATCTGTGGTGACCTGAGGCATATTTACAGGCTAAGAGATTACTGCATTTGATTCAGGGCCATACGTTGAAGGTTAGGTTTACTTGAAGCTGGCTTTCGGCTGAGCTTTACAAAGATTCTCTGTTCACTTTATTTTGATAGTTAAGATGATGCTTACATATAAGAGGTTCGATGATGAGCTGGAGTCATAGAAGATCTCATGCGCATGAAAAATATGAAGCCTAGCTAGCACATAATATACAATTATGAGATGACTGGGGTAATCAGGTTGGCTTAATTAATCGGAAATAACTAGATTGATGATACCTTCCTCTGTGGAAGTCCAACATCCTAAAAATTAAGATGGGACATGGCTTTCTTTCACATATTGGTAGTGTATTTTTTACTAAATATCAGTGTGCGGGCAATCACAATCCAGTTAACAGTCACTGAACTTTCTCCTTCATGACGTCATTTTGCCTAATCACAGATTGTGTCGCGACTATAACTGAGAGCAAACAGCAGCTGATCATTTTTTCTAACCTTGCTGATTGATATATACATGTATATATACATGATTTCATATGCAGTACTATTGTCGCTCCTCTTGCGTTTGCTTCCAAAATCTTGGGGCATTGTCCTGATTACTCGAATTCTCTTAAGAGGGTGTGCTTACCGCGGATATCCTCATGCTCGGTCCTTGTGAAGTTCATTGTGGATAGACTCCTTTATGAGAAGTTGTATCTTTTGTTACTCAAAATAAATTTGAGCTAGGGATGCTACTGGAAATCTGCAGTTTCCCCAGTTCGAGACCCAGATTCATAAGTTCTGCTTTATGCACGGCCAGAAATAGGAGTTCTAAGAATCTACCCAATAAATGCAGATTCCATCTTAAAAGATGAACATGGCTTTTCTATGTAGATAATGCTCATGTGCCCGTTCAGCGAGTTGAAGATGGATGAAACTGCTGCAGGTTCCATGGAGGAATTGAATCTGTTTTAATTTTTTTTTGGCTGAAATTGAATCTGCTAAATGCTATATATAGTCCTTTACTTCTTCACCCATCCATATTACTGGGAAAAGATTATCAGACATCTGATGGTCTTCTCAAGATAACACGTGTTTCGTTGGTTAGCCTCCACGGAGCCGGTGAAGAACGATGCGAATCTATAAACAAGTGACTCGTCAAATAATGAGGTCGGCTGGCCATAATTTTTATATGTGTCGTGGTGCAATGTGAGCCTTGTGTTCAGGAATGGGGTAGTTAGATAGGAGTGAAGTTCCCTAGTACTTATACAATTTACATGCTTTAAGACTGATTGAAACGTATGACTTGGTGCATGGCTCTCAATGAGTGAGCATCTTCTTCATACCCATTTCAAGCCACACCAGCTAAAGCCTACAGGGGCAGCCCCAAAGTTCAAGATGGTCCCTACAATGGAGGAGGAGCACAGGCTAAGGGATTTTCACTATCAAAACTTGCCCAACTTGCTGTACTATGCCTTATTCGATCTAGGATTCGCACCGTCCACAGCCAAATTGATCCGTGTGCGGCCAAATGCAGTTTCCAACCAATGTCTATTTCAACTTGAGTTAGTTAAATTCACGAATGGGAGGATGTTTACCCTTTAATTGATCGATTTGTTTGAAGTTGAAATAATCGGCTGTGTCACCTGCCAAAGAATAAAAAAAGGACCCTAATCTTGAATTCTTTAACAACCTAGAAAGTTTCTTACTACAATTGAGCCCTCTCGTATGACCGTTGTTGAATGGCACCAACACTTTCCCATTAACGCAGGGAGAATTAATGTTTTTTAAGGGAAATATGAACATGTGTGAAGCCGACAACAGAAGAATCCACGGGGTCCCCCGCTTACGATGTGAATTATCTTGTGTGATTCTGACAGGAGAGAGTGGGTTAAATGATGAAGTTGACAGGGTAAATACCCACCTCAATGCATATACATGGTACGATTCCAACTTGGTAGGCCATTCCCGGCAATTCGTATTGTGTACTTGCTAATTTCAGGCCACAAGAACTTCCCCGGGCCATGATGCATCATGGGTCGGACGGGGAGTCTCTCGTGATGCACTACTGTATATTGCGTTCACTGTGCAGCTCTGGAATTTGATACGATGTGATTATCTCCGTCTGATCTAATCTTCATGCTATGATGTGATATTGTTGTCATATTTCATAATTCTAAGTTGATGATACTTGGCTTATGGTTAACATTTTATAAACTGCAAAGAAAGTTCATAGGCCTAAATGGGGATAACAGGAGGAGTGGGATCAAGGGGGCACAAGGTGGCCCATCCCCACGGAAGAGATCAAATCAAAGACATCACAAATTGAGAATAATGTTGAGTTTTTTAGGAAAGCCCTTTCCATGGACGGCCATCGAATGCGGTTCGTCAAGTGGCCCAATAAGCCCATTATGGATAAACGTGGCTCAAGAGCCCTTCAGCCTCATAGATAAAATACAACTTACTGGTCCTCCTCAGCCCAATTAAATAATGACTTTTAAGTATCTGAGAACTGTGTATATTATCTAGGACGGGGTTGTCAGGGCTGGTTGAGCTTCGACATCCGAGCGGATCCCTTGGCTCGTGATATCGATACAAAGGATTGGCTCGACCTCGAGCTCGGTTCGATCTGTCTGCTGCATTTGCATGAGGCAGCTCCGATTTGGAAGCCAATCCCGCAACTAACTAATCCAAGCAAGCAAGACGACTAATAGACAAAGGCGAGAGCCGCAAATCATACCCATGATTTTCGAGCAGATAATTTGTGATTTGTGATGCACATACATGGAGCTGTGCGTTATCTAGGAAGTTGTGTTAAATTAATCTGGACTGGGACAGGCACGAATCAAGCTAAGCCACATGTCATTTGATCATTCACTGGACTCCAAACCATGCTTCCACTGGAATCTGATCGTAAGATTCCTCAATCCTACTTGGCAGAGCTTTCCATTATGATGGGTATAATATAATATTAAAAAAACTCGATTAATCATAATCTTGGATTAGGTTTAAGTGAAAATCTTGTAATCATGTATTTTCATGGTTTACAGTATTTTCACCTCACATCTTATCTAAAATTAAAGGGTATTTTAATCACTTTAACTTATACAAATTATTCACTTCTCAAAAACATACTCAGATCTCCCCATCGATAAGATGAATCCAGAAAACTTGTTTAGCGGGTATTTGATTCAATAAAAAAAATAGGAAGTTAAATCCAATAGAGTAAGATTAATTAGAAAAAAAATCAAGTGAAACTCGTTTTGGCATCCCCTCCTTCGTTCCATGTTCGGGTCTTCTGGGTTGGAACACGTCATGAGTCGTCGAGGGGAAGACATCAAATTTAAGTGCAGTGTCTCCACCAGTATTTAGATGATTGACGTACTTGTAATAATTGAACCGAGTTATCCGAAGAATTGATAAAATTAGAAAGCCAGGTTCTACCTTTGATTATTATCCACAACCCGTCCCATCATCATGTGATCTGTCAACTGGGTATGGGGGGAGTAGATGGAACTCAGGCCATGCGGTGATCGGGGACATGGTGACGTGGGGGGATAAGTATGTTCATATCGAACAAATAATGTCGTGTGATTATAAATTTATATTTCGAAGCCATTTAGGATAAGAAGACAATCGACAGGACCACTATAACAAGCTCTAGCCATTCCGCGTACTAATCATTTATAAGGAAAATGGGCAAAACTACCATTTTCCTTATCAACGTTTTCGACTGTCATCTAGCTTTGTCTTTTAATCGAATTTTACAACCACAACAATTGCACAAAAGTTGGAGAAAAAAGAATTATCAGCTTAGATCAACAATCAACTTGCCAAGAAGGATTCGGGATTACTGGCTCGGCGTTGCCTTGCTATGAGCCATCAGCACATGACTTGACCATCGGTCTGATGAGACGTCAGCCGCCTCGTCCCTAGAGTGGTTTACAAGGCCACAGGTGCAGGCAAAACCTGTTAGGCCATCTAGTAATCTACCATGGCAAGTAGATGATCATGAGATCTTTTTTTTTTTTTTTTCCTTTTGGGGACTTTGGAAACTCTTTCGACTGACCTATTCTAGAATTGAAATAGTTTTATTTTTATAATAAATTAAATAAAATAGTTCATAACCCAATTAATTTTCTAGAAAAGAAAAAGAGAAATGAAATTGACAACCACCAAAGGTGCGAAGCTACTGTGGATGAGCATCACAATTTAATTGCTCTTTCCTTTTCCAACATGGACACATGACGTGCTTTGTCACAGACACACATGCGATGTGTCGTTTTTAAATTTTCTTATCGCTAATGTTCATATCGTATTATTAATATTCAAATCCCAATGAAAAATCTAGAGCACTACAGGGATAGTGGTGAATGGATTCGTTCGCATGCACTAAATACCAAAGTTGCCGCATCAGTTAATGGTAGAACTGTGGAGGCCTTTATCGGATCAAAACGCGCTCGGGATCTTGGTTTTGATAGGACTTAGAAGTGGCACAAGGAGCGGTCGCGGTCTCGGTCTCGGTCTCAGCCATAGTGTGCTCCCTACGTCGGTTCTCTCCGGTGGCAGCTAGCTATTCTTCGAGACATTTTCGGGAGACTAGCGAGCAGTGAAGGGAGCTCGTATCGACGGAGAGGAGGACGTGACCCACCGCACGAATCGCGACTCGTTTGCAGGTGAGAAAGTGAGATGCACCTAAACCATTTTTTTCTTTTCGTTTAAGCAAGATAAATCACTTGGGATATTATTTTCATTTTGTTTATAGGGCGGATATGGAGAAGGCGTGCAATCATTAATGTTGTGGAATATTTATCTTTTCGACGGGGTGGGGGCAAGGCAAAAAGAAGAAGAAGCATTAACTGGTCAGATGATACAACCTGCATGTCCTCCTTATCCGTGTTGCCGGCTATGCTCATCCATAATCTTGCATGCATCAGATATATACGTGGAGTTCATGGCATAGACACTGAACGACAGACACAATCATAGCTGGACCGGAAATAAGACCATTCTCACAGGATGAGGAAGCATACTTTCTGATGCGTAACTGGTGGGATTGGAGCCCTCGTTCACAGGTGAACTAGTGCAGTATTATATCGTAATAGAGCCCGGTAGAATTGGGGGATATGCTGCCGTGATGATCCTAGACACCAACACAATCACGCACTCTCTCTCTTTTTCTTTTTCTTTTTCTTTTTTTCTGCTCTCCCGGTATGCTTGGATCGTGGGATTTGGATGGGAGGAGTTTGGAGAGATTAATAAATCTCTTATTTTTGGTATGCACATTTATAGGAGGGATTTGGAGGGATGCCATCTGATCTTCTATTTTTCTATCTCTCAACTTCCGGGGAGAATACGGGGAGGTAAATACGGATAATTGTGAATTCTACTAGAAAATACTTCGATTTAAAAGATAAAAATAATTGTGAATAACCTATGTTAATGTTCAAATAATGGATAAATGGATAATACTATATTATTCCTCTATAACTATCATTTTCCCTCCATTATGAATCTCTCAATCTTTCTTTTTTTTTTATAAACCACCGATATCCAGTTGAATTTTATCCAACTGATTAATCCGGATCGCTCCAGGTCGCCCATTTAAGGGGTTAAGAACTCCCCGCCGCCGGTGAGACTCGAACTTGAGTCCTCCCATTAGGATGATGAGTGCCGAATCGCGGTGGGTGAATCTCTCAATCTGAACATAGGAAAGGCAGCCGCTAAAATAATACTTAAAAGAGAAGGAATATGCTAAAATAATGCTTGCAAAAGAGAGAGAGAAAAAAAAAGGAAAAATATGCTAAAATGAATTATAATGGGTTATTGTTCAGTCTTCCATAAAATGATGAGCCTGGACATCTCCGGTGTACCTAACATCTACCTTCTTGTTTTCTCCTTATGCAAAGTTTTTTTTTTCATTGCTTATGATTATAGAATAGAATAGTGAATAGAATAATAAAAGAATATAATTTTACAATATATAACTTCTTGATTATTAGGTCGATGATGTTATAATTGAACAAGTTCAGTTCCTCTTTCTTATGTAATCTTTATTTTAATAAAAGGGACTCGTGAATTTCAAGTATAATGAGTCATAATAATCAAATTCAGATTCAAAATATGTCCATTACATATTATTGGCATTTCCGGGTATGGGTAGATGTTGTTGGCGTAGTGAAAGGGGAGGAAATTGGAGAGGAAAATAAGACGAACCGGAAGGGTAGATTGGGCATTTGTCGTTTCATTTCATCATGGAAGTCCAGGAAGCCATATTGTCTGCCCTTTTTTCCCTGCATTATTGGTAGCTTTGGCTTTCGTGATTTATTTATTTCAGCCACGGAAAGTCTAGAACAATATTTATACCATGATTGAATTCGAGAGTTTCACAATAAATAAATAATTGCTAGACAACATAGATGGTGATGGTGGACATCAACCGGCCACTTCAAACCATGTCATCAATAAAAACTCGACTTAGAACATTGGACCATAGTCCAGTCCGAAACAGGCACGTGGGATCCTCCGATTGTATCACTGGAAAACAAACATTCGTTGACAACATCCGTTCTGGGCCTTATTCAGCGCGCACACTATTCATCGTCCAATGCGCTATTGTAGGTTTTGCTCGCGCTTGACGTGAGAGGGGGCGAAGAAAGATTAACCCGGCAGGGTCGTGCACAGTTGTAAGAGATAATCGATCAGACGGATCCAAATTCCAAGCCGACGGCCTTATATTAAACACCGAGTGCGCATATCTTCTTGCAGACTGAGTCAATGGTAGAGCAATAAAGTGTTCAGCTGAAAATCTCTCTCTCTCTCTCTCTCTCTCTCTCTCTCTCTCTCAGTGGGTGATTACAGAGCCACCATCTCTCTGAAGCTTCTTTTCACACCTTTTTCTCCCGGAGATTCCTGAGATTCCGAATCCGGGGAAACCTGCACTTTCCCTTGCGTATTCCCTGGGAAGATAGAGGAGAAGGTCGGCCATTGCTCCTCCTTTTGTGTGTTCCCTCCCATTTCCTTCGTCTCTTTCTCCTCTGACTTCACTTTCAGGCCAAATTTTGGAAAACTGTGCGTGGAAAACAACACTGGGTTTATTTCACGCATCACCGATCATTCTTTGCTGCTGTTAATTTGCAGAAAGAGAAACTCAGTCCGAGTCTACTGAGTTTCTTTATCTGCGTGTCTACTCGAAGCCGGCATTACTTAAAAAAATTTTACATTCTCGGAAGAAAGGAGAGAAACTTGGCGTTACGATGAATCTTTGTCCATGGAAATTCACCAGAAAAAAAATGCTTATCTCCCAGTTTTTTACCATGTTACCTGTTATGTCCTCAGTGAATTTCTTCTTGTTTCTGGAAATGGATCCCGTGTTAGTTAAACTTTATAGTAAACGCAGTGACCAGTTTACAATAAAATCGGAAGAGCTTTAGTCAGTACACCTCAATCAATATCAGGTTTCTGCACCAAGGAAAAAGTATCAATTTGAACATCTTGAATTTACCTTTTCTTACTTATTTAGATCTTTCCTTGATCTTCTGGATCACATGGCTCAGTCGCACCTAATTTATCACTTTATTTATGTAGACGAGGATTTACTAAACTGTAGAAGATATGAAGAATTCGGCTTCAGATCAAAGCTTCTACATTGACAGCGAGGAGGAAGATGAGGAGAACGTGTTCGGGAAAGTTGACAACGAAGGAGATGGGAATGATTCCGATTCCTCTGCTTCTTCGGCCGAAGATCACCAGCAGAACAAGCCCGGCTCTTATAACACTTCCTGGCCTCAGAGTTACAGGTTCCCAATACTCTCATTCTGTCACTTCCCTCTGTTTTCATCTGCTATCATCTCTCTCTCTCTTTCTCTGCTCCTCCATTGGATTCTCTCTCTGTAAAAAGTTCTGACACCGTGTCTTGTTTCTTTGCAGGCAGTCCATTGATCTATACAGCAGCGTGCCGTCACCCACTATCGGGTTTCTGGGCACTCCAAATCTGTCCAGGATAAGCGGTTCTCTCCTATCTTCTTCTCTCACGAGAAGGCACACTCCTGAGGTACTACCCTCCGTGGCAAAGCCTCTGCTGCCGGAATCGGAAGAGGAGCCTCTGCCACACGAACGGCACAGCTCTCACACCCTGATTCCACAGCTTCCGAGGAAGGCGTCTGCCCGCAAGGATGAGAAGCCGACATCTAAGGTCTCCCATGAGTTCCCCACGTCCCGGCAGAGCTCCTATGGACAGGCTGTTCTAAATGGTAAGCCTCCGAGCCCCTTCCCCTTCTCTTTCTCCTAGCACTCAGAACAAACACATTCATAAGCAAAAAATTAATCAGACATCGAGTGGATACCAGATGTCGACTTGTTTGTCAACAGAGTCTTCGTTATCCGAACATAAAAACGGTCCAAAGTCACGACAGAGTGGCCGTGGCTTCGGGCTATTGAACTATAACAGAAGGGTAAAAACCTGAGTTAGGTCGGTTGAAGGATTTGATTGTCAGTAGAACAAGTCGGTTAAAATTGAGCTCTGATGGTAAAAGGTAAAAGGGCGATGAATCAGAAATGGTGTCTGGTTGGGATTCCCATTAGGTGTATAAAGGCCCCACGACCGGAATAATGTGTCTGCTTGTTGCCACTTGCCACTCAGGATCCCTCAAAAAATGACCAACAAATGGTAACAAGGTGGCATCATATATTCTTATTAATAGGATTTTTTTATATCTTTTAATCTTATATTTTTATTATCCTTTTTAAATATATTGACCACTTAAAGTGTGTAGATGGTTTGGGTAAGATAGTTACGGTTAATTTGTGCTGATTTTTCAAGCATAAAAAACATAACAAAAATCATTTCAAAAAAAAATTCAGCCATTTTAGTTTTTTCATTTTCGAATCCCAAAATTTAATTCAAAGCATAATTATCATATTATTATTTAAAATGAATTAACTAGTGTAATTAGTTCGGGGTATTGTTAGAATAATCAGGAGTAAATTATTCTAAATTGAAATTAAAGATTAATGCATGTGAATGGCCTATAAATCATGTGGGTCTAAAATGTTGCGAAGAGTAGGGTTGCATATAAAAAATCAGATAATCACATCAAACAGCAAATCGAATTGAAACCAAAAAATGGTTCAGGACGAACTAATTTTTATATGGTATGATTTTTTAAAGTGAAGTGATGCGATTAATTATTAAATTTAAATGGTTTAACTTATTGGTTCAAATGATCAAACCATATGTAAAAAAAATTAAATATTGTAATATAATAAAATATAAATATAAATATATTAATTTTTTAATTTAAAAATGAGTATATATATTATTTTATTGTTATATATCATATTTGTTTAACCAATTTATTATAAATTTTATTATAAATATATTCACTAATCTTAATCTTATATATTTAATTTATCTTTAATTAAAATTTTTATGATTTTAATAATTTTCTTTTGGTTGTTTTTTATATATATATATTTAATTTCTTATATTTTGATTTTTTTATTTTGCTTCGATTTAGATTTAATTTGTTAATTATTTTTTAAAATCAATTCGAATCAATTAACTAAACTATAAAATTAGTTTGAAATAATTCTGGTCAATAACCATTTAATGGTTATAATCTAGAAATATAGTGCTTATAATTCACCGAACCGAATCAAACCGAGAGCATCCCCGTGGAGAGCCCACATCTTCGATCTCATCCAAAAAATCGGTGCCAATTGTGCAGCAATCATGGGTCCCATTTGCTCGATACGTTTTTCTACCACTAAAATTATTGAAGCTTGCATATCGGTCTTATGCTTTATATATATATATATATGTATCCATATGGGTCTTATGTGATGCGACAGAAACAATTCCGACATCCATATGTAATCTGGTATTATTCCCTAGACATTGATCCGCCTGCTGGCTGGAGACATATGGTACGTGCTCTAGAGAGAAATTACACGCTATTCCCAAACCAATATAATACATGTGAGAGAATGAAAAAAAAAATATATATGTATAATAAGGATGATTGTGACAATATTACTGAAGTACGAACTATGGCTGCAATTCAGTACATGGCAAAGACATTAAAATACGGAATAGTATTCAATAATTAAGTATGGGAACAATATTTGATGTTCGTCCCATCGTGAAAAAATTCAACATTCTGGAATTAAGATATGGGAACAAATATTTGTACGATAATAAAACTGAAATTGCATAATATTTGAAAAGGTTACAAAAAAAATATTGAGAAATCTTTATCTTGAATAATCCCGTGCATTTGTGGGTTAATCAAGCGGATCCGTCATTTCCTCCCCCATTTTAAATCCCCAAAAGACTTCGCCTCTTTGATCTATCCAAACTTACCATGTTCCTCATATTCGATAATCTATTTGAAGATTGAAATACTTCCTGTTGATTACAGCAGTGTCGTTCTTTCTGGGTAACTATGACGATTCCCGACAAAGAACACAGTTGTGACCATTTCCTTTTTGGGTTTCTGAGCTCAGTGCTTAGAAGGGGGGGTGGCCAAAGCATAATAATCCCAATCAACAATCCGGCTAACTTGAGCTTTAAATGGCGCCGCAGTTTCTTTTTTTTTTTTTTCTCTTTTCTGCTATCCCCATGCGGCTTCATTCAAGGTCCTTGTCCCTCTCTCTCTCTCTGGAGAGTAATTAAATATATACACATGGCTGTGTCTTATTCTATGGCATTATTGATAGTAGGCGCCTGGCCCATGGTGTCCCAGATCACATGGTACACATGCATGGAAATTGACTAGGCTACAGAACTCACATGCTTGAGGCTGCCTGTCCTGATCCCCAGCATCGGTCAGGATCTCAAAGTGACCTTGCGTCTATGCCTTGGTGTTGAGAACAGCAGTGGGGAATAGGATATGTTCTTGTAGCCGGTAATACAGATAATGAACGAAAACTTTGTTCACAGCCATTTTAAATTACATCCGTTCGAGGTAGCTTGTTGATATAGTTGACTGTACTACTGAAAGATAAGGATGAGAACATGAGCTCGGGGATTTTCCAAGTGGTTCATCCTCAATGCGATTATCCTGTGAGGTTTAAGAAAAGCTTGTGCTTTTTGGCTGTGTAGGAATGAATGTTCTGTGTGGAGTGGGCATACTGTCAACTCCCTACGCAGCCCGGGAAGGAGGGTGGGCGGGGTTGTCCATTCTGCTCGTATTTGCGGTGCTTTCCTACTACACTGGCATCCTCCTGCGATATTGCCTGGACAGTCAGCCCGGCCTCGAGACTTACCCCGACATCGGTCAAGCTGCATTCGGAACTGCCGGACGAATCGCCATCTCGGTATGCCCGTCGATGCATTTACTTTATAAGACCTTTTCTCCACACTCAGATTTGGCAGCTTGTGAATTATGAGAGAATATGCCTGCTGAGTGCTGACGGTGCTCTATCTTGTTGTTTTGCTGTCTTTGTTGGCGCAGATTATTCTCTACATAGAGCTATACGTAAGTCCAGCTGGCTTTGAGTGCCATTTCAGATTCTCTGCGTCCCATTCTCTGACTACTTTGACCAGGCCCAAGTTCGCTTTTTCAAAACTTATTGGATTGATCTTCTTCTGTTCGGCCCCTCGTTCATTAACAGGCAACATCGGGCTAGATTCATACAGTAACTATTGACATTTTTAATTGGATTGCAATAAAGCAACTGAGTTGCTCCTTTCTGGTATTTTCCCTGAGTCTGCATTCCCGGTGAAATATACAATTTTGTACAACAGTTTCCTTCAACAACTGATTCCCACTAAACAAGAATGACACAACATCACCAGCAGATACAACTGTTCATCGAACCCTGCATTCGTATATATTGATGAAAAAGTCGAACTTGCATTGCAACCTGATGTTCCCGATGCCGAGTGAATTCACTGGGTTTTCATTATTTGTTTCCTGTGCAAAGTGATCTCACAAGTTACATTCAACTATTGAGCAGGCCTGCTGTGTGGAGTACATTATCCTGGAGAGTGACAATTTGTCCTCGATGTTCCCGAATGCTAATATCAACTTGGGAGGGATCGAGCTGGACTCACAACATCTCTTTGCACTGACGACCGCTCTTGCTGTTCTTCCCACTGTTTGGCTGCGAGACCTCAGTGTACTCAGCTATATCTCTGGTAATAGAACCATTCAGACTCCAAACTCGTATTGAATCTTAAAGACTATCCCAGTACGAGTGACTATTCATCAAAATGTTTGATGTTCTTTCCGTCTTCTATACAGCTGGTGGAGTTGTAGCATCGGTCCTGGTTGTCCTGTGCTTATTCTGGGCCGGTCTCGTGGACCAGGTAGAGTTCCACAGCAGAAGCACGTCTACCCTGAACCTAGCGACCTTTCCCGTAGCCATCGGCCTCTATGGTTACTGCTACTCAGGACATGCTGTGTTTCCTAACATCTACACCTCGATGAAGCAACCGAGTCAATATCCTTCTGTGCTCTTGACGAGGCAAACAATCTATACTTTCCCAGAACCTTTAAGTTCAGGATCCTGTATCTTTTACCACATGGGCGGTACAAAAGCCTAACTACGGTTGATTTACATGTGTGCAGCTTTGGGATTTGCACGCTAATGTACGCTGGAGTTGCTATCACAGGGTACTTGATGTTCGGGGATTCGACTCTCTCGCAGTTCACACTCAACATGCCAAAAAACTTGGTTGCCTCGAAAGTTGCAGTTTGGACCACGGTATGGTTTAACTCGTCAGAAATTGTTCATCAGACCATCTTATGGGTATCTAAAACTTCTTTTCTAATCCTTTTGCAGGTCGTTAACCCATTCACAAAATATCCTCTTTTACGATACAATGAACAGGGTTTCCCAGCTTTGTTTGTTAGCTATTATTTTCATTCCTTGCTACTGCCTCTTGGATTGATGTTTTCATATCTGCTAGCTTGTGATGTTTCTCCTTGACTGAGAATCACATATGCTCTGACAATGTCCCCGGTTGCGATGAGTCTCGAGGAGCTCATTCCATCGACTCACTTGAAGTCCCACGTGTATGCGATCCTCATTAGAACCGCACTCGTAGTCTCGACCTTAGTCGTGGCCCTCAGTATCCCATTCTTCGGTGAGATTCCCTTCCGGTCAAATCTCTCCGTCTTCGCAAATGACTTGTAATAAGAACATCTTGCATACTGTCATCACATGAACTCTTGCTCCTGCTTCAGGTTTGGTGATGTCTCTGATCGGATCCTTACTGACAATGCTTGTGGTACGTCCTGAATTCGTCTCCAATAGATTAGTTTATCCATTCATCAATACCTCGTGCAATTGTCAGTTTGCTTTAACATACCTGCCAAAAAATATTGCAGACGCTGATACTTCCCTGTGCTTGTTTCCTGAGCATTCTGAAGGGGAAAGTCACGCGATGTCAGGTACTGTCACGCTCACTTCTCTTTCTCGTTAGTATTCATCGATCCGTATCTGCGATTCTTTGAAAAAAATCCCATGCCCTTCATCTTCACAGGGAGCATTCTGCTGCATAATCATCCTCGTGGGGATCGTATCGTCCGTTTTCGGGACGTATTCTGCTCTTTCAAAGATAGTCGAGAGCTTGAGAAGCTGAGCCGTAGGATTACTGTTTATTTCTCGGACGGTGAGAGGAGTTGTCGAGCTAGAAAATATGCAGTTGTACTCTGGTTTGTGACGTTCTACTCACTATTCAATCTTCGCTCTTAGGATAATAAGCAGTTTTGTTCTCCAACATGTCAATGTATTGTCCTCTTTAGATGGTCTGTGTCTCTCCTGAAACCCGAACCGCGCAATGATCTCTGTACCTTTTCACAGTCAGTGGCAAGCAGAGACTCAAAAGAAGAATAATTCTGTGGTTCAAGTTGCGTTACCGCTCGGACGGAACCCCAAATCCGTATCAAATCTCTTCCCATCATTGGATGAGGAATGAGACTATATTGGACATAAATTCAGAAAAAAAAAAGATGTAAAATATTATATATATATACGTACATATTTGTTATACTCACAGCATGTTTCAGAGCACAAAAAAAGAGGGGGGGGGGGTGAAAATAAGAAAAGAGAAGTCAACACTGTTCCATTAGAGGTACAAAGCGGACACAAAGTCACGGAGATGTACAGTCAGATAGTCTTTTTGCAGCCTGCGACCAGCATGTTGCACGCTGTGAGAATCTCGTCGTCGCTTTCTCCCCCAACCTTAGACTCCACGAGGCTCCCACCTGACCCGCGCCGTCGCTTCCCCCAGATTCCCAATTCTTCGCTCCATCCCTTCACGTATGGCTCGTTCGGGACTCAGATTGCGGCTCTGCGTGCGGTGAGCCCAGATGGGTCGTCTGTCAAAGAGCTCGATGACTCTCCCGTGTCGATCGAGCTCCAACCCCTTGACGAGAGCAACTTTGATAGGGTGATAGCAGAGGCCCAGCAGCTCGAGGAATCGGTGATTATCGTCTGGTATGCATTTCACGGATTTCAAATTGTTTCTTCGATTCGAAAATTTGAACCCTCTTCACAACAATTCTGGGTTCTTGGGATTCTCCCTAATGCGCTATCTGCGTTTGATTTGATTAAATTCTACCTTAACATCTTCAATTGCATGGGATCGGAGTTCTCTATTGAAAGCCTCGTTCTGAGTCCGGAGCTCGGTCCCCCTCTTGATCAGCCATATGCCCGTGGAGTCTGAACTCGGAAGTTATTGGTATTGTTTAATATTGAACTCGGGGGGATCAATGATATGTTTAAGATTCTGTTGTCTTCACCACTGACTGGGGGGGAAGCAGATGTGAGATGCATTTGTTGAGTTGTTCAAACCCTATGGATTCCATACCTGATGGCACTTTCTAAGAGATGGATGCTTTCTCATTTGAGTACCAGGGTTTCAAAGGAATATTTGTTTATCAACCCAAAAGACTTCTTGTTCCCTGGAGATCTATTGTTTGACAATGGAATATCAATCTGTAGGATGGCGAGCTGGTGCAGAAAATGCATAGTTCTGAAGCCGAAGTTGGAGAAGTTAGCTGCAGATTACTACCCAAGGTTGAATTAGTCTTTCTTCTGTCATTCAAATCGTAATCTGAAGGCCGGCTGCTGTAAAGTTTCCAGAGGGTTGTTTTGACTTCTTTGCACCGCCTTTCCTCACCTGATGTTTCTTCCATGAAGCGGTGGAATCACATGATTGCCTGAATTTAAGCCCATAGTACAGGGAAATGATGTTTTATCTCAGTAAGAAAGTCAGAAAGTGACATTAAAACCATCTAGGCCAGTTTTTCAGAACTTATCTTTGAACCGTAGGACAAAAGTAATGGCCTGAAATACTTTATTGCCTCACCATGCTGAGCTTCACATTTTTCTGTAGGTTGCGGTTTTACTGTGTTGATGTGAACAAAGTTTCGCACAAACTCGTCACTCGAGCAGGAGTCACTGTAAGTGCTGTCCTTCAATATCTATGAGTGATAATTCTTTATCCAACTTCAACAAAAATGGCTGTAAACAAGAAGTTGCTTTCATGACTTCATTATGGTGTTTGTGCTGGGGTTAATAATTGCTTGCATGATTGCACTGCACTGGTCTTGAAAGTGAAAATACCTTTGAATGGCATGCGTGAATTCATGGCTTCTGTTTGTATTAGGGCATAATTTATTCCCTTGTTTAAGCAAGCCATTTAAACATCCTTGGATTGTTGACTAACGGCTGAAATTTGCCATGAAATATCTGGGCTCTGGAACGTGGTGCAGAAGATGCCAACTATTCAGGTGCCAATCACTGCTTATCTCTAAAATCTAATGTCTAAAGTTTCATTTTTTTTTTTTAACTTAAGAGCATCTCACTCTGTTATCTGACAGGTCTGGAAGGATGGGAAGAAGCAGGCAGAGGTCATTGGCGGACAGAAAGCTCATTTTGTCATCAGCGAAGTGCGAGAGATGATCGAGAGCGAGAGCGACCCATAAGATTGCGTTAGTTCTGACCCTTTCTTATCTGCAATTTACACCCTTAGATTATAACTCTTCAGGAGTCGAGTTTGAGTTTGTAAAGGTGGCGTTACTGAATTGGAGTGAGATACCAGAAGGGCAGGGGAAGATCCATCTGCTTCTTCCATTTCTATTCAGTGGAAATAAATGGGTACTCAGAGTGAAAATTGATCATGAAACTGCTTTGGCTTTCTTGGCGCCTTTGCATGGTGCAGTGTGGTATTCAATTGGTTGTTTTTCAGTTGCTAACTCCTTAGAACTAGTAATTTTAAGCTAAAGAAATGTCATATCAGAACTATGTTTAATAAATATAAATTTAACTAACGGAAAATAATAATAATAGCTTCTCTAATTTTTGCCATAATTATATATTTTATTTCAATTTAATCATGATCATTCTTCTCTAAAAATAAATAATATTATTCGAAAATTGTCACTGAATTTTAAAAGAAAAAAATGAGTGACAGTTGTCTCGTTAAAAAGCCAATTATTAGAGAACCATATTCGTTTCAGAGCTCGCTCTCTCGTAAGGAAGCCCTCCATGCACCCACGTAACCGCCGCCCGTTGCCGTTCATTTTCAATCCGTCGGCCCAATTTGCCCTCTCCCTCTCTCTCTCTCTCTCTCTCTATCTCTGTGATGTGTCTCCCTTTCTAAATGGCGACCATCACGAAGCTAAAAGAGAAGAATCTCAGGGTTAAGATCAACGCGATCCCATTCCCTCTGTCTGCATTGGATAAATTCAATTCCCTCCGATTCAATGAAACGATTTCTTTAGCGGATTTCCGCGTCTCCTTCCTCGTTTTCTAGGTTTGTCTCTTCCATCGTTTGTCCCATCAACCTCGTCGCCCACCACCGCCCGACGCTCTGACGGTTACCCATTTTTAACTAGTAAGCTCTCCGATAAGGTTCTTAGTCGTTCTCCGTGCAATTCGTGTGACGATTCCCGTGTTTGTAGTCTGCTATGGACTGGAAACTTGATGGAGCTCTAAACTTGTGATTGCAGGTTTTAGAGATCGTCGTATTTTCTTTCATCGCCATCCATGAGGAGATTCACTTCGGTATATGTTACTTTTTCATGATTTCTGTTTGAGTTTTTTTTATTCTTTTGCTGCAAATAAGATCAGACGAGGAAATTATCGTTTGCCGTTTGAAATCTGCGCATTGTCACCGTGTAAAACCGGAATTATGGGAACCTTAGCGAACTCCTTGATTTCCGTGTTGTTCCTGTGAAATTAGACGAGAACTGTAGGCTAGTGTCTGGGCTTTCTTCTTCCACTTCTACGCTCTTCTTTAATTTCTCTAGGGATTGCCTCTGGTGTCTCTCCTTTTCTTGTCAATTAACTGTAGTGTTTTTTTTCCCCATTTTTAACTGTTCTATCAGCTTCAGCATGGTGATGTGAATTAATTCCGTGAAGATGGTCTCGGCTGGGGGTAACATAGACTTGCACTGCACTGACAACAGCCTGAGAGGATTTAACACTAATCTAGAGGATAATCTGCAAACTGAGCTCGAGTTGTTGCTACAAGCACGCCGTAGTCAGTGGATAAATCAGCAAGAGAACAAGCTGAATATATACCGTTATGGAAGCGCTCCACCAACAGTGGAGGGATCACTCAGTGCTGTGGGCAGTATTTTAGGAAACTCTGGTCTTGGAGATGGTAATAACTGGACTGGAAATGTCAATGCAATAGCATGTGAGGATGATATCCGATCACAGCCTGCATATCTATCATACTACTATTCGTCTGAGAATGTCAACCCAAGATTGCCTCCTCCTCTGCTGTCCAAGGAGGATTGGCGGGTGGTGCAAAGATTTCAAGCTGGTGGATCATCCCCCAGGGGAATGGGGGATTTCAGGAAGAACACACTTGTGGAAGATGGTAATGGTTCATCCTTGTTCTCAATACAACCTGGGGATTCTGGACTTTCTGTAAGGAAAGCTGAGAATGATTTGATGGAATTGAGGATGGTTAATAATCAGGCTTCAGGCAAGTGGCTTGAGGGAGGCTTAGGTGGGTCAATTCATTTGTCAGGTTCAGGGCTCGGGTCTAGGAGGAAGAGTTTTGCTGACATCCTTCAGGTACAATTGATTTTAGTTGCTATTGGAAGCTAGAAATTCAGCATTAAATTTATGGTTCAGTTTTACAAGTTGTATTTTGTGTTCTCTGCTTTATATGACATGGCTACTCTCTATATCTTTGTTTTTCCTATACAGTTTGGCTTAAGTGTGAGGGTATTAACTCTGAAGGTGGTATCACTAGGCTAACATTCATTATTGAGGGATTGTATTCTCATTATTTCAGTGTGATCATCGTATGGTCTGCTTAATGCCAGAGTGTCCATGATGTGAGAGGCCATTGTGGTTCTTATTGCTATAAATGGTTTTATCTCTTGGGTAACTGCTATTTATACCAAAATTTTTTATTATCTGACCAAGTTTGTTATAAATCAAATTGACTGATACATAATGGGGTCTTTGAACTCTTGAACACATTTGGGTTTATATCATTCATAGGCAACTTTTTAAAGGAATGGCTTGTTAATGATCAACTTCCAATTCAAAAAGAATCAATATGTTTTCACTTACTTGCAGGAAGGGCTTGAAGACTCTTCTACTTTGTTGGACCAACCATCACGCCCTCAGAGTCACAATGCACTTGCTGATATGCTGGAAAGAATGAGCATCTCTGATTCCCAGATGATGGGATTATCTAATGGTGGAACGGGAACCATGGGGAGTCTTTTTTCTGGAGCTAGCTCTCCTACACTGGCAAGATTGCCAGGCACAGACAGCATCAATTCTCATTCATTTGCTTCAGTAGGTGCATCTCTCTCAAGATATTCAACCCCTGAGGCACAGGTTGTTGGAAGATCTCCAAGTGATGGATATTTGTCCGTTGATGCTGGTGTTCTTCCTACACGGAGAAACAATGCAATTGGCTCGTCTTTTCAAAATGGCCGTTCTTTGAGCATGGCCAGGCTTGATGACATAGCAGGTTCTCAGTCTGGCGGCTTGTCAAAAGTAAGAAATGCTAGTGAAACTAGCCTTCTGCAGTCTCAGCTTCATATGGGTTCTGGCAGTCAACTCAGATTCTCATCTAACAATCATGGTTTGCAGCAAGTCATTGATGAAGCTAGTTCCAGCAGATTTGCTGGTTCTAGTAAAGTAACTGATAGCAGAGATTTTGAGACAAGTGCCTTGGGGTATAGTAATTTTCCTAGACGAACTGCTTCTTCTGCCAATTTCTACTCAAAAAGGAACTCTTTAGGCTCTGAAAATCTTGAAGGATTAGAAGATCATTATCTCCAGGGTGAAGGCATACCAAATATTGATTTTCTCGGTCATATTCACGCTGGTTATCTGTCAAACAGACAGTTAAATTCTGCTCTTAATGGTAATTACGATACAGGTCAGTAATATATGCTCCTTCATCCGCCAATTGAATGTAGCACAGGGGATCCTTATGACTTATCATTTTCCTTATGCAGGCTCAGCTTTGACTGGTATTGAAGATGAAAGACTTTTACAGAGAACTCAATTTGAGCTTGGGAATGAGATTAATCCTGCCCTTGCAGACCATGCTTATCTTCAGTATGTACAAAGTAATTCTGATCACGCTGCACAAGCTCTGGCTAATGCACCTGACTTCTATCAGACCAAGGGCAGCTTGGGTTCCTCCCTACAAGATCGGGATGTGCTCCAGAAAGCTTACCTTGAGGCTTTGGTTACTCAACAAAAGCAGCAGCATGACCTGCAACTTGCAAAAACTACTGCACGAAATCACCGAAACATGGGAAATCTAGGATATGGAATGCGCATGCCGTATACTGGCATTGTGAGGGCAAATACTGGAATTCCTCCTGTTAGGTATGGAACTCCTATGTTTCATGAAGAAAAAATTGCACGTTTTACTTCAACAGTGAGAACTTCAGCAGAAGCACCAATTGGTCCGTGGTTCTCCACTTCTAGCAGCAACATTGAAGCAAATTCAGGTTCATCACTATTGGATGAGTTCAAGAACAACAAGACAAAGTCATTTGAATTATCAGATATCCTTGGCCATGTAGTTGAATTCAGGTAGATGTATATCTCTTGATTTTTCTGTTTTTTGTATGTGAATGTCTCATATCTTTACAGTTTTCTTCTATCATTTCAAAATGCAGTTCTGATCAGTATGGGAGTCGCTTTATTCAGCAGAAACTGGAAACTGCTACAGAGGAAGAAAAGAACAGGATATTCCCTGAAATCATGCCACATGCTCGAACCTTGATGATTGATGTCTTTGGGAACTATGTTATACAAAAGGTATCAACTTTGACATATCTTCCATGTAAAGATCTTATGTAAAATTGATTTGCATGCTTGATCGTGCAGTTTTTTGAGCATGGTACTGAATGTCAAAGGAAAGAGCTGGCCAGCCAACTTACTGGTCACGTCCTGCCTCTTAGTCTTCAAATGTATGGTTGCCGGGTGATACAAAAGGTGATTTTTAAGTTACTGTAATTATGTTACTAGCTTTGCTGCAATTTAGGTTTCCCTTTACATTTTTTTTAACATGGATTTGCTCTTCTTTCATTTCCTTTAAATGTCTTTTTAATGACATTTGAGGTGGAACTTCTCACCTGATGACTATGTTGTGAATGTTTTCCCATTAAATGGAGCTGATGAAATTGATTTTATCATTAAAAAATGGAGCTGATGGAACTAGGTGATGAAGCATTCGTTGTTGGTAGCTCTGGACCTGTCAAACATATTGCATAGTGTGAGAGCATGTGTTTGTGTGTGTGTTCCAGAATTCTCTTCTATCTGTATGCCGGTAGCACTAGCTCTTGTTTCCAAAGGGATTCTGTTTTAGAAAGGTTTTACTTGTCCTTTTTTCAAGAACAGCTTCTTATATTATTACTTCATCAGGCTTTGGAGGTGATTGAGGTAGATCTGCAGATTCAAATGGTTGCTGAGCTTGATGGTTTTGTTATGAAATGTGTCCGAGATCAAAATGGTAATCATGTAATTCAGAAGTGTATAGAATGTGTTCCTCAAGATAAGATTCAGTTCATTATCTCAGCCTTCTATGGCGAAGTTGTGGCACTTTCGATGCACCCCTATGGCTGTCGTGTTATCCAGGTATCCACAAGGCTGGTTCTAAGTTTATTCTTTCAGTTGGACATTTATTATTTAAGTCTCTTCTTCTTATACAGAGAGTCTTAGAATATTGTGATAACCCAAGCACGCAACAAATTATTATGGATGAGGTCATGCAGTCTGTGTGCGCATTGGCACAAGATCAATATGGGAATTATGTCATCCAGGTACATGACTTTTCTCTGGTTTGGACATTTGAATGGGTTAAGTGACAAGCAGTAAGGACATAGGATCGGCTCTTTTCTGGCATTGGTAATTCTTGACTTGGTTTAAATTTAACAAGTGTAGGCTCTCTATGGCAAGAGGAAAAGGTGAAAGAAGTAGGGCTATACACTGATTCAAAAGAGATTTGGGACTTCTTGGAGATGGTCCTCAAAAATACATAGATGAGTTTGGGCAGAGTTCCTACCCCACATACACAGATTATGGGCAAACATATTGCTAGACCTAGGCACCCAAGCACCATCCCAGTATTTCAGCATTTATTAACTGACCTGAACAGAACTGATCTGTATTTAGTACACAGCTCACCTCCTGTTAAATGCATATGGTGATGTCACATTCTGTTAAATGCATGTTGCTCTGACTTGTGAGGTTCCTTGACTTGATATTGAACTTTGTTGTTGGTTTCTTGCAGCACGTACTAGAACATGGAAAGCCTCATGAGCGATCTGCTATAATTAGCAAGCTATCTGGTCAAATTGTGAGAATGAGTCAGCAAAAGTTTGCCTCTAATGTTGTGGAAAAATGCTTGACATTTGGCTGCCCTGAAGAGCGCCAACTGCTTATCCAGGAAATAATTGGTTATACTCCTGAAAATGAACCTTTGCAGGTCAGACACATGCTTTTCTACACATTTTTTTAAAATTATTCATGAATTCAGTGGGATATGACAGTTAAACTTGCTCTATGTGGAGATGTAGTATGATGAATGATGAGGGTTTATTCAATGTTGAAGACTGTCAAAGTCTTGGATGCTTGTTGCTGGAGGTGGGATTACGAATACATCAATTATATGTATAAGCAATCGAAGGACACATATAAAACAAGTTTAATCCTATTGATAACTTGCTTGAAGTTACTGTTGGTTGTCTGCATATGGTTACATGCACTTTTACAGGGTCCATGGCATTTATTCTCATGATGATTGACAACCGTGCTTCCTCTATTTATCCTTTCTACTTGCTGTGGAGACCCCTTTTTTTTGGATGAATTACTTGCTGCGGAGACTTTTACATAACTTTTTGTAAGCAAATGAATTGATGAGTGAAACTGCAGGCCATGATGAGAGATCCATTCGGAAACTATGTTGTGCAGAAGGTTCTTGAGACTTGTGATGACAAGAGTCTTGAGTTCCTACTGTCCCGCATCAAGGTTCATTTGGATACCTTGAAGAGGTATACATATGGCAAACATATTGTTTCTCGCGTGGAGAAGCTCATCACCACCGGAGGTAAGTATCTATTTTGCAGTTTTACCAGTTTAAACATTTCCATGACCTTTCTGACGGGAAACTCCGTTGCCCTTGTTACCTTCTTGCAGAAAGGCGCATAGGGTTGTCATCCTCACTTTCTTCTTGAGGTATGTGGAATGAGAAGCAACCGCCAGCTCAATCTCAATGCTGCTGGAAAGCTATTTACCACTGTACAGCTATTGTATGCACTATTGCAGCTACTGCATCGTCCTTCAGCCCAGGTCTACAGATTGGTAACTCTGTAAATAAAAGCAAAGGTATAGAGGGATGCTCTGCAGTATATTTAAGTTCGAGAGGTAACAATTGCATAGCCTTGGAAGTTTTGGTTGTATAAAATCCTACTCTTGGGGAAGTATGTCGGCAGCTGTGAAGAGGGAGTTTTCCTAGTCGACACTTGTATGTTCGTGTATATATCATGCAAAATTTTTGAAAAAACATAGTGTCCTGTTGCACCTTCCAGGCTTCGTCCTCTCCCGGAGATATACCAAATCATGAGGTGCCTTTTCAGAGTCAGTCGGATAAAAAATTGGAGCTCTCCAGGTTTGTGCTCAGGATGCTCTCTATCACTGTAGTAGTTATTTTTCTTCTTTCCCGGGCCACCGGTCACGAGTGAGGCCGGTTAGTACTGGGGCAGGGCTTGTTTGCGGCTTCAGGAATTTTTTGTTTTTTTATTTGCTTTTATAGCTTTGCTGGAAGCTGTACTGTGGCAAGTCGATGGACTGTCCTGCCATGACTGTTGCCATTCCCAGACGTCGGGTCCGCCGAATGGCCCTCTAAAGTAGGATTTATGGACCAACAGATGAGCACAGCGAAAGGCTGAACCTCGTGGAGATATGTATTCGGCAAGAGGCTGAAGTTCGTGTAGTTGATGTAACCTGTCCTTGCCCAATTTAAGCCCAAGATTACCGTCGGGTATAGCCTATTTAAGCTACACTCGGCCCTCTATATCACCCACGTAGGGGCCCCCATTTGATCCCAAGTGAGGCCCATTGTTAGGAGCCGAGAGGGGCCCCTGCAATCGGAATAAGACAAAATGGGCCTGATGCACAATGAAAATGGCCTACCTCATGTTGGGCTGCACCATTGTGGTCCCAATGATAATGAGGCCCAATGGGAGCCTAGTGAGGTACCAGAAGAGGCCCAATCATAACTGCACAAATATATGGGCGTAATGGGCCCAGAGAGACGGGCTGAGCATAGCAAAATAATTAGCCGAAATGGGTCCAGACATGGTGCACAATAATGTGGGCCAAAATGGTCCCTGAAGCTGGGCTGAATGAACCAGAAAGATGGGCCAATGAGGCCCAATGATATGTACAAAAACTGGTTGGACCTCATGGGCCTAATCGTGGACATATCTTCAGCCCAATTGCGCCCATTGCCCCGTGGAACCAACGTGGCCCATTAGTTGTCCAGCTTGGGCCCAATGTGCCTGCAGGCCCAAATATGGCCTTCGGCTAACAAATCTGGACCATTTTGGGCTTGTTTACTACAATTGGTCCAAACGGGCCCATATAATCCTTATGTATTTTAACCGATAATGGATCCATTACTGGCCCACTCTTATAAAACGCGGCCCAGTAATGGATTCTATCCCAATTTAGCCTGTTATGGATTAAATTCGACCCTTTGATAGCCACTAAGTGCCAAACCCAGCATAAAGGGCACAAGTTAGTCCCACTTGAGACTAATGCAATTACTAGCTAATTATACTTACACCCTGGAGTGGTGCGGGCTAGAGTAGAGCCTGGTAGAATTTATTTACGCCTCCCATGGGCCGAATGTCACTGCTGAAAAAAACAATAATGAGCCCAGTGGACCAATAGTGACCTCAATGGACCGCGATGGCACAACAGCCTAAACCAGAAACACTAAATCCTGAGATTGGCCAGAATAGGTCCACAAAGGCTTAATGCCGAGCAAAGTGCCCATTTTCGGGTTTTCCATTGGCCCGCATAATGATAATGGGTCAATGCCCGGGACTCAATCTTCATTCTTGACCACCACACGCAATAATGGCGAGGAAAAAGCAAGAGATAAAAAAGAAAGCCCAGATTACATGTCCATAATGGCCGCATTCGGAATGACAAAACCGAAATCGGGAAAAACCGTTTAGGTGATTACCTCAGGTCCTCAACCATAGCAGGAGCACATAATTTGCCGATGCTATAGTACGACGATACCCCATCCACCATTCAATTATAGAAAAACCCCTGTGATGAACCTTCGTAAGTGAATTATTTCTTTAGCCATAAATTGCTATTCTTCCTGTCACAGGGCAGAGCTGAAAAACACCGGAATCAATTTATAGATCCATGGCAATCTTCTTCCATCAAGGCATCTAGTTACATGATAACTGAAATATTACTTATTCAAGTACTGCTCAGATCTCTGTCAAAAAGTTAATGACTCGTGCATCACAGACACCAGAACCCCTAACAAAACAGATGCCTAGTTCCAAGCAGAGAGCTCCTTCAGAAAGGTGGAAGTTAAATCACGGAGAAAGGAGAAAGGAGAAAGGAGAGATTGTCCAAAGTACTTATGCAAGAAGTGTAAAAAATTGGGAAAAACGCCAATTGCACCAACCACGTTTTCAGGTTTTAGCCATATATCATCAAAAGGAAAAGAAAGCACCACTTCACTAATAAAATGGACCGACCAATCACGGTCATGAGCAGGAAAAATCAGTCATACATGTAGATAAAAAAAAAATCAATATATGATGAGCAAACAAAGAATAATACCATCATCTACTCCCAATCTAGGTCAGCCAGCTATTGATAACGTTATGAAACATCACTATTTAGTGATACCTCTGCGATAACCTTGAACATCTTGATTTTTAACTGGCGCATGATCTGTCGATGAAATAACAGCTGCAATTTGGCTGATGTCCTATTTGAAACACATATTGAAACAAAACAGAGTATCAAAATTCACAATTTTTTTATTGGAGGCAGATTACAAACTTCCTGCACTTGTTAAAATGAGAGACATCCACCTCTTCTGAAACCTATCGCTCATTCCCTTCAGATGTCAAATGTGGCTGAACTTGTGGCACCCACTGCAATGATGTGACACTGCATCATCAAACCTAAAATATATGAAAACATAATACACTTGCCATCTCTCTGCCACCAAAAATAGATGCACAGAGCTCTGGTTGGCAACTGAAGTCCAAATTGCGAGCAACCTGCACAGCCACCCACTTCATACATGATCCTAAATGTACAAATCTAACAAGCTCTCAAACACATCTTATATGGTTGTATAGAATGTTCAAGTACATGGCTACATCTTCCCAGGACAGAATTCCCTCTGCATATATTTTCCCAGATTTTTCTCTGACAAATTCAAAGGAAAAAGGAGTAACTGTATGAACATAAACATATCTGTTTGATAAAGGCGGGTAAAATTGAAATATGCTAATTTCACATTTCATTTTGAAAATGCTGATCACATATATTCTGAACTTAAAGTCTATTATCACTAGTCTTGGGATCTCTATTCTGATAATAGAAACCACATTCTAGATCTCACAAATAACTCTTCTAATAACTTAAAATAACTATTCTTTTATTAATGGTAAGCAGCATCTAATTTTGATCCAATTTTTTAGGTGATATCTCTGACACTTTAAGAGAAAGAAGGGACATATTTACAATTATGAGAAACTGTATATCATACCAGATGAATCCTTTTCTATCATTCATAGTTCATTCTCAATCATACAGCACGTATAATCTAAATCCAATTCTGATTTTTTTTTCAATGCTAATATACCTATTGTTTACCCTCCTGTTCTTGAAAGTATTTCAACAGTTTATTCCCTACAATAGATAGTGAATGTCTATCAACAGCTATCTTGTTAGTATAAGGCACTTTCAGTATTGCAGTAACAGGTTCTATTAATTAGGGACAAATTAAATATATAAACATGCTGCTCAAGTGCCTTGTAAAGTTTCTAAAGCAAACCTAAATACCTTTTGAAGCACGGAGCCTTTCCATGAAGCGGAATGATCTACTAAAATAGAAAGGATTTCATGAAGAAGCCCCACGACCCACTTTTCTGCTACATCACCGCCTGTATTCAAATTTGAAAAATCCTCATGTAGTGAAACATAGGGAAGCTTTAAGAAATATTACTACCAAACATCAATCTTTCCTCTCAGCTGTAAATCCTTAGATGGAATGAGGGGGGATCTCAATCATGTCCACTGTGTTTCTGGAGCACAACCCCCTCCTGATTGCAATCTTCTTGCAGAACAGTTCAGAATACGAAAAGACACTTTGAGATTTCTTTCAAAGTTGTGCAAGAAATCCTCTAGCAACTCCAAATACAGGACCATGCCTTGGACAATGTTATAGGGCAACGCATTATATTTACTCATTAAAACCAGCTTCTTCAGCCTCTCCATGATTTATGATATAAATTCTTCACACACCCTTTTCTCTTGGCTGTCAATCTAAATGGCTTCTTGCATTTACATAAACCAAGTTAGATCATATTTGGGACCTGTATCTCCTACACAGTCCCTCTTTCCGAGACAAGAGATAGGAATACAGCCACAGGGGCTGGTTTGCACTTCTTGATAGAAATGATGCATTTGAGGTCAACTTACGGGTTGATGCACTCAATTTTCCTCACAGTAAGAGCCCCTCTTCCATTTCATATAAACACATCTGCATAGCTTGCGCTCGCAAGTAAAGATAGGGTGACTTTTGTGTTTGGCACGAGAATGTAAGGAGAACGTTTTTGGTTTTTGGAGAAGAGGAAGATGTATCTCGGCAGCTGCTCCTCCAGAATGAAGAGAGTGATTGGATATCATAAACGAAACGAAATCGAGTGAATGAACGTTTTACTTGGAAAGTGATCTGCGATAATAAGTGCTTGCATAGTAAATTGCAAAATCTAATACAACCATCTTATTTTTATCTATGCTATCTTAATAATCAGCTTGCTACATTTAGATACCTTAATAATCAACTTGCCACAATTATCTTATCCAACCATCCTACGTTAATCATCAATCAGCTATCAGTAGATGCTTAGCAGATTATATTTGATTAGTTATCCCGCTTCTTTACTTGAACCTGCTACCGAACAGTAGCAGCACTCGGCAAGCAAATGAACAGTGCAGAGACTAAGAAGCGCTTGTCCAGAATCAAAGCAAAGCCGCATAGATTCAAAAATTGTCGAGAAAAGATGTCAATAGAAAGAGCAAGAACCACAAGCATACCTAAGACTCTGCGAAGCTATCACCTAGAAGAGAATAGAACCATGTGGCCTCTCCGATCTCCCCGGGCCTGCCTCCTCGTCGCGTCAAAACCCTAGTCTTAGGCTAGACCTCATTCAACTCCACAGCAGAAGCCTATACTGATGATCGGAGAATTTTACAGGGGCTTTAGGGGAGGTAGAAGGGGGAAGGAGCGGGGATTGCCAAGAGTGAAAGTAGAGAAGACGCCGCGCTGTTCAAATTGCGCAGCTGAGAGAATTGAGCGGGAAGAGAATAGGCCACGGAGATACTTAACACATCGATGTGGTTCTGTCCTATGCCCATCCCTTTACGGTTCGACCGAACCGGCCATAACTGGGCACCGGTTCGACTTCGACCGTCATGAGATTCCCAGAAGACTTAACTTGGTTCAGTTTGAAACCGACATTGCGTTTATTGAACTACACAACGAGTGGCACGGTCGTAGCGCGAGTGCCACGGCAAACACCATTAATCTAGGTAGCTTTCGACATTAGCTCCATCTGGTTGTTCAAATTAGGCCCAACCATGAAGCTCACTACGTCTAAAATACCGAAACTGAGAGTCCGAGTTTAAACTGGTTCATCTATACAGCCTCTCCCCAGCAACGAATAGTACAGTTCGGTCCGGATTGGCCAAAGCAGAGCAGAACTTTGTTTTCTCAAAACCAAAACAACGTCTGAATCAAACCTCATAAAGGCTTTCCTGCTTTTGCTTGGTTTATGCCATACAATGGGATGAAAACGGTAAGGGATGCATGAAAGAATGTCCAAAGTGTCCTAACGCATTATGACAAATAAATGAACGAATCAGTTGGGTCAGACCTAATCCATCCATGCCAATATATACAGATCAGCAAAAGGAAAACAACCAAATCATAGGCGCAAAACGGGAAAACAAAGTAAACATCCGAATATGTACGGAAACAGCGAGGAACATGCTGCAACGGAAGCTTCCTAGTTCCTAATTGAACACCGTATGACAATCACCCATTGAATGCCAGCCACAGGATCAAGCTGCCACAGTGGAAAGAAACGTTCCCAAAAGCTCTCCCAAATACAAAGCTGGAGCTGATCTTTGGATCAAGTCATATTCTCAAAACATCCCACCACTTCTTCTTCCTACTGTTCTCCACAAAAGGCAGCTCTGGAAGTGGAAATCAAGATATTTGCCCAGAAGGTGAAAGAAAGCAGAAGGATCATTATCAGATAAACATCTTTCCAAGTGTCATAGAAAACCAAATGGAAACATGTTAAATACCTCCTTCAGGATAAATCGAATTGTAATGCACCTCAGCCCAGAAGCTCAAGAAAATGACTGCAGAGCAAGATGAATATCAATCATTAGAATCAAATAGTGCCCAGCAGGACATTTAAACATAGAGATTTATAACAAAATTAGAAACAATTACCTCGCATAGACTTTTGAATGTGGGGAAGGATCTCAATGTAGCAGGTGTCCTTAAATGAGGTTATTACGAATATTTTAACCCCATACTGCATTCCACAGATAAACGTGCACCAGAATCAGTAATTTGTTCTCTAGATTCTACGGGTAAAAAAGGATCACCATCTTTTAAATGCATATATAAATCACAAGATCAAGAAATATCAAGGGAGCATGATTTCCCATACCGAGTCTGCAGCAGCCTGCAATGTGACGTGATCACCCCATTCTCCACTTCTGTTAGTACAAGGAAATGCATAATGTTCACAAAAAGGTAATTAGTTCACGGCCTAATATTAAAATATGCCAATAAAGATCCAAGAAGAAAAAGGAAATGACTCGCACTTGTTCATTTTCTTCAGATAATCTGCATAGGCCATTGGAACATAACCACCATACATTTCAGGGTGAGACTTCAGCTGTTGTAAAATATTTTGAAACATGCGAGGGTAAAAAAGAGTGTCTTAGTTATCATACCAGCATTGAATCAAGATAGCCTTGATTCATATTCCGTGCTAATAGCTATAAACTACCTGCTGAACAACTTCCTGCCTCACAAATCTGTGGTACTCTGGAGATCGATATAGTTGATCTGATATAGCACGAAACTAGAAAAGGCTATTAAGTTAGATAAGACTAACCCTACCGCAAAAGGAAAATGAAATAAAAATATATGCCAGCAATCAAATGACAGTGGAAAATCAGAACTTTAACAGACACAGTGAATCCAACAGAAAAATGATTCCATGACCACCTTAATCTCAATCACTTTCATGAAACCTACCTGACAGTTACCATCTCCTTGAATTTTGTTCTCGACCAGATCATAAAGCTGCAATCTGATGCAGATTAGAGTTAATGAAAACCATTTTTATTTACAGAATAACTGACAGAGTAATTGATAACACAGGGTGAAGTGAAGGAGACCTGTTTAGGAGTCTTTGATGATCTGATACCTCTTCGTCAGCTGAAGGTATTTCCCCATTAACTTTAGGAATGTGCTGTGCAGAGGAACAGTATGTTTATAACAATGTAATAATGCCACTTGGAGATCTATAGCAATGGTCAACATAAAAAGGACATATCAATAATCAAACACAAATAGCCCCAGCTTTCGAAAGGGAAAATAAAGAGTTGAGCAGTGCACAGCTCATGTATTTATCTCCACAAATATAGGATATAATAAACATGGCCAATGTATACGTACAGGAATAGGAACCATCTCATTCAACCTTTTCCCCACTTCGCCATCAAGAGCTGACTCGTCAGCTATATGCAACTGATTCATAACATCATCCTCAATATGTGATATTTCTCCTGAGCTAGAACATGAAACATGAGTCCCAGCCCCATCATCTGCTTCCTCCTTCCTATTTGTGGCACTTGCCAATTCAGGATCATTCTCTTCAACTGCCCCATTACCTAAATAATTACATCAAGTCATTCAACAGAATATGCCAAATCAAAATGGAAGTCCCCAAGCACCAGAAGAATTTCCTACCATCAGGGTGACTATTGGAGAATCTTTTTGATGGGGTGACCCAATCCTGTGTAAGGATAGAGGCTTGCAAATTGTCAATCTCAGATGTAGACTCTCCCGGAGCTTCTTTGAGAGTGAGTCGGGATAATTCTTCTTGAAAAGCACGTGCAATCATCTCATCATTCTCCACAGACTCTGCCTCCACGTAACTTTCCCTCACATATTCGACATGACTATGGTCTGGCTCATATTGAGTGATGCTCTTGCATGAACCAGCAGTTGATATAGAGCAGACATCAAGGAGATGGAGGCCCCAGCGAACAACATCAGGATCATAAGCAGCCATCATGTGATCCGTTACATCCAACCCAAGAATCACCTCGAAGCTCTGATGACAGGAATACAAACCATTTGCTTAGCAGCAGGCTTCCTCCATCATGATAGCCACAGGCTTGTTTGATATGATGAACATAATATATTCAGATGATTATCTTCCTCGAGATTTAACACCCAATAATCATAACCATTTAGCTACAAAGTTATTGTCCTTCCCTACAGCCAATCATCAGATTCTTGAGCCTAAGTGAGAAATACTCATCTGGAGCATAGTAATTTTCTCCAAGAGAAAAGCTTCTAAATAGATGGAAAGGAATCTGAACAGTCACAAAAACTCTAACCTTATTTTCAATCATAAGAACATCTCATCTGCAAAATGTTGCAAAACCCATGATAATCGACTTATCCAACAGAGGCAGGAGCACTAATCACGAAAGGAAAGCATCAAAGAAGCAAGCTAGTCAATCCGATTGGCTACTATGCTGGGCAAACAACCTTTATTAGAGGTGGAAGATTCAAAACCCCATCAGAGCATTCACCTATTATTATTTGCAATTTGAATAATTACAACAGGAAAAAAAAAAAGGAGCAAGCTAGTCTGCTCCAGCCATCACCAGAACGAAACATACCTCGTTAAATCTCAGCAAACAGAACAGAACAACGCTCAAGATATTCTGACGCCCAACGAACAGGACAAAGGGATGTTCCAAGAATGCCCAGCGGCCAAAATAAAAACAAAGAAGAAGAGGAGGAGTAGGAGGAGGAAGACGAAGAACAACCCTAACAGGTTAAGTGATTCGGTTGGGCAGCGGAACTGCGAAGAAAGGCAGCAATCTAGAGGACGTTGCTTGAAGGGATTAGGTAAAAGTTTTCCGTCGGATTTAGCGGCGGGCATTCATTGGAATTCTCTCTGATCTTATCGAATCTGATATAGCGGCAGAGCCTTCGTCAAACCGCCGCCGCAGCCCGACGTGGCAAGCCCTAATGGAAACACTCGCCTGCGAGCATATAAAAAAAACCTTTTCTTAATTATTATAAGGAAATAAGAATAAAGATGACTTAGGAAGAGAGGGATAGGGTGGAAATCGAACCTTGTCATTCGATCTGAGGCTAAGAACGTAGATACAGTCATGCCTTCTGAGTACATGGATCCTCAAGGTGATCCCGGTGCATCGTACGCCCAACATCAACGACAACTCAAAGTGCTGTGGGTGTATCATGCACCGGGCATATTGTAAGTGTGTCAGTTAATATAACGCAATATATATTATGTTCCCGAGACGGAGAATGGTATTATACTCAAACGAGGTTGACAATTTTCAACGTGTTTTTGCAGTCAACGTAAGCAGAATTTGGCGTATATACCAAACACCGAGAGACAGTAATGATAACAGTGATGTATCCGAATGGGAGACTACCCATCGGGCTCCCTATTAGTCGGTAATTGACGAGTCTCCACCGGTCTTCTCCCATTTTGGCTAGGTTGCGGGAGGTTCACTGGCCATCAGTGGCCTCGTCGGAGAGGGAGGAGACTGTTAGGAGCCCTAATCGGTCACCATAAAGGTGACTTATGGTCTTAAGGTTTTGTAAAGAAAATAGAAAGGAAAGTAAGGTATAATAAATATATTTTTATATATTAAATTTAGTGTATTGTTTAGACAAAGTTATTTTTTGGGTGAGCCTCCCCTCTTTGTAATTTAAAATTATTATGGATATTATGTCATTAATTGTTACACATATAACCAAATTAGCACAGTACGACTACCTTGTTACGACTTCACTCCAGTCACTAGCCCTGCCCACACATGTCGTACTGTCACATTAGCTATCATTAATGACGTTAGTAAAAAATTAATTGAATATATTAAGATATAACACATTTGAAAGGAAATAACATTATCAATTATTACACGTATTACTAAAAATATAAGCACATTTAAAAGAAAATATATCAAAAAATTACATTTTAAAAATTTTATATCAAAATATTATACTGGTAAAATATTTTATATCAACTGTGAAATTTACCATATATAATTAGAAGGTGTGGATCCTTTTTTTTATTGTAGAACTTCACTTAGTCCTTCTAATCTCCTCCTTCCTGCACTCGTTCTAGTCTGAAGAAGAGAATCATCGCCGTTAACGGACCATAACCGATGATGAAAGAAGTTCGAAGGACAAAGGTAAATTGGAAAATCCCGGCTACATATTTTGTCGGGATTTAATCGGTAAAAGATGTGATCATTCCGCTTGTCAAATCAGTTGAGTTGAGGATAATTCGTAGATTAAAAATGTCAGACAAATCGTTCGCCCGAGAGTTGGATGACAGATCAGAATTTGGTGTCAGTGATTGAGCGTTGCCGATAGTGGACAGCTCGCAGAAAGGATGAGGAAAGCCAAGTTCTTTGGGGCTGGCAATGCAGAATGCTGCTACTTTCTATGATCTCGCTATTGCTACAATCATCGGTTTCTGGAACATTAGCGGCTGACAAAACTGCGAGCTTAATTCTTCCTGGAAAAGGCCTGAGGTGATGCATGAGATTCCGAGAGCACCCAGAATGATTCTACTTTCATCAAGGAGAAGAACACAAGAGAACGAATTCCTGAAAAGTTTCTTTGCCTCTAATTAACAGTTTCACCCAAGAAGAAGACCTTTAACTTTCTTTTTTCTGGTGTTCGTTTGTCAAATAATAAAGTTGAGATCTGGTGAAGTACGTTCATGCCACCGGTACAGATGCATAATCTAAGAGAGCCATGATTCATGTTTTATGTCGATCAACAAGAAGGGCACGGAATTGTACATTAGAGAAGGGGACCAGAAGACACCAGTGGACAAATTCGATATCCCCACAGAAACTTAGGATCTATGTCTGCATCAATGTGTTGAAAACGACTGCATGGATATGGATGTGCATATTCCCCGTTATCAGAATAGATCCCCTTCATAGCAGCAGATGAAAACTCAAAACAACATAGCTCACCCTTACTGAAGAACTCATAATGAAAATCCAAATTCCCTTTTCGATTTCGACTTCAGCTAACCCAGTAATCAAGCAAAGTAGAAAAGGTGTTGCAACAGAGTTCGAGTTGGGTGGGTGCCTTCCTGAAATAAACATATTCACTCATCTCTATTTAAATTCCTACACTTGTATTTTCCAGGACACACAAACAGCAGCAGCTTAGACGTGTTTCAGCCAACAAAAAGTGGGGGAAAATCAATTACCAGGAACGAAGATTCCTGGGGATGAAAAAAAAGGCAAAACTCTATTCCATATCTATACCTTGTCTTAGTATAAGAAATCAAGTTTCACCTTGTTCATTGGGGCCTGTTTGGCATGTTGTCACAACCTTCGGTCTCCAAGTTCGCCAGGCCAACCACCCATTCTCTCCTACTATCGGGTCCACAAACCTTCTCTTTAACCGTTCCCTTCTAGATTTGGCGGACTCAGATTTGCTCTTGTGGCTCGTGACAGGGTTCAGCTGAGGAGTGCTGGTGGCAGACGTCATTTCCACGACTAGATTGACCATGGTCAGCACTTCACTCATTTTGGGACGAACCTTTGGGTACTTTACGAGGCATCGGTTGGCCACGGCTGCTAGTTTCTGAGCAGTCTTTATCGAGAAGTTGCCTTCAAGCTTCGGATCCAATATCATGCGGAACTTCTTCACGTCAGATAAGTGGGGCCTCACCCAATCCAAGAGCTTCTGCTCTTTCTTGGGCCTGTTCCGGTCCAAAGGCCGCCTGCCTGTTATGAGTTCATAGAGGAAAACGCCGTAGCTCCACACATCACTCTTTGCTGTGAGGTGGCCCGTCTGGATGTACTCGGGTGCAGCGTATCCAATAGTTCCTACGATCTGTTTCCAGAATTAATTAGATAACTCAGGAACCTTGGAAGGTTTTCTAATTTTTCATTTTTAAAAAAATTATCAATACACGTATATGAAACCAAAGCCCCAATCAATCTTTGAATTTTCCATTTTTGGCCTTTCATAGCTTTCAATGAGTTTCAGCTTCTGTGTTTAGATAACTGCAGTTCATGCCCGCACACCAACGAAACTGCAAGTACAGTACAGGCTTAACAGCATAGGATAGAAGAAGGATTTTTTTTTTAAGCTTATTGAAGAAATGATATACCACTGACTGTTTCAAAGAATACCATGTGTGATAGAATGAACACAAACATACCGCAGTGGAAACATGGCTCTCTCCATCTGAAGGTCCCAGTCTCGCCAATCCAAAGTCCGACAGTTTGGCATTCCACTGCCCATCGAGAAGAATGTTTGAAGACTTGAAATCACGAAAAATGATCTGTGTACCCGGATGAATGTTGGAGTTAGAAATGAGTAGAGTTCATCTTCCAATGCACTTCTTATAAAAAAAACAACAAATTCTAAACAAAAAAGCAAACTCACACATAGACACGTAATTACAGAGGTTGTATTAAGATTAAACTACTACCTAGAAGCTTAGGGGGGAAAACTAATGTATAGAAGGAGAGATTCGATTGGGAAAGAAATTATGTAAGTTAAACCTGGAATTCCATTCCTTCGTGAAGGTAAGTAAGGCCTCGGGCAGTGTCCTGGGCTATCTTCAATCGCATCGCCCACGAGAGAGGTGATTGGGATCTGATTGATAGGTGATCCAGCACGCTGTGGTTTGGCATATATTCGTAGACAAGCAGGCGCTGAATCCCTCTCTCATCATCCTCAGCACAATAGCCCAATAGCTTGACTAGATTCGGGTGTTCCACTACCCCGAGAACATTGACTTCTGTGACCCATTCTTTATGGCCCTGGAATCAACAAGGCAGCAAAGCAATGAGAACTACAAATTTACAGACATCTAGGAGCCAGAGACTGCTATATTCTGTGTTAAAAGATAAAAGAGACCGGCATAATGAGCTGAAATACAGAGTTAACACAGGCTCCAAAACCAATCTTGCATCTCTTCTTATTGATGCTGACAATTATAGAGGAAGAATCACAGAACCTAGAGATCGAATGCTAGGCCATTTTCCCAAACCCAGGCATCTAGAATTCCTGAAATCACTCTGTCTATTAACCCAACCTACATAATCTATTTTACAATCTAATAAGAAGAAAAGAATCTGCAACAACATCCTTGCCTGCAAGCCTCTTCTGCTTAATTGTTTGACCGCAATATCAATCTTCTTAAGAGGATCCTCCAAGCTGCGGATAACACCTCTGTATACGCCCCCAAATCCACCCTCCCCGACCATGAGGGATCTGCTGAAATTTTTTGTTGCTGACTTCAGCTCTAAGAATGAGAATTCCCTCAAATTGCCCTGCTGCTGAGGCAGGATAGTGGACGAGTTCAACCCTGAGGACTCTGTGCTCAATTCCGAAACATTCTGGGAGTTGAACTCAGACCAACGTGTCCTCATTTCATGATCAGCTGACATGGAGGTCGAGGTGGAACGGACCGAGATCGACTTGGTAGTCTTTGGCTCATTGCTTTTTTCACCAAACGAAAAGGGAAAGCACTTCATAACTTCTGCCCAAAGATTCCGACCCTGCAGTTCCATCATTAATGCTACCATTAAAAGATTCACCACTATACAGGTCTCGGGATAAAAAGAAATCGAGGGTTTCCAAAATTAGAGGCTCATCAATGAGAATTGAGAGCATAACTCTATCAAACAAAAGGTCATGGTGATTCAAGAAATTGTTTCCTAGGATTCTAAGCTTTCCACAGCCTTGGATGGTAACATGTATACAACCCTTTTTGCTTGAAATTCGAATTTTGGAGAAATTCAGCAACCGCCGGGAGGACTCGAAACAGTCAGTTTGTACGAAGACTCCTCCGTTCGAACAAGAAGATGATCACCATCAGACCAGGTCAAACTATTACTCCCACGTGCTAGGGTCATTGTCCCCGAAATTCAAACATCAACACCTTTTTGCGCAGTTCGGAGACTATGTAATCGTTCAATCCAAGAAGTAGAATAATACGACCCGGAAAACGAAAGGAGAAACAAGAAAGTACAGCGGTCAATACAACTCCGGAAGGCAGGCTCAGGAGTACCAGCCAGAAGAATTCAATTCCTTGTCGGGCAAAATCAGAGAAGCAACGAGAACTTCCGGGAAGTTGAACGATCAAACCTTTTACATCTGCAAACTAGAATACTTGGGGATAGTCAATGACCTGTTGCCGGTCTCCGCGGTTGAGCTAGAAGATGCAGAAACTCGTAGACCCCAACTTTCGAAGACGGTTCACTGTGAAAGATTCTTGTTGAAAACCATGAACCAAAAAGCTCACTTCGACCGGCTGAGCCTATAAATCAAATCGTAGAGCACAACAGCGAGCATCCCACGAAGGAGGGGAGTCATACAGGGCAGCTGTAACGTAGCTCACCAACCCCCCCCCCCTCCCCCCACGAAAAACAAAAAGGAACCAATTTTGAAAATGAACAGAAAAGGAAAAGATTAAAAAGCCCAGAATTGAAAAAAAGGAAAGGGGAGAGATATAGATGAGGTCGAGTACGACGTAGAGAGTACTAACAAGGAAGGGAGGAGCCGTTCAAAGCAGAGGAACGGAGTAGGAAGATGAGGAAGTCGCTTTCCTGAAAGAGAATATTATTACAGAGTGGGGGAATTTGTCATCGGAACAGGGTGATTCCTGTCTTAAATTTGGCCTGATATATTGTTTGCATCTGTGTATGGAAAATATATGCTTTAAAAAATGCAAGTTGAAGCTGTAAGTGGGCGCCATATGTCATGCCGTTTGACTAACAATTTCTCTCTCATGAAACACAGGGAGGATTACCTCCAGAGATATATCTCTCTTCAGATCTTTGCGAAATACATAATATGTTTTTTTTTGGTTTGGACTCGGATTAAGTAAAACGCACCTCGAGATTAATCGCGTTCGAGTCGGGATATCTAGAAAAATTTCCATTGACTATTCTAACGTAATATTCAATTTTTAGATAACACATTTAAAGACTAGTCTAATAAGAGAATCATTAGTTCAAACTTTTTACGACATGTGATAAAAAGATAAAAGCTTCCATGGCAGTCACTCCAAGATTACTCAATTTTATAGTTATTTGAGTATAAATTAATTAAATTATATTATACTTTTAAATATCGAGCTATAATAATAGCAAAAAACCCTTGTCATGGGAAAAGCGGGGAAGCCCTCCTCAGCTGCAATTGGCCACGATCTAGTTGCCGGGCTTCTCACTTATTATTCCAAGCGTCATTTTAACCAATGCCCAAGATTTAAGAAGCTTTGCATGAATTATGCTGGATGCTTGCGGTGATTTAGTGCACCAAACGGATTCACATTTACAGATGTTAAAATGGGTGATTTGAGTCAATTTAAAATAGACTTGAAATTGCTTCGCTCAGTTACAATTCGACCTCGTTAAGCTAATAGGTTAGTTCAATTACGAGTAACAATTTATGAATATATGAATCAGCTCAAAACTGTTAATAAGCGCACGGTTCTTGGTTCATGCCAGTTGACACATGAACCATTCATCTTTGTTTTTTCAAAATAATTTGCAATGAATATTTTTTTAATTTATAAATTTGAATGGATAAAATCTAACAGTTGATTCGTAAGATTTTTAGCTATAAGTCAGTTTTGCAATGGTTCTAGGCTAGTTTAATAAGAAAATGTGTCATACCGGTTCCGATTCAATGGATCTATTTCTTGTACTCAACCTGTAATAGTCTCTAAACCCATATAATTTTTAAAATCGGACCGAACCGAGAACCAGTCAAGATATGGGTTCATGAGTCAGATTAGGGTTTAATTGGTTGAAACTCATATTTAATAAATAATATTAATAATATAATATTATCAATAAATTGACATAATATTATAATTTGACTATAATTTATAATAAAAAATTATTAATATAATTATTATATTAACTCTAATTTCAATCGAAAATATAAATATAAATTTAGTAAAATAAAATAGTATATTATAATAGGTTTTTATTTTTTTATTTTAAGTAATTGGTTCAATTGGGTTAGCATGTCTGATCGGGAATCGACCGGTTCAATTAGAGCTGACCTAATTTAAGGTGTAATTAGGTCATTTATGATAACCGAACCAGGTTAGTGGTTGGTCCTGGTTGAACCGACTATCTCGGTTCGGTTTTTTAAACTATGCCTCAACATAATATGAGAAGTTACAAGCCGATTTTAGGGGCAATATGGACTGGTTATGAGTTTTGATGGACCGGTTCTAGACCAAAACGACCCATTTAATATCACTATTCACATTCAAGCTTCTCTCTGAAGAGGGCCCCGGATCCGACTACCTTCGCTCTATATCACAGCAGGAGGAAAGCAGACGAGAGATTGCACCACGATTGTGTCACAAAATGTTCTGGGTATGAATTAGTCCTGTTCCATATTGTTTATATATATATATATATATATATATTACTCATAAAGGTCAAATATATGCGGCATATCAAAATGTTTTTTGATTTTATATATATTGTACACGCACACACGCACACAGGAAGATGACTATTTCGGCTTGGACTTTTGGCGAAGCCAGCACTCCTTTTTTTTAGTATATCACATGCGATGCCGCATTGTTTTTTTAAAATATTTTTATTTTTAGGAAAACCCCCGGATTTCACGCCAAAAAATGTGCCTCCACTCACAAAAAAAAATTCAATTCGTTTTTTTTTCTTCTGTTGATAGTCTTCCGGCTAGCTCGTCAGTGGTGGATTCTTATTACGAGATACTCAGAAAAGAAAAAAAAGGTACAAATAATCTGAGATAATTTTTTTTAAATAAAATATTAAATTTAAATATTATAAATAAAAATAATTTATATTAAAAAAGAAAATTTCCCGGTCCAGAGTGGATTAGTTGATGATTAAGAGTGAAAATAATTCTGCCATCCTCTATAATAATAAAATTTTAAAGAAATACTTAATCATTTTAGGTACGAAAATGTAAAGAGACTTGATTAAGTCTGCTAATGAGTCAACAGAAATAAAGTTTAAAAGAAGTGACATGCGCAACGGGAGGTGGTTCTCCCTGTCAATCATTTTAGAGTTGACGCGCGGCCTGATCGATCTTGTTATCCGCCGTGCTCCGACTCAGGCAGGGTCAGGGATGCCCGCTCTAGTTTTCATTCTTGGAGGTTTCGTACCATGAATTCAGTAAAATTTTCCCGACATAATTGAAAGATATGTGGTAGATATAAGAAAATAAAACCGTACGATGAGCATGGCTTCATTTTGATGCGCCTGTCCCGAATCGAGATGATTAGGTGAAACAGAGCGTAGCTCAAGCTTTTGGGCTGCTACTACTTGGAGCAAATTTGAGCCATGAAAATGGTGCTAGATCGAATCGGAGACCTTTCCGGTCTTGGGGGTGAAAGGAGGATTCTGTATGGAGTTTTCGGGAAGTCCCAATACAAGGTCCCCACTCCTGCTCTCTCCCTTTCCCTAGATCCAAACAAGAGCTACAGTATTGGGCTCCGGTCGGATCGACCAGTGACGATCGGCCTAGTAAAGATTGACACAGTTCATGGAGAAGAGGGAAGAAGAGATGAGCAGAAAAAGGTCAATCGGCAATTCGTAATGTCAAAGGCCTAATCATCAGCCCGCACGACCCCGAGGAGAGGGTGCCCCGTCGGGTAATCTCTAACTTTGGACCAATCCCATGAGGTTGTTCTTCGAGGTTTCGGCGGGGCTTAAATCGAAGCGATACCACTTATCTAAGCCATTTCACCCGATTAATAATTGCTGCCTCTCACTTTCTTCCCGAAGAGAGACATCTGATTTGATCAAACACTCGAAGATATCATCTCTTTAAACAATGGAAGAATAGCCGACACCTTGTTGGCATCTCGGTCACCGAGACACTGTTGACGCCCACTGGAATCTCAGTGAACGCACACATGTTAAGTTGGAAGCCACCCCATGGGAATCAAATAACGGAAACGTTCTATGATTTTATTGATTCAGTGGTGATCTTTACATGTACAATGGACTGCTCCAATATACAGACGCGAAAAGCCAGCAGTGCTGTCCAACTGTTTCTATCACGTATAACCTCCAATTCTCAACAATGTCCTCCATAATCAAACCAATCCCAACGAAAGAAGTGCAAGGCCTCAAAGACAACTACACCATAGCCGTGTATCATCGGTTAGAAGAATTGCAATCTCAAAGTAAAATGCTGCACTGTGGATATATGTAAAGCTTAAACTATTACTCGTCGCAACTTCCTTTGCATGCTCCTTTGAATTCCTTTTCCCCTGTTAAATAGGACCTCAGTTCAAAGTGAACCTCATCTAGGTACCACTAAAATGATTGGCAACTCTGAGCTGGGCCTCAACATCTATCAATTATGTGCAAAGAGCTGACAAAAGGATTATGAGATCAGGTCACCGTGGTGCCATCGAAATGGAAATGTCCACTGGCATCACAAGTTTCTTCACCCATGTCTCAGAATCCAAAAACAGCTTTGAGATGAAAAGCGCAGCCCTTCCCATATCCGGCCTTCTGAGAGGATCATCCTCCACGCACTCTAGCCCTAAATTGACCATCTTCTCAGCAACGTCCACCGGGTACGAATCCTTCAGCCTCTTATCAATCCACCTCCTCAAATCCCCTCTCTCCACGGCTTCTCTCGCCGTGTCTATCACACTCAATCTCCTATAACCACCATCGTTAGACACGTACTTCAGTGCCTCCTCTCCACTCAATAGCTCCAAGATCACAACCCCGAAAGCATACACATCAGACCTATGAGTAGCAACACCGGTGGAGACAAATTCCGGGGACATGTACCCTCGAGTTCCCTCTAACTTCACAGCCTTGCTACCCATTCTTCGGAGCTTATTACCACCAGTTGAATCCTCTGAGTCCAAGTTATCCTCTCCCACTACTTCCCCACACAACTCAGCTGTCCCAAAGTGGCAGATTCGCGCATTCAAGGAATCCTCGGTCACCAAAATGCTGGAACTCTTTATGTGATTGTGGACGGAACCCGAATTTCGCCCCGTGCAGTTGTGGATGTAATCAAGGCCGTGAGCTATATCAGAGGCAACCTGCATCCTAGAGAGCCAACTGGACAGCACAGTGAAACTAGGGTTCGCGCTGCTTCTGAGGCACTCGCTCAAGCTCGCACCTTTAACGTACTCATACACTAGATAGATGCAGCTCCCGGATATTGAAGCACCGAGAAGCTTAATTAGGCTACTGTGGTGGCTCTTACAGATCACGGAGAGGCGTTCGCTAAGCTGTGGGGTGTCCATCTCCCGCCTGAGCTTCCTCTGGAAAACGAGAACGTCCCTGCCGCTCAAGGTGCAGCGCCACGAGGAGGATGAGCTGGAGGAGGAGAAGCGGCGGGCCGAGAGACCGTCGGTGGCGGCGCGGATCTCGGAGAAGTGGTAGATGTTGGGGTTTTCGGGCAAGATATGGTCTTTGATGCGGGAGAGAGATGGCTGGTTTGAGATGGAAGAGCTTGAGGAGTAATTGTTCTGACTGGAATTGTAACCGACAAAATTGAGGCTCGAGAAATTGCTCCTTAAGGACGAAGATTTTGAATTTCTCGAGGACGATGATCTATTCGATTTCTGGGGCTTCGGTTCTATGGCGTCTGCCGCCATTTTCGTCTTGCACATAGAGTGATTCGTGATCTTGAAGACGGTGTGTGCTATCGGACTTTGCCGGAATTTGAGGTTTCAGTGGAAAGGGAAGCAACTGACAGCATCGTGCGGTGTAGGAGAGGCGTCCCCACCGACCAACAGACGGAGAATGAACCGGGTAAAGTCGGAGGAAGAGAAAGAAAATATAAACAAAACCATGTTGTTTGGTGAAGAGAAGCGAGAAGGCAAGCAATCTTGGAGGTATGCAGTCGAGTCCTCGTCAAAGACCTGTTCCGGCGGAGTCGGTCTTGATTGGTCAACTTGACATATGTATCTGGTTCCAGCCATTAGACGGAGAAAATCCATATTCGAGAAAGCGTTCATCCGTTAATGAATTAATCCAGCTTGAACTTAGATTAGCCAAGCGGATCCATACAGCAGGCGGTGCATCCAAAGAAGAAAAGTGGGTCTTGAAGTAACTGTTCAGTTGACAATAAGCAAACCCCGTGGCTCCCGAATGAATCCTACAACAGTAATAACACCTTATTATGAATTCCTAATAGATAACCGTATGTTATGCTTAATTTGTGACTAAATGCCGAAGCATAGTGCATGCTTGAAACAACCTAAGATCACCGTGAATGTTGTCAGCTGCAATTTTATTCCAAACCGAGCTTCTGCATCTCCAGGGAGAGCCAATGCAGTAGGCCCGTCAATGACGTGATTACTGCCATCGCAAATCAGGGTGAGCTTGCGGAGCTTCCAGAGGGAAGCCGAAAAAGCAGCCTCATGGGTTACTCCTCCAATTCCATGGCGCATCACAGAGAGAATTGATTTATAATGAAGTACACTTGGACCCCATATATAGATATTCAAGAAACCAGCACTCAATTAATTGCTGCACTCATTAAGAGCAGCAATTACTCCACCATTGATTAAGGTGCAACGTACTGCTGATTCAGCTTCTGTTAGTAGCAACTCAAACTGGCTTCAACCAAGAATTATCGGGGGCGAAGTTCAGCTGTTCAGCTGCTAAAAATAAATAAAAACAGATACCTCAAATACCAACGGAACCATAATTTCTCCAATTAGACTGCATCTGAATTAATAATCATCAAATTCAAAAATTTCATGCTTAGCTGAACAGGTTCGAACATAGAAAGATGCGGGGCAAATGCATTGAACTGGACAGTCGTGCCCCCATACCCAGAATGAATCTGTCCCTGTAAAACCGATTTGGTTTTCTTGGGTTATACTCCATCATGTGCCTATACCAAAAGGCTCCCAGCTTCAGCCATCGCAAAGGGCCACACCATGATGGCCCGCTTGGCATTCTTTATGAAAGATATCTCCATTGCTCTGTTTGGCGCAAAAGGGCGAGGAGATATTTTCTCTCATAGCAAATAAAAATGGACCTCGGCTTCCCCCAACCCCACCCCCCCACCAACTGGGTGAAATCGGAAAATGGGCAAAAACAAGTATTCTTTCGATCTGTTTCAGCAGCAGTACTGTAACAAGCACGTAACATTTCATTAGTCGATGGAAAAAAAACAATTCCGATCTTCACAATTATACCCCAGTAGTCTTTGTAGAAGAACACAGCTACAGATATGGCAGTAATAAAGCAAAAAAGAAGAAGAAGAAGATAGAAGAAGATACACTTTTACCCCAAGTCACAGTTACAGAATTTGAGAACTTTTCAGTTTTCAAGAACTTACAAATATTAAAGCACAGAAAAGGGAGAAAAAAAAATACGATGACCATCCGTCATCTTCTTCTTGTTCTCCGGTGGCATGTCGTAATATGAATGATCTTCCCCTAGCAAATTGGAAGAGGAGCTCCATTCCATTCTTTCAGGCACTCCATCAATGGATCAATCAGCTTCCCTTGGCACATTGCTGTGAACACCTTATCGAAGTACTCCCCTGGAGACAGAACCTTCTCCCCTGTCAGCATCCCTGTCCCAAGTTCCTCCCTCACGAACCGATACAGCGGATATGACCTGCATTTCTCAATCCGGTTCTCAACCTTTGAGCTCCCTGCCTCGTACTCATCCCGAGCCTTCTCCACTTCCTTGGGCAAGGCCACCTTCAGCTCCTCCTCAAAGGCCGCAATCTTCTGGAAGATGGAGGTGGTTGGGTTCAGTTCCTTCTCCCCATTGCTCAGCGCGGACTCCACCAGGACTTGCCTCAACTTCTGCATGAGCGGGTAGTTCGGGCTGCAAGGGTCGTCTGCATAGGCGAACACATGCTCCCTGTCAACAGCCTGAATCAGGGCTAACTCTGAGTGGCGAGCCTCGTGGAGCTCTCCGCTGGGGCCTGTCAAGAGAACTTTCCTTGAAACTTGGCCCACTGTGTTGTTCACGGTGCTCTTGAGGATCTCCTCCAAGTGCCTCAAGTCGATAGCTTGGCAGAGGGCGACCAGGAAAGTGGATGACATGAGCTTCAACACGTCCACCGCCTCGGCCGTCTTCCTGGACGATATTAGCCCCAGCGAGTTCACATCCTGGTTGTGTTGCTCCGCACTTTGGACGTGGTTCGTCACCGGGTTTGCCAGAAACTGGAGCTCGGAGCAGTACGAGGCCATTGCAATCTCAGCCCCCTTGAATCCATAATCCAGACTCGGGTTCCTCCCACCGGACAGGTTCGAGGGCAGCCCATTGTTGTAGAAGTCATTCACCAGCTCGGAGAACTGCGCGAACATCAGCTTTCCGATCGAGGCGAGCGCGAGACGGGTGTTGTCCATGGACACTCCGATGGGGGTCCCCTGGAAGTTCCCGCCGTGGAGGGCTTTGTTTCTGGAGACGTCGATCAGCGGGTTATCGTTCACCGAGTTGATCTCCCGCTCGATCATCTTCGTTGCGGCCCGAATCACTTCAATCTGGGGCCCAAGCCACTGGGGAGATGTCCTCAGGGCATAGCGATCTTGTTTGGGCTTCTGGAGGGGGTCCATCTCGTGCAATCTCTCGGCCTCTTTCACGTAAGAGCTGCCGTCGAGAATATGCTCCATTATGGCGGCGGCCTCGATTTGGCCCGGGTGGTGCTTCAGCTTATGCGTCAGGTGATCCGTGAACTCGGGCTTGCCTTGCATGACTTCTGCGAAGATCGCAGAGAGGACCTCCGACAAGACCGCCAATACGTTGGCCTCGTAGAGGACTATGGACGCTAGCCCGGATCCGACCGCCGTGCCGTTCACCAGAGCCAGGCCCTCCTTCGGCTGCAGCTCGAAGAATCCGCTCTCAATCCCGGCAAGGCTGAAGGCCTGAGTGGCATCCAGGGTCTCACCGTCGGGGCCGACGGCCTTGGAGTTGGGCCTGCCGGTCAGGAGCCCGGCGATGTAGGAGAGGGGGACGAGGTCACCGGAGGCCGTGATGGTTCCTCTGAGCGGCAGGCACGGGGTGATGTTGTGGTTGAGGAGTTTGGTGATGGCTTCCAGGATCTCGAACCTGATGCCGGAGTAACCCTGGAGGAGGGTGTTGATCCTCACCAGCATGGCCGCCCGGGTCGCCGAGTGTGGCAGCGTGTGGCACGATTCCGTCCCATTCCCGAAGACGCCGGCATTCAAAAATCTGTCGGGTTTAAGATCTCATCGATTAGACATCTACCTCTCTTACTCCGAGAGCAACGATAACTCATCCAGATGTGAAAATTAAATTTTGGTGCTGAGAAATACGAAAGCGACAACAAGAGAAAACAGAAAAAGGAAAAAGGCATGTCATTATCACCGGCGTTTGGAATTTTGCGGACAAAAATCTTCCATTTAAATAAGATTTGTAAGAACATTTATGTTTTCCATGGGAAACGGGTGCTGGAGAGGGACACATTCCAAGAAAAGTTGGCGATTTAAGTGAAATGGGCCAACCCGATCGGCCCAATTCACGTGGGCCCCCTTAATCGACAAGTACAGAATTGGCTGCTCTTAAGTCTTATCTTCAGTGACGATTCGAAGATGAAGCCACACACACGGCTTGCAATTGGATTGCATCAAAGCCGACTGACAGATGGAAATTAGGGGACGTACGATTAATTGCGACTCCTCTATGCGAAGACTTTCCTGCTCTTGGGTCGTGTTATTAGATGTCATACACGTCCAAGAATATAATAGGCTTACGCTTACCTATCATCTTTCCTGAAATAATGACAGGGGCATGACATGCCATGCCAGGCGACAATTCATGTTCTCCTAATTTCCTTAGAAATGAGACGAGCTTTCCGGGGGAAAAAAAGGAGGAGAGAGAGAGAATAATTCATCACTCAGATTTTTATAGTGTAGAATATGATTCTCCATAACGTATTTATAAAATTCTCTAAATTTTTATTATAAGCATATAAACACATGAAATCAAAGTTAACTTAGAAATAAGATTATATACTTATAGATGGATTTTGTGCGATAATATTATTCTAAATTTATAATTAATAAAATATGAGTTAAATTTTTATAGATTCAACTTTGTATTTCTCTTTAAATCCTCTTCCATTCTAACTTTTATTTGATATTCATGAATTTTTCTATAATAAAAAAATCATTTAATAAAGAAATTGGTGCAATCGGATTGATAAATTAACTCTTACCCAAGTTCATTCAACCCTTCACCTAATGGGCGTCTCAGAGGCATACAACTGACACCGACCCTAACCCTAGCACCTAGAAAATAGCTAAGTTACTCCCTCCCTCCTCATCGTTTTCTCCTTTCGCTACGTATCATCCCGTCTGAGCCATCAGATTATGGACTGTAAACATGGAGCTTCCGCTCACTTTAAAGCTAACGAAGAAAAAAAAGTCAAAAAGAGTTTATGTTTATACCTTATAAGCTCCCTCTGGAGGGCTCCACCCTGCTTGGTCCTCCTATGGGAAGTGGCGCCGAACCCTGTGGTGACCCCGTAGCTGTCGGTGCCCTTGTTCATGCTTTCCATGACCCAGTCGCTGCTAGCCTTCACACCAGCCCTGGCCTCCTCGGAGAGCTCAACTCTCGCCCCGGAGGCAGCCGCAGTAGCTACCACCTGAGCGATTGTTAGGGTCTCCCCACCAAGTCGGACCAGTGGCCTACGCGACTCCTCCACCATCCTCTTGACCTCGTTGAGGTGGCTCCCCTTCAGCGACTCGGCCGCTGCGCCCCAGTTCAGAGGGTCACCGCTGTTGCATAGTTTCCCCAGGAGAGCGTCGGTGGCCTTGCCATTTCCGTGAGCTATCTCCATGTTCGCCATTGCCGCTCACTCTTCGTCTTTCCTCGGCGACAGCTGAGATTATGCGCGAAAGAGCCGGAACTTCGGATGGGATATCGAAGAGCTCAATAAGATAGATGTTTGGTCCCCGAGAAAATGGAATCAAGCCGAATTTGTGTGCGCTGAAAGTGCACGAGGGGAAGCAAGAAAGAATGCGTATTTGTTGACAGATTTTTGCAGGAAACTTTCGGGAGAGAAAGGATTAAAGAAAGAAAATTTCCCTGAGAACCATGAGCTAACGAGTCGACTTCCTTAAATAGGAAAAGGTGGGAGCTTCGCCATTCAAGTATCTGGTGGGGTTGGGCCGATGGGTTAGTTGAGAAGCGTGATTAGCCGTTGGATTAAGCGTGACCTCTGGCGGGTAGATTCATGACACGTGGCGTCCGGCCGCTCGGGCATGCCATGACCGGAGCAACTCCGAGCGGGTTTCTTCTACTTGTCAGAAAATGGACCCGGTTGAGTGAGCGGCGAGGGGCGATGTGGGGGTTGGTGGGGGAACACGAAAGTCGGTCGTCATTGTACGAATTTCCCAATATAATATTATGTCTTACACCAAGTTTTCTGGTTTGACGCATCTATGTACATGGCTCACTATATTTCTTGTTAATGTTAATATTAGTGGTCGCACTAAGTTACGACACATGATAATAAATTAATAATAACTATGAGTAACTGCACGTAGAATAGTATTTAAAAGGTCGGTCAAGGGATGATTACATGGATTAATGGATCAAATTAATGATTTAATAAGTCAAATTGTATATTTAATAAATAATATTAGTAGTATAATATTATAAATAAATTAATATAATATCATAATTTAATAATAATAATATATAATATAGTAATTATATTAATTCAACTTTAATATAAATATAAATTTAGTAAAATAAAATAATCATATTATAATGTATTTTTATTTTTTTTAATTTTAAGTGAACTAATTTTTTTATCGGTTCAATTGGGTTCACTAATCCCACTGGGAATCAGCTAATTCAGTCAAAACTAATTACATTTTAAATACAATTAGGTTAATTCTGGAGATCAGACCGAATGAGTAGCTGGTTTTTAATCGAATCGGTCAATCTGGTCTAGTTTTTGAAACTATGGCACGTAGTACATTTTCCTATAAAGATTATATATGTATATATAAACTCATGTATGTGTAGATACCTGTGGCATTAAATCCCAATGGATAAGCATTTTGGCGATGTTATTAGAAACATTGAATTCCACCAATCCTGCGCGCGCGGTAGCTCGCGGGACTTTGTACGAGGTCAAGCTATGATCGTGTTAGGTGACAGTCCAAAGAGACTGCTTCGATATTAGACGCAAAAGGGTTGTTGACTGGATTTCTTTAATTTTTATTACCAAATCCATCGATGTCAAACGACTAACTAGACGAGATGAGATTGATTAGTTTTTTACATAAAAAAAAGTGATGAGATTGATCAATTGTGAATTTTATTTTAAAAACATGGGACAGACATCATCGGTCAGATCAATATGTATGCATTGGCATGTTCCCTCCATGCCTGTTAAGTGCAACTTATGTACAACTGATAACTTCATTTATCAATTCATGCTTATATATATATATATATATATATAAGGTATTTTCATTTAGTATGATTCTGTCAGCAATATGGAAAGTAGGGAGAATGGCAACATAAATTTTATGTACTTGTTTTTTAGTTGAATGCTATATATGGGAAAAATATTACTTTTCCGACATATATACGCAAAATTTAATTTTAATAATTTACATAAAACATAATAGTATCAAGTCATAATTTTTAAGCTGATATATCACAATTTCATGACATGAACAATTTTTTACTATGTTAGTGTAAATGTAACCAAAAAAAGGAATATATGCATGTTGCAAAATTGAATCTAATATTATAAGAGTTTATTTGAAATATATATAATTTAGTTGTAAAAAAATAGAGAATATACATTATTTCTATTATGATTATCTCTAAAAAATAATAACCGACCAAGCTTATCAAGTTGAGGGTAATTTTGTATATTAGATTGGAAACAAAAAGTAGTATCTAGGGTTACTACAATACAGAAGGGATAAGATAATAGTATAAGTAATTTTGGGAAAACATGCATGAGAATTTTGAATTTAAAAACTCTCAATATCAAGTCGGGATTTGATCGGAGAGATATCATATACAAATATGGAAACATCCAGCGTACATGCTTGTTCTTATGTCATGTACCTAGATAAGCGTCGATTTCTCAAAATAGGGACCGAGCCCAGACAACAGATGCACCACAGGATTCACCTATACGTACAGATATTGATTATAGGTGGATGGGGTTGGTAGACCTTTCCCACTAGAAAGGTGATTTGTCATAAACTATATGCTAATTAATGCTATCAACCCTCCATCAACCTCCACTCCAAGACAAAATCTTCAATCATCAGCACACAAAATTGTCTACCCTAAAAGATGAAGTCATGTCATAATTATTTTAGAGCGCTTCATCGTGTGCATGAGTCGATGATGCAATCCACTGGGCAATCGAGGGGTAATTGTAATTGGAAGAGAGGAGACACCGACAAGCGCGAGTCTTTCCCCTTGGTCAAGTGTCTCTGTCGGAGATCGAGCACGATGGGCATAATCTAGTGGAATCTGCTTAAAAATTAAGGCTCGTGAAGAACCACCAGGAATAAAAGTAAAAATTGAATACCTGCCTCGTTTGATATGGCAATCCTTCGACGATTCAAATAAATATAGCGATCCATCCAGCTTAGGTTGCTCCTTCGTCAGCACTCTATTAATTCCTCGCCTAGCTGCCAACGAGATTAACTCAATTATATCATTCTCCATTCAATATTGAAATATACCTATTAAAATCTTATTAATGAGATTTTTTTTCGTTTATTCACACACATATATAACCCTTCATCTCGTGAGAGTAGTTTAAATCAATTTATATTTTGCTTCTCTCTGGGTAGATACATATTGAATAAACCAACTTGGTATAATATAATCGTGCATTCATCTGTATCCCAATGGGTACGTACAATGATCAATGATGAATTTTCTTTTTAAAAGGCAGGATGAAGGTTGGTGAGGGGAGATGAGTCATGCATACCGCCACCTACCACCACCACTCGGTTTCATTTTATTGGTTGGGGGGGTAGGTGAAGCCATAGAATTGTCCACATTGCCTAGATTTGGACAAAAATGATTGTCTCCTACTGGTCCATTTTATGCCTTAATTTCTCTTACAAACTAGGAGCCCTTCTCATTGGACATCGGAGAACTCGGGAGTTCATTTGCAGTTGAAAGTGAACTTCTATTCTTCTGCGTGTGTATGAGTGTATACCTTATGTGGTACGTATCCATAATTCTATATACAGGAATTCAAATTTAAATATGGTAAATTTACTAAAAAGTAAATATCTTATAATAATAACAATTTATTTTGTTTATAATGTTCAAATATAATATTATACTTTAATAAAATGAGATATATAATAGTTCTATACAACAATCAATTCATAATGCATGGGTCCCCTTGTATTTTTAGCAATTGGGTGATGAGGGAAGACTGGTTTTTTTTTCTCTCACTTTTTCTAATGAGGGCAATTGAATTTTGAAACACATCTTAAACTGATTTGTGTGGACAATATTGGTAAGTATATATAGATTGTACGAAAGCAGAAGCACGTGTTGAATCCATACGTCAATGAAAACTCTTCGCATGTTGTCGTCATCTTCTCTCTTCTGATAATTGTGAATATCTACGCACGGTCTCGTGGTCCTATATGTACACATATATATACATAAATATGTGTATATATGATATCGAAACTATAGAAGGCTGATCTAACTCTAATCGGACTATTATTTGACGTAAAATTTCAAAAGTTTGAACCGGGGAAATTTTTTCATGAATTCAAGTCGGCCATGCCCCCGTTGAATTTTAAGACACCATACAGTAAAAAAAAAAAAAAAACTCGGAATGTGATGTCCTTCTCTTGAAAAGGCTCCATCAATCATCTAATTCTCTGCCTCAGTTTCTCTCTCAGATTAGATGTGTTTGTTGTTGAAGTCTTCCTCACCTAATGTCCACATTGCACCAAGCGGTAGCTTAGCCACTGATATTAGGTAGGTAGTTTCTTTAATTAATTAAACAATTGGATGCATAGTTTTTAAAATTGAACTGGGTCATGAATTGTTGTAGACATGGGTTCATAACTTGAATCGGGAGTTCAATAGGTTGAATCGCATATTTAATAAATAATATTAATAATAAAGTTATATAATATTATAATTTAAATATGATTTATAACAAAAATTATTAATATAATAATTATATTAAATAAAAATTTAATATAAAATATAAATATAATTCTAGTAAAATAAAATATATACATTATAATAGGTTTTTAATTTTTTTTAAATTTTAAATATACCGGTCTTTTCACAAGTTCAATTGGATTTATCAATCGAACTAGAAACCAGCCGGTTCAACTGGAGTTGACTTCATTAAAAGTGCAATTTGGTCTTTTATAGGAACCAGGTCGGGTGAGTAGCCGGTTGAACCGGCCGGCCCAGTCCGGTTTTTAAAACTATGATCATGTGTTTTTTTTTTTTTTGCCTTGCATCCAACATATATAATTACTACGTTAAGTCATTGGAAATTTACTGGGCACAGGTCGTACTTATAATTATGCTCAATACCAAGCACGGGGAAATTAGGAGATTGGGTCGTGCCAGAGGAGGGCAAAGAGACTTGGAACAAATTCAACAGTTAGTTGCCAGTCAATAATATACATGCATGTATGTAGTAATTATTCTATTGTGAAGTGTGTCAAATGAAGCATGTGCAGTTCGTGCCATCAACGTACGTCTACCCTAAATTAAGCCGGGCGGGCAGTGGGTCGAATTCGAAACGAAGAGTTTGCTCACCATATTCTTGTTTTATAAAATGCTGCTCTTCCTTCAACCCGACAACAACGTCAGTATCGCTCGTGCCGAACTCACCAATTTCCGACTTGGATATGACCGAGAAGCAGCAGCTTCTTCAGCTGGGTCGGTTGATATATCGGAATTCATCACCGTCTTCGATGTCTGTCATTTTTTGAGAAAGGAAATTATTAATAAATGATTTGATCCGGAAAAATTAAAATAAAATTATTACGATCAATGGTGATTACGGTATTCCGTCGTCACAATTCAATTGGATTGAGAACACAGAAATTAGGGGAAAATCCTTGGTGTCCTTAACGGACAGGGAATGAGCAACTTCGGCCGATCAATTTCATGCGCAGAATTTATCTCGTCACCTGTAACCGGAGTGCCTCGCGATATACATCTCAGGCTGCTAATCTCCGCCTGCTGCTTTTCTCTCAATACTTTTGCTCCCTTTTTGCCATAAGTACATTAAGAAGATAGCACTGGTGGTAACTTTACCGTCCCACTACATATTATTCGGTTCTTTATATTCAACCGCGAATATATCATGCAAACTGAACAATCGGTACTCAACATTGACCCCGTCAATGTAGAATCACCGAGGGCATAGTATAGTTCAAGAAACCGATATCCTCTAAGGTCCGATCCAAAGAGTCACTTATTAGCAGGTGCTTTTAGTAATGTGCTCTCGAAATCACTTATCTATATGAAAGTAAGTTTTAAATCACATAATTTCGCAGAATTATTTGCCGGAGAGAAATATCAAAATATCATGTCTTTTTGCATTTGCCATTGAGTCGTATTCCCCCGATAATGTCCGTCGCACATGGATAAATTATGTATATACAGAAGCAGAACTCTCAGCAACAGCTGGAGTATAACAACAACAATAATAATAATAATAATAATAATAATAATAATCATTGCATACCCGGCAAAATTACTTGTGTGACGTCCCACGGCTTCGTTCATCTGCAGCTAGCTCACAATCTGATATCAATGCGCCCAGCGAGGTCTGCACATTAGACCAATCCAAAAGGGTTGGTTTTGTCTCTGACCAAACTGGGCCAGTTTGGGTGGTCCAAGCCCGTGAGCTAAGTTGGTCGCTGGACTCATGGCTGAGGTGCGTACTGATTTTAGGTTTTGAACTTAATGCGGCTCTAGAACTAGGTCCATATGCTGTTGTCCGAGCCCTCGAGCGACCCGGGTCCTACGCAGGTCAGGCCCCTCCTCACCCTTTTTTTCCCCTCTCGCGGCTTCCATGATTTCCGGATGACATCCCAACGTGATTAGTTAAAGATCCATAACATATCAATTTGAAATGAATGTCATTTATGATCCGAATGCTCCTGCAAAAATTCAGCCGTAATTGCCGATCATAGTAAATGGATCTTAAAACCCCACAAGTTCAAGTGATTGTTGTCGTGCAAAAGTCAACATTTTTAAGTTTCTCAGTTTTCGCATCTTTATAATTACGCGCATGCCCAGCCCAAAGGGTAAAACGAAAAATGAAAAAGAAGGCTATAAAATTTGTGGTGCAATTGGCAAATTACGTCTGGTAGCTTTACTTGTAGCACGGAACTCAGAACTCACACTGAGTATCCCGTGACCGGGACAATAGGGCCAAGTCACTCGTGGTGTCTGTCATATAAGAGTGGGAAAAAGAAGAAGGAAGAAAAAGGAAAACAGCCATTCGTGTAAGATCATTAGCCAAAGGGAAGGGAAAAATAAATAAATAAATAAAGGGGCAAAGGGCATTTATTTGTGGGCATGCAATCATGATCATGGGAGCACGGAGAGTGCAATTTTACAGCACATATTCCATAATGACAAGGGGAGAAAAACCGAGCACAAAAGAAGGTGTAATAAAGAGAGGCTGAGGGCTTTATTACATGGAGAGAATGCCCTCTTTCTTTTGTTTCTTCCTCCTTTTCCATTCCATTTTGTCCTTGTAATATATATGGGAGAAATCAAGCTCCTCTCTCTCTCTCTCTCTCTCTCTCTATGTCCAGTGGATGGAGACCATTAGTGGATGTCATGTATGTGCCTGAGATAAGTTTTGACTTGCATGGTGACGACGATGATGGCAGTACATCCATGTGGGCACAATGATGAAGAGAGAGAGCAATCAAAACCCTCATTGAACTTGGTCGCAGAGCTGTGCGTTTTCCATAATTATATCCGTTCACATATTCACTCAATTCTTCCTATCCCAGTTATATGCTATGGATGTGTTCCAAATGTATATTCGGCATCGTTGCTGTAGAGCCGTCGAATAATCTATTCGTGCATCTTAGACCTGCCAAAATTTTGTGTCTAGAAACAGGCTCCACGGAGAGATTCTGCTTTGGAGCAATTTCCTGTGGAGAGATAGACAGAGATGTATATAGAAGGAGAATATACACTGTATGGATTGGATTATATACTTCGATATGTATTTGAAAATTGTATAAATAGAAAAATCATATTAAAAATAGTATCTATGAACTTAGATAGGTTAATTAAGTTTTATATATAAAGTGGTGTAGAGAAAGGGAGAGGGGAAGAATCAGATGTTGGGTTAACTTAGGATAAGATTAAACTTAAGCTAACTCAATAATATTGATAGTTTCAAGATTTTGAAGGCCACCATCCAGTGAATCAGGCTATACAATGGAGTATTATATTGCATATATCAAGAAAAGTGGACTTGAGTAAGTGAATTTTCTTTTTCCAAGTGCTATCTATCTATTTGTCATTATAATAACCACGGCCCAAGTGGGGAGCAACATAAGAGCTGAGAATCCCACTTTTCCATTATTTCTAATTTGATATAATGACATTATGTGAATCTAAAATTAAGAGATCATGATTTTAAATCTTATTTATAAAATTTACATATTCTTTTATTTTGTTTTTTCTCTCATTCCCCTAATTATGTGAACCTCCTTCATGATAAAAAAAAAAGATTGTGAATAAATTGTAGAGAATCCTCGCTTGATTAAAATAAGAGAGGGGATAAAATTGAAGAGAAAAAGGGGTGAGCTTTCTCGTTGACTTGCCCTAGAAAGCCTGGCAAATTTAGGGGTCTACTGTCAAGGGGAATCCAATCCTCCTGCAAGTGCTAAGGGGCTTTAATGAAACGAATGATTCCCTCTTTAACTATGGATCTCCACCCAATCGTCCATGAAAATGAGACCCCCACTTGAAGATTTTTAACCTCTCTCTGTTTACAGCATGCCATCGGTTGTAATGTAAGGAGGAGGGAGAGGGGAAAGAGATGAGAGAAAAAGAGGGATCACTGTCTTTGATTCCTTTGTTGATGTTGTTTTTGTGGGGGGAGAGGAATTAACTTTTGCACCCAAAAGGATGGTGCAATTCTCTTTTAAAAGGTCGTCTTTTTGAGAGAGACTAAAGGAGTGGGAATAGGAAAAACTCCACTCAAAGGTGCTTTAAGATCATGCTACATCTTTTCCTCCCTTTGCATTTCAGATGAGGCCCCCTCCCTCTCGTGTACCATCACTTAAACTCGGTCTATGACAGACTCTACGGATCAACAGGGTATGAAACAAGTTGAATCTACAAAGAATTCTTTTTGAAAAGTGCATGTTAGAGAGGACGGGTTACGCATATAACCTAAATGCAAATTGAACAGATTAATCTTAAAAAAAAATAAAATAGGGAGCATTAATCTCGGTGGGGAGAGAGTAAGAATGCAATTGGTGTTTAGTGTGGTTGCTGAGATTCTTGATTTGAAGTGAGGCCCCGACAATAAAGTTAGGCCAATGTGCAATAGAGAACATCTTGAATGGGAATGAGAGGAAAATTCTTCCACCACTCAAAGACCCTCAGCAACTTCCACCTCAAAATTTTCAGTGCCAGCTTAACACACTATCTGTAGCTCCCTCTCCCTCTCTCTCTCTCTCTCTCTCTCTCTCTCAACTTGTCAATATATGAATGGCCTGCAGAATAGGGAAGTGGGATTTTGTTCCAGAGAGGGGAGTTGAGAGTCTCATGCAGATGCCTAAGCACTATTCTTCAGATTGTGACAGTGAAATTGGACCCCCTCCAAACAGTTCTTTTGACTTGGCCCAGATGAGATGATTCCCTTTCAGTGATGATGACTCAGACTCGGAGGGGAGCCTATGGGACAGTCATAGTGCGGAACGCGCTTTAATTGTTCCAATGCTGCAATACGGAATTCATGAAAAAAAAAAAACGGAAAGAAATTGCTTAATCTACTTACCCGCGTGTGATTTGGCCTTTGTGTGCTCACATGTTGATTAGTTTTTGGCTGTATGATTCTCATGCGACATGATGAGGCTAATGTCAGCATGGTTGGTTGACAGTATCATCGCACTTATCTCCTCGTGCCAAATAAACAGTGGAATCAATTCAAATGTTACGGGGGTGAAAACATGGATTGATTTGCTGGCCCTCGAGAGGAAACAGAAGGAAAGTCCAAACATCTTGTGAGTCATCGTCATGATTAGAGCCTAGAGGCTGGCCGTTTCGATTCATCTGGGTCATCGATGTCCTGGTGGAAAATCGGAGGGTCTCTTTCTTTTACCTTTTCTTTTTTCGGAATTATATTTTTAATTTTCAAAGTCAATGGACGTTATTTTCTTCCATGTTTTATTTTATACTGTGGAATTTCTTGATGCTGATGATGACCCCATCTGGAAAGAATTTGGGTTGGGAGACACCGGTCCATTTCCCCAGCTGGCCATTTGATCATAATGACGGTCAACGTGAGACACGAGATGCATAATATATATATATGTAGAGGCTTGACAATACCATGACCAGTATAAAAATTTCTGTATTTGTAAAGCTAAAAATAAACTTTTCATTAATGAATATATTTTAATAATTCATTATCCTTAATAAAAATATCTGCTTAAATCTAGTAGATAAAAAATAGAGTTTTTAGATCTAAACTTCGACTTAATGGAGAGGTAATGAATTTTTAAATATTAACTAATGCGTACTAGTAAAAAAAAAGATAAACAATTGTGTTGCATTCCGGAATCCATACTAAGAAATTTATTGGAAAATTTTCTCAATAATTTTACATAAATATATTTGATTAATAAATTAACACCTTTAGCAAAAGATGAAGTCAATTTATAGATAATGGCAGCATGTCACAAGCAAATTCAACTCTACTTTGTCCAAAGCGATGAAATCCAATTTTCCACCGTGCCCTGTGCTTCATCGACCGTCCGAGATGATGGACCGACTTTGACTTAGATAAGGAAATAAATGAGTGTCCATAATTATTGTTTAACAGCTTAAAAAGATAAAGAGGGGGAAGCAATAATACTCTTCGAAATTTATGGTTTTATTATTTATTTTTTTAAAAAAGAGATAAAATAATAATGGAGGAGAATTTAGGAGACGGGAAGGACGAGGAGGGGCATTTCCGGAAGTCAAAGCAGAGATTCCGAGCGGACAAAGGAGTCAGCTTTCGCACAATCAACCAAAAAACGTGCGCTTTTTCCACTTTTCATTCCCATTTTCCCCACCTGAAATTTTACACTTCATTTTTTTTTATGATATAAAGAATTTATAAATTTAAAATAAAATATAAAAAAGAATGAATAGATATATAAATTTTATAATAAAAATCAAATATATATTTTTAATTATTAAATTAAAAATAATATTACTATTACCCCTCCTTCTATACTCTACATAAATCAGCTCAGCATTAAGGTCAAATCCCAAGTCTCTCTCTCTCTCTCTCCGCCCCCACTCTCGAAGGACGCTGGCTCAGTCAGCCTTACACTTCAAATGGCGGCCAAGAACAAGAATGCTTCTCCTCCTCCTTGCCCGGCGCCGTCCTCTCCCTCATCTAGTTACGCTTAACCGGGGGAACCGACCCATCCTTCTCTCTTTTGTGCGATCCAGTCCCTTCCCTTGACGTTCCCAGCTCCACCAATCCAACTTGTCTGAGACTCTCCTCAGCCCACCATTAAAGTCTTCCTCGGCCTCCGTGCCCTGCTTACTTACCCTACCCTAAAGCTGCCCTCCTCCTCCAACTCCAACTCACGAGCAGCTGAAAAAAAGAAATCCCAGATTTTCTCCTGTCATGTGTTTCAAGAGGGAAACTTGATCAATCTCCTGGCCTTCTCTTCTCATCAAGATATCTCTCGCGGTCCGGTCTCAATTTCGGGCTTGAAGTCTCCTACCGACAGCTGAGCTGAAGAGCTACTCGAAAGACCCCTGCCTGCTTTCTGATAAGTTCCAGAGCTTGGTGTAAAGAGAGATGGGGAGCAAATGGCGGAGAGCGAAGCTCGCTTTGGGGTTGAATCTGTGCGTGTACGTGCCCAGAACCCTGGAGGACTCGCACCCCATCAGTGATGATGCTTCGACAGAGAGACTCTCTCATGCCGCTCTGCTGTCACCGGGAAATTGGGACATAGGCCGTTCCAGACCAATGACCCCGACACCTTCCTCTCATGGCCTGAGGTTGTCTAGGAGTTCAAGCAAGTCGTCCAAGGTTTGCACTTTTGGCATCCTTCTCCTGTAACGGTTGATTCATATTTCAACTCTGTGGAGATTCCAGTTGTTTGGACTTTTTTGGGAGGAAACTGCATGATCAAGTTGTAGATTATTTGGTATTGTCTTGGATTTATAAGCCCCCATTTCAGCTAGTTTGAATTCCACTTCAGTACTATTGTTGTGGATCCTCCACCGTTCCTTTCTTCGCGCTCGCATTTGATGTTATCAGTGTAAGAGGAGGGAAATTCAAACGGTTATAATAGTGAGAACTATAAATATTCTTTTTCACTGAGGGAATTCTTTCCGTTGTTGCTTTATCATGAAGCTGGGGCGGTTTAAAAGCTTAGGCTTCCCGTCAAGTGTTTTCCTCGGATTTCTCTCTTGTTCTCTGGTTCCCAGTTATTTTGGGTAGATTCAGTCTGTTCTAGCATCTTCTTTTGTTTGATCATTTTGGGGCCTCTCTTCATTTCTGATACATTTCCCAGTTCGGTCACGATCACAAGGACACTGATTATCTTGAGCTTGGAAGGCTTCAGATCAGATCGAGCCCTCACCAAGTCATCTTTTTTCCTGACAGGATATCGATCGTGCTTCTATTGCGTCAGTTTTGGATTTTTAGGATTAAATTCATTCTTGGCTTTGGCCAAGATCCATTTGGTTAAGCTATCAATGCATAGCATTACGTAGACATTTTAATCAGACCATGAACTGTTTTGATCTTCCTCTTGAAGTATTATATCTAACTCTGTCCCACATCTCTCTCACATTTCAGCAAACTTGCTCAATTTGCTTGACCAAGATAAAGCAAGGAGGAGGGCATGCGATATTTACCGCAGAATGCTCGCACTCCTTCCACTTCCACTGCATTGCTTCAAGTGTAAAACATGGGAACCAAATATGCCCGGTCTGCAGGGCCAAATGGAAGGAGATTCCCTCCCATGCCCCTTGCCTGGACCTGCTTCCCCGTCTCACGAGAGGGCTGAGAAATCCGGCCGATTGGGACCACAGCGATGCTTTGATCACTAATGTTCGCTACCTCTCTCCTCAGCAGGACCCTAATCGACGCCATGTCATGCCCCTATTACAGGCCCCCGAGCCCGGCATCTATGATGATGATGAATCCCTGGATCATCACCAGCCTGAGAAGAGCTCATCTGATAAGCTCTCTGAGGGCAGTTCTGCAAGCACGATTGAGATCAGAACATATCCAGAAGTTTCAGCTGCTCCACGGTTCCAATCATATGATAACTTCACCATTTTGGCACATCTCAAAGCGATCCCTGCTTCAAGAAGCAGCTCCCAAAGCCAAACTAACTTCCTTCAAGTCCCTCGAATGCCTCGTGCTCCAGTAGACCTAGTCACAGTGCTTGACATCAGTGGGAGCATGGCGGGCACAAAACTTGCTCTGCTGAAACGAGCTATGGGCTTCGTTATTCAAAACCTCAGCTCTAGTGATAGGCTCTCTGTGATTGCCTTCTCTTCCACTGCCCGCCGCCTCTTTCCTCTCCGGCGGATGACTGATATTGGGCGGCAGCAGGCCCTTCAAGCAGTCAACTCACTTGTGGCCAATGGTGGGACGAATATTGCTGAAGGCCTTAGGAAGGGGGCTAAGGTGATGTCTGATCGGAAGCAGAAGAGTCCTGTGGCGAGTATAATACTGTTGTCTGATGGACAGGACACTTATACTGTCAATAATTCAAACAACAGTGAGTCTAAACCAAACTATCAGCTTCTCCTCCCTCTATCAATTCATGGAGATGGCACCTCGGGATTCCAAATCCCAGTTCATGCTTTCGGGTTTGGGACAGACCATGATGCTTCATCAATGCACTCAATATCGGAGATCTCTGGGGGCACTTTCTCTTTCATTGAGACTGAAGCTGCAATTCAGGATGCATTGGCCCAATGTATTGGGGGATTGCTAAGTGTGGTCGCTCAGGATCTACAGGTGATCATTGAAAGTGCACATAGGAGTGTTCGCTTGATCTTGCTTAGAGCAGGAAGCTACCCGAACCGTGTGTCAGTCGGTGGACGATCAGGAGTGATTGATGTGGGAGATTTATATGCTGACGAAGAACGGGATTTCCTCATTTCTGTTAATCTCCCGGTTGAAGCCTACAATTCTGAGTCGGGTCTTCTCAAAATTAAATGTGTCTATCGAGATCCATTGACAAAGGATTTATTAACAGTTGAGGGTGGAGAAGTCAGGGTTAATAGACCAGAAGCTGCTGGGGAACAGGCAGCAATTGTATCGATTGAAGTAGACAGACAGAAGAATCGGCTTCAGGCAGCCTTGGCAATGTCTCAGGCCCGTGAGGCAGCAGAGCAAGGGGACCTTGCTGGTGCATCATCAATCCTTCAGAACTGCTGCCGGGTTCTGGCTGACTCAGTATCAGCCAAATCAGGAGACCGGCTCTGCGTGGCTCTGGACACTGAGCTCAAGGAGATGCAGGAGAGGATGGCAAGCAGGCATGTGTATGAGGCCTCTGGGCGGGCTTACATCCTCTCAGGGCTGAGCTCCCACTCATGGCAAAGAGCAACTGCAAGAGGAGATTTCACCAATCGGTCAAGCCTCATTCAAGCATATCAAACGCCATCCATGGCTGAGATGCTCACTCGATCTCAAGCCATGTTGCTTAGGAGCCCTTCGTCTCAGACGCTTGTTCAACCTCTATTGTCCCCGAGTTCACAGCCAAAGCCTAGGTAATCCTACATGTGTGTTAAGGTTGCCTTGTCTTCCACATGTTGGAAGATGCTTGAGTTGGATTTTTGGTCCTTTCTTTTGTTTGTGTAAATGAATAAGAATCTGGGAAAATGTGCAGAGTAGGGTTACTTGTTCGATGGCAAGGTGAACGAGGAATATGGTGCTTAGATAGGCCATTTTGGAGAAGTTTTGTTTGGTTATTTTGGGGTAATGTAAAGAAACTAAAGCATGGCTTCTCTTCGCGAGGATTGAATGAAAATAGTGGAAAACTGTGGTACATGTTTTGTAGTTGTGGGGAAAAGGATCATGGGATGTATCTCCTCTCAATTCTTTCAACATAAATGTTAGTATTATCTAATCTTGACTATATCTGAAGATTGCTATGACTAGCATGTAATGTGGTGATCCGAGGCAATGGAAGGTATCGGATGGGATCAAGATGTTCTTCAGTAACTTTAAACTTGTACTTGGAGAAGTTGTAAGCAATCTGTTCCGCAACCCGACATTCAAGACCTGAACGAGACTCAACTGTACTGGGGACAGAGAGATTCGCAGCTCAGAATGTGGAACACCTGATAGAAAGGAAAACAACAAACGGTGAAATCCATGGTTAGTAGATGTGTAAATATGACGCAACTATCTGAGCTACAAAACAAATGTATATTGAAAGAGAAAATGGTATGTGACAATTAGTCGGCAACATGACACAATTTATGGAATTTATTTAGTCGAGAATCCTCTTCCTTCAAGTGCCCGCTGACATGCTGGCATGAAGTGATCGAGAATCCTCTGGACAGTCAATATCATAGAGAGCCTCTGCAGAGTAATGCACATTAGGAGTGAGGACATGAGCTATTGGGAACTTCATTCAAAAGGTTTAACAGGATGATGAAATACACCGGGATCTGGACCTCGTGTAAGTGGAAGGACTGTGTCCCCGACTTCAAGTCATCGCTAGGAAGACCGGCTGAGCAGAGTCTGCAAAAACCCCGTTTCACTTTGATTGTAATCTCATTGTTTTCAAGGAAGGAAAGTCTAGATTTCGGGGCCGTAGTAATTGCCATAGTGCTGCAGAAGTCGGAGCAGAAAAAAGGAATGTCATCATCGCTGAGTGTTTCTAAATGACTGTTGCAAGATTTTACTTTAAATGACAGCATTTGTCCAAGCTGTGCCTCAGAACAGTAACCAATATATATACTGATTCATACAGGCACGGTATTGTAGATTAGGAACACTTGGCAGACTGAGAATCAAATTTATATGAACACTCGGAACGAAGTAGCCAGGAGGTTCAATTTCTCGAAAGTACAGTGGAAAAGCACTACAAAGATTGATCCCGATTAAAAGATTGGAGCTGCAGCAACAGGAGCACATGGGGATTTGAGAATCAGCAAAGAAATGAACGTACCAAGTGTTTCCTCCGAGGCCAAGCAACTCAGACTTTGATATGAGCCTCAGGCAAAGCCATGATCCCACTTTCAAATGATGCCACACGATCACCATAAAGCTAAGACGCCGATCAAATTCAGTGCAGAAATGGGATGGATACTCCTCCAAGCAAGGGAACGAACTGCAACCAACCATAAACAGATGCTGCTTTGCCTGCTGTTGGCTGATATATAACCCGGTCAGGTGGTATCAAGTGCATCATTAACGAAACGGCCTGCCTCAATGCGGTCGACGGTCCAATGAACAATCCCGAAACTAACGTGTGCTTCAGCCGGCTAATCCACTCACTAATCCTGTGGAAAGAGCAGGAGGAATCCCACTTGACAAAGTTCTGGGCCGAGAAATTGAAATGTTTGGGCCGCGATGGGCTGAACAAAATATTATCTCTTTGCAGAGTTCATGTGCTTCTCGTCTTTGCAGAACTGTCCCCCGAATCGCCAATGCCACTGCCGCTCCCCTATTGGACAAGATTCGACATGGAATCCGCGTCCCATGTGCCACGACCCATGCAGATTTATCCGAGATTCCCAAAACGACCAAAGTTGCCCACGTCCAAATTAATTGCGTACGATGGGTAAAGAGGACATTATACCGGAGACCTTAAAAGGGACGAGGGGGAAATTTTCTGAACGCTGTCCCCACGTTATGTCTACTGAACTGATGGGAGAACCCACGTGCCACGTGGACTCAGACCTTGATGTCTCTCTCTCTCTCTCTCCCTCTCGCTCTCATCATTTGTCTCAAAACCATCCACATCATACACAGTAAGTGCATGATATGCAACTCCAAAATTTTACTCATAAATCATTTTTTCCCCTGAAGTTTTTGTCCACGAGAGTAAGTAGCCTGGTGTTCCGCAGTAGTTACTTGAACACATGGCACCGTTTAAATGAGAATGAAAGAAGATGTTGTCCCTCTCCGTTCGATAATCCAATCTTCCTATCATATTGCACTTCTGATAATCGCATTTATGAGACACTGGCATAGTTCTCATGATCGGGTGGTGTGCATTCGCCTTACTTTAGCTCGTGAATTTGGTTTACAATTTAAAACATTCCCAAGATCTCACCTCCCTCCAAAAAAAAAAAGAAAACTCCTGTGAAGAAATATGAACACATTGAATGTCAACGGTCGAAAGCCAGGAGTGCAACGGGAAACAGTAGGCGGTACGGTGTCACGGGGCGGTGGCACAAAGTAAACGCACCGACGCGTTTCCCTCCCCCCACGGTAACGGCCTTCTCACCCGCTAGCCGGTGGTGAACGCAAGGTCGCCTTGTCCGGGGTGAGTCACCGGGTACAACCGGTCATTCTGTCGGCGGGCACCGCTGTGGGCAGCGACCGACACGCCAGCTTCGTGTCCAGGTAATTCCAACTCTCCATTAAAAACTTTTAACCGCCATTACAAAACAAAATACGAGAGAGAGAGAGAGAGTCTAAAACTCCCAGGGAAGGGTCGTCGTGCCTTCTGGCTGGCTCGAACGCTGACGTCACGTGGATAACCTTTGGGGATCCGTGCTAACAGTGTTTTTCTTTTTTTTTTACAGAGACCATTAGGTGTGTCGCGGAGTATGATAATTGGGTGTCCTCCTGATAGCTAATGCTCTGATTGGTGGATGCGGGACCCACGTTGTCCTTCTCAGTTCCGTGGAAGGGGACGTACTGTATTGTCGCACATGCGACCACTAAAAGTGACTTTATGTGGCACACCCCACCACCCCACCCCTCTCGAAAAGAAAAAAAGAAAACAAAAAAGGGGGGGAATTTCTCTGTCTTGAAAAACAAGTTTTAAAAAAAAATCGGTATCTTGAAATATAAGTTGCCATATAAAAATAATTAGTGATGGCCCACCAATAATGATATTAATAATTATAATTATGACAGTAACAATCTGATAAAGTTGTCTGACCAGCTATTACATTTTCATTTGTTCCTTGGACTTAACGTCAATTGTTTTTGTTTTATCCTTGCTATATATACATATATATATGTGTGTGTGTATAAGTTATCATAAACGTATTTGCTCATGGAACTGCTGAGATTGGATATACTCTCTCTGCCGGATTCATTCTTCAATTTGCTAGGCCCTTTCTGTGTCATCGGTTAAACCTAGCCCCATATATATATATATATATATATGTATGATGGATTCGAATAAAAAATTGCGGTCAAATTATTATAAAAAACCAAATTACACTTTCAATGAGGTTAACTCTAGTTGAACCGGTCAATTTCTAATCTAACTGGTAAATCCAATTGAATCAGTAAAAAATTAGTTGATTTTAAAATTTTTAAAAATAAAAACTTATTATGATATATCAATTTTATTTTATTAAATTTATATTTATATTTTATTTAATATAATTGTTATATCAATAATTTTTGTTATAAATAATGTTGAAATTATGATATTATGTAAATTTATTAGTAATATTATATTATTAATATTTTTCTTAAATATGCGGTTTAACCTATCGAACCTCTGGTCCGATCTATGAACACATGCTTACATCGGTTCCCGGTTCGATCCATTTTAAAAACAATGAATAAAATTTATCAAATTGTTTTTTATTTTATGAATTCAAAAGTGTTAAACTCAGAAATTTTACTTAAGGAAAAGATGTATAGAATTAGTATAATCGAATCAGATATATATACATATATCGTGATTATTTTTTTGTTTTTTTAGGTGGAGTCAACTAACGTAACCACAACTGGCTAACAACTTGTTTTCTAATCAAAGCAAACCCCACGATGATGCCGCGGGCCTTTTTTCCTTTGGAAAAATGGTTGCTTTATGCCGTGGAGATAGGTGTAAACATGATCCACATAACTATAAAAATAAAAATAAAAATAAAAGATCATATGAATTCCTCTTATGCCGTTGTGTCTTAGGAGGAATTTTTCGAGTAATGCCGTCACTAAATAACGGACCAACAAGAGAAATCAAGTTAACAGTATCCGTTAATTTTAATATGAGATCAAGAATCTCATACTTCGACTTTTAGCACTGATATTCATCATCCATCCATCCATCCCTATTCCGTTCTATTTCATATCACATTGCATTTATATGTATTTTTATTCTACAGATATCTCGATCGAGAAACTTAACGCATTACAGGTAATTGAGATTTAAAGCAAATTAATTGGTAAAAAAATCTCCAAGCTGGAGGATGTACGCATCCAAGACTTATCATCGTACGATAATCACTTTTCCCCATTTTTATTTATTATCGATTTTATTCGTCAGTGGGGGGAGGATTTTGCAATATGGCGGCCCGCAGACAAGTCAGACAGCACCAGCTGTCGTCACACAATAGGTTGACTTAGAACTGAATCAGCTTCAGCTGCCAGGTGTCCATGCTCAATAGGTCGAGTTACGACACCGAGCACCTTTGAATTTAGTGTGCTAATAAAGTTAGAATTCGATTTGGGTCCATGATTTTAGTTTTGAGAGATTTAAAAAAATAAAACAGTCAATGGCTGAGATTCAATCTCAGGACTTAAACGGCTGGGATGTATTCACTCACCTGGCGGACACCCTGCTCGCGAATTCCGAATTGCAATGGCGTTAGCTATTACCTGTGGCGGAGATGATTCCGGGGTCTGTGGGCAGCGGGCTCGATGGTAAAACTGGCGAAATTTTGGTTGCCACGTTGAAGAACGTGTGGAGCGTCGGTGGCGAACGTGCGAGCCGGGTCCCACGGGCCACGGGTAACATGGGCTCTCTACTTGCTATCACGCAGGTGCCACGTGCACCCTCATCCCGCCCGGTTCACTTCATTGGCACACACCGCACAGACAGAAACCCCTTCGTACTGGTCGAAACGTGACAACCAACATGTTACACGACAGCAGGGGCGGCTATGGCACTGTTTCCCTCTGGTCAGCTCGTGACAGCTTCCAATCCAGTGTTTCATGCACATTAGCCCACATAAGGACCATAATTCAATTTTGGTTAGAAAAATAACTCTCGTCGATGACTTGCTGTTGCATGCGTTCGGTCGAATGCATTTGTGTTCGCAAATCGGCATCATTCGGTAGGTTTAAGGGATGCATCTAATTGAGAGGGTCCATAGTCTAATGACGTGACCAAAATCGGCATGAGAAACTCGCATAATGATGTTGGGTCGTGTCGTATTGGATCCTTGTCCGCAGGGATAGAATAAGGAGAGGGACAGGGACTCCATCTATGATCAATCCTACGCCCATGATTTATGCCTCCCGACAAAGACTCGTTAAATTAATTCAGAAATATAAGATGAGAAATGAAGTTTGCTGTAATAATATCGTTATCAATGTGAGACTAATAGGTCTTGAATTCGAATTCTCCTGTATGATATATATATATATATATAATACGGAGAAATCAATCAATAAATCGACATTCATCATCTTGGGTCCAGACGCATGTGCTTCTTCTCCCAAACTTTGCACTCATACGCCTCGTTTTCCTCCCAAGCATGTGATGGAATAGGAGAACAAAATCAACTAGTCGTATTTTCCACCTCCTCCCAATTTCCCCCACTAAATTAGCGTGGCAATACTTCGGAATTTCATTTGACAGCGACAATTGCAGCATATTCGAACCCACAATTGACTTTAACGGTCGCAGCTCATGGAAGAAAAAAAAAATCCCCGAAGCCTTAAGCATTCCGCAGCGGCGCCGGTTGGTGAGGCAGAAATTGATTTTGATTGGGAGGTGGGAGCGGCAGCTGCATATGCATTCACCGAATGATGCCATTTTCTTCTTCTTATGTATATTTCTACTTTAGATGTGGAGAGCGAATGTAGAATTGTTATTGGGATTGCATGATTATCGTGCAAAAAAAAAAAACATCTTGCGTCGTGAAGGCAACTTCTCCATGGAGACTCACCCTCTCAATGCCTAAACTATACTAGGGTTTCTCATCAAAAGTGGTTCTATGCATCTGTATAGTCTCCGTTTAACACCCACAAGTTATGTGTTCGATTCTTGCACCTTTTTATTTATTTATTATTTATGTCATTCATTCTAAACTCATGAAATTGACTCACGACTGAAGAATTTATTGATTCATCCCTTCTTTCTTTCTTTCTTTCTTTCTTTCTCTCTCTCTCTCTTTATTACTTTTAAAGAGAATAGAAAAGTGTTTGGAAGGGAAGTGATTCATAGGGTGCAACTCAAGTAACCTAGCTAGAACCAAAAGAACAAAAAAGAGAGAGAAAAGGGTGCATGAAAATTTAGAGGAAAAGGCACAGAGAGAGTATTTTGGAGGGTTTGATTGATGCAAAGAGTGCAATCGAAGTCAAGTTCATAGAAATGGTGAGAGCCAGAGGCTCATCATGTCTCATAGCGCCCCAAATGAAAATGCTTTTGCTTCAATTTTAAGGCGGCTTTCTGAGGGCCCCCGCACTCGCAGTTGGCTATTTTCTATTACCAAATAGGCATCAGGTTTTGCTAATTCTTTAATTAATCCAAATTGGTAAGGTTAAGTAAGGACAACGCGTTTCTGTTTTCGAGGAAACTAATATTATTTGGGTAATCAAGGGCAAAGTGCAATGATGATGGGGGGATGGACATACGTTTTTCTGTTCTGCTTGGGTGAATTAGCAGATCAATCGATACGTTCGGTCCCATGGTGGGCGTATGAAAGAGCTTACGATCTCACCCACCCGACATAAATTGATTGAGGTGATTCAGCATCTCTGAAGATATCTTGTTCGAGTTATGCGAACGAAAAGAATTCATATTTGAAGAGTTTTATTCCTCAAATGAACCAATAAAGTTAGAATTTAGATCGATTAATGTCCAACAAACTTCTACATATCATTCATGCGACTCAAATAGAGAGATGAATTTTATGAACTAAATCAAAACTTGAAAATCACAACTTCCGACATCTAGAGTGAATGTCAAGAGAGAATGGCGATGACTGAATATATATATATATTTTTTTGTTTTCCAGTACTGCCAAGTAAGAAAGAGAACATGCAGAGTGTTATCGGATGCATGGTTGACAGTGGTGCTACACCTCACCGTGCATATCGACGAACACTGGTTTCCAATGCTGGAAAGGAATTTTCTAAGCATAGGAGCAGAATGGATAATATTAATCTCATCAGACAGCATCGTCTGTGTTTTTTTTGCGCCTTTTTCGGTTCTGATAACTGTCAAGACCACATGAGCATGTGCTATGTAATTAGCATCAAGCCGGGGTTACACATATACAAGTTGGTTGAAATATTTCGGTATATCTTTCCTTTCAAACATGATCTCGAGTTCGAATGCTGTAAATAAAAATAATTTATATTAGGATAATTTTATTCATTGAGTGAGCTGATCTAGCTTAGATTGAATTAGTAAGAGATTAATAACGCCTGCCTACCAATAACTTATATCAGCAATATGGAATTACTAATCGTTTTGCAGTGATGTGTGTTTAATTAAAAAAAATAAAGTTATTTACATTATTATTATAATATTATTATTTTCCCCATTTCATTATTCGCTTCACTGTACTTCTTTTTCCATGATTTGATCATAGCCGAATCACATGGACCGGACTGACACACTGAAATATTTAGCCGTTCATGCTAAAGTGCTCATTTCACGTATTATATCAGGATATCATGTGACGTGACCATTATGCTACGTAAGCTAAATTAGCGTCTATTTTAATTTTAATTTTCTATAATATGGGCGGTGGGGAGGAATGGAATTCAATTTTGGTCGCTTGTTTGTCTGTGCCACTATCCTGACTGGCGCATGCATGCATGGCTGACTATGGACGGGCTTACAGGCTTGCACAGCTACGCACCCACATGATACACTGTCCATATTTTACACGTCAAGACAGACGCAAGGAAAAGAAATGCCTCCGAGAAATCAGTCGTATGAAATGAGCGAGACCGATACATTATCGTGCCGTTCCGCATCTAAAAAGAAAACTATTTTTGCCCCGAAAGAGAATGATCGTCCATCCTCAGCCATGAGAGTACAGCTGAGTACAGAATGGGTAGCTATTCATCCTCGTAGAGGGTTTTGCTCAGAGTTCATCCATGAAGGAAATGGTTAACATCTGTACCCAAAATGTTCAGCATCCTGTTGGCACTCTCTTTTCTTTTCATTTTCTTCCCCTTTCCATAGATTTGCATGGCTGTAATTAAGCAGGGAAGGTTCCCACTTTGGAGTTTTGCCTGAACCCTAGTTGGGCACATCGAACCCTCCTCTGAATCACCGAAATAAGAGAAAAAAGCGTGCGCCCGATTTTCTCAAACCGTGTGAATGTTCTTTGATGGGGGAAATTTTTTTTTCTTTTTTTAAAAAAGGATGAAATACCTTGATACAGGGCCCGGAGAAATCCCGTGTTCGATCCTCGTACGTAAAACTCGGTCTCATTCTTAGCTCGCGGGCTTCGTCGATGGTCGAAAATCTTCGGTTCCCTTCAACATTGAAAAAGCTTAATTGTCATTGTAGTGAGTAATAAATCATGATTATGTCTCGATGGTCAAGGGAATATGGAGATGGGACGGACATATTTCACGCGGTTACTTGGTGGCAGGGGCATTATTATTACGTTCGTTCCTGGAGGCAACTGACCTTTCCTTAAAATTTTTTTTTTCCTTGGAAATTTCGGCCTCGCATGTGAAGGGGACCGGGGCGGGGTGGCGGTGGGGTTTGGGAAAGATCCCTGGTAATTGCAAATAGCGGCGCGGTTAGTTCCCAATACCCAACTCCGGTCAAGTCAACAGGCCGTATGCACACGCGCGCTATAATTTATGGAATCGTAGATTCAGTTTCCCTTCCTTCCCATCTATTTCCATGAAGACATGGGGTATGATTTTTTTTTGAATTAGCATACTTATATGGAAAGCATCTCGTATAATTGTTGTATTATATTAATAAAATATCTTTTTTATTAGATAATTATACCATATCAGTACTTTTTAATTTGCATAAAACATAGGCAGAGTTTTCTTCCCCTTTTTTTCTGCAGTTTTCATCTTCATAAATAGGCTATTTCGGTCGATTTTGCGACCTGTTCGTTGTGATCGAGTTAAGGAAAAAAAAAAAAAAAGAAAAGGCACTCGGATGGTTTCATTTTTCTATGATAATCCTCTCAATTTAGCTATGTATTATCTATCTAGTCATGCCCAATATAATGAGCAGCCCATAGGGAGCCGAGGAAGGAAGGTGGTGAAGCTTCAAAATCAAGGAAGTAAGGTTATGGTATGGGGGAGTTAAAAGACAGCTAGCAATGAATGAGGATTCTCACCTACCAACTTAACTCTCCTCCTCCTCCTCCTCCGCCCCTTTTTAGACCCTCCATCCCCTGTGTCTCCTCTCATTCACTCTCTCTCTCTCTGTGTCTATCTTTGCCCCTTCCTCTGTCCTATAAAACAGAGCACAGTCCCTCAGTCATAGAGATTATGGAGGAATAGAGAATTTCTCTTGGGCCCTCATTCTCTCTTCTGCTCTCCTCAAACCCAAGACCAGTCGGTCTCGGTGCAAACTTCCTGTTTCAGTTTATTCGGTCGCGTTCGTCGCCCTGAATTACGAGTCTTGGTTCGTTCTACTCAGGGGTCCTTCGAAGAGGTTCGGCTCTTGCTCCACCCACCATCAAACGCTTGTCAGCCCCCTTTCACAACAAAAGTCGATTTTGTCGGTGCAAATCACAGCACACTTTAGGCCGTGAATTGTACCCATGGCTGGGGTTTTTCTCCGTCCCTACGGAAACTCGGGACTTGGAAAGTCTCTTCTCTTTTAATACAGTTGAAGGGCTCTGCCCTCTCTTGAACGCTATTGAAGCATTCACCACGACTGAACGAAACTCTGAAAGTTTCGAATCTTTGGTGTCTCGTATCATTTCAGAATATGCTATGAATTCTACTTGAAATTCTTTGAAGTTTGAGGCCTACAGTTGCCCAGGATTGTCCTGGTTTGGGGCAAGTGGATTGTGTTTGTGATCGATGCGCTCTCCTTTGCGGGTTTTGCAGGGAATTTCGCCGAAATGTCTGGACCCATTCACAACGGCAGCATGGAGGAGTTCGATTGCGGGAGCTTCTTCGATCACATAGACGACCTCCTAGACTTCCCCATGAATGACGAGTACATCGACGCCGGCCTCCCCGCCAAGATCGACTCATTCCCCAGCATTTGGTCCACCGAGTCCGATACTGTCTTCTCCAACAATGAGTCCGACCTCTCTGCTCAGCTCCCCGTTCCCGTAAGTCCCACAGATATCCTTGAATTCCTGCAAATTACACTCACAATCGCATATTATTGTGTGAACTTGCACTCAAAAACGTACTGTCTGCACTGAAATGACGGAGGGAGTCAACTCCGGAGAGCATTCAAGTTCGAGTATTAAATTGTAGTTTTCTTAGAATAAGGGACATCTACAATCGTAATTTATGATAAATAGTGGGGCGGTGCCTTGCAATGATCTCTATCCGCAATCACATGCCCGATTGCGTATCAATCAACGCTGTTCGGCTCCTTGCCCTTTTTCATATTCATTTTTAAGCGCGGTGATGCTTTAAATGTGAGCCGCTGGATCGACACAACATAGGATAGGGCACTGCTCTAGTCGAGTGATGGTGCCAGGCTGGCACAGGGGGGTTGAAAAATTATTTTGGACGTGAACGGCGCCGTTTGGTTGCTGCCAGCATGTAATGACCCGAATGTTCGCGGATCGACCCGATCCGAGATACAGCGAGGGAAATAATTGGTGCATTGATTAGCAGCACGTGACTTGTCACCGCCCGGGTTACAGCTCTTTTCTTCGGGACCGGGGCAAGTTGTCCTTTTGGTGGGGACATCAAAATTCTTTGTCAAAGGCTTGCAACACTAAAAGCTCCGGCACGATTTTACACTTTGGAGAATGGTTAGAGTCAAGGGTGTCTGTTTGAGTCGTTTAATCCCGATTAGGACTCGACTGACTCGGGCACTCTATGGACTTTGTGATTTGCAGTATGAAGACATTGTCGAGCTTGAATGGCTGTCAAACTTTGTGGAGGATTCCTTCTCCGGCGGTGGAAGCCTCACCGTCAACTACTCTACCGGACAGGACTCATCCGGTCTCACCAAGGAAGAGCCATTCCAGCCCCAGTTCTTCTGCACTACCAGCCCCGTCTCCGTCCTCGAGAGCAGTGGCAGCAGCTCGCCCTACGGCGAGAAGTCCACCACTAACGGCCCGATTCCTGTCCCTGGTGGCCGGAAGGGGAAAGCCCGTAGCAAGCGGGCCCGTCCCGCCTCATTCAACCCTCGCACCGCTATGCAAATAATTTCCCCTTCGGCCTCTTCTGTCGCCGAGAACTTGCCTCCGAGTGTTTCCCCAAAGGCGGTGTCCGATTCTGAGAACTATGCCGAGTCTCGGCCTGCACCGGCGATCAAGATACTGAATCAGTCGCAGGAGAACACCGAGCCTAAGAAGAAGAAGAAGAAGATCAAATTCACAATTGTCCAGGGATCGGATGAGGCCGTTGCAGGTGACAGCGCCCCATCGGGCCAGGCGGTTAGAAAATGCCTGCACTGCGAGATCACGAAGACCCCGCAATGGCGAGCCGGCCCGCTGGGCCCGAAGACCCTGTGCAATGCATGTGGCGTCCGCTACAAGTCGGGCCGGCTCTTCCCTGAGTACCGGCCTGCGGCCAGCCCGACATTCATCCCCTCGGTGCACTCGAACTCCCACAAGAAAGTGCTTGAGATGAGGAGCAAGGTGGAGTCGGGAGCAACCACGGGTGACCCACTGGAACTCATCCCCAACCCAGCCATTCAACTGGACTGTATGTGATGCAATGATGCAGGGGAGACAGGATCGAGTTTTCCACCATAGGAGATGACTCCTCCCCTCCAGTGATCCACCCCGGTCGTGCTTGTATCTGTCGTGGTTATATTTCGATTCTTTGTTCAATTGTTCTTTTGTACAGGGGACGATCGGTTTAGTGAGTAGTGATGACCCGGTTGATTGTAGTCCGATTTGATTAGTTTGAAAAGGGGAGGGAGAAATGAGAAGCTACAGCATCAACCTTAAGGGTAGATTTTCAAGGTTAAGACGCAGCCATTTGATTAAGAATTACCAGTAGTTTCTAAGGAAAACACAGAGTCGGGGAGGACTATGTTGTCTCAGTTTTGCTTTAGATTTCTGGTCGTCATCCAATGGTTCCTGTGCCATGGGGAACTCTTTTTGCAGTTCAGCTGTAGTTGGAAAACGAAAGAACACATTCTGAGATCAGTTCAATGAGATTTGATTATCTCTTTCTCTTCCACATAATGCCTGTGTATAATCGGCTGAAATCATTAGAAACGATTAGATTTTGTCAACATATCATTTTAGAGTCATTCCCATCGAGGAGTCAGGGAACCACACGGATAGCTGATGCAAACCGACCTGATCCGGGATTCTGGCTGAGGTTCAACCCGGAATACGCATAACTACGGTTGTGCCCGTAAAGGGAATCCTAGTGAACCTTCAAATGACCTTTCTCTGTCATGTAATTATCAGAGAAGGGCCAGCAAATTGGCCCAGAAAGATCTGCAGAATATTTTGGCAGTAGTTGAACAGTAATGAATGTCGAGCAGGTTCACGGCTATTTTCTTCGAACATGAATTAACCATTATTTTACTGATAAAAAAGGACAGTGCGGTGTGGAGAAAGAAGTTGCACCGGACAAATAATAGGAGAAGAGAAAGACTAGACGACAAGCCCCAAACAAAGAAGGTGGGGGTTGATGAGAAAATGATGGCATATGATAAGACTTCGCCATACAGGGAATGCCTAACCGACGATGAATGATTATTTATCAAATTTTCAGCACAAATCACGGAAATTTGCGTGGAAAATGTTTAAGAGTTAATTTTTGAAATAAATAATCTTCCCCGTGATCATTCCAATTGAAATTTAGTAAGTTAACCAATTGGAGATTTGACTTAGGGTAAGGGGGTGGTTTCCAGTCATGCGGCAGCCCACTACTCAGATACCCTATTCGTACCTATCATTTTTTTAAAAAAGATTTTGCGTTCGTTATGTAAATCAATTCTTGTCCCTTTTCTTTTTTTGGGGCCCATAATTCAATATGCAATGTTGTGGTTGTGGTACAGTTGCCAAGCTGTATTTTTACATCCAATGCTAGGGTATGAAACTAACTGAAATCACTTAATGGTCGATCAAAGCTAAGCCGATGCCTGAATCGAGGTTACTTGTGGCCGGCAAGTGAAAGGCTCCACCGGCAAACTGGGTAGGAGGTTTTTAGCTGAGATATCCAAATCTTGATGAGGTTGAAGCTGAAGGATCAGGCAACACGTCCGAGTCTGACTAAACACATCTATCTAACTATAAGCCTGTCGTAATCAAAACAATTGACGAGCAATATCTCAAAAGTTTAATCGCTGGTAGTTCCTTCAGTTCGGATGGCCTATCGTGGGGTCGATGGGGTTTGGGTCGCCGAAGAGTGGGCTTAGATGGGTCGCCAACGGTGGAAGAGCTCCTTCTAACTCTCTTCAGGGGCCTGCAGCAGCGAGTATCTCGGCCCGGTGTGTCGGGTCGGGCCTCTGGGTTGCGGGCATATCAACCATGGCCAGTCCTCTGTTTGTTGCTTTCTTGGTTGCATCCGAAACATTTGCTGTCGATCAAGAAATCTCGGACTGCAAATCTTGGAGTCTGCAACATTCATTTTCGAGAGAACTGCCTAAGAATATGAAGGCTCTGAATGCGCCGCGACCTTGTTCGCATCTAGACGAATAAAGAACTCGGGGTTTAAGCATTCTGTTTCTGCGCACTTGTTCGCTAAATCTGCATCAACACCGTTGACTAGAGGAGTGAAGCCTCCTATTTTGGGCCTCATGGGCCACAGCTTAGACACGTCACATGTCGTTGGGTCTCCATGTAAATGCGAAACGTGCAATAGCATATCGCCCGATCTTGGCCCATAATCAGGCCCCGCCTGCGCAGGGATAAAACTGTGAGGGCGTTTATACAATGATTCATTGTTTTAGCCTGTTATTATGGAAACTAGTGAAAACATAAATAGCGGGATCACATCAAGAACGATGCAAAGTGTAGTGGCATTGTCCCCGATCTAATTCAATTTTCGTTAGTGGGAGGACGATTTCATGGAATGCGTGCCGGACTAGTTCTCGCAGTCTTGATGCTGCCGATGTGATGTCCACATTTGGTAGTGCGGAGACAAATTACAATTCCAGCGGGGAGGTCACTTGATGATAACGAGATTGTGACTGAGAGACAACTGAATGTACACCCGAAGCATCTTCATCTAATCTTCAACACTCCTGCTGTCCTGAGAGCGATACAGGCGAGCTTCGATGCATTTGGCAAACTCATTTCCATCATAGAGACTGCTAGGGATCTCTTGCTCATTGTGTTCGTGGCAGTTTCGGGTCAAGCTCGTGCCAAATCTTTTGAGCATACAGGTTAATGGTATGTGACTGCCATAAATGCTATAAGTCAAAGCAGCATCCAACAGGGTCGAGACAATGGTTGCCCTTTTCAACGGATCAGAAGCAGGATGCTATGCCATGGAACATTTTCTTACGGAAAGATGGCATTCTCAGCTTTGCAGTTCAAGCATGGAGGTTATGCGTTCCCGTTTTGCAGTTGTAGCTAGGAGTAGACTTGTCGAGTGCGAAGTCGCTAAATGAAAGCGTACACGTAAATCAGATAATTCTCGTATTCGTTAAAAAATCGGATCACGGGGGCATCCACCTGCTTGTGCTGTCAGATTTTGAAATTCTGGTGTCAAAGGAGAGACGTACCGTTGGGGCTGAGTCGGGTCGGCACGGGTGTGGAGGACCATTTTTGAATGAAAGGTATATGTTTCTCCGAGCTGTCGAATGTCCATCCATCCATTTATTATATTTATTAACTTGGAGGAATCAGAAGAGAGCAGCATATCCAGGGATGGTGGTCCAGGAGGGAGTATACTCATGTTCCCGTTTCCTGGAATCCTGATGCGGATGGACCCGCCACCACCAGTGAACCGTAAGCTCACGACTCTTGCTAGGAGCCAAGTGTCTCCACATTTACGGCTCACTTAAGTATACATCTAGTCGGTCGCTATTCTAAAGTAATTCTTTCTACATTGAAGCCGTATTAACTTGCCAAAAAGGGAGGAGAAAGAGGAGTGAAGAGGTATATATAAGAGTCTCGCAGGTAAAAATTGGACTTAGGGTTTTTAATTAAATGTCGAGCCGATTGGTGATACAATTCTATCAAGATATCTTTCACTCTGGTGGCTAACCCATTTACTATATATTGCATCGGAGATAATTTACGAATGAGTGACCAAGATGATGTTATATATTTTATACAAGTTGAAATGTGCTGGTCGATATAGCGGCTGATTTTCTAGCTCGGTAGGGTTTACATTTAATTTTCAGAATTTGTGATTCGTATTTATTAATATGTCGCGTGGACGTTTGTCGACACATTCGTGATTCACTCTCATCCACTTATTTTTGTGGTCTGAGTTAAAAGTGGATTTTGGTAAATGATTGGGGAGACCCAAGACTGAGCGAAAGCCGGTTTAGCGTATCACCTTGATGGGAGGACAATATGATTATGGTCGAGACCAAGGAGTGCCAAGCACGCGACCTGCCCACCATTGCGAATGATGGAAACTTAACACAACCGACGATGCCATCACCCATACATACGCATGTCAAAAAGCAACGCTCCGATATCGATCTCCAATCGTCGATTGGGCTGACGGCAATGGAGATATGACAACCAACAGTATGCTTGACAGTAAATTAATATAACTTCAATATGGAACAATAATGTGTAATGAGAATCGCATTTATCGGTGTGAAAACGCGATTCAAATAAGGATTTCCATTATCGGATTCTACTTGAACTCAGTTCATTCAAGCTTGCTGGTGAAACCCTAGCAACTCACTAGAGTTAGCTAGAAAGCTATAATATCATACATTTAATAGGTTATAAATAACTTATATTGAGGCATATTTATAAACAAAATATTCTCAATATAAATTTCTATCATTTATAACATATAAAAGATTTTATTTAAAAAGATAGAGATGGTTATTATGAATGTCATACATTTTGGATATACGATGCAAATGAAGCCAAGCTTAGTAGGGAAATGAACGGGACAAAAGCAACACAGTGGCCGCCCTGTTGCAATCCGTGAAGGCGTTAGGTCGGGTGGAGAAGATGGGTATTAAGTTGTCGGAGTGTTCTTCACGTGCTTGAATCCACATAAAGGGCCAATTGGGCGGCAACTTTGTGGTCCATGGTCGGTTAAATCGCTTCTTCTTTTTTTTTTTTTTTTGCTTTTTTCCCTTTTCTCTCCGACTTACTCCCACTGAATTTTAATCATTTAGCATTACTCGTTGGTAAAATGAGCGATACTTATCATTCTACGTGCCCTGGGCTCATTGGCTCGTCGTTCCTAGGATGAGGAGGATCCGAGACAAGCAGCACGGTCACTCACAGGTGTATGGCGCATTGATTGCCGAGGATTTCGAATGGGTTCTCAAGAGGCTAAAGCATGAATACGTACGATAACAACGACCCGGGGGGGTGATCCGTCTGAGTTGGATGAGAGAATTGAATGAGAGTTGATTTGGCGCACCATCATCTCTGGAACGTTAAAGAAGCAAAATTAGGCCCAATCGGCTGGATCAAGATCCCCTGTTTGGAAGGATTCAATCCCACTGTGCTCTTGATTGGATGCCGACATTTGCAAGGAGAGCTAGCCGTTGACGATTTGCTGGGCCTTTCGAAATTTAGAAAGGGGACATCTTGTCTTGTCCTCGACACTCACGTAATATAAAGATGGCAAGATTTCTCGTAATCTCTCCTATATTAGCAATATTGTTTCTTAATTCATTTATACTCTCTCTCTCTCTTGTATTAGCAGTAATGCTTAGGGGTTACCATTTATAGCCACATATATGGTCATCTTTATGGTACGTAATTGTTGAGGACAAGACAAGATGTCCCTTTCTAAATTTCGAAAGGCCCAGCAAATCATCAACGGCTAGCTCTCTTTGCTAATGTCGGCAGTCGATCAAGAGCATAATGGGATTGAATCCATCCAATCACGGGATTTTGATCCAGCCGGCTGGACCTAGTTTTGCCTCTTTAACGTTCCAGAGGTGAGAGTATAAATGAATCAAGAAGACGAAACAGAGGATTAAGTGCAATAATTTCACTATTATTTTAAAATAAAAAAAATCTTCAAGCAAGTCCTTGTCAATAAAAATCCTATACTCACGATGTTACTTTCCTTTCAAGTATTGTCTCAAGTTCGACTCATGTGAATCGAAAAAATTTATGACACAATGACTCCTAAATTTTATTAGGTATATACTAAGGGAAAAAAAAGAAGAATAATAAAATCTCATTCCCCTTAATTTTCAGTGCCCATTATACCCTTCTTTTTTAACCACTGCAATCCATTTTACGTTAAAAAGGGAGGGAGATTCTTGGACAAAATATATGAAGTCAAGCTCAACGCGTGTATGTATTTTTCCTCATTCATGGCTACAGCCATCAATCACGTCGTGCGCCATGTGGATTTGCTGACCAATGACTCAATCTTGGCATCATCTAAATTAATTTAGTGGCACCCAAAAAAGGCTTCAGATTCTCAAAGAAAGAAGAGCAGAGAAAACAAGAGTGGGGGTCTTCATGGAATGTGCCCTCCATCTAATTATTATTATTATTATTTATTTTTTCAGAAAAATGTCCGTTTGATTATTAATTTAAAAGCTAAAAGTTTTGCCCTTTTTTTTCCCTCTCTCTAATATAAAAAGATGTGCATGTAAATTGGTCTTCAGTCATAATTGTGAGGGCAGTTCAACAACCCTGACGTAGCAATTGTCTTCCCTAGCCGTTGAGACCATTTTAAATACAACGGTAACGACACTGGTCGACATTTTTTTTTCTATAAATCAAATGTTATTAAAAATTCATTGATTTATAATTAATTTAACACGAACCATACTAGCTTGCTTATGAATAAGAATAGAACTCTTCAAATATAAAATTATTTATATTCAAAAAATTTAAGTTCATATCTTTCATAAAAAAAAGATATGTCAAATAATTTTAATTTATTTATATTGATATAATCAATAAAATTCTACATTTTAAAAAAAGAAAGGTAGTAAATTTTTTCTCATTTATCTCCTTCATTTCTTTTCCATTTATTGAAGAATTCTATATCAATTTAATTCTCTTAGTTGAGCAAGCTTCATACCCAAGATAATGTACTTTGCATACGGCCTCCGTAGACACTTAGGCATCTCGTGCTCCAAACCCAAAAGATATGTCAACTACCCTCCACAATCAGCCAAGATCTGAACCACACATGGGTATTATTGGCATTTCAGTATCGGACAAATATGAATTCGGTCATTCCTTGAAAAATTAATTTTTTTTATTTATCATTAGATAAAACTTTGTTATATCATATGGAGGACATAAAAAAAACTAATTAAGATGGCAATTAAAGGGATCGTACAAATATTGAGCCTTCCTCTGGTGGGGCTGACAAATGAAGGAAGGGAAGGCACTCTTCGCCTCAGCGGGCAAAATCTTGGGGAATCTAAGCCAGTCTAACTGAGCTCCTCACGCCATCAATTTCTATGTACATCCAAGGGGACCTCGAGGGTTTCTTCTTTGATAAATTAGGGTTTTGGTGAGGCAGATGACGATGATGTCACCTCGAGATCATGAGATTCACGCGCGGGCATCTACGATGATGCGGCTTTCCTTGAGGAGTGAAGCCTTCTTGCAGAACAGAGATGATTTGGGGACTATGAGATTCACGTTTCCGACCGTAATGGTAAGGCGGCATTTTCAACCTTAAGCAACTGATAACAGTTGGCCGCGTGAAATCCGAATTGATTCTTTCGCTTTTAAGCCAATCCACCTATCTTCCTCTTGCCCGATTTGAAATTGAAGACAAAGTCTATCTTGTGTATATAATTTGGCCAAAGACCCAAATCCTCTTGCTTCCCCATATTTTGGGTTTGAAAAAAAAAAAAAAAGAACGGGCGCAAGCCACAAAATTTCCTATCAAAAAATCCCAACTAAATAAATTTCAAATTAGAATAATATAAATGCAAACATTTTATTACTTCAAAAGTTTTATTATTAATAAATCAAATCACCTTAAATCTACACTTAGTCAAAATTCATTGGGAGTTTTGGATTTTATATAATGGTGCAAGCAAAAAAATAGCGTACCAATATAATGCATAAGTATGAATTATGTTAGCAACAATGGGTCTGGTCAGAAGCCAAATCAAAATTCGTAGTTGACTGAGGTATGAAATTTCTCTGTGAATTTTATGCGAAAATTAATGTTTGTCCTGTTTTGTCGGGAACAAGGAGGTGGTGCTGTGTGGATAATCGTGCACAGATGAGACTTGTCACTGCTGTAAGTTTTAATTGAGAGGGCAACGAATTTAATCGGCTTTCTTTATTCTTTCAATTAAAAGAAAAAAAAAGAGATAAATCTAAGTTTAAACTCTCTTCATATATATATTATATAAAATTTTATTATTTTTATTATTTATAAATGAATAATAATGTGACAAAAATTAATTTAAGTGAAAATTGAATTTTATTGGATATTATTAATTTATAGCGGATAATTAGTTAATTACCAGCTGCCACAGTCTGTCGCATGCTTTCAACCGTCGTGGGACCGTTTTCCTTTCCGGATTGGCCATCCCATCATCCAGCAGTGCCAAGCTGCCTCGGTGCCTTCCGTTTCCATTCACGACATAAATAGAAATGTATTGTTGGATGACATATATATATAATAAACTCATGCTCTTGTCTTATGCATTATTCGAGGAATTTCATGATTGATTTCTACCGAAGAACATGAGATTCTACATATAGAATAAAAGACTATTTTTGTCTAAAACTGTGGATTCCTTTTTCTTATTTTTCTCACTCAACACGATGCATGTGATATCATATATATATATATATAATTATAGTAAAAAGAGTTACATATTTACTTATTTTAATTTTAAAATTATATATATTTTAAAATAATTATTTTATTATTATATATTTATTATAATATATTGAAATTTTAATTCTAATGGTATACTGACGTGATTGTTATTCATTGACGTGTCATAATAATATGTCGACAAGTTGTAAATACAGCAAAATTTGACTAACGTGACGATAATTTTACTGATATGTTGTATCATGTGGAGTCCTTAAATATAATGTTAGCTAATTATTAAAATTAGAATATAGATATTTTATGTATTCAAATACGTATGACTAAAATAATTATTTAATATGTATAACAAAAATATAAATAAGACATATATAATATTCACTATAACTTCAACATAAATAAATTATAAAATGATATCTCCTGTCTTGTTCATCCCCAGATGGGTTTTTTTTTTTTTGGTTTAACCCTCACTGAATATAATGCAGGAGAATATTGACCCTTTTTCTCTTATGAATTTCCGTGTGCCATCATAAATTATAGATAAAGACCTATAAGAAGGGAATTGAGCGTACGGCAGAAAGTTTGGGAAACGTGAGAGGGCTGCTGCAAGGGATTGGAGCAGAAGGCAGGCAGAGCTTGACGTGTATGGTCGATACATGAACATGAACCCATCTCTCTCTCTCTCGATCGAATCGAGCGGTGCATTATCAGTTATCTAATCAGCCTCTTAAATTATTTAATCTTTTTTTTTCATTTTAACTTTTGCCTGCCACGTTCACATTGATCTGACATTAAAATTGCTGAGGGAAGATGGAAGAATTGTACCGTGGCTGCCGTTTTTACTGATTCGGTTAAAAAAAATGTCAGTGCGGTTCACACGAGGCTGGCCACAACTTCGTAGGATGCTATGGACACACCTGATATAATTATACTTTTTTTGGGCATATCAGTTCTAAATCTAATAATCTAATACATTGAAATCTTACTAGAAGATATATATAATTATGGTAATTATGAAGATATTATCTTGTGACCATTGAGATTTATGATAATTTATTAAGTTTAATTCAGATTTATTATGGTATTATAACATTATTTGTTTCATGATTTAGAAACATTATGAAGCTCATAAATATTTTATGTGCTGTCCCCTTCGTGTAATCCTTTGAATCACATATTAAATATATATATATATATATATTATGCAGTTTTAGCCAATTGCCCACCACATTTATGTCTTCCATCTCTATCCATTATATTTTAAATTTTATAATAACTAATTTATACTGATTAGATATATGTATATATATTAATCTCTCGTAATAATAAGTGTGTCTCACGTGCGACACACGTGCCTTTTGTACCGGTAGCAATTAAAAGGTGGACGGTAGACTCAGCAAAGTGGGAGGTGGCGTGGTAAGGTCAGTCCTGTAGGGTCGGTATGAAAGCGAAATAATTAACCCATAAACAGTTTTTTTTTTAATTTTTAAAATTTAAATTTAAATGTTATAAATTTGTATACCAGAAGATTGACCCAAAAAAAATAAAAAAGACTAACCATTCTTAGAAGCTAATGGATTACAGTGTACTCTCACCCTTGGCCTTCTCCACCACCTTCTCTCGGTCCATATATACCCCATCCGGACCCTCTCACTCCTCTCCCACAGAGACCTAAGACTCACTAAGGCCTCTCTCCCCATTGAGCTTCCTTCTCCCTCTCCCTCTCCCTCTCTGTGGTTGTCTCCTCCTGAGATCGTAACCTCAAACCAGCTCCGAAGATGGCCAAGGATGTGGTGGAGCAAGGGTCGTTCTCGGCCAAGGACTATCACGACCCGCCGCCCGCTCCACTCATGGACGCGGCCGAGCTCACCAAGTGGTCCTTCTACAGGGCCATAATCGCCGAGTTCATCGCCACCCTCCTCTTCCTCTACGTCACCGTCCTCACGGTCATCGGCTACAAGAGCCAGACCGACACGACCAAGCCCGGGGTCGGCCAATGCGACGGCGTCGGCCTCCTCGGCATCGCCTGGGCCTTCGGCGGCATGATCTTCGTCCTCGTCTACTGCACCGCCGGAATCTCCGGTACCATTTTTCCTCGTCTCCTTTTCTACACGTTCTTACCCATTTATTTGGCTAAATTATTGCATGACAAAATTCCTTAGTCTTACACCACTGATGATGTCCGTTTGATCGGCAAATAGGTGGTCATATAAACCCGGCCGTGACGTTCGGGCTACTCCTTGCCCGGAAGGTTTCCTTGGTTCGAGCCATCATGTACATGGTCGCCCAGTGCTTGGGTGCTATCTGCGGAGTCGGGCTCGTCAAAGCCTTCCAGAAGTCTTACTACGAACAGTACGGCGGCGGAGCCAACGTCCTCGCCGACGGCTACCCCACCCGAGTCGGTGTGGGGGCTGAGATCATCGGGACCTTCGTGCTCGTCTACACAGTCTTCTCCGCCACCGATCCCAAGAGGAATGCCAGAGATTCCCATGTCCCGGTATGTCCACCGGCCCCTACCTATGAATTGTTTATATGATCTCTCACTATTCATGATAGTAAATCCAAGCAGCTTTTTAATTATTTTTTTAGCAATATTTCAATGCCATATACCTCAACTTATCCTTTAAAAAAAAAAGCACAATTCATTATTAATAACTGTACTCCTTAACTTCATCTGTTGCTGCCTATAAAACCATAAATGTCTGTAAAGACACGTATAGATAGATACATATAGTATTTTTATAAAGGTGAGAATGAATTGTCCTCATAAAATCTTAGCTTGAATAAATACTTTACGCCCACAGGCATTTAATCGATTCCCTTGAATTTTCAATCTTAAATTCCTGAATGGGAACAATATACGTGCAATAATTTATTTACCCCTTACGCTGATTCAGTTCCGACCGGGGTGGTCATGATTCATTCGGGCTTCTGATGCAATTTTGGGATCACACGAGGAATAATCCATAAAAGAGTTTCTGCCGTCCAAGAGTTACTTGAAATTTATGTATAAAATGATTTCACCCCCCAAAAAAAAACTTTAGGAATGAAATGGAACCCAAAGTTCAAATCTTATCTGATTTTTCGTATTCTCCTCTTGTTTTTTTTTTCCCCACCATGTGATTGTGAGCATCACATGGTCCCCCCCTACCTTTGATGAACATGATTGTTACGCTGAGTCACGCTTGGATCCATTCATCTATGCCGCACATATGATTCAAACTCAGGACCACCAACAAAGGTGGAAAACATTACATTGATCAATATGAAAGTTGTTCGGTTATATCTCAGGCATACCGTTTACCGTGGAAACAATTCAACTCATCAGGCTCCTAGCAGTTCTGTACATTGGATCAACCCTAATATTTCTCATGAAATTAGATGCAACATCATACATTTAGTTTAGTATAATTGATACATATATATTCATCCAAGTAAATCCAGACCCATTGATGAATTTCAATACGACAGTTGTTCGCTTGTATCTCGGGCATACCGTTTACCGTAAAAACAGTTCAACTCATCAAGCTCCTAGCAGTTTTGTACATTGGATCGACCCTAATATTTCTCATGAAATTAGATGCAACATCATACATTTAGTCTAGTATAGTATAATTGATACATATATATTCATCCTGGTAAATCCAGACCCGGTGATGAATTTAATTATTCAGGAAATTAATCAGTGGGCGGATGAGGAGGAGGGAGCATACAGAATATAATGAGTTGGCCTTTTATGGGGTCCCACTAGTTAAAACCATTTTTGTGACCACAACTTGCTTGGGCACCAAAATCAGTAAGCTACATGCCAAACATGGGTTATTTGGGAGGGTTAGTATCTCTTATAAATGAAATAGCATATTCAAATTTTATAAAATAAGAATATTTATAATTAAAAAGATTTTTTCCTTAGTAGATTAGTAAATTTTGGTTATGAATTAATCAATTTATGCAAGAATTTTGAATATGGGAGGGTGGAGATGAGAGGCTGTCTCTATCTTCTCTTTTGCTAGGTGGATATGTGACCTAACTTTGTCTTCTTCCTCCCGGAAAAAGGGGGGAAAAATGGAGTTAGGGTTCTTCTTTCGGCGAGTATCGTAATGCGGTGCCATGTGAAAGCTAGCTAATTGTTTGTCTAGCTTGCTTTTAATCTGGTGTCATATCTACTCAGTATTTGGGGTTCTTCCTTCTTGACTGATCACTCGGTGTGCTGATGATGTGTCTTATGTCGGAAGGTATTGGCTCCTCTGCCCATTGGGTTTGCGGTCTTCATGGTTCACTTGGCCACCATCCCGATCACGGGGACCGGCATCAACCCAGCGAGGAGCCTCGGTGCAGCCGTTATTTACAACAAACACAAAGCCTGGGATGACCAGGTAACTGCTTTGTCACTGTCACGAAAACAAGATCTGTGCCTGGCCATAAAATTTCTCAAAGACTCAATTTCATAAATCAGTCTCTAAATTAAAAGGAAAGAGAATAAATTCTCTAGATCATGTGACTATTGTGTTCTTATCTTACAGTGGATATTCTGGGTCGGACCCTTCGCCGGGGCTGCAGTAGCAGCATTCTACCACCAGTTCATATTGAGAGCCGGCGCAGTTAAAGCTCTTGGTTCATTCAGGAGCAATCCCCATGTTTAAATTTCCTCCCCCAATTTTTTTTTAAAAACGTGAAAAATGGGGAAACTAATTTCTGTGCTGTTCTGGATGTCTCGTGTGATGTTCTTTGATATGCAAGTCGCCCCCTGTGTCGTCCCAATTGATGTATGGTATCTGCACTTTGTCACATTTGAATTTCCTAATGACATGCATGTTGTCCTCCTGCCTATGCTGATCCAGGACCTTAGACGCAACCCTCAATCTAGATCTTAAATATTTCGAGCTCCACCAACGTCGACAGCTGACATGGACCCAGCAACTAGAACATCGATTGGAACCCGGTCGACAATTCCCTATAAACTGATGATGATGATACGTTTCTTTTTGAATTAAAACTATCATGTGTGTGTCCCGAAGCCAGTCTGACACGGGTGCTACAAACCTCGACAGAGCTACCACATCGGTCCGTGACAAACTTAACTACGGTTGGGCATAGCCATTGGTGTGTAGAAGTCCGTACCAAGTCTTCGGCCTCCACCCCCCAAGATCAGAGTGAGGGTCCCCGTACGCACCTTCAGCGGTTTAATTTCTTGCGAATTCGAATGCATGATCACGAGCGGCAGCCCCTGCGGTTACTCTTCTCGGTAATATACTAACTCTAGTACCAACGAGATTGAGCGCAACATTTTTCACTGACATATAGGGTACGGATGATCGGAGAACAGTAATCGATCGGTAGAAGTGGTCTTGGTTTTGTAGTTGAGGAGGTCAGGGTAACCCGTTCTCTCTTATGTGGAGACCAACACTGTGGGCCCACATTATGCAACAGCCCATGCACTTCATTGTGGGCCGCCACTGCTGAGCTTATATTTATCGGCCCATGTTACAGCGGGCCAGGCCCATGATATCTTCGTCACTTCGAAGTTTTCAGATTACCCTCCCTCAGTCTCCTCCCACTCTCGTTCAATCTCGTGCTGTCCCGGTTCTTCGGGTTCTCTCTCTCTCTCTCCCCGCTTATTAACTCGAATATCATATACAGTTCAAGTTTTGGTCTGCTAAGTGAATCGAGTAGTAGTAGTATGAGCTCGGATCGTCAGTAGGATTAATAATGTTGACTGTCTTATTTGCCTGATCGGATCAGTTATACTGATGGATCTTTGATAAGAACAGGTTACAGTTGATTTTCGACCGATGTTGTTGAGAATTTCTCTTTGATCAATGCTGTGCGATACATGTAATCTTCTGCATCTACTGGCAACTGTAGGAATTCGCTCGAATTCTGTAGTTTTTCATTGATGTTTCTGAGAGGAGATGATAAACACAGCTGGAGGATTTTATGCTAGGAATCCAGATTTTGACATTTTACGGAGAAAGGAGGTTGTTCTTTAATTGAGGCTCCAGTATTCAGTGGACAGCTACTGGCATTCTGAGAAATTCCATATGGAGTATCAGTTGGAGGGGCACCTTGTCCGCTGTACAGTAGAGACCTTTCATCTTTAGTAGTCAGTTTTAGTGTCCTAGGTAGGTGGCTCGGTTGACTCAGTCAGTATTGGGTATACATGAAAGCCGATAACTTTAGTTTATTTTGCATCTAGTTTGAGGGGGTGGAGTTTTGAAGGGTTGCAATGTGTACCTCAGTTGAATGAGTGGTCAAGTAAGTAATGGTCTCTGTTAGTTGTCTGATCAGTGGTTCTGTCTGATCTGTAGTATCTTATTTTCTTGCTTGGATGATGTATTCCTAAAATTGTCCTTAATCATCTAATCAAGCCTTAGTTCCCAGTATACAGGCTGATCAAAGTAAGAGACAAAATCACTGGTTTGGAACAAATTGTAGTAGTTTACTTGAATATGAACTTCAGGTCTCAACTTGCCCAGGGATTAGGAATGTCTTAATTTTTTTTCCATTATTTTTTGTTTTCATTGCAATATTCTTGTGCTGCTCTATTATTGATCATATTCCAGTTTTATTGTAAGAGCACTTGCCTCAAGCAACCCTTGGTAAAGTTCTTGTACATTTTGAAATAGTCTTTATTTTCTCTCCATTTTTAATTTTAGCTAGCATGGAAGCCAACAGGGGACAAAATGGAATTCAATTGCTGCTTGCTGCGGAACAAGAGGCGCAGCACGTTCTTGCTACTGCCAGGGATGGTATTTTACCTAACACCTATTGCTCTTATGGTGCTTTGAATTTTGAGTTTACTCTTTGAGATTGCTGAGTTAGATGTATGTGCTGATAAAGAAAATATTCCTAAGCATATGGACAATTAACTGTACAATGTATGAACACTTTGACTTAGACAACTATGAGATTCTACCATTTACATTATTCCACTAAATCCTGTTTGCAGCAAAAATTTCGATTGAGACAGGCTAAAGAAGATGCTGAGAAAGATATTGGAGATTTCAGTGCCCATGTGGAGGCAGAGTTCCAGAAACGATTGCACAGGTGAGAATAGGAAAAGGAAGTCACTGTTGCACTTTGCTAGTGGTTTGTCCATCTCTACTTAACGTTACCACCTTGCATGTGATGGGACAGAGCAGTGGAGATTCGGGTGCTAATGTGAAGCGGCTTGAGCAAGAAACTGATGCGAAAATTGTTCACTTGAAGACAGGGGCTACAAGGATATCCCATGATGTCGTGCAAATGCTTCTGAAGCATGTGATGACCATGAAAAACTAGGGGCACCCCGCAAACTCAATTTGTGCAGAATTTCTAGTCACCATTTAGATTATATGGCATACTGCTGTGCCTGTGCGGAGCTTCTATGTGTGAGTAAGTTTTTGCTATGCTCACCATTATCTGTCATCAACATTGTTGAAAATTAAGCAGCTATCTGTATGATTCCGTATGCTATTGCAATGCGTAATTGATTGATGTTTCCCTCCTTTGAGCAAATCCCAGCACTTGAGACTAATTGCTAGCTCTATGGGTGTTTTTTTTTTTTTCGGGGTTATAGGAAGGGAAAGATTAGGTAGCCAACTGTAATGAGGGATGATTCAAGTAAAAAAAGGGATGTCATTTCAAATTGATATCCTGGCCCAAGTACCTGTTGCTTACAAGCAAAAGACTAGAAGGAATCTTCAACATATACATTCCAAATAATAAATTGACACATATATTTGTGTATGGATTTGATATTTGGTACTGAATGATCTCTTTCTCCTCCCCTGGAACATTATTTTGTAGGTGAGCCTTTCAGCCTTGCAGCTCCAAGACTCGGTCGCTGAAGCAAAAAGCAGCACTTTCTTGTTGTAAGTTGCCTGTTTACTTTACCCCAAATTGCTACACACAAGAGGAAAACCAGATAGGTGATATTTTGTCTAGTTCTATCGTGTCTTTGTTTCTTGGAGCAAGTTTCAACCAAACAAAGAAGCTTCCTTCCGAAATGACTGCCTTCTGTTTTTCTCTTCCCCCACTGATTGATTCTTCTCTTCTCTTTTTTTTGCTCCCGAGTTTTGCTTTCTTCACTGATAAACGAGACCACGGAAACTGAAAGACTCGGAGCATGTTACCTCAGATTCTCTCTACCTCTTACCTTCCTCCTGCCATTACAATGGTCTTCTCCCATGTCCTGCCTGCTTCACTACAAAGTTGCGCGAACGGGTATACCTTTAAGATGCTTGTTCTTTAACCAAAAGCCCCCCCTGCAACTTCCTATTTCATTTTCAAGTCCCTTTCTTGCAGAGGGACATCGGCCTGGCCAGAGGGATGGATTGGGAATTCCTTAACCCGATCAAAGATCCCAATTATCTGACATCTTGACTTAAGTGAGGATTAAGGATAAGACTAAGTACGATTAAATGGATTTAGTCAACAGCTTGTATGATGCGTCAATCTGCGTGGTCCTCCACACAGTCACTGGGATAAATCATTATTCGTCATCAAATTGTACTTCATAGTGGATCAGAGTCATGATCAGCGTGGGCTTATCGTGGCACTTGTCTCGATTGTGGGTTTGTTGGGAGCACTTAAAGATCAGTGAATTTCTATCCTCAATCGATCCTGAGCCTCACCAAAATAAGATCTTTGGAGGGTGATTTTCTTTACTGTCGACCGTAGGGATCTAATTATGATACGATGTCTATCTTATTTTAACATGAAAGTTTTGAGTGCTAGGACTTCTCCTACGGGCTATCAATAAGATTCCCGATATTTTCTGCCAGAATGATCCACCTAATTTGACCTGAGGGGTCAACAGTGAAGATCTCCAGGCCTCCAGCTTCTGACCTTACACTTGACCCGCCATCGCTTCTGACTTGGGAGCACGTAATGGAAATGGCTCCACTTCACTCCAAGGGGCCCTCCTTCGGCTCACAAATGGTTGGCTTTACATAATCAAAGGGAGACCAAAAACCCTCAATAATTAAAGATATTAATTACACGTGGACACCCAAAAAAAACGCTTATCATTATAGGTCTAATCAGCAATTAATTATTGGAAAGCAGGTATTCCTTACTCTTTTTCATTGGGAAAAAAATCCTATTATCTTACAATTATTCGAAATCTCCATTGCTAGAAAGCCTTATGAATATGAAAGGTGAAAAAAAATAGATAAATAAAATGGAACAAAAAATCTGATAATAAAACCAAATTTGAAGAATTTTTTATTCAAATCCACATATTATCGGATCTAATTTCGCACTACCCGCTCTGCGTCGGTGGACCTTCGCTAAATATATGATTAATTAATTAATAATTAATTAAACATAAAATGGCAGACCACCGGCCCCACCCAATTCGGTAGTCTGCCTGAAGTGGGGCCCTGCGCTGCGCCGAGCGCGGGAAATGATAGCGAGAGACCGGAGAACTCTCCCCAAATGACCGTTGATCACGGAAAAACTTTTCATCTACTGGATCTTGGCCGTCCGATCGTAACGGATATGCCAGCGCCACCCCCCTCCTCCGAAGGCTCAACTCTCGGAAGCGACCAACTCCCCCTGTCATCGTCCTCTGTTGTTTTTAATAATTAAATTAATCAATTAAAATAATTGATATTCACAGTTTATTTACCGTTATAATCTCGTGCTCAGTCTCATCCTGCATCCACGACGAACCACAAATCAATCTTGTAATCAATGGGTGAATTCTGACAAGTTTATATTTCTGTATATTACAATTATTCAGTTGACATCATAACAATGAATGCTGTTACCTTTCTTGGTACCGGACAAAATAAGCTCACCGCTATTATATTTCTAATTGGACTCCGAGTACATTTTAATCCGTATTTAATTTGTTTTGCTAATTGGCAAAGGAGGAGCCCCGAAGAAAATGCGTAAAGGAGGAGAAATAAATCAACATGAGCGTATCGATGAGGATAAACTTGAGACTTGGAGGATTATGCCAACTTTATCACCTTCACTTCTCCGTGGGTTTTGCCTTTTTAAGATTCAACTAAGAGGGAATGTGCACATAAAGTAATACTAATAAATTTTCAATGATAATAATGTTAATAAATCATGAAAAAGAAGAGGAGGAGGAAATAAGAATCTAAGACGCGGTTAGAATAAAAGCGAGGAAGTTAATGCTGTCGCACGATAATTAATCATGGAAAAAGTCTCCATTTGGAAGATGAAAATGGCATCGGCTTGTCTGCAGAGCCAACTCTGTTTCCTTCTCTGAAGCTTTTTTCCCCCTTCTCCGTCTCTCTCTCTCTCTCTCTGCTCTCTCCTTTTGGCTTCTTCTTCTCTGTGTCTTTTTTACCCCTGATCTCCTGCTGTCTCCATGGAACGTCATCGTGCGTCTGTTCGATCGAGAGCCATGCGTTAATTGCAAACACAGAGAGAGAGAGAGAGAGAGAGAGAGAGAGAGAGAGAGAGAGACTCCGGAAGAGTTGATATGGAAGCGCCCCGGAGGATATTGATTTGCAGATGAAGCAAAAGGTTTGAAGTTTTGAGTTTTCATTTTCATTTGATTGATCGTGGGAGAAAACGTTAAGCAGTTGGTATTGCATTGTTATCACAACAGTAAATTGATGGCTTTTGGATTCTTCTCCATCTGCAAGTTTTTAAAGGTCAGGTGCTTGAATCGACTTCGTCCTCGATCCCTGAAGTCGACATTCGCTCGACAAGTAAGGCCTGGCGTTTCATCATTCGTCCAACTAACTCCCGATGTCCGCACACTGTGTTTGATGCCCAGAAATCGATCCTCCTGCAGTTCTCATCGTCGTGATCTTATCTTCTAGTCTGCTAGTTTATGAATTCATTTTATGTTCGTTTCAGGCTGTGACAGATAGACGGTAGGAGATCGAAAACCTCAAGATATGGCCTTCAACGGGCTGTTAGAGATGAACGAAGAGCCCGTCATAGACACGAACAAGCTCAGCTATGAAATCTTCGCCATCCTCGAAAAGAAGTTCCTGTTTGGCCCCAGTGACGACTCCAGGGTATGGATTCCCAGACAAGTTCCGCACCGGACTGAGACCGAAACGGAGCCCCAGGAGTTATTGCCCTGTAACCAGAACGAGGAGCCCAGTCCCCTCTCTGTGTCCGGAGGTGATCCGCGGCCAAGAATCCGCATCCTCAGTATCGACGGAGGCGGCTGCAGCAGCGTGGGAGGGGTTCTTTCCTGCAGGGCGCTGGCCTACCTGGAGCAGGCGATAAGGGAGAAATCGAACGACCCGAACGCGACGATAGCAGACTACTTCGATGTCGTGACTGGGACAGGGATTGGAGGTGTTGTCGCGGCGATGCTGTTTGCCACGAAAGACGGGTCTCAGCCGGCTTTCGGGGCGGAGGACACGTGGCGGCTCCTCGTGGAACAGGGGAAATGGACTTCCAACAGCAGCAGCGGCCGCGGCGGTTTCATACAGCGTTTGTTTCGTGGAGGAGCACGAGGAGGAGGGGGCCGCAATGGTTTTGAGAAATTCTTGAGAGAGACTTTTAGTGGCGGAGACAAGGCGTTGACTTTGAGGGACACTCTGAAGCCGGTTCTCATTCCGTGCTACGACCTATCAACGGCGGCGCCGTTTCTGTTCTCGCGGGCGGATGCCCTAGAATCCGACGGCTACGATTTCCGGCTCTGGGAGGTCTGCCGGGCCACTGCGGCCGAGCCGGACCGGTTCGAACCAGTTCTCATGCGCTCCGTGGACGGGAAGAACCGGTGCATGGGGTTGGACGGCGGGCTGGTGATGAGCAATCCAACGGCGGCGGCAATCACGCACGTGCTGCACAACAAGAAGGAGTTCCCGCGCGTGCGCGGGGTGGAGGATCTCCTGGTCCTGTCGCTGGGGACGGGTCAGGCGATTAAACCGGGTGGCGGTGGCGGTGGGCTCCATCACGATAACGCAAAGGGCTGGAAGGCCAAGGACTGGGCTCAGCCTGCCGTCCGTATCACCGGCGACGGTTCCGCCGATCTCGTCGACCAGGCCGTGGCCATGGGTTTTGGCGGCTGTAGGACAGGCAGTTACGTCCGCATTCAGGTAACTACTGATTTTACGGTTTTTCTTTTGGTTGGTCCGGTTAGTATCCTCACCATTATTATGTGCAACTCCATCAAATGGGAGAAAGCCTTGTGTGCGCCCGCCATACCAACGTGGCAGCAGTAGAAGTTAGTGTATCGAGCCAGTAACAGGCTGACAGCTCTGAGGGAAAGTCTCTACGTGTAGACTGCACGTTGACTCCGTCCGCTCCGTCCCGCCGTCGGACTCGAACACGCTTTCTCCCCCGATTTCTTCTTCCTCCGTAGCCTGAGCTTTATCAATGACTTGACCTGACCTGACAGACACCTCATCTTCTTTCTGACTCACTTACCTTCGTTTCTTCCTCGAGATTTTAATTTCCATGAACGTGCATCATCAAGCCCGTTTTGTCAAGGATTCAGATTTTAATTTCCATAAAATGCACTTTCCTTCAGATGGTGGACAAAAAGATTCTGATCTAAGGTTTCTTGCTTTTCAGCTTTTGAAATTGACATATGGTCCCTTTCACTTCCTCAATGGTAATGAGAGAGAGAGAGGGTGATTGGTGTCTAAAATGCGTCTCTAATTCAATTCTAAATGATATGTTTTGAAATTGATTCTGATGAATAAAATTGTTTCATTTTCTGTCTAATTTCCTTTTAAATTAATGCCTTTTTCATCCAAAAAATTTAAAAGGAATAGAAATGGAAATGAAAATGGACTTTTCACCTATATAACCTGCAAGATCATTTCTTTCTTTCTTCTTTTTTTGCTTTTCCCAAGTACCAACATGCAGTCTCTTCACAACAGTGGTATTGCGAAATCAAATATCTATGTCATTCTTCTGGTATCTTATATGTGGAGTTCTTCTCCTCTGCTCGGAGGAGCCCTTAAAAACTTGGCCCGCAAAAGGATCTCGGTGAATCTACGTAGTTAGAGAAGACAATTAACGGTCCGCTTCGGATTGAAATTAATAGTGTGCGTCGCTTACATCTCGAGCAATTTTGAAAAAGAAAAAAGAAATTTATGGATTGACAGGCAAATGGGAGCAGCCTTTTCCGGGACGGACCCAACGTAGAGGCGGAGCCAGGTCCCCGCAAAGCCAAGAAGCTGGCCAAGATCGCCGAAGAGATGCTCAAACAGAAGAACGTCGAGTCGGTCCTCTTCGGCGGGAAGAAGGTCTCGGACTTGACCAATTATGAGAAGCTCGACTCATTTGCAGCCGACCTCGTGCTGGAGCACGATGTGAGGAAGAGTTGCAAAGCTTCTACCGCTGCCCTTGGCCAGGAACCTGCGGCGATGTAAACAGGTAAAACTTCTTAGACGAATAATCTGGAAGGATCTTGAGCTTAGACTTTTAGATTGAGCCCGAAAGAAAGACCCGCCTTATAGTTTACACTATCCATTCATTTTACACTCAGTTTGATCTCGCAATCTGCTTCTGATTATAAAAGAGATTATGTGTCTATATTGAATAGTATAACCTGCCCAATTGGCCTAGAAAAAAAAAGGAGAAAGCGGGAACTAATGAGCCATGGATGGTTAATCATACACTACTCAAATTTGGGATAATTTGATGTCAGAACGATAATAATAGTACTGCTGCACTAATAATCGACTTTCAGTTTCGGATACAGTCACCATCCATATCTATGGAGCATGTAAACCCTAGAATCCATCCCACTATACATGTATGTATGTATTTATACATAGTTGAAGGATGATCAACTTCTTTTCCATTCTCCAGATGGATGCAGGTCATGAGGTCACGAGGCTAAAAGAAGGAAAATTAACAGAGGAGAAGAAGCAAAGCAGCCAGCCTTTTTAACTTTACAGAGTGGTCTGGTTGATTATGTCATATGGGATAGAGGCGATATATATATATATATATATATTAGGTTTCTATATTTATTCAAATAATCGACTGAAAGGGACATTACCGTGCGTGTATGATGGGTGAATTAGCAGAAGATATCAAATATGAATGCATATTACATATATATATCTCTACGTATGTATTGTGTTGCTCTTATCCGTCTCAGTGGCATAAAGCAATCGTGCATGCTTCACCATTCGATTGTTTTCCACGGTCAAACCAGTTAATCTGACGGTGTGGATCTTCCCTCTCTCTCTTATTCGTTCTTCCCTGTTGCAATGCAGAATTTTCGCTGTGGATGATGTGTGACGACATCATTTGCACGTTTCCATAAATTTTAGTTCTTTGTATAATTCATAAATTTCTCTTTCATATGCTTCCTAAACTCAATGAATCCTAACTGCTTTAAAATTCATATAATTCAGTCAGTCCGATATGAATATGAGATTTTATTTAAAATGAAGAGGTATTTAACCGCTTTAAACTATTCATATTAATTAATTGTAACATGTCTAGATCATTTTCAACTCTTGTCCCAAAATATGAATAATTAAATGGCCAAAGAAATCCATAGAGATGAAGTTCATATCTGATGCATATTAACATAACATAACGAGCTGGTCGTATAAAAATTAATAGAATGACGATACATTTAATTTTTTTTTGAAATTTTAAGGGGTGTAAGTATAACATTTTTATTAAATTTTACGCAGCAAGCCGGTCATATTACAATCCATATAGTCAACTATTAACCATGGAGATGATGCATCGAACCGTACATGATCTTTTGGTGGCAAATCCAATCAGTATGTATAATAAGAAACCACGTCATTAGTGGCGGAAATAAAATCTAAGTCTCTAAGATATGAATTAATCGAGAAGATGATTCCCCTTTCAACCTCATCTTTCTTGCTGCCACTCAATTCCTAGACAAAGATAGAAGGCGACGTACAATTTGTATAACTGTTTCATATTTTTAAGTTTAGATTTACTATTTTTTTCTAACTTCAATAATATTTGATATTATAACAGTTGATTAATATATCGGATGATATATGATTAATTTCTAAGTACGAAATTTTGAGAATTTCAAATTCTATATTTATCGTATTTCTCGTTATCAGTGAATTGATTCTTTCCAAGAAAAATTGATATTTTCTTAAGGCACGCCTTCACTAATTTTGTATATTTTTTTAAAACGGACTTGTCCATCTCATTTGTCTGTTTTCCTTATGGATTGAGATGTATCGCTCGTTTCTCTTTATTGGAAAGTATTTCTTTTTTTTTTTTGTGGTCATTAGCATTAAATTGATTGAGATATGGTTGATGGGCTGGCTAATGATAATCCACCCAACATGACTCCTCGGTGTTGCACTCTCCTCCTCCCATTACATTTCGTTTTCCACCCACTCTTGTCATCCACTAAAATGAAGTCGATAATCATCGCCCAAAATACAAACACACACACACGCAGAGAAACATATGCATATATAATACTAGATTCAGGTATGGGATTCAGGGCATTGATGGCAGCCGATTTCTTGAATTCGGGGTTAAAAAAAAAACAGTCAGCTCCCTTGTCCGTCCTCTGACTCTGAATCTCATCTTCCTTGGATCGATCGAATCTGTAGATAAATCCATGACCCATTTAAAAACTGAAAACAATTATTGTTTATCGACTCATCTCGAAAAGAAGAAGAAGAAGAAGATCACAAATAGTCCATCCTTCTTGCATTAATCTTATTCTCTCTATGTCTGTCACTGTTTTGTTTTCTTATAATAAGCGAGGGATAGAAAGATGATCCATCTTGTCCGGCAACTACTTTCTCATGTCATGTCCTTTGTATTATCTTTTATTCAACAATATGATGTAATGTTGGGAGAGCAAATTATTTAGCGGAAAAATTGGACCTGACAATCTTTGGAAGGATCAGACATGACAGGAAAGTAGCCCTCCAGATCGAAGATGGCCATTATCTACCTAACAAAACCATATAAATGAAACCGAGAGAACTGCCTGCTGGTCGAGTCAATAGTTCGACTGACTGCTGATCGACCGCACTTGCCGTCGCCCACTGCTTGATACTATCTTATATGGTGTCGCCAAGAAATTATTTGTTGTTGGCATGGCTTTTTTTCATTCTTCTCTTTCAAGTGATTAGCTAAATAAGAAACACGTGAAGCGCTGTTGGTGTGTAATGTAGATTTGCCATGGAGTACATTCGGGTTTTTCGAGCTCTACCAACGTTTCAACAACCGGTGGTTAAAATGGCCGCATGCATATGCCTCTCGAATTGTTGTCAGAGCCAATCCCCACGACAGTATTTTCTTATCGGAAACTCACTTGGGTCTTGTCAGAAGCGAGCTCACGCCCATAGTCCGTATTAATGGTGGGTTATTAATTCGTTGTACAGTAGAAACCTCGTCAAAACAAAGTACGTAGGCTTCCAGTTGCTTAAAAGGACGACAGAACTCTGACCCGAAGAGGAAGAGGTCTCTTGGGATCGCACGTCTCCGATCCGAGAGTGGCAGTTTCGAAGAGCCCAGCAGCGAGCAGTGCACTGAGTTCTGTCGAAGCAACTCGGATCAATCAGTTTTTCTCCTAGCTCCCGTAGATGAGAGGCAATTCACCGGGCTCAGGGGAGCCAGAAAAAACAAAACCCAGAGAATCGGTATGGAATGTCGCGGTTATTCGGGCCGACTCATCTGCAGTCCGTGCCGACCCGGCCGAGCGGACTTCGTCCTGGGCCTCGTGAATGAACATTTCAGTTCATCTATATTTATGTGTCGGAGGCCCATCCCACTTATATATATATATAAATATATCCTATACAGTATACACATATTATATATATTATAAGTAAATATAATATGTGAAAAAATATACTTCTTGTATCCTACAAATTTTTAACAAAAATAAATAAAATTTTATATAATATAGATAGATGTGGTAAATCATATTTTTAGAATAAACTTAAAATTGGTCAGTAATTTATTTTCTTTTTTATTGATTTTTTTCTCCTTCAAAGGTCAACGTTCAGCTGCGTGCACAAGTGCAAATCTAGAGGCAGCCCATTTCTTCGCGGCAACGCCACCACCTTATAGCTTTGCAAGTCAAGCGAAAACTTTGCCATATGTATTTCACAGATCCGGGCTGCATTATTAATCCTGAATTGAATCCGTAGAAAATGCAGAATTCGAGAGTCGCTCTCATCTCGATTCTCTTCTTCTCATTCACACGTACTCCAGCTCACGAGGATAACTCGATCTTAGTTTCAGCTTCCGCTCCATCCCCAGCGCCATACTTTCCCAGAGAATTCGGATCGCCTGCACCGGCTCCCGAGCATGTAGGTGGAGATTCCTGGCCCCGCGTTGGTTTATCTCGACCAGCACCGCCACTGTCAGAGCCCCCAGCCACATCGCCCACTGGTTTGGACAAGTCAGTTACCGGAGCTTGGTCGCCCGAGACAGAAGAACAATCCATTGGTGGTAGTGGGGAAGGAGATTCCGGGAATGTTGGTTCTCCGGCTAGGACTCCAGAGCCGGAGACGGTGACATGGTGCACTGTAGGGGAGGAGGTGGTGGATTGCCGTTACATATCCGGGGTCCTGAGCCAAGCCAGTAATTACACGTGGAAGTGGTAAGGAGAAAACTCAACCCTCTATTGCTCCTCGGAGAAAACGGAAAATTTTCTATGATGTAAATCAGCTTGAGTTAGTGCAGGTGAAGATCTCGTATTTGAGTGTTGTGTATATTTATATATATTACTATGACCGCATATCTTCTCGATGTTTTCCTTAAGTCATCCGGCTTTCACACGCTGAAATTCATACTTTTTTCATATTGTGAAGTGTGAGGAAAGAAACAACCAAGGAGTGCTTGGAGGCAATAAAGCAGGGAGAAGCAGACCTGATTAACCTGGAAGCAGGGCTTGCCTTCACTGCATTCCTCAACTTCTCCCTCAAGGCCATTGCCAGTGAAGTCTACTGCAACCATGCCGGATCGTACGAATCGGTTGCAGTCGTCCCAAGGACGTCTTGTAAATCAAGGAAGACCTCCCTCATGGACTTCAAGGGAGCGCGATCCTGCCATGGAACCCGCTCCTCGGCATCTGGCTGGAATTACCCCATGGACCATCTTAGGAAACGGATGGCCGGAGACCGGTCTAGCACCACTGAGGAGATAGCTACGGGTTTCTTCTCAGAGGTCTGTGCCCCGTCAGGCTCAGGGTTCAAGGAGGAGAAAGCAGCTTGGACTTGTGGTGGCTGCGGGCTCGGGGAGAGTGGATCCTGTGATATGTTGTACAGTGGAGATAGAGGGGCGTTTAGGTGCCTTATGGAAGGGTTGGGAGACATTGCATTTGTGAGGGGTGACACTCCCTTGTTCTATTCCATGGAGGGGCCTTACAACCGGTCCTGGTCCACGAAATCCATTCATGACTTCTTGTGAGTATCTGTTCATCTCGAAATTCCAAACTCTCGAATTAGTTCTTCCATAGTCTGAGGGACAGATTCCAGGATGTTCTGAGAAACTCCATCTTAATGCAGGTACTTATGTCCAGAAGGAGGTTGCCAAGAAATAAACGGCTATCCCGGGGCATGTTCGTAAGTATCAATGATTGTTTATACTCATGGTAAATCGATATTATGCTTGGAGAGCTTCTGATAATTTCAAAGGTAGTACTTGCTGATCTTGATGTTCGACCTTCCTTCTGCAGATTCGGGAGAGTTCCAGGAAACGTGATCATAGCAAGTAACTCTCTTCCAAACAGCAAAAGACTGATCATCTTAAACGGGTTGGAGAATGTTTCCTGGGTTCAATCTTCCTATTCTGCCAAAGTTGACTCAAACCATCTTCTGAGTCCGAGGTATGAACTCATAACTATTAGGGTGCTGCATATGGTTGACATGGTGTAGCAGAGTACCCGAATCAAACAAGTAGGCTCGAAATGTTCAGTGTAGAGCTCCCAGATGAAAGATGCTATGATTGTCTTGCAGTACTCAGGAGTTGAGAAGGATTGAGACACTTACCCGGGCTTACCTGGGAGAATCAGCTTCGATTTCACAGAGCATGCTTCGACAGAATACTGCAGAACACGATTCTTCAGCCTCCTCGGAGGACTCATTTCCAGGTAAGACGGTTTTGTTTTTCCGATTCAATTTACTTGAAAAACACCGTGCATATCATATTTATTCAGAAATCATATCTTCTCGACTTTGTTGTCAGTCCAAGTAAAGCAATAGTTCTGTTTAACAGGTGCATCTTCCTCTTCCCACCAGGTTCTCAATTTCTGGACCCTTTTGTCGGTTCTAATCGTGTCCTCCCATTACTGTTAAAATATTGCTCGGGATTATGAGCAAAATGTCCAACTCATAAGGTTAAACTAATATGACAGTTCTCTCGTATTTTTAAAACTGTTCTCTGATGTGGAATTGTGTTTCTTGGCGAATGTAAAGATATTGTTCAAATATCATCGAGCCTGATACTCCTCTAAATTAGCCTCTAGAAAATCACTCGATTCAGGCTGTCAGCAAGAAAATTTGAGCTTTGAAAGATCCGGTGATACAAGGATTCATCGAGGGTCCTCTCAGGAAATGGAGTAAACACGATATCCTCCATTGAACTGGACCATTAACGACTTGATTTGCCCAGCCTAGGGAGAATGAAGTGACAATCCTAAAAGGAAATTACTTAACTCCCTTCATTACTCATACAGGGAAATGGAAATCAGAAACTTGCCGTGATGAGCAGAATTTGCTCCTATAAATAGAGCAGCCCGAAGGAGGGAAAAGAACAGCAGAGAACAAGGGAAGTGACAGGGAAGGGAGAAAAAAGATGAGTTTCTGATGGAAGGCAAGTACAAATTGCCAGTCAAGACCATGGCGCTGGCTCTCATCGTGCCTGTTCGCACTCACGATCACTATAGAGTGCAAGCAGCCCGACTGCACCAATAAGTGCAAGGCGGCGCACGGCCCCAAGCTTATCAAAGCCGTCTGCCTGCGTTCGCCCATCAGCAGTGGACAGATCTGTTTGTGCTTCTACAATGGCGGTCCTCCGTCTCCAATTACTCTTCTGGAATAGGTTATGGATAAGTATTAGTTTGATATAAAATTATAAATTAAACGATCGGATAAATAAGAAGAAAGAATTTGAAAAATCGAGGCTTGTGACAAACGTAATGTCATTAAAATTGATTCAACCCCTCTTATACATACTCGAGGATAAGTGGACATTAGTCTCTCAGAATACAACGGTTATGGAGATTGTGAGCTACAGAGACTCCAAGCTCCTAGTGAACACAAATAAATGCAAAATACTACCGAAAAATCATGTACATACATAAGGGAGTTTTCAAGACTTGTTCTTACAATTAATGCAAGTGAGCAACTAGCTCAAAGATAAATAGACGTTGATGGGGATCATCTCCAATATGGCAACCGATGTCCATATCTAGATGGAATTAGATACAAAATCCGATCGTACATTAACCGACAAGAGATTTAATATAATATTCTATTAAAAAATATTCAAAAGATATTTGAATATATCCATTTCATAATATTTTTCAATATAATAAAATATTTACGATATCAAGTTTATCAATTCAAAATCTCTGTCAAATATCATAATAAACAATCTCTCATTTACACATATATGCCCTTTTTTCAACGACAGAAGCCCGCGAGCATATTTCGGCAGCGAAAAGTAATGTACAAGTGTCATATATACCCGCCGATTTGAAAGCTCCAACTCATAGTCATAAGAGGAATGTAGAATGATAAAATGACTGCAGCAGTCGGACACCAAGTAACCCAGGAGCTGAGCCATCGAGGCATGGTGGCCGGGGTTGACCGGGCATCCACTCAGCGGACATGGAGAAGCGGGAAGTTGAGTTGGCAGCGCCGCTCAGGAGCGGGACCGAGGCGGCAAATTTCGACTTGGAGGAGGAGAGGGCCGAGGGGAAGGCAGGTATATTTTATTGTATTATCTATATCATCATTTGTATTTCTATTGATGCATTCCATTATTATTTATTAGGAATTTAAAAAAAAAAGGGGGCAGATGTTTGGGCTGCACTAGCAAAACGGGCCCCTTGGGCTGGAACAGTGGGCCTCGACATTGGCCCAAACTGCATCCATATATCATCTCTATAAACTGATTTAAGTTTATCCCCCAGCAATCAGCATTACTAGATTCCTTAAATTCCACGAATCTTCTTTTATATATATATATATATATATATATAGCCATGCAGAGATTAATCTAGTGAAGCACCACCACTGGTTAAAGGCAAATCGACTAGACAAAACATAAAATTTTCCCCCACCATTAGCAAGCACATCCGCAAAATTTAAAAGGTGACCGGGAGTGAGAAAAATAAAGAGGTATAAAAGTTTTATCATTCCAATGGAGTTTAGAAATGATAGTGAGCTGAAACATAGAAATGAATGAGAGATAATACCGAGATCGTGACACTTCAACGCCGGGCGATAAAAAAAAAAAATTGCAGGCATTCTGGAAAGGTTGCTGAGGACGCTTTGAATTTGTTCCGCCAGTGGGTCCCATTTTACTGCCCGTGAATTCCCTGCTGATTTCAGTTGATTTGTGGTTGGAATTTCGGGGAGCGAGCATGCATGGTGGATTCACGAAGCTCTCTGCAAGGGCTTGGCGGTGGTGCTCGTCGGCGGATACGCCGTGGCTGCAGATCTCCCCTGCCACCGTCACTTACTTAGCTCCGATTCCCGCTAGGTACCCTCAATTCAGCTGTTTATTCAACCTTTTCTCTCACCTTTTTTCTGCTATATCGTGTGAGCAGGGAGATTCACCCCAGGCAGTTGAAGTCGGTGTTGTTGATTGCTTATCAAACGTGAGATTTAGCATTGATGTGATAACATGATCTTCAAGGCTGAAAATTCCTTGTCTCTTTGTGGAAATTTTATGTGATCTACCGTTATGAATTTTCATCTTATACTCTAGAGCGAAGATAGCCTGAATTCTGATAGTCAGATTTTTTTTCAGTACATTAGCTCAAAATTTTTTGATAAGCAGTATATTAGCTCAAGATGACTATTGACCTACAATTACTTTTGTCCAAGTGCTTAAAACTGTTGAGAGACCTTCATCGGATTTGTTTTCTCCATGCAGGACAATTCGATTTGCTTGGAATCTTGTAACTGCTGGTTGCACCATCGAGCAATCAGTCTATGGAGTATGTATGTAAGAGCCACTTCTTCTGATGAGGATTTTTCCCGTCACGATTTTCCTCTTCTAGTGGTTCTTTACCCGGTTGTTTCTGGGCTCTTGCCAGTCTTGTTGGTCTTCTTTCCATGGGAAGGCTGCTCGAGCCTATATGGGGTTCTGTCTGGGGAGTTCGTGAAGTTCACATTCGTAGTCAACTTTTCGACTTCGCTCTGTGTTTTTGTCGCCGAAATCGCATTGTACTACATGAGAAGGGAGACGTTAGTATGTAGCAGAGCAGAAGGATTTCTCTACCTAGTTATATAAAGGAGCTTTTATTGTCCCGACTGAAAACTGGTAACAGAGAACGAGGAGCTCGGGCCTTGGACGAGAGGCTTGCAGCTGAGAGAATGGCTGCCGCACGGTGTGCAGAAGCTTCTCAAAGGGATGCTGCAGCAAATGTTTGACAGTTCTTGGACAATCAACGGTACAGCACTGTAACACACAAGAATCTTTCGTGTCGTTAAGTCACAGCATTTTGCTGCAGAGTTGTGGAGTACTGACATCTTGTTTTCTCTCCTTTTTTTTTTTAACTACAATTTTGCTTTTCTCTTCCTGTTATCGTGACTCGAGAGACTGGTTTTGCGAGTCACTGCGGATTACGTTCCTTATAGCAAGCCAAAACTTGCAGTTCCTTTCTGTGCATATTACTTGTGAACCATTTGATTTATATTTCACCAGTGAAACTGAAGGTGTTCTTGGTCTATGTAGTATATGCTGCTTATTAAAAATATGATATTGCAGCAACAGCAGAAGAACTAACGGAGTTTTAAGCTTCAGCAGATTTCAGGCTAAACTTGTGAAACAGCAGAAAGAGTATGCATTAGGATCCTAATTTTACTGGCTAACTGTTACTCTTTTTATCCATCATCACTACGTTCATGTACCAGAGATGTGCAGAGCAACCCAAAAACGTACCCCTGAAGTCTTTCTTCTCCTGACACAGAAACCGGAGAAACTGATAGCAGCCTCCTCCGGGTCACTTCTCTCTGGGGCTGATCTCCGGCTGACTCTTCCTGGTTAGATTGTCCTCTCCCTCGTTTCTCCACTTTATCAAACCACCAACAAACCGCTCACTTCATCAAGGTGACCCAAAAAGAAAGTTCTTTTTTAATTTTGTTTTTGAGATATGGCTTGGCCCCACAGATAAGTAGTGTTCTCCATCCATTTTTTTATACGAAAAATTACCCTTATTCGAAAGGATAAAATGCAAATAAGGGTACAAAGAAACTGATTGAATTTGACACATATTTTTCAAGACCAAACACTATCATCCGTTCGAAAAGATAAACGGCAAATAGCAATACAAAGAAATCATGGATTTGACATATCCTTACTGAATCGATGTTAGACAGAAAGATAATCAAATACATACATATGGAGAGCTCATGCTTAAAATCACAATACCGAAGGAAAAGGGGGACAGGAAATGTTGATCAACTGAGCTTAGTATAGCCATTCCTTGAAGTCATGCCACCACCTCCACCTGTGACACAAAAGCGCACACGCGCAGCACAAGGAGCGTTAATGTTCATTCATTGAGAGAGCCCACTGACAAAAAGAGATTGGGCCGGTCCCATCACATAATGGGCCTCATTGAGGCCCAATCACAGCCTCAAGTCAACCGGCCCATGGATAAGTCTAGCCATCGCGTGTAATGTCTCGATGGAGTACCGTGTAGCAGAAGACAGAAAAGAACAGGAGGCGGAGACGTCTGTCGGAAGATGAGTGGATGGCAGCATATGTGGTGGGGGTGGCTCGTTTAACTTACCAGTAGTAGTCCCATCTCGGCCGGACCTTTCTCATCCTGTTCTCCCCGTGAGGGTAATCGGTCTCCGCCCGCCTCGTGTTCCGGAACGCGCAGCACCCGATCGAGTAGATGCCGATGAGCAGGACGAGCACCACGATGTTGAGCACCGAGATCTTGTGCCAGTTGTTCCTGATGTTCTCCAGCACCCCGGCCTTGCACGAGTCGCACTCGTAGCACAGCACCGTAGGGGCGTTGTTCCACTTGTAGCAGTCGGGATCCTGGGCCGCCGCCATCACCGCCGTGTTGTACGTGCAGGCAGTCGGCGGCTTACAGCAGCCCGACTGATAACGAAACAAACGAACATTATTCGGAGGAGCTGGGAAGAACGTTTACCTTGTCAGGAGCATATTATTGTCGCGTCGTACCTGAATCGGAGACATATCCCGCTGCAGGTAATCGAGAGGGCCCCATGAGGTGATCTTGGCGCAGGTGCTGGACCCGATGATACAGTTCCTGATGGCGCTCCAGTATTGCGGGTCCTTGACTCGATTCCTGAGCCAGGGGGAGTAGTCGGTGAGCCGGTACTCCCGGTAGTTCCTCCCTGGGACATCGACGCCGCCGCCGGGGCCCGTGACCACGAGGCCGAAGATGGTGAGCCCCAGGAGAGCGGCGATGAGGCACAGCATGACCACCAGGTAGACCCACAGGGCCCAGGCCACGTGGAAACAGGCGCCGATGAATCCCGCCAAGGAAACCACCAGGATCACGAAGCCGATGACGAGCAGCGGCGTCCGCAGGAAGTTCTCGCAGGTCGTGCTGCTCTTCGCCATCCACAGGCCCGCCCCGATTATCGGTATTGATGCCAGGAGCGTGAAGAGGTTTAGGAATCCGATCAGTGTGTTGCTGAAACGGTACATCTTTCAAGCTCTAAACTCTATCCCGGCTCTCCCTGTTTCTCTCTGCTTTTCCAGTTTATGCTCTTTCTCTCTGCTTCTCTGAGCGTAGAGATTGCAAATGGTGAAGGTGAACACATATAACATTGCTTTTGATTTATTTTTCTTCTTCTTTTTAACAGAATAGAGCAACAATTAAAAAGAGAATGTGGATACCCTTTTGCTGTGATTGTCTGCTTTGCCATGTCATATGATATTCCCTCTAACTTTTATGTATAATTGACATAAACTATGCCTCCAATCTTATCCTATCAACATGCAAGCAAGTATAAAGATTTGAGCTATGGGATGTGATCGATCAGGTTACTACATATCCGATCGAACAGTTGACATGGATATTACTTGAAGTTTGGTGAATCAGGTTAGTTTTTACTGTCAATTGCGGTCATTAGTGCAAAGCTTTCAGGGATTAAGCCCTGAGCAGCACCTCCCCTCCCCCCAAAAAAAAAAAAACTTTTAGATTCCATCATAATGTAGAGGAGATGAATACTTTTCATAGCTCTGTATCAGGCACAGACCGTCCCTTTGAGAGCAGAATTGATCTTCTGAATTGTGTTGGAGGAGGAATTTGTTCCCTCTTGCATTATTCAAGGCAAGGAAAGAATATTAGAGGCAAACTGGTATGAGCAAATTTTCTGCAACTTGTGAATTCTGCTCCTTTGTTTCTTGGTGGACCCCATTGTAGCCTCGCCTGCAAGTCTTGATCTGAACCAGAAGACTGAGTGCCGTTTTTCTAAAGCTGGGGGTCGAAGAATATATTCATTCCTGATCAATAAACAAGTTGATAAAAAGATATCCTCTTCTTTTTAATTCCCTCTTTGATTCACATACCCCTTGAAATGGGCAGATTAAGTATCCTCTCCCCTTGCCTGGGTGCAAAGTTCCTTTAAGGGAATCCGGACATTTACCACATCCTCTAACCAAGAATCCTCCCAGGAAGTGAGGTGGAATGAAATCTAGGTTAGCGGAACAGTCACTGAGATGAAGTTAACAGTGAAAAAGTTCGATGCTGGTAAACTTTCCAGCAAAAGGATTTGCAGCTTTATTCTATGTGCTCTGTGAGTATCAGCAATTGGAGGAGATTTTAAACAAAGAAAACGAAAAGCAGTTCCTGCAGAAAAAACCAGGAGGGAAGGAGGAGAAATTATCGGCTAATAAGCAACTACCAAGCGGCCTATCCCTCAAGAAGTCAAACCAGCGTCAAAATATGCACTGTACTATTTGCCAATGATAGTGAGAAGATATCCAGCTAATTTTTCATGGGGTGGTGAGGAAAAGAAAATTCTCTACTCTTAACTACTTGGAGAGTCTGCTAGAGATGCAATGTGTCTCCTGAAAAAATTCTCCTACCCAACCTGAGACTGAGGCCACCCGAGGCAGGAAGCAAAGTTAACTGCTTTGACCCTTCTTTTCCTTCTCCTCCTACTTTTGTGCTACCATTTAATTGCTCCACAGCCTGCCAAACACCCCTATAGGCATCCTTAACCTTCCTGGGGGTAAGGAGTTCATCAAGATGTAGATAGATGTATTATTCCAACTTCAAACTCATAATCTTCTTCAACTGCAATTTGGGAAGGCACTTTTACGTCTTCAGCTTCTGTAACTGCCAGGTCAGGAAGACCAGCGAGGTGAATGTTCTCAACTCCTTGAAGACTAAAGAGGAGATATAGCCACCCGACGACCCACCGACTGATATAGTTGCCCTCATGAGTTCAAGAAAATTCTCGGAGATGTCCTTAGACCCTGTATTGTGGATGAAATAATGTTCTCGACTCCTCTGACTCTCCCCGAAGGCTTAAAAGGAGATTGGATCACTTGCTGAAAGTCATGATTCGTCGAGTATTTGACATTACTTCTCAATCGTTAAATTCTTTGTAGGTATTTTTTTATTAGCTAACCTGTACAGTCCTACAAATTTGAGCTGATGATAGCAGACGGATTACACTGTCAAGCCCCTGTGCTTCTCACTAAATTTGCATCACCAAAATGTTAAGCCCAGAGGGAGAGATCTGAGCAACTTATCTCACTATTTCTAGGAAAGGCTCATTGACAACAAAAGTTTCTCAATTCCTCTTCTTTATTCAACATCAGATGGAAAAGAAGACACCAGGCACACGAATAGAACAGATAAAGGAAATGATCGCATAGTATAACACATGAATTACAACTCGGACCCAGAAGAACTTGATGGGCAAACTGCAACGATGTCAAGAATCAGCAGAACACATCAGCAGATGAAGAGGATCCTGCCACTTGAAGAGCGAGTTGTTCCCACTCCATTGGGTTCCCGCAGTGGCCACCATTAACCTCAACCATCTTGAACTGACTTGCCTTACCAACTTCAGACGAGGTCTTGAGCAGAGTGAGTTTCTTAGCAGCTGATGCCTTCAGTCGGTTGCGTTCTGCCCTGGACCCGATTACTTGACCCAGAACAGATGCTGCAATTGTGAAGGCCATTGCTGATTTTGGCATCAAAACTGACTTCCTCAGCAATGCTATAAAGGGAACTGCAGTATGGACAGCAGCAAACCAAGAAGGAGAGAACTTCTTCGTATGTTCCCTCCATATACCTAAAGGAACATTTGCTGCCATTCCTAAGAGTCCAATCACAAGGATCTTTGCAGGTAAAGGCTGCGGCCTAAGGTTCTTAGCAAAAGTAGTGCGTGCTATGGCTGCCCGGGCTGCTACTATTGCTGGGGGGCACCTGAACTTCATCCCAGGAGGAGGCTGTAGGACCTTCGCCACAAGGGGCAATACACTGCTCACCGCACGGTAAGACTTGGCAATTGGACAGTTCCCAGTTTCCAACCATTCATTGCCCAAAGCCTCATGATCTGACTTTCCCTGAGAAGCAATCCCGTGAATCAAGAATTAGAGCCAAAATACAAACTTCAGAAGATCCCAATATCTCCATCATAATAAGCCCAGTAGGAATAGCCATTCATCTACCTGTGAAGAAGAGTCCTTGGACGATTTTGATTTTTGTTTCTGACTGTTCCATTTCTGAAAGAAAGAATCGAAGCCAAAAGGTCCTCCAGGTCCAAAGGATGAGAGACTGATGGTAGCTGCCTTTGCAGCTAATGGGTGAAACTGAGGTGGAGCAGCCTCAGGCTGTTGTTTCTCCAAGCGGGTGCATGATCTCTCCGATAGTGGGACTACTCCATCACGGCCATGGAAAAGCCTGAACGCCATATCAAAATTGGGGCCATCTTCGAATATTGGTCCTTTGGCTCCACGTACCTGAAACACAAAGAAATGTCTACTCATATTTGTTCATTCCCTTGGATAATTGTTACAATAGATACAATGCAGTTTTTACATAAATAGACTACAAATGACACTAATTTGAAATATATATATATATATATATATATACACACACACACACACATCACATAGACACCAATTTGAGAAGCAGAGAAAGATATATAAAGATAAGTCTATAACTTACAGGCATTGGAAATGGCATGGTTGAGGCAAAAGAGAAATTAGTAGGCTCATTGATGTTCCTCAAAAAGGGGCACCTAAAGATATCGAACTGAGAAGGCACTGACTCCTCACTCAAATCTCTGAAGAAAACATCCATCATTCACGTAATAAACTGTATACCTGCACAAAGGGCAGGAAGTGCACATGAGCAGTTGCTTATGATAACAAGTCCAATGACAGAACCAAAGGTCTGAACAAACATTTAAGATAAAAAGCTCATATGCTCGAGAAAGCAAGGCAAAGAACCATGGTTAAAAGTTCTCCTGAGTCAACACTTGAATTGGAAATGGCATGCCACATATATGGACAGAACTAAAAGTGTGAAAAACTCCATGAACACCAGGAAGCTGCAAGCCAGAAGTCATGTTTCAAGAACTGTATCAGCCACGCATGATGAGCACAAAGAGAGAACCCAGTTGGAAATCGCAAGTCTTATCTCATAAGCGACCACAACTCAATCACTGGGCAACAAAGCATCAAGCTGACCAATCATTCCAATAATTCCACCCGGGGAAACTGCAGAAGATACAACAGCAAGAGGACTGCAAGAATTAAAGGACCCACCGTGCTAGTACATTATGAGATCCTATCCCTAAAATTCTTAATCAAAGTTTGACTTCTTCAAAGGCCACTAATTCCTAGGCGAAGCATAAATTCTCAGATCCCCATCAGCCCGAGACAGGAAATTACTCAACTGTCAACCATCAAAGTCCCAGATCCAAACAAAAAACTTACACCTACGGAAGATACCGCCACTAAGCTATCGACCAATAAGAAGGATGCGCCGGACATGTTATGAAAGTTCCGGATGACAATCGGAATTGAAGTAGAAAGAAAAATTGAAACAAAATCCACAGAGGAAACAAACGAAGAGATCATATCGGCGCACGACATGAATCATCGACAAAGAACAGCTCCTCATCAATGGCAATTGGTGACGAAAAAATAAACTTCATCATACCAGAAAACAGAAATCTGAGGAAAGGCGGAAGTCGAACCGGTACCTGGATCACAGAGACGAAGACAGAGAGACTGGGAGGAGTTAGGTAAGAAGAGGATGCAGAGGAGGAAGTGGAAGACTTCCCCTTGTTCTTTTTCTCAACGTGGAGGTGGTGGTTGTGGGGGGTGGGGGGCGCCGTGGGGCGAGAAGAACAAACGACGCCGTGCTGTCCACACGCTAGTTTGGTCAAGTTCGTTGCGGAGGATGTTTCAATGAACGCCGGGAGCACGTACGCCCACGGGAGAGATGTGTGGAACCCACGTACCAATGTTCCTCACAAAGTCACGTAGTCCCGGGAGTATAGAGTATTTGTTGTCTCGACGAGTTCCTCCGGTTTGGTTCGAGAGACCGGGTAAGAGTCAACCTTTCCGGCCCGGTCCAGCTGTGGTCCTATTGCCTTCTGACTTAAAAAAAAAATTTGCGTGCCCAACTCATTCATTTGTTTTCTTCATTTAATTTTATATTATAATAAAATTATTTTTTTCTCTATTGCTTAAATTCAATTTTTTATCACAATAAAAAAATATTTATTCTTCCCTTGGAGAGCTCAGTGTATTGCTGGACTAACCTATGGGCTAATTCTCTATATTTCTAAGATTTTCTTTGGAGTTTTTCCGAGAGACATGGAATCTCGATTCTCGACCGGAGAGAGGCGGATGACAGGCAGAGAAGGATTCCGACGCCGAACAAAGAGAGCAGTCGGCGTAGTTTGGGCTGGGCCGCGGCAATTGGCCCGTGAGAGGCCCATAGCAACTCTGCTACCCCAAGGAAAAAACCCCTTAATTCTCCTCCTCCGCGCTGTGGCAGGAGATCATAGTGAACCGAGACGTTGCAGAGAGGAGAGAAATGGCGAGGGTGGCTCTTCTCCAACTGGTCCGCTCCCAATCGAAGCAGCTCTCCTTCCCTTCAGGTCTCCATCTCTCACCTCCCAAATCTTCTCTCCTGATAGCGATTTCTTGGAAGCAATTAGACGGAGAGTTGTGCTGTCTGTTGAGTTTCTTATCTCCTGAAATATTGGTGGATCTTCTCGGGACGCCGTTTAGCTTGTCGTGTTCTGAATTTTTGCTGTGGGTTTACGGTGAAAGATCCCATTCACAACATAGTCTTGTTGATTTCAGCTGATTCTGTCATGTTGTCATCTTGTTGATTGGTTCTTCTTCCTGTTGCACTTTCAAGAGGAGCTTTTGATCAACTCTTTGCTCTTTTTGATCTATTTGCCTTTCAGTGTTGTTGGCTGTGTTCCTTTTGAAGTACGAGGTAGTAAAGATGAATAAGCAGTGGTTAGGATGAATCTTGCCCAAAGCAGACTTAGCAGAGATCTTTTCTACGTGGTTGATTTGCTCAATTTCTTAGATGGAATAGCAAGTAGGTGCTGATATTTTACTCTCAACATGAAAGACTATCTGCAATGCAATTAGATGCGAGCTTTTGCTAAAACTTTCTCGAGACTGTAACTATTGCATGTAACAGGCGCACATTTGCCTTATAGTTCACTCAAAATTGCAATTGAACTTTATTTTCATGGTGATACCAATTGTAATTGATTTTTATTTTCATGGCAATGAGCATTTGCGTTGAATATGCTATTGTTTCATTTGAATTGGGAGACTGATTGCCATTGCAAGGTCCGCTTTTGTTGTGATATAATTCAAACTTGTACCATGTCAAGCTCTCTCTTTGAACTTGATTGAGCATTTCAATTGTCTTGACGTGGAAGGCTTAATGTTTAAGGTATTTGAAATTGAATAGAGATGCTTGCCATTATTATGGACCTTTGTCTCTCAACGTTCTGCAGGAGTAGAAGGAAGAATATTCATGAATTTGTCCCTTCTTTGTCTTTCTCTGGTTCAGGTTCCCAATTATGCAGATATCGGGCAATCTCTAATGCATGGAATCCCAATCCAATTTTTAATTCCTCCTTCCACCACTCTCCTGCTCAGTTGAGGTGGTTTTCTCAGGCCACAGCAACTGAAGATGATAGCCGGATCACAATTGGGCCCCGCAAGGGGTTAGATTCCCGGGAAGATGAGAAGGAAGATGGCTTTGTCTACTACGGGCCCATCTCAAGCACCATCAAGAAAGTCAAGCTCCTCTCACTCTCTACCTGCTGCCTTTCAGTCTCCTTGGGTCCTGTCATCACCTTCATGACATCTCCTGACATGAATGTGATCCTGAAAGGGGCTGTGGCATCCACTGTGATCTTCTTAAGTGCTTCCACCACTGCAGCCCTTCATTGGTTCGTGAGCCCGTACATTCACAAGCTCAAGTGGAAGCCTGGATCCGATACATTCGATGTGGAGATGATGTCCTGGATGGCAACTTACATACCAAGGACCCTCAAGTTCTCTGATATTCGGCCACCAGAGACTAATAGGCCCTTCGTGACATTCAAGGCCAATGGGAGCTTCTATTTTGTTGATACTGAGCACTGCCAGAACAAAGCTCTGCTTGCCAGGTTGACCCCACGGAAGGCCCCCACTCCTGAGTCTGCTTTCAAGAATTTGTGAAGAGAATTGGGTTGGAGAGAAATTGAAGAGATTGCCGTGGGCTTGGTTCCCTTCTTGGCTTGCTGAATAACCTTAAGTTGCTGGCTGATCAAATCATCAGAATCAGTATTGTCAAAGTAGGATTCTTATCTTTGGCAGGAGTTTCTTAGACTGTACTTGTGTTTATTCTGAACATATCCAAGTTGGATACCATTTTGCAGGTCCTCTATGGCTCGGCACAGGTTATCTCTGGCTTATAGATTATTACTGTTGTTGGTGGAATTTATGATGGAAGTAGTTTCCTCACCTGTCTCCTCATATTGTAGCTATATGCTGATAGTTTACTATTTCAATTTGAACTTGACCTGTTGATTCTGGTCTTGAAAAGATGATCCATATCTATGGGTAACTGGGTCAAAAAATCAAAATCCTTTAGTTCTCTGGGCATCCGTATCTTTACCTTCGTACAAGATTGTTACCTGCTCAGCGAGAAAGAATTGAGCTAACAAAAATTGTGGCAATGAATTTATTCACATCTTCCGCTCACGCAATGAGGCCTAACACCTAACTGGTGAACCTTGTGATCTCCTTGACCCATTTTGCTTGCTTGTTTCTCGTCTTTCCCACAGAGTCCGGATCAAGATTTCATTGCAGCACTGATAATTTGAAAGCCAAGAATAATATACCGATGCAGGGAAATCTTAGAAGAGAAAGTATGTAACTCAATAGTGTTCTCAATCGTGACGACGATTGCATTAAGCATGGTGACAATAGCTCTGAGAACACCAGTCACCTCACAGGAATTACTAAACCATAAGATACTGTCTTAGGCAAACCAAGATATTCACTAAACTTGGTCTGGTCTGCAGGCATGCCACCGCCTATCGAGCACCCAGTTCTGCAACACGCAACTCCATGGCAGGAACACAACACTACACCGATGAAGAAAAGAAAAATAAGACCCCACTGCAGACAGAAGAATAGATGTGGGCACCACTGCCAACAGCCAAAGCTACACTGACAGCTACTGCTATCAGAATAGCAGGGGTATCCAACCTGCAAGATTCACTTGCCACCCTTCTTGGCGGCTGATTTGGTAACCTTGGCCCCAGTAGGATCCTTCTTCTCCACATTCTTGATGACTCCAACAGCCACGGTCTGTCGCATGTCCCTCACTGCAAAACGGCCAAGTGGTGGGTACGTGGAAAAGGTCTCAACCACCATGGGCTTGGTGGGAATCATCTTCACGAATCCAGCATCACCGTTCTTCAGGAACTTGGGTTCCTTCTCCAGCTCCTTGCCTGATCGCCTGTCAATCTTGGTGACAAGTTCAGCAAACTTCACTGCAATGTGGGAGGTGTGGCAGTCAAGAACCGGAGCATAGCCATTCCCGATCTGACCGGGGTGGTTCATGATGATAACTTGAGAGGTGAAACTTGCAGCTTCCTTGGCAGGATCATCCTTCGAGTTCGATGCAACATAACCACGCTTGAGATCCTTGACAGCAACATTCTTAACGTTGAACCCAACATTGTCACCAGGGAGGGCCTCTTGGAGAGCTTCATGATGCATCTCAACAGACTTGACTTCAGTGGTCAGTCCAGAAGGACCAAAGGTAACAACCATACCTGGCTTGAGGACACCTGTCTCAACACGACCAACTGGGACAGTTCCAATACCACCAATCTTGTAGACATCCTGGAGTGGAAGACGAAGAGGCTTGTCTGAGGGCCTCTTCGGCTCCTGAATCTGGTCAAGAGCTTCCAGAAGAGTTGGGCCCTTGTACCAGTCGAGGTTGGTGGACCTTTCAATCATGTTGTCTCCCTCAAACCCAGAGATGGGGACGAATGGGATCTTTTCAGGATTATAACCCACCTTCTTTAGGTACGAGGACACTTCCTTAACGATTTCATCGTACCTTGCCTTGGAGTACTTGGGGGTGGTAGCATCCATCTGTTGCAGTAAAAAAAAATGACATTGGATTATACAGTGATTAATGTCAATGCAAGAAGTTAATTTTGAACAGCTTATATAAGATGGAAGTATCTCTATACCTTGTTACAGCAGCAGATCATTTGCTTGACACCAAGGGTGAAAGCAAGGAGAGCATGCTCACGTGTCTGCCCATCCTTGGAGATACCAGCCTCAAAACCGCCAGTGGTGGAATCAATAATCAGCACAGCACAGTCAGCTTGGGAAGTTCCAGTAATCATGTTCTTGATGAAGTCACGGTGTCCAGGGGCATCAATAACGGTGCAGTAGTATTTGGTAGTCTCGAATTTCCAAAGAGCAATATCAATGGTGATACCACGCTCACGCTCAGCCTTGAGCTTGTCAAGCACCCAGGCATACTTGAAGGACCTCTTGTTCATCTCAGCAGCCTCCTTCTCGAACCTCTCGATCACACGCTTGTCAATACCTCCAAGCTTGTAGATCAAGTGACCCGTGGTGGTTGACTTCCCGGAGTCAACATGGCCAATGACCACGATGTTGATGTGAGCCTTCTCCTTTCCCATAATTAAATATAAGAGTAAGGCCTACAAAATATGTGCTTAGTGAGACTTCAAATCATAAATATGCAAAGCCTCAATGACATACAGAAACAAAGAGTAACAAGCTGATAGTGATGGAAATGGAACAAGGACGCTGCTATTTAAGAATGGACAGAAATCAAAGACAAAACCACAGCTCGTCTGGATAATTTCTCATAAAGGAATTGTCCTCCAATCCCCGTCAGCAGAACAAATGACCCCATTAACATCATCATCCTATCGTATCATTACGCTGATGTCTTGTGGATTTAATAGGACATAACAGATTCATGACATCCAACAGTTTCAGCTCAGATTCATCAGCTACACAATTAAAAAACGTGATTGAATCAAAATTCAAAAGCGAAGATACGAAGGGGAAATGAAACAATCAGATCCTAATACAAACCGTGAACAACTACAAACCTATTGTCTACAACTACTCGACATGAAACAGATTTCAATGAATCATCAGCAAATCACCACAGTCCGACAGCATGCTACCAAAAAAAAAAACCTTTTTATCAGTAGGAAAGATAGATCCCAGAGCATCGAAATCGATCAAAACAACCAAGCTAATGAGATGTCTCGAGCTACCTCAACTGACTGAGAAGGTATCCGCTTAAACCCTAGCGGCGTAAGCGAGAGGCAGACTGAAGGAGAAGAGAGAATGATACTGCAGAAACATCCCAGGAGGAGCTCATATAGCTGGCCCCATTTTTTGTTCCCATAAATATCCCTAAAATTTTGCCATAATACCACAAATATCCTCCATCCGACGTGGCCAGACGGGGGATGATTGGCTCCATTTATCAGACTCTGCTGCGTACTGAGGCAACTGCCCTCAAAATCCGATTTTTTTCCCTCTAATAATGACAAATAGGGAAATAAATGAGTAAATAAGTGGCCTTTTGCTTGAAAAATGAGTTAATCCGTGAGAGTCAAATGCTGTGTGATTTTAGTGATGATTCAATCTCAAATTTTAAATAATTAATTTTTATTAAATTTATGAATATGAGATAAATATATTGGATGATGAAATTGAAAGTAGGTAAACAAAAGAGCAAGGAAGAGCCTACCCATCTAGAAGGCAAGAACTCAGGCTCCTTTTGGCCGCTACCCGCCCGCTTATCTAGAGGAAGACCCACCAGGAGCAAAAAGATTCTTCCTCTGCCGCCTCCTCTCCTGTCTTCTTTCAAAGCCCTCTCCTTTTCAACAGATCGCTTACCCAACTCACAAGCATTATATAATTCTTTTCATCTTCCTTCTGTTGAACAACTCCCAACTTCATCATCTCTGGTTGATTCCCATTTCTTCTTGATATCACCTCCTCCACGGTACTTGCTCTGAGACACAAGAAGAAGGAGAAGCAGAAAATGGTTGGTGATAAGTCCCAGCATGCGTGCAGCGATCTGGTGCAGGACCAGTTGGACGAAGCAGAGGACACGCTCTCCCTCTGCGACCTTCCCATATACGGAGATTTTAGATGCGATGACTGGAGCGACGATTGCCTCTCCAAGGAAAGCCGGGCATCTGACCCGGACCAGGACTTCTTCGAGTTCTCATCCCATGAATTTGATTCCCAATCCTTGCCGTCGGAGAGCGTCGTCTTCTGCGGCAAGATCATCCCTTACAAGAAGCCCATCCTCACCTCGGAAAGGCCCCACAAGCCCGGCAAACAGAGGCGGCGGCTCTCGAGATGGATGTCTCTCCTGTTCCAGTGGGGCATCTCGTCGAACCGATCATGTGTCGACAAGTATGGCAGTTTGCAGAACAGTAGGTGGCACCTATTCGTGTTCGGGCTTGGCAGATTCCCGGTGGAGATGGAGCTGAGGGATATCAAGACGAGGCAGAGCCGCCTCAAGTGGAAGGCACCATCTTCCACGGTCTCTGCTAATTTCACGGTTGACAAGAAGAGCAGGAACCGGCCCGAGAGTGGTGATGGGAAGCCTTCCCTCATTGGTTGCTTGCCGCTCCCGTGAAATTCATGAGACTTGTCCAAGTCCGACCTGGAACAGTCGATCGGTTGAGCTCATAGCATACATGGGGCAGTACATGATATACATTGGATAGATTTAGGTATGGATTCAGACGAGGATAGATCATTAAATACTTCGGCCATGTCAATGCCGATCCAGGAATGGATTGACGGGAAAGGGATCGGGTTGTGCAGTTTTGGGAGCCCCTTATGCCGTGCGCAGCTCGGGGTAGAAAGCTAGAAACTTCAACTATTACAGGGACCGAGAAGATTCGGAATTGAGCAGTTCTCTTCTGCACAACTAGAGCCATCTCTTCTTCCAGACATCCTTAGATCATCACAGTGCATTCATGTGTACTCTGTAACGGTTCATGAAAGAGATTGAAGTGTTGGGTGAGAGTTTCCACCGCTGCTATTGCATCGAAATTTCAGCCGGTTGTATAAGATGGCACATGATAAACTTTTACTTGGATTTATGTTGAAAAGTGACTTAATAGTCAATAATTAGTTCATATTCAAGTTAATCAATCCATTTAAAAATTAAAACTACTTTATATTTTTCTTATGTTAAAATACCAAAATTCTCTATGAATATATTTAATACTCTTCACCACATCTTTTTTTTTTTCTACTTGATAACACAACCCTTATTTACAAACAAACTCGAGATATACTATTGGTCTGGGCTCACATGCGATTGATTCACCAAGAATTAGAACCTTTTGAATTGTAAATTTTATCTGTTTGCATGATCCATACTCAAAATTTTATCCATGCAAAAGGACGTATTAAACTAGCTTATGCTCGATCTCTGGTGACTGTTTGTATGCAAAAGAAAAGTGACACTTGCAGAATAATCTACTGATGCCTATCGTCACCGATTGCAGGATGCTTATCAGAAGCTTTCGGCTTTCGGCTTTCGGGGATGCACAGCGACGCATAACTATCGGGAGGGCAATGGTGTGGCAGAAGCGCTGGCCCGCTATGCGAGGGACAGGGGATTCGTCCCTCGCTATTTTGACCAGCCACTTGATTTTGTACTATTATCGCCTTATGGATTTGACCGTGTAGGAGGATATTATCCTAGGGCCATGAACTGTAATACACCTGCTCCTACTGGTGGAGACCATGATCTTCGGATGTATTCAGATTTATCTTAGTCAACGAATGAATCTATCCCTATTTACCAAAAGAAGGCGTGAGGGACCATTGGGCTAGTAGTGGACAAGAGGACATCCGACAGTAATGATGTTGGAGGGGCGGCCTGGACTTCGCTTGCCTAATTCAAGGACATGGACAGCTTAATCGGCCATTTCGTTTCCTTGTCCCAACTCCTCATTTTTCTAGAAGGGTGCAAGACTTGCAAGGTATAATGGACTATCCACGTACCCAAACCAGAGTGTCGAGTCGAGTCGAGTCGAGATCTCATCCAATCGGTCCATTTCCAGACTGCCAGCTTCGAATTAGCCCGAAGCAATTTCCGATACACATATCCTCTGAACCCCCCCAAATGATACGCGTCCACGTGCGAGAAAGAATCTTCACCAGGTCGTGCTGTGCGACAAGAATTATCTTTTGGAAGCTCTTCGATTTCATCAGCAGGCTTGGGATTTCTTTTCTGGGGGCTGACCAGTTCGTCATCGCGCGGCTCTCTCGAAGGTGTGCTGAAGATTAGCTGAAGTTGAAAATCTGGTTGGCAGATTGTGAACTGTATTCTAATGCGTGTTTTAAGGGTGTCCTTGGATGAGGAATTTGAAGGGGGGGGGTGGGTGAGGAAGGGTTACAGAAATATAAAATGCACATTTATTACCCTTATTTAGATATAATTATGAAAGGGAGCAGATGATTAAGGGATACAAATTGATCGTTACACTATCACAGTAGTCTTCTTTAACCGTTGAATTAGAGGGTTTTATTGTAATTTTGCAATATATAAAAATAGCTCACTTCTCCCTATACACCCAAATCTCTTTTTAAAAGATAACTAGACGAGAGATTTACTTATCCATCCCCTCTCTATCCCTTCAAATCCCTCTGTCCAAACTTATCCGCGTTAGTGTCTTAGATGATCGTTGCCTTGGCCATCAAGAAACTTAGAAATGGATAATAGAAGAGGAAAAATAAATGAATACGGAAAGTTTTACAAAGATAATTAGACTTGTAATATCTTAATCGTAAGCATAGTTTTAAAAACCGGACCGGGCTGGCCGGTTCGACTGGGAACCGGCCACTCACCCGGTCCGGTTCCTTCAAAAAATCCAATTGCACATTAAAAGAGAAAAAATCCGATTGAACCGGCCGGTTCCCGGTCGGACCGGTAAACCCAATTGAACCCATGAGAAAACCGGCCGACTTAAAATTAAAAAAAAACACAAAAACCTATTGTAATGTACCTATTTTATTTTACTAAACTTATATTTACATTTTATATTAGACTTTTTTTTAATATAATGGTTATATTAATGATTTTTGTTATAAATTATATTCAAATTATGATATTATGTAAATTTATTAGTAATATTATATTATTAATATTATTTATTAAATACGCGGTTCAACCCATTGAACCCCCGGTCCGACCCATGAACTCATGCCTACACCGGTTCCCGACCCGGTCCGGTTTTAAAAACTATGATCGTAAGGTTAAATAGATATTATTATATTAAATTCTTTTTTTTTTTATGCATGACTAGTTCTTTTGACCACTGGAGCTCGTGTAGGTTGGTTCGGCGAGGACCGACAAAGGAAATTGTAATAAAAAGTTACACCGTGTACATCCTCATTCATCCACCCACCGGTTGGTTGTATCGATGGGTTGCTTTACGACAAATTTGGTTGTTGATGACCGGAGAGAATTATAAAAAATAAAATAAAAAGGGGGGGAATAATCAACAATGCATGGGAGCACGTACACTTGCGGACGGCAGTCAAAGCCCACATAGGTCACGAGGAGGAACGGGAAACCGGGGAGAGGAAAATTTTGCCCCGATTCCGGGAAAGACACCGGTCGTAGTTGTCCAAGACAAGGAGGATGTCCCACTCTCTCATCTAGAAACCCTAGCGTCCCTCCTCCCCCACCCCCCCAGAAAAAGTTCGGCTTGTTTGCTGATTTACCGTTGCTCTCCCGGCTGTCTCCATCCCTCGGCTTCTCCGACTGCCCTTCTAGAAGATCTCGTGGCCATGCTCTTGCCGTCGGAGCATGTCCTCTAATACCCAACACGGTGTTTATCGATCCCAGAGAGGTGCGAAAAATGGAAAGGCGGTCGGAGCTCGGGCCGATCGATTCGTAGGGCACCGATGCTCACCGTACAAAAGTGGACGAGAAGTAACGAGGTAACTTGACTTCATCCAAAATGATTTCATGGAGTTTAATGGGTAGTAAGAGATCCCTCTTCCATCTTAAGATTTGGCATGAAGTTCCCCTCCCCTACGGATGCATATATGCACATACACATGCACGTTCACAGAGATGGATCCAAGTTTAAGACCTTTCCATGAACAGTAATAGGGATTTTTTAAATATTAGTTCAATATTTATTACGATTTAAATTAGAGTTCTATCAATAAATATATCTATTTTATTTTTTTATTATGAAAATTAAATATAAAATCTTATTTAAAAAAATTAGCTTGAGGACTACTCCTCTAAATTATATGGGTTGTGTACCGTTATTTAAGTGGCAAAATTGTTCTTTGCTTATTTGGTGCATGGTATTGCAATCTTTATTCATTTAATATGACAATGACTTTTCCATCTAGAAGCCCATCTTCATGCCACTTCAGACTCTCCCCGGCATCACATCCCCCAAAATTTGGCCTCTGGCAAGATTTCTTTCCCCAGTTATGAGGATCATCGATGGATGGTTATAAAAGAGAAGAAATAAAAGGATGTGAATAGTTTGATCAAGTGATAATTAGATCGTGACTTATTGAATCGAGATCGAGATGGTGTCCTTGTATTGATGTCACTCTCTACGGAGAGACAAGAGTTTAGACACACGGAGGACCTATAAAAACACACATATGACACAGCACCGGTCCCAATTCCTCAGTATCCCTCCAGTAAATTAATTCCCTCCTCTACTCTCCTCCTTCTTCCTCTCTGCAAATGGCTGCTGTAGATCATGAACCCGCTGCTCTTGAAGGTCATGATCATGGTCTTCTGCAAGACCAAGATGATGCAGAGCTCGAGACACTCTCCTTCTGTGATCTCCCACTCTACAGCGAAGAATACGAACAAGATCAGCTAGAAGAAGCTGGAAGCCATCGGGTCAGCATGCCCCCAAAAATCGATCACGAGGACCCCTTTGAGTTCTCAAGTGAAGACCTGTCTGCCTCCAGTAGTACAACGTGTCCGGCAGAGAACATAATCTTCTGTGGCAGGCTCATCCCGTTCAGGCAGGATCCGCCCCCCGAAGCTGGGGGATCCCACAATCTCAAGAGGAAGAAATGGAGATTCTTCAAGGGGAGACGGAGCCCATTCAGAAAACACAAAAGCCGCTTGTTTAACTTCCATAATGCAAAGTCCGGTGGCAAGAGAGGTTCGGAGAACCAACATCAACCAGCCAGTCCAGGGCGCTTGCCCTTGGAGAAATACAGGTGACATTTACGTGATCGTGAATGTGCCTTGTTTTGCCGTTTTCCGTTTTCCCTTGCCTTATTTCCTGAGTTGAGCTTAATTGGAAAACCCGACAGGCATGTTCCTGAGGAGTGCATAAAGGACAAGCACGGTTTCTCAACGGGGAGATTTCCGGCACTGTCGGGTCAGGCGAAGTGCCGGTGGTACGTGCTGCTGTTCAGGTCAGCACGGTTTCCTGTAGGGATGGAGTTGCAGGACATGAAGACCAGGCAGAGGCGGAGGAGTCTTTCTTCGAAGCTCCGATCCTTGGACATCGACGAACGAGCTGGAAATGGAAGCCGTGGCGGGAAGGGAAACAAGAACTGGGGGCTGTGGCGATTGATCAGGGCTTTGAGTTGTAGTAGCAGTCTGCAATGCGGCAGTGCTGCCATTTGGAAAACAATGTAGCCTTTAGATTAGGTTCCCGGGGACGGGATCCGTAGATCTGATAGTCCACGTAAATTATGTTGAATTGGGTACTGTTATATTAGAAATAATATAAGTTTAGCCTTCGATTCTCGGGATACAAAAGGTACAGACAATATTGTTAATAATAATTGAATTGAGGGTCCTGGTTGGAAATTTGGGGATAAAATATTTGAAGCTAAATTGAAAATTCAAAACTTCTGGGGGATGTATGTGCAATTATAATATGATTCTCTTCATAAAGATGATGCTTTAGGGATTGGTGGGCTTCCCCGCCAAGGGTATGTCGGCCACTCAGCCGCCGGACCCCTAAGCGAAGACATTGACAAGCGAGGGCAGAGGGTCCAAGTCTTTGTGTCTTCATGAGCCCTCCGATCATAATCGGACGGTCCATATCCGCACCCAGCTTCCCGTAAAAACCCTAAGCCATATAAAGCCATAGGCTTACGCGATCAACATAAGTACTGACACGTGGCAAAATAACAACCGCACGATGAGAGTTGCAGATTATCGGTGCGGACGCAAACCCTAGGCTCCGCGGAGGTATTAATAGACCCTTTGCCCTGCAGGAGGAGCCATCCTGGCCTGTCACTGCCTCCTCTTCTCGCGCATCCTGTCTGTTGCTCGAATTCCTCTTCCGAAAGCTCAGTTAAGGTTAAGCTTCTGCTTGTACAATTTCATTTGATTTCAATTGCAGCTGCCTTATCTGTGCTACATAAGTCCTATCTGAGGTCTTGCTTTGGATTGATAGGATGATGATACTGCTTATTCTTAGTAGCTCATCGCAATTCATGCTTCTTACGAATTTTTTAATCTGTAACTGTTATGAATCCAGTAGGTTCGTTTTGCTGCTATGATCTTATCTGATGTAGATTGACTTGTTGGATTATGGAAAGATGTATCTGCTATCTAATGTTTGGTTTCTGTCTCTATTATTTCCGTGATGATAAAATGTTCTCAGATCTAGATCGTCTCGCTGTTGTCTGCTGGTACCTTCCGGTAGATAGCTGTTGTGGACTCTCTTAGATATGTTGTTGCATTTCATGAGTTTTAATTTGCTATCGTGGTTGAACCATTGAGGTTGAAATCGATCCAAGGACTCCGTGGAAATATATATCTATTTGATCTGTTCCGCTGGGATCATTTTCCTCAATTAGTAAACCTTTGGTCCGGTGCATTTCAGAATTCGCTAGCTGCTATGGTGTAATTGGTACACGCACTGCCATATGAAGCAGTGATAGATCATCTCGGTTCAAATCCGAGTGGCAGCACGGCATCTTCAAAGAGAATGGAATAATTTGTAATTAATTCAGTTTTTGCTTTCCATAAGTTGAAGTATGGACTGGTTAAAAGCTTGATGAATATTTAAGCATGGATTGATACATTTCTTTGTGTATAGAAACATTATGATTATCAATTTGTTGAAGATTTGATGTTAGGAAGGAGTGTTTATAATAGGGACCTCCAACTTTAGAAGTAATTGTGGTTGAAACTGACTTCGTTTCTCTCTCTTTTTAAATATACTAGTTGATAAGTTGATCACAGAACTGAGCTCTCTTTTGATGTTGTCTTATTTATCCATAATTGCAGCTATATTGAAACTTTGAAATGGGTAAGGAAAAGGTCCACATTAACATTGTGGTCATCGGCCATGTCGACTCTGGTAAGTCGACCACCACTGGCCACTTGATCTACAAGCTCGGAGGTATTGACAAGCGTGTGATCGAGAGGTTCGAGAAGGAGGCTGCTGAGATGAACAAGAGGTCCTTCAAGTATGCCTGGGTGCTGGACAAGCTCAAGGCTGAGCGTGAGCGTGGTATCACCATTGACATTGCCCTCTGGAAATTTGAGACCACGAAATACTACTGCACTGTCATTGATGCCCCTGGACACCGTGACTTTATCAAGAACATGATTACTGGAACTTCCCAGGCTGACTGTGCTGTACTGATCATTGACTCCACAACTGGTGGATTTGAGGCTGGTATCTCCAAGGATGGGCAGACGCGTGAGCATGCCCTCCTTGCTTTCACTCTTGGTGTCAAGCAAATGATCTGCTGCTGTAACAAGGTACAGGATATGTTCTTCTTACATAAGCTTTTTGTCAGCAGATGCCACTTGTATGTCAAATTTCAATATTTTCTTCAACTGGTATGTTTATTTTCTTTGACCAGATGGATGCCACCACCCCCAAGTACTCCAAGGCTAGGTATGATGAGATTGTCAAGGAGGTCTCCTCATACTTGAAGAAGGTTGGTTACAATCCTGACAAGATTCCCTTTGTGCCCATCTCTGGGTTCGAGGGTGACAACATGATTGAGAGATCCACCAACCTCGACTGGTACAAGGGACCCACTCTTCTGGAGGCTCTTGATCAGATCCAGGAGCCCAAGAGACCCTCAGACAAGCCTCTCCGACTTCCTCTTCAGGATGTCTACAAGATTGGTGGCATTGGAACTGTCCCTGTGGGTCGTGTTGAGACGGGTATCCTCAAGCCTGGTATGGTTGTCACGTTTGGACCATCTGGTCTGACCACTGAAGTCAAGTCTGTTGAGATGCACCATGAGGCCCTCCAAGAGGCCCTTCCTGGTGACAATGTCGGTTTCAATGTGAAGAACGTTGCTGTGAAGGATCTGAAACGTGGGTATGTTGCATCAAACTCTAAGGATGATCCTGCCAAGGAAGCTGCGAGCTTCACCTCCCAGGTAATCATCATGAACCACCCTGGTCAGATTGGGAATGGCTACGCCCCAGTGCTGGACTGCCACACCTCTCACATTGCTGTGAAGTTTGCTGAGCTCCTCACCAAGATTGACAGGCGATCTGGTAAGGAGCTCGAGAAGGAGCCCAAGTTCTTGAAGAACGGTGACGCTGGGATGATTAAGATGATTCCCACCAAGCCCATGGTTGTTGAGACTTTCTCCGCGTATCCTCCCCTGGGTCGTTTTGCTGTGAGGGACATGCGTCAGACCGTGGCTGTCGGTGTCATCAAGAACGTGGAGAAGAAGGACCCTACCGGTGCCAAGGTGACCAAGTCGGCTGCAAAGAAGGGTGGCAAATGAGCATCCGACTGGTTCTTTCTGGGACCACATATGTTTAGTTTTGCAGCATTGTCCTTTTTATTAGTCTGTCTTTTGGCGGCTAGGTGAGAATCAGAACTGTTTGCTACTTTCCAGTTGGAGCTCATGGCTCCTCTGATGAAGGTTGCGAGAGAGCCTGCGTGTTTCCTTTCTCTCCAAGTGAATGAACCTGTTTATGCTTTTTGTAGTTTTACCTATGACCACGATTTAATTTCTTGCTCTTTTTTTTTTTGCACATCAACTTAATCGTTTCTTTTTCCATCATCATCATCGTCAAGGTGAATGGAAAAGACTAGGTTGTGGTTAGGGAGTACCAAAAGGGGGTTTGGGAATAAAATCCAGGGTAAGCATGTGAGTCGACGTGTTTACCCGGCTTTTTTGTTTTGTTTTGTTTGGTAGCAAAGGGAAGTAGTCGTATATTAATAATAGTAAAGAAAAATAAACAATGTCCTTTGCCTGTCACAGCATAACATAATAATACAGTGGTACATGGTCGTCACATTCATAAGTTATATTATTTGAAGAAGATACTGATGAGAAATCACGTGAGGTGTTTTTCTGGGGGGCCAGTCATGTGAGGTGGTCAGTGCCACTAGGCCCAACAGCCCTGTCATGCCTCACTTTTACTTGAACACACAAAAAAAAAAGCCACTGTGTAACGGACTCACGGGTAGTAATAATGCACAGGTAATTATTATACGGTAGAAACTGTCGCTTGAGCCTTGAAGCATTAACAAGCTCCGTTACCACTAAATGGAAACTGTTGAAACAACACCATTTTTCTCATCTCACAACCTGCGAAGATGGGGATGGAAAATAGAATAAAGAGAGAGACAGCAAAAAGTTGCCCGTGTGTTTGCTTCTTCAGAGGGTCACCATAGTCTCATGGGTCCCAACAATCGTACGGGTTCCACTCCGACTCCAGTATCTGGAAATGAACCCAAGATTGTCCACCATTAAAATTGAGGCCACTCCTTTTCCTCCCTTCATCTGTTAGTTTTTTCTGTCCGAGCAACACATGAGTTTAAATATAATTTTAAATTCTTAACTTATAAAACTCGAACCTATAGTCCAAATGACCTTTCTTTTCTAATAAATTCATCGTATAAATTACTTATATAATTAATAAATTTCGTTCCAATGAGTACCATACACTCTAATAGATAACGACCTTTTCTTGTGCGAATTGCTCCGATCAAGTTTCCATATCTTCATAGATAACGACCTTTTTCTCCTTTTTTTTTTCTCCCTTTAGCCCCAAATCTGAAAGACCAACCCTGAAAAAATTATTGTCTTACAGAGTATATCGTCCTCTCTTGCACATGTACGTACTTGCCGGGACATTCTCCGTTACCCTGTTGATCTCAATAGGGCCGTCCTTTCGCTCTCTCTCTCTCTTCCCCACATTTTCATTCTATACTGAGGCTGTCCAGGAGCTCTAGGCCCCACGTCACGCACACCAACAAACAGCTGTTGATTCTCCCCCTCCTCCTCCCCTTTCCATTGCTCTACCTCTCTCTCCCCCCACTCTGAGATTTTAACTTCCTCCTTGGATATTTGTGGGTTTCCAATCCGAACCCACATTGCAAGACTCCTTCCGTTTTGCAGGGGACCCCTCCTCCGAGATCTCCCTCCCTCATCTCGGACACGTCTTGTAGCTCTCCCGGTACGTCGCTCTCTCAATCCGTTTCTTTCCTTCTGAATCTTCTCCGCATTGTCCCTGTTTGGGTTCTCTTCATTTTCTTGATCCATCCATTTCTGCAGCTGAAGAAGCTGACAAATTTCACCTCAGCTTGTGTGTTTCCACACCCCCCCCTCGTGATTTCCCACCTGGGCAGTGAATTGCATTGCAACATTTGTCGAAAAATCTTTCCTTCTTTCTTCCATTTATTGGACTTTGCGGGTTCCATAGATTCGAGCCAATAATTCCATCAGATTTGTTCTCTTTCCTTCATAAATTGATCCATTTCAACGTTTATTCCTAATGAATAATTCAGCTTAATTTTCTGCCTTGTCGTTGTTCTTAAATTAATGGCCGACGATTGGATGTTAAAACAGGTGAATGAGTTTGACATGGGGAAGAAAGGGGGTTGGTTTTCTGCAGTAAAGAAAGCTCTGAGCCCCGATTCCAAGGATAAGAAAGACCAGGTCATCAACTTTCTTAGATCTCTTGCGTTAACGAGGGTTGATCTTTCATTCCATCGAATTTACAAGGAAAATCCTGCCATTATTTCCTGTTCTATTTTTATATTTTTTTTCAACCTCTGAAATGACGAGGTAACGTGTATGTGACTTGAGACATAAACACGGTCATGTTTTCAAACGAAATATTTCTACTTTTGCCCAATTTGAATCTTTGTGTTGGTAAGTGCAATTTGGTGTCCTAATAATCTTTTTAAACTAGTAATTAAACATAGGGTGGATTGATGTAATTTAACCCGGATATAATGTATGATTGCTCTACTTACTAGAAATTTTCTGCTGCTTAGAGGTCTCACAAGTTGAGCAAGAGATGGTTTGGGAGGCAAAGCGGCACGGATCAACAAGTCCCCTGCGACGAGGAAATAGCACTAGCTATAGCCGCACGGCCACCGCCCCCACCCCCTCCGCCTGTTGGAGACTTGAAGCTTAATGATGTCGAGAATGATCAGAGCAGGCACGCCTACACTGTGGCCCGTGCCACTGCAGCAGCAGCAGAGGCGGCCGTTGCGGCGGCTCAGGCAGCAGCTGAGGTCGTCCGTCTCACCTCCATCTCCCATTTTTCTGGCAAGTCCAAGGAAGAAATAGCAGCAATTAAGATTCAAACGGCATTTCGAGGTTACATGGTATATCACGGTGAACCTATGCTTTGGGCGAGTTTTTAGATTTGCATGCAGCTCCCGTCATGGTTATTATCTTGTAAGTTTTCTTCTTCTTGTGTTGAACTTTCAGGCGAGAAGGGCATCGAGAGCTCTGAGAGGTCTGGTCCGATTGAAGAATTTAATTCAAGGCCAGTCCGTGAAGAGACAGGCTGCTACAACATTGCAATGTATGCAGACTCTTGCACGGGTCCAGTCCCAGATTCGTGCCCAAAGGATCAGAATGTCCGAAGAGAACCGAGCTCTCCAAAGACAGCTTGAGCAGCGACGAGAAAAAGAGCACGTTAAGTTGAAAGTAAGTACAGAAAGTTCTGTTTACCCACTTTCCAAGAAGATCCTGTCAAAACAATGTTTTGCTTTTCTGAGAGATTAATGCCATGGTTTCCATGTCTCTTGATATAGTTGGGAGATGAATGGAATGATAGCACACAATCGAAGGAGGAGATCGAGAAGAGATTACTGAACAGGCAGGAAGCTGCTATAAGAAGAGAACGAGCGTTAGCTTATGCTTTCTCTCATCAGGTGGGTACATTTTCTTGACTAGTTTCTCAGCATTTCGAAGATCATGGTTAAGGCATCTTTTACAACTGTTCTCGGCAAAAGTTCTCCTATTTGTGGAGTTTCTCCTCCGCATCCCCTTTTCTCTCTCCTTGTCTAAGCTTGGAATAAAAGGTGAAACTTTAAACATTGCAGCAAACTTTGAAGAATCCGAGATCTTCAAACCCAACCTTCATGGACCCGAACAACCCCAGCTGGGGCTGGAGTTGGCTGGAGAGGTGGATGGCTTCTCGGCCCTGGGAGACCAGAAGCATCAACGATTATAATGACCGAGCTTCCATCAAGAGCACAGCAAGCCGAGCGATGTCCATTGGAGAAGTCACCCGATCTTACTGCAACAGGCCTTCTCCAACAGCCCAGAATCCGCGAAGACCTCAACTCTCCTCCCATTCACCTTCTACTCCTGCAAAGGCTCAAAAGCAGAGACCTTGCAGCCCAAAGGAAAGCAATTGGGGTGGAGGGGATGAGGACACGAGGAGCGTGTTCAGCATGCGGTCAGAGCAGCCTTACTTCAGGAGACATAGCATGGGAGGGTCTTGGACGAGGGACGATGAGAGCCTAGCGTGCACTCCTCCAGTCCGAAGCTACTTGGCGTCCACAAAATCCACCAAGGGCAAGTCCCGGTTTCCCAGCCCGTTAGGGCATCAACGGAATGGATCAGCCTCGGAGAAGGATTCGGTCTTGGCAGGGCCCACTACAAAAAAGAGGCTCTCTTTCCTAGGTTCCCCTGCAGGTCCCAGGCGGCACTCGGGGCCTCCTAAGATTGAGATTGGTACCGCAAATGACCGCTACAAAGGACCTAGGCAAATTCCTTAGGTATCTTTGCCTGCAACAACACCTCAGGATGAAAGCCGAGGAAAGGAAATTGAGTATCAGATGCCAGTGTTTTCTTCTTGTTTCGAGCCTGCAGTTCTTTTTTATGTCGAGATTGTCTCTTCTGAGAGCAGATTAGTCTAGTTAGTTCCTACCAGTGGCTCATGGTCTGGTACGTGAATGCTTGCAGTCTGCTGAGCTCTGGCGAGGGTTATTATTCCCTTCGTTTCCCTTTAGTTTGTGTTGGATGTCTGACTGCGGAGTGAGGACCAGGGAAAGCTCTATTCAGCCTTGATGTATAAGCCAGTTCGATGTCCTCTTCCGTCTGTCTTTCTGTCAATGACCTAAACCCTGCTCTTGCCATCCTTCTTGGCCGGAGTCTTCGCGTGTCGCTAAAACTCATCGCAGATTTCTTGACCGAGGGATGCTTAGCTCATTCCTTCGAGATTCTTTGTCCTCGTGCGATGGATGGAGTCTCGTACGTACCCGTGCCAACTTAAACAGACCAGATGAATTCCCGTGGCCCGGATAAACAGAGCGGGCCCTCCACGACCGTGGCCCATCACATGACTCTTCCTTTTGAAATGGGCTCCAAGGCCCGTTAGTAGTTGGGCTTGTGACTAGGAAAGCCCGATGATGAGCTCAATTGGGGGCCACTGAACTCAATGTGGGCGTGAGCCGGGCCCAGCCCGGAAAACATCAAGCTTCGCAACCGGAGTTCGTCCGTCTCTCCTCGTCCGTTCCGAAGAAACTACGGGAAGGATAGCGCAAGTTGTTTGAATTTCTGCAAACAACCGGTTGAAAATGCACCCCTTGACGACGATTGCACGCGGCGGGTCTTTTATGCGCCACGGCCGAGAAGTTCGTCTCAATCGTTGAAATGGATTATTCTCTCTTCTCCCCGAATTTAGTCACCCCTTGTGGGGGATGGGGTTTGAAATTACTTATGCGCGTGCTATGCATATAGGGTGGCGACTTGGAAGAGGTGGCGGCGGTGGTGGTGGTGGTGATGGTGGTGATGATGATGAAGAATTCAATGAGGGCAGCCTTCTAGATTTGATGAAAATGTACAACAGTACAGCAATTCGAGAACGTCATATATATATATATATTTTCATATGTTAATGTGTCCCGTCCCACCCCCACCGTGACCCCTATTCTTCGGTTAGGTATGTGCATTTTTCAAAGCATGTATGCATCGGCTTCCGAGTTTCAGAAATAGCGGGAAGACCTTGTTGAACACACAGTCGTCCAGTAGTCTTGCCCCGGTCGGTCCAACAAGGACCTGCTTCCTCTCTTAGAAAATAGATCAATCATCGAGCTATCCGAAAATATTAAGTAGTGTATTTAACCCTTTTTCAATGTCACAGGAGCCCTAGTGCATTAAATATATATATATATATAAATAAGTGCAACGAGGAAATGGATTATTACGGTGTTATCAACCTCCACCTTTAATCAAGAAATTCTAGATTCAATTTTCATCATTAAAATATTCATTTATTCCACCCTTCCTTGTTTCTTCATAAATTCAACGATTTCCCCTATACGATTGAGAAATATGCAGTATTAACTGAGAAAAGAATATATAATTCTTATTGTGAGATAATCTTAATATTTTAGATTCTCTTTCTATTGAACTTTCAAATTGATTAGGTGAAAAATGGGCCCTCGAAATTTACAATGCGGGGATGACAAATGAGAATTGTGTGGTCAAAGAACCTATTTTAAAGCTGAATCTTGGTTTTATTATTTTCCCTAGTCAAGACCGGATCACAAATCGTTATTGACAATGTGTGTTTCAGACGGTGAGATTAAGACCTGTTATACTTATAATATTTACCCATCAAAATTTTAAGAAAAAAGAGAAATGGGCAAGTTCAATGGCACCGTATTAAGTTTAACAATAAAAAATATTGAAGATTTAATTATTATTATTATAAAACTCTCGTACCCATTTATTCGTCTCTTATATTGTGGCAGGTTATTCAGATCGGCATCCAGGCGTGTCCTCGTAGTTTGTCTCCGTCAATTTTAGGCATTGGACGGCAATGGAAACCAACGACGGAGCCGCAAGTAGCGTATCCCTTGACATGATTTCATGCGCGCGCCAATACGTCTAGCCTAAGCTTTGCCCAGCTGAGACTAATAGTCTCAATGTTCACATTGCAATTTACGTATAAATCTCCCTCCATCGATAATGTTCTTGGTGGGCGAAGTTAGTTAAGCAATCAATTCGTAATAATTGCAAATAAAATCTACATCGTACATATACAATGAACCGATCTTCAAGTCAAACTAAACAAGTATATGCGGTCCCCGCTCATCATGCAATATCGGTCCGGTTATATTCTTTTTATATATTAGTGAAATGATATCATTTTTCAATATGAAATTAAAATATATCATCGATTTATTTCTCACAAGAGTATTTTTTATTTTTTATTGGTAGGTTCTCCTAGGTCTGTTCTGTAATGAGGAAAAAAAAAGGGAATAATAATTTTTAAACTATGATATCAATGATAGAGGCAATTAAATACCATCCTCCCGTTCCATTGAGTCAGCTATTAAGTAGTCAACCAATGCATCAGTTGACATTTCCGGTACATATGATTGATCAAACGGAATATATAAATACCAAGCTGGTCTATATATCTTCGAATTTCAATTGTAGCCCTTTTGGTCTCTTTCGTTTGTAATTAATAAGCTACTGTTTCTACGTAATACAACCTTAAATTAATGCAAGGGAGGATCGATCTTGTTCTTTTCAGATTATTTACTGACATATATACATCAGCGGATGCCCCCTGCATCCCATGTTTCAAGATAGAAAGAGGACACATACGTTGAGCTCAGAACAGGATTAGATCGATCAGTATTTGTCTATTTACTTCGAGAACAGAGTTTTGATTCCGTCAAAGAAAAAGCCTTCGGGATATTGACGTAGTCAGGTTATATATATATATATATATGCCTGTATGGAAACATTCACCATTAACAATCTAGAACACAGTAATAGAGCGAAAATAATCCCTTTGAAAAATCAGACCTCTCATTATGAAGAAGAGAATCGGAGGAAAATAGAATAACAAAACATAAGTAAATTAAGAACATTATCAATTCCATGTGAAGAGTGATGGTACATCAATATGGCATTTCCCCAGAAAGACACCAAGTCAAAATTCTGGAGGAATTAAGATTGAATCATACCAGTGTGAGCTGGCAAGACAACCACACGCTTATCGTCTACAAGAGGTGGTTTAATGTTAGGAAAACGGGTGGTCGAGGCAACGGATACCACAAGAAGGGAAAAAAGAGCCTCACAAGCCATTGAAGCTGCACTGCACACACATTCTCTTCCTCTACGAATGTATTGAATCCCCACTTGCCATTCTCCAGGATAAAAAGATTACCGATTGAGCTCATTGATGGAGATGTACAGTCTCTTGTATCAGACAAGAGTTTCTGTACAGGTTATTATACGGATCGACCTCTACTATGGCTATATATTTGCAATGACTATGTGTAGTCCAAGTCTGTCCCCCTTTTTCTTCTGTATATATTAATAGATGCAGTTATTTATTGATCAGAAAAATGTGTACAAATCTGAAAGGACCCTCCCCTCCAACGTTCTGCAGCTACCGCAGTCACAGTACTGATTCATGTAGCATGTTATGAGGAGCCTCTCGTTGCCAATTGTCATCACAGTTTCTCAGCAATGTTCAAGATCTGGCTGCCCTTTAAATTTGCATGTGATGATGCACCGCCATCTATAGATTGAATCCCATCCAGCCAATGATGGGCGGCTGACTCCACTTCCACTGGCTTATCATCATTTGGCTCTTTTTAAAAGAGACAATTATACCAAAACCCTATTTTAATAATAAGAAAATATCTCCCTTCTCTATTATCTCCTTATTTCTACTCTTATCGTACGCATAACACATCTTACACATACTTGTACATTTGAACTATAGGCGCATACATACGTATATGCGCGTTTGAGCACTACACCTACATCTGTCCCTTCTTTTCTATTTAATTATAGGAATTCCCATAAAGCAAAGCAGAGCAGAGCAAAGATTGCGCAGCTCGATGAAGTGAACAGATTAATTTTGGCATTATATATGCGTACTTACGTGCTGTGTGCTGCATGCACTAACTAGGGTTCTTGTAGTCATTTCAAATTGACGAGCTTTTGACCCCCCACTAAACTAATAACAACGCCCACATTCGGTGAATGTGATTGAGTATTACCCTCGTCAATCGGGAGCTAGGCAATCATACGCATCAACTTAGTCTAACCTAATCATTAATTCCACAGCATATTATAACATTTTGCTAATCTATATAAGATCTAAGATGCTGCTACCGTTTTCAGTTGATTGGAGGATTACCCCCATGTGATCGATCTTTGGGGAGCCTCGATCGATCGATCGAAGTAAAAACGACCGACAAATTCCTTGATAGACATTAAATCAGCAAGTCTAGCAATTAACAATAAAGTATATAAATAAAATAAAAATAAAAATAAAATTGGTCACTTTGTATGTTGACTGATGAGGTGTATATAGTAAATGGAACCTTTTTTTTTCCCCTTTCAGGGCACAGTACCCACTGCCCATAAGTCTGATAAATATTTCCACTTTTATTAAGGAAATTCTTATAATGGTAACGAATTTTCTCCCTTTTTAATAATAATAATAATAATCAAATGTTAAAAATTATTTGGAGGAGAAAATATTAGATTTTTTAAATATTTATTTTACGGATTACGGGGGCGACTCACTCACGAGGACACGGTCTAAAGGAAAGGAAAAGAGGAACGCGTTTACGCGTGTCGCTTTTTATTATGTGACAGTGATACGCTGTGCGGTGACACTCACCATGAGCGCGCCTCCCGCTGGATATTATTATTATTATTATTATTATTATTATATGAGTTTATTGTTATTCAACAAAGGACACTTGAAAAGGCGGTCTCGTGCTTCCACTAATTTCAATACTCAGGAGAAAGTTCCGTCGGATTTAATGGTAAAGAATTAATACACCGAGAAAAAGTCGGTCCCTTTTTTTTTCCTTTTTAATGCTGCCCAAATGTTTTAATGATTGTTTTAAAAATCAGACTGGGCCGTTCGATTCAATCTGTTCAACCAAGAATCAGCCACTCATCCGGTCTGATTTCTATAAAAAAAATTCAATTGCACTTTTTCAATTAGGTTGAACCGGCCAGTTTCGGTTTCGACCAATAAACCCAATTAAACCGATAAAAAATTGACCTACTTAAAATAAAACATATTATAATTTACCTATTTTTTATTATACTTAAATTTATATTTTATATTAAAATTTTATTTAATATAATGGTTATATTAATAATTTTTAATATAAATTATATTCAAGATATTATGTAAATTTATTAGTAATATTATATTATTAACATTATTTATTAAATATATAGTTCGATCTATTGAATTTTGATCTGACCCATGAATACATGCTTACACCGATTTTTGGTCCGGTCAAGTTTTAAAAACTATAATTTTGATTTTTTTTTAAAATTAATAATCCGTATTATTTAAACAAACATGAGAGCATGTTGGCCTCATCTTCGTGCTTCCCAAATCCTCCTTAACAAATATAAATTCAACTAATGAAAAAAAAAAGAAAGAAATAAGGATTAAAAAGTAAAATTGCTATGAGGAGTGTAATAATAATTTAGAAATTCGTAACAAATTATTGTATTTCATCTTTTTATTTTTCTACCCTCAAAAACTTACTATAATATAAAAAATTTAATAATTTATACATTTATATTAAAATTTTTAATTTTATCCAATTCACTTTTATAAGAAATTATGTTCACTTACTTTAACCGTGTTTATATTTTCTAGATTTCACTTGTCATGCATACGTAAATACTTTTTTAAAAAGATTAAACATGAGTTATTACCTTTCATTAAAGAGAATGCCCACTGATCGAATTATGCGATTGGAAAAAAAGTGTATTTACAAAACTTTCCTTTTTATAAAGCTACTCTTTTTGAGGTATAGATTAATTCCGAGCGGTGAAAAAATTAAAAAAAAAAAGAACAAGAAGAAAGGGAGATCTCAGGGTGTCCTTGATGGATCTGAAGTAATCTCACTTTCTTGTTATCTCTTAGTGGCCCTTTTATCGATCGATAAAGCTTCATGTCTCGTTCCCATGGCCACTTTACACGTAATTCACTTGCATGTACAACCCACGATAGAAAGAGATATATGTTAGGCCAAGCCACATTCTCTACTACTACTTCTTCTTCTTCTTCTTCTTCTTTCTTCTTTTTTAATTTCCCTTTTCCGAACCGAGATTTCTTGATCGGTCGACGCGTTCATTTTGTCATGTAAGTGAGTTGCACGGTCAAATTACCAGAATGGCACATGATCTGAGGAGGGACGAGTAATTAGCAGGTTAATTAGATTCTAACTGCCTGCGTACTTGTCATGTATAAGCATTAATCCTTCACAATTCACTTCAGAAATTCACATGGAGACCGGACTGTTCCTACAGTGAGAGTTAGACGGAAAGCTTTGACCCCGACAATAGCGAAGAAGGACCCGAAGATCAAGAGCAACAGTCAGCCCCCCGTCAAATCCTCTTATACATACGACTTTTGACAGAGGGACCAAAATTTCAATTCGGGTCAATTAGTGATTGGATCACATTCATGGCCTTTCAAAGTGGGGGATCAAAGGGTGCATCATTTTCTCCCGCCCATTTTCTTTATTTCACATTTCATGGCGGGAGCCGTACTTAACAACCTTCAATTAGAATTTTATCAATGGCAATTCGGTTTTGCCGTGTTTGTCTGAACGCTTCCCAATCTCGAGTGCAGATAAAAATCCATGCCAGATTTGGATATTGAAGTAATCAAATGGTGGATGTCATTAGCTGGATATATATATATATATAATGTTGTGAGTTGCGGCATAGTTGAACAGTAATCGCAGCGAAGCAGAGTAAACTTGCTAACCTAACTACGTTACTCGTCTGATAGATCCAATTTGTCAGGCAGTTTCACCTGGGTTGGAGGTTAATTCCATTCGGTTAATACAATCGAGACATGTCTTGGATCGATCATGCCCAGAGAGACTCCCAGGTGGAGATGGAGGCGTCATCACCCAAGAAGCAACTCGTGTCAAGGAACTGGTTAATGCCGGGCTCTTGAGAGGGATGGTGCTGGGACATCTCCATGTATATTAGGGCAGCCAGATTGGTGTGTTCAGCTCTCAGACTGAGCAGCTCGGCCTGTGACTTGGCGAGCTGCGCTTGGAGGTCGCTCACTTGCTTCTGGAGATGGCATATCGCCCCGGCACAGCCATAGACGGGATCACGAAGCCTCGCATTCGCCTCGTACACCATACTGCTCACTGCGTCGGCTCTTTGGGACTCTGGAAGTTCCTGAAGTCAAAACTCGTGTCAGTTACTACATGGTTATAGCTGTTGTGAGGCTTATATTTCACGCACAATTCAATGGATTACAGAGAAAAAGAATAAAAATATATGAAAAATGCCAAATTTGACATTAACATGAGTCGGCTTTAAAAGTTGTGCCACATAAGCAAGCTGGGTGTCAGTTCCATATGCTGCTCTTTGGCAAGGTCTCTCTTCAGAAAGGAAATACAACAAGTGACCAGTATGAATTAAAAAAATCAGTGCATTTAATGATAATTACATAATATTATCATTAAAAATTGGTAGAGATCATGATTTGATATTTATTTAATTAATATCTTGATTTCAATTATTATAGGTAGAAAAATGTTTTTAATAATGAAAATTTCAGTAGGAAAGAAAAGGTAATTTATAATTAACTCCACCCTATACCAATAAAGTCCACTCCTGTGCCAGAGAACAAATTGTCGTTTCACACCCAAAGCGCAAATAAGAGAAGTCTACCGGACAGGTGAATTATACTCATACACTTTCATGAATATACCATACGTAGGTGTTGTAACTGTGAGACAACGCAATTTGGGAAGCTTGGTGTGAACCTGCAAGAGCTTGATGATGTTGCTGGCACCAAAAACTCGGTGCGCGATGGTGAACTTGTAGGGTTCAGTTGGCGGGAAGTAAGGTGCCAACACGCAGCCTGCGACGCACCGGCGGCGGAGAATCTTGCAAGCCGCACATGGGCTGACAACCGCCGGCGGAGGTGCCGGGGTGGAAGGAGTTGGCGGTGGCAGAGGAGCAGTCGCAGCGGTCGGAGATGGAGATTGACGGGGCGGGGACGACGAGGACGAGGAGTTCGAGCAGGAGACGAGAGGGACGGGGATGGCGATGGCTGGAGCTTGGACTGCCGGTCTCATGGCGTCGCTAGGGTTGTCCATCTTCGGAAGGGGGGAAGTCTCGGTGGGAAACGAAACCAAAGAGGTGGAAAGAAAAAGGGTATCAGTGGTATGCTCTGGGTCGTACAGAGACCATGGGTGCATATAAATAGAGGGGGAGTGATGTCATAAAATGCATCATAAATGTAAGAGATGATGCCATTATTCTTAATTACTTTGAGCCTGGACTCATTGATCGATCTGGAATGTTATCGTGTACACGTAAAAAGAAAGTGAAAGAATTTCGTCTTGTGGGCCTAATTAATCCGACAAACGTACCATGATGAGTATGTGGGACAAGTCCTTTTGTGGACTTTTTGTCGTTAGCTTTAATTACTTTTCCAGTGCCAATATTAATTAAACTTAAATTAACCAAGATAAAAAGTTTTCTAGCAAAGCTGGAAAAATGCCAAAAGAAAAGAAAAACAAAAATTGGAATTTCATTCTTATCATTTATATATACTTATATATCTATGCATATGCTATGTAAATGCTCCCTACTTTAAGGAATCGTCATGAGAATGAACAGAGGATTCCAATCGTGGCAATAAAGCACATGCAATATACCCGCAATGCCTCTTCTTCTTCTGTATGTTACTCTGCATATTATAATTCTTTTTTTCGGTGATGAATTAATAATGAAACGGTAAAAAAATAGTTAATGATAATGAGAATTAGATATAAAATTTTTTAATTTTGATATTATAGTGCTACCAATTTTGACATGGGATGTGACGCGCAAACATGAGATGGAGAGCAATTCTTCGTATGTCGACTTAATTGTGCAACCCACGAGGAATAGTCTCGGGATGAAAGTCAACGATTCCGCCCGCCGCAGTGAGCGACGATTTCCAGCCGGAGAGTAGAGGCTCTAGCAGTAGCACCACCTAACTTTGCGAGGGATGGGATTTACCGGGCCGTAAGTTTTTGGGTCGGATCAGTCCATTGACAACGAAATAACCCGACTGTCGGACTTCTTCCAATTGATGGGCTCTCAAATGACTAGACTTTGTCGATTCACCGAAAGGAAATGCATTCCCGGTGACAAATAAACACAGGGAAAGAAAGTAACAATGATGAAACTTAGATATCTTAATTATAAATTGATTACCATAGTATGTATTAAATTCTCATTCTTGACTTTCTGCTAGGCTTCGTCTGTCACGTTGCATAGGGCAATGGCTTCCGCTGAACAATGATCACGGCCCCATAACCAACCATAAGCCGGTCTAACGAGGAACAGTTTATTTAACGCGTGATTGCATGTCCGCGCCAAATTCAGCCAACTAGACATTATAACAATTCGAGCTTCATCGTAGATAGGGGTTGCTTTGAATCAGATTTCACCTAATTTCAACACCCAACTGCAAGTATTTCTTCGAGGTTCGGCAGAATTTTGGTCTTCAGCAGGCATGGCTCTTCGGGTCTTGACGTGACGGAAGTGGTTGGTGATTTTCCCTTCTCCCGTAATTCGGGCCTCACTGACTCTTATTAATAATAAAGGCGGGGATAATGAGTCATGAGATTTTTACTCGTAATAATCCAATCCGACGCCTCTTAATATCAGGCCGATGATGATATTACTTTATCAGACAATCTTTTCCGATGTCGGCTGGGTTCTCGGCCTCCCTCCATACAAGAAGTACATCCATGACTATGCTTGTCCCATGTCCCCATTTTGGCACATCTTTGGAGTTTCCCCTTATCTTGCTTCGAGACCTCGAATTAACGGGAGGGGGCCTCGCCTGTGGTGCAGTCAAAAGTCCAATATTTTCGTTCACTTTTTCACAGATTCTAGCGGATTTTTTTAAAATTTTATTTTGGGTATGAGCCCTCTGCAATGTGTAGTGAGTCCCACTAAACAGACACCTGATATTGAACCGCCGCATCGCCGCATTGCCAATCCACGCAATTCGAGTTCTCGGCGCATCAGTCAGCTTAATGATAGTGTCGGGTTTGTGGCCAATCAATCAACTGGTTAATAATTTCAATTTTCGGGTTTTAGTTGATAATCCATGATTTGCGAAATACCAGTCCCTCTGAACAGCGTTGCTTGCAGTTGCAGCATCGACAACGAACACGGACAGTAGCAGAACAAAAGCTTTCCCATGCGTCCTTATCCATCAAAACAGAGCCTGCCATCTCTCTCTGTGGAGTCCCAGATAGCCTTGCTGTTAATTCTACGAAAGTAGAATTAGAGAAGCATTTCTAAACATTCAATTTTGCACTAGATTCCATATTAGATGGAGGAAATTGGGTTAGTTCGAGCCATTTCTCATTTTTGTCTACTTGTTGTTTTATTTCAGAAGGCGTAGACTCAGGGAAGAAGGAAGCAAGAAAACTACAAGTGGTAACTGGCTTATCCAACCTTTACTCCACTATCAACCACCGGAATGGTTATTTTGCTTGCCCTGCTTTCCTATCCTGTGGCAATAGTTCGTTCGTTCGCCTCCTCTATCTTCCTTGTCATCACAACTTTGTCACGTGTGATATGCCAACGACTCACTATTCGCAGACTATACGTACGTCTACTGTATTAGGATCAGGTGAATGGTTTTTCAAGGTTTAAGTTCGAGACCGTGGTCCAAACCAGAGTCTTGGAGATCATAAGTAAATTTGGAGTGCAAGATCGCAGCTAAGACTATGTCTATGAAGTGTTGAATGCATTATGGAGTGGAAGACCACGGTGCAGAGGTGCTGACCACGATTGGCGAAGTCAGAAGCCAATATGAGCATTAAAATTGCAGTTCAAGCTGCACTCTCAAAACACAATATGCAATATGTGACAGAAAACTGTGGTCTAGGCTGCAGTCCCACAAGCAAAGCGAGAATGCCCTCAAATGTCTGAGCGTTCCTTTTTACTTATCTAAGGAAAATGTGAACCTTCCTCTCCTTGGAGAGGATTTCTACCAACCTAAGAGAGGTGGGAGAAGGGAATCCTAAAAGGGTAGGAAGCAACCAGGTGAGAGGGTATACAAAGGAAGAGATTCAATGGGGACAAAAGGAGGGAGACGTTCGGCAGCTTAAGACTAGAGCAGAAAAGCTCACACTGCAGAAGTTGAAGCATTCAACAGAGGAGGAACCTTCAACAGTAGAGTAGAACACCCTGGAGAATCATGAATACAATTCTCTCCATGGTCTTTGATACTTGTCGCATGAACTAATTAAACCCTATTCTCCTAGAGTAGCAATGACACTCAGTTGATTTCTTGAATTTATGTCCTATCTCTCCTGTGTGATTGTTTGATCGGAGTATTTAGGTTATACTCGTGTGTAATGCTCTTTCACTTGCCTGGCCATCAATTGAATTGATTTGGAAATCTATATGAACTTGGGAGATGGATTCTAGCTAGGCTAAGACGGGGATAACCTAACCTAACATAGCTTATACCGGGAGACGGGGTTGTTAGTGAGATGCATAGGAATATAATCTGATCACCTTAGGTATCCACTTGGGGTCGGGCCACAATGGATTCCCACGTCTTAGTTGCCTAGGAATAGAGTGATTAAGTCGTTACGGGAAAACGTTCTTGTGGCATCCAGAAGTTGTGCAAGGAGATTATGAAATCCTGGGGTCGTATCCATCAATAAGTTGCATAGGCAGAAAAGAACTTGGTTAAGGAATAGATGGAGGGAAGTTGTGAGCCCCCCTGGTCATTTGAATCGATTGTTAGTCACCTAGCTATATTTGAGTTTATTTTCAATTGCTTGGATAGAAACCGACCGTACTAACTTTAATACTAAGAAGAATTCTGAAACGATCTCGGTGGGAACGGGTACTTTTATTTATCACTTTATTATTTGTTCCGACCGACACGGATACATTAGTCGCACGGTCCGTGAACAGTTGCAATGCAACTTTCTCTTTTGACATTAATTGGATGGGACAATCATTTTCTTTCTGTCGATGAACGAGATCCATACATAGATTTCAAGCCATATGGCAACTAGTTTCACATTTGCAAGTTCTTTTGAAGGACTCGACGCATATTTTCTTCCTCAGAATCTTCAGACTGTCATCCAGTATGGTATATGTGCGATGCGTTGCGTTGCATGAGGTCCACACGTTCTCCTTAGCTAGCTGGACTTGCGGATCGCCCGGAACGTCTCCCACACGGTTTCTCTCCCTCCTTTTGCATGTTCCAAGATTCTTGCTTATTGCACGCTCTCGTCACGCTTGACATCTCCGGGGAAAGAAATGCTTGTCGATGCAGAGTCGGATCACGTCACGGGAATCATCCACTCACATGGAACCCTAAAAGGAGCCCTCGGCTGTCAATGATTTGTTGAAGGAAAAAACCCCGCGTGTAAATTGTTTGCACTCGATGCACTTCGAGCACGAGTTGCACTTGCTTTCTGGCGGGTGCGAGATAAGTATATCGATCATCAGTGAACGGCATTTATGCTAATGCAACCCAAATTTGGCATGATGCCATACTTCCGGTGACTTCCATTGCTCATGATTTGTCTGAGTCTGACCGTGCCACTTAGCGAGCATGGGGGAACATGAATATAATAAAATAAAGCATGTCTCTCTGTCATTCACTTCTACCGATGGTAGACTGAAACTCTCCCGAAGGATGAGGTATCCAAAGTTCTCAATCCGCTAACATCACAGTAAGGATTCACATCCCTTTTGTTCTCAATATCAGGCATCCTCGAATAATTTCTAACCAAAGTGCAAAGGACTAACAAATTCGGAACATTAGCAGCCAGGAACTTGCAATCACTACAACCGACCTAAGTGGATCCTAGTTAGTACGAGACTGAATCTCGGTCATGATCTTTGAACGAGCACAGGACGAACCCCACATAAGATCTAAACCAGCATATCTGAATGAACTGGATGGAAGGCAAATATCGTCCCATCATCAGCAGTCAGGTCTCTGGGATCAGTGGTTCTGTCTCAATGTCACGTTCCTGCATAACCCTCGATTCAGCAATGAGAATACGCCCTTCTGCTTTCCCATGCCTGCTATAATGTTACAGAAACAGTTAACCAAATCTTGATCCGATTCACTTTTGCCACCAGTCCAAATTGAATATCTAAAACATGTGTTTCGATGAAGAATATATTTTCAAAAGCACAGCGCAAGAAATAATTTAATTAGTTTTCAGCACTTTTGGGGAAAGTATTAAAAAAAAAGGGGAAAGCTCGATATGGTCCTGTGAAGTGAAATACAGAACTAGAAGCATGATCCATGATGACTGAAGCTATTTTTGAAATGATTGCTAAATGCATCTTGACACGAGGAACCAAGAACCAATTAAAGAGCTTACATAAAAGCACATAACAAGGTGAGAATGAGATGAGTAAACACAGCCCTAGCTCACTCATTCGATCATCAAGTAATTCAGCCATCTAGGAATCTCAACGCCCATCCGAGTATTTTCATGTCCCTAGAACAACTATTGGCATTACTAATATGACAGTGCGTGTAATATGGTTTCTACTTGATTTCAGACATGTCTAGGAAGCATCTTAAACTTGCAAGTAATGATACTAATATACACAAAAGAAAAAGAAGAAGAGCAAAGGCAGAGCTCAAGTTTCACCTCACAGCTACAAGAGAAGCTAGTTAATTGTAACATCAGAGGCCAACTTCCTCAGGGACTTCCATCATTGCGAGAGCCGAACTGCTGAACATCTCGGACACAGAATAGTTAAGCTGGTAAGTCACATGAATAGGCCCAAATATGTTGAACCTTCCTGCACTATTGCAGGCAACCTCTGCATCAGAGCATTTCTTGAAAACTATGCGAGCCCTGCTAGCCTCCCGATCAACTTCTGTCCCCGATTCCCTGATAGGCCCAAACCGCTTGAACATCCTACTGAGGTTGGCCTCTGAGGGTAAGTGCCCAAACTCAGGAAACGTCATTACAAGCTCCGCTGGGGCATTTGCATCAATATACCCAGGTGGCTTCTGCGGCAGAAGCTCATAATTGGTCTCTTGGAGTCGCCTCTTAGTGTAAGGCCGGCGGCCTGTCTTATGGGGCTTCCCAGAGTCAATTGGGACAAGCCGATTCTCAACTCTTCTGCCTCCTCCATCATAATCTGGATCCTCATCGCCCCCATTCTCAATAATCCTGTCTGTCCAGTAAGAGTCATTCATGTCCTCAAACTCAAATGCCTCTGAGAAACTGTCAAGGGGAGGCATTCTCTTCCTCTTCCCACCACCACTAGATTTGCCCAGCGCTGGGTTCTGGTCAAGGACCACAGTATTCCTGAAGTCAGAGAAGAAACAGGCTATCACATTTGAGAAGCTATGTTCCTGCATTGGCTCCTGAGCCACCACCTGGAGCTGCAATAGCAAATCCTCCATTGATGAGTACTCAGAAGCAACTCCAGCACCCTTCTCAAGATCCATTATGCTCTGTGAAGGATCAGACTCACTCTTAAACTTCACAATTTGAGGCCCAGTGAGCTGACTCGCAATCCTCTTGATGCATTCTCCAACTTTAAAGGATGGCTTTGGAACCGTAGCAGGTGCGAGGACAGTTTCAGTGAATTTGCCAACAGAAATACCCTTCTGCCTATCCTCCTCTGTAGTGGACTCCATCAGCTCTGTGATGCTTCTTCCTTTTTTAAATGGGTACATGCTCTCCCTTAAATTGTGCTTCCGTTTCAGAAACGAGCGCTTTTGAGGCATTGAACCATCCTGTCCGGAGGGATCCTTCTCTTCTTCCTTTGCACTCGCTAAACCATCAGTATCTGCCGCTTCGTCCACAACCCTGTTCTCCTCCTCGTTCTGTGAATTCCCAGCCACATCTGAGAACCCATCAGTAAAAGCAAACTCGGGCAAGGAAGAGTAACCCTTGAGGCGGTAGAAGCTCATTAACTGGGCCTTAGCTATCACAAGTTCCAATCTGTCAGCCCCACCACGTGGAAACTGTGCCAAATCTTTCATGTACTCGACCAACTTTTCAGGATCAAAACAATTACCTTTGGAGAATTCTCCTGAGCCCTCCATCTTGCTTGACTCTTCCTTTATTCCAGTATTCTCAACAACCTGAAACTTGATCCTTTCAGTAGCTTCCTTCGGAGTGCAAGAACAGGCAAGCCCTAGTTCAACCCTTCTTGTTACCTCCTCGAAGGCACAATTAACTGCATTCTGAAACAATTCAGAGTTTCCCTGCTTCTCTGCAGTGGAGAAATGGGTCCTGAAATGCCTCAGTATATGTGCCTCATTCCATGCAAAGGTTCGATCCCCAAAATAGGCCACCAAGAAGGAGTCCTTCTTCTGGCACTTGACCGCCTTATCAGACGCATCTGATGGATCAAAGATTTGCCCAGGCCACCACAGGTGGCTCCTCACTTTGCCCCACACCAAATCTGGGACAGAGTATTCGCCTTCACCTTCTTTCCCAAGTGGGAGCTGATAACTCGCTTGGACCTCAATTTTACCACCTTGCTTCATGTTCTTCTCCTCATCAGTTTCTGTCCCATCACCTTCCTGCAAATCGGCCATCTCAGCATCAGTAACTGCATCTGGGTACTCCATATCCCTGCTCCCATCTACTGCTGTTTGGTTGTTCCCTGCAGGCGCTGACACTTCAGTGCTCAATCCCAAAACCCCTTCATCGGCCTCAGTCATTTCAACATCAATCTGAGTTCCCTCGCAGACCATATCAACAGTAATACTCTCCTCAAGATCGGAACTATCAAGGGCTTCCACCTTTGGGTCAGAAACAGCCTTCTCTCCTGTCCTGGGAACCGCAGATTCATTGGTCACAGACTCTGTAACAATGGTCACAGACTTAACTTTTAACGACCCTTCCTCAGCTGCTTTTTCATTTCCATCTGAAGGAGCCATTTCGGCATTTATGACAATTTGTTGTTCAGCTTCCTTCTCTTGCCCATCACTTGAAACCACCATCCCAGCATCAACTGCAGCTGGTCCGTCCACCACTTCTGCATCACTTGCTACAGCTACAGCCTCTGCATCCCTACCATTTGCATTTTGGTCTTCAGCAGAACTTAGAGTTGCATCAGTAACCTCAGCATCTTTTGTTAGTGTGGGGCCTGAAGATAATTCCATGGTGGTGATCTTATTTCCCCCTTCGATTGCAACTGAAGGATTTTTCTCCATGGAATCAGCGTTAGCAGCAGCCAGATCATCTTCTGCTTCTCCTTTATCAGGAACATTTTCCACAACTGAAACGGTTTCTCCACCAACGTCATTAACATCATTAGTATGAATTTCACTGTCCTTTGTCTTCAAATCGTCTTCCCCATGTAGGCTCTTGAGCTGACTCTTTTCCTCATCAGGAATAGAAGTTTCTTGAGTCCTCTGTACCACCCCACTACCACTCTGGACGATCGACAGTTCATCCTTTTCCTTGGCCGTCTCAGCCAAATCTCCCTCATCTTTTTCAACCATGGGGTTGTCCGAACCATCAGCCTTATTCTTCTCAGCAATCATGTGCACCAGACCACCCTCAACAGGCTGTGTTTCCTCATCAAGAAGCTGTGTATCCTCGACAGTTAAGACCTCTACCTCAGAATTGCCAACCCTGATAGGAGAATCAATTTCGGAGCTCTTAACATCCTTCACGACCTTATCTTGGCTCTCGCTGCTGACAAACCCCTCCCCGACTGAGTGCTGGACCCCTATATCAGCAACCGGAGCCCCACTTTGCTTCAACTTACCGCCAATCTCAGCATCGGGCTTGGCCTCAGCGACAGCACCACCATGGCCATCTTCACCAACAGAACCACCTTCACCGTCATGACTCCAGACACCATCCACAAACACATCAGAACCCAATACCTCCACCATTATATCCTCCCCATTATTACCTTCAACAACTTCCTCCATGGGCTCAGCCAAGATTTCACCCCCGTCAGTATCTCCACTCTCCAAAGAGACATCCTTGCGTTTGATCTCATCCATTATTCACAGTACCTGGCCAAGTTTCAGCACTGTCAGCAAAAGAAGCCACGGGCTTCGATTACAGATACTCGGCGAAACGACCAACCCTAACACGAGAACCCAAGAAGGAAAAGGAAAGAATTCAAGAAATTCACATGCATGACAAAATTAGCTGAGGGACCGAGTAAAAATAAAAACTTTTGACTCCCAGATTGACATACGGAGCAGTGGGTCGAAGATTTTGTGTTCCTTCCACTAGATACACTGACGAAGGAAGCTCGAGGGGACGTTGAGGATCTAATTTACGCTTTAAAGGGAGAGAAGGACAAGGCGAGGAGAGAGAGAGAGAGAACGTCTGCTCTAAATTATGATTAACAATAATAATAAACCGATAGTACTAAGCCACATCTATTTCAATTTAAAGAAGTTAACCTTAGTAAGTATTTAACGCCCGCAAATAGGAGTGGCAATTGAGCTCCATCCGGTCTTATGGCGATAGAAGCTAATGACTCAATGACTCCCGGTCCGGGTATGCCCCAAAACACTTCTTAGACCTCTTATTCTCTATTAAATCCATATTAATCATGCTATGGAACCATCAAAAAATCATTTTCAAAACTTATTAAGTTATCGAGCCAATTGGCCTGAAAATTACAGTGTTAATCCGGCCCAAATAAACTTTTGGACTGATCAACTTTGACCCATGATAATAATCCCTTTTCAATTCCCCACTACAAGAAAGTCTGAAGATTCACATCTTCGTGCACAGTAATTAATCGGCTTTACATGAGACAAAAGTAAAAGATTCATTGGCTTACTTGGGACGAGCCTGATTACACAAATTAAAATACGTAGATATTATAAAGATTAAAATAATGAGTTAAAATATTGCTGGCCAGCAAAGTCTTTTTACATGGCCTGCTCAAAGGCTACCCCCTGACCAGTTAAGAGACAAACTTCCTGCCGATACACATAAGCCAAACGATCGGAAGATGCCCGAGGCAATGAACTCACGGTGTAAAGACCCCTCATATGTATGGCTATACACGAGAAAAAAACTGGACGTCTGAGGAGTTGCAAGATGCGTCTGTTCATGTTCATGTGTCTCCTAAGAAGTTGGAACTAACTACTAACGCTTGGAGATTGCTGAACGCATGAAGATATCATACAGAGAGATCAGAATTTCGGCACCAATCAACACAATGATGAGCCATTCGAGGAAGTCCGACTTCCGATTCTGAAGGATCTCCTGAAGAAACCGGATGTTGTGCTGCAAGAGGATGGACACGAAAGTCACCAACTGCATTTGTTCCATTCCTCATGACACAAATAAGAAACAAAATTAAGTGAGAGACATACCTCGACAAACTTCAGCTTGAAGTCGAGACTAGCGAATCTCTGAGTCAACTCGAACTCGTCTCTGAGAAATTCCCATATCTGAGCATACTTGGCATTCTTCCATGCAATGTCCGATCTGCAATTATATCAGAAACAACAGCATATTAAGACAGCAACATACAAGGTTTCTGCTTGAATAGGCTGGGCAAAGCAGACTTAATTTGCAAAAGCTATTGGATCTTCTTCTCTATTTCTAGCTCCCTGTCTCAAGTCATTCTTCAACTTAACTTTTCATTTATTTTTACAAAAATTTAGGAGCGCAAAAATCATGATCTTTACAAACTGCAGAGTTCATGAGGCAGCAGTTGCCATATTACCTCTCAAAAAGACCAAGTTTTAGAATCACGTCAGCGAGATTAGAATTTGCCTTTCCCACTAACTGAAAAAGTTTTTTCCTTTCCATCTCAAATGTCCCTGTCTTTTCCATCCCACGATTTATGTCAGTGAATTCTGCAACCATACCATCAACCTGAGAATATGGACAGCATAAGCACAGATGTCACTAATACTTCAATTTCTTTTGGTAAGTATAATATTTCAATTTCATAAAGGAAGCATCTACCAGCCTAAATTTTATGCAAGACCCACCTGACGAACATAGTAATCAAGTGCAATACTTTGACCAAGGACACTGCCAATTGTACGGATTCCATCAATGTTTAGGTACTGCAACATAATGTAATCCAATCCGCCTTGCATCCATGTGCTTAGTGTCGGCTTCTCCCTCACCTCATACTCTATATTATCCCAGAAAGAAATAAAGTTCCAGAAATTCTAAGAGTCATCAAAGATGTGGTCAGAAATGTTGAAGGAAGACACCCACTAAAATCAACAGCAGATAGAAGCGGAAGGGTGATATGCCATCAAAAAGAAAGCAGTTGCAATGAGCAATGCTCCACGTGTACGAGATCTTACCATCCTTCCTCATCTCAGGAAGCAACCCTGAAGCATGTCTTTCTACAATCTTTAAGTACCCATCGACCTCATGTTCAGGGACATTGAACAGGACAATGGAGCCATATTGAAAAACTACCATGCAACAACAGCCGCTCCCACTTAAGCAAGCACCTGATTCCTGAAAACAGAAAGGACCAGTTCGGCAATACAGACTAATTCTTCCGACACATGAGAGGACAAGGTGCTCAGGCTAATTGCATCAGGTTCTCAACGTTCTCTTGGATTCTACAGTTTGACTCTAAGTTATATAAACCGTTTAAAGTGGAAAGTGATGCAAAACACAGGTGTCCTTTCATAGTAAAACTTAACTTCCCTGCAAATGGACGGAGCAGACCTGAGGAATTACAGTGGCATTCCTAAGAGCAGCCCATACTAGACGAAATTATCACTCTAATATTATCCCCGTAAGTGTCAATCAAATTCTCTTTAATTTCCCCAACACAACTAAACAAACTCTCCCTCAATTCAGTTTCAAAACTTGACAGGCTCTTAACAGGATAACATTCAAAGACTGGGGATAATGATAAATTTCCATTCAATGGAAGACTCTTTAAGGAAATCCTCTATCCCCCAATAACAGAAGGCCAAAAGACATTAGAAAGTATATACTTGACAAACTTACATTGGTATAAGAAAGATTCCCGAATTTGAGAACGACATAATTAGTCATGCGTGAAGTAGGTGGGATGAAATTGGGTTTATTCTGCTCCACTAGGCCTTTCAAGTCCACACTGAACATGGCAAGAAAACAACATAGTCAGAACTTTCGCAAGAACGTTCCTATCTCCCAAATAACCTATAAAAGAACCGTCCTAATTTCAGAAAAGGCGACGAGCATCTTTCAGTTAACAGCATGAAAACGTCCAGACTTTCATCTCGTGCCAAAAAAGCAATATATCTTTGTGGTCCAATTTGTTGTCTAGTTTCCACTAAACATGTCCAATTCCAGTGTCATGGCTATCTATTCTAAGCTCAATTCAACTAGAAATATGGAATAACACATCGGACTCTTCATGAAGCTCCATTCCTATTTGAGAAAAGGCTTCTTGAAAGAGTAGACCGTGAAGAGAAGTTTGGATTCCTGCAACCAGTAGACGACACACAAGACCAACGGGCAAGAATCGTAAACAAAGACAAGACCTTGTGGAGAAAAAGTAAGCCCGAACAGGAATCGAGGGCCTGGAGTCCTCCTCGACCTCGATTTCAGCGACATCCGCCTCCCCGACGACCTCGGAGGAGACGGGCTCATTCCACTCTAGCGTATGGGCTGAATTCAAAGGGGACGAATTGATGCATCTAGCGAGGAAGGAACCAAAAGACTTGCGATGGGTCGTCGAGAATGAGGTGGGAGAGGCGATGAAAGGAGCCGCTAAGCCTACTGTTAGTGGGGTCAGGACTTCAGGGAGAGAGAAGGGGCGACCTTGGGCGAGGGGCTTGGTGAGCCTGAGAAGAGGTGGAGCTGTGAAGGGGAGCGACTGGGAGGGAGGAGGAAGGGAGAAGAGACGCATAGGTCTGATGGAATGGGCGTGGATCGCTCTCCGCATCCTTGGAGAGTGGGGGAGAGAGAGACGATGGTTTTATTTTCTTGGACGTAGGCAAGGTGTTCGTGGCAATTTATCGCTGAGCTCAGCACTACTTACCGACTGCCACACGGAGCATTGTTGTTCGAACGAAATTCATTTTGGACAGTAACTGCATAATCTTGCTGATAAGTAATCTAACACCCCCGGGCCCCCACGCCAATCCCCGCACCCAATCCACCCCCCCCTCTCTCTCTCTCTCTCTCTCTAGTCTCTCGCCTCCTCACTCTCTTTGCCGCTTGCTAGCTCGAATCGGAATTGGGCTCTGAACTCGGAGGGAGCGAGCTCGCCGCTCTCTGCCCACCGGCGAAGCTTCGTCTTCCCCAGCACAGAGAGAAGGAGATGGATGATTACGCGAGAGAAATGATGGACCTCAAAACCCTAATCACTCGCACGCTTGAGAAGAAAGGGGTCCTCGCTAAAATCAGGGTAAAAGTAACCTCTCCATTCGCTGCTCTACCACCTTTCCTGCTTCAACAGTCGAAACTCGAAACCGCTGAAAATTGGGACCTTTCTCAGTTTTTTAGATGAGCTGCTGCATTTCCTGATTTAGCTGAGCACGGATCGCCTGTAATCGACAGTTCTTTTTTGGCTCGCTTTAGGCTTTTCATGATTTTTGGCCAAAATTGACAATGATCTAGTTTTTCATGGTTAAATTTGCTTCCTTGTGACTGGATTTGGACTCTTACACTTTTGTAGCTGCGATTTTTTATATACTGACTCTCATAACTCGGGTCCTGTGGTTGTGATCCTTGAGAGATTAGTGGCATTCTATGATATGTGGCTGATAAGCATGATAATGGGGCTAGTTTTGATGTGTGGCTGATAGGCATTACTGTGGAGTTAGTTTTGTTATAGTTTATTTTCTTGAAGTTTACTGATTAATGTGCATGGTGTGTGTGTTAATTCATTGACTCAAGAAGTGTTAAAATGAAAAGGCACATTTGGCCAACTTGCCTGTTGATTTTATTGTTGGTAAGACCTTTTGTGTGTTTAAACGCATTTTTTTTTGGTAATAATTTTGTTAAACTTTATCATTTGTTTTGCTAGGCTGAACTGAGGGCAAGTGTGTTTGAGGCAATTGAAGAGGAGGACAGAGTTGTTGAGACCGAAGGTTTACCTTCAGCTCTGCTAGGTAGCTGTAATGAGCGTGCAAGACAGCTTCACGCTTCTCCTTCAGGTTATTCCTAAATTTAGCTTGGTTTTGTCAGTAATGATTCTGAGACTTTTGACTATGTCGTGACTGCTTGAATCTTCTTAATTGATTGTACGTCCATAAAAATTACTACTTTGCATTGCCTTATCTGTTATGCTTTACATTTTTAATGCAGGGAGGCTGCTGACTGCACTGGTATGTGAATATTTAGATTGGGCTCAGCTTAATCACACCTTGAAAGTATATCAGCCAGAATGTAATTTGGTAATAAAGTAATTCTCATGGAGTATGCTTTCTTATATTATGGCATTTAACAAATATGTTTGGTCAAACATGTCCCATACCAAGTGACATATGAAAATCCTTCTATCTCGTTACAGCAAAAAGATTCCTGGAAATCTGAGTTGAAGGAATTTAGCAGCAAGAATGGATACGATCTGAACCGAAACGGAGATAGTGCCCCCCTGTTGTTGGATGCTCTTGAAGGGTTTCTGAAATATGAGGTTAGATCCATTCCCTTCTAGCATATGCAAGCGAGTATCCATCCTTTTCTATCTACCGAAGTTAAACTTCTTCGTTATATGTATTGAGTATTTTGGTCTCTAATTGTCAAATGCCAATTGCAGTTTCTGAAACATCTGGATTTTTTTCACTCTAGTTATTAAGTAGGTATTCTGTTTTAAAGTGCTCTGTATAGTTCTTATAATTATGTTATTTTGTCAATGTGAAGGTACTTAAAGAGTTGCTAAAACTTATTCTTGGAGTCTGAAATCTTAAGATACTATTAGATCCTATTTTCCAATATTGGAACTTTCCGCCAATCTCAATTTTGACAATATTTTGTGGATCTACTCATTACTCACAACATTCATGTGTATATCTTATCATAATATGGTTAATAGTGCTTGGGCTCATTATACTCCAATGAACGTTTCTTTGTGTTGCAGACTTCTTCTATTGATTTCTATCTCTACATAGTATAACTAAATTACTCTGTCCCTCTTTTAGAATTTGACCAAAGGAAGGAGCACTGGAAGGAGAATGACCAATCCTGAAGAGCCTCTCTCTAGTTTAGAGCCTCGAAATGTTAGGAGGCCTTCATCGTCATCTGTGGCTGGGGGCTTACCTCCACTAGGAAGGTATAGAAATGGCCAAAAACATATCTTGTTTCTCAGCTTATTTCATTACTCTTTTTGGTACCACTTGTTTTGCTGTGTTGTTTGAATTATATGCCTAATGTTCTTGTTTGCATTGTAGGTCTGTTCCATCTTCCTACTCATCTGGTGAGAGATGAAACTAGCCTTACATGTGCTCTTTTTTCCCTTTTTGTTATAATTACATGCCTACATGTTTGGCCCTTGGTTCATTATTATATTCTCTATGTTTTGTTTATATTTTTTAAAATTGTTTTTAGATCGAAGAGCTGGGTCGTCCATGTCCGGATATAAAAAAGATGATTATAATTGGAGATATGACAAAGACGAGGTCACTGAAGATATTTTCCGAGCATCAACTGCTTTGGAGAACCTTCAACTGGATCGGAAAGCTAGAAATCTTGCTACATCATGGCGGTTTGTGTCTTTAATGCCCATTTAGCCTCTTTTAATAGTAATAATGGTGCCTCCAACAGATGTTTTTGACTATTGAAAATTTGGGTGCAGCATGTCTAGTCTTAGTAGGTAGAAAGGGAAGGAAATACTGGGGATGCTACCTTTCTTTTGGCAAGTGGTGTTCCCCTGGTTTCTTCAAATTCCATTGTTTTTCAGAAAGAATTATGGGGGGGGGGGGGTTAAGAACCATGCTGCATGATTAACCAGGGGAAATCAGTTGATGGATTTAGCTTAAACCATCATGACTTTCAAACTAAAAAGACGGCAGAGAATTCACTACACCTAAAAGATTTTCTTTTATTGATTGGACATGACTTAGTAATTTGATTTTCTGTGTGTTTTGGTATCCTCTGCCTGGTCCGTATGATGTGCAGTTTTTATCAATTATCATAGCAACTCTGGTCTTTGTTGCCTTCATTAGTCCTTCCTTAGTTAAGAAAATTTTGGTTGATCCGCTCATCTCTATTATGCTGCAGGCACGCCGGTGATGGAACCTCAGAGGATGGAAGGATGGATGGTTGACTACAAGCTTTGGATCTTATCCATCATTTGACGTTTACTCATCCGATGATGTGTAACTTAAGTATCTGATTCCTAGCCCATTCTGGACGTTCCAGTGGTTTGTTAGAACAAGAAAAGGAAACGATCATAAGTGCCTATGTATTCTGTGATCCTGATTTTATTCATTCTCTCGAGTTTCTTTTTTCTTGTTTTGGGGGCTTCTCAACGCTCTCACTAGGAAATGTGGCTTGTACATTTCGTTTCAGTTTCGCCGGACATCCTCTGTCCAATATGTCGCTCGCAGAATTTCTGCTGAAGGCAAAGCCTCGGTGGCTGCTCCACGGTTCTGTGTCTGCAGCTCGTGGGATTCAGGCAATGTCTCCGCACTCGAATGAGCAAGTGTGAATGATGCCCGGAATTCCGTTTGATTTTTCGCGTTATTTTTCATTAAAAGAAATACAGAAATGGTCATGAATTTCGGGGCAGGGCTTACATCCTTTAGCATATAAGCATTAGCCGACAAAGCGTGCAAGATGCTATCTCATAAAGCATCGAGTGCACAATTCAGTGAAATAAATTTAGTAGAGCTACGAGCGCCATGTTGAATGCAATCACCCATTCCTTATGGACGAGTAATATGCAACGAGAATTGATCTAAATTAAAGAGCAGTAGCTCCACATATAAAGATGATATGGCAGACCGGTATCTGGGTGTTGCAGCCACCATATTTTTGGTAAAGGCGGCCAACAAATCCGTCTGCTTGTTCGAAAACACTTTTGCGTCCTTACTTCATTTAAGGTTTCTCGGATTCCCAATTGCACATTGAATGAACAGCATGACACGCACACGTGCACGAAATGCACTGTTCAATCTGAAGGCAAGAAGCGAAGCCGCAGGGTGGGGGTGGGGGAGGTTTGTCTTGAAATGAAGCACGAAAACGAATCGTCTGAACACGATAGGAGATGAGAGCAGTTTGCTCCGCTGCAAATCCACCCCAGACAGGCCGAAAATAGGCCCATTGTTTGTTCAACCTGGCCCACTTTGGGCCCGTCTCGCCCCATTATAGTCTCACCATACGTCTCCGTTCACTAGAACGTCGTCGTTTGAGCCCCCCACCCCCCTTCAACCCCCCAACATTGTTGCTTGCGGTCCGTCATTCCTTCTCCGTTCGGAGCTGAGGAACGCCTCAATCGTCCCTGATTCCGAGGAATGGAGATAGATCCTCCGCAATCTAACGGAAACCCCACAACGGCTGGCAACGCTGCCGCTGCCGCTGCGGCGGTTGCCTCTGCTGCTGCCACAGCTCCCCCTGCTGCGTCCAAGATGGCGCAGTTGACCGAGTCTCTGAAGCTGGAGCACCACTTCCTCAGAGTGCCGTTTGAGCACTACAAGAAGTTGATCCGCGCCAACCATCGCGTCGTCGAGAAGGAGCTGTCCGCCGTCATGTCCGGTGTCTGCGAGGTCGCCGACTCAGAAGAGATATCGGGCGATGAAGCGGTTGATCGCCTCACTTCGCTTGTCTCCAGGCTGCAGGGTCTCAAGCGAAAGGTGTCGTCATCTTCCTTTTTGTCGCTTAATGAGTAATTAGAGAGGGAAGTCATTAGTCCTTTCTCGATGAGTTGTGATTCGGCGGTCTCACTTATTTTCTTGAGGTGGTTAGGGCTTTTCAGTTGTTAGCTATGCTCGATTCACCAATCATACGAGGGATAAAAATGAATGAAATAGTCCGCTTAGATTTGTCATTTGATGGATGAGAGTGCAAAGTTTGTGTTTACCTTATTGACGGATTAGTATCAGTTGGCTAGATGATTTATTCACGTAGCCTGTGCAATCTGATTTAATTATATTATTTTGCCCCAAATGGAAAAAGAGTGCTGATTCCCATATTTCTGCGTTCCTAGATCAATCCTTAACTTTGTTCTTGGAAACATTTTTTTTGCTGAATGTTTGCATGGATGACCGAGATGGCATTCTATGCACTACTTTAGGGATTATGGACTGGTTTCATACGAACTTCTCAAGATGCAGCTCTCTTGTCTAGATGAGAACGGCTCAGAATTGATGGCAGGAACTTGACAATGTTCTCAATAAAAGTAGCAAATGACTTACACATAATGCTCTGCACTTTCTCGATAGGTGTTTTTGGATTCAATGGATGATCGGTTCAGTTTCTTTTATTAGCTTCAGTCCTCAATTTACTATCTTTTGTGCTTTCTTTACTATTCTTCTCTTCGACTAGTTGGAGGAGGGAAGTCGGACAGAACACTTGCAAGCACAAAGATGCCGAGCTCGACTAGATCACTTGGAATCAGCAGACTCAGAGAATTTGTCAGAGTGGAACAATACACGATTGAAGCGGATTCTTGTAGATTACATGCTGCGAATGTCTTATTATGATACTGCAGTGAAACTTGCAGGGAGCAGCACTATAATGGTACTTACCTTTCTTTGTCCCATGTACTCCCTTATCCTTCCAGTGGTAAGAAGTTCTTTGACTGGGCTTTTTGAATAGGATCTTGTTGATTTGGATGTATTTCAAGAAGCAAAAACAGTTATTGATGCCCTTCAAAACAAAGAAGTGGGTCCAGCACTTGCTTGGTGTTCTGAAAACAAGTCAAGGTTGAAGAAGTCCAAGGTAGACTTTGCTCATTTTCTCCCCTCTAACAAGTACTTGTACCCTGTGCTATGTTCTCTCTCTATAAGGGATGAACTTCGCATTTTCCAAGCCTCATATGTTGAATCTTTGCAAATTCTCTTGATTATGCCTTTGCTGACTCTTACTTTTCAGGCCTGCAGAAGAGAACTCTGTCCTCCCTCGATTATCCTGCTTAGAACTTTGGAATATATGCTGACTTGGTGTTTTCTTTTTACTTCCTGATCAGATATTTTTGGGGGCCAAAGCAAATTGATATGTGCTTGGAAAGTGCATGAAAAAATGTAAATTAATGAGCCTCATGGTCCTCTTTCTCCCTCTACTACAACTTAACGGGGAAGCAATTGGTTCTTGGAAATGTCGATCGAGAATGGCAATTTGTTGATTATTAATTCAGATAATATGCAGCCTCGCAGTTCTCCAGAATTATTGGTAGATTTATATTAGAATTTTGAGCTTCCTGCTTTCTGAAGTTCATTTAGTATTCTCATCTCTATTTCTGGGTATTTCTTGGTTGCCTTGTTTTTTACCTGTTCTGCACATGAAACTCCTTGATCTGTGGGGAAAAAAAATGCTTTCTTATCATCTGAGACTTTAAAAACTTTGCCTCAACCTCTAAATCTGATGACATTGGCAGAGCATATTCGAATTTCAGTTGAGACTTCAAGAATTTATAGAGTTGGTCAGAGCAGAGAATACTATGCAAGCTATTGCATATGCTCGTAAATACCTTGCACCATGGGGAGCTACCCATATGAAGGAATTGCAACGGGTAATGGCAACGTTGGCATTCAAGAGTAGTACTGAGTGTGCAACCTATAAGGTGACCTTTTCTCTTTGTCCCATGAAATCCTTGATCATGGATGCAGTTTTCTGCTTCTTCGTAGAAATTCTTTTAGCATTTCATCTTGATATACCTTTTATAAAGCTTATAATTGGACATCCTCTGGCGTGCAGTCACTGCTAGTCTATTACCTGCTTCTAATGTATTGCCATATTTAGTGTGATTGCTTGCATATACTGATCTGAGTTGAAGCTGTGTGATCAATTTCATCTTCAGGTTTTATTCGAACCAAAGCAGTGGGATTTCCTGGTGGGCCAATTTAAACAGGAATTCTGCAAACTATATGGCATGCCTCTTGAGCCTTTGCTACATATATACTTGCAAGCTGGCTTATCTGCTCTCAAAACACCGTATCCAGCACTAGGTGTCCATAACTTTATCTTTGCTTATCTGGGTATAATCTTTAGGGCTAAAATATCTAGAAATAGGGACCGACATTAATTTTTACCAGTTATAAAATTTTGTATACATATGCAAGTACTTATGCATATATGAGAATGAAGTTAAAATTTTCACTATACAGAGCCAATGCACATTGCCCACTGCACAGTGCTTCCTATCTGGTGATGGAGGTAGTATAACCAGATAAAAATGGTTGGAGGCTTCTTCTCCATTTGTTATGTGGGCCTCCATATTGTTCTTTGGTAGGTACCATCTCCAGAAAAAGTATATTGATTTTGGTTATGTTATGCTATTCTTCTCACTAGTTATGGTAAGACAGGGAAGTATTTGAATCAAATGAAAATTAATGGAAGGTAGACAGCATGATAAGCATTTGAAAACACACTCCTATTGGTTTCTAAACTTGTTCTAGTTTTGTGACCTCTGTCCTAGTACTCCATTTGTCCTTGACACATGATAGATACTGTTATGAAGATGATTGCACCAAGGAGGATCCGCTTTCACAAGAAAGCTTCAGAAAGTTAGCAATACCATTGCCGTACTCCAAGCAGCATCACTCAAAGCTTGTATGCTACATAACAAAGGAGCTAATGGACACAGAGAATCCACCTATGGTGCTACCCAATGGTTATGTCTACAGTACCAAGGTACCTTTGCATCACATAATGGTTATATTTAGTTGCGAAAGAGTTGTTCTTGTCGAATGAGCCCTGTGCTCTCATTTTTCTTTGCGGACAGGCACTCGAAGAGATGGCAAAGAAGAATGATGGTAAGATCACTTGCCCACGGTCAGGTATGGTGTGCAACTACACAGATTTGGTCAAAGCATATATCTCTTAGCCTATTGTCACTTTCATCACCTGCAGTCTTTTGCCTCGGTGTACATAATAGACATTCCTCGCGTGTTCTGTTCTAATTTCTCGTATCAATTCATAAGGAGACGGTCCTGAGATGGAACTTGGGAAAAAGGAATTATAAATTGGGAATTTGCTCTGTGTGGTCCAGGACAACCATTAACCGGCCCGGATATAAACTTGTTAGGCGAAGCCCAATAGTCAGAGTTAGACTTCCGAAGCAACGCCTAGCCCAGGTACAGAATTGCTTGGTCGGGTTAATTGCTGCGGTAGCTGGGGCACGTCTAGTTTCCCACTAGTCAGACTGTAGCCCGTTTCTGAACTATCCACGCCCATCCCAGCCTGACAGTATTATTTTCTCTGATGTTGGGCTGAGCAAGATATATGTGTATCAGGGTTATTTCCCAGGCCTGGAAATCTGAAGGTGGGTTGGGCCTGTTGGATGGGCCAGGTTAACTAATAGATAGGGTCATAAATTTTTAGTTGGGCTCACTTTCTGTTTTCATGGTAGCCCATTTGTGGGTAGTTGGGTCTGGCCCATTTTCTTGCTGGATCAACCCATTTTCTTAATTCAGTTCCAGCTCAATTGTGATTTTCGGGCCCAACTTACGTTTGTAGTTTCAGGCCTGGCCGATGTTACAATCGACTGACCTCCCTGCTTCCGGGGTTCCTGGCCAGCTGGCTCCCATTTTCTCGGCCCGGCTTGGCCCGGTGCACTTTAGTCTATTCAGGCCCAGATTACTTTCTAGTTTGTAGGCCCAGGTTGCTTACTGATTTTTGAGGCCCAGCCATTTTCTTATTTTCAGACCCGACGTCCTTTGTGATTTTTGGGCCCAGTCCACTATATATGTGCCCGGTGGATTTCGATACCTAGCCCACTTATACATTTTGAGGCCCGTACGGTATCCGAATTTGTAGGCTCAGCCCATCAACGTTATTAAGTGATCTGTTCTGTGCCTATCAGTTTCGCGGATCTGTGCCTTACACTCCAAGGATCTCATATTCCACAACCGAGCCCAAGTATATCATTGACTCTAGGTAAACGCCCACGTTAAAGCCCAACAGCATACAACGCCTGCCTAAATTTATGCCCTCCTCGTTGATATAACTTACGGCCCAACTCGAGTTCACACCTGCATAACCCGTCCATCTCTACAAGCTGTAAGAAACTGAAAAGTCTCCTCTGCAGAATACCCATTGAAGGTCCCTTGGAAGATAAAAAAGAAAAAAAATTTCCACAGCGAGAATAAAGATTCGGAACCATATAAATGAGTCAGATAAACGGATCCATCCACAAACATCTAAGAGTGATAAGAGCACTTAAGAAGCAGAAATGCCCTCACTAGGCCAGAGTCCTTGAAGCAAATTACCGTCTCATCTACCCATTAAGAGTTCCCGTTCAATAACCAGAAATCATCCTCTCCACTTTACTCACTCCCTCTGGGTGAATCGCGATTCTCATTTTCGCTTGGATACCCATCATCCCTTCGGGCAGGACTTGCACTGCGACTGCGGCCATTCTCCTCAGCAGGGCTCGTATTGTATTCCCTACGGCCGTCCTCAGCAGGGCTCGTATTGTATTCCCTACGGCCATCCTCATCGGGCTCATCAGCAGGGCTCTTGCTCCTTCCACGAGGGCTCTGACTGTAGTCAGACCCATTTGCATACCGGCGATCCTTGGGAGAGTGGTCATCCCCATCCCGTGGGCTCCTGTACTCAGGGCTCAGGTTGTCCCCATTCCGAGGGCTCCTGTCTTCAGGAGTCAGGCTCCTTTTCCTCCCCCGAAAGGGTGAAGGGCTCCTAACCCTTTCAGGACTATGACTGTATCGAGGGCTCCTTGATCTTCTGCGTGCATCATCGTTATTCCGATCTCTCTTGATAGGAGACATTGACCTACTGGAAAAAATGAGACTTCATGTAAATACCAATCAAAATTCATTTATCTATGATTGATGGTTGACGCTCACGGATGGCCACTTTAAGGTTCTCAAACATTGCAACTTTACAAAACACTCAATTCAATACAAAAGCACCAGCACCTGCGACTTCTGCTGTAACTGCGGCTTCTACTTCGGTAGCGGCGGGGAGTTGGTGACCGTGAATAACTGCGTCCACGTCTGCTCCAGAAATAAGTCAATTCAACAACTAAAAGATCATCACACTATATACATTCTATGGCAATCATCATTCTGTGGAGGTCAATAGTAACGCATAAAACCAAAAATATATAAAGTACCTCAATTTCTTTGGACTGTTCTGGCAATTCCTTTCAATGTGACCCCTTTCCCCACAGCGGTAGCATCTATTCTTCCAGTCTCCAGCTTTGCAATCTCTTGCCCAATGCCCATCAATTCCACAGTTAAAGCAGCGACCTGAACCAGGAGGGGGGCCTCTACCCAGGAAATCACGGGATCCCCCAGGGCCACGAGGCACCTGTATGCAGCAAAGAGGAGATCCTTACTTAACTTTGGTTCTCACTCATTGGATATTGAAAGGTGAAAAGAACAAAACAGTGCACAAGCACTTCATGTGAGAGACTACGTGAGCACAATATTCTGTAAACAAGTCTATTATGCAATTCATAAATCCAAATGCTCTTGTGCAGATCTCTAGAACTAACAAAACAAAATGAGCTATTTCTCTTTCATTTATTGATGAAAAGATACTAGAAAGCAACATGATCAACAAACAGTTGGTAAAACATTGATATTAAGCTAGTGCATGGAAGCTTCAAATGAAGAATCTCAGAAAGATTCACATGGTCTAACAAAGGCAAACGACCCAACCAAGCGACCCAAGCTTACCACATGCTTGTAGCTTGTGTCAGGCAACTACTTGAGGTTCAAAAGCAACAGAAAGTATTTCAAATCATATTACAAATAAATAAGACAGTGTCCAAAAATTATAGCAATTATCCAAAAATTATAGCAATTAATGGAGAACAGAGAAAGATTTTCTATAGGTACCCCCTTGGAGAATTCTACAACAATACGGCTTCCCTTGATTTCCCTGCCATTTAAATTATATTGGGCGTCGTCCGCATCCCGAGGATCACTAAATTCCTGGTAAGAGACAAAATCAAGCAAGACAAGGATGATACACGCACAAAATAGAGAAAATCAATGGTCATGTAACAAAAGTCACTTCTTCCTGCCATCTCCAGTATCTGATAAAAGACAATACATATATAAATAAGAAAAAGAATACGTACAACAAAAGCGTAGTCGCGCTTCATATCCACATCGCGTATTCTGCGTAAATGGGTGGCAGAAACAGTAAGGCCATCATGACATCAGTAGCAAAGGGAATGGTTCGCCTCTCACAGGTTAATTAAACACCATTGGGGAATCTTGCCATTTCAATAGAACATTCATTTTATAAAAAGGGGCCAAATCCACCAAGACACCCTCTCACCATAGACCTCCGGATTAGGATTAGGCCAATAAACCTTCAACAAGATTATCCAAGTTAACCAGCAGGACATTCAGAGCAAGACAACATTGTAATTAAAAAAACATTACGAACCAAAGACTCAGAGATTAAAAAGGTACTGGACAAGACTTTACAGAGGCTCCTTTACAGCAAATCAAGCACACAGTCAACAAATCACAGGTCATTAACAAAAGAAAACCAAATAGAACACAAATTCAGCAATGTAATCTCCACAGAAAGAGAAAAGGATGGGGAATTAGTTAGGATCTTTGAATAAAATGTAAGCACTATACAATTTTCTTCTAGCTTCTTTGGCACATTCCAATGGTAGACCAAGTGACTTGTTACCTTCCATATCTGCTGAAGATATCCTCAAGGTCACGTGACCTTACTCGAGAAGATAGGTGACCAACATAAAGCCGTGTACTACTGCTGCGACGATCATCATAGCGAGGCATTTCTGCTGCAGCACAAAACGAATTCTATCAGCAGATATAGCTGCTAAATTGACTATCCAGTTATAGATGCACATAAAATCCACAGGACGTTCAACTCATGTTTGTTGTCTGATAGTCTAAGTTACACCTATAAATCTAAATTAATGTCTACAAGCAATCCACTGTTCAATTCTCTGCCTATTCACAAGCAAAGAAACTAGCTTTACAGACAAAGAATTCCCCATATTTAGTGTTTCAGAAAAGAAAACCCTCAAATTCTTCTATCACCTAACCTACCAACAGCTAGATTAGGTCACAAAGGTATGAGCTGAAATGATCGATGAATTTATTGACTCCCACCTATACAACCTATGAATATTCATAAAAATAATTTTAAAAAAACCTGTACAACCTATGAATAGATAAAATTGAACGAGAGAGGCCATCTGAGGGACTACCTATCCAATTGCAGAAAAACGAAGTGACCGAAGAAAAGAGACACAACTGAGACTGAGCATATGCAATAAAACAGCAAGGCACCCATCTAACACTAGAATTCAAGGCAACAGCAGTTGAACAATGAAGATTCCAGAAATCCTCAGATCCAAAACACAGGAAACGACGAAAATTGGAAGAACGTCACAAGTCGATCAAAAGACAGACTCTGAGAGAGAGAGAGAGAGAGAGAGAGAGAGAGAGAGAGAGAGAGAGAGAGAGAGAGAGAGAGAGCTCACCAAGTGAACTGCGACTTGCGAGGCTCCACGGAGAATCCTATCAATTCGAAAACCCTAGCCCCCTCGACCCTTCCCTCGTTCACACAGAATGGACCATGTAATTTTCGATTACCGTACGTTTATAAAGGCGTATGTAGACGCTAAATGGCGAAAATACCCCTGGCGAGGCAGATTTACCATCACAGCTCTTATGACGTGCGTGCCGGTTGCCACCGCTGTGCTGATCTCATCTCATTCTTGCCGACCTTCTCCACTAAACGATATCTCGTATAACAATTATTTTAAATATTAATTTTATCATATTCTTTTAGATAAGACACGCGAATCTGATAATTGGACTATTAACTCAAAATGAGCAATAGAGACACATGGGTCTCTTGGCACTCCAGGTGTTTTTGCTCACGACTGCCAAGGGAAAACGTTGTCCTGGTTTAAGAAATGCTACAACTTCCCCCACGTAATTAAACGGTTAATATAAGAGTACATCCACCGTTTTTGTCCACCTAAAATGAGTAATTTTGCCATCATAGAGGGAAGCAGCACCCAATCACAGCAGAAGCCTGAGATTGTTAAGGAACAGAGATGTGAAAAATGAGGTTCACTGGCTTTCATGGATCGAGAAAGGATCTGTTCCGATCTTTTATCGAAAAAGACAACACGACACCTCCCCAGTACCTTCATGCATGCCTGCATTCAACAGTTGAAATCCATTCCGGTAATTTGTGTTTGCAGTTGATCTCAGTATTCACGAGCATTTGTGTTTTGAAGAATGCTTGGTGAATGGTGAGTGCTGCTGTAGGTTAGAGATGTAATTCTGCAACCACACAGATGCAGTTTGGAGGACGCGAAGCTCACCCGCCAGGAGATCAAAGGCCATCTTCTTACGAACATCATGTCTATAGTCTGCTAGATGAATCTTGTCGGACCCCAGTGACTGCACATTTGTATCATGGGATCAACTTGTTTGCATTCACAATAAGCCAAACAGGAAAGTTCTAATATTGGCACTGAAGCAAAGATAATGTCTACACGAAGTTATGTGTTATTGTCAAACTCATGACAAACTAGTCATCCTGCAATTATTTTACTAATTGTTTGAGATAAAGCAGGCTCTAACCCCTATGGCTTCAGTGTATTCACCGATCATTGTGGTAATGCGAGATAGCAAGATCTCATGGGCTCGTATCTCTCTGTCAATGTCCTTGAAAGGACGGCGACCTAGCCGTCCATCATTTTCTGAAGCTTCCTCCACCATATATCTCAGTTCTGGAAAAAATATATATATATATATATATAGAATAGTTAAAACTGAATAAATATGACTGTATTATGAGGAGAAGCAAATGAGAAAATAAATTTAAAAAATGACACAATGGACACCTTCAGCAGAAGTGCAACATAGAACACGAGCAGCAGAACGAAGTGACTGTGGGATACCCTTGCCGTTTCCTATGGCAGATCTGACTTCCCTGGAAAGCAAAGAATTAGATGCGAGAAGATATAAAAGAATGAGTATGAGTAGTTGGTCCATATATCATGCACCAAGCAGTCCAAGCCAGACTTATTTCACCGGGTAAACATCAAGAATCTAATACTCAGGAGTAGGTAAAGTAGAGGATCTGTGTATTGCTTATTTTAAAACTAACTTGATAGTAAAGGAATCAGCCAGATGCTTGAAGCCCCTCAGGTCTGCCAATGTTGGAAAGCAATGTCTCTCCAAGAGCTCTGACTTCATCTCATACAGAGGATCATGACAAGGTGTCTTAAAAGTGATTTGAACCTAAAAGTTGTCAATCCCATCCACAAAAAAAATTCATCACCATAAAAATGAAAAAACTGTTAAAAAATGTCAACAAGAAATCAACAGAATTATCGGCAAACAATGTTGTGCCTCCTTAAATCAAGGAAAGATGTGAATGTTTCTCATGCAGAACTTGGAATCCCCAACATAAAAAAGGCATGGAATTCAATTACAGCACTGCAATTATCCATAGACAAGGATGTTTTTTTTCCCCCAGTTATATAGTAGGCCCATGAGCCTAGATTGAATTAGGAGAAGAGGGGAATAAAGGGATATAGGAAGTCCCATGATGAAAATCGAACCTACAACCTCTTTGCTATTGGGCCAATGAAGATGCCACTACAACAAGCCCCCTTTCTCCTACAGATAAGGACTCTGGCCCTTGATATTTCATACAAATGAATTTGATTTGACAGTAAATAAATAACACACAACAAGACCCTCCGTCAACAGGCACATTGCTTGACAAATAAACTTCTAAATTATAGAAAGTAAATTGAATTTCTCAAACTGAAAACCACATCGAAAGATACTGACTGAAGCTGCTCAAACACTTCAATTGCAAATAATAGTTTTGCTTACTATTGAATTAGTTATCTAATATACGGTATTTCTTTAGAAGTACATTACAAAACAGACCTCATCAAAAATGTTGTGTGGCAGTGTAAACCCAAACTCCAACAGCAGAATTGCATTAGAAAATTTCCCGTATGTTATCCAAATCTGCACATGTATCAAAAACATAAACTGAATCAGAATAACCAATTCTAAGTCACCACAATTATGATCTCAGCATCAAAGGTCATTACTTATAATTCATCTTATGATTGACGGTGTAGATATGAGACACTACCCAGGATATCAAGAAATATAAGCAGCAATCAGCTCATTTAGTATCTAAACCTAAAATACCATGGTAGGATAAAAAAAAAAAGACAGATAACTTTAATAACTTCAAAATAACCTAAATTCTGCTTTCTTTTCACCCCCCAAAAAATTGTCCCATCAGTAGTGCACATAATCCACTAGTAAAGATAGAAAAATCAAAGATTACCAGTAACATTCTCTACACACCACAACCAGAAGGCAGATCTTAAGCAGAATCCACATTTCAAGGCAAATAAATTAACAAAAACAGTATAAGAAAAGAACATGCTCATATGAACCTGTTCCCCAGGAGCATAATCACGGTCTGCGATTACCTGCCACATAGAGGTAATTAACTGAAATGAGACAGCAGTAAGATTAAGTCAACTCCTACAGAAACCCCTCCAGTCAACTCATACACCAAATTTATACAGTGAGCACATTGATAGAATCCAAAGATTTTCAATTGCAACTCTAGCTCATCAACCACAACCAATATGCATGTTTATGATATATATGTATGTATGTATGTATAAAGATAAGCACAAATATCATCATGCATGAAGGATAAAAGCTAATCTAATTTCAACAATGAGATGAATTTCAGATAATGCAGCTTGATATATTTATTTTTATTCTGCATCATCCTAAGAAAACTAAAAACATGGAACATGAAAAGGATACCTCTGAGACTTGTTCTTTTTCATCACTCAATACGACAGTTTTTGCAAGCCCATCATGATTTAAAAAATCTGCAAGTGGAATCTATTGAAATTTCAAATTTATAGGAATAAGAGTTTAGGATATAAAAATCACATTATCCATTCAATGGACAAAAATCTCAATACAATTACCAAAGAAAAACCTTTGCTACTTTCCCAAGCTCGAGATTCAACTGAAAGTTTAACATGGTAGCTGTCAGACACTACTTAAGAGGAACACATAAACTATTGAGATGGTTACTACACATTAGGATTAAAAAAATAAAAATAAAAAAAGCCTCCAGCACTGGATTCAGACAACAAAGTCAGCAGAATCAAGAAGAAAACTTAAAAGGCAGAAGATTTATTTTTTTTGGAGAAATTCTCTCACCTAAGGTATATGCATGCAAGAAATCTTCAAATTTGATGTCATCAAAAATTTTGGGGAAACAATGAAGAACCTGGAAGCAAAGTGCCAAGGTTTGAGTATCATCTCTGTAGGCAAATCAGGCCACCAGCAATGCACTCCTACGAATACTAATAAAAGGAATATAGCTCTATTCAACCTACCATTGGTAAGCAAACGCTGGTATTACTCATCCATCCACCAAAATCCATGTAAGAGATGACATTCTAAAGTTCTGAAACTTACTGCCTTAAAATAAATGTGAATGCTCATTCAAAAAATCAGTGCATAATTTAATATTGCACTCAGTGTAGATCAGAAAGTCTTTTGGCTTAAAATACTCCATTCATGCTCTAAATGCCACAATGATTTATTTCATTGACCATAATGCAGTAATATGTATCTGAAAAACTACCATGCGTGTGAACTGTGATATAGATGCTTCTATAACAAGCCCAAATAGAATGATGAAGAGCGATAATTAGGATCTATGTACAGTCAAAACTTACGGCCTTAAGTGCCAAAAATTGTCTTCTGATTTCAGCTTTCTTTCGCATTGTTTCATCATATATGGAGCTTTTCTTAATCATCTCCAGCTCATCTTCACTCCAAAATGACTACACAATTTGAATGGCCTTGTTAAACAAGTTGTACAGTACAACTATCCAAAATGTGAGCTACAAAATACATTGAACTGAATATTTAATATTAAGTAGAAAAGGATAACTGTTGGGAACAGGGATATATGCATGACTACGGAAAAGAAGAGCTGATCTTTCTCTACACAGGTCAATGAAAAAAATCAAATAAAAATAATTACTGAGTTTGCCTATCAACTTATATAAGGGAACAGAGTGCCTAAGACTCAAATCTGCAATTTGATCATATCACCAAAGAACTTCTTTTTCCATTCCAATTTAGTTTGTGCTTTATATAGCTCTTTCCTGCTGGTACGACTTATTGTTAATTGCGCTACGAATTAACAATGTCAACTGCCTTGAAAAATACAAAAGTGCCAGAAATGCTTACGGTAGTTTGCATCTCACCCAGCAATGGAAGCCAACTTATATAGGGAGCCCATTCAGAATCCTGCTAGAACAAGCAAAGGATTAATAAACCCATTTTTTTAGGAGAATGACAAAGCAATACATGCAAAACTGAAAACATCAGCCAGAAAAGTTATTACCAGACCCTTTTTCTTCTCAATTAGGATGACTGTTGCAAGTTTTGCTACATTTCCTATTTCATTTCCCAATAAGGTCTTAATTTCTGGGAGAATATCTTCCACTGATATTTGCTGCAAATTCAAGTAAGTAATGATGCTTTCAGTTCTGGTGCACATGAAAAAATGTAGATAGTTCTGGCATGTGAAATCAGTTCATAGCAAGTCTAACCACATTAAAGGGGACCTTCAAAACAGACGACCCAGTTTTGATCATCTTTGAAGCAAAAAGAGACCTGTAGTTGATGGAAATGCAGAAATCTATGACACATTTGAATTATAGAGAAGGCAATACGACGATTTCTCTTGTCCAGTATACTTGCTTGAAAAGGCCTACATGGTCATCATTTCTAGAACCCAAACTTCTCATATGTAGAAAAGAAAGTGGAGACAAAAGGAATTTTTTCAGTTGGAGATCCAGGAATCCATTTTTCTCCTGAGAACATGAAGCACGGGATAGAAACTAAAACATTCACTCTGAGAAAGGACACGGATGAATTAACCTTCCGTAGGCAGATCTTCCTATTGTAACAACCGATGAAATTTCAACACCAGCTTTCTGCTCCAACCATGGTAAGAAGTCATAACATTCCACATGAAGCTTGTTCGATGCCTAAGATATAAAGAAGCGCTGTAAACTCCATATTAACATTTGCATTGCATTGAAACGTGAGAAGAGAAAAGTCCACACATATTTTGAATCTTTTTAACTCCGAAGAATTCACATTCAGTTTCTAGGAAAAATTCCTGACATACAAGTTTCACTGCCACATTGCCAAACCAAACGGAGGAAGATATTTTCAATCTCGAAAAGCAAGGATGAAATTTCAAGAAAAATTCAGTTAAAGTTGAATGTTCAACAATTCCATATTAAACAACGAAGACTCAGGATAGGTGAATAATAAACTGCGAATTATTTGAGAACTGATAGCTCTCACCCAAACTGAGCTGCAACACTATCCACAACCAACGCAAACTGAAAACAAGAGTTTCGCAACTCAATGTTGCGTTGATGCAAGTAGCAAGAAGAACTATGAAGAGTCCGATCGGCAGACATACCTCAGATTGAGATAACGATAAGCTACGGAGTTTGGAGCAGAGACAACGAGGCGCGGCGAAGAATTGACGAGGGGAAGCCAACAGCTTTGTGATTTGAGCGCAGGGAAGCATCTGAAAGGTAAAGAAGGGTTTCGACTTCGCCGCCTGGGCAAGTCGGAAGACGTCAGTGGAGACGGACCGACCTCACTGGCGAGCCGCAGGGAACAGTCGTCACTGCGGTTGCTATGGGAAGTTTAGATTCTGCACCCTGAAGTTTGGTATATGATCTATTTTGCAACCTAAAAGTTGGATATTCGTATCGTACCCTACAGATTGAGGTTTTGTCCCACTTTAGACCCCGATCCTAAACACTTTTGCATTTTGTATATTTTAGTACATCATTGATGTGTCTAAATTGATCTATTTAAAAGAAAGATTAGACCATTTATAAATTTATTTTATTTATAAAATTTAAACTTAAAATATTATTTAACGTAAAAATATGTAAAAACATTTTAGTCAACCAAATTGGTAGATGGTGATGAGACTTACGTTACGGTGCGAAGCAGAAACAATCAGAAAGTTTGGGGAACAGACAGAAAATTTTCCAGTAAAGAGAGGCCCAGCGGCCCCGAGTGGTGGGAAAGGCCAGAAAAATGAAGTAAAAAGCTTGGCGGGGTTATGGGCGGGACGCCGGCCACGGGCCACGTCTGCGATCCGGCGGCTAGTTCGTGCAAGCAATCATCACCGTTGGATTGCAATCGACGGACGACAGAGCTCAAGGAGCACTTCCGCGCGGATCGTGACCCGAGGAAAGCCATCTGTCTGCCGGCAATGACGATAAATACCTCGGAGCTCGAAAATATCCAGACCACAGTTTTTCCACCGTCTCAGATCTAGGGTTCAAAGCTTCAGGTTCGTATCCTTGTCTTCCCTCTTTGGTTCTCTGTTGGTCTTTCATCTTTGAATTCCTCGCGAATTTTGAAGGATTTCATCTGAATTCTGGCGAAGCGGGCTAGAATCAGAAGTACCGTAGCTTTAGTGTAATGAATGCCCTGTTTCACCGATTGAATCTGCAGTGATTGAAAATGTCCGGGCGTGGAAAGGGAGGCAAGGGGCTCGGGAAGGGAGGAGCCAAGCGTCACCGTAAGGTCCTGCGGGACAACATCCAGGGAATCACCAAGCCTGCCATCCGCAGGCTGGCCCGTAGGGGAGGCGTGAAGCGTATCAGTGGGCTCATCTACGAGGAGACCCGAGGGGTGCTGAAGATCTTCCTCGAGAATGTCATCAGAGATGCTGTTACCTACACTGAGCACGCCCGCCGCAAGACGGTGACTGCCATGGACGTCGTATACGCGCTCAAGAGGCAGGGCAGGACTCTGTACGGCTTCGGCGGCTAGGGTTAGATATAACAAGTCTTGCTGTCAAGAAAGAAAAAGTTCCTTGCCGCTCTCCGGCAAGGGTTGGCTGTCGATTTTTAGGATGTCTTTACTGTTAGGGAAAAGGGAGTGTCGTTTAAGCTTCTTCATGGCGGAATGAATGATGATGGTCCTATTATTGAATTTCTCAAACATCGCTCGAATCTTTCCTGCCTTCATCAATCTTTACTCTGAAGGGCTACAACATTGAAAGTTTGTTCCTTTGCTCCGCATGGGGCACCTTCACAGTGCAGATGACATGTGAGGTATTCCCTGGAGAGCCAACCGTGAGTAGATGATTTGAAATTTTGAAACTTGGGACTGAGAGTCGGTATCTATACAATCATGAGGACATGGACCTGAAATTGTGCCGCTAAATCTGCATTGCTGTTATTACAGTATTCTTGAAAGTATTGAGAGATCATAAATGTGTGAAACGCACCAGATTGAGCACAAATCATTAGCAACTAGTTATCAACTCCATTAGTCTTAATCAAAATCTCCTGCTGATCTATATGAGTGAGCCCTGGTAGAAACAGAGTAGGGAGGATTGTGATGCAAATCATTAGCAGCAACTAGTTTCCAGTCATTTTGAATGGATATCTCAGTACAGGAGCTAAAACATGATGGTGTTCTTGAGCTGTACTCGAGCACCAGCCTCCCACAACAGTGCCTTCAAGCGCTAGACTTGGTCGTAGCAAGAAGATCTTGGCCATATCTAGATTCGACTCACAGCAAGCCGCAGCTAAAGGCGTGGAGAGGCATTACTCATGGCATCATTGTAGCATATGCCCTGCTCGTCACCACTCGGGGCCTTGCCCAACACCACCACCCAGTATGGTCGGAGCACGGTGGCCCGCACCAGCAGGATTCTGCTCGCGCGCTGCCATCCAGAGTAACACGTACTGTCGGATCCGCCCAAAGCTGGCCGGAAGTTGCCGGATCTAAGGCCGCTCCGGTCAAGTCTTCATGGTCCAACCTCTCGTGTGAAGCATTCTTGGTGTGGGAGTGAGGATCTGTGTGCTATGATAAAGAAAAGGACCAATTCACAGAAAAGAAGGTGAGGAGCACCGTCGGAAAGATCAAGACACGGCTGACCGGCCACCCGGACAAAAGCCACCATCAACAGCGGGTCATACGCGGTTACCGACTAGAAGGGTGGAGTCCTTTGGGACACTTGGGCAGGAGCTATGCTCTGTGCGGCTAGAGTTTTTTTTCTTTTTTTGGTGGGTGGGTTGGGTTGGGGGGAGTGGTATGAGAGGTTTCAGAGTAGAGAGGAGGTTCTTGAAAGCTGCCGTTGCTGTGCCTTGTTGTCTTCGACCAAAATCTGAGTCCCTCCCACGAGATTGAGCTTTGAGGGGAAGTTTCTTACTTGTAAAATCAAATCATAATAAGAATTGCGAGAATTTCAACCTAACAGATCCACATGATTTTTCAGCTCCTGGCACCACATCATGGTAGCTCAGGTCCATCTGATATTTTTCTAACTTTGCTCCCGAACTTTGGGTAGCTGTGCCTTTGGGTCTCTGTCAAATTTCATCGAAACTTTTTTCTTATTTAATCGGAGTTAATCTTATTTAAAGTATAATTATATTTTTCTAAAAAATAAACCGAATGAATAACCATTTTCGGTTAAACCAGTCGAACAAAACGGTCCGGTCCCGTCTGGAAACAAGCAAGTACGAACGACACCCACCAAAAACAGTGAGAGTTTTAGAAACCTTCAATGCTACAGCATCAGAGGACGTCTAAGCTTATTTATGGATTGTGGTCCTTTTCGATCAGATCTAAACGATTGGCTCTAACTTCAGGAGCTCCGCTAATCTCATCGCCACATTCTTCCTCGCGGCAGGTGAAACGCCGTCCTTGCCGATGATAGTCTGCAGGACGGCCTCCGCCAGTGCATTGCTCTCTATCACCGTGTTTCCTGCTTCGGGTACGGTCTCATGGTTGGAGAAGCTGATCTGCATGTTATAAACTCGGAGATCCGACGTTGTTTGTTGATTTCAAAGACTAGTTATGATCGTGAATTAAGTTTGCATGCGTGGGTCAGTCTAACTTGTTTAGATTCACACTAACCGCATAGGATCCATCGGTCAGATGGGTGAAGAAAATGCAGGAGCCCGATGGGAAGCATTGATCCTTAAAAACCTCGAGCAACCTGTCGATAGCCTCGGCCTCCGCGTCGCCGTAAGCACCGATGGACTTCCAGAACGCGATGCAGTTCTCCGACACCTTCTGCGTGTACTGCTGTCCCGTCAGCTGGGTGATGAAGGAGACCTGAGTCAGCTTCTCGAATGGCCCTTCGAGCGGCAGAAAACCAAACAAGTTAAATATGTGTGTATATATGTCGAGTACGAACAATCGAATCATGTGGTTGCAAGATCGGACACCGAGGAAGCGAATGTCGAGATCTAAGGTTACCTGTGATGATGTCCCGGAAGAATTCTTCCGTGTCGGCCAGCTCCTCGGCAGGTTTGCCCTTCCATTTCGCGGCTAACAGTGGCACTGCCCTCTCTTCCAGATACACTCCTATCGCCGTGAACTTCACAAACTTGCCATCTATATCCAGTCCTCTCACTCCTACCGACACGTAAACAGATCAATGAACCGTGATTAGTTCAGTTTCGAGTAGGCTTGATATATTGAGGTTAGAACAATGTCAGAAAGCTGGTAGTGTTTAAAGGGGCAACTGATGGTGAACCTGCACCGCCGAGGAAGAGGCTCCTGTCGGAGCCCGGAGGTTTTGCTGTTGGTGGGAAAAGGAAGTTCTCCACCTCAACTCCCTTAGAGATCGGCGAGAGGGACATCTCCGGTAAATACAATATGTTGGAATTTATCCTAATCCAAATTATCTCAAAATCATACGTGTTGAAATCAAAGAGAATGCTTAAACATAAACGGAAGCGTACCTGAATCCATAGGTAAGACTCGTGTGATTGACTGGATATGGATCTTTTAGAACTGTACGAAAAATCTTTCAGAGAATGTGAGATTCACTCTAACTCTCGTTGACTAATGGGATATCAAACGAGCCGATAATATCGTATGTCCTAGGGACCACAACCGCAAATTGCACATAAGTGCCTTCAGTTTATTAATTTCTAATTTCACCAATCATAGAAATCAGAAATCATTTTATGGTTTCTGCATATTGATCCCTACACCTTACAAATTGTCTGTTCAACCCTATTTTATAAACTTAATTAGATCACTTAATTGGGTTGACCGATTGGATAGCAGAGACACATGATCAATAATATATTGTTGGACCATATATTGTCAAATTAAAATTCAACAATCTCCCACTTGGGCCAACAAATATATCCCATATGTCATGTATCACCAAAATACTTTATTGAGCTCAAAAATGCTATCCATTTCAACAATCTCAACAATCTCGTCCATTGAATGTATCAACATAGAACCAAAGCGTTCTTCATCCCATTTATTGTGACTAGAACCATCAATGATCACGTATGTCAACACACTCAACGACATAGATCAAGTGCAGGTATGCAGCATGGAAATTACATGTAATATGATCTAAACATGCCTATTTCCAACTGGTCCTCCTCAAACCTTATGGAGATCAACTTTAAGTCATAAGCGAGATTCAGAGTGCAAATGAACTGAAAACTTTATTTCTGCAGAAAATAATTCAAAATAGTCATCATGAACAAATATAGTCATTGTACAAACTCCCACTACACCTTAGCATCATAGTATGATATTACACCCATATGAGCAGTGTGTTCATGAAAGACCATGGTGCTAAAGCCTTAGTGAGCGGATCCGCAATCATGGAAGTTGTACCAATATGTTCAATAGACAACTGAGTACTCTGAATCCTATCTTTAACAACCAAGAACTTGATGTCAATGTGCTTTGACTTTGAAGAGCTCCTGTTGTTATGGGAATACATTACTGCTGACTTATTGTCACAGAATATCTTTAGTGGTCTTTCTATTCCATCAACAATTCGCAGTCTTGTAACAAAATTCCGCAGCCATATCCCATGATTAGATGCCTCGTAGCAAGCTACGAATTCTGCCTCCATAGTTGAAGTGGCTACAAGTGTCTGCTTAGCACTTTTCCAGGAGACAGCTCCTCCAGCCAACAGATAAACATATCCTGATGTAGATCTGCGGCTGTCTTGGCATCCGGCGAAATCAGAATCAGAATATCCAACGATCTCCAACTGATCTGATTTCGTATATGTGAGCATGTAATGTTTTGTCCTTTGTAAATACCGCAAAACTCGTTTGACTGCTTTCCAGTGTTCCTTACCAGGATCATTCAAATATCTGCCTAACATCCCAACAATGTACGCAATGTCCGGCCGCGTACAGACTTGAGCATACATTAAACTCCCAACAGCAGATGCATAGGGAATATTATGCATTTCCTTACGCTCAAATTTATTTTTGGGACATTAATTAAGACTGAATTTATCTGCCTTAGAAACAGGGGTATCAAGAGGCTTGCAATCCTTCATGCCAAATCTAGTTAGCACCTTTTCAATATAGCTTTTTTGCGATAATCCAAGAATTCCTTGAGAGCGATCTCGGTGAATTTGGATCCCTAAGACAAAAGAGGCGTCCCCAAGATCTTTCATCTCAAACTTCTGTGATAGAAATCTCTTGGTTTCGTGCAATAAGCCTATATCGTTACATGCAAGTAATATGTCATCGACATATAAAACCAAAAAAATATATTTACTCTCACTAAACTTATGGTATATACATTCATCAACTGCATTTATCTCAAAACCAAATGAGAGAATAATTTGATGAAATTTGTAATACCATTGTTGAGATACTTGCTTTAGCCCATAGATGGATCTCTTTAACTTGCAAACCATTTTCTTTGGGTCACCAACCACAAAGTTTTCTGGTTGCAACATATAAATCGTCTCATCAATGTCACCATTGAGAAACGCCGTCTTTACATCCATCTAATGTAGCTCGAGGTTGTAATGAGTTACAAGTACCATAATGACCCTCAAAGAGTCTTTTGTAGAAACCGGAGAGAAGGTCTCTTTATAATCAACGCCTTCCTTTTGTGTGAATCCCTTAGCAACAAGACGAGCCTTATATCTTTCCACATTGCCCACAGAATCCCTCTTGGTTTTAAATATCCATTTGCAACCAATGGGTTTCGCACCATCTGGCAAAGGGATAAGATCCCAAACGTCATTGTCCTTCATGGAATTCATCTCTTCATTCATAGCGTCTATCCACTTTGGAGAATTAGTGCTCTGCATGGCATGACAGAAGTTAATCGGATCATCTTCCATCATTCCAATGTCAACTTCATTCTCCTTGAGGAATACAATATAATCATCCGAAATTGCATTTCTCCTCTCTCTAGTAGATCGTCTTAATGGAACATGTTCTTGAGGTTGTTGAGTTTGTTCTTCTGGATCAACCTCTTGAGGTTGCAAAGGAAGTTGTATGACATCGTCATGTTGCTCTTGATTAGAAGCAATGACTGTAGGAAGAGAAATTGATTTTCTCTTCAAAAACAATGTCTCTAGCCTTATCTCCCCCCACAAACTCAACTTCCTCAAAGAATTGAGCATTTCCCGTCTCAAGAATTAATCTAGTAGTGGGATCATAAAATTTGTAACCCTTGGATTTTTCAAACTAACCAACAAAATAACAAATGACCATTCTTGATTCTAGTTTCTTTTCACTTGGCCTATAAGGCCTAGCTTCAGCTGGACATCCCCATATACGAAAATGCTTAATACTGGGCTTTTTCCCAGTCCATAATTCATAAGGGGTTTTGAACACTGTTTTGGTTGGTACTCTATTGAGTATGTAGGCTGCGGTCTTTAATGCCTCTCCCCAGAGTGATTCTGGTAAAGTAGAATGATTAATCATACTCCTTACCATATCCTTGAGTGTTCTATTTCGTCTTTCAGCAACACCATTCATGTTAGGACTTCCTGGCATGGTGTACTGAGGGACGATTCCACATTCCTCTAGGAATTTGGCAAAAGGTCCCTGACGCTATTCACCTGATCCGTCATATCTACCGTAATATTTACCACCACGATCAGATCTGACGGCCTTAACTTTCTTGCCAAGTTGAGTTTCAACTTCAGCTTTAAAGTTCTTGAATGCATCTAGGGCCTGAGATTTCTCACTAAGGAGGTACAAGTACCCATATCGAGAATAATCGTCTATGAACGTGATAAAGTATCGTTGACCATTCTGAGTAGCCGTATGGAATGGTTCACAAATATCAGTATGAATAAGTTCTAAGACGTCTAACTTTCGATCGGCACCTAATCTCCTAATGTTTGTTCGTTTCCCCTTGACACACTCAACACAGACCTCATAGTCTGTAAAATCAAGAGAATTAAGAATTCCATCTGACACAAGCCTTTCAATTCGTTATTTCGAAATATGACATAATCGCTTGTGTCATAACTTTGCAGAACTCTCATTAGTTAATTTTCGCTTTGTACCGCATGCAAAGTTTCTCCATATGAAGCAATTGAATTAAGCAAATAAAGGTTATCATGAAGGGATAAAGAACCGGTAGCAATCACATTTGAATTAAGGAGGAGTCGAAATTGAGAATTCCCAAAAGAGCAATGATAACCGAATTTGTCCAATTGGGAAATAGAAACCAAATTCCGTCTAAAAGACGGCACAACATAAGTCTCCTCCAAATCCAAATAATATCCAGTCTTTAACAATAACCTAAATTTGCCTATTGCTTCAACCATAACTGACTTGCCATCGCCCACATAGATGAATCTTTCAGCATCATTTGGCTTTCGGCAATTCAGGCAACCCTGCATAGACACACTTATGTGAGTAGTAGCACCAGAATTTAACCACCAAGTGTGTGTAGGTACAGAGGTCAAATTAACCTCAGAACAAACCAAAGCGAGAGATGTACCTTTCTGTGCACGCCATGCGTGATATTTGGTACAATCCTTCTTTAAGTGTCCATCTTTCTTGCAAAAGAAACAAGTAGTAACTTGATCTTGTTGCTTTTGCTTCTTAACCTTATCTGGAACACTCGCAGCTTCCTTACTCATGGGCCTTTTCTTGCCTTTGCCCTTATTTTTACTCTTAGAGGTCAATGCCATGTGAGCACTTTCTGCCTTTTCATGCTTCAATCTCTCTTCCTCTTGCACACAGTGAGAAATGAGCTCATTGAGACTCCATTTCTCCTTTTGACAGTTATAACTAACTTGAAACTGACTGTATTGTGCAGGCAGAGAGATCAAAACTAAATGCACAAGCAAATCCTCGGACAGCTCTAATTTAAGTGCCTTTAGTTTTGAAGCAATGTTAGACATCTCCATGATGTACTCACGAATGTTCTTGTTGCCAGTGTACCTCATTGAGATAAGCTTTGCTAAAAGCGTGCTTGTCTCAGCCTTTTCGTTTTTTCTCAAAACGCTTTTCTATGGCATCTAGGAACGATTTGGCATCTTCCTCATCAGAGGTATCGCCCCTGAAGGTCTCTGGAATTGCACGCTTCATGATCATAAGACTCAACCTATTTGAACGATCCCACTGCTCAAAATCCCATTTAGCCTCAACAGAACAGTTAACTGTAAGAGCAGGTGGTCGTTCAGTCCGAAGGGCCAAGTCCAGATCCATACAACCGAGAACTATCATAATGTTCTCTTTCCAGACTTTAAAATTTGTGCCAGTTAGCACAGGGATTGAATTAATAGTGGCATAAATCGATGTAGCAGAAGTATTAGCTGAACAAAGAACAAATAACAAATGGGAAATATATCAGCTCACATATGCATGAATAGTGAATGAAATAATAGCCTATCCCATCATAAGATACCGAGCACAACATTGATATTTCATCTTTGGACAAAATAATCAACTTGTAAGCGGTACTCTCAATGCAGTAATCAAACACTGACAATCAATCCAGTCAAACAATGAGCCTTCCTTTGGGCCGACTCATGTTCACATGGAAACCCAACAATTATCACGTATTTATTACCGCAGGCATATTTGAAACTCGGCCAAACAATGTCCTTCCTTTGGGCCGATCCACTGCCCGCATGAAATTTCAAACATGCAAACATCTTATACATTCTTGAATAAATCAATCTACACAGGAGAGCACACTTTGGCGAGATGCTGCTTCAATTAACTCATTCTTGAATATTAGACATAAAAAAAATGCCATTATTTCATTCAATATTCAAAACATCGAGTTTAAAAGCCTAAACCAAACTTAATTGGTAGTTATTTAACTTTTGATGGATTAAAATAGGCTTAAACCCGCTAAATCAGACCTTAAGTGGTATAAACCAGGTTGTAGTAGGTCTGAACCGTTCTGAATTGGTCTTAATTTTACTATAATTTTCTTGAATTAGTTCAAATTAGAGCAAAATTGGTGAAGAAATCAACTAAACATGAGGGAACCATTCAAACCAGTCCTGAATCAGTCTCGAACCAGCCCAATTTCGATCCAAACAGTGTGAGCCGGCCCAATTTCTACCTAAACCGTATGAGCCGGCCCAATTTGCATCGGACCGGTACCAAACCGGCCCAATTTGCATCGGACCGGTACCAAACCGGCCCAATTTCTATCTAAACCGTATGAACCGGCCCAATTTGCATCGGACCAGTCCCAAACCGGACCGATTTAGACCCAAACCGTATGAACCGGCACAATTTTGCATCGGACCGGTACCAGACCAGTCGAATTTCAATCCAAACCGTACGGAACGACCCAATTTGCATCGGACCGGTCCATTTGGACCGAACCGGCATGACATGCAGACCGGTTACTGTTCATCTTCTTCGTCGAAACCCTAATGCCGCCGCACGATTTCATCCGTTTCAACCGAATCCCGCGATCTTAGCCACTAGTAATCACGATCCAAAACCGTAGTCGTAATTATCGCTAACGGATGATCACCGAGGATGTCGGCCGCCGAGATCGGCAACCGCTCCTTCACGTCTCCGGCCATGTGGGCTGCCGCCTTGGCCCACAGACAACTGTCGACCGGCGATTGGCCGCAGCCACGGCCCACAAACGACACCCCGTTCCTCCTCCTGTGACACGAGCCGCCGATTTCAGCCGCTGCATTCGGCCGCGGTTTGGCGACTCTAACGGAGGTTGGACCGAGGAGCTTCGTCGATTGGCCGGGAGGGGAATTTACGGTAGCCGGCGGGTGGTGGCGGTGAAGCCTGGGCCGACTGGTGGCATGGAGGCCCTACCCTGCAGCCAACCAGCGGTTGGTTGGTGGCGATGAAGCCCGCCAGAACACCACCGACGGGAATTTTTTTTTTTATAGATATGAACAGTAACCCAAATTTCCAAATCACTCAATCACATCAAACTAAAATTCTCAATGATCCAAACACGCAAAGGGCTCTGATACCAATTGTTGGAATTTATCCTAATCCAAATTACCTCCAGATCATACGTGTTGAAATTAAAGAGAATGCTTAAACATAAACGGAAGCGTACCTGAATCCATAGGTAAGACTCATGTGATTGACCGGATATGGATCTTCTAGGACTGTACGAAAAATCTTTCAGAGGATGTGAGATTTACTCTGACTCTCGTTGACTAATGGGATATCAAATGAGCCGATAATATCGTATGTCCCAGGGACCACAACCGCAAATTGCACATAAGTGCCTTCAGTTTATTAATTTCTAATTTCACCCATCATAAAAATCAGAAATCACTTTATGGTTTCTGCATATTAATCCCTACACCTTACAGATTGTCTGTTCAACCCTATTTTATAAACTTAATTAGATCACTTAATTGGGTTGACCGATTGGATAGCAGAGACACATGATCAATAATATATTGTTGGACCATATATTGTCAAATTAAAATTCAACGCAATACTGACTATCAGACTAGCGTGATGGTCCTAATGGATTGCATTGCGCGTGAGAGACAAGCAAGCTACTTCCTTAGGCCTGCGATAAAGTTATAGAAAGCTCCCAGAGGTAGTGTGAGCTGAGATATACGACTCTCCCGTGTGGTTAATAGCATAGTTTTTAAAATTGGATTGAGTCAAAAATCGGTCAAGGTATGGGTTTATAAGTCGGACCGAAAGTTCAATGGGTCGAACCGTATATTTAATAAATAATATTAATAATTTAACTATAATTTATAATAAAAATCATTAATATAGTTATTATATTAATTCCAAATTCAACATAAAATATAAATATAAGTATAGTAAAATAAAATAATTATATTATAATAGGTTTGTATTTTTTATTTTTAATTTAGGTTGGAGATTTTCTCGCCGGTTCAATTAAATTTACTGATTTGACTGAAAACCGGCCTGTTCAACTGGATTTGACCTCATTCAAAGTGTAATTGGATTATTTGTGAGAACAAGACCGGGGTGAGTGGCCAGTTTCCAATCGAACCGGTCAGCCCGGTCCGGTTTTTAAAACTATGGTCGGTAGGGTTGTAAGCGTTCTATCCTGTGGTTGTGACACTTTCCACGTCGCAACATCTCTAGCATCTTGCCTTAATGTCTATGGTTGCGGCGGTTTTTCCATGAGATCCGGCCGACGGAAATAGCCCATTTTCTTGTCATGGCGTGGGCCCTCCGACCCAAGGCGCTTATATATTTTGCTGCAAGGAACAATGTAAATACGTATATAGGGGAAATACCATTCAATTCCACCGACGGGAAATCAATGTATTGAAGGAGATACAGAGTGGACTGGGACACTGATGAGGTTGGAGAATGTGCGAATGTACTGTACTATGATCTGGTGGCACTTTAAATTACCGCATGAATGCTGTGCCAGTGCGCTTCTCGCTATGGTGGTGGGCGGGTGGGGTTGGTTGGTTGGTTTTGTCATCTGGATTTTCGTGATAGACTTGACCGATCGAGAAATCTCTGGGGAGAGGCGAGGGAGGCTCGGGGCTGGACGATGAAGTTGCCGACCGTCTAACCCAAGCACAGAGCTCGTATTTGTATCCCATGAAATCGTTCAGTATATAAATTTTCTCGAAATATGTGGCAGATTTAAGGTACAGGCAACCGATTACACGCCCTGGTCGATGAAACTATTGAACAAGTTTGAGCACGATGGTATCTGATTTTGCTAGTACTTTCTAATTGGGCCTGATTGACTGTACTGGACTGGCCCATAAAAACTCATGGGCCTGTGCTTCAACATATTGTGAACTTTCTGGCCCAAAAGGAATTATCTGAGAGAGAGAGAGAGAGAGGGAGAGAGGTTTTAGGGTTGTAGGGGTTTCCATCTGGACGTTGAATTTCCGCAGAGAGAGAGAGAGAGATGGGAAGGAGAGTGCTGAGCAATGCGCTGAGCGCAATAGTGAACGCGGAGAGGAGAGCGAAGGCGACCGTGCAATTGCAGCCGATCTCCACCGTGGTCTCTTCGTTCCTGAAGATCATGAAGGATCGAGGTATCTCGACAAGGATCATCCAATTGTTCGGCTCCTCGTATAGTTTCTAGTTCACGTTCTTTATATTTCGTGTGTCAGTGTTTGGATTAGTTATTGATTTCACTGCTTGGTGTCTGTTCAGCTCAGCATATTCTTAGGACAGTTTAAATTTCTAGTTAGCGGTTTTTTTGTGAATCTTATGTGCTTCGGCTTAAGTTATTGCGGCCAATTGGATATAGAATGCGGCTTGCTCATTCAGTATTTCAATTGCTGTGCCTCCACGATTGGAGCTCGTTTGCTAGCTGAAATTTTGTTGCCTTGATATGTAAAAGGACATCAAAAATTATTTCTTTTTATCTTCGTTATGTAAAATTGGCAATTGTATGTGAAGCAGTGGAAACATTAACTTTCACGGTGATGAGTCTGGTAAGTGATGCAACTGGTTCATCAAGCTAGAAGTAGTTTATTGACTCTCAAGTGAGGCACCTTCTCTTACTTTGGCATTTTTTTCAATGTCACAATTCTGTATGCCTTAGTGGTTTTAAAGATTGCAATTAATTTCTCTGGGGAATGAGTGATGGGTGGCTTGAGCTTGTTTACATTTTAACGCAGATTGTTGGGTTTTGATTTTCTTAGGTCGGTCTGACAGTAAATTTTGTTTTGATTTCTGTGACATCTAGCTGCTGTAGTTTACTTTCTGGTGATGGCATTTGGAATTTGGATCACAGGTGTAAAAACTAGTTATCTAACTTGGGAGTCAGTCTTCTAATGGCAGTCTTGTTCCTATTTGTTAGGATATATCAAGAGCTTTCAGGTTCATGACCCGCATAGAGTAGGGAAAATAACAGTTGAGCTACAGGGCAGGATAAAAGACTGCCGAGCTCTCATGTACAGGCAGGACCTTAAGGCCAGGGATGTTGAACAGTACCGGTTGCGCATGCTTCCAACTCATCAAGTAAGTTTCTAATTGCGACCAAACACTTGGCTCGTATATGACTGAATTGTAATGGGAAATAGAAAGCCCTGCCACATCAACTAAACCTTTGCCTGTTTCAAACACTCAGTGGGGTTATGTTGTTATGACAACACCGGAAGGCGTCTTGGATCACGAGGAAGCATTGAAGAGGAATGTCGGAGGTCAGGTGCTTGGTTATTTTCACTAGGCATTTGAGGTTCTCCTCAACAACATGATGATGGGGCCCGGAGATTGGGATGAAAAAAAATGGCTAAGGCTTCTGAACGAGAAGCACGAGTTATTTTTGAATCATTTGAGCTTTTTTGTCGACTTCAGAGGGTCCTTGGCTCAAATTCGCCTTTCTTTCTAATTGGGAGCGAAGGCAGTTCCGGGCTTGTGATTGATGGCAACCCTTGTATTCTGTGTAATAAGGTGGTGTTGTTTCAGGAGCTTCCGTCTTTACGTGATGTAAGATTTGACTGAATCGTTGCTCTTACCAAGAGGTGCAATTTGTTTTGGAAGTTGGTACTAAATTTTTTACACACAAGGATTACGGATAACTCTTTGAGCTAATTAGAGCAATTTCTTTTGCTTTGCCTTTACTATGACGTTGATATGCTCAATGGGTGAACAAGAACCTTGAAGTACATCCTTCCGAGAAAGTTGTTCTTCCTACGGAAGATATGAAGACTCGGTTGGCATATCCAGTCAACATTAATATAGACTCGGATGTCCTATCGTGAGGATTCTTGATCATATATTACAAAGCTCAAGCAATTGATCATTTTTAATCTACCGAGCATGGACAGCTGCAAGCATCAACACTTACGAAAAAGAGTGATTCGAGAAATTTACTTAGTTTTGGCTATTATCCAAATTTACTTAGATGGTGAAAGCAATTTGGCCACCAGCAGCAGGGGCTCTCTGCACTGCCATAACTAAAGTATAATGAGTTTTATGCAAGACTTTCTACTTAGTTTATATAAAATAAGATACGGGGCTTGACAGCACTTCCAGCCTTAGGATTCTCTAGAAAGGTACACTATCAGCGAGCAATTTTCAAATCTCTTCTGCCTGATTATAACAGTGCAGAATTCGAAGGCAGCCTGAAAACTCGTGCAAAAGCACCAAGATTTCCAGTGCTTCACTCACTGAGATTAGTCACAAGTACATGCTTCAGTCCACCTACGTGTGCGTCTATGGACCAGCAAAGCAGGACTTGCTGATATTTTCAAGTCGAAATTCTCCATCCAAATGCAACAATACAGACTACTGCAGATCATCTGAATCTTGTGTATTTTCCTCTCCATGCGTTCCACGGCCCCCAAATCTGAAGTGATTCGACTTAAAGAGCATAGATCTTATCGACTTCTGAATTAGAGAAGTCAGAAGGAAGCCAGGAATTGGACCCGCTTCTTTTCGCAGATTTGACCCTCTTCCTCAATGATCGTGTTCTCTTTGACTTCACAACATAGTAAGACATCGTACCCAAAACTCCAGCCATTATGACTCCACCGATGACGGTGACAAGAATTGCAGCCCACTTGTGCTTCCTACCAACAACAATGTAGGAAGAGGCGATGAAGCCCACTGAAGTGCAAACAGAAGCCAACCACATCAACTTATTTATAACCTCCACAACTCTCCTCTCCGCTTTTGTCTCACCTCGAACCAAAGTGATCTGGACCACCACCACTGCTAAAGATGTGAATAGTGCAACAGCATTAAAGATGAAGAATATCTTAAAGGAAGTACTCTTCACCACTACAGCCATTCCATCATCATTATCACCACCAGGCACAGTGAATATAGCTGCAAATGCTACTGTTGCAAAAAGAACTGCCACCACTGTCACAGAGTTTGTAGCATTGTTGATCCCTTCTCGGTGGAGTTTCCTCAACTCTTTAGATATGTTGTGAACATTCTTGTTAGTTCTTTTGGTCTGTTCGAGCTGTGTGTGGACATCCTTCTTGATCTGGGTGACAGTATTCCTCAGTTCATCCCTCGGTTGATTCAGTTCATTGGCCCGAACTGCACCAAAACGTGTCAGGCAGTCTCTTATGTCTGAGGATTCTTCAGATAAGGGAAGCCCTTCGGCTATGTCCAAAGCAGTCTTATGGTCTCTGGTCAGGGCATTTACATTTGTATCACGAAGCATTAACAACTCATTCACAATCTGCACTATATAGGGAAAGGTCAGGTTAAACCAGAAAAATCTCATAACAGTCAAAAAGAGAAATCTGAAGAAACCCCACAAAAAAAAAAAAGAACCAATTTTTTTTTTACTGGAGAGAAGATAATAATATTTACATTTCAAGCTGTCCATGTTACGGCTGATTTCGCATGGTCCAAAACATCATACTGATGGGACTGGAAGTTTGCAATATCAAGGGAAAAGCTCTAATGCAGTCCAACTTGAAGATTATATCATGAGGACGTCTAATAGACATGACATAGTCAAAATCATGCAAAACCTCCAATATGGCATTTTCAGCTCATTTAAAGCCTGCAAAAATTTTATCTAGTCTCCAAAAGCACTCCTACCTTGCTGAACAATGTCTGTCATAAAATAGTCATTTGCATTGAAATATCTAAACAATACCTCTACTCTCTTTTTTCTGGTTGCAACATGCAACGCAGTGTTGCCAAACTTGTCTGGAAGCATCACAATAGCGGCATCTGCATCGAGAAGTAACCTTACTACCTCACAGCTCTGACCTTTAACAGCCATGTGCAATGCAGTCTGCCCTTTCTTGTCTGTTCTTCGGGCCAACTGAGAATCCTTATCAAGTAATGCTTTGACAATCTCAACATGACCCTGTCGAGCAGCTAAGTGCAGTGCATTCTTCCCATTGGTCCTAGTATTCTCTATCAAGCTGCAATCCTTGGCAAGAAGTTCATTTACAACAGATGTATGCCCTCTCGCAGATGCAGATGTCAAAGGGGTAGCATTTGAGTGGCCCAGTGTTTTGCTGAGTCCAGGGTCATGCTCTAATAAAACCTGCACAATGGCTGCAAGAGAAAAATGGGCAGAAGAGCATTCAGTAGCCAAATTTTCTTAGGAAAAGGGAAGTGAGCCTTTATACACATGTTATAAAGAGAACAAATATCACAAACAGGCAATTGTATATGACATCTTTCCATACTAAACTCCTCTTGTTCAACTGAATTGAGCTCCTTGACAATAAAAGCATGGCTTTACATGGAGTAACATGTGTGAATGATATGGTAGAGAAACTCCACTATGTGTTTAAGAAAACTGTCTCTCAAAATGTTCCAATATTACTTTATCATTGTTTTGTTTACTGATGCAAAAATTCATTTAATCGTTGTGAATTCCCCATTATTTGCCAGACATGAGGCAGATTCCCCCAGATTAATATACTACTCTCAGATGTCAAGATAATTTGATCAACAGAATAGATGTCCTCACTTAGCCCACCTAACTGTAATTACAAAATACAAACTTCATTCAAGAAAAAGAGTCGATTAATACGTTGGTGTCCTTGACTAGCAGCTATATGCAATGCATCAAACCCAGAGCGGTTCTTCTTCATAAGACACTCCTTATTTGAATACTTCAGCAACTCCTTCACCACGTCCAGATGTCCTCTATCTGCGGCAGTGAACAAAGCTGTCTCTCCCAATTCATTCACCTCATTCACCACTGATACCCTAACCTCTGCCACTACAGCGTCTAAGTCTGCACCACTTAAGGTCCCAACCATCTGTGAATCAATATCACTGAGAATCTTCCTCACAGCAGCAAGGTCACCACGCTGTGCTGCCAAGTGAAGCTCTGTGTCATTGTGGCGGCCAGTCACCTGCTTTACATACTTTCTTCTTACCAGCATGATCAATTCTCTTGCCAGAATTTGATAGAACAAGAGCAGGTGCTGCTGCTGCTGAGGGGGACACTGTAGGCGAGGGATCAGCAGTACTGCTTTGAAGTTGTTCAGGTGTCACCATTAGCCCCTTCTCTAAGTCTCTCTCAGCTCCTGCAATATTGATCAACACAGAAACAGCAAGAGAAAGATCATTAGCTCAGTGTCCAGTTTCTCCTCCCTTTTAATTAAAAAGAATTCCACTTGGTATTCGCTATGATAGACTAAAATTATGATATACATGGAAGCAAGAGACAAGATTCTGTGATCCATGCCATGTTGATAAACCAATCAGTACGCACAAATCTATGGTACTTTCCCGCAAGCTAGCCAAAAAGCAAGCTGCATTTTTAGAAATACTAATTATTTTAATCCCATTTAGAGCTTAATTAACGTGTTTTCCCAAGCTGAAACTCATCATAATTCCACCCACACAGTATTATGAATTTTATCCACAACTTCTATCTGAACAGATAGAAATTATGAAAACCGAGCTAAAGGTGCAGAAACGATTACTTTCAAATTCACCGCGGGAATCATCCAGAACCAAACACTCTTTCAGCAGACATTAATTATAAGCTAATATCCATCGCTGATATCATCAGGTTGCTCCAAGAATCAACAAACAACTGACACCAGAAACTAAACTGAGCCAGGCGATCGCTTTAGGCCTAATCCACAGATGGAAGATGTAAACGAATTACCTTGCCCGATCTCAGACGCCATGACTATGAGCTCGAGCTGCAGGACGAGAGGAGAGTAGCTGATTGGAGCAAATGAGGGATCGAATTGTCAGTATTCGGTAAAGTGAAGAGTAAAGTTAAGGAGCTGGCGAGCGAGCGAGAGAGAGGGAGAGACATGGAGACGCGTGTGAGAGTGAGAATCAGAAGCGTACGAGGGTGTAGGAAGCAGCGGGGAAAGTACCCATAGTTTGTTTATTTGCTGAAATAAATAAATTAAAATTTCTGGGGGAGGTCGTGGGTGAAGAAAATAAATTAAATAACTATTTTATTTAAATCACTTACCAACAGAATTTGTCCTCTTGCACGCTACGTACTACTTATTCCTCATCATCATAATCGTACAGCGAAAACCCGATTATAGTGGAGAATTGACAGAGAAATACTTACTATATCGAGGACAATATCAAACCACCAAATACCAATAGTGGGTTCTATGCCTTTACCAAGATTATCTCGTACAAAAATCTCATTTCTCCAAATTTACGAATATGTGCTTTTCTTTTTGACCTATGGGAAGGGATTATCACCAGGATGCATTGAATCGGAAGTGGACAAAAGGGTCATTTTGCCTAATCTTCTTTCACGTGAACCTCATTTTACCTTTTTGACTGATTTGGGAAAAATTGGAAAACTTTGCGTTCGTGACCCATTGCTGGCCGGCTGCTCGGGGAGCGTATGTATCTTTCGTCAAACCCAAGCCGACCGGATTGACTTAGAGTGTGGCTTGAGTGAGAAATAAAGCACGTGAAGAATAAGCAGCAGCGGCAGCGGTAGATTGTGGTCAATCTTTCCCTTTTCTTTTACATTTCATGTCACCGATTGGCTTGTGGGGGAGAAAACGATGTCGCAAATGACCACCAATTCAAAGAAAATCATGCCACTGCGAGAAATAGAGAGAGCTAATCTTCTGGGCTAGGTAAGTAGCAGACATGACTGAGAAAGCTTTCCCATCTGGACCAAGAACAGATGCGTCACCAGGTAGCTTGAGTTTATGCAGATAATAGCATGTACTTGAAGACCAAGAGAAACCGCAAACCGTGTTAAATCCATAAAAGTTAACTTGGGAGCAAGCATAGAGCAACAACAGCTGATACATGAAATTAGACGCCAAATTGCCTATAGCAAAAAAAGATGAGACCTACACCTTGATAGCATACTTCCTCATTGGGAAGTACATTTCCTTCTTCTTCTCCTTCTCCGTCTTCTTCAAGACCTGAGGGCAGGAAGGAGTTCCCCGATTTTAGAGGGTAAAGAAGAGCATCAGCTAGAAACATTATTCTATGGTAATAAGTGGAGAAAGAACAGCATCCCTTCATTGACATTGCATCTATTGTAGCAAAATAAAACAGTGGAAAACCTCACAAGGAGAAGCAACCATCCGTCCATATGGCAAATTAGGCATAAGTTACAAATTAACAGAAGGCTTCACACTTTCAGGCAAACAAATATAACAGGGGCTTCTTCACCCTCCAAGAGATGCAGATCCATTTGGCATTAACTTCTCGGCAATCAATAGAAAGAAAAGAGTATCCGTAGCTTATCACAGGGCACGATCAATATGGAACATTATGTGATCCACTTCAAGAAAAGTGGGCATATTTAACTGACAGGTGTCAAAAACCAAAAGAACATTAAAAATGTTTTGCAGGAACTCAAACAGAAAACTCAGTTTCGATAATGCTATTTCATAATGAAACATTTCCAATCAATCCGTGAGTAACAAGTTCTCAATCTTGCCAATTTACTCACTCAATTTGAGGATGAAGAATCAACGAAATGGAACAGGTTCATATCAAGTATAAATGCTTGGAGATGACGTTGGAATTACAATTAAGTGAAAAAGAAGCGTCACCTGATGTTTGGTGAGTCTTCTCCGGATGGCCCTGGTCTTCTTGGGACGCAGGTCAAGCGGCAAGAACTTCTTTTTCTTGTAGACTTCCCTCAATGCAGCCTTCTGGTTCTGTGAGATCACAGTCAAAACCTGGGCAATCGACAATCTCACTACCTTTCTGTGTACAGAAAACAAAGAGGCACCAATTACGACTAAAGCAATAAGGAAGCAGCAACCTCGAGCATAACCAAGATCCAATTTAAGCAAGCATAAAGAGACCTGATAGACCAAGCACAACTGAGGCTAAAGCCTCAACTTCACAGAAATCACAAGCTAAACCAACCCAAAACTGCACCTACAGATAGCGATCCTAACCTCTCGGCATGAACTGGAAACTTGCACTATTCGCAACGGAAGATGCAAAAGATAGAAGCAATGGACGTACATCTTGGAGAGCTTGTTAGCAGCGCCACCGGTGACCTTGGCAACGCGGAGAAGGGCGAGCTCCGCCTTCAGGTCCTTCAACTGGTTCAACAGATCGGCCTTCGACTTCTGTCTCAGCTCGTGAACCTTGATCCTCGCTGCCAAGTCCCCAGTTTTCACAGAAGGCAACGAGAAAAGGTCAATCAGAGCTCAAAAACTACAGACAGAGGGTAGCCAAGAGGAGAAGGCGAAACGAGCACTCTCTTACCCATCGCTGCGTCGGGCGTGCTCGAGAATGGCGGCTTCCTTAGTGAACTACCTTCGATAGGACGAGCAATGAAACCCTAACGACAGGAGGTTATATTATATGTCAGGCCGAGGTCGTAAGGCGGACCGCCACCGGACCTTAACGATATGGGCCGATATTGGGCTGGGCCCTGAGGCCTCCCGGTTCAGAGCCCGGGATCTTTACATCTTTCGGTTTGAGTTTGCCATCTTCGGCTCCATTTGCATTCCACATGGGAATCTACATCCATACCTTCTTCAACACATCGTAGACACTAGGATTTTCCTTTCGGTGTATGTTACGTATCATAGAATTATTTCAAGTTTGAGCACATCTGTCCCACTTAGTAATAAAATTATCTGACACATGATTCTTTCCATTCATGAATCTCAAACCAGACTTTTTATTATAATAAAAGATATCGAACCACATAAACAAACTATTATTTTATTCGGTATGTATCACCTGATATCCACCTCTTACTCTATTCGACGTGCACTGTCTGATGCCCGTGGCTGCTAACATAACGTCTACTAACTAATATGAATTCGATTTAGATTTACTAAACAGGGGGATAAAACTTTTGGAAAATCACGACCTAGAATTGGGAATCTTTATTCGAGGGATTGATCCGAACCTACCCTCAATTGGTCTGGTGGGAGCGGGCGGCGCTCAAGCGGGTGAGGCCCACCAGAAATGGAGCCTAATTTTCAACTTCAATAATCACGATTCTATGTCAAAAAAATATTAATTATATTGACGATAAACGATGACTTTGAATACGGGCATTATGCTTTTTGTGACAAATGCATTTAGCCCTAGAAGAAATTATTACACGATGAGGATGGATGGACGGATAGATTTATTTGAACCTAATAGGATAACTCACTGTGTCCGTGTCTTAGGATATACTTTTCAAGACCCTATTATTGACCATGAAGCATGTGAAACATTAAGTAATTTCTGAAAAAATGAGAGAAGAATATGACTTATTAATATGATATCATTTTTGATTTAAAATTAAGATATTTCGAATTCAATTTATATTAAAGTGTTTAATTTTTTTGACACCTCATTTTATTTTTATATATTTTCTAAACCAAAAAAAAAAGAAAATAATTCAGCTTTGTGTTTGTTTGCGTGCCCATTCCCTCATGTAAAATCGAAAATGAATACAAACATTTTTCCATCCCGCGTGTAGGAGGAAGGAGGCTATTTTTATGCCGGCAGCTATTCCCGACCCGACGAGGGAGCAGTCGCAGTTGCAGTTCGTTGACGAAAACGATGTCGTTTTCTCGAGCGGTCCCGTCTTCCCCGTCTTGGCTCTATCCCCAGCCAGGGTCAGCTTCGTATTTATCGCACTCGGAAGACTTTCTGTCTAGATATCAGTCAACTCATCAAATGCCTCCCAGAGCCACTTGCAGAGCCACAGGCGCAAGTGCCCTGCCCTTAAATAAAATGGGGCACGCCAATTTGGATTTTAAAAGGAAAATGTCGACTGCCAGAACCACACGTGCGTTGACCCAGAAAAAGGGAGTGGGGCAAATGTTATCTCACGCGTACAAATATAAATGCTAAAAGTTCACATCACTACTAATTATATGTATATTCCTTTAATTAATGTATTGGATTCAAAATTTTATAAAATAAAAGAATATAATACATTAATTTTTATTTTTTAGTAACTCGATTGGATTCGAATTTATATTCATTAAGACGTATCTAATGACCGAAATAAAGGGAAATCGTGTAATGTTTAACTCTACCAAGACACGAACTTGGGAGCATGGTCTTTAAAATCGAACCAGACCGGAAAGAGTGTAGTCATAAATTCATGGGTCAAATCGAGAATTTAATAGATCGAATCGCATATTTAATATATAATATTAATAATATTATAATATTATTAAATTTACATAATATCATAATTTAAATATAATTTATAATAAAATCATCAATATAATTATTATATTAAATAAAAATTTAATATAAAATATAAATATAAGTAAAATAAAATAAAATATGCACATTATAATATGTTTTTCTAAATTTTAAGTCAGCCGATTTTCCTACCGGTTCAATTGGGTTCGCCAGTCAAATCAAGAATCAGCCAGTTCAATCAAAATTGACCTCATTGAAAATTTAAAAATGCAATTGAGTTTTTTTATAGGAACTGAACCTGGTGAATAGTCGATTTTTGGTTGAACCAGCTAGCCTAATTCGATTTTTAAAACTATGCTTATGAGGGAAAATCTAGATGGACCCTACCCCAACAACATAATAATTTTAGTGATAGAGCCTATATTATTTAAGCATATATGGGAGATGAACTAATTCATCTCATTTCTCCACTTCTCAGATGTTAACCATTTTAATCGGGATTAAATAATAAAAATAATCCTTAAAATCATAATTATCACTTCAAAATCGCAATTAATTACATGTACATTTAAAAATTTTCTATAGTGATATTATTAATTCTAATATAAAAAATGAATCAATTTACACATATGATTAGGCATTTTAGTACCGTATAATTCACTTTTACAAAAAAAATATATGTTTAATTACTTTAATCGCATTCAAATCAATATCTCTAATGAATTTTATTGAGACGATAAGCATGGTGTGTGATGCAGATTTGTGGCTATGTACGTATTTAAGACCCGAGAAAGAAGGAGTCGAACAGATCTCTCGGGCTCAGCTGCCGATCTTCCTTCCAATTTAGTTCCCTTCACTCTGTTATAATGGCTTAATTTGTCAATAAAAATTGTAATTCTCTTTTTACATAGACTTTTTTGTATACGATATGATAAATTAGACGGATAAAAGGGGTGAAATTATATTTAATTATATTTTTTTTGACAAAAATAACATTAATTTAATTTATAAAATGATTTTTAAAAAAACTCTGAAGATGGGATCAGCCCTTAAATTACTGGATGAGATCACGTTCTTCGTTCACATGCATTATAGCCCGGCTCAAATCTAGTTGTCTTTTCCTATAAAGAATTCATTCTCTGTACCACACCTATAAAAATCCTGTGAATGCGGATCCAAAGAGCGCAGTCCGAATCGAGGACAGAGCAGCACGGGTCCGGAGCTCCATCCATCAAACTCTTCCGTCCCTTTCGAACGGGCGGATGAACGCCGGTCGAAATGGGACACGCGGTGAGGACAAGAAAATCGGCAGCCGGTCAGGATGCGTACGGATACATGACTCTCTTACGCAGTCCATGAATTTGTAGGGCGTTGGCGGAACTGAAAGGTGAACCGGTAAACTTCTGATCAAAGTAAAGAAAAAAAAGGGGGGGGGGGAAATTGGATCGATGAATGATACGATATCATCGCGTGTAAAGGTCGTCAGATGAGATCATCATCTTTATGTTAATTTCCAACTTTTTTTAAAAAAAATTCTCCCAACCGTTTGTAGTTGACCAAGAAAATACCCAAAAGATCCTTCTTTTTTTTTATATTTGAAAATATATTACGGAGACTCCAGCCAAAATTTTACTTAGGGGCAAATTCGATAAGGTTAATTTAATCTCGAGCCTATTCAAAATTTTAATTTTTGACCGCAAGATTTATTTCAAAGGGAAGAGTGCGTGGACAATTCAACTCAATTATGCATGTGAGGAAGATACAAGTCGCTTGGTGGACTTAAAGATAAGTAATTTGGTACATCTTAAAAGGTGTAATATACTGTGTAATAACCTATCGTAGGTGTGGTAGAGTGGTTCGGCACTCATCATCCCAATAGGAGGACTCGAGTTCGAGTCACATCCGCCGGGGGAGCTCTTAACCCCTTAAATGGGCCGACCCGGGACGATCCGGATTAATCAGTTGGACAAAATCCAATTGAATACCAATAATTTATACTAAAAAAATATACCGTATAATAAATTAGTAATTACTACACTAGCTACCTCATCATACCACCAATATATATAAAAGTAAAAAAGAGCTGCACGACCCCAATTGTTGGGATACTCTCCTATCCTTTTTGGATCTCTTCCGTATAAATAGCGTCCATACATACATACATTCATACGAGCCACCCCTCCATGCAAAATTAGATCTCTATCCTTCAAATCCCATTCAGATCTCTTGGACCCTTCTTCTTCCTTCATAAAAGGTCCCTCTTTTTTTGGTTGAAAATTGGCTTCTCCATAGACCCTATTGGAAATCGATTCAGCCTCCTCATCTCAATCTCTGTTTCCCCCGGTACACACATGGTAATCGAATCTGTTCTGCTCTGAGTTGACGCTTCTGTCTGGTTTCTCATTTCGTCAGAATCTCTTCATCCCGTTTCTGATGATGTTCGTATTATTGTTTTCGTACCCTTCAGGCTAATGATATGGAAAACATAAATTACGAGGAGGTCAGCCTGATGCTAAGTTTAATTCTTATTCCTCTGTTATCTTTTTCTCCTTTTCAATTTGTTGTTTCCAGTAAATTTTACCAAAGCGCGATACGAATCGATGCGTAAAATTTCTGCAGGAGTATATGTTGAACTCTAGAGGATTGAAGCTCTTCACCTGCAGATGGATCCCGAAGGGAGAAGTGAAAGCGCTGATCTTCATCTGCCATGGCTACGCCCTGGAGTGCAGCATCACCATGAACAGTCAGTCAATTCGTTCTCCCCCAGTAGATAAGAAACTAAAAAGTCGTATTAAGTTCAATCGTCTTGTACTGGTCAGCTGAGAAGTTCATAACGAGGAGAAATTATAAGACTTTTGAGACTAACTTATTCTGAACTTGATTCTCCAACAGGCACTGCGATTCGTCTAGCAAGTGCTGGTTATGCAGTATATGGGATAGATTACGAGGGCCATGGGAAATCTGGCGGATTGGAGGGGTTCGTCAATAATTTTGACGATGTCGTGGAAGATTGCTCCAAACATTTCACCAGCATATGCGGTCAGTCCTCAAACTGTTCCTTCCGCGGCATTCCTCTCAACTTTCGGTGAAATTTGGGAAAAAGGGGGTTTGCTGTTGTTCTTGGACTATAATTTCTTTCAGCAATTCTATAAGACCAAAAAGTGTGATGGCCGTCAAACATGCTCTCCACATGCTTTACAGACAGAGGTGTAAACGCTTGGAATCTGTTGGATGATGTTATTGTTGTCATTTTTGCAGAGATGAAAGGGAACAAGAAGAAGATGAGGTATTTGCTGGGAGAGTCCATGGGAGGAGCTCTGGCACTTGTCTTGCACAGGAAGATGCCAGAGTACTGGGATGGTGCTGTCTTAGTTGCTCCCATGTGTAAGGTAACTTCCTGGTACTCATACTGAGGTACACCGTACATATAGCATAATCGAGTTGCAGAGGAAAAGCTCATAGACCGCCTCGATCCCATAACAAGTAAAACAAAACTCATCAGTATGGTTATGACACGAGGAAATCAACTGAAAAAATTTACATGATGGGGAAGTTTTCTCCAACCCCACTCCGAATGTTAGCTCGCATTTGTTCACGTTGGCAACAGCTCAGAACATAGATGTCTCGTTCTGCCTTTTTCTTTGAATTTCTTGTTACAATTGACGCGTGCACAGATGAGCACTTCTGACTTTTTTCTATTGTCTGTTCGTCTCTAATTCCCAATTTCTATTCTTTACGGCAATGAAAGCACACCCTTTTGACCGGCGCTTGATGTTATCGATTAAAATAAGTTCTCTTTGTAGAGTTGTTATCAGCGATGTGCTGTTCAAAACCCGGATTCTCATTAATTTATGTTGTGGTGTAGGTTTAAGCGGTGCTTGTGCTGTTTTCCAATGACAGCGAAAATGTTTGAAACTCACTGTATTCACAGCAATGCGAAATCCTTGTTTTGACGGTCAATTCTGCAACCATCATCTGATTTGATTTGCGAACGGTTCAGTTAGGTTTTATATCTGACGAAATACATCAATCCAACCACTCCCGTTCCTGTAAATGAGATGAATAACTAACAGTTCCAAGAATGAATGAGCGTTGGTGGGTCTCTTTCTCCTTTAACAGAAGTGCCTATTTTTTTAATTGGAAAATGTGGACAAGGTCAGAAGTCTCTTTTGTCTGGTGCGGGCTATGATGTCAAACAAATCAGTTGAATTGGCATTGTCCGTAAGAAAATGGCCCCACGGTGAGAAAGATTAAGCCAGAGTTCATGCTTCTTTCTCTGGCCAACGTATTTCAAAAACATTTTTTTTATAACAGACAAGTAGAGATTGATGTAACAATGTAACCTTGCGTAGAAGTTATTCACTATTATCCTTCTGGATTTAAGGTTTCCTTTACGTACGAAGAACTCTTTCATATTAATCTGTCTTATCTGTTTGCGTAAACTGCTCAGTTGCCAATTTCATTGACCAATCCATAGTCCTGGTATCAGTTTCCCCAGGAAAATCCCAAGTTGCACTCGTGCAGACTCTTGATTCAGTTTACCCTCACGGCTCAGAGCATATCCTTCAATAATGATGAGTCTTTCATTTGCATAATCGGGGAGGGAAGAAAATTTGGGTACCTGAAACCTATTGATCTTTTCGGATTCGATGAACTTTTCGATCCTCTTTCCCACATTAACTGATCTGCCAGCAAATTTCCGATTGAATTTGTTGAATAAGTCAGGACAAGGAAGTAATGCATGTGGTTTCTCCAAACTTTAAGCGAGATCATTTAGCTATGTTTCTTGAACAAAGTAACCAGATTCTTACACTCGTGTTTACCATTGGAACAGATTGCGGATGACGTGAAACCACCCAAACTGGTGATCAGTGTTCTGACCAAACTTTGCAGCATTATTCCCACGTGGAAAATAATTCCCACCAAAGACATCATTGATCTTGCCTTCAAGCAGCCTGAGATCAGAGAACAGGTCCCATAGTTCATCCCTTCCATTTCAGTTCTGGATCCCAAATTTCCAAAAATTCTGTTCCATTCTAATAGGAAGAAGTTGTCGAATTTCTCCATCTCCACGAGAATATATTCTCACTGGGCTGGCAAATTTTTGTGCAGATCAGAGCAAACCCATATTGCTACAAGGGAAGGCCAAGGCTGAAGACTGGGTATGAGTGCCTGAGAATCAGTATGGATCTTGAAAAGAGGCTCAATGAGGTCAGCAAGGAGATTGCAGTATTCTTTTTTATCGAATTTGAATAGAAAGTTCTAATTGCATGCAGTTTTAAATTGCGATTCTATTCCGTTGCTTGTGTCCACTCAATGCTATTGCAACTTGACAAGCAGGTCTCACTGCCTTTCATATTGCTCCATGGCGAAGAGGACAGAGTGACCGATAAATCAGTGAGCAAGCTACTGTATGAGGAAGCCGCAAGCACAGACAAGACACTGAAGTTGTACCCTGGAATGTGGCACGGACTGCTGTACGGGGAGACGCTGGACAACATAGAGATTGTCTTCTCAGACATCATCAGGTGGCTGGAAGAGCGGACCTCTCTCGGGAACTCGAGGCTGGAGAGGGAGCAGAAGAGTGAACAGGATGATGATCATCTCAAGCCCAAATATGATTCCTAATGGTGAAAGGAAAGGAAAGGAAAGGAAAGAGGAAGGGGGTGCGTTTGTAAAGGTTAAAAAGTTCATGGGCACTATTTCTGAAACCGTGGGGTGTGTGGCACTGGCAGTCAGTGTTATTGCCCCCGAAAGACCGGGCCTGAGTTTTCCCGAGTCTGCTTTATTTGGGTCATGGAATGGAAGGACTTGGATGAAACAAATGGAAATGATCTTGGGGCAGATGCTTACAGTAAAGGTTATGTACATATAAATCTGTCGCTTTTGGGTTGGAATTCAGTCAACTTCCCTTCCTGATTATAATTTCACACTTGCCACCTTCGATGTGATATACCTACCAATCTTCGGACACGAAATTTCTTGACTTTCATGCTGAGTGTAACCTGAAAAACATGTACTGCATGGATTAAAAAAAGCCATCGATAAGGAGCACACGGGGAGATTTCAGGAACTACAGTTGCGGTACCTTGCCCTCATGCTGCCTTCCAAACCCGGGGCTGTCAACTTCTTCATGGTTGGGAATCCAGAGGCCTTCACTTTCTGGACCATCAGATAGAGATCCCCACTTCCATGTGTGACTGTGGGAGACAGATCAAAAACAGGATTTTATGGAAGGATTGGATTTTTCATATGGATCTTTCAGCAAAGCTAGCGCGGTTGTTGAGAAAAAGGTGGATTGTTTCAGTTGCATCGATATGGAGAAAAAGGTTTGTGCCTTAATTCCTGCTGTGGGACTAGCCTTCTAACTCGTGTAGATCCATTGCCTCTTTTGCAACAAAATAAAGGTTAGCGTAATGGCTTAGGTATCAGTTAGTTTTGAGATCTGGGTACCATGGGAACCTACCACTGAACTGCTCAAAATGAAAGTGCTGTTATTAATGGGATGGGTTACCCTCAACAACTCCTTCTATCAGCTCCTAATCTTCATTTCAACTGATTCCCTAGTTCCTCCATGCTTCCAATAAGTTTCTGCTGTTTATATATATATCCATAAGGAAACATGATCCAACACAAAACAAAGCTCAGAAATCAAATAGCTTGAGAGCAAGAGGATCTCTGAGATAGAAGTTGAAGATGGCCACTTCTTCCTCCTCCATTTGTCTCCTCATCCTGGCGCTCATCATCGGATGCACAAGCTCAGCGAGAATCCTCATTGATGAGGTGGTGCCTGATCCTTCGATCCTAGTTAGCCCTCCAGGGGTTTCAGTTCCTTCGGGAACAGTCCCTGTCGGTGGGGCAACAACTCCGGCCACTGAGGATGAAGCAGAGTCGCCGTTACCTAACAGTGATGTCCCTGATACAGCAGACTCACCGGCTGCTGATGTGGTGGCACCGGTAGCTGCCCCGGTGTCGGAGGAAGAAGCTGATCCACCGGTTCCTGAGCCCCCAGTCTCCACACTGCCTAGCACCACCGCAGCTGGGCGACCGCAGCTGTCTTTCTTCATGCACGACATCATTGGGGGATCACATCCATCTGCTCGTGCAGTCACCGGGATCATAACCAGCACTGAGATAAACGCCGTCCCATTCTCTAAGCCTACCAACATCCTCTTCCCATTTAACGGCGGTGTCCCCCTCTTCAACGGGAAAAACCTCAATGGCGTCAACCTCAACGGGATCATCAACAACAACAACCTCCCCTACATCACCGGCTTCAATGGGGCACAAGTGAGCACGGTGATCCAGAACGGTGGAAACGACGACCAGGTGATTGGAGGAAACAACCAGCCATTTGTCACAGCTGGGCAGCTCCCTGCCGGGGCAACGCTCCAGAACCTCTTGTTTAGTACTGTTACGGTTGTCGACGATGAGCTGACCGAAGGGCATGAGCTGGGCACCGCCGTGATTGGGAAGGCACAAGGCTTTTACTTGGCCAGCTCATTGGATGGGACCAGTCAGACAATGGCTCTGACTCTGTTGTTCCACGGGAGTAGTGGGAGCAGCTCCAACAAAGTAGAAGACACAATTAGCCTATTTGGGGTCCACCGGACGGTTTCCTCAGAATCTCAGGTGGCCATCGTCGGAGGAACTGGGAAATATGGGCATGCCAAAGGATATGCCGTCGTTGAGACCCTTCCCAAAGAGGATCAGCATACCACTGATGGTGTGGACACCATCCTCCACTTCAGCGTTTACTTCTCCGAGTAACGGGTTCCTGCGCAAATGAGATGCTTTCGTCAAGGAGATGATAATACTATGCAATGGCAATTCTATTTCTCTGTAGACATGTATGAATTATCTGGTTAAATGAATTCATCGAGTTCAATCCGATTGTTTATGATACCAAACGCTCCAAAATATAATCAAAGTTTAGCTTCTCTAAAACAACTCTCATTAGATCAATGCCAAGGCCCTGGAAAAACGCAGTCGCGAGCCAAAGGACTTCTCTATCTCTTTCCTGTCAAGATCCACGGATTGTTCCAATTTTTTACTAGTCCGAGATCATCTCTGAGCTCATCCTCGGATTCCTTTCCCGCTTCATATTCCAGTCCGATCAGCAGAACCCATGAGGCTTCCTCAGTTCCTTGTCTGTAACTAATCCGGGAAGAAACAAACAGGCTCGGCCAAGGAGCGCACACGCTGACCAGCTGCAGAAGAAGTACCATCAGCCCGAGATTGATGCAGTCAAATAAGAGCTTCCTGTTGGATCGCCTCCGGGACTTCTGCTCACCATCTGCCTTCCTCTTGGATTGGGTTTCCACCAAGAACACCTGACTTGCACAGGACAGGACATCGACATGATACGAGAAATCTCTGCCCTCTTCAGCCCTTAGGAATCTCATGAGGCCTTCAGTCTCTCCTGTCCAACCATCTTGCTCTCAAGCTCCTGATCATATCCAATGTTAAGTTTTCTACATCTCTGTAACTGTCGCTATCATGAAAATTTTGAACATGATGCCACGATTCTTCTGCGCAGCCGTGTGTTTGACTCACGGAAAAATCTTCTAGATCTCCATTATGCTTTTTGACGAGTGCCTTCTTCATTCGACGTGCAATATACGAATCGCCTTGTGCTTTTCTCAATCACCAAATGAAGGCATACTATTATCTGTGACTTGCATAGAACACGAATCCAAACAAATTTTCATTGTTTTTGTTGGGGGGCGGACACTGGACATCCTTGTATGATCCATGTCGAAAATAATAAAGGCTCATATAATTCTCTGATATATAAATATTATTTCTTTGAATGTATGAGGGAACCCGACTCAACGTGGACTCCAACCCCTCGCCCCCTCCCGATTTTCTACAATTTTTTTAAGAGAAAAATTGACAAATTTTATAATTTTCCTGATCCAAAAGAGACAACTCCTGTAACAAATCATTAATAAAAAAATAAAATGAAAAAACAAATTAGCAAAACATCGCCGCTGCTCTCTCTCTCTCTCCCCTCTCTGCCTATTCCAACTCTCCAGCGCCTCCACAGTCTCTTCTCTCTTCCCGTTTCTTGCTCACGGGTTTCACATCCGCCATTGAAAAAACCCTAACCAATCTTGATTCTGTCAATCTCCTTTGTTTACTTAAATGACTACCAGTAGATTCACTTTCTAGGGTTTTATTTCTCAGTTAATCCGGCGGGAACTGGCCAGAAGCGGTATTGTTCTAGATTTTGTATTCCTGGTTGTACCCCAGATTTCCGTATGCACGATAGTCCCTTGCTAGTCTGCTTCTCAGTTTCTCTGTTACTTGTTTCTACTGCTAGTGCCTGTTCTTGATCTGAATTCATGGGGCTGTAATTGGCTCTTGTTGCAATTTAAGTAACAGTCACCCGCTGTGCTCTTCCGATGACCTGTAAGAGCATAAGCAGGGAGTAGGATTTTAAGCCCGTTGGTGCTTTTTGCTCCGACCACGGAAAGAGAGAAACTTTCGGGTGGGCATGGTGGGCAAGGAAGATCCCAATACCCGCAAAACCTTCTGGCGGTCTGCCTCGTGGTCTGCCTCTAGGACTGCCCAGCAAAAGCCTCACGATGCTGATGAGGTTAACGGCTCTGATCCGAATGGAAACAATCCAGAGAATTTCGGGGCAAATCACCGCTTCCCGGTGCCTTTAATCCCACGGTCACAGCAGAACTGGAAGAATAGATCTTGTTTACGACCTCCTCAGCCGCTCTCTATTGCACGGCGGAGCCTTGATGACTGGCCAAAGGCTGGGTCTGATGACGTGGGTGAGTGGCCTCAGCCTCATACCCCGAGTAGTAACAGTAAAGGAGGAGAGAGGCTGAAGCTCGATATGTCAGCAATCCAGAGGAACCCTGATAAGAATGGTGGCTTAGTGAAGCGAGAAAAGATTGCATTCTTTGATAAGGAGTGCTCCAAGGTGGCTGAACATATTTATCTTGGTGGAGATGCTGTGGCCAGAGATAGGGATATTCTGAAGCAGAATGGAATCACTCATGTCTTGAATTGTGTTGGGTTCGTTTGCCCTGAATATTTCAAAGCAGATTTCATGTACATGACCCTGTGGTTGCAGGATAATCCAACAGAGGATATCACCAGTATCTTGTATGATGTATTTGATTATTTTGAGGATGTGAGGGAGAAACATGGAAGGGTTTTTGTGCATTGTTGTCAGGGGGGTTTCGAGGTCGACTTCCTTGGTGATTGCATATCTAATGTGGAGGGAAGGTCAAAGTTTTGATGATGCCTTTCAGTACGTGAAGGCTGCAAGAGGGATTGCAGATCCGAATATGGGTTTTGCTTGCCAGCTGATGCAGTGTCAGAAAAGGGTCCATGCTTTCCCTTTGAGTCCGAGCTCACTTCTCAGGATGTACAGGATTGCTCCACACTCGCCCTATGATCCTTTGCATCTGGTCCCAAAGTTGTTGGTTGATCCTTCCCCATCAGCTTTGGATTCTAGAGGGGCATTTATTGTGCAGGTTCCTTCTTCTTTATATGTCTGGATCGGTAAAGGTTGTGAGACTATTATGGAAAGAGATGCTCGGGGGGCTGTTTTTCAGATTGTGAGGTATGAGAGAGTACAGGGGCCGGTGGTAATGATCAAGGAAGGAGAGGAGCCTTCATATTTTTGGGATGCATTTTCGGACTTGTTGCCTCTGATGGATAAATCTGGGAATGGAGTGGCAAGAAAGGAGCAAAGAGTGGGGAAAGTTGGTGAAAGAAAGGTGGACTCCTATGATGTTGATTTTGAGATATTTCAGAAAGCTATTAATGGTGGAGTAGTTCCTCCTTTTGCAGCATCAGAGAATGAACGTGAAACCCAGCTTCCTTCTAGAGAGAGCAATTGGAGCATGCTGAGGCGCAAATTTGCCCCCAATAGTATGAAGGAGCTTGTTTCAGTTCCGAAGATAACTCTCTCGAGGGTCTATTCTGACTCAATGATGATTGTGCATTCCCCAGCAAGCTCTTCCCCAGCTTCATCAACTTTATCAACTTCCTCTTTGTCTTCCTCCCCTGCTTATCTCTCTCCTGATTCTGTTTCTTCAGATTCTAGCAGCTGCTCAAAGTATTTTTCTGAGTCGTCTCAGAATTCTCCTTCAGCAGCTTCATACTCTCTTCCAGTGTCATCTACTCTTTCTAACTTCTGTACTCTGTCTCTTAACCCTTCTAAAATAATTTCACAATCAACCTCTAAGAATTCTGAATACATTGACATCAATTTTTCTTCGCGGACGCAACCTTAGTCAGCTTCTTCACCTATTAGGAAAGTTTTGCTTTCACTTGCAGATTGTAGAGGCAGCATGTTCAGGGCTACATGAAGTTGCCAGTGTTGATTGATTATACAAAGTTTGCAGGAATTTCTCCAAGTGATCTAGCTTTCAAGGAAGATGGTATTAGGCTGAATGGAATGGTTGTTCCCTGCTGGCAATTTGTTTGTACAGTGATAACGAGGTGAATTCTAGGAATAGCATTACAGATGGCGCTGAAGATGTGACCTGGGAGTGTGAGTTGGAGGAGCCGGCTGTTGCTTCTGCTGTGCTTGTTAGAAAACCTTCATGCGCTAGGAATCAGTATTCACTGCTAGGTTGGATGGAAGTGTTTTTTCAGTGTAAAGAACAATTACTATTAGTTGTCTAATCTTGGCCTAGTCTAGAAGAGATTTCTTCTCTTGCGGACAGTGAGCTGAGACCAGAAGCTGCTTTTGCTATCTTTTCTGTGAGAACTGATCTGGGCAAGAATGTGGATAGGTTTGTATATTTGTGGATAGGATGGTACTTCATGTGTGATAAAAGCAGACCTTGTATAGGTAGAGATACGAGGATAGATGATGTAGAGAAGATTGAATGGGAGCCAGTCAGTTGTCATGTTCTCTCTCGGGTGGGACCTCCAAAAGAAACCAACATTAGGGTATGCATTTTTTTAAAGGTCTGAATCATTATTCGCTAAATGGTAGCCTCTGCTTCCTCTTGGAAATTGAACAGTGAATCGAAGCAATTTATAAACAAAACTGCAGTTTTGCTCCCCGGTCCTAGATATGTGCCAGTGCTGTAATTAACAAGATTTTCCCCTTCTCTTGGTGAGTACAACTGTAGTTTAGTGAGCAGGCTTGATTTATGAGAAAAAAACTATTTTTGGCTCTCAGTTTGTTGGTCTTGGTCATGCCTCTACATTTGTAGTCTCTTGCATTTTGAAATACTTCAACCAAAGGCATAGGGATGCCTTATAGTCGCTCAAGTACCTGATTGGGTGTGTTATTTTGTCTAATGCAGATGTTAAGGAAGATGAAGAACCTTTGGTGTTTCTCACACTATTGCAGTTGATCAGTGCTAATAAGATCAGAGAGGGATGGGTGCAGAAGTAGCTTCATAGAGTCAAAGCAGGGTATCAGAGGAACGGGGTTGATTTGAGTGTTGGCAATGAGATTCAAGCTTTCTGTATGTGTAGCAATCACAGTAATTACTGTTTCATCCTGCAGTTGTCAACATCAATTTCAAGTATCAAGTCAGTTGCCAGGCTTCCAGACTAGGTGCCTGATGTTTCCGTAATTCTTTGTGATCCATGCCTGTTGCTTTTTAGCGGTAGCCATGCCTTGGAAAATTTTTTTTTTTAACAAATATGCGAGCCCATGCCACCTGCTGTCAACTTTCTAGTTCAGACCTTAAATTATACCGGAGACTATGCTGCTGTTCTGAATGTGAGACTCCATAGCGCTAAAGCTATTTCCTACACTTGTATGCAGGCTATTGAGCAGGGGATGCCTCAGGTACTTTCTTGTTTTCGGCAGTTCCTCTGTTCTGCATGAATTGCTATTCCTCGAATTGTATATTCAATTATTTTCGGATAACAGGTGTAGAAATTGCTGTCTTGGGAAGAAGTACAACTTTTATGAGATTTCCCTTGAAATGTAGATTTTCCTGTCACTGGGGTGAGATCCCTTGTACGAACCTGGTAGTGGGTTCACTTCCTCCGGGTGTATGCCTCTTAATTTACGACCGTTGAACGGATACCCTTCTTTTGATTGGAAGAAATTCTAAGAGGATTCCGATTGACGCCTGCCTTTGATACTACGAGGAAGAAGTGAACTCATGTGGTATCGTATCGATGACAGCTTGGTTTTCATCCGAGTTAGACTATGACACATTACTTTTGCGAAGCCGAGTGCAGTATATTTTGCTCTCGTAAGCAGATGAATACATACGAATCTCTCCTGTTTGTTCTACGGTTAATTTCGTTATTCATATGCATGAAGAGCAGATGTTCACGGTACTAGCCAGCTCATCTTATCAGGCGCTGCGACGATCCATGTCTGGGAAGCTGTAAGGGGGCGGTTGTGCTCTGATTGCCCGAGACGGTTATTTTGGGTCGTATATAACTGGCAAATGGAGACGGTCGCTGAGTCCTCTGAACTCCTCCCTCGGGACACTGTCGAGGTTGCCCATGGGGATGGGGTGGCCCCAACTTCCACAGGTCCCTGGTTCGACCCCCTGGTGAGTTCACGATGTGGTGCAACAAGACCATCCATGTCAGCTGGGAATCGCCTCTTCTTCTGTATTGACCAAGTATAAGTGGGTTTGGGACTTGACCCGCCTTATTGGGACTCGACCTGAAACAGAGAAGGTTGAAACTAGTTTTTTCATTACTGGAATCTCTTATGCATAATGTAATCCGTGGCCATGGACTCGGAAAACATTAAAGCGACAATAGAGGAATGTATTATCATATTAATCAGCCCAGAAAGAAGCTTAGGTCAGTGAACCGATTACTATAGCTGGGTGAAGGACAAAGCGGGCCTCGAACATCGGCCCATCTAACCGCCTGAAGGAATGCGCCCTTCATCTCCGTATGAAAACCCTAACCCTAGTACCGCCCCCGAGGTTTGCCTTTCGCTCTACCGCCGGTCCTCCTAGGTATGCTTTAGCTTCATCTCCCATTGCATTATACCGACTCTTTGCATCTGGTAAGAGAATCTTAGGAGGCATCTGCATTGAGAGCTGCAATTTTGGGGTTTGTCCTTCTGTAGACAACATTCCGGCTCTTAAGCCTTTATTGCCACCTTTAACAGAACAAGTGTTGCTTAGTTCTTCGATTGGTTACGTATTTCATTTGTTTGTCAGGTTGTTCAGCTCTTTCTGGTCTACCAATGCCTCCAACTAAAGGTAAAATTTTATAATTTGTATCGTTTTTCTTCTGAAACTCATCAGCTCTTGTCATTATCTTGTTGGGTTCATGGAAAAATCCACATTTGACCCGTATGAGCATGTAATGAATGTGAATGTTCACGCTTGACTCGGAAATTGTGGTTCTGCTGATTCAGTTAGCTGTCTGCATCATTTATGATGTTGCAGAGGTTTTGGTTTAACTGCTCAAGTAATTCATGTTGATTTGTTATAGTTCAAAATCAATCTGAGAGACTGTTGAATGCTCTTTGTTTTTTTTTTAATATCTGTCGATTTTAGATTTAAGAGAGCTGATTTAGAATTTGAGCATCCTGGGGCAGTCTTGACTGTGATTAAGGATCAGCAAGAAAATTTAATGTTCAGAACCACTTTTACACATCAATGCATCAATGGGGTACCTTTTTAGCTGTCCTCTAAGGTTTTTCTGTCACGATGTATGAGCAGCAGTTTTGGGAAGAAATTACAACAGTATCAGTAGTATATACAGGAGTTGGCATGGTTCCCTCCTTTGCCTTGCTTAGTAGTGCATTTGAGGAATGCTTTTGCATCACTTTTTAAATTTCTTCTGTTTATTCTCTTATTTCTACAGCTGGTCCAGTGAAGAAGAGTGATCCGAAGGCACAGGCCTTGAAGGCTGCAAGGGCCGTGAAGTCTGGTACCTTCAAGAAGAAAGCCAAGAAGATCAGGACATCAGTCACATTTCATCGCCCAAAGACTTTCAAGAAAGAAAGAAACCCGAAGTATCCCCGCATCAGTGCTCCTCCTCGGAACAAGTTGGATCAATACCAGATCCTGAAGTACCCTCTTACTACGGAATGTGCGATGAAGAAGATAGAGGACAACAATACACTTGTCTTCATTGTGGACATTCGTGCTGACAAGAAGAAGATCAAGGATGCTGTTAAGAAGATGTATGACATCCAGACCAAGAAAGTGAACACCTTGATCAGGTTAGCTGAATATGAGATGGTGGCATTACTTGATTCAGAATCTTACATGCTCCATTTGGTTTGAAGATAAATTCTTGGAAGGGGCATGTGCATACAGAACTGTCACTTAGTACGGAAATTTCATCATGTGCTACTAGGATATTATGATCCTGGGTGTTTATCTAACTTATTGGTATGTGAATTTTTGCCACATTTTCACATAAAATGGGATGATTACCTCTGAACAATATTGCGACATTGGTTATCTAATTGGCAGCAGTTCAATTCTATTCACTTTTCTCTTGACTTCGTTCTGGAAGGCAGAAGGATTGTTGCTGACTACTCTGATTTCTAATCTGGCAGGCCGGACGGGATGAAGAAGGCTTACGTGAGGTTGACACCAGACTATGATGCACTGGATGTCGCAAACAAGATTGGGATTATCTGAGCGGTATATCTGCATGTTGTAGTTATTGATCAGAGTCAAAAGGTTTGATCTGTAGTGAGTGTGCTTGCCACGGTTTTGTTCAAGAGGAACTTGAGGATTCCCTCAATCCTTTCTCCATTTGTCGTTTCCATTTATCCGCTCCTATTAGATCGATACTGATCCTTGCCATCTTCAGCTCAGCTCTGCGTGGTGTTTTGATATCTTTAAAAATCTTGCACAATCACTTCAGTTAAATTAATTTTGATTGGTTGTTATAGTGTGGTTGAGAAGTCTAATGTTTACCCAACAATTCGTGTGGCAGGCCAGGCAGGCTTCTACGGAAAAAAATAATAATAATAAAGCGAGGGAGGAGGGGGATAAGGTCTTCATCATTGTTCATTGTTTCTCTCTTTTCTCCGGCAGCCCATGTTGAAGCTTGAGACACCCATGCACGCTGAAGAGGCCTTTTCGAGTGATGGGCTTCCTTTTTCTGAATGTTGGGAGATACACCCACCGTGGGCGTGGTCGAGTGGTTCGGTACTCATCATCCCAATGGGAGGACTCAAGTTCGAGTCCCACCTGCGGCGGGAAGTTCTTAACTCTTTAAATGGGCCGACTCGGGGCGATCCGAATTAGTCAGCTGGATAAAGTTTAACTGGATACTGACGGTTTATAAAAAAAAAAAAAAAGAATGTTGAGAGATACTATGAAATCACCTTCTCACTAAAGTAGTGATGACACTCTAGGACAGCTCGAGTTGATCTAATATCTACAACCTTGGATTGTTCCCGTGTGACTTGTCATTTGCCGGAACTCGGTGCCCGTCGAGCTCCGATCAGTGAACTTGAGGTCCGAAACGTAAATTCGGACCTTCTTTACCCGTGACCTTCCCAGCTGTTGACAGTTCACACGATCACTACTGCTCGTGAAATCCCAAAATCGCCCTCGTCGGAACACCTCTTGGGTACCCAGGGGAAAGGAATCGCCTCCTCCTCACCGTTCCGTGGTCCCGCCCAATAAAGAGACCCCCTCCTACTTTTTTCTGACTCAGAAGTGAAAAAATATCTGCGCTCGACCCAGTCTCCAACGGTCAACTGATTTAGTCCGGCAGCCGATCGATGGCGTTGGGGCGTTGGTTGATGCTTCCACGAAAACAACAAACAAAGGCGAAACACGTTTAAAAATTAAAAAATAAATTAAATTAAATTAAATTAAACGTAGACCAGACTCTGATTCTGCACTGCTCCAACTGTAACAGCGGCGGGCAAGGCGGATCAGTCCTCCTCTGCTCCTCAGCTGACTCCCATGCCACCTCCCTACTCACCCACCCTCGAGCAGTCTCAGCCACTCTCCTCTCGCTCCAACGCGAGACGGCACCATCAGCTCGGAGCTCTCAGTCTCTCTCTCTTTCCCTCTCTCACTAAGCTCACCAGAAGTCTTCCTCATCAGTGTGCGTTCAGTTGCGGAGTTTCTGATTTTCCCAGGCTTTTCTCCGCCACTCCCAAGCGAAGATATTTCTGAAAGCTATAAGGTTGGATACTATCTGTGCAAGGTAGCGATTCGCGGCTCGTTCTTCACTTTACCGAGTTTAGTATCCGAAAGGGAGGTTTCTTCTGGAGCCAAAGCACGCCTTTTGATTTTCCAGAGACAGGGAAGTGAGCCCCTATACCTCGTTGGAAGAGGAGGCGGAAGAAGGTCCGAGATGATGATATCGAGAGGGCTGTTTGGATGGTCGCCACCGCCTATACAGCCGTTAACGCCGGTGTCCGAGGTTTCTGAGCCGCCCGAGTCTCCTTCTCCGTACATTGACAACAGTGCAGAGGGCCCGGGGGCGGTGCCCAGCCGAGTGGAGCAGGAGGAGGAGGCGGAGGATGTTGACGAGGCTGAGGAACCACTGCCTGCTGCCGTACCATTCCTGAGGCTGTTCCTCTGCGCCGACAGCCTTGACTGGATCCTGATGGCAGTTGGATCCATCGCTGCAGCTGCTCACGGTGCTGCCCTAGTTGTCTACTTGCACTATTTTGCGAAGATCGTCCACGTACTACACCTTGGGCCCTCGGCAAAGGCCGAAGAGTATTTCCACCGGTTTAAGGAGGTATCTCTTGCCGATGTTATGAGCCTCTATTGCTGTTTTGCATGCTGGGATGCTTGTGAGGATCCCAAGAAATCTGTTTTTTTTTTTTTCGGGGTTTTCTAGTCCTTAAAAAAAAGTGAACTTTTGTCGCCCCAAAAACTGAGGTCGCTCGAACTACTTTGGGAGAAAATGTTAATTAGCTGTTCTATAAGGTGCATGGATGGGCACAAATATGTAGTCATTTAGGAATTTCAGTATCATGATTCTAGAGGAAAAGTGGAGCATTTTGTTATATCCATTGAAGTCTGATACCGAGTGTCTGCTCTTTTAATTGCTATGTTTTACCACTGGCCCGTTTAATGATGAAAGTGCACATCAATCATATCTTGGATTAACTGTACGGTCTCTTTGCTGCAGCTTTCTTTATCTCTTGTTTGGATTGCAGCAGGTGTTTTTGCTTTTGGTTTGATAGGTGAGATTCTGCAGCTATGATTTTCTGAGCCTGTTCTTGCAGACATAGACACTGATTTTTTACTTTCTTATAGAGGTTTCATGCTGGATTCTTACGGGAGAAAGACAGACGGCTGTTATCCGATCAAAGTATGTCCAAGTGTTACTTAACCAGGATATGAGTTTCTTTGATACATATGGCAACAATGGAGACATAGTGAGCCAAGTCTTGAGTGATGTGCTGCTCATTCAGTCTGCACTCAGTGAGAAGGTATGTTGCAGATAAATGATGGAAATTCTCAGTTTATGCATGTCCTTGTCTGATGAGAAGATGTGCATTTGACTATGCAGGTTGGGAATTACATCCATAATATGGCAACCTTTCTAAGTGGCCTTGTCATTGGATTTGTGAACTGTTGGCAAATTGCACTTATAACATTAGCAACTGGTCCTTTCATTGTTGCTGCTGGGGGAGTATCGAATATTTTTCTTCACAGGCTTGCTGAGTATATTCAGGATGCATATGCTGAAGCTGCTGGTGTTGCTGAACAGGTATCTTATTCTTGGTCCTAAACCCTAGAGAACCTCTCTTACTGCTGGGATCTTAACCCTTAAGTTCCTGAAGCAAGCCCCTTCCTACTCTTTGGTAGTCTTTAACTTCAAAAGGTAGAAAAATTTTCATTTTAAATAGAAGAAATGTCAATTTTCTTTTGTCGCAATGACATGATCTTGTACCTATCAAAGTTGGATATTTATACTTACGTGAAAAATTGGCTCTTTACTGATTTAGAAGTATAAATCATGATGCTATCTTTGTTTCTTTATCATGTATTGGAGGTGGCCATACTTTTTTTTTTTTTTATCAGTAGAGGTGGGTGTACTTAGTATGGAAAGGGAGATGACCTTTTGACTTGTTCTAGCATTTCTATGGCTGAAATAAAGCACCCTGAGTAGAAGTAATATTGTAAATTGATGAACTTGTCTTTCTTTGTACAGGCAGTGTCTTTTATTAGGACATTATATGCATTTACTAATGAGACATTGGCTAAGTATTCTTATGCAACATCATTACAAGCGACCCTCCGATATGGCATCCTGATCAGTCTTGTGCAAGGACTTGGACTTGGATTTACATATGGTCTTGCCATTTGCTCATGTGCGTTGGAACTGTGGGTTGGAAGATTTTTGGTTATGAATAGAAAAGCTCATGGTGGTGAAGTTATAGCAGCATTATTTGCTGTAATATTAAGTGGCCTGTAGGTATTTCTTCCCCAGTTCATATAATGACTCTCATTCTTAAAATCATTCTCACTTTCTTGTTTCTGTATCTTCTAGTGGGCTTAATCAAGCTGCAACAAATTTCTATTCATTTGACCAAGGACGGATTGCAGCCTATAGACTTTATGAGATGATAAGTCAATCACCCTCTTCAGTCAATCGTCATGGGAATACCCCTGCATCTGTTCAGGGAAATATTGAGTTCCGTAATGTATATTTCAGCTATCTATCTCGTCCTGAAATCCCTATATTGAGTGGATTCTACCTCACTATACCTGCAAAAAAGGCAGTTGCTCTTGTTGGCAGAAATGGTTCAGGGAAAAGCAGTATTATACCATTGATGGAGAGGTTTTATGATCCTACATTAGGTATATTACATTATTCAATTATGATGCTTATTGAATCCCACTTGTTGAAAAAAGAAAGATACTTGTGGATTCCCGTGGCTGAGTTTTGGGTGAAACTTTCAGCAATCGTTTCTTGCAAATTTCATCAGCATTTTGGTTTTATGGTGCAGGAGAAGTCCTTCTAGATGGAGAAAACATAAAAAATTTAAAGTTGGAATGGCTAAGAAGTCAAATTGGGCTGGTTACTCAGGAACCTGCACTGCTAAGCATGAGTGTAAGAGATAACATTGCTTATGGGAGAGATGCTACTCTGGATCAGATTGTAGGTGCTGCTAAAATTGCCAATGCCCATGCCTTTGTTAGTTCCCTTGAAGGGGGATATGAGACCCAGGTATAGCTTTAAGAAAAATGTAACATAAAAAAAAAGAGTTGAGTTAAAAGTCTGACACATCTGTAATACTTCAATTGTGTCCTGTGTGTTCAGGTCGGTAGGGCTGGTTTAACGTTGACAGAAGAACAGAAAATCAGGCTATCTATTGCTAGAGCTGTGCTTTTGAATCCTTCCATTCTTCTTCTTGATGAGGTCACTGGTGGTCTTGATTTTGAAGTGGAGCAAATGGTCCAGGCGGCTCTTGATTTGATCATGCTCAGCCGATCTACTATTATAATTGCACGGCGCCTTAGTCTAATAAGGAATGTTGATTACATAGCAGTGATGGAGGAGGGGCATCTGGTTGAAATGGGCACTCACGATGAATTAGTAACTCTGGATGGTCTTTATGCAGAGCTTCTCAGATGTGAAGAAATGACGAAACTTCCCAGAAGGTATGACTCATAATTTGTTGTTCATAAATGTTGATTATTTTGGAATGCATTCATGAGAACAAGTTATTGAATCCTCCATTTATATCAGGATGCCAGCACAAAATTACAGAGGGGCTGCCGCTTTTGAAATTGAGAAGGATTATCCAGTGAATCCCAGCTTCTGGGAACCTACATCTCCCAATCTGGTCAAATCACCGTCCTTTCAAAGAGTCGTTCCTGGTGGTCTTGCATCTCCCAAACTGGTCAAATCACCGTCCTTTCAAAGAGCTGTACCTGGTGGTCATGGATTTCCACTGTCAGATGCTTCTTGTAACTTGCAAGAATCATTGAAAGTTTGGAACCAACCTTCTGAGAAGATGATGGGGAATGGCTTGCTGTCAGATATGGCTAATGAGGAACCATCAATTGAAAGGCAGGATAGTTTTGAGAAGAGGCTACCTCGGTTGCCAAAGATTGATGTTCACTCTGAGCGGAAGAAAATATCAAATGGTTCCGACCCCAAGTCCCCTGTTTCACCCCTTTTGACATCTGATCCAAAAAATGAACGCTCGGACTCACAGATATTTAGCGGACCTTATAGTCCATCAGATAACACTCCTAGAAGAAAAAAGGATGTTAAGGATGGAGCAAATGGGAATGCACCATCATTTTGGCGACTAGCAGAGCTCAGCTTCCCAGAATGGTTTTATGCTGTTTTAGGCAGCACTGGAGCTGCCGTTTTTGGCTCTTTCAATCCACTTCTTGCACATATCATTGCACTTATAATAACTGCATACTACAGATTTGGTGAGGGTTCTCACCTAAAACAGGAAGTTGACAAATGGTGCTTGATCATTGCCTGCATGGGTATAGTCACTGTGGTTGCCAATTTTCTGCAACACTTCTATTTTGGTATCATGGGGGAGAAAATGACAGAACGTGTTCGTAGGATGATGTTCTCAGGTGTGTATTGTATATTTGTCGAGTGATTACCTCTAAATTATGATACTTTTAGCTTATTTTGTACCCTTGGATATTTCAGCATTAATTGGTCTGTCTTTATTTCTACAACAGCAATGCTAAGGAATGAAGTTGGATGGTTTGACAAAGAGGAGAACAGTGCTGATACCTTATCAATGCAATTGGCAAATGATGCTACATTTGTTAGGGCTGCTTTTAGCAATAGGCTTTCCATTTTTATCCAGGATACTGCAGCTGTCATTGTGGCTCTACTTATTGGGCTTCTGCTAGAATGGCGTTTAGCTCTTGTGGCACTAGGAACCCTTCCCATCCTCACTCTTTCAGCTGTTGCACAGGTTCATTCAAACCATTTTTTATATAGGAACTGATTCTTATATGTTTGCACATGTTCAAATCTTTTTACACATTATTCATTCAAACCTGTCTCAATCTCTTGATCTTCTAATGGCTGAAGCAGATTCAGAAGAACTCCTCCATGAGGATATACTAGTGATGCATAATTAGTTGGTTTAGATTTTGTTTGACTGAGTCAGTCATTTCTTTCTTGCTTCCTAATTTTAGAAGATTTCATTATTATAGCACGCTATATGGTGGAAGCTGATTTTGGATCAAGCTTTCCTGCATTATGATTGTCTCAGAGGCATTTTATTGAAATGCATTCTAACCTTAATGACCCATTGAAACTCATAGAATGCAAAATTTTTTTTGTTTACCACTGTGTTTTGAGGAGATTATCTTGGACTATGTGCGTTCACACCTTTAGAGGTCTTTGGCATAACATTCCACTGTTGAGCAAGACACCTGTCAAATGGAGTGCTTTTTACTTCAGTGGAAGGCTTTCTGTCAAGAGCCTAAAGTTTGATATGCAAATAACATTAAGCAGGTTGAAACTTGCTCCCAAAAAGAAAAAGGCGTATTGCCCAGGTCATAAGGGGCAGATGACTTAATGTTGGAACACAAAAATCAAGATTGTCCGGTAATTATGAGGAGCCGAGGCAAGATTATGATAAACTGATGCATTTTGTGTAAGGAGGAGGAAGAGACAGTAAATTATCTGCTGCTTCATTGCAAGTGGACATGAAATCTTTGGTTCATGGCTAATAAGATTCAGGGAACTGATTGGGTGACAGCTAGTTTGGTAGATTGGGAGTTGAGAACATGGTTTGGAATCTGTTCTTCAAAAGACAAAGGAAGTTAATTAGGTTGTTACCACTCTATTTTTTGGGCTGTTTGGAGAGACAAATAGGAGGGTTTTCTAGGGGTTAGATTTAGAGGATTCTAGCTTTATAGAAAGATGGAAAAGGGAGATATATTTTTGGTATAGGCAGGAAGGTAGCTGGGGGACCATGGTTTCATCAGCATGGGAGATTTTATCTCATGTTCATGACCTTTTGTATAGTCCGATATCCTTTTTGTACATGATTACAAGCACCTTCTTGGTGTAATCAATAAAATCCTTTACTTATCATTCAAAAAATTATGATATCCTATTTCCCATCCATTTTAAACTTGTTTTCTGTCTGTCTACTGCACTACATATTCATGCTTGATTTTCCTCTGAGCCACTAGCACTAGCAGTTGCATTGTCCTTGTCATGTTTCCTGGATTTGAAACTTGGGCCTCTTCAATTTAGTCAGCTACTCTCCCTTACTCATGTAGGAATTCATTTTGATTCAACATGCTGGGTGTGTTTATTGTGATCATTTCTTTGAAATCTGACTCATTTTTTTTCCTGCTAATTTTTTGCTCTTAGTGCAGAAACTGTGGCTTGCTGGTTTCTCAAAGGGTATTCAGGAATTGCACCGAAAGGCATCTTTAGTCCTTGATGATGCAGTCAGAAATATATACACCATAGTTGCATTTTGTGCCGGAAACAAGGTGATGGAACTCTATCAGTTGCAGTTAACAAGAATACTGTTTCAAAGTCTCCTTCATGGGATGGTTATGGGTTTTGCCTTTGGTTTCTCCCAGTTTCTCCTTTTCTCCTGCAATGCTCTTCTACTTTGGTATACAGCATTTTTGGTTAACAAACATTACACAGATGCACCCACTGCCCTCAAGGCTTTCATAGTTTTCTCATTTGTGACATTTGCGCTGGTGGAGCCATTTGGTTTGGCTCCCTACATATTGAAGCGGAGGAAATCTCTTGTGTCTGTGTTTGGCATTATAGATCGAGCACCCAAGATTGACCCAGATGATAATTCTGCTCTGAAGCCTCCTAATGTTTATGGTAGCATCGAGCTAAAAAATGTTGACTTTTGTTACCCTACTCGTCCTGAAGTGTTGGTACTTAGCAATTTCAGTCTCAGGGTCAACGGGGGTCAAACTGTGGCTGTGGTTGGAGTTTCAGGGTCAGGGAAGAGCACGATTATATCTCTGATAGAGAGATTCTATGATCCAGTCACAGGTCAGGTTTTATTAGATGGTCGGGATCTGAAAGTTTACAACCTGAGGTGGTTGAGAAACCACATGGGTCTCATTCAGCAAGAACCTATCATCTTCTCAACGACAATAAGAGAGAATATCATTTATGCGAGGCACAATGCAAGTGAAGCTGAGATGAAGGAGGCTGCTAGAATAGCAAATGCACACCACTTCATTAGCAGCTTGCCTCATGGTTATGACACTCATGTGGGGATGAGAGGTGTAGATCTGACCCCGGGACAGAAACAGAGGATTGCTATCGCACAAGTGGTTTTAAAAAATGCCCCAATCTTATTACTCGATGAAGCCAATTCATCAATCGAGTCTGAGTCAAGCAGGGTGGTTCAAGAGGCTCTCGACACTCTTGTAATGGGAAACAAGACCACAATTCTGATAGCCCATAGAGCTGCAATGATGAGACACGTCGATAACATTGTTGTTCTCAATGGAGGAAGAATCGTGGAGGAAGGCAGCCATGATTCTCTGATGGCCAAAAGTGGCTTATATGTCCAGTTGATACTGCCTCACTTCGGGAAAGGTCTACACCACAATCGACTGTCTTAAGGGGGTGGTTTTAGGTTCAGAGTGACTAGTCTGTAAGGTACAAAATTCTTCCTTTCTTGAAGAAATAGAATTTGCTTAGGAGGCATCTTGCTAGCAAGGATACTCAGCAGCAAAGAGGAGACTGAGGCTAGTGCATGTCACTGTAAAGTGGTAGTTTCTCAGGGGCTTGCGTTAATATTGGGCTAATCTAGAACATTGGAAGTTTGCTGACTGTCATGCACATGGTTTGGTTCAAGATGGCCATTCTTTCAAAGAGCGAGCAGCGGTGCATCATGTTGCTTCTCTTCTTGGTGTGTTAATTTGCCAGCAAATTGGGTCAGAGAGGCAATGATCCTTGCTGCGGTGACTGATGATGAAGTATGAATTTTCAACTTGCTCTTGTCAATTTTCCAGTGATTGACTCTCTCTCATGCGAAGAAATCATTTCTGCCAGGAGGGGCACATTTTTGCAAGCTGTAGAGAGTTCCAAGAAATGTGCATTTCCAGTTGAAATCTGCTTTAAAACCAGAGTGATTTCTGGTCACATAATATGTCTCTTCATTATCATGCTTGTAAAGCTAAGATGCAAGGTTGCCAGCAAATTGGGTCGGAGAGGCAATGATCCTTGCTGCGATGACTGATGATGAAGTATGAATTTTCAACTTGCTCTTGTCAATTTTCCAGTGATTGACTCTCCCTCATGTGAAGAAATCATTTCTGCCAGGAGGGGCACTTTTTTGCAAGCTGTAGAGAGTTCCAAGAAATGTGCATTTCCAGTTGAAATCTGCTTTAAAACCAGAGTGATTTCTGGTCACATAATATGTTTCTTCATTATCATGCTTGTAAAGCTAAGATGCAAGGTATGCCTCAGTTCCTCAAGTTATGACTTTTACTACTTAAAAAGTTCAATGCACTCTTGACTATTGGAGGTGCAAGGAAATACTCAATATATCTACACCAGATATCATTCGATAAACAAGCATATCAAGTCTTACGGTAAGACAATAAACATATCCCGCGTTTGCACATAAAGAACCAACATTATCACACTCAAGAACCAGCAACATTATCACAATCAAGACCCAGCACAGCAAGTTCAGCTCAATATTAGGAACAAGCAATAGAAATGATCTGTGTTCCATAGATCAGACGAGTTTTCTATCTTTACAATTTACATTTTCTCTCGCCCATCGAGGTTCAAATCTTCTTAATATGGAGAGGAGTAAATTATTTCATTCAAGCTAATGAGTAGCCAAAGAGGGTCTTATCTCCTTCTTTGTTGAGTGAAGTTAAAGAGGACTGTAATTCATGCCATGGAATTTTTCCAGCAAATGCTAATATATATATATATATGTATGTGCAATGCAGATTTCCCCTCAACTTTCCTTAATTCCATTTCCGCGGTTTTGTAGTCCTTCGCTTGGCGGATATGAGCAATGCAAATGCCCTATAAAGAAAGTAGCATAAGTGAGCCCCTCATATTACTCTACATATGATAAGATTTATACTTGAGGAAGGGGTGGAGGAGCTTCTCAGGGAATTAACGGGATAAAAAGTAATCTCCCAGCTGATTGATGTCAAGCCATCGAAGTCTGATACGATTATGATCAGGTAGAAAGCAATGAGCCTTTCAGTGGACCGGGCTGTAGAATTTTGGTCGATAGAGTTTCGTCATCTGGCTAAAACTAAGCAGGACCAGGCATGCAAATGCAATTCCCACAATTAACAGTGAATGCATATCCTAATTGGTGTACTTAAATGCCATCTCCCCTGAACTTTGGATAAGCAGAACCGTCCTGCATTGGTTGAAGGGATTTGACAGCTCTTTTTCAAACTAAAATTTCAGGTTCTAACTTTCGGGATCGTATAATCCCGCTAGTTCCAGCTACATGTTTGGAACCTATACTGGACTATTTTATATGAAGATTTCGTCCCGTTCCTGCATCTTTAACCTCTAGAGATATCAAGATAACTGTAATAAATCATTTAAAAGTAACATTCAACTAATGATTTTCAGTCATAGAACACAATCGAGTTTTAAGTCAGAAAACTTATCACCTCTCTCCACCAAGATAGAGTCAAGTTCCAGAAGGGAAAAAAAAACAAGAGGTAAATCGATAAAAAAAAAAGAAGAATACATTTAAGCAATGAGATATAAGAGAAGTATAACAGGAAACTCCCTAGGGAAAAAGAGATAACAGGCATACGGCTATGTTGGTCACCGTTCTGCAGCAGCAGCATTGAACCAACAGAAACAATGTCCCCAATCGGGCAAACAAATGCAGAATATTGGCTTTCAATGTATTCCTTCTTCTCAGGAGCCACAGCAGGCTGACTTCTGTGTGGCCTGGCCATCATCGGCTTTCTGATCGGGTTTGGTGATCCTGATTGTCTGAGGCTGGAAGAGACCAGATGAAAGGATAGGGATTAATGCCATCTAAGAGATTGTTCAACTGAATGCTTGGCAGAGAAAATAGAACCAAAGTGGACTACATGCGGAAAAAATTGAGTACCTCAGCCTTGGAATCACTTTCTGCAAGCCTTTGCTTAATGTCCTTAGCTACTGAGAAGAAAACTTCCTCCACGTTCATGTTTGTTTTTGCACTCTACAAGAGACTGAAACCTTGAGGCAAACAAGACACAGATGCTTGTCCGATACAATGTAAAATTCAACAAAGCATTCAATTTCTACTTACGGTTTCAAAAAATTTGATGCCATATTCATCAGCCAGAGCTTGGCCTTTGGAGGTTGGAACAGCCTAGGCAAAATAGACAAGCAAATGTTACGGAATTATGGACCTGAATTCAGACCAACTACTTAATGGGATAAAACATGCTCATGAGCCTTTGAGAGAAAGGGGAAGCAATTTTGGGAATGACAAACAGATCTCTTACCCTTTTGCTCTCATCCATGTCAGCTTTGTTCCCCACCAGTATTTTGTTTACATTATCAGAAGCATGCTTCTCGATGTTGCTGATCCAGTTTCTGATGTCTGACAGAATAATACAAGCATGAAAATATAATTTAGAAAAGGTTATGGCCACTTAAATTCAGGCCATATTGAAGATGGGAAATGGCCCTTTGGCAAGAGATATATTTTAAACCATGCCTTGAGCAAATCACAATTTAAAGAAACAGAGATCATGCAGCACAGTTAGTGCATATCAACACAAGAAACTTTATGGTTCATCCACAGCACAAGAAATATTATTGTTCACGCAATCATCAGCAATATGCTGTGATGAAATTTCATTGGGGGAACACTAAAGCAAGGAAAACTTACTGTTGAAAGATGACTCATCTGTGACATCGTAGACCAGTAAGATGCCCATAGCTCCACGGTAATAAGCTGCAAAAAACAGAGTATTATAGTGTCATCTACCACTCCAAAGACGGTAGATGATGTCACATTAAAATTTCAAAAGATGAAGTGCCAATGATGAGCCTGGTTGGGTAAACATATAATTAATACCAGAGTTGGGATTTTGAAAATGAAGTCAAATTACAAATCTAACTTCATGCAATAAATTAATGATAAATGCATCAAGCCTCAAAGTGACACTGGTAATCATGTAGGCTTCCTCTACTCCCTGCCTCATGAGTGGATAGAATTAAAGCACAGACCAAAGTACAAAGGCAATCTAGCATAAATAAATCATCAAATAAATACATAGACAAAACAAACCTGTTGTGATTGTTCGGAATCGCTCCTGACCTGCAGTGTCCCAGATTTGTAGTTTAATTCGCTTGCCATCAAGCTCAATGGTCCTTATCTTAAAGTCAATTCTGCAGTGATGAATTGAAAAGGCTGGTTACAAGTGACTCCAATATAAGTGAGGGATGCAGACTTCCTAATGACACATACCCAATAGTAGTAATGAAACTCGTAGTGAATGAACCATCAGAAAATCTTAAGAGTAGACAACTCTTCCCAACACCTGAAAGATTTTTCAAAGGTTTATTAATAGTTCCAGAAGTACATGAATCCGGCAAACAAATCACAACAGAATGTGAGTTTCCTACTTTAAATCATAACAGATTATGGTGAACTAATACTAAAATGCTGAAATTTAAGAAGAAAGGGTGCATATATACAGAGATAAGCAATTTAATCAATCCAGAGTACAACTGAATGGTGTAAATTGCAAGCAAAATTCACAGACAAGTTTACCACTGCTTTCAACCAACCATCACCTATCCTTAATTTCAATCTTAATAGGAAATATTTACTCATGAAATTTCAAAGAAGCTCTTCTCATCAAGATTGAAGGAGGGAACATAGGAGCACTTTGCAATCTGAACTACTGGAGGTTTTTCTTCCCATGAAGCCATAGGGTGCAAAAGCATCCTCTACCCATTGTTATGAGAGAAATTTTCAGTGGAATACTGCCCAAAAGCATGAAGCATATCATGCTCTAACATACAAGTTCCGAACAATATCACCATATAATGAGGAAGCAAGCTCCTAGTAACAATATCTCTTCGATTTCGCAAGATCAACGTCTCAACCAACAAATTTAACCCCAACCCTGATTACATCACAAGCTCCAAAAGAAGGGTATCAAACAAGATGAATCCAAATCAGAGCTCTCCGCAGCTCAGTCCGCTTCAATTTCGACCTCCCTGCCCATTTTCTGAGGAACCAAGACCATACAATGATGAAAAACATGATAACCAATGAACTAACCGCTGTCGCCAATCAAGAGGAGCTTGATGAGGTAATCATAATCGGCACGAGCCCTAGCTGGTGGCGCTGCCATTAAATCTCAGCTGAGACTTTCCGACCCCGAATCCTTACCTGCAAATTGACAAAATTTATAGACATTTCACCGATCATGTCAGCCGCAAAGAACCCAAAGACACGACCTTCAGAGGGAGCTGCAGAGATCAGGGGAGAAGGATTACCAGGAGGTGAAGGTGGCTTAACAGGAAATCAAAGAATAGACATCGGGCGGATTGTCGGAGGGAGGGAGAGAGAGAGAGAGATCAACAAATCATTGCCATCGGAACTACTTTATCTCACCGCGTTCGAGTTCGAAAGGATTGGGCCGAAGCCCGAACTGTTCATATTGGGCCTTATGGGCCGAAGCCCATAATATTACATTGGATTTATTCAGTCATTTGCTCTTCCTTATATTGTCATCGATGATGCAGTGGTCCGGCGCTGTGAAAATTAAAAGAGTTGGACTGGATCGGCTGGACACAATGTTCCCATAAATGCATCTCCAGAGGAAATAGCCACCAATCATGCTGGGGCTTGGCCTATCTAGCATGTGAGAGAGATGAGGGTGCAGGAAAATTCTTTCCAGAGAATACGCTCAGAAGATCCCCTCTTCCAATAACCAGACTTCCATTCTGTATCCTCCACTAACACATTATATGTGTCCGAACGTTTTGATGGTTCTTAAGTCCGTCACAGTGGCAGAAGACAGCCAGATGATGATGGCTGATGCTTAAGATGGGACAGCGAATGGCTCGATAAGTATGCTAAATGTTGAATGGAGTGGAGACCTCATTCAGGTCAACTCCGGCAGATGCATCCTTGATAATATATGCCCGAGATTGTGCGTATATATGCCAACAGATGTAATCATGATAAGATAACAAATAACAATAAAAGCAACAACAAATTGTACGAGGTGCTTCCATAGATGGAACATATAAAGTGAGGCAAGAAGCATGAGGAGAAAAGACCCCCTCTCCGTACTAACGCCACAAACACAGTATCCAAATAATATGATATATCTCTGGGAGCCATCATATCTGGAGACTGCTGAGTACGCTTAGGGTTAAAAGTTGGGCATCTCAATGGATTTGATGGGTGTTCATTGTTTTAACCATTTAACTATGACTTGATTGCCAAAGGAGAAAACAGCAACTATAACTCAGAGATGGGTCTGCATAGCTTGATCACCGAGGTGAGGAATTTTCATTGTCAAGCAAATTGACTAAACAACTAAAATTAAATATTAAGTCTACATAAGCTCTCAGCTTTCTCACGAAGCAGAATCAGGTGTGTGGACAACAAGCACAATGTCACTCAAACAAAATGTCTGCAAAAAACTCAAACACAACAAAATGTCGAGTAAAGATTTGAAAAGAAAACATGGGAGCTCCCATAAGGTGAAGATCTCGAACATATTTGGAGGAAAAAAATCTTCATCTAATAAAAGAAACCAAGAACTTTACCCCCAACATTCTTTCTCCTAGCCTCCTCGTGGTCCATGATGCCCGCGGAAGTTGTCAATACAATGTAACCAAACTGCAAATTTTGACAATAAAAAATAAGTTAGGTGAAAGCAAGAAATAGCAACACCCAACACTTCACAATTATGATCTACTGCCTTTCGGTAACATCACGGATCCTATAAACACATTTCAAAATATGTGTTGAGGTGTAATAGTCTGTCAACAAGGCTAGTGTGCAAAACATGCAAAAATGTAATATGTATATATACACAAACCTGTCTTGAAGGAAGCAGCCTAGCAGTCCATCCTTCAATCTCCTTGACACCAACATCAAAACGAGGACTGATAACTCCACATTTGTTCAACCTCCCGTTTAGTTCAACCACAATTTTCCCTGCCCTGTGATCATCTACATACTCAAACTCCCCAATGTATCCTAGATGACACAAACAAGAATCTCATCACCAATTGATTGACAAGGATCTTCAATGGAGAACTAAGTCATCAAAGCCATTTGATTAAAAAAAAAAAAAGCCAACAGCAAGATTTCATACCGTGTTTCTGCATAACCAGGAGAAACTTGATAATCACTTTTGATGATGGCCTAATCATGACCTGCCTCTTCCCTCTCTTCTCGGCATTATACATGCTCTTCAAAGCATCATTTAGTACACTAACCCTCACCATTTTGATCAATCAGTGCTGCTTGATAAACCATCCAATCAGTATGTGTCAAACAAGAAACAAGTACCTAACTTTTTTAAGAGTCATGTTCGCTCAACACAAATTAGATTCTTAGACAAAATTAGAAGAGAGAAAACGCATACAAATAGCCAAAGTGATAAAAAAAAAATTTACTGCAAAACAACAGAAAAGCATTCATGTCCTGATCATCACACTACTCAATCAAGGAACTGAATCTTCTCAGATCAGATTTTATGAAACTAAGTACAATCGAAAAAAATATTCATGATCCAGAAACCAAGAAGGAAATTTCCATCGGAGCCTCAGTAATCACCATTCTAAGCTCAATACAATCTAAAGGAACCCATTTCTTCACAAATAGAACGGTCGGCGACCAGCATGTTAGCAAGAAAAAAGAGAAAGGAGCTTCCTACGAGATTGAATGCAACGAATTACAGCTCTGTACCTCAGATTTTAGCAGAGTCGGCTCCGAAGTATATGCTCGCGGAGCAGAGGGCTTTGAAGAAGGAGGAGGAAGTGAAGACCTAGCACACCTAACAGGACGAAGAGGGAGCTAAATGACCATCTTGCCCTTTCGGAAACTCGCGTCCCATTTTCCCCCCGGTCCAGTTCCGGTACTCGGGCCGGCCTGTGTATCACAACCCAACGCCAACGGACGGTTACCCGGTTCTCTTGATATTTTTGTTAGTCCGGCTTGAAGAACCGGGCTCTGAAATTGACTCGGCTCGACGCGACCCACAAATTTTATTATTACATATTTTTATTATTAATATTATATTAGTAATGAAACGAAAATAAGTAAAGATAATCCCTTCTGTAATCAGTGTCGTCTCTCCCCACTTACCTTCTCTTCCTCCCTCCTTTTCCTCGCTTTCCCGCTCTTTTTCCTCTGGAAAATGGTGAGTGCACAACCTTCCTCTTCCACTCTTTCCTTCCTGCCATGACTGTCTTCTCTAGTTTCAACCGTTCGCTTTTACTGAATGATGAGCGGTCGTTTTACGCTCGGCCAGGTTGATTTAAATGGAATTCGATGATGATAAAAGTACATTATGCTGATTTTTTTGAATGGTTCATGGGATTCAATTTGGAGCTGGTTTTGACATGTTACTTATCGGCCCCTGTAACTGTTACGTGGTTGCTGATCAATTAACAACAGCTTCTGAGCTGTCAACGACAAATGAGGGACCATGCATCTGCAGTTTATAAATGCTGTGCCTTGTTTAATTTTTTCCAAGCTCCATTTTTTTAACTTGAACATTGTTTTGATAGTCAAGAAAAAAAAAAGGCGGGAGCTTTATGATGTTGGTGGTTTCATAAATCAGCCACAGGATGTAGGTTGGATACATGGGATGTGAAGTATATACATTGCCAATTAGGCTAGCCGATTCTTTTGCTCATCTTGAGAATAAACTTTCACTTCTCTGTTAAACATTTAGGCGAACGCAGCCTCAGGAATGGCCATGCACGATGACTGCAAGTTGAAGTTTTTAGAATTGAAAGCAAAGAGAACCTATCGGTTCATCATCTATAACATCGAGGAGAAGCAGAAGCAAGATGTTGTGGAAAAGCCGGGAGGACCTAGTGATAGTTATGAGGATTTCACTGCGAGCCTTCCTGCCAGCGATTGCAGATATGCTGTCTATGACTTTGATTTTGTTACAGAGGAGAACTGCCAGAAGAGCAGGGTCGTTTTCATTGCCTGGTAACTATTTAGCAATGACTTGTTTACTTTCTCTCATTCCGTTTATATTACTTATTTTCTGATACCTCAAGAGTGAGAAGCAAGATGATTTATGCTAGCTCAAAAGACAGATTCAAGAGGGAGTTGGATGGAATACAGATAGAGTTGCAGGCGACCGATCCTACTGAGATGGGCCCTGATGTTATCAGGAACCGCTCTAATTGAGTTTGTTATTAGAAATCTGTTACTCGGTTTTCCTTTGTATTGTTATTGTGCTCATATTGTCGGGGCACAGAAGTTGGTTTCTTTCGGATCTGTTGTCACTAGAGATAATATATAGGGGTCATTTTGTGTTGAACAAACAATAGCAATGCGCTTTTATTGCTCTATATGGATATAATTGATAACATTTTTGTACTGTATTGAGGATTAATTAATGGATAGATATGCTTCGTCCTCTTTTATTTCTTATGCTTGCTCATTTACTAGTTTGATTCTACGATTCACATCAAATCTTTCCCTGAGGTAATGCCCAATTTTCGCACTATCTCAAGGTCCAGATTTTCAAAAAAGATGGAAGAGAACGTTTGAATTTACTGGAAATTCTCAAGAACTTGAATTTAGTCACAATATGACAAGGGACTGACAAAAATCTCAGTTTGAATGTGCCTTAACTGAGCTGAACTCCGCCCTTGCCCGATGCATACAAGGAATCGACAAGTATCACCTGATGCATACGAGGAATCCACAATTTCCCCTCCGTATAATTTGAAAAACTGCCGGTGATTGGCGAATCTACAATTCTGTCCTCTGTCTCTGAGTTCAAAGCGGAGCAGAGATTCTCTCCTGATGCAGACCTTACGACTGCTATGTTGAGGACTCTGTCAATAAGCAGGAGACTCCTCCACCTACGGTCATCTCCCATTGCTTTACCCTCTTCTACCTCTTCGTTGTCCCCCAATTCCTTCCTCTGCTACCTCAATGCAAGGACTTGAGCTCGCTCCTCAAGCTCCACGCGCACTTGATAGTTTCAGGCTGTGCTCAAGACAGAGCTTCACTCACCCACTTGATAAACTCTTATTCCCTCCACCAAAGATGCGACCTTTCTTTCTCTGTGTTTTCTTCCGCGCGAAACCCAGCCGTGATTTTGTGGAATTCAATGATAAGAGCCTATACGAGATCAAACCAACATGAGAAATCTTTGAACTTGTACCATTCTATGCTGAGGGAAGGCCTGGAACCTGACAATTACACATTCACCTTTGTTCTCAAAGCTTGCACTGGTGCCTGCAACTTGCAAGAGGGCTTGTTGGTCCATAAGGAACTGGCCCGTAGAGGGCTAGAGAGTGACGTATTTATAGGGACTGGTCTTGTCAATATGTACTGTTAAAGCGGGCAAATTCAAGCTTGCACGGCAGCTGTTTGATAGACTGCCTCATAGAGATTCCGGGGTGTGGAATGCTTTAATTGCAGGGGCATCGCAGGGGTCAGACCCTAGTGAGGCACTGGGGCTGTTTCGAAGCATGCAGTTAGTGCGAGTTGGTCCCAACTTTGTGAGCCTGTTGAATTTGTTTCCAGCAATTTCAAGATTGGGAGATATTAATTCTTGTAGGTGTATCCATGGATATGTGATTCGGAGGGAGTTTGGGACAGAGATCTCAAATGGGTTGATTGATACTTACTCAAAGTGTGGAGATGTGGAGTCTGCTCGTAGAGCTTTTGATTCAATTCTAAGACAGGATGTTGTTTCATTTGCAACAATGATGTCAGGTTATTCTTACAATGGACGTTTCTCTGAGGTCTTGGCGTTATTTGAAACGATGAAGATGGCGAAGATTGAGATGAATAAAGTGTCAATCGTAAGTGCTTCATTGGCAGCTGGGGAAACTGGGGACCTTGAAATGGGGAAGGAGATTTACCAGCATGCTGTCAAACAAGGGATCAATTCCGATGTTGCTGTTGCTACTTCTGTCATGACAATGTATGCAAAGTGTGGGGACATAAACATGGCAGAGAAATTGTTTGGGGAGCTTGTGGGAAGGGACTTAGTTGCTTGGTCTGCACTTATAGCTGCTTGTGTTCAATCTGGGTACCCTGAAAAGGCACTAACTTGTTTTCGAGACATGCTAAAAGAAAATGTAAGACCTAACAGGATAACTCTTATAAGTATACTCCCAGCCTGTGCAGAATTGTCATTTCTTACACATGGTCAGAGCATACACTGTTACCTTTTGAAGACTGGTATGGAACTTGATACTACAACAGGAACAGCTCTAGTGTCCATGTACTCTAAATGCAGAAGATTTAACCATGCAATTACTATATTCAATAGAATGTCCTGCAAAGATGTTGCAACATGGAATGCTCTAATTAATGGGTTCATCCAGAACAGAGACTCCTTTTCCGCTATTAAGATGTTCCAAGAACTTTGGGTTTCTGGGGTATGCCCTGATGAGAGAACACTGGTAGGTTTGATCCCAGCTGTGGCCCTCTTGAACGATGCAACTCAAGGCACTTGTGTTCATGGTTTAACCATTAAAAGTGGATTTGAGTCTGATTGCCACATAAGAAATGCTCTTATTGACATGTATTTCAAGCATGGAAGTCTTCCCTCGGCCTTACGCCTGTTTAAGGGATCTGAAGCCAGTTTCACAAAAAATGTGGTTTCTTGGAACATCATGATTGCTGGGTATTTGCAGAATGGAGATGCTAAGGAATCTCTACAGGCTTTTCATGAAATGAGATTGGAGAATGTTCAGCCTAATGCAATCAGCCTTGCTAGTGTCCTCCCTGCGGTGGCCCACTTAGCTTCCGTGCGAGACGGCATGGCTTTACATGCTTGTGTAACGAAGATGGGACTTGAGTTGGTAGTTGAGATTGGCAATAGCCTCATCGACATGTATGCAAAGTGTGGAAGGGTGATTTCTCGCAAAAGTTCTTTCATGGAATGGAACATAAAGACACGATCTCTTGGAATGCAATGCTTGCTGGGTATGCTATACATGGACAAGGAAACAAAGCCCTTTCTCTCTTTAAGCTTATGCAAGAAAGTACTGTAGAAATCGATTCAACGTCCTATGTCAGTGTCTTGTCTGCCTGCAGACATGCTGGTCTAATAGAAGAAGGGAGGAGGATTTTCCATTCCATGCGTGAGAACCGAATCAAACCCGATTCAGAACATTATGCATGTATGGTGGATTTAGTTGGCCGAGCTGGCCTCTTCAACGAGGCTCTTCAGTTAATAAGAGAAATGCCTATGCACCCTGATGCTGGAGTGTGGGGAGCTCTTTTAGGAGCATGCAGGATGCACTCTAATGTAAAGTTGGGAGAATATGCATTGAATCATCTCATCGAGCTGGAGCCTGCAAACCCTGCCCATTATGTTGTTCTGTCAAGTATATATGCTGGATCAGGCCGATGGGTTGATGCAGGAAAGGCAAGGTTGAAATTGAGCGAGACTGGGCTGAAGAAAACTCCAGGATGTAGTTGGGTTGAAGTGAAGGGTAAGGTACATGCTTTCACGGTGAGCGACCCAAGTCACCCTCAAATTGAGAGTATGCAATTGCTGTGGAATGATTTGCTAGAGAAGATGGAGAAATTAGGGTATGTTCCTGATAGGAGCTGTGTTTTGCAGAACGTGGAGGAAGAGGACAAGGAACAGTTCCTCTATGGACACAGCGAGAGGTTGGCTATTGCTTTTGCTATTCTGAATACAGAACCTGGATTGACTCTACAGATAGTGAAGAACCTCCGAGTATGTGTTGATTGTCATTCAGTTACAAAGCTTATTGCAATGATCACAGGCCGTAAAATCATAGTTCGGGATGCCACTAGGTTCCATCATTTTGAGGGTGGGATTTGCTCGTGTAGGGATTATTGGTAACAGTGTGGAGAGTTAAATTCAAAGAAACCTCCTACCTCATGAAGAAATGAAGCGTAGCAAGTATTGTGGTGTGAAAGCCCTTTGGACTTGGTCTTGGTTGATAGAGTGATTCTTCATTTTCAGTTTTGAACAGCTGACTCGATGACAAGAGATGATTGTTATCCACAGAAACCTGCCTTGGATAACCAACCTCACATGGCTCAGCTTGAAGTGAACTGCGAACTGCAAAGGGTAGTCACTCATAATTGTTATGGTCCTATGAAAAGTTTGAGCACATAATGTTCATGAGGATAGAAAAAATCCGTATGTAATTTTCCTATGAAGATTAATGAAGAAAGAAAAAAAGGGAATTTCTTTATCTGAGGTAAGAACAAATACAGGATTTAATGAAATACGCCTTTTTCAGTTTTGTGTACTGCTCTGAGCGATCCCCTGAAACTTAAACTTCTCCATTTTGCAGAGTGTCCTGAAACTCAGAGGCAATGTTCATGGAGTCCTTTCATGGGTTATTTATGTTCAATGCTTCACGAATGTATCATTTGTATTATGCTTTGTGCAGAAGCTAGGACAGCTTTGTCCAATGATGGACCACAGCATGACAAACTTTAGAACTGCTCTGCATGATTTAACTGCTTTGTTGTGGTAAGCAGCTGACCGTGAACAAACCTATGCGAACTAGCCCAAAACTAGTCTCTCTGAAATTGCAAGTGCCCGTGCACTGATTTCTGACTGTAAATTTCGACTTGCAGGAGGGAGGTCATTTTGTACCACTTACCCGAGGTTGCCATGGAAGTTGTATCCAGTATATCTCACATCTGATCATTCAAGAATATTGAGTTTTCGCTCAGAAGTTGGTACTGGTGGATGGATTACATTTGTGCGAATGGATTCTTTCAGGAAGATGGCAGAATAAAATCTTCAGTATGCTACCCGTTTCCTCCTCTCTTGCACTTTTTCAAGTAATCAGCTGATTCAGTGTGACCAGTGATGCGAATACAAGCATTAATGTTGTTATACATAGTTCCTTGTAATTGGAGGAACCGATATGGAGAAATCAGTCCTGTTAATCCCATTTCGACAGCCTTCCAGTGCAACACAGTGTAGCACTACTACTAGCTTGGACATCATTGGGCCAAAACTCCAGGACTAGTACAATTCGAGCTTGTTATCCTATCAAATGCCCAGAACAGACAGAACAACATGACATCGAAAACCAAATCATAATCAGGAAGAAACCGCAATATCTCAAGGACAATATTAAGTTATTACCGATCCAAAAGAAAACAAAGCGGAACGTTCTATTAGACTGAACACCAATCTAACTATAAGAAACATGCTCCTGTTTATCGAGGAGAAATGAACACTTTGTGACGCCACGACAGAGCTTCTAAACTTCCTGATTGAAGCCTAACTTTCTGGATATAACGGTCTAAAGAATGGGCCTGCTCATCTATGGCATCACTGAGCAATGTATCTTCAGCTAGTTTAACTGCGGCCAATTGAGCCAATTGGAAACTCTCTCCCACATGCTGCAATTTCCGAGCAGTTTCTTCCTCTCCGAGTGTAATGAGGCAAATCAATAGAGACCTCATCTCCCTCATAGCTGTAGCCATTAAGGACATGCCCTTTAGATGCTCAACCAGAGCAAACTCTTCCCCAGGGCTATAAGAGAATGCCAATAAATTTGTTTGTCAGCTTTCAAGTAAGTTCGGCACTTCAATATGGAGAAAAGGATATCTGAATACCTTCCAGGTCGTATCTTTCCTCTGTTTCTCTGACGCCTTGCTACTCTCACTCTGCTGCTAGCACTGGAGCTGATGGAGGCAGTGGATCCCATTCTTGACCTGGTAATGAACATTAATCATATAAGAGATTGGACTAAGTGGTAAAATGGGAAAATACATTGACAAAGCAGCCTCATTAGAAAGTAAATTATGAAACAAAATGAAAGAATTTATCTTAACATGTTGCAATGCAAGAATTCTCAAGTCATACCCAGTGGTATAAGCACTCATTCCACTGAAATTACTGCTAGTTTCTGAAGCAGCATCATCATCAAGATCATTGATACTCTGTTCGGCTGACTGGACCTTTGCTGCAAGCAGTAATCTTCTCTGCCTAACAGCCAAGTATCGAGCCAAATATTTGCCAACCTTCTCTATTCCTTCATCATACTCACCAATCAGAGTGGCTGCACATTCTAAAGAAGCATTCTTTACTTCAGAAATGAGATCCTCTTCCATATGCATAAAAGCAACCCTCAAGGCTTCCTCCCATTCTTGAGCACTTATCAACAAGCCCAACCCTGACTTCACATCTTTGCAATACTCCAGAGCAATCCTAGCTGCTTCCATGGGTTTTCCAAGTGCTTGAAGTTCTTCACATAGCTCATGAGCCAGTTGTAGAATCTCATCTTTCCCCATTTTCAGGAGACCAGCCACTGTAAGAACCCCTCTCCAGTTACCACAAGAGCGATATGCCTTCAAAGCTTTTTCAAGATTAGAACAGCACAAGAATGTGGCTGCAGCATCCTCAAAATATTTGGTTTCATTAAGGTGGTCTCCCCATGAATGGAGCACTTGACTCCTTTTCACAGGATCAGTGATCAGTTGAAGTCCTAGAGGAAATAGCTGAGGGTTCTTCTTTATGAGATTCATAAAATCATCGTAATGAGCATCTCCTGCAGATGCAATGTGCCTGAGGGCATTCTCCAGCCTGTGTAGCTTAAGATCGATACTGTACCGCATCAAGATAGATGGCATGCGTTGAAGGTCTTGAAGGAAGGGAAGGAACTCTTTGGGATCCTTCTGAGAGTTCAAGGCCACCATAGCAGTGAGATTTAGGTCATAAAGTCCCAGAGCAGCTTCATAAACTGCCTCACCATCAGATAACCACAAGAGATGCTTCAGAGCTTCTTCAGCTGATGGATAAGATATTCTCCTCGGATCATCCGAACTTAATAGTTCCATCTCCCGGATCACCTTTACTCTCTTGAGAGCTTCTTCCAGGGTAGGAGGGTCACTTCGAGCAAGTGTGGTTATTATGCACAGCTCTCGCGCAGGAGTTTCAGGTAGCTGTTCTTCAATAGCCTTTCTTATGGCCAGAAGGACTGAAGAGACCTTGTTTTTAGGATCATATCCCTTCAGAACTTTTGCTTCAACATCTTTGGCCTCCTCTGCAGAACGCAGAGAAAAGTAGCTCTTATACAGCTTCTCAGCGACGTTTTCTGTCTTTACAGAGCAGATGAACTCTGTCAAGTGGTTTAAATTCTCGACCTGATTGACAAATTCTGGAGCATGTTGGAGAAAGGCTTGCCAGCCACAGTGATCAATAATAATGTTAAAATCTATTCTGTGTCGCCGTACCATAAGAAGAGCATCTCTAAAACGCATCTGGATCAGTGCATTGATAATTGAGGCCAAGACTAACTTCCTAGGATAGATACACTCAAGATTTCCTCGAGTTGCTTGGATTATCACAGCAGCATTGTCTCCATGCAATATGCCAACAATTTTAGCACCCTTTTCCCAGATATTTACGAAATTTTTGTTTTCTTCTTCTCGTTTCTTGTTAGCGGAACAGGAGAAGTTCTCATACTTTGGTTGCACTTGCCCATGCAGTATATCACTGATTTCAACAATGAAAAGCAAGTCCTGCTTAGTAGCAAGAATCAAATGCGTAATTGTCTGATCTGTGAGATTTGAATAGAATGAGAAAGTGCTGCAGTTATTGCAGAGAATCTTTCCACGCACTTGAAGCCTTCCTAATTCATCGAGCCCAAAAAGCAAAGGATCAGGACTTCCATCACTTGGAACTGCACTCATCCAAAGGCAGGTGGATAAAAAGCTAGAATTCACTCGTCTCAAAAAGCCTCCTTGAAAGGACGACTTTGAGGTGTACTTGGAAATAGTTCCACCATTAAATTGAATATAAGCAGCAACTTCCTTAGCAGGATTTGCAGCCATGCCAACAACAGGTGTTTCCAGAGAGATTTGATTGGTAATAGCCACATGCCAACCTGAACCACTAATCAAGCTTGGATCGTGATCCTTAGAGCGAAAGAGCTCCATCTCCTGCAGAAAGTAACCATAGGGCCTGTCTTTTCCCATTGAGCTTTGATTTGAGCACTTAGTTTGACTACTATTATAGGAAGACACTCCAAGAAGAGTGCGTGAGTCCAGCCAGGTGAGATGCACAAATGATCCCAATACTTCCTTACACAGGCAAGCTTCGATATTATACTCCTTATCTTCCAAGTCTCCCCATATATCCATTTCAGGAAGTTCCACAGTACACAAACAGCCATCAGACAAATATGCAGCCAAAGAATTCTTTGATTTCTTTGAATAAATGGATACATCACGGACGGCACTGGAGAACTGCAGGCTGAACAAGTACATGGGGGGTGGCAGTAAGGATATAGAGAGGGGTGTCACAAGTATCTTAGTGCCATCTATGACGAAGGCTGTTGAGTTCTCCGAGATGGCTGTGGTCCAAATAAAGTTGAAAGTTGTGATATGCCCTCTCAATGTCCAACAAATCAACTGAAGAGGCTTTGTTGGATTCCACATGAACCTCAATCCATCTTCGCTCGGGTATCTAAGTTCATGTTTCAAGTACCAGTGGTTATTGCTGCAAGACCAAACCTTAACACAGTCATAATTTTCACATCTGACAAGGGCCCCAAGAAGGTCTGAGCTGCAGTTCCACTTCAAAATCTCTACCTTAGAATCCACTTGATCATTAACAGTGAACGAGCTTCTTTCTAATCCATTTCTCTCGAAGAAAACTATCAAAGGACACTTATTTTCCATCTTCCTATCAAAAACAGCAGCAATTTTGGCGCCAGTAGGCATCCATTCTAATACAGTTCCCACCAGGGCCTTTGCTTCAGAAGTTGCATGCAGTGTCCCTGAATCTCGTTCCCAAACTTTAATCTTCTTATGCATAGAAGAAGAATTTTGTAACTCACTTAGTGTTGCGACGTACTTCCCATCACCCCTCCAGGAAATTGAACTTCCAAACATAGGATCAGAAGACAAAGTAGCATCACCTGAAATGTCATTAATCACTGCATAAGATGGATTTTAGCTTAAGCTGTCTATTTTGCATCTTCCATATTTCAATAAAATGACAATGAATATCGATGCTTTAATCACCACGAAAAGCATTCATGCAAGAAGATGACTCTGGCCAATAGGAATCCATCACAATGACAAAATTTTTCACCCTAAAACAATCTTTATATTTTCTCTCACAAAAATGTTCACTTTTGAAAACCCTTTTTGTTTTTTCTGAGTAACAAATAAGGAATTTCATCAACCATGCACCAAATAGGTGCCAAACAGTATATAAAAAAGGTTGGTACTGTACAAAAATTCATGAACATGATATAAAATCAATCATATTCATGAATCCACGAGCCCAACCATTAACCTTTTGCCTGCATAAAAAATATACATTTGTTGTCCATCAATCCATGCAAATACCATCTAGTATTTCTGTTCCTTCAAATGCCCTTCTATTTTTTTTCCTTCCACATACACCAAAAAATTGAGAAAGGTATCAACATAATTAGCTCTTTTTTCTTCTCATCTCTTGTACTAGCAATACTTACCATGCTCTAATCTGTCCCAAAAAAATATTTGGTATCTGCATTAAAACAAAATTCCGATCCTGAAGGTCCCAAGGCAGCACATACACCAATTGCTTAGAATAGCGTCATGCACATCTAAAAGCAGCAATTTTATTTTATCATTGTAGTGCCAGTAACAAAATACATAATTGAATAGTGTACACTATGCAGGAGAAGTATATAAGACAATGCCACAACAGTAATAGAGAAAGATCCTTACTTACGTCAACACCTTCAGGAAGGTCCACTGCTGTATTCTCATGCAACAAATCCCAATCATGTGTCATTACTAGAAGCTGCCCAAAACCAGTGGAGATACCAAGCAAATCTCCATCAGGACTAGGCGCGATGCACTTAATACCACCTTCCACTTTGCCAACGACTTCTGTTACATGCACATCCATGCTATGCAGCAATATCAGTCCATTAGACGTCCCCAATATCAGTGCTTCTTTCTCCATTAGGTACTCAAAGGCACTGATGAAGTCACCAGCCTCCAAATCAACCTGATCAACCTCCGCCGGTATCACAGTTTTCCTCCAAGCTTCATCACTCTGGAACATAAGAAATAAATTAGAGCGAGATATGCTAATAATAATAAAAAAGGTCCATTTACGTTTCCATTTTCTTCATGCTTGTTTCCATACTTCTGAATTTTAATATGGGCTACTTATTTTTCCCACCTAAAAACATAGCACAACGCCTCAAATTGACCCTAAACAACAATTGATTAAAAAAAACTTTAAAACTACATCGATCATCCTCAAGGGATGACTTCTTCTTAGACTGAAATCAGAAACATTAGATACGGTCGATGGTAACATACAGAAAGAAGAAAAGAAAGCAGGTGCTAAGAAGTAGCAGCTTCAGGGCGGTTCTGCAACACAAAGCACCTATAAGAAGGCATGATATGCTTGTATGTGAAAATTCTCAATTGAAAGTGCATTTTACTGCTTGACAAGTTGACTTATTTACTCCGCAGATGGTCCTTATGCACCAGAAAGGCTCTTTTTTTTACCCTTCCAATCACCAAACGTTGCAAAAAAAAAGAAGTGACTTCGAGTTTTCGGGAAAAGAGACTAACTTGGAACGAATATAGCTGCATTTTGTATATGAAGTTCGCGGAGGAAACGAAGAACAGCTGGTCCCGCTCAATATCGAAGGCGGAGAACAGAAGCACTTCATCTTCTGACTGGAGCTCGACATTCAGAGATGCCTCCGCGCAAAGCTTCAGGTTTTCCATGACGTGGTAGCCAAGATCAGAAGAAAATAAGGCGCATAAACCCCAAGGTGGATGTCGTCTGCTCAGTGATTCTTACTTAGGGTTTTCAGGGTTTAACAGCGGAAAAGGGGCGGGTTCCACATGGGCGCATATTAGATGATCTCGCTCGTTTCTGCTACCCTGCGCTGTTTCGTTACTTAACCAGACATTTTCTTTTCTTACCACTTTAGTCCTAAAGCTCGTCACCATCTCCATCCATACCCCAGATTTTATGTTTGTCATCCTAAAGTCCTCCGAGACTTTCCCTCTCTCAACATTACTTGCTTATCAATTAGACCACCCACGCACATTTGTAGCTTTAGAAAAATTACGAGCAGTTCTGTTCTAGATGATTCATTACCCAACGCAAACCTTGAGCGTTTCCTTTTTCAAGAAGAATATCCAGATTCGCTTAGAGTGCATCATTGATGCAGTTTAGCCGAAGAACAGCATATTCCTGATTATGAATTAGGTAAATAAGTTGGGCTCCACGGTTTGGTGTTTGCTGATCGGTAAGTTAGGACATTAGCACCATTGCTTGACAGTTTCCCAAGAAGGCATCCGCAACAAAAGGAGGAAAAAACCTGAAATTTCCTTGAATCTCTCAAACCTAAAGGGAGCATCAGCAGATCAATGAAGAGGTTGAACTATGTCCCATCCACATTAATCATACACTAAAGCAGAGAAACACTACTTGCTGGGGGAAGTTAGTATCTTCGAGGCCAGCATTCGACCAATGGGGCTGAAGGGCAAACATAGGCTTCATGGCCTCTCCCACCACAGTTATTGCAGATGACAACTAACACGCAATCTAAGGTGCTGTGGCCTGACTGGCCGCAGTTCTGGCACTTGATGACCCCAAACATGAAGCCAGTCTCAGACTGCAAGCCTGACTTGTGGCAATTCCGGGCCACGTGGCCTGACATGCTGCAGACATTGCAGATAGGCTCATTCACGCAATCCCGAGCGAGATAGCCAGGCTCGTGGCAGTTGTTGCAGGCCTTCTCGTTGGTGCAGTCACTGGCCATGTGGCCGGCCTTGTAGCAGTTGCTGCAGAGCCTAGTATCATGGGCAGGCTGCACAGAACCTGGGCAGTCCCGGACGAGGTGGCCGGATTTCCCGCATAGCTGGCAGACTGGATCATTCCAGCACTCTCCTGCCATGTGCCCATGCTTCTTGCAGTTCCAGCACATCGTGCCTGAATTGCACTCGGCAGCAATATGGCTGAACGCAAATAACAAAAATAATAGTCAAAGCAGATCCCGGAATAGCATACAAAAAGAATGTTATGTTTTACGTAATAAAACATGCGCATTACCCTGGAAGTCCACAGTTGTTGCACACAGTCGTATTGGGGCAGTATCGAGCAAAGTGGCCTGGCCTTTGCATTTGTTGCAAAGATAATTCTGCCTGGAGACAGTAAAATGTCCAACAACAAGAATGAATACTTGCACATACATCATCATTCTTCTCAACCGAGAATAAAGTTATTTGTACTAGCTCAACCAAACCAATCTGCAATTTAAGGATACCAAACCAATTGATCCATTTTCCACTGTAAACATTTACAGATCAGTAGATTTAGTTTCAGCCCAAATACAGGAGCCTCCTCCTTTTGACAGAGAAAAATGGTATTTGGCTGACAAATTGAATCAAATCCCATCTCTTTTATATGGGAAGACAAGCAAGGAATAATGGATAGAATTTCACCAGTTTTCTAAGGAAAAAACAAGCTCCCTCACAAGATGGACTCCACTTTATCTAAGATAAATCACATTATCTCTAATTGTTTGCTTTTCCTTAGCATAAGAGACACCTTTTGTAGAACTTAAGGGTAGAAACCACGAAACACATTAATGGAGATAGAAATGATTTTCTAACATGAATTTGCGATTTAAACTGAAGAAGGCATTGCATGCTAAGGGAATTATAATATATCTACCTTTGAGTTTGGGCATCCCGAGTGTAAGGTGCATCACGATGCAGTGCACGATTATATCCACGAAACCACTTGGCTCGTGGACTTCTATCCATGCTAATATCAATCCTTTTCTGTTGATCTCCAAAAACTATCACCCGGTCAGAAAAGCTGGAGAATCCAAGTCCAGCTCTCTGATTGCACCAGTAGACGGGAATTTCAAGGCTTCAGCTCACAATCTACATCTGAACTGGCAAATCCTATAATCTTGAGGCTTCAACTATTGATTTCCCTGAGGACAAAGCAAACAATAGATTATTTCGTCTTCAGTTTTCCATTTTCCCCTAAACATTAATGATGACAGGCGAGGACAAAGATTCTCTTTGATCAAAGTGTGTCCCAAAACTACCAGAGCTAATACTCGGATGAGCAGCAGAAGGCATCCTTCCAAAAAGAGGCAATTTTAACGACAGTAGAATGCAAACCGAATGGAACAGAATCACCACACGGCTGCAGGACGGTCCATTCAGCTCTATTTCCATTCCTTTGTATCAAACATCACACGGAAGCAACAAAATAATCGCAGGGAAACAGAAATTCACATAATTCCTCCGACTAAGAGCAAGTCTTTCAGTAAAAAAAAATTTTAACTGCCAGTTAAACAGGACGGAACCCTAATGCCTTCTACAACACAACGCAACAGCTCAGCTCAACAGCCCATGTACTTGATTCAGCAGAAACCGCAAGACACAATAGACAGCTTACCACAGAAACCCACGGCGACGCTGTCTGTTCTGACGAATGACGAGATTCGTAAGGACAAAACAGAGACGCAAGAACATAAAAAAGAATAAAACTTTCATTCATCGCGACATGCAACAGTACTCGAGGAAGCAACTTCACACCAATTTGGAGGGACCGTCAGCACTTCATAGGTTCATCAGGCCGTAGTCTCGCTCCCGTAAGGAATAGGACTCGACAGAGAGTGAGAGGGGAGGGGGCAGACCGGAGATGAGAGGAGAGAGCTCTGTAAATCGGGAGCCAATCCGGTCGAAGTAAAGCTTTCTGATGACAGCGCATCGGACTTCAGGAATCATTTAGGAAAGGAAAATTATATTTTATCTCAGTCGAGAATGCCATCTTCTGGATTGTATTTTAATTAATAGTTTCTAAAACATTAAAAATTAACATTTATTGTAATTAATCTCCTGCCCTTTACCTGGAACCCTCTGACTTCTGCGAACTGGGGAAAAATTCAATTAGATGCCCTAAGAGTAAGAGGGATTGCTCTTTCAGAAATTGAATATCACATTTATTATTAAACTAATATTTGATACTTGGGAACATCAACACAATCATCATCATTTCATAATATATGTAATGTTGCAGAGCACCCGAAGACCCCAGCTTAAATGGTATAAAGGAAACCTACTGCACGCTCATCCTCTTATTATTCTGTCCAGTAACCAGTTCCCAGGGACAACGGAACATGAATATAGCACGAAAAGGCTCATCTTCCTTTATCCAGTATGGGTTTTCACTTCACTCTGGGCTTCCCGAGCCTCGAACGGAAATCATCCTCCATGAGTGGAAGCCCGTCACGCAATTTGATTTTGGGTTCCCAGCCGAGCAACTCTTTTGCCTTCGTGATGTCGGGCTTCCTCTGTCGGGGGTCATCGGGGGTGTTCTCAACCGTGGAGATTACCACATCGGGATTGATGAGCTGCAGAGATCATACGACTCGGGATTAGATCAGCTTGGATTTATGCCTATGGTATGTTCTCCTATTAACAATGATCAATGCTAAGCAAGATGGTTATGATTCTGGACATCCTGAGTATAGTGTATCAGAAGGCATTACCAAAAATCAGAACCAAAAAAGCCCAAGTGGATGAATGTGAAAATACAGTAATCACATAATGTGTTATTTTACCTCCTTAACGGTCTCTGCAAGCTCTACCATGGTGAATTCACCTGCAGAGCAAGAGAAAATGATGAGGGTTAACTAGGGAAGAAACTAATTCATATTTAACACAATTATTTATTATGCAAAACAACAAACTCCGGATAAGAGTTACCAGGATTCCCAAGGTTGATTGGTCCAGTGTGCTCTCCTTCCATAAGTCGAATGAGGCCATCAACCTTCAAGATTGAAAACAATAAATTGAGGACTTCCATTACGGAAAATAACAACTTACAGGGATCATGAGTGGACAATACTGCGTACCATGTCTGAGACATAACAGAAGCTCCTAGTCTGTGTTCCAGGTGCCTGGACAGTCAAGGGTTCCCCACTACAACAAACAGGGAATAAGTCATATGCAAGCTCTCGAATGAAACATGCAGAACATGTCTCTGAGAAAAGAAACCTTCATAAAAGTCAGGTGATGCAGTACAAGATATTACCGGACCGCTTGGGCAATGAAATTGCTGACAACACGACCATCATCAATATTCATGCGGGGGCCATAAGTGTTGAAGATACGAGCAACCCGAATCTCTATAGGTCCATTACCAAAAGAAAATAGAGAAGAATGCATCAAACAAACTGTAAATATTTACACAAATCAGCAGAAACACAAGCTACTATACATTTTTCAGAGTTGAAATCATTTCTCCACTGCATCTACAGTTGAAAATTCCTTACCAATCCCATGCTGCCTGTGATAGTCAAACATCAGAGTTTCTGCCACGCGCTTCCCCTCATCATAGCAACTTCTCACCCCTGCACGATTGAAATTTCAACATTATGAATGGACAATGAATACAGTCCTAGTGACTTCTACTCTCCTTCCTGAAGAGATTCTGCATACCGATCGGGTTCACATTTCCCCAATAGCTTTCCTCCTGAGGATGCACTAGTGGGTCCCCATAGACCTCCGAGGTGGAAGTCAGCAAAATCCTGTTGCGAAATTCACATGATCAGCAGAGAAAACAATCTAACTGTATTCACATATGGTAGAGGAAAGACAATACCTTGCACCAACGCGCTTGGCAAGCCCCAACATGTTCAGAGTACCAATCACATTAGTCTTGATAGTCTGCCCAAAATATGGTATCATGAAGATATGAGATCCCAACCCACAACAATTTGGAATTTAACTGTCTATAGTTGTCTTAGCCACCAGACAGGGTTAAGATTTCATACCTTTACTGGATTGTATTTATAAAAGATTGGAGAAGCAGGGCAAGCAAGGTGATAAATCTGATCAACCTCGACCAGCAGTGGCTCAGTCACGTCTAAAACAAGAACCATGACAAAATCAGTATCATCATGGCCACTAATATTACTAATATTCATGTAATAAGAGTACAAACAGTAACAAATACATGACTCATGGCTCAGAGGTTATAATGATAAGACAGGTATTCAACATGTTGAACAATGGATATAATACAAAATTGCACTTACCGTGACGAATGAGTTCAAATCTTGGATGACCAATCCATTTCTTCAAGTTATCCTTTGTGCCAGTGAAGTAGTTATCTGCAACAATCACCTGGCAACAACAGCATCCTTGAATTTAAAACATCTATTATTAAATATCAGACCTTGACAAACTTAAGTACTCTGATTTGACATTGTTTCCCACAGTTCATTAGCGGTTTAACTGACAATGTTTCTCAAAGTCTAATTTGACAATATTTCCAAGACCAACAGAGAGATACTTTTTTCTCAAATTTATTTATTTTTCTAATTCTTTAAGATTTTGCTACTTGTGCATCTAAATAGAAAAATATGGAAAATCTTCCGTAGAGGAGAGCACTCACTTCATTCTTCTCATTTTCCATCAGCTTGTCGACCAAATGAGAACCAATGAAACCAGCTCCTCCAGTGACCAAAATCCTCATATTGGGCTGCTATCAAAAAACAAACTTTCAGAAACAATGAGAATGAAGGGACCATATGTACCACCAGAGAGACTGGTTGCTTGATCAGCTGATCAGTATCCGACATATCATATTGATAGGAAACATGCAGAAAAGATCGGATCTTGCCATTATCAACTGAAAACTATGGCTTTGCATCCAATTAAAGAAAACAGTGCCATCGCTATCAGTTCAATTTTGCATCTTCAGCTTTGAGAAGATACAGGAAATTTTCACCACTAAGGCTCAGTCATAAGATCAAATAATTAACGATCGATCTTGTCCCGGGTAATAGATAGGACATGCAGAGCACCAACCTTCATCACAAGATCAGATTATCAGTGAAAAGAAAGTCGAGCTAGAGATTGCATTGCATGAATGAGGCAGAAGCAAATAAGAACTAGAGATTGGAGGCGTAAGGTTTTCAGAGGATGAATTGGCCCTATGGGAATAACATCAAAAAGTACCTGGAAAAATTTGGAGAAACGTAGAGGAGATGGTGTTGGAGGTGGTTTTGCAGCAGAGTGATTATCACCATTGGACACTTGCTTAGCCATTCTCACCGGGACTCTGGAACCCAAAAGGAAAATGATTTAAGTACAGCCAAAATTCACTCACAACTATTTGCTTTGAAGGGGTGGGGGAGGAACCCAAAAGGCAACTTTAAACCCAGGTAAGATCAAACAAGAAGAACGCATAGAATTCACGTTCAACTGCCCAACAAAGAAATTCGTCAAAAGACAAAATGCTTTCAAGAGATACACTAATCATCGGAACAAAAAGAAAAGGAGACCTTCTTCAACCAATTTACAAGGCGAAAGGCACAGAGCGAGCGAAATTCAGATCCAAAGAACTGTCCCTGAAGACCTTCAGATCCCAGATTTCGGTTTGTGAATGCATGCAGGTTCAAAGAATGGGCCTTTATATAGATAGAAATTTTGGGTCTAGTATAAAGCTAATCGAAATGCACCAACAAGAGAGAGAGATCCGATCTCGTCGAATCAAACGAAATTCTTCAAAATTAAGGAAGGTGGAGAGGGAGAGTAAGATGAAAGCATCAGGTGAACAGGAGGTCGAGTCCACAGGACAGTCACCTAATAAAACTCCAGATCTGAATCTCCCTTTCCGGGCGACCTATCAGCTTAACAACCATAACAAGACCTCTCTTTTCTTATCATTAACAATTCTAATTAACACAGAGAGAGAGAGAGAGCGAGAGAGGAATGAATGCTCGGCCATTAATCTGAGCTTTGGCCTCACCTGGAAGAAATTTGTTTTTAAAAAAATTCTTCAGAGATTTTGGAGGCAATGGAGAGGGATGGATGAAGTAGAATTGCAGAGGGACTATATATACACAGGCGCGATCGTGACAAAACGGGATCAATATGGAAAGCATGGAGACGTTTAGGGACCGAATTTGTATTTTTTTCTTCCGTAAGTGTCCACCCCCGGAAGAAATTAGTATCGCTGATAGCTGCCGTTTTCTTCATGCCACCTCATCATGCAAATCACCCAATCTCCTTGGACTTTGTTGGCACGTGACTATGAGCGTCCACGTAGCAAACTTATCGTCCAGTTCAGATCCACGCGATCGTGTTTGACCAGAACCAAAAAGGTCCAATCCTTTTACGGTGGTGATCGATACGTCAATTTGGTGACATTAATATTCTTAATTTATATTATCCGTGAAATATATATATATACATAAACAAATGAGGCCCAGTATTGGCCCAATATGCCTAATATCTTAATTGGGCCGGCCCATCATGCCACCTGGCAGGTGAACCGTCGTCGATTCCTTGACAAAGCAAAAGCGGCCCCCTCCTCTCTCTGTCTCTGCAGTCTACGATCTCTGCGGAGCTCAGCGATCGTCGTCGTCGTCCGTCCGTCGTCTCCAGCTGATATCCGCTTACATCAGTCTAATTTTCCAGTTCTCTCTAGAAAAACATAAGAAAGTAACGACCTTCTCCATCTTTCCGCCTGTTTGTGTGGCTTTTCATGTGAATTCTCGAGGTTGGCATGTAACTGTGAGCATCCATTCTGCTTTCTTTCTCTTGGTCGCGCTTTAGATCTTCTCTCCTCACCGAGATCATGCTGTGCTTAGCTGCTTATCCGTCCGTTTTAGATCATAAGCACTAGGTCGAAACAATCTCATTTGTACTTAGGGAGAATCAAGCTACTCGTGCACAGCTTCGCCATTCCTCGTTTCCGAGGAATCACTGTGACAGCTTCCGAGTCTGTGATCCGTGACCGTGATTGAGATGCGTTTCGTAGTGGTAGAGCATTGTGGCGTAGAAAGCATCTGCTCCTCCCACTTCATCAGAACCGTAGTGCAGTTTCCGTTTGAATTCTAAGCTTGCGTGGCCCCCAGAGTTAAAGGAGCTCCGAATGCGTTGGCTTTTCTAGTAGCAGCTTGGATAGTTTCTCTACCTTGTAAAGTCGTGTTATAATCTCATCATACTGCTTGGCTCTTGATTTCTTTTTTATGCTCAGTGTTGGCTGTCCCGGACACCATGTATGAATATTGCATTGGTATAGAGGGAGCAATGGCATTGTTACAAACATGGATAACTTTTGGGCCCTGTTGAAGATGTTACAGTTTGTTCTTTATAATTCTCGGATTTTAGCTTGCAGTTGCTGCATTGTGATTTTGACTCTAAGGCTGTTGCACTTGGACGAGAATCCCCCCACCTGCTTATGTTTCGGAATCAATGACTCACTTTTCACCCGTTCTCGCAGATGTTTGACGATCAGGACCTTGGATTTTTCTCCCAACTCTCTTGGTATTTTCATATTTGTCCTGGCGATCGCCTATCACTATGTGATGGCCGACCCCCGGCATGGAGGCAACTGAATCGGCTTGTTCAGTCTTAAGGACAGAGCCACCACGTGCGCTCTTTTTGCAGAAATGCGATGGAGGCTGGAGCATGCCCTGTTGACAAGTCCTCCTATCCATGACATGGCTCTCCATGGCTTTCTTCTTGTCATAAGCAGCAGAACACATCGGTGCTTCGTATTGTCATGAATCTCTAGTTGTACCAAAAGAAGACAGTCATGGTTGCTAACTGATGGTGATTGCAATACTTTGGTTAGAGTGATGAAATTGGGATCGTTTACGGTTCCCCTTTTAGGTTTTAGCTGGTTATGGAAGATTAAAGCACACATCCGCACTCTCAACTTATCGAATCAATTAATTGTACATCGGCAAACACGCTGTCCCACTGGAACATAAAACATCTCCCGCACTCCCTTCTGTGTCCCGCTAGAGATGATTCCGGGAGCCCCTGATGATGAAGCAAGCAATCCGGAAACCCGATAGCATGCAAGAGAACCCAAGGAACAGGAAGCCCACGAATCCGAGGGCGATCGCGACGTCTGCCTGAATGCAGAACGCGTTCTTCGAAGCTGCGCATGTCCCCGAGCCCTTCAGCGTCCTCGCCAGCTCCGCCCCTGCCGACCCGGCCGACAGCAGCATATATGCAAACACCTGCAACAACCGAGCCCAAACCAAGCTCCCCACGCTTCAGCTCTCAAGGACAGAAATTGTGTGTGGGAGTGTTGCTGGGGGGGGGGGGGGGGAAGAGAAACTCAAAGCTCCCTGATTTAGAGAGGTGCCGACAGATGGGGAGGGGGTCTAGGATTACGGCTAGGGTTCTAACCTGGTCATGGCCGAAGTCGAACCATACTTGGATGACTTCGGGGAGCAGCGTAGCGTTCCTGGAGATCTCCCACACCGACACTCCAAGTTCGAAGAGAGAGTACAGCGACACTATCGCATTCGACGCAAAGACATACCTGCAGGCGATCACAAAATTGAACAGGAAGACAATTATTCAGCCGGTTCTGGAAGGAAGCTTTCCCTTTCTGCAAAGTGCCGCCTCTTGAATTGTTCAGAGCGGGAAGTAGAGGAGCCTTTAGTAGGTCATTTTTTCCCCTGATTACCTCAAGGCGTTGAAGTCGTACCAGCTGAGGGAGTGGGTTCCGCCGTGGTCGGTGGCCATGAAGATGGAAGAGGCGAGGGAAAAGCAGAAGCAGGCAAGGCGGAGGAGGAGGGCGAGGTAGTTGAGCCGCCGAAGCTTCTGCAGGGATAGGGTGGACTGGAACTGAGGCCTGGGGCTGAGGTCGGGGCCGAGAGGCCACCACGGGGATGGGGAGGGCGTGGCGTCGCCGTTGCGCGGGTAGGGATGAAGGGATGGCATTTTGCGGTGCTGGCGGAGAAGTGGACAGACAAAGGCACAAGGGAGTGGGGACAGAGAGTCATGAGAGAGGTGGTAGTGTAGCAGTGCGAAGAGGAGGAGGAGGAGGAGGAGGAGGAGGAGGATATGTTTAGCTGTGGTGATGGTGGGAAGAAGGGGCAAGTGAAAGGGAGATGAGAGTCACCGGGAATGGCGAGACTTCCATGAGAGCATGGAGGGTAGAGAGGATTTGAACAGTGATCGCACTGTTGAGGCAGAGAAAGGGACCTTGTGAAGAAGTGGAGAAGCTCCCCCCACACCCAATGATTCCGAGTTCATCAGATATTTATGCATAAGTAGCCAGGGAAACAGTTATCTCTACCTGCTCAAGAAAGTACCTCATCAGCCCACACACACGCTTCGTCCCAATAACATTTATATCACCCGTCAAATCAGAAAATTTGATCGCGGTAAAAGTAGAATAATTTAATCCGGTAAAGATATAGAGAAAAGAAGGGTGGCCCAGACAAAAAGGACAAGAAAAAAAATAATGAAGGGGCTTTCGCTGACAGCTTTATCATCTCTCGGGGCGGGCTTTATGAATCTTGGCCATCTCCAACACGCTTCTGAATCAGACAATTCCTCCATCAAGGGCACTTGCCCCTAATCCTGCAACTATGGCCATATCCGCATTGAACCTATATTAATTCTGCATCGAACCAATTTAAACACAACACACTTCTGAGATATCGAGAAAATTCCATTCAAACCCGAGTCAGCTGTTCGATTAAATGATAAGAAATCCTCTCTGGCCGCACATCTCCCTTTAAAACCACTCGCAGTTTGCCTGCAGATCCTTGGCAATCATATTTCCATTCCTTGTCATATGCGGCTATGGCAGATTTTGCAAGAATTTGCAGCCAACAGTAGGTTGTGGCAAATGGAAAAATTCAGAAGGATATAAACCGAATCATTATCAGGTCCATCCATGTCCAGACAAATGCCAACCAAAAGATTCACAACCCAGAAAGCAACAGTAGTCGCAGAAGTTCGAGCACCGGAGTCCTCCAAGACGCAGCACATAAAACGATCAGAGACTTTCATTGCTTAAGAAAGCAGATAAAAAAGAGGCAAAGGAGAGGAAGCCATAATTAATGAATGATGTTACAAAGAAGGCAAAATCATGCTAGTGAAGAGCGCAGGTCAGTCATAGCATTTCTTGAGACCGTCTCACACATCGGGCAACCTTCTTCCGGAACTCACTCCTGTTCTCTCTCCAGTCTTTCTGCAGTTTGCAGAAGCGAGGGATGCCAATCATTATGTAACCATTGGATAGACACATCATCACACCCAAACGAATTACAAGCATCAACTTCTAAAGGGATATTATCAAGGTGAAAGAGACCAGAATTCTAATGAAATTCTCTAACTTTTAGCACTTCATCAGCCAAGGCACTAAAAATCTGTCCATCAGATAAAACATGTAAATATCTCAGGGAGGTAGAAATTTAGAAATACATACTGCTGCCTCAACATTTGCTGGCGACTCATCGTTAGGGCTGGAGAGCATTGATATGATGCTCAAAACGATGCTTTCCACCTGAAATTCAGGTCATTTCAGAGTTAGCACCAGTATTTGACCACTAACACAAATTTGATTGTCCAGAACATAAGAAGAAGACTGTCCTGAACAGTGATGGAAGACATGGCTTGGCAAATTAGCAGTAAGTTTACATCAGAAACAGTAAACACCCATTTTAGATGCTAAATTTGCTATTTTCTGATCCAGTGAGATTTAATCAGAAGATACTAAAATGGGATCACATAGGCTTGTTGCTATTAGCTTCAAACTTCTGGCGGTGGCTAGTACACATTTGAATTGCCATTTAATAATAAGAATTCAATTATTCCTCAAAAAGAAGCGTGCATTTGGACATGTGTAGATTTTTTCAAATCCCACCTAAGTTATCATTCATTAATGTCCTATCAGTTATCCATTTTTTCCTTCAAATTATAGTTGAGGGACAATTAGTGTAAAGTATGACAACACTCTCAGACACAATTTTTTTTTGAATGATACTCTGAGACTCAAATATTAAACTCAACATAGGTCATTAGACAGAGATCATTTCCAAACTCGAGTTAATTGTTAAAAAAAAACCCATTACAACACATTCTAGGATATCATAAATGGCTGGAATAAAAGATGAACCAAGCAATACATTTATCAGTCCAGGACACAATCTCTAAACTGAGACTCCTGAAAAAGGCACAATAATACATGTCAAAGCTGTACTTGAAAGACAGAAGCAGAAACTACTAGATTTGCCAATAAACAATGAACAAGTACAATTGCATCAATGAATAAAAAAGATCAAGCAAATAAAAGGTGGTGTACAGACAAAAATTTCAGCTAAAATATTACCGTGTGCACTGGAGACCAACGCTCACTCGCAAGCTCATATCCATTCGGGTCATCACCAGGTGGATGAAGAATTGAGATACAGACTTTTCCATCAGGGTAAACTAGTTCAATCAGAAGGTAACAAACAATGAAGGCATCTTTCTCATATCAACTGGTTATGACAAGATCGCCAAATGCCATGTAAATTGATACTTACCATTAGGATGCCACATCTCTGAGGTAAACCTGACGGCCGGGGGACTAAGCGGATAATTAGGTGGGAAGCTCATTATGGCATTAAAGAAACCTCCTTCACTGCACAGTAATGAGATCATGTAAGTATTAAAAAAGAGATATCATGCCTTATTATACAGCCATCGTAAGATTTGGCTTGTCGGGAAAAAAAATGGCTGTGGAAGGACCAAGAACGAAATGAGGTAAAGATGGCCATGGCAGTCAAAAGATCCTCATAAAGCAAGAATAGCTTCAGATTCATGGGTATCAATTATAAGCCTAATCTCATCATAAGATTACAAAAGAAACGATCTTTAATCAAATAAGCAGTAAGAAACAAGAAAATATAGATGACTAACAATCAAATCCCAGCTACACAAACGTAAGAAGTTCTCACTCCACAAACCTTAACATAATCGACCAAGCAACTGGAAACATCATCGAAATGGAAACAGATCCGGATTCATCAAGGAAGACAAAAAGTAGATTAGACGATTCGAGTTCAAGGACTCACTACAGTGTGTCAGGAGGCCCAATTATTGAGACACTCCACTCAAACACGTTGTTCTCGTCCAGCAAACCAGCAGAGAATCCATCGACCGGGTGTCTACAAAGATCTGCGGCAAATCAACCAAGAAACAGAAAAAAAATCAAGCCCAGAAGGTCTCAAACCCTATAAAGCGGGGGGCCCGAAGAACAATAACTCCAGAAGAAGGGTTTTCATTTTTTCCCTCTACAAATTCGACCTTTGAGCTGCTTCTGGAGGAGAAGACTCGCTTGAGTGGAAGCCATCGTCGGAGGCACCGATTACGACAGGAAGGAGGCCGGATCACTATCAGATTCGCCCGAATGATAACGACGTTGCATAAATTGGGGTTTATATAGAATAGGAAAGGAAAAAAATCATCATCATAAAGAAATTCAAAAAGAAAAATCGTAGGACACACAGCGTGAGGGAATACTGGCGCTGGAAATTAAGAGACCAATAAATTTGGTGATGGAAAAAAAAACATTAAATTAAATTTGAAATTAAAAGTGGGTATTCCAGAAACTTCTAACATTTCTTCCTGGTTTAGGCGTTGATCTTTTCTAAATAGAATTTTAACCATCCCACACCAAGCAAAAAACAAAAAAAAGGGAAGAAATAGTATTGGGCCTTTAATGGGCCGCACATGCCAGTTTCAGTACTGGGCTACTAACTTGGGCATGGGCCTGGCCCGGGCCCGCATACTCCCCATGAAGGTTAAAGAGACATTCGCGGCTCCGACAAAGCCACGTTTCGGCAAAATTTTCTGGACGGTTTGAAAATTCAAAGTTCAAAGGTGTGAAAAGAAATGGTCCAAACTTCCGTCCTGCTCCGCCTCCCTGTATCCCAACTAACTCCAATCTCCATTCCTTTCCTCCCCGATCTAATCTAACGGCTCTCGCAGCCCCTTCCGAACCTTCTGGAACCCGACCTCGGCAGCCCCGAGAGCCTATATTAATCGCCTCCTCCCCTTCCACTCGCCTCACTCCAGGATCCTTGTAACCCTAGTTGCAGCCTCCATTGTTCTGTCTACGATTCGCTTTTCCTCCTCTCCAAGGTCTTGTTGCTAGATCCGTCGTCTTCTCAGATCCAATGGCCGGAAAGGGCGAAGGTCCTGCTATCGGTATCGATCTCGGCACGACGTACTCCTGCGTCGGTGTTTGGCAACACGACCGTGTTGAGATCATCGCAAATGATCAGGGTAACAGGACGACCCCGTCCTATGTCGCCTTCACCGATACGGAGAGGTTGATTGGCGACGCTGCTAAGAACCAGGTCGCCATGAACCCGATCAACACCGTCTTTGGTGAGATCTGCAGCTCCTTTTTTTTTTATTTTTCTTTTGTTATTTCCCCGTCGATTAATTTTCTTGGTTATAATGGCTTATTTGCTTGTTTGCTTACGATTATCAAGATCTCTACACGCATGTCGAACTGAGTATAAAAAATGTATTTTTTTGTGCTGGGTTTCTGCTGTTGCTGTATGGGAAACCTAGCTGACTGCCATTTCTTTTTATTTTGGGAGCAACATTATCGTTTTGTACAAGTGCCTGATACATATTGATAAAGGATGTCCATTTTCTTGCAATCCATGAAATGAAAATATTGAGCTCTCCCCTGTTGTGATCCAGCCTGGTTTCGGTGACGTAGCGTTTCAACATCTCTCTTTGTTTGGAATATGATGCTCTACGTTTGAGATTAGTTTTAATGCAGACATGGTGCTTAGATCTATGGCTGTCCTGAACAATAAGTCTAGTGAGTTAACTTTAAACGGTGGCTTGCTATATCTTTTCTTAATAACAGATGCTAAGCGGTTGATTGGGAGAAGGTTCAGTGACTCCTCGGTTCAGGCTGATGTGAAGCTATGGCCGTTCAAGGTCGTTGCTGGTCCTGGTGACAAGCCCATGATTGGCGTAACCTACAAGGGTGAAGAGAAACAGTTTGCTGCAGAAGAGATATCTTCGATGGTTCTGACAAAGATGCGTGAGATCGCAGAAGCCTACCTTGGCACCACTGTGAAGAACGCTGTTGTCACTGTTCCAGCCTACTTTAATGACTCCCAGAGACAGGCCACTAAGGATGCTGGAGTGATTGCTGGTCTTAACGTCATGCGTATCATTAATGAGCCCACCGCTGCGGCCATTGCCTATGGTCTTGACAAGAAGGCAACCAGTGTTGGAGAGAAGAACGTGCTCATCTTTGACCTTGGTGGGGGTACGTTTGATGTGTCTCTGCTGACCATTGAAGAGGGCATCTTCGAGGTGAAGGCAACTGCTGGGGACACTCACCTGGGCGGTGAGGACTTTGACAACAGGATGGTGAACCACTTTGTGCAGGAATTCAAGAGAAAGCATAAGAAGGACATCAGTGGAAACCCCAGGGCTCTCAGGAGATTGAGGACGGCTTGTGAGAGGGCAAAGAGGACTCTATCATCTACTGCCCAGACTACTATTGAGATCGATTCACTGTATGAGGGTGTCGACTTCTACTCCACTATCACACGTGCTCGGTTTGAGGAGCTCAACATGGACCTGTTCAGGAAGTGTATGGAGCCGGTTGAGAAGTGTTTGAGGGATGCTAAGATGGACAAGAGCAGTGTCCATGATGTGGTGCTTGTTGGAGGTTCCACCAGGATTCCAAAGGTGCAACAGCTGTTACAGGACTTCTTTAATGGTAAGGAGCTTTGCAAGAGCATCAACCCTGATGAGGCTGTGGCCTATGGAGCCGCTGTTCAGGCTGCTATCTTGAGTGGAGAGGGCAACGAGAAGGTCCAGGACTTGCTGCTATTGGATGTGACACCCCTGTCGCTTGGTCTTGAGACTGCTGGAGGTGTGATGACAGTCCTTATCCCGAGGAACACCACTATCCCCACAAAGAAGGAGCAGGTCTTCTCAACCTACTCAGACAACCAGCCTGGTGTCCTCATCCAAGTCTATGAGGGTGAGAGGGCGAGGACGAGGGACAACAATTTGCTGGGAAAGTTCGAGCTCTCTGGCATTCCTCCGGCTCCAAGGGGTGTTCCCCAGATCACAGTCTGCTTCGACATAGATGCCAATGGTATCTTGAATGTCTCAGCTGAGGACAAGACCACTGGGCAGAAGAACAAGATCACCATCACCAACGACAAAGGAAGGCTTTCAAAGGAGGAGATTGAGAAGATGGTGCAGGAGGCTGAGAAGTACAAGTCTGAGGACGAGGAGCACAAGAAGAAGGTGGAAGCCAAGAATGCCCTTGAGAACTATGCATACAACATGAGAAACACCGTCAAGGATGACAAAATCAGTGCAAAGCTGTCCCCTGCTGACAAGAAGAAGATAGAGGATACTATCGACCAGGCGATCCAATGGTTGGATGGGAACCAACTTGCAGAGGCCGACGAATTTGAAGACAAAATGAAGGAGTTGGAAAGCATCTGCAACCCGATCATTGCGAAGATGTACCAGGGTGCTGGTGCTGATGCGGCTGGAGGCATGGGTGATGATGTTCCTCCCTCTGGTAGTGGTGGTGCTGGCCCCAAGATCGAGGAGGTCGACTGAGCAGCAGAGGATGTGGAAGTCGTGATATGCTGGCCATTAGGTCTTCTGAAAGTCTGGACTAGGTTTTATTGCTCTATGTTTAAGTTTCACAATTTTTGGATCAATTTGGACTATATTCCCTGTGGAAGTTGTGCCAATTGCTTTCAAACTTCCTTATTATTATGCAATTTTTATCCTTGAATTACTCTTTTAACTATCTGCCTTTGGATGATTTTTATTTTATCATTTGAGTTACTTTATGAATCGTTTATTAGAATTCTCCCTCTGTGATTACCCCTGAGATAACTGAGCCAGCTCAACATCGATCTCTGAATGAAGTGCTGGAAACTGTGGGGAATAGCTTGGAGGTTGATGGGCGCAGAAAAGGACTTCATCGATGATGTTGTTGTCCTTGTTTGGCGACTTTGAGCAGCAACCCAAGAGCCCTGCGACTGTTGTGGGAATTTTTCCAACGAAGAGGAAGCTCTCCATGAGCGTTAGCTCATGGTTTATGCAGCTAATGCTCATGCTGCCCTTTGAGGTCATTCCTCTCTCTCAGTTCGGCTGACATGCAGAGGCATTCGGAACTATTAGGTGTTCGGCTTGTGATCGTCTATGACATTATCACGAGAAATACTAACTTTTTGCTAGTATTGTTAAAAGTATGGTCTGGACTGATTTAAATCAGGTCTGGAATTATTTGATTCGGTTGATTTGGCTCATTTGCTTAACGAGTTAATCCGGTTATAGGCTACCGTTCAGACAAATAAAAATCAGTCGTGAATTATTTATAAATGGGCCGGTCTGATTTATGAACTGTACATTTTTTTTAATTTTTTTAAAAATTATTTTTAATGAATATTTTAAAAAAATAATTAATTCGATAAAATTCAGCTATCGAGAGACTGAGTTAATTTTTCAACAGTTCAAGGCTAGTTCAGCAGGATAATGGTTTGAACCGATTACAGTTTAACATGTCCACATTTCTGAACCCAGTAAGAATGATTACTGATCGAGTTAAGGAGCGGCCCGTGCCTATTCCAGGCTTAGACGGTCCTGTTACGGGTCAGTCTGACCCGTTTAACATCTCTACTTTCCAGCACTAATTTCAGTAAACCTAGACTGACCGCCAAGCATTTATTTGGTAGTGGGAGGTGAGGACATGAGACAACAAGCTCTTGTATAGAGTTCGGATCCACCAACAAAATGGCCATGATTACTGTTACTGATATATTTGGTGGGTTCTGATAGCGAGGACCCGAGAAGATGATTCCGAGTTTCTCAGGATAACAAGAGCTACTAGGGCGGAAATTTAACGTGTAAACAGGAGTAAGTTTTATTGGAGGCGAGCAAGCCCTCTCAGTTGACGGCTTCCTCCAGCCCTGGTCCTACGCTATCGACTCGTTGTTCAGGCCTTTTAGCAGGAGGTCATAAAAGGCACCAGCATTTCATCGCATATTCTGATGATTCCTATTACAACAGGAGTTGTTAAATGATTATGAACCCAAATATAGCCAAGCAGACGTGAAGATCAGCTAGCTACTCTTAAGCCGAGCTTGTGCCTAGACGAAGAGTATTAAGAGCTCGAGCTTTCTGTTCTCCAACTTGCAAGACTTGTCAAGTTCGTGCTTGACAGTACTCAGCTCATTACATCAACAGACCATAGAACATTCAGAGAGAGAGAGAGAGAGAGAGAGACCGAGAGAGAGCTATATCTGATGATTTTACGCAGGCATGCCACAGGGAGCAGTCAGATGAATCATACATAGTACAGGTACATTTATGTTCCAGACTAGTTTGAAAAATGACTCATGCATTAATGTAACAAAGTATATAGGTGAAAGGACAACTCATAATCCTATCGAGGCGGCTTCTGTTATCCCAAGTTCGACGCACAATGACTTTACACCAGGCTCTTCCAAAAGGCTGAATGCTGCAAGCCCGTAATAGGAGTGGTAGAGATCAGGTAGTTCTCCTGGGAATTTACTGAACCCACCATACTGAGCCAGACACACCGGAAACAAAATTAGAGGCTCCAGTCTATCACAAAAGGTATTCTAAATGGATTCAGACGAGAATGCAGACAGAAGAAAGAACAGGACTACCTCAGACTGACAGGTTAGCAGAAATCTCTGCAAGGATTTCTTGTCTACAAGCTTGTAACCATCCAAAGTCCTCAGAGTAGCACCAATCCTGTAGGGGAAGAACATTAAGATTCCACCACACTAAAGTTATTTGGGGTCAAAACCAAAATGGATTTCCAAAGACATAACATACCAAAATGCATAACATGTATCACTAGGTTTATTTGGTCTTCCTTGGACACCACCATCAATTACCTGCCTCTGCGGACAAATAGAAAATTAAGAAGTGTCATCTGATAGGCAAACCATCAGTGCCCAGAACATTAAGAAGAACCTAAATCCATTTAAAATAGACGATGGAGTAGCAACAATATTTCCAGAGATATCAGTCAACACCCGCAAGATCCAATCGAGCAGTGAGGGGACATCTATTATTGGATCCTCTTCATTGTCACACAAAACATTGTCATTGATGAACCCCATCAGTCGGAGAGATGCAACAGCACAATATGTAGCACCACCTGTGCCACTAAAGTAAATCAATTGGTAAATCATCAGAGTCAATCCAAAGGAATAAAGTCAACCCAGAAGATGCAATCTACAGATTCTTGAAATGAAGCTTCAATTCTATAATAAAAAGTTACACTCCCATTATGAGAAACTGGTATGGAGAACTAAATAACTATATAAACTAACATGACTTACCATGAGATTCGGAGCCTGGAATCAACCCAAAACCACCATCATATGACTGTTAAAACAGGAGACAAATGTCTGAGAATACATGGGATGAAAGTACTCAGTTGCTACGAGCATTATTAAAAAACTAGATCCTAACAATGTGAAACAGAAAGAAATAATGAATAATAACTTGGTAGAGAAGCAGCACAGCAGCTGACGGACAGACCTGGCAGTTCAATATGTAGTTTTTTGCCTTTTCCCTATCCATCCCACTCCAATCCTCCAACATAAAACAAACGGCAGCTGAAAGACAAAAAGGAAAATGATCACTGTCAATGAATATGTGTCCTGGGGTTTCATTGGATAATTTCATTCTCTTACCAGCACAATAAATGAATCGGAGATCTGTCTCTGCTCCAGTATGGATGGGCATAAAGCTGGGAATGAAGGAACAGTGACGCATGTAATTAACTGATTTTTGGGATAACTGAATAGAAAACACTAAACTGGACTCAAAAGTTAACTAGAGGGATAACACAGTAGTACTTCAGCCTCATCTAATTTTCAGCTTTCCTAGTTTGCAGTTTCACCACCACTACAACACCCCCCCCCCCGCCCCCCCCACAAGGAAAGAATGCTTATTCAAGTGTAGACCTCAAAGGAAAAGGTCTCAGGATGTGCGTATTGCAAATATGCATAAGCATGCAGAATTCTACAGAGCCTTTATTTGAACTAGACCAAAATTTCCTATCAGAAGAGAAGAAATTTCAAAAAAATTGAGAATAAAAGTTCATACCTCCCATTGGGCTGTTGAAGATTATTCATTGACTTTAAAATCACAGCAGAGTCAATCCTTGACAGATCATAGCCAATAATTTTGAATATCGCGAGTGCACAGTATGTGCTTGCCAAGTGGCTTCCATTGTGAATCAAAACCTACAAGTAGATAAAACAAGAATCTTATGCTCAGCGGGGAAAAAAACAGAAAGTGAAAAAAGATGGTACAAGATGGTGTTTCTGCTAGAAAATAAATCACTTATTTACCCCGTTCTCATCCAGGGGAAACTGGGAACTTCTCGAACCATGGAACCCATAAAATTCTCCTGCACCGTAAAGCAGCAGTCTGATCCCATTGTGCAATGAAATTAACATATGGCAAGTTCAACAATCTCGACACAACTCTAAAGTTGTAAACATGAACCTAGCTAATCAGTGTTCACCCATATTCTCACAGTAAATCATGCCAGTAGGGTATCTTTGCACACGATCATACCATTGTGCAGATCATCTTTGGTCCTTGGATGAGCTTGCAAAGACAAAATCCACTCAGCAACTGCATCCTTGTCAACCTGAAAGACATAAAGCAGATCCCCTGATTAAATGCTAGTTTCCACCGCCTGGGGATGATTAAGATCCTGCTTTCTCTGAATTATCACATAACACAAACATATATTGCAAGAAGAAAGAAAGTAAGCACAGTCAAACGGAAACCAACATCGTAACTACTTTTAGCTGCCGATAACAAATAGTTATATATTGTCCTCCAAATGGAAGTACTTTCAAATATGGGACTGCTGAAAGAGCTTCACGAACTTTTCAGATCATGATCTAATTTTCTCGACTTCTTATTAATGTCAAAGAGGGTTTCACTTTTATGGTGGAACAGATTCAGCTAATTTCCGCAGATCAACACATTACACTACTGAAATGTACCTGTGAGTACTGATCAGTGCCAAGATTTTTACACCTAAGTGTAATCTCTTCAAATCGAGTACGCACGAGAGAGAAAAATGAAACTTTACACGGTCGAGGGCGTTGAGGATGTCGAGGCCGGAGATGACGAAGTAAGCGAGGGTGACGTGGTTGATCTCCTGAGACTGGTAGTGATGTGGCAGCATCTGATACATCATCTCCAGGAACGTAACATGCCTCTCCAGGTCGAAGAAGCTCCATCCTGGCGGTGGGGAGAGAGAAGAAGACGGAGAAGGCTGGTCCGAGAATGTCTCCTCTGCTCCTGCTTCCTCCGCCATGGCTCTGGACGAGAATTCCGCCGCAGAGATCCTCTCATCTAAAGCTCCCTCGCCCACCATGTTGACGACGAACTAATTGAGCCGGCTGAAGAACCCGTTGACAGTTCGGCCCAATAGCAATATATCCGGCCCACTACTCAAACGTGAGCTACGTACGTATCGTTATTTCAAGGGAGCCGAAAAGGCGCCGGCATTTGAAGCTGCTTGTCAACATCCCGGCGCTAATTTGGAGTCATTTCGTCGAGCGGTTGGTGTGCGAGAGACGCTTACCGGGAATTTGGTCCCGCCACCATGAAAAGCAACAAAGCAGCTGTCCTGACAGTAGCTGAGAAATGCAGGGTACGCTCTTTCTCATTCGAACGAGCTCGTTAGCTTGTTTCTGTCGCCAAATGGCCCTTGTGATCCTTCCCGCGCACGAGGTTATTGAATTTGGGTTTTCCACGTCTCGATCTTTGTGTGATTATGCAGAATATATTGGCCGCGAATTGGCTGTGTCACCTCAGTACGATCAAAGCGGACCCTAAGGGAAGGTGACTCTTCTGCCGGCCATTTTTTTGTCTCCTTAAGATTATGAGTCCCTTTCATCATTTTATGGAAGTGTTGTCTTTTGCAGCATCTACTCTAACTAAAAAGTAGGTTCAACGGAAAGTTCAAATAATATAAATCAAGATAAAGAGAAATCCTTCGGCTCCAATCTTTGTTCGTACAATATACTTCATCAAATACAATTGCATAACTTGGTTGAAGCATCAAAATGGATGACTAATTTAATCGTGTCTTTGCTTTAGCAAAGGGGGGATACACACTTCGAAGGTCAATTATATAGTCAAGAGAGGGAAGCCGTATCTTTGGGTTGCAGAAAACGATGCACACAATGTGGTGAGCATGCTTCTCTTTTGTAATTTTTTATTCATTCCAGTGGTTTTTTCTAACCCACTCTTGAGTTCTTCATTTCGTTAATGTTGATGATATACATGGCATTATCTTTATTTATGAAAAAGGAGTCCATAATCTTCTCTATTTCATCCGTTTACGGTATATGCCGACTTAAATCATACTTCCTACTTGTAGAACACCATCATCGATGAGCGAGGTTCACTGGCAGTTACAACCCCTTTCCCTGGCCCACTAGCAAGGCTGCTCAGATCTGTTAAAATGGTCAGTTCTTTGTGTCTAAATTTTTTGTTTTGCTGAATGGTGGGTTCTCTAAGGGATGTACGTCTCATTACTACGCTCATGTAAAAGCATAATGAAACTCAAGGGGCAAGCAGTAAAATTGGCACATAACCTGTTTGTTGTTGATGGTGCAGTTGCCATCTCGGATTGCTCTCACTGGCGATGTTCTTCTTCTTAAAGATAAAAAGGTTAAAGAGTTTCTGGTTTCTCTATTAATGGAAATTTGTACATGTTAGTTGCAGTATATACAGGATAATCTCATGCTCACTGAAGGTAGTGTATTCAATTTCTCTTCAGGCCCAGGTGGCAACTCAGAAGTTGGAAGAACTGATACTTTCTGAGCAAAGAGCAGTTGGAGAGCTCAGTTATACAGTTCGTGGTGTATTAAGTTCTACTAATCCTGCATTTACATCTCGTTCAGAGAATCTTCTGGGGCTAACAAACAGCAGTGAAAATTACAGTATCTACAAGTTTGATTTGAGGTAGGAATTTGTCCTCATTACTATAACCGCACCTGTGACCTATTTTCTGTAGCTCGGACAGGCAAGAGTTTACTTCACATCTGATGATCTCTAACAGATGCCAAATGGTTAAAGTGTATTATGATCATCAACATATTTTATTCACCGATAAGGTCTTTGAAGAAACTCCATAGTTATCTCAGTAGACTGCATATAACAGCACAGTACGAGGGTGAAACATATAACCAAGTTTTGTTTCTTTTTATGTTCTGCCTTGTTCATTGACAAATCTAGTGCTACTCTGATGAATATCTATGCATTATGAGCTTCTCCATTGAGATGGTTCCATTGATATGAACTGACGTTTGATCTTGGACTAATCATACGTATCTAGCACCTTGGTACTCTCCACTTCTTTTCCCCCGGGTCACTAGTAATTTAGACTAGGCAGCAGTTTTAATTTGATACAAACTTATATGTTCCCAACAGCGGGAAGCACTATGTTCTTACCTATTAACTGTCTTTTGATTAACATTTATTATCTATCTCCAACAGATCATGCACGTATGTCAGCGGAAATGGGGGAACCCATGAAGTGGCCTTGGAGGAACTCCAAACATATAAGGCAGATTCAGTAGGTAAGATTTGTTGATTAACACATTGTAGACCAGTTTGATTGTTCCATCCAAATAGTGCTTCTCTCTTGGTCCTGTGCAGCTCCCTATTCTGCGATGCTTATTGATGGGATTAATCAAAGCGAATCAAGGAGAAGGGCCCTGGTGCTTTTCTGCTTCACGTACTTGAATGTATGCGCCAGGGTAAGCTCCAGAACATATTATCATGTTTCTAATGTTAGAGTTTTGATAAAGTAGGTGAAAACAGTCGCTGGGCTAATATTTTGGGTTGATCCATGGAATTACTTTTGGGCGGTCTTATCTCTAGGATGCCTATATCACATCTCTAGACCACAAGGGAATCGATATCCTCGGGAAGGTACCTGTTTCTGGATTGGATGGGCAATTCCAATGGAAGGAGTTACGGCTCACCTTCAAGGAAGAGGCACCCGATGTGGAAACATTCTGCCAGCAGCTAGTGGAAATGGAAGAGGAAGCCATCAAGAAGGTCTCAAGCTACAGTGGCTTAGGTTGACTGTAGCAATGGCAACTCCGCAGAGTATACTTTAGCTCGTGGTTGCAAAATACATCAATGCCTAAACCACTAAAAACGTGGTCAGGATGAATTCTTACCGGCACATAAGAGCGAGATTCTGTGTGTTTGTCCACAAACTTTGGCCATGTATGTTATCTTTTCTTTCTTATTCATGACATCGTTTGTGACTCCTATAGAAGATATGGATGTGGAGTATCGCAGGCTGAACTTCGACCCTAAGTCAAACCTTTCTAGAGGGAGTTGCCGACCTAGTCCAACTAGGTTATGGGAGCCATGGCTCCTTCATCAAAATCACTTTGTCATTCTCAAAAGGATCAACTTAGTATGGCCCTGGACCTCGTCAATGATACTCGCTCTACTTCTCTATTTTCTCTCTTTTGTTACAGGCAAAAACGATCAATCTTGCCCTGATGCAGAAAACCACCCTGCTGTGATAATGTGATTCAACTTAACAGAAGCCATTTCTCAGCTCCGCAGAAGGTCTGATGCAGATTTGTGGGCTCGAGCTCAAAGTTACACGGAGTGGTAAGAGCCCACACTCTGTCTGCCCATACGAGCCCAATTATGCCACAGCGGGCCACTGTGTGTGTTTCTATTATTCTATTCTACAGGAGCAACTGCTGGACCACTTGATTTCCGATAGGACAGCCAGAACCGGCTCCCATGGAACTCGTCGGAGGACCTTCATCAAATGTCATACGAGCTTTACATTCCAAGAGATTGACGTCAAGTGCCAGATCTTCAGAGCAAGCCTTATAAACGAACAAGGGTTAGGATCACCCTTTTATTTCGTAAATTAAATTCGACTCAAGTCGGTCCATTAGAAGGAGATTTTCTCCGTGGATGATATTTAAATCAAAAGGGCATAGTTAAGAGGAAGAAGGTTCGCACTACCACAACCAACTTGTACGATCATCTATCTCATACTGCATGTAAATTTTAAGAGGGGAGATGTTGGAGATGATGCAAAAGGCTGCAAGCACACACCATTCTTACTTTACATTAGGAGGTGAGGAGGCCTGTGGTTCCCCTTTTTCCTCCTCTTTTTTTTTTTTTTCAAATAAGTTTTGTGCATGAAAAATGAGTAAAAGGGACGCAAAAAATGTTCTGTCAAGATCGATTAGACAGAGGGAATTAGATTCCAACACCACCACCACCACCAACGTATACACGCACATGCACACAAACATATATATATATATATATTTGTCCGATTAGTAATATGTATGTATATGTATGCCTGTATATTCAATCCGATATGCATGCATAATTTATCAGAGTATATATGGTGGTGTCATGGGCACGCAGGATCCTAGACACTCCCTCTTTTATTCAGTTCCGTGTGCTCCACCACTCATTCATATCTATCTATCTATCTATCTATATATATATATATATATATATATACACACACACACACGCACACAAAGAGAATCCAAATTAGTACATACAAGTATAAATTGGTTCGTAAAAGATGTAGAACACGGATTCCCTACAATTGAAAATACCTGAACATGAATAGAGGAAAGATCAGGTATGATGATAAACTATTGAACCAACTACGTTCCGTGGATTCGAATATCCCTCTATTCGCCGAGCCACATTAACCCCGTCGAATTATTTTTTACTATTAACATCGATTGAATCTTATGTCTATTAGGGAAAAAAAAAACATCACATATATCCTTTGACAAGTATAGAGGACCATTCGGCCCTCTTGTTGTTTTCTTCCCCCTAATCGAACATGAAGATATGTTACCTCAGGAAAAAAAAAAAAAAAAAAAGGCAAGAAACTGAAGATATATGAGCAATGCCCTTTGGGTCTCGCATCGACAACACACTACATGACATGTGTTCCAGCTGATAGAATTATGCTCAAAGATCATGTCCATTGAGATGATTCGATATATTTTTTTCCCTAAGATAAGATTATGTTTTGATTCTTGCAAATGAATAAAAATTCATGATCCGGAGGGTCTTATATCTTATATGGGCACCCAAGTTCAGACTTGTTTGAATTGATAAGCGATTGTCATGGTTTAAATACCGGCTGATTCACGTAAAAGTAATATCGTTAATTCTGCACGCTCCAAGAGAGGAAAGAAAATTCATGTCCTAAAAGGTGCATGCCATGTAAAATCCTTTCCTTTTACGCGTACACATGTGCATGCCATGCTTTTCGGTGCATTTCACATGACATCCATAAGTCGGCGAGTCTTGATTAATTCAAACTCGAATTTGATCGACTCATTTCATTGAGAGGTGAATCTTTCCTAAATTATAATTTTTTTTTCCGTGAAAAACCAACTCGTGTGTTGGGATGTATTTAATATATGAATTACAATTTGATGATGGGTTCTAGTATAATAATGGCTAACCTTGATCAAGGTCTCCAGGGAAGAAGAAAAATCTGTGTAAATAACAAGAAATTTAAGTGGGCCACGTGGGATACGACGTGGACGTGGAAAAAGAAAAAGGGGAAAAAAAAAGTAAGGTACTCTCCTGACCATAAGCTGATAGGCATCCGATAGGGACGATTCTCCACAGCCCATCGAATTCGAATGGAGTTCTCCGTGCCCTGATCGATGATTGAATTAATCCTCACCTAGCTATCCATATTTTTTTCATTGGTTCAGTGGAAGGAACTCAATCACAGATACTATTATTATCTATTTATACCGTATGCATACAAACAAGAGAATTTTATCATTTAACGTATTAATGATAAGGCTTGAATTAATTGAACGATGTTAAGTTTTATATGACCTGGATTGAGTAAGGTGTGTATTGTAGGCTTGCGGTGAACGGGGACAAGTACATGTCTTAAACTCCTACGATTGTCTCCTCAATTTTGTCGGTAAATAATCTCACTTATGAAAAAAAGGATGATGAGGGAGGCAATTACGTAATTGTTCTCTATCATCATCATCATCATCTTCTTCTTCTTCTTCTTCTTCTTCTTCTTCTTTGTTGCCTGTATCATAATTAACTTTTCTAAGTAAAGTTATGGGGACAACAACACAAAGTTAAGGTTCGCTTTTCATGTGGCAATTTGTAAAATTAATTTTGTCTCGTATACCAATAGAATGTCTTCTCTTTTTGATCTCTTGTGAGGGTGAACAGGGCACAAATTGAAACACCATTTTGACCCAAGTGGTCTTTATGTTATAAGCCTTTGATTATATTATAATACCTCTACCTCAAAAAACCCAAAAAACAAAAAACAAAAAACGCCCACCCACCCACACACACACACACTAGGATCCTGCTCGAGTAATTTAATTATGGCAAACATATCAGTGGGTCTCCGAAATGAACCCTAAGAATTGGTTAGGGTTTGCGTAGGTGACGGTCATATTAGCACCCGGTATGTACCGGGGGCTGCGGAACAATTGGTCATGGTGTATTATCTATCACCTCTTCTTTTTTTTATATTATTGAGCAATGACCCGATTATCCATCGTTGGATTTCACATGATCTTTTATTTCGTCTTCCAAATCTCGCAACCCAATTAGGTTGATTTACTTTGTAAATGAGAAAGCGCGGTGCGAAAGTGTTTTTGTTTGTTAGACCAGTAGGAAGGAGCCATTAGAGCAATGCAAAAACGTCTTGGCGAAGGAAACTTCTCTGTGCCCCACATAAATATATATATGTATGTATGTATGTATGTATAAACCCTAACTTTTCTTCTTGTGAATAGATAAAATGAATCTGTGCAAAAAAAAGGGGGGATGTGAGGGATGGAAAATGGTGATGAGATAGAGCCACACAGCCACACTCTGAAAAATATAGTGCGTAAGACTCTATAGAGATAGAATAGACACTCTCCACTTTCTCTTTTTCCATGTCCTCTCTTTCTCCCTGCACCTCTCTCTCTCTCTCTCTCTCTTCTTTTCTCTTCTCTTGATTTGATTCTCCAACCACAAAAATAAAAACCCTACCAAGCCTTTTCAAAAGAGGGATCACACGGAAGTAAAGCTCAAGAGAGAATTTAATCTCATGGTTTTCTCATCCATTCCAGTGTATCTAGATCCACCCAACTGGCAACCACAGGTGAATATGATCTTCTCTTTAGTCCAAATCATACGATATCTTTGCTTAAATCTACCGACCGAACGATTGCAGATATTCCGAGCTACTCTTCTTCATCTCCTCTTGTTTTGAATATACCAGGTACAGAATTTATTTTGCCGATTTTTCTGCTCTTATTTCTCATATGTTATCATTCAGCAAGGGAATCCGGAGCCGGGAAGGGGAGTACTTACAAACAATGAAGTTCCTCAGCTCCAGCAGGTGCCACCGGCCCCCGCTCCAGGTGCGACAGGCTCGATCCGACCCGGTTCGATGACAGATAGAGCTCGTCTGGCGAAGATCCCTATGCCGGAGGCCGGGCTCAAGTGCCCTCGATGTGAATCAACCAACACAAAGTTCTGCTACTTCAACAACTACAGCCTCAGACAACCTCGTCACTTTTGCAAGGCCTGCCGGAGGTACTGGACTCGGGGGGGCGCCCTGAGGAACATCCCTGTGGGAGGAGGATGCCGGAGAAACAAGAGGAGCAAAGGCAATAACAGATTGAAGTCTCCGGCAGTGATGCCGGCAGCCTCTAGCTCCACCACCAGTGGTGGCTGCGGCGGTATTTCTTCCGCTAGCACAGGCGCAAAAACTTCCACCGCAGATGTCATCATCGGGCATAATCTGCCGCCTCTGGGATCATCGCAGTTGTCACCTTTCCTGCCTCTGTTGTATAATCTCAACGACCTCGTCCCTAGCAACATAGGATTAAACTTTGAGACAAGTCGAAAAATTGGCAGCAACAATATGGAATTTCTAATTGGCAACGCTACTAATGGTGGTGGAGAAATATTGCCAAATGGAATAGCCAATAGGCAGTGGGGGCTTCAACAGTTTCCTTCCCTCAGCAATGATAATCTGCAAGCATCACCACAAGTTGGGTTTTATCCATTAGAAGGTGCTCAAGGCACTTTATACGATTATCAACTTTTGCCTAGGCCTTCGGATTCCGCTCAGATCTCCTCTGTTAAGATGGAAGAAGCGAATCAAGGGCTGAACCTGTCAAGGAACTTTGCAGGTGTATCCGGATCCGTTCAATACTGGAAGGGCTCCGGCACTGGGACAGGCAACGCATGGGGTAATGATCTTTCTCATGGCTTCCCGTCGACCTCCATGAGTCATCTTCTGTGAGTGCTTTCACTAACCTTCCTCGATGCTTGAAAGTTTGTAAACTCTCTTCTGGATCGAAAATATAAGAAGCGGCAGTGCATATCCATGAGAACCTTGCTTCCCAGCTTGAATCCATCCAATTGCCAGAAAGATTATAGGTTTTGTTGACCCCAATTATTTTCCTGTTAATGATATCGTCGCGCTCGGGACCTGACTTCCTCAAAATTTATTTAGAACCAGAAGAACTGCTGCAACTTGTGAGAAAAACATGAAGGAAGGAACACGATGGATATATCAAGCTGTTAACTTATAGCTGTACTTCACGAACTGTTGATATATATATATATATATAATAGAGTAGCAGTGGGTTAGGATTGCCATTGTCGAATGTTTTGAGCTGTTATTCCTTTTTTTTTTTGTTTTTGAGTGTTTCATTTGAGTAATTTTCTTGAGGCCTATCAAAAAGAGTAATTTTCATGGTGTAGCAGGTGTTTGCTGTGTGAATGGACAAGAAAAGAAGGATACATGATCAAAGATTCCTTGTACTTGGTCATTACTACATACTGATTGAATGATATTATTTATAATACGGTATATAGATGCCCAAATTGCCGAATTTTACCTTTGTGTATGTGTTTTCTTTTTTTTTTTTCCTAAACGTTTTCTGCTCGCCAGAGGGGCCGGCGCACCTCCGCTGATCGTCTAACAGTCCACCAGTACCGGAAGAGAGGGTGCTCTGATGCGCACATTTATGTATATATATTACAAGATCAAGCATCGAAGATCGATTCAAATTGTGAGGGACAAGAAGGATGAGAAGCTCGGCATCAATTTGCCCCTCGTGAATGCACATATTGCTAATCGTGCACTGTTCAGTCGTCGACAGTTGAGTCCTAGATCTCCAGTCAAAAGTAACAATAATGTCTGATATCATATATATATATATAGTCCGATGTGTTTTCGGCACTAAAGACTGCGCATTGTTAGCCCGACATTAATTTACCCTAACCATAGAGAATGCAAGATTAGCAACCACAGAGGGATAGAGAGATGACGAGGGTGAGACAGCAACCCGGGAATTGGCGCACCCACCGCCATGTCTATGATCGAGAGATCCGACATTAAATTATCACTACTAATCTTATCACTTTATTTTTCCCTACCTCTTATTTCCTGTTAAATACGTGAGCATCCCTCGTAACCGAAAATCATGAGCCCGGCCCGTTCACAGGCGCGAGGGTCTCCGGCACAGCCACTTTACTCCCATCGGGCGGGTTGCAACCTTTCCATCGTGTCCCCCGAGCAGCTCTACTGCAATTACGACGTATACATATGCCGTGAAGACAGCAGCATCGTGGGGGGGTTCTTTCTGCGGATGTTCTGTCTTTAATTTGAATGGGGTCTCTTTTTATGTGTTGTGTCGTGAGAAACTCTTGCATGAGTTTTATGGTCAGGTCACGCCTTTGTCTCATCGTTATCACTCGTGAGTCAGTGTTTTATCATCATCACCATCATCATCATCAATGGCCGACAAGATTCATATTTTCTGCAAGCTAGCTCTAGCAAATTGCCGTATGGTACTCTCGCTGATCTCTCGAAACTTTTCCGATTTGATTCCTCCTTTCTCATTTCTAAGGGAATTTTCGAAATTCCCAGATACATATCTCTTGAGGTCTCGTCCTTTTAGGAACTTTACTCGAGAGGCAGCTTTGTACCTTTCACCCTCTCGTAATATTTTTTTCTTAAAATTTGGACTTAAAATCTTGCAAATTGGGGAAAATCTAGTATTAGAAAAATGACACTTCTTAGTAGGCCGACTAATTTGGACATAAGGGTTTCTGAATATTATATATCATACAACAAAAATGATATATGATTCTTCATTGCATTTATCACGTAGAAAATAATGAATTAAATTAATCTTTTTTAGTTGCAAAGAATGTTTATAGATCTGTGATGGAATATGAGGAAAATGAGAATACCCATTAGCAAAAAAAATTGAACTCGAGAGTTTTTTTTGTCTAAAATTAATATCAGTAATATTATATTAAATCTCATTTTTTGAAAAAAAATTAATTTAACTTGAAGGAATTGCCCAAAACCTCTCGATATTGCTTTGCTACATGTCGTGAGAGGGTCGAAATGGCAGAATCAAAACTCACTTCAAATGTCTCTCCCTATGAAATAACACATTCCGAATTACATTTTGCAGACCCAATTAAGTCTTGTGGCATCCTTCTAAGTAATGACTAATACTCTTCACGAATATATCCGATCACTGACCACCATACACCAAATATACATACATATATATATGTATGTATCTGGGACAAGAGCTGAAGTAAGAAGATATCTCAGTAGAGGAATTGAATCGTGAGATAGTACGCATAAATGATTCTCAAATAGTGGAAAATTAATCAAGCTCACTCTATCATCCATCGCTATATGTGCATCTATGAGCATGCGATGATGTCTGAATGATTGGGGGTAATTATGGGGAATTGGACGTGCAGACGAGGAACGCTGCTGCTGATTTGGTGATATATGCAGTGCCTGAGAATTAACCCAACCAAAAAAATGGACAAAGAAGGCAGTTGGGAAAAGCCAAAACCCCACTCAAAACCATGCTAGAACGACATCCAATTCCTCGGATATCTCTAGGTGAAAAAAAAATAATTTTTTTTAAAAAAAACAACTAATAAATGTAAGACGAATCCAGCAAGGCAGTCAAAGAAATGATGACAAGGACATGGACTTCAAAACAAACCCTCTCCCCTTTTTCCCTTTTTTCTTGCCCCCCACTTTTTAAACCTGATTTTAGGCTTTTTTTTTTCTCTCCTTAGGGTTTAGAATTGTTGTCGATTAAATTCAATTTAATTTACTAATAATTGAAAGTTTCCCACCCGTAAATTCTCTCTCTAACTTCACCCTCTTCCCCCACATATGGAAGCAGCTCAGTCAGTTGATGAGCCTGGCCATGATTAAATTTTTTTAAAAATAAAAAATACTTATTTGGTTGATATGATCGAAATCCTCTTTATTTTAATTAAAATTTCAAGTTCTAAATCTTATAATAAATGATAAAAATATATTATTACGAGTGTTTTTATCCCTTAATGCAGACCGACCAATCTCAAATTTGAAACCGTTAATGTTCATTCAACATCTGGATACTATGATGTCCGTCTCCAAAAAAAAACAAAAGAGTAAGGAAAATCCTTCAAATCTTAAGTGGGAGTAAACAAAATTGCTCTTCTTTCGGTGAAATTTAATCTAAGCCCGCATTTTCTTTAGTTTAATTATTATGGGAAACTTGAACTGTCAATCTCAGTCAGCTAAAATTTCTTGTTTCAACCGGACCTCGGTCTTTCAAGAATCTTGTTGGGTAATTCAGCTACCGGTTGCACTTGAAAAGCATCCGTATGTGACAACGCGGGGAGGGACCCGAGATTGTTAGGACTGAGGGCGAACAGAGAAGGACAATCGCTCGAGCTAGAAGATAAATATCGATAATTTTGCAAAAGAAAATTGTTGACCATATCAAAACTTTGGGCAAGGGAAGGGAGCTGGAAACTGACCCTTCAGCCACCTTCTCGGTCAGTCTCCAACCAGCCGATCGCGTCTACACACTGTGGTAGCTATTTTCATTTGCAAACGGAAGAATAAAGCTATCAGTAGTCAGTCCAAGAAAAGTGACTCTCTCTCTCTCTCTCTCTCTGTCCAGACAGGAATGATGTGATGAGGATCTTTATTTTTGGTCGGTTGGTAAGATATATACGTACCAATTTAATATCTCGTGACCCGGATAAAAAGTTCTTTTAAAGTAAAAACATAAAAAAATGAACTACGTTCAATTAGCAAAAAAAAAAAATTATGTCCTTCCTTAATCCCATTCCGAACTTATGGAAATATTCATGAGGCACAAAACGTGAACTGAGAGATGCATATCTCTGCGTATATGGACACTATCGTGGAACTTGCTAGCAATGTATAGTATAGTGCTACTCTAAATTGCATGGGCCTCGAGAGTGTATAGTCTTCTTCTTCTTCTTCCTTCTTCTTCTTCAGGCGTGGATGGATGTCGTATATGTTGCTGTTTGCAGCTTTCACTTTTCTGAGACGTCCTATGGTTCTCATATTACTTCTTCTCACGTCCCCACTTCCCTTTCTCTCTATTATATATATGTGTGTGTGTGTGTGTACCGATGCTCAATCATGCATGCAGATGTAAAATATTGAAAAGAATATATGCTTATACCCATCTCTAGCTAGAGACCAAGAATTATTTTGCTTTTTACAGATGGAAAAGAAAAAAAAAAGGAGAGAAAAATATTATTCACCAATAATGAGTCTTGCGTCCACATCATGAACACAAAATGGAATCCCCGGCCCCTTGTCGATTATTATCTATGGCCTCTTTTATGTCTTTCTCGGAATTTCCCAACAACCACCCACCCACAACTGGGGCGAGATTTCCACAATCGGATTACTCATTAGCGCATTTAAACCCTGCTCGTAAACAGAGAGTGGACATCGATTAACAAATGTACAGGCAAGATCAATCGGCCTTATCGGCAATAACTCATGTTATATGTATGCATATGTGTATACACTAGACGCCAACCAGTGTTATATACATAGTAAAAAATTATCCAAACGGAATTTGCTGGTGATATTGATTCGAGTCCAATTAAAGTAATTATACGTGATTTCTTGTAAAAGTAGATCAACTAAAATTGAGAAGTTTAATATAAATATATAGATTAATTGATTTTATAAATTAAAATAGATAATTTAATGATAGATAAATAGAAATAAAATATATAAAATAGTTAGGAAAGTTGTAATTAAGATTATAAGAGTAATTTACTATTTAATTCTTATGTCTCATTCTTTTAATTAGATAAATTTATATTTGTTAAAGATAAAGCTAGTTATATGCCACAACTTCATATAGGATCATTTGACGGAAAAAATAAATGATATGGTAATTTCGCTAGATAAAAAAATTTATACTAAATTTAAAAAAAAATTAAATTTCATATATAATTAAGATATTAACCCTTCAAATAATGCATATATATATATATAAATGAAAACGCGTATAACGCTTGTCCGCTCAGAATTAGTCTTTTTTTTTTTTAATTTTAGAAGGCAACAGTTTTTCTAGTTGGTAATTATTAAAGACGTCCAAAGAGTCGGTCAATGTCGGCTCAGTGCCCATTTTTATAACTTTTTGCATGAGCTTTAAATTTCATGCAAAAAAAAATTAAAAAGTAATAATCACGAGCCACTGGGAATAAGATATTTTCTTTTGAGTTGGTTCCGTTGGCTAACCTACGCAGTAGGTTAGGTACTGGAAATTGACATGATTAATTCTGGTGACAGCCAAAGTGTGGGATTGGGGCGGACCGGATCTGTGCTCGAACACTGATCGGTGCTGTTGGGATGTGGATCCAAAACCGCATCGGGCAAAGTGGAACTGCGGTTTCCAAGGTACGAAATCCCATGGTTTACAGCGTACGGCACACTCCTAGGATCTCTACTGTCTGCTGGCTGGCTTATGTTGAACAGACTAGCAACAGGAGGTCGGATTAGCTCAGTGGGACTCTAAAACTGTGTCCTGTCAAAATAGGGTGCAGTGAACTGGCGCAGATTTGGTGGTATTCTGGGACTCTTGCGAGGTTACCTGTAAAGATCTGTTACGAGAAATTTTCAAGTGAGTAACACGAACTTACTTGAAACTTGCACGAGTTGAATGCTAAGTTAGATAGCAACGAATGGCTCACATCGGTTGACGGGATCGAAGGCCCGTTCCTTGAGATGGTTGAACCCACCGACAAGGAGCAATCCATAAGAGCTTGATAAGAATTGATTCATAAATTAGCATATGTTTGACCAATCTCTTCTACGGCAAAACGATGTCGCTTTCGAGATAGTGGGGGATGATGGTAATACCCACCCAATACTTGATCCAGCTCGGGCACAAGGTGCGTGGCGCCAGCTCTTCAGCACCTCAAACTTGAAGAAAACATTGAACGAGTCTTCTTGCCGGGCGCTAGAGGTTCCGTGGAGGCTGCAACCGACGCTCATGGACCAGGTCATGGATTGAGCCGTTGATAGGCTAACGGCCAGATGAGTAGTAGACCAGAAATGTTCTCGTCCAGCCGGAGTCCGTCCGAAGTTCGAATACCCGATTGGATTTTCGTCAATAGTGCTAGTGTATCATACCAATGGGCCACATCTGGCCCAAATTATCTAAGGTTGGACCGGAAATTGGACCTAACAAAGAACTTGTCGAGTAGGGAGGGCTACATCATAATATCTTATGCTAAATGTCCCTCCCACTCTTTCCCTCTCTGGATTATACTAAATGCCTCTAATCCAAATATACAGCAGATGATTACAAGTTGGAGCTGCTTAGATGATTGGGACAATTATCTTTCTATATATAGTGATCAACACGTTCTGGAGGGCACGTAGGTGTTCAAGATAATTTGTGGGCATAATCTTTGTGGACATAATCTGAAACAACTTGGGTTAACATTGGACGAGTAGTGGCTGACCATCACCTTGTGCATGGTCATATCTCGTACCTTGAATCTTCTCATCCATCCGTTTAACATGACTCTCTTGAGTTCGAGTTTCACCTGCCAGTGGCAGGAGGATCTTCTCGAGAGGATAAATCTACATCTTGAAGAACTTCTTGTGGGGGGTAATCTGAGAAGAAACCGGGACAAAAAAATGTTCAGTTTTCATCCTTCAATAGAAGGTTACCTTATCTATCTCAACTGATACCGGTAGGAGGATACTGGATGGGTGGAAGCCGCAGCTTCCCACGAGTTCAGCCTTGCCGTACGAAGCAGCCTCGCAGAGGCTTTGAACACGCGCTACAGAACCTCAATGTTGCTGTTTTTGGGAGAGACTGGAGGGTCCATATCTTCCTCAGAGGATGCGGCAGACTTGGAATTGGAAAAGCACACTCCTTATGAGCATGGACCGTGCAGAACTCGCGGCCGCCATAGCAGGAGCCGAAGCCAGTCTCCTTGCAGACGGCACAGTAGAAGGGATCCGTCTTCCTCAACAGCTTGAGCTCATGCTCCGGGAGAATCTCTTGAATATAAGCCATCAGAAAGGAACAAATCATTTGATTTCCGTCCGGATGGAATTCTGTCGCTATCTGAATGGATAGAAATGATGATCAACAAGCAAAAGGAATGAAGCAGTGATGGATAGGAATGTTGAACTGCTGGAAACTTAAACTCAACAGAACAGCATAAGTTTGTTGAAAGGAGAGCCCCGTGAAGATGAATAAATACCTCAGGACTCGGGATATATAACTATACGCAGATGATCTACGCTGAAAGCCTCTCAGAATGACCTACCCATGGCATGTACGGGGATTCTTATCGATCAGGTAGATGAATATAAGATAATACAAAGCTTCAGGGAAGGAAGACTGCGACCACTGCATGAATTCAACTTTCAATAATTTATGCAACTTCTTTGCATTTTGGGTAGTGTTCTGAAGATCACCAAAGTCAAACAGTCAACCCAACTGAAAGAACCCGACCCAACCCGACATACTCAAGGTAAGGTTCGACTGGCCTGCAGTCGTTCGGTCGAATATTGCCAACCAAAAACACCTCACTGAGTCGTGCTTTGCTTCGGAAGACAAAAATGAAAAACAAAGGGGCAATGGGAGCTAGGAAGAACTTAGTACGTGAACCGGGAGCACATAAGCCCAAGAAATACTGGGGCCCGCGGGACCCGCTTCGGCTGTAAGGAAAGGACCGACTCCACACGACAAAGCGCGGGATCCGGCGCGTAAAACGGCTATCTTGCCGACCCGCGCTCTCCCCTCTAGGAAGATCCAACGGTCCAGATTGAATTGATCTCCACGTGATCAGCTCCTCCACTTTCCTCCTCTTCCTCTCCGTTCAAAAGACGAAAGACTCTGCTCTCCCTCCCTCCGTTTCATTTCTCTCATTTACCCACCGCCACCCCCACCCAGTTGCTCTCTCCGCGAGGTCCCCCGCTCTCAGCTCTGCTCGTTGTCTTGCATTTGTGAAGCTTTTTTTTTTTTTTTAATGAATGCGTCTGTGAATCATTCAGTTAAGAAGGCCGACGTCTTGTATTGACATTGTCGTTGGAATCGAATTCTGGCGTCTTAGATACTGCACCGATTGGGGCCACATTCATTCATGCGATTCTGATTTCTATTTTCCTGTTTCCACTCGATTATGGTGAGGATATGGGTTGATGGGCTTCGCTGGATTTTGTGAAAGACGTTAACTTCTCATTGAAGTATGAGCATTTCTTCTGCATCTCCTGTTCCGCAACCCCTTGCCAGTAGAACACGTTGTAGCCTCTAAAATTTTCGAGAATTCAAATTCATCTATACATTATTGCCTTGGGTTCGCAATCTTCAATGGGGAGGGGAAGAAGGAATGGCTGATCGGTTTTATGGAAATTGTGACTGATTCTTCTTCCATGTGGTTAGGTAGAAGATGGCAGAGGCAGATGATATTCAACCGCTCGTTTGCGACAACGGAACGGGAATGGTCAAGGTAAACTAATATGGCTCTTTCCAGCTGAAGCTTCTTGTATTTTCGGTTTGTGATTTTCTTTAGCTCTAATAATGCGATCATGATGCCTTCTTTTTTTTTTTTTCCTGGTATAGGCTGGATTTGCCGGTGATGATGCTCCTCGGGCAGTCTTCCCCAGCATCGTGGGCCGTCCACGACACACAGGTGTGATGGTCGGAATGGGCCAGAAGGACGCATATGTCGGAGATGAGGCACAGTCCAAGCGAGGTATACTGACCTTGAAGTACCCTATCGAGCATGGGATTGTGAGCAACTGGGATGACATGGAGAAGATTTGGCACCACACTTTCTACAATGAGCTCCGTGTTGCCCCAGAGGAGCACCCCGTTCTCCTCACCGAGGCCCCACTCAATCCCAAGGCTAACCGTGAGAAGATGACCCAGATCATGTTTGAGACCTTTAACACCCCTGCAATGTATGTCGCCATTCAGGCTGTTCTTTCCCTTTACGCAAGTGGTCGAACGACCGGTAAGCATTTTCAGTCAAATTGGATGTGATTTGTTTTGTTCAACGGAAATATGAAGAGGACAAAACAAAAGAACATAAATGCATATTACTGGGTTCTATTTTGAACTGAAATGAGTTCTAGGCTTCTCTTGTTGATTAGATTAGTCTTTCTTATTTCAAATTGATTCTTGTATGGTTAAGTCAAGCTCTATAAAGTTGCTGGCCTGGTCCTGAACGCACTGAAATTCATGGAATTGATGATATTTTCAGGTATCGTGTTAGATTCGGGTGATGGTGTGAGTCACACAGTCCCTATCTATGAAGGGTATGCCCTCCCCCATGCAATCCTCCGGCTCGATCTAGCTGGGCGTGACCTCACTGACCACCTGATGAAGATCCTCACTGAGAGGGGTTACTCCTTCACCACCACAGCCGAGCGTGAGATTGTCAGGGACATGAAGGAGAAGCTCGCCTATATCGCCCTTGACTATGAGCAGGAGCTTGAGACTTCAAAGACCAGCTCTGCAGTAGAGAAAAGTTATGAGCTGCCTGATGGACAGGTCATCACCATTGGAGCAGAACGATTCCGCTGCCCAGAGGTCCTGTTCCAGCCCTCGATGATCGGAATGGAGGCTCCAGGGATTCACGAGACCACTTACAACTCCATCATGAAGTGTGATGTTGACATCAGGAAGGATCTGTATGGGAATATCGTGCTCAGTGGTGGGTCCACTATGTTCGCAGGCATTGCTGACAGAATGAGCAAGGAGATCTCTGCACTGGCGCCGAGCAGTATGAAAATTAAGGTTGTCGCCCCACCAGAGAGGAAGTACAGCGTTTGGATCGGAGGCTCAATCCTCGCATCCCTCAGTACCTTCCAGCAGGTTTGTTCATTTTATATTACATTGTCCTACTTTATGTTGAGCTTTTACAAGTGTTTGGTTGCTACCCTGGTCTGCTGCGATGCAACTGGAAACCAAATGTAAGCCATTCCTTTCCCATGCAATTCCATCATATCAAACGTGCCATTAAATCAGCTAGCCAGTGATCATTCAAAGTTTTAGATCAGATGGCGAGTGACGGTTCAAAATTTATATGATTAACCAAAGCATGTTCTGATGGAGGGATTTGTTTTTCGTGGTACAGATGTGGATTGCAAAGGCGGAGTACGACGAGTCAGGACCATCTATCGTGCATCGGAAGTGCTTCTGACGTCCATATTTTGAAAATAAACCTTTTGAGGAACGAAACTTCAGAAAGATGTGCCCGTTTAGCAGCTCTTCCTTTCTAGCTCCTGTTATCCCTCTGTTGTTCTCATTGGGACTGATGATTCTTTTATGATGAGGCAAGGAGTCCATTGCCAAAAGATTGGCTCAGGTTTTCGATTCCAAATTCCACTGAGAAATTTTCCGACTGTTTAACCATGAAGCTATCTGATGAAGTATTGATGTCGTCATTGTAATGAGATTATCAAATGGATTTCCATGTTAATCCAGCATCTTCTTATTTCCACTTTATCGACTTGTTATGGTATGGATACAATAATAGTCACCTAGATGGCAACAGGTATCTCGGATTCTGTGTAATCCACTGGGCATGAGAAATGGTCAATGAACAAGCAATATGCCAAGGTTCCTTATTGTTACCGACCGTAGCTGGTTGGAAACCTATGAGATTGCCATATCGAAATAGAATCATCCAATTTTATATGGCTATTACCACTCCATGCTATCCTACTGAACATGATGTTTTTTCCATGGCAACACTGGAGACAGTTATAGACTTTATGGTAAACTGTAATAGGAACTATATGATCATTTACTTCTCTTTCTCAAGCACTCGCAAAAGGGAATTCCACCATACAGGAAAAGGCAAGAACAAAATCTCTGCTGTAATTTTTTAACTGTAATGGGTTTTGTATAATACCTTTATGGGAAAAGCAAACCTAATTGATTTTTTTCGGAAGAAGGGACTCTGCACTGCAAAGCTCATTATTGCAGAAAGGATGATCTTCGGTTTCTGCCATATGCTTCACATTCTCATCTTTCCTTTCTGGTACTGAACAGTTATTCCCTTCTCTGCAGACCACCACCTCCAAGCTTGAGACCAATAGCTCATCTTCCTCATTGTAAGCATTGCCATGAGACTTCCATCCTCCGTACATTTCCCTTGTTGAAGAGTTTTCAAAGTCTACATCCAATGAGCATGGCCGCTGGCCAAAGCTCCCGAACCTTCAATTCCTCGAGTCAGCTTCCGAGCCTTTCTGCGCTCCTCCTGCCAAAACTTCTCATCTTCAAGCAGGTTCAGTACTCTTTCTGATAGTCTCTGGATGCTCAATCCCCATGTGAAAATGCAAAAGACAGGTAAATACATAAATCAAAAGACAGAACTAAATATCTGGAAGCAGACTTTCACATTCTCAGCCTACTCTCATTTGAGAAAAATGTAAGCAGAGTTACCCTTTGTCGTCTATGAACTGAAATTGTTTCATCTCCTTGATAATGTCTTTATCGTCCTGAAACTCATCTACTGCACTCTGGGGTCCATGAGTTAGAAGATCTTCCAACAGTATTAGAGCATTGTATGAAGCCCTCCAGTTCTTTCGGTCAAATTGCACCAATTTGTACACACACACACACACACATGTATAAGATTCAAATTATCAGTCAAATGGATTTGGCGGACGAGAGCCTACTTAATTCTGATATTCGTCAGACTGATGAGAACATCAGATCATTTCGATTAATCTGACCAGACCACACTTCATTTGGCCGAAGAGCACGCTGTGCAACCTGACTATGACCTCCCCTTGCAACACTACACCATGAATTCACTTGTTGTCTCGTAACATACAGGATGTGAGGCCCATCGCAATGCAGTCATATGAAGAAGATATATATGCAGTTCCATGAGAAGTAGAATTCAATAATCTGTTCGATTGATTCCAGAGATATTCCATACAAATACGCGGTTGGATGCTACAGAATTAGGAGAAAACTGACTCTGTGGTGTGTACAAATTGACAACCCCTGACGACGTCACAAACTCTTGTACTGGACAGACCAAAATCATAAGACGATAAAGTATCCTTAATTGTAATCTATGAATGGATGATTAAATTATACAGGGGATGTTACAGATCCCCCGTTGGAAAAGCTCTCCTTGCAGACATCCCTATGTTCTTGGGCTCCTTTCTGATCATCTCACTGGTAAACACACGCACCGTGGCCTGCAGCAAGCCAACAATGTCCATTGGATTTGGATTAAAATCTTATTTTTTGCAAAGAGAAAAAAAATGTTAGAGTAATGAAGTAGTAGATCAATTCCAACCAACTGATTTCTAAACACTAGGTGTAAATATCGAAACAGAAAGAAAAATGAAGTGATTCCCCATAATTTCTCTCAAAGGCTTACTTGGGTTAGTAGAAGTGAGCATTCCGGTGCCGGCGAAATCGCAGTTGTAAGGGAAGAGGCCCTTCGTCTGGTAGTAGGAGTTCATGAGGAAGGAGGCGTGGGACCGCAAATTGTTAGGCTGGAAGCAAGAGCCACCGGTCTGCACCGGCCGGCAGTCGATGCCCTGGCCGCAGATGTAGTTTATGTTCGACTGAAGCGCCTGCTCGCTCACTCCCTGTTTCGGGACACACCACTGCTTCCCTGGTCTCGGTACTGGCGCAGACCCTCCACTGCCGCCACGGCCCGGAGCCGGTCTTGCTGGTCTTCCTGATCTCCCCTGTCCTCGGGGCAGCTTTACGACAAATTGGCCATGGATTGGATATGTTAGTCCGAGAGAGTGTCAATGGAACTAACTGGAATATCATCTAGGCAAGTACCTGCTCATTGCGGAGGATACCGATGTGGTAAACCGGTGAGAAATTCGGCCAGAAGAGGCCAAAATTCCTCTCTGCGAGGGGACCCTGCTTCTGGTTCTCGTTAAACAGGGCGAAGATGTAGGTCTCGAACCTCCGGTTTGGCATCAGTGGGGTGCCCCTCTTCGACTGGACGTGCCTCAGCAGGCCTCCATTGAAGTCGATGGCATTCTGCATGCCCGGCGCGAGGCCGGCATCGCCAAGAGAGGCCCATCCGGTCTCACCGACAGCGATCCCCACATCCCCGTAGCCGTAGGCCCTCATCGCCATGTAGACAGCGTCGAGCAGGACATCGTACATGTTTGCGTAGAGCTTCCGGGTGGCCCTGTCGTAGAGTCCCCGGTTGCGCTTGAACAGGAAGAAGTTGGCCCTGTCGGGGGTGTAGGCGAAGTACGGGTAAGGATTGACCATGAAGGGCGACTTGGTCTCCCGGTGGAACTGGAGCAGCGGCCTGAGCACCCTCTCATAGCCAGCCCGGAACCGGCACCGGCTCGGTGGCTCGGAGTTCTCGATGATGCCCAGGGAGTGTGCTGTTGAGACCTGACAAAACATTAGAAACGAAAACCATCATCCTGCAACCTTCTAGGCTAAAGCTTTTTTAGATATATTCAGAACTTGTATCTGCTCATTCCACGAGGTTCTCGAACCGCTTGATCGGCACGTATCAATGGAAACGAATGGAATTGATTTGATTGTATAAAATGCAACCAGTGACGCCCACTTTTAGTTTTAGTTTTAGTTTCCACACGCTTGCCTTTCGTCTGATTACCAAAATGGAATGAGAAGACTCCGGCAAGATGAATCACCTGAATACTCTTGAAACCGGCAAGGTTGAGAGCGTCTCGGAGGGTCCTCATAGCTGGGACGAGGTTCGAGATGAGCTCCTCGCCTCCCCAGTGCAATATCTCATTGCCGACGAGGACCCTGATGATCCTCGTCTGCGGGTAGAAGGGTGCAATGTTATTGGCGACCCACTGGCGAGCAAAGGCGATCTGCGTGAGGGCGGGGATGTCACCATTGCCGGCGGTGATGGTGAGGGCTATCCCGGTGTTCGCGAAGGCGCGGATAATATCCGGGTTGGTATCGTAGATTTTGACGCGGTTGATGATCGTCTGTGTCTTGATGAAGTCGGCAACCTGGGCAGGCGGAGGGAGGTTGTCCCCGAGGGTGCCATAGTTGACGCCGATGGCTGAGACGGTCGTGAGCTGAAGGAGGACGGCGGACGGGAGGAGGAGGAGGAGGAGGAGGCGGCGACGGCCACCTGATGGTGGTCTTCCGGTAGATGTGGCCATTTTTTTGTTTACTTTTCTTCCGGGTTAAAGAATAGATGGCAAGAACGGTAAAGAGGCTGAAGAGGCAATAGTGGAAGGGGAATGAATATACATACGTGTAGAGAGAGCACAAATCGGAAATGGAAATGTCAATGTCGGGGGGTGGAGATAGATGATTGGAGCGATTCCGTTGAACTAGTACCCCATTTTTATCTCGATCTGAACCAATCCTTGTACGGACACGGATGTCTGATCTGCACCGGACTCGGCAAACTCGGAGACGCCGCAGCTTGAGATGCGATGCGGTGGGTAGAGTGCGACCGCCCACGGATGGATACCCTCCGCAACGCTCGGGTATCGAGACTCCTTAAAAGAAGCACTCGATGAGGTTCGAGAAATGTCTCGTGATTTTCCTATTGTGAGGCTTTAATGGTTCGTACAGCGGGAGGAGGAGGGTGAAAACGCGGTGGGCGGTCGTAAATGGCTGCCTTTTTTCATGCGCAGGGAATCCAAAGCTCCTACGAGCGGCGTAGAGTCCGACAAAGGAAAAGGATAAGGTTCCCTTCTTCTTGCTTTTCTTCCCTCCCCGTCAAAAGCCGTGTCCACCTTTCCCTCCCCTTTGGACAGACACCATACCTAGGCGCGTAGTAACTTCCTCTAGAGATCAGCAATCAACACCAATACCGCGTCGGCTGAGTGGTCTGACTTCCACGACGGTGGAAATTCATGATCTGATAACCCATTATATCTCTCGACACAAGAGTTAACGCATGCTTCAAAAATATAATTGACCCATAATTTCCGATTGATTTGGTTCCAAAAGCTGCAGAAGGACGAGACCAATCTCGTCGGATGTCTCGGCGGGCATATATGAAAGGTCTTCAGAATCTTTGCCTGGGTCCCCTCCCCAAAATATGAGGGTTGCACTTTAGGCTCCATCACAGCGAGGGTCTTAGTGGACGCCAGTATATTTACAGGGGATTGCAGGGGGAGTAATTCCCGACTCCACCAGGCTTTGAAGAATAGAATCTTTTTCCTAATTTACGGGTAAAGTCGAATTCATGGGAATACTTTCTGTAGTTGACGAACTTTCTTGTGTATAGCTTTGACAGGAACACGATACATCAATTCTCCGAGTAACAAAATAAGGATCTCATCATGTGTCATAAATCTCAGCAGCCAGTACCAGAATGCGGAACGGATCAATGTTTGATGTTATCTGTCCATCCATAGTCCTGATTAGAATAGCAGTAACTAATATTGTTAATATTAGTTAAAACAGGCGGTCAGGCTTATTTAAGACCGTCCTAGAATCGTTTGGCCCTATTATGATTCAATCCGTTTGCTTAACGAACCGATCAAGTTAGATTATAATTCAAATATATATAAATCGGTCTAAAACTATTTATAAGCAATAGTTCATCTTTTCTTTCTTTCTTTTTAAAATATTTTAAATAATTTTTATTTTTTTAATTTTAAAATTAATCTAACAAAATCCATAACGGTCTAGGCTGATTTTGCATGGTTTCGGGCCGATTCAGAATGATAGCAGTTCGGGTTAGTTACAATTCAATATGTCTATATTTCTGACCTAATTTATAATTGCCTCTCAACCTAATAAGAGTGGTTATAAATCGGGTTATGAGCAGCCCATGCTGGTTCCGAGTTTGGAAGGTCCACTTTCGGGGTCAGCTCGCCCCATTTAACATCTCTAGCAGCAGCAGCATGGAACATCAAATCCCTCTGCAGATTCAGTTATATATTCAACAGGGAACAACAGCAGAAATAAGCTGAAGTTGCAACTGTAGTGACCAAAACACAGATATCAAATAATTCATGTATAAATCCTCGTTTCCCATATTGTTCTATTGACTTAACATGTCTGAGAATTCCAAACAATAACAAAGGCAAAATGAAACACCCAAGTACAACAGATCCAAAGCTGACACCGCAAAATTTCCCACCTCAACAAAATAAAGAGGTAAGGATTACATTCAGAAATTAATGACACTCAAATGAAAGAAAGGAACAAACAAACAAACAAAGTAAACCAAAACCAGCACCCCCTCGAGTATATTCTTCTAACTCCTTTCATCCTATAGAACTTTGAAAAAGGAACTGTGTATACGAGAAGCTCTCGAATTCTTATCAGGCATATTATTACTATGTTACTTGTGCAATGCATGGAACTACCGTCATCCATTTGGAGTCCGCACTTATTTAGCTTCCCAGGAATAAAAAGAAGTAATCCAAAATGAAAAGCCGCAATAGAAGTCCAATCTCTAATAACAAGTAAAAGCCGCAATACCCTGTATGATAATTTCCTTCTTTAAGGAGTTCTGAAATAAGAGTACCTCCGCCTCTCAAACTTCATTCTTCTTCTGTTGTTACTCTCGCCTTTCTTGGGCTTTAATAGCCGCTCCGCTTCAATCTCAGACAAGAGAGCAGAGTGCAACATCTTCAAATGTCCCCTGCACCACATGTGGTCAGAGATGTTTGCGCTGAGGATGTTTTCCCTATCTGGAGTTAGCTGCCTCGTGCATGGAGAATGCCACTTCGCCTGCAAGTAAGCAAGAGATCTCCATGGAGGAAGAGGCATTGAGTTCTGTTTCAGAGAAAATCTAGCAGCTTCAGCCATTACTTGGAGGAACTGATTCAGCCTTGACAGTGACCCTACATATATGACTGGAAGAGATTTCAAGATTCTATTGTAGGGTGCAACCGCTCTTGCTATTTCAAAGTGGCTTTGGAAGTCAATATCGATGATCAGTCGATCAGTGGTCCCGGATTTGGTCACATGGACAACATCGATATATTCGTGATCACCTAAAAGAAATGGAAATGAATCAAGGAATTAATGTAATAGTGGTATGAATCTAAAACTGACATCTCATAATAGCACAAAGGTACATAATATAAAAGCAGTAAAGTGTATTGAAGCATGACTTTCTGGCACGTGCAATAAACAAGAAAGAAATGTATTGGATAGACTAGCAAAGGACGAGGATTGAAGGAGAACAATTTTCTAAAGTATAGTTCGATCAAATAGTGTAGATCTTGAGTAGTTATGAAATGATTATTATGAAAGATTCACTTGCCTAAAGTCATATTACTATGATAATGAGGTACCTCCCCGCACCCAACAGTAGTTCATTCTCAATGGGTAGCATTCTCAGGAAGTGTATTTCCAGTCAGGGTCATGCAGAAAAGAAAATACAAAAACAAAAGTTTTAAAAAGACATTGGTATGAAGAAATGCCTAATCAAGTCACACATGAATATCAGATGATGTTACAAACAAGATGTCTGTGCTGCACAAATGCTTACCTCCAGGAACCTTGCCCTTGCCTGGCCACCTAGATGAACATACAGCAGCATCATATCCTGAAAGTCTTAGAAGCTTTACCAAAGTAAACCTGATACAGCTTGCATTACATGGTCCTGCCTTGATGGATGATAGATCTATCTCATTGATAGAAAGTAAGACAGAATGAACAGCTGACTGTAGATCTCTCTCGTGCTCATCCAAAATGCGCTTATGGAACTGCAACAGCATTGCAAAACCTTTTAAGCTAGATCTCGCTTTCAAAATGACAAGAAGGGAAAAAACATAAATTAAAGGAATCATATGAGCAAAGAGATTGTGGAGGCACTAATGAGAGAGAGAGCTGCTCAGGTATGGATCATGATCATATCATCTTCAGTTAGATCCAGATTTGACTCATTTGTAATATTGTGCTGACCATAGATGTCTACTAGAGCCTAATTCTTATTTACATTCAACATATTTCTCAAGAAACCCAGCTACAACCTCACCTTTTCATTATTATCCTACCAACAATATTGAGCACAAAGATCCCATTCTTCTGGACTTGATGTAAATTTAAAGCTAAATTGCCGATGATCTAGCAAAGGATGATCAAAGTACAATAATGCAAGGAACAGCTTGACGGTAATTGAAATTTCACACACACACACACACACACACACATATATGGGAACCCTCTGCAAGCATCAGCTATCACAAGCTCATTCCAAAAAATGTAAGTATTAGCAATAATCCAAATCTATCTCCGTTTAGATCTCATAATTTGTTGATAGACGCAGGGAAAGTTTACCACTACCACATTTATTCCTTCAACCAGGCTAAAAATAAACATCAACCTCTTCCTTAACAGATACCAAAAGCAATTGAAAAGAACAGTAGATCGGGTTTAATTCACCCCATGTTAGATTCGATCAAAACTTACATAAGTGGAGGGTTATTTCCCTCTTAAGCGAAAAACGAAGATTGCACAAAATCCGCTCACTGGAAAACTTAAGTGGAAAGTAATAATAGTGAGGCTACCCATCAGCTCTAGTCAAGGGAGACTTGTTTCGGATTCCCCGCTATTTCTCAAGCTCACCAGCTAAAGAATTATCATCCACATACAAACAAAAGCGGAACGAAACCGAAACATATAACAAGGAGAAAAAAATAAAGGATCAAACTTTCCACAAATACATATCAGATCATAAAACAACTGAAGGATTATCACATAATTAATCATTTACCGAGATATTATCGGCGAGCTGAGCGAGGTCGCAGAACCCTGAGTCGCTGTCGCTGCTGCACCAGGAGTCCCTTCCCCCGCTCCCGTCGTTCTCCAGAAAATTGCTAACCATCACCGCCAAGTCATGCTCACTCTCATGGCTAAAACCCCCTCCAATTTGGCCTAATCCTCCAAATTTCAATAGGAAATTGTTCCCCGAAGCTGCGCAAACCGTGCAATCCATCAGCACGGCTTCAGAAAAGGATCAGATCACAGAGCTTTCTCCTTCACCCTCCTCTCCTCACAGTTTATACACGAAACCCACCAAATGTTGAATTTCAGCAACAATTTCGAAGATTTGCTCGAAACCCATACACTTAGCCAATACCTGGTTCCAAATTATAAGAAAATTTCTTTTACTTGGAGATATCCAGATAAAGTTCCGACTCGGGTGGTTTACAGAATGTTCTCTCAACAATTTCAGAGAGGATTAGACGATCGAATTGGCCTTTCAAATCCCTAGCTCGAACGACCTTCCCTTGAAGGGTAAAAGTTCAAGAGACGGTCATAATCGATACCCGGCCGCCGCTAGACATCACGGAAATTTCTGAAAATCGACGCGATGCAGATCATTTCACAACTGCTTTAACTAATTCATGAAGCAGAGAAGGCAGATTTCGATTCGATCCACGGGGAAAGAAGGGAAGAGAAGGGGGAGAGAGGGAGAGGACAAGAGAGGAAAGGCCTGTTCTTCCTCGCCAGCTACAGAAACCAAGAGGAAAGGAAATGAGAAAAGGAGCAATTGCAAGGTGGCAAAAGTGGGGAAGATCATATAGAAAGCGTGAGGGGATACGAAATGACGATTCTACCCTCGAGCGGGCGGTTTCGCTGGTGCGGACCGAAGATCTCGAGGACTGTGGATAAGGTGAAATTGAGGTAGAATGGGAAGCATGCATATTCTTGGGGTTGGTACAGGCAGTCGCTCGGGGTAGAGGGTCATTTGGGCTCCCAATCATGTATTTTGTTCATTTATGAATTTGAAAACCCATTTATGTTAATTCGTGATTAATTAACATTTTTTCATATTATAAAATAAGTCCAAAATTTAAATAAATAAATAAAATTAAGAAGGAATGATAAGCTGGATAACAAATATCGAATTTAGAGCACTTTAAATTAAATTACAGATTAAGAGTACATACTCGGCGGCCAATTAGTCAAGTTCAAAAACTCGAGAGCGAGAGGTATCGGGGGCAATCAGGTCAATTCGAGGAGGGGTTTGTCCATTTTGGGAGACTTGGGGACCAAGTAATCAAGCAAAAAAAATCGAAACTTGGAAAATGTGGGGAGGGAGAGAGAGAGAGAGAGAGAGAGAGAGAGAGAGAGAGAGGAGCCATAATACATATGGAAGGTGACGTGAGTCACACGGAGATTGCCATCCTTACGTCACACGTCTATTCACACTAACTGACCAATGAGTGGTTTTTCCTATAATAAAAAATATTCATTTTTCCTTCACATTTCATAAGGATGAAATTTCGACTCATTTAAGCACCCAAATGCAAACCGATTAATTAGTTTTTATTTTTGTTAAATTTTATAAATAAAAAAATATGTTAAATTTTTTTTTATAAATAAATTATTCGACTTAACTAAATGAGTAAAATATTTAATAATTTCTGGTAAATAAAATAGAAAAGCAGCAAAATTCCCCTTTTATCAGCCCGATCGTTAGCATTACATGCATAGAATTGTTTGTCATTGTTTTTTATTTGGAAGAAACAGTAACTGAAGTCATAAATTCCGATAGTAAGGTTACTCCAAATCATATTTTTTAAAATTGGACCGTATTAGAAATCAGTTAAGGTACGAGTTCATGGATCAAACCATATATTTAATAAATAATTATAATAATATATAATTAATTATTATAAATTAAAATATCATATACTAATATAAATTTATGCTTTAAATTTTAAAATATCTACCATAATATACAAGTTTAACAAAAATAAATGAATTTAAGTCTAATAAAAACGAAATGTAATATTAACGTTCTTTTTTTAATTAGATATAAAAGGTTGATGATGTTTTTTAAATATTTTTTAACTCACTCCGATTCAACCGTATAGAACCTAAAGCTAGCCGGTTTAGATGAATTTGACCATATTCATAGAGTATATTTGAATTAATTAAATAAATGAAGCAAGTAGGCTACCCAATTCATTGTCAAATGAATCCGACCAGCTAGCACGGCCTGATGTTAAAATGTATGCTCCGGACACTTGAATTTTTGGTTCAAGGGGATATATTGACTGGATAGATGTTCATGAAGTCCTGTGTGGGTAAACAAAATAGGATTTAATTATTAAAAATAAAATATATTTAATAGTATATTAGAGCAGTATCATCGCATATTTATTTGAATTGACGAATCACACATTCAGACGCGATCATGATAAGATGGGCCCACTTAAAAGTGAACATCCTGGCAACTGACTCTACAGTGACAAAATATTGAGCGTCCAAGTAAAGAGATTACTTCTTAAGCGGTATGTATATATATATATATATTCTTGCAGCAGTTAGACATAATTATCCATGGACGACCAACACATTTACATAGAAACCGCGATCAGTGTCGTGAGTAATCACGACGAAACCGGGCAACCGAAGAAAAATTCTTCCTTAACTTCTGTTTGAAAGACCAATGAACCATTGGTTATTGTATTATTATTATTATTATTATTATTACTGCTACTTGTGCACAAGAAAAAGACGCACCAATATGAAAAGTAAAAGATTAATTTAGAATTTTACTACTAATTTCTTTATTAAATTCTTAAATGAGTAATTTAAAAATTAAATCTCAAATTGGAAGGGTCAATGAGAATTTTTTTATAGATCTCAGTCCAACCGTTAATTAATTTTGAGATATAATTCGACTGGTCAGAGGATATTATACTGTGCAAATAAAAAAATATGAAAGAAAAATTAGCAATTTGAAGGTGTTAAAGGGGAATCTTAAGGAGGTGCAAACTAGAGGAACGTTAAAGTTGACGATGAGTTTCAATTCGGGTCGGGCTTCCGATAAAAGTCATTATCATGCAAATTTTAATATTTTCCTAGTACTAGCTACTGTCCACTAAAATTCTAAATGCTAGAGGGCAGGTATATAAATACATTTATTATTGAGTGGGACCCAGCGCCATCCTCTGCCTATCTCCCAGTGAAGTGGGCCCCAGCCAACTAACTGGTCCATAAACTATTTGGATGATTTTTTTTTTAAATGCATATGAATTATCTAAATGTGAGGCAGTGGAGAATGTGGGGCCCGTGGTGTGGGACCCACGGGTCGGTAACAGTGCCTTTCGTTTCCGCTTCACATGCCTGGGAATAAGTTGGGGGACGGGAACAAACTGGCTGACAGCCGTCTGATGCGTGGTGGAACCAAACAACCCCTCCCTTTAGTTGCCGGAATTCTTTCCCGTTCGAGTCATAAATGTCCTCCCCCCTCGGCTCCCCCCATTTTCCGTTTTATTTTTTTTATCCACTTAGAATTAAATTAATAATTTTTTATTATATTTTAAATAAATAATTTAATAGTTAAATTTTAAATTAAGAAAATCGATGAAAATTTTTCTATGTATCTCAATTCGATCGTAAATTAATTTCAATATATATTTTGATTATATCAGAAATACTGATATAAAAAACTCAACTCCGCCTTCTTCCCTCTCTTTCCATCCGTACATACAAGGAATACAAGTAATGAACGCAGGTTAAACGATTAAATATTTCATATGTATTATATAGTGAACCCGTTGTATAGAATTACAACTATATTTTTTAACGTTGTTTTCTTAATTTAAAAAATTAAAAATATTTAAGAAAAACAAACAAATTCTCATTTCATTAGTTATCACGTACTAAATATGAGCTCCTAAGCGCGGTCGGCCAATTAATGGGCTTTTCGGGAATCCGGTGGTCACGCTTCTATACGGAGAATGCGGGTCCCCCACACCCAACCCCGCAAGGCCAAGCCTTATCATCATCGTCATCTTCTCCGTCTTCCTCTCGCTGGTTCAACTTCACGTGGGGGTGGAGACGCGCTCCAGCACAGTGACAGGACACGCAGACTTCTTATCCACTCACGAGTTCTCTTCTCTCTCTCTCTCTCTCTTTTTTTTCCTCTCCCTCTTTTGGGTGGTACCTACCCCATCTCCTCGACTCCTTCCAAGATTCGAAAATGTTAATGAACGGCACGATTTATGTTTCCATGACAATGGTTGGTACTCGTTAAATGCCAATACCAGGGGCACTGTTGCACACACCATTCACCGAGGCTTTAATTCAGTATTTTCCTGTTCTCTCAACCCTCACCCAGCCGTCTGTCGTATTCACTTTGCATAAGAAACCAACTTTGCCAGTAGGACTAGTGGGGGGGACAGGTCAAGAGATTAAAGCGCTCGCAGAGAGTTCTTCTTCTTCTTCAGAACTGGCGATACTTCCATGCGTAGGGTAAGGAGGGGAATTATTGATTGCTTTCCCCTGACAGTTGGGACTACTAATCGCTTAAAGAAGTGAAAGTGGTGTTTGTTGGCCTGTGGAGGAGTGGGGTGTGTTAGGCGGCTTGAAATAGTGGAGGTTGAACTACTAATTCTTGTCGTGGGAGGAATCGACGAGTTCCCCCTTAGCTCCCTTTGCACCGTCGCCATCGCCTTACCCCGTCTCCTAACTTCTATATCCATCTCTCTCTCTCTCTCTCTCTTTTCTTGGTCGAAAGTAGACACCGGCAATTCTATTACACTGTCAAATGCAAACCTCCAAATAAATAATACTAGATTTGAAATAATAATATCACTTAAATATCCGTAACTATAAGTTGTGATAAGATTTTTCATGTTGCCTCAGTGTTATGCTCCTCCTGTAATGAATTTTTTTTATAATGGAAAAAAAGGATTAATTTTCTTAATATAATATTTCTTCCTAATTATACAAATGGATCTTTCAAATGTAATTTTTTATGCCCAGATTGAGGACATCTTCTACCAATAAGCAATTTCAAATTGAGGGGGCAAATTTTGTTTAATGTATAATAGATAAACTAAGAGGAAGGGGGGAATCTGTGAGCTCTCCCATTCACCAACCGGCCCCGTTCTCATATGCCCAGTTTAAAAATCGAACATTTCCTCTTCTCTAATCATTTTGATACGGACGTATTAATTTATGATTACAATATAATCATCCGAGTTCTAAGAAAATTCATATTCTATTACTCCCCAAAACCTTTTTACCATCTCCGACGCTGGCCAACGGTCATGTTGGTGGTGTTCATAGCTCCGGGGCGGGGGTGGTGGGGTGTTTGAGGGGGATGCGCGGGTGTGCAAAGGAAGTTCATGGAGAATAATGCAGACGAAATCAGCATCAAGAAGATCACCACCAAGGTGGAATATCCAACCCCACAAAAGCAAAAAAAAGAAAGAAACTGGGCGCCGGCAGTGGATCCGGATCCTGAAAATCTAGCATTCATATTCCAATCCAGAAAGCAGATTTTCTTTTCTTTTTATTTATTTTTTGTTTAATCAATCATCAATCGAACAATTGATATGAGTAGATTATGAGAGTGAAAAAGACACAGATGCAGGAGTACATAATTTCTTGCTGGAACAGCCCTGTAGCATTGTAAGCATTGGCAGACAGGTGGGATCACTGCCAGCCCAACATCGTCCATGGAGCAGGGGAGTGAATGATTATAATGCGTGAAGACGACAAAATCTCTCATAATGCACAATATACCCTCTGATTGATTTGAGCAGCATCATGTGCCTGGGCAGATGAGGATGGAGGAAGTCACTGCTCAACGTAGGAAAACACCAGAACAGCTTCTATTTCTGGTTCAACTGCATTTGACCGTCTTCAGGGTTCAAACCAAACTCTAGGGTGGAGCGACCCTGCTTGCATGAACTCATTTGACCGAACCTGAAGGACTGGGATATTAACTTGCTGAATCCGAAGCAATTCCTGCGATTCATCAAGAGAAGAAACAGTGAAAACCACAAGTTAACTTTCGATTTGGAAACTGAAAAAGGATTCATGACCATTATCAAACGAAGTCTTCACAATGGGCTGCTGCAGCAGATGACGATTCCAATGAGAAGGCAAGGTCCTACGAGTTTGTGTGCAAATCCAATTTCCAGCTCGATTGGCCTTCCTTGCCTGACTATCCAAACATTGCAACTAACTAAAGCAACGCACCAGGTCAGGCCACAGATTTTTGTCTCGTGTGAATGTTTTAGATCTTAAACTCAACAGGACAAAAAGGGATACGTGTCCAGATAATGCAAAATAATTTGCTTCATGGTCAAGAAACTGTTGATGAGATTGCAGTTCACATATATAAAAGAAGACTGTACAGCAAAAGACCAGCATGTTATACGGGATACTCGGTCTAGACCACCGAGATACTGGGGGACACAAGGTCGTGTTAGACCACCGAATCCCTAAAAGCAAGAGAATCATGCCCTTTCATGAAAAATAAAGATCGAGAAGACAGTGAGAGAAAGTTGCAACAGATCTCTCAGGATGCAACTGTTTTGTTATCCCCAATCTACATTTCTGCTCTCTTTAGTCCCTTAGTCCCTCTCAAAATCTTGGTCTCCTTGTAAGGTGGGAAGGCCCCATGACATCTTCAATGGCAGAAGCAGATTCCCGTTCAGTATCATGTTCATTCATCAGAGATAACTGCACATGCAAAGGTTCAACCTACCCGCTCCTCTCAAAGCTCTGGACTTTGTCCCCTCAAACCATGAGCAGCGAAAATATAGGTCGCACGGAAGTTGAATTGATTGATTTGCGACAAGATGATTCAAGTTCAGATTGTTGCTTAACCTGATGAGCTTGTGAAGGGTTTGTGGCCCAGAGCAGAACGGATCAAGGGCCCATTACAGATGAGGAGGCTGGAGCGGGATGAAGAAGAGAATCGAGAATGGAGGCTGGCGACTGTTGAAAAAAATCTATCTGGAGTGAGTATTACGTGGGCTCAGTTTAGCCCCCAACCATCCCTTGCACTCTATCCGCTTATCAACCCTTGAATTCTGAACGAACGCCGCGACCTCCAAGAAGCCGTGGGCGTGGGTCACACCGCAAAAACTGTGAGCCACCATACAACCTAAATATACCGGCCTGCAAATTGACAAAATCGCCCCTCTCTTCCCTTGACCCTAGGAGATGCCACGCGCGTCCCATGTCGTATCCCGCGAGCCCAATAACGTCATTTAAAATCAAAATGGTAATTAACATTAAGCATGAAATTGACGATAATGCCCACGAGAAAGCAGTACATAGACTGGCCGCCCCCTCCATCTGTCTCTCAGATAGCGGAGCCCTGACCAAGCACTTTCGGAGGAGCCAGAACAAGTTCAGTCACTGTGAGATATGGCGAGAAAGTTCTTCGTCGGTGGGAACTGGAAATGCGTACGTCTCCGATCTGTGATCTGTGGTTCCTCTTCGGTTACCGATTAGATTGCTGGCATAGTCTTTGCTCGTCGCGTAGTTATTTGATCTGTTTGATTGCCGGGATAACATTCATTACTGTGACGGATCAGCTCATTTTTAAGCGTTTATGAGCTGATCTACTCTCATATAAAGTTTGATTGGCTGTACTCTGGTTTCCTGAGATTTGTGATCATTTACTTTCTTGTGTCATGTTTGTTTTGATGGTCGATGGATGATGTTGATTTCGATGTTTAAGCAGATTTATCATGTAGGGACAGCATTTCAGAAAATAGCTGTTGAGCTAAACCTGGGATAATTTAGGATTGTAAATCTATCTGTTGAAGCGTTGAGCTCTCCTGTCTGTTAGGAAGATGTAGCTGTATGACGTAGGTATTAATCTTTTTTCTTTCTATCATGTTAACACTGAAAAACATGCACTGTCATTGTTGTATGTCGATGCCGGTCCAAATCATATATGAAAAGTTTGTTGGTTTCAAATCAATTGATGTATATGCAGAATGGAACCACTGAAGAGGTAAAGAAGATTGTAGCTACACTCAATGAAGGCCAAGTGCCATCTCAGGATGTTGTTGGTAAGTGAAGCAGTCAACTTTGCTCGTCTTTTCTTCATCATTCTTTGTAATGCTTCCATGTCATGTATTCAGCATTACATGTATCTCTTGGAGCTTTAGATGTGGCATAGATTCATTTCTAGTTTAATTGTTCTTTTTATGTGGTGATATTTCCCATGAAAATATTATTGATATTAATTTGTCAATCACCTAAGGTGATTCTCTGTTAAGCTGACCACTTTTTTTCCCGTTTGCTTTTCTTTAGTTATGCTTTTCTTTTTGTGTCAAGTTCTGAATAATTGTGTATTATTTCAAGTTCAACAAATCGGTCTTATTCACACCTATGTCATAATTTTTTTCAGAGGTTGTAGTGAGCCCTTCTTTCGTGTTCCTTCCTTTGGTGAAGAGTTCACTGAGGCCTGATTTTCATGTCTCTGCACAAAACTGCTGGGTCAAAAAGGGAGGTGCTTACACTGGTGAAGTAAGGTATGGTATTGTTAGTTTTTTTTTTTTGGGAGGTATACGCTATTGTTATCGTTGTCTTGCTCACAGCACCGCACATTATTTAGTAGTTTGTCTTAAGGATATGTGTGATAACCATTCAGATGAGAACGTTTAGTACTTGGGATCCTTCTTACCAATTAAGCTTGGATGGGGAATTATGGTTTCCTCAAGTAGGGATTGAGTATTTCCATGATGGCCTTCTTCGTGGATGATTTGACTGGATATTTAAATTTGTTTGTTTATGATATTGCATTCCACGATGTGCTAATTTCTGGTACATGTATTGTTTGCTCAGATGCTTGCCATGATGCAAATCATAATGTCACATTGCAACCAATTTATCAAGTTATGATAAGGATTTTGACAATATATGATTCTAGTTGCATCACTTCTTACCACTTCAGTAGATCATAATTCCAATACATTTTACTGTACTTTGTGTGTGCATGATGTGCATGCTCATCATGCGGAAAATATTTTATAAACTTGATATGATAATCCCTACGTAGTTTGAATGAATTTTGTATGTGCATGCTCTTCATGCAGCAGAGATGTTATAAGCTTTTACTCTGTATTACCAACCATATGTGATATCCGTGCAGTGCGGAGATGCTGGTCAATTTGGATGTTCCTTGGGTCATTCTTGGACATTCTGAAAGAAGGCTAATTCTGGGTGAATCAAATGAGGTAATGTTTCTTTTCCGTAGCTCAACAGTCGTGGTGATCTAAAATGCTGCTAGAGGGCTCACTATCTGTATTGAAATTGACTAATTGTATTTCTATTATTGTTACAGTTTGTGGGCGACAAGGTTGCATATGCCCTCTCTAAAGGTTTGAAGGTGATAGCTTGCGTTGGAGAGACACTTGAACAGCGAGAATCAGGATCCACAATGGAGGTGGTTGCTGCCCAAGCAAAAGCAATTGCTGGTAATTATCAAAAAGAAAATAAAAAACAACTGCTGTTTGTTTATCATTCTTGTTGCTTTCTTTTGTTTAATATCTTTATAAACTTCTTTGTGTGACATTAAGGGATCAATTTGTTAATGTGGCTACATCAGAAAACACAGTTTTAATTTTGTTAATTTGCCTTGCAGAGCTTATTAAAAATTGGGAGAATGTTGTTGTGGCCTATGAGCCTGTTTGGGCCATTGGAACTGGAAAGGTTGCTACTCCAGCTCAAGCTCAGGAAGTATGTCAATCCCTTTGACTTGTCAACCCACCCGATCTCATATTTAGTCATTTTTTAACCACTCAAAGAAAATCTTTTACATTGAAAATTTTTGTATTTGATGAGACTACATGTCTTCTTCCACTGGAGCTCATAAGTTTGGTTCTTATTGCAGGTCCACTCTGAGCTTAGGAAATGGCTTCATGCAAACACCAGCCCTGAAGTTGCTGCCACAACCCGCATTATCTATGGAGGTATCTTCTTCATATATTCAACCTACTAGTTCTTACTTGTAGACCATCTAATTTAAAGATCCTTTTTTTTTACTGTTTACATGAATTGCTCCATTTTAGCTGTTTCAGACTCTCCACGTGTAGGATCACTTGCAGGATAGGTTATTTAGCATAATAGAGATATCGCTTTACCATATGCTAGATAATTACCAGGATGCAGAATCTTTGTATGGTGGTTTTAGTTCTGTGGAAGAAAGAAAAAATTATTTTTTATTTTGCATGCATAACAGAAGGTGTGATGACTACACATTTGAAAATCATTCTGATTAACCAAGAGAATAGTTATCATACTCATTGTCACAGTCCCCCGTCTTTTATTAGAAATTCTGCATATTCTTAGTTTATTTACCCATTGTAGGTTCTGTCAATGGTGCAAACTGCAAGGAATTGGCAGCTCAGCCTGATGTGGATGGGTTTTTGGTGGGCGGTGCCTCCCTCAAGGTAGGCTGCTTCCTTCCCCCTCTTCCTCCTCATATTCCTGTTCCCCTTCTTTACTCATTTCAGGCATTCATTTATTGTGCACGGTCACTTGTTTTCAGCCCGAGTTCATTGACATCATCAAATCTGCGGAGGTGAAGAAGAACGCCTAAGTCTCTTTTGTTGTTAGGATGTGAGGCACCGGTGGAGGTGTTGAATCCAATTCGAAATAATTTCTGGTTAAAAGATTTTGGTATTTATGCGTGTCACCTGGAACTGATCCATTGTATGAATAAGAATCTTACTCTGGTACCTGCAATGGCTGTAGCAAGTCGCATTACATTGTCTGACATCAGTATGCGCTTTCATTTTGTACCATTTTGCCTGGGACAGTTTTGAGCCTGTGGCCGACATTTTTCCTGGGAATTTCTTGCTGATGGAATTGGCCGACTTTGAAGCATGTCGTTTTCTGTGAGAAACCAAATGTGAATAATGTCATATTTCTCTTGGCAAAACATATGGCATATTCGAAATTATTAGGGTCACCACAGATTTGGTTCAGTGTACGTATTTGTTACCATGCTAACTTTGGAAATCTCGCCTGACATTGCTAGCTACATTCCCAGTCTTCACTAATAAGTTCATGAGAAGTGGAACGAGAAGTATTCGAAAGATAAAGAGGATTCTCCTTTTGTCAAGCAGTGCGAACACACGATTCATATCATGTGACGCTACGTAGTTAACTTGTCACAGTGCCACAGACACACACACAAAGGAGAGAGAGCGTACAAGTGAGGCCCAGCTGTTGGCTATTGAGTTTGCAGCCACTCCAGCCCCTCAAATGCCTTTTTTTAACTCTCTCTAATTTTCTTACTCTTCAATCCCATCCACTCCCCCATGATTAAAAAGAAAAGAAAAGAAAAGAAAAGGAATTAAAAAGAGATGAGATGGACTCGATTGTGGATCTTGAAGTTAGGCGAGGGACGGGGGCTACACCCTGAAGTTCTTGCCCGAGAAAGTCTGACCGAACTGCCAGTTGGAAGGGACTATGTTCCACGAGGTGGATGTGCGTCGGTCGCTCCCCGTGACCCTAAAGGACAGTGACTGGCCCACCAGAACCGCGTTCGATTGCCAGTTCTGTCCCCAGTTCCGGCTCATGCCCATCCACCCGGTCCTCGAGCCCTTCACGCTCACCCTCGCGATGTCCCCTGCGCCCGCCACGTTGGTGATCAGCACCAGGTTGAAGTACCTGAAGCCGTTGATGGTGAATCTGATCCCTCCCTGCTTTCGGCACGGCACTCTGCAAGCACACATTATAGCGCACAACATTCCACGGTAGCTCCGAAGTCGGGCTAAAAAAACAGGAACGGGAACATGATACTATGCCAGTAACTAAATTCCCTCGTCATGCTTGTCTGCAGTGCAAGACTTTCCATCGAGACATGAGTTTCCGGCAAGATTAAACGTCCCGACTCGGACTCACCTCAAGTTTCGAGCCATCAAAACCCGACTGAGAATCTAGACAGATGGGACCGATAAACATCAGACGACGACAAGCGACACTAGCTACAGAAGTTTGAAAACACATGAAAGAAGTAATCATAGAATAATTCGACCCATGTTCATGACCAGGGTCTAGGCCTAAATTAAAGAAACGCTTTTTGACTTTTTCTGATAGACGGACGAGGGCTAAGGGGACGCGGTTTCATGGGCTGGCTTCTGTAGGCTGATTCTGTTCATTTCCCCTTCCTTACATGTGGAAATTTACGCGGGAATGGATTGTCTGTCTATTCGGACTCTCTAGGGGGGGGGGGGGTGGGGGGGAATGGAACGGTACTGATCGTACACACGGGTGGAAATCTAATCTAATTTGCTCTCCTCGTAGGACTTGGTCTGAACATGTGGAGGAGATGGGAGGGAAAGTCAAAAGGCATCACAAAATGATGGCCAACCAGGCCAATGATTGTCTGTCTCTTCCTGAAGCTCTCCCGAGTATGGTGACATCTTATTAGACACTTTTCTTTTACCAATTAAATGCCACTCATAACTAAGGAGGCTGCGCTTAATATCCCGATCCGGTGGATGGAGAAAGACCGGTTAACTCGGATTGACAAGATGAAATGCTGCATTTTACCTCAAGGCTCAAAAAGGGTTGGCCATGGGAAAATTGAAGGGATCGGGAAATTCTCCAGCTGTTTGCATTTAACTGTGGAGGAGGGAGCATAAAGAAGAGGCACCAGACAGTTCTTAGCCCAGATCTTCTTCGCTTTTCCCATTTTTGTCAAAGAATCTCAACCCTCAAAAAGCAATATAAAAAGGGAGGCAGTAGTTCATACTCCAATTATGCTTACCTGTTAATGGTAAAACTCTCTTAATAATTTATTTTTAATATCGAGTATTATATCTTGAGAAAGATTAATTTGTGGAATTATCTCATCCATTGATGCATGGCAGCGTGTAATAAACAAAATGAATGCATGCGACGAATCTTCATGTAAGCGTACTGTGACCTTTCTACGTGTATAAGTAAACACAGAGAAAAAAGGGATGATCAAGATAATTTTAGAAAAAAAAAATTACCGGCGATAGGAGACGGGGACGATGCCAGCCTTGTACTCGGCGATCTTGAGGAACATGGGCATGGCAAGGTCGAAGTGGGGTCTGGGAGGGTTGCACCAGCCGCCGTTGTCGCTGGGGAGGGCGTAGTTGGGCGGGCAGAAGTTGGTGGCCGTGATGACGATGGAGGGGCTGCCGGAGTGGCACCACTGGGGGTCATCCGCGCACTTGATCTCAAAGCAAGACCCACAGCTGAAGCCGTTCCTGAACAGCGCCGTGCTCAGCGCCGCCGTGTTCACCCCGTAGCCCTGGCTGTACAGGTTCCCGTACCCGCAAGCCCCGCCTACAGAGAAACTAAGAGCGTTACACCATTTATCCAGTTGAGTGTCTGCAACTCCAAGTTCCGGGTCAGGATCGTGTTACTAATGGTTCAATATGTATCCTGTTTAACCGGACTGTATTCGATCAGGTTTAGACTGAATCCATATTTTCGTGCACCCCTCTATCGGGCGAAGTCCTCTGTCAGCCCGTGACTTTGGTAAGCTTTAACGAAGGGATAGAGAAGTATACATGGGATTGACATGTACGTACCCATAGTGCCGGAAGCGTCACTGCCACCGTAGAATGTGGCATGGGCCTTCTGCCAGGGGCCGCCGCTGTAGATGCCAGGGATTCTGGCCTCAGCCACCGCCAGAAACACTGCCAGATGGACAATGCCGATGACTAATCTTCCTGTATCGGCCATTCTGACGCCCTATGGGTCTCGGTTGGATGAAGAAACTAACAATGGAATGGAGAGGGTGTGGACTGAGTGTGGTGAATGGCACTATTTAAAGAAGAGAAGCCAGCGTAGATTTGTCTAATATGGTTTCTCGATTTTTATAAATAGAGAAAATTTATATTAAAAAATATTTAAATTGAGTGGAAGGGTTTTAGTTCGAATAAAAAAAATTAAAATTTCATTTCTAAATTAAAAGTAATGTCTTTGAAGTATTAGACACTTGACGCTAAATTAACTGCTACATCATCAAAGGCACGAGCATTAGCCAGAGTATCTAATGGAAAGGAAATTGAGATGTAGCCGTCAAAAAATTTGTCCCTCGATAAATTCTTTTTCAATAGGTACATCCTTCAATTTCCATTCTGTCAAATACTTTGGTCCGCCGTCATTTTGCCGTGACAGAAAAATGAGATGGCGGACCAAAGCGTCCACTAGGATGAAAGTTGGATGGTACAAAAACATTTAAAAGATTTATCGAGGTTCTCAATGCTGGCTCATGACAAATTTAAGTACTAAGCTGTTAATCTACTCAAGAATTAATCAGATCACTCAATGCTTAGACGAGGGGGAAGGCAGTGATCTCTATTTTGATTAATCATGCAAATTGGCTTGGCCTCATCTAAATTAGGGGAAATATTCTCCTTTTAAGCAGAGGTTAATTTAGGGGAAAGGCTCCAAACTTAAGCCCCCATTTTTTCCCTCACGTGAACTGCAATTCCTTTCTGTCCCAAGCAATGAGCCCCCTTTTTTTTCTCCTTAAGTTATTGACAATGATTGCGAATGCCTTCCCATTTAAAGGAGATGATGAGACGCCCCACATTGATATTTTTCATCTTGTTGGGTGGGGAATATGAACGCAGGACAGTTTGTGCTATCTCTCAGAAGAGCCTAAATATTTTTGATAATCTCTGGAAAACATAGCGAGAAGTCCCATCTCGAACAAAGTATCTTCAGAACCACTGCCTGAGAATTCGACGGTTAACCTCAGTGAGCATAGACTGGTTATTGGAAATCAAGAGGCACATAGCTAGGAATGAATGAATAGATAGATAGGTTGGGGAAAGTAAGGGAGGAAAAGGGAGGCTAGTTACGAAGGGGTTGGCCGGGCCTTAAGGCCCACGTTAGATTACATGCAGGAGAGGGAGCCACTGCCACTTTTCTTCCATTGCAAGTTCCGGCATCGACAGATACGTAGGCACTAGCAGGCTTTCCTCTCCAGTCTCCACCAGAAAGAAACTTTTCCTGACTTTATTTCCTTGCTCACCACCGGAAAAATTCAGTTTGGTGGGTGTGGGCCGAGTGAGTTTCTGGGCAGCAAACAAAGATCGCAGCCATAACATATATGACGACGGTGCTTGCCTGGCGTTTGATCGGGTTCCATTCCATATGGCTACTGCAAGTTAAGGTGCTGCAATACTACAGCACATTATCCATCGTATCGAAGACAAAACCTCTGCTTCCTTTAGTGTCTTCCGGCATGGATCAGAAGGGTAGAGGGTTGTAAATCATACTGATGCACACGGTACAGCAAAAGCGGCATCCGTGCTTTATCCTAACAATATCTTTCTTTTCTTAGTTTTCTTTTTCTTTTTCCTTTGCCTCAAATTTTCCGATTCATGAATTCCTTCATTCACGTGCCTCGAATATAAGATTTTCTCGAATGGAAAAGGGCGTCGAACCAGCACGATCAACCTCACGTTAATCTTGTATCGGTAGATACACTCTGATAGCTTTAGAAATGGTAATTTTCAAGCTTCACCAAAATATCAGAACTAGCTCATCTGTGATCTGATGAGATCGACGTCATTAGTTACGTTAATGAAGCAAGAGTCTCTCAATAAAGTGTGGTGTGATAACGTTAAAACTCATGTCAAGCACAAAAGTATGAATTATGAGAACGCAAGCTCCATAATTGTCATTCAACCTCTGCGTACAGTCGATTCGTTGAAGAATCAAAATGCTAGCACAAGAAGATTATATATATATATATATATATGAGGTTAATTTAGAAAAATAAGAAAAAGAAAGAGCAAAAAGAGGTATTTTCGAATACCTCATCTTCTTCCGCTCTTCTTCTCCCTCTTACCAGACTCGAACCTCTAATCCATGGCAGTGCAATCATTCCACTGACCACTGGACTGAGGGAGAGCTGGTTGGCAATTACACTATAGAAAATATAATATAGGGCCCATTGTTGCGGGCTTCTCGCTGAAGCATGGGCATTTATCTTTTTCGGGAAGTGTGAATTGAGCCGACAGCACCGCACATATGCCCATCCAACTGCTAGATCCATGTTGGGTTTCATTGTGACGGTCCGTGTTAACCGTCGTGTACCGAAACCCCAAGTCTTCGCTCATCTGTATTCACCCAGTCCAACTACAGTCGATGGGCTTCTCCTGTTTGTAAAATTTCTTCAAAAGTAGTACTCACGTTATGCATTAAATTTGGAGGAATGTAGCCAGAGAGGCTCCTTGTCAGTAACCCACACCGCTCGCACTCTTTTTTAACTCCATAGCTGGCGGAAGCTTAACACAGACCCAGCTACGCTAACCCACAAGCCCCACTCTTAATTCCCTGTTTTATTATTTAAAGGAAAAACCAATCATATCATCAATCATTCATATGCAATAGCAAAAATGTTATGAGCACCCTCGAGAGTCTCATAAACCCTAATCCTGAACAAATCATACGAACAAGGACAGATCCGAGGTTCTGTTGCGTTGGCCCATCGAAAGACATAGCTATTTGTCGATCGTGAGATCTCTCGGCTCGCGAGATTCGGGCATCTGTCTTGTTTGAGTCCGGGGTGGATTTGATTTAACCACTTCCATGCGCTATGTGTAATTGGGTTTAGTTTTAAGAATTTGGAGCCACCAGGGAAGTTCTCTCTCTTTCCCCCTTTTGACCCGTCGAGGGATTCGTTTTCGTTCATGAAACGAGGAGAAAGGAGCCGTGACCTAACTTACTAACCCAATTAAAAAGGAAGAGAGGGAGAGAAAGAAGATAAGGGACGAAGCTACTGACTGCTGACTATGCTGGCGCTGAAGGTCGCAATTGGCCGTGCCCTCCGTGCTGGTTCTGATAATGACCGTCGACGTGTGGCGTCTGCTACATGCCACAGCTGTTCCCCTCGCTTTGATATCTTTGCTTGGTCAAACGCCAATCCTTTCTTCTTTTCTTTTCCTCTTACTCAAATCACAATGGGCACACGACGAAGTCGATTTTTAGATGTCATTCCCTCTTTATTACGTGAGGGGTATGACACGGTACTAACTCCCAAGTCACAATTAAATACGCTTAGGTTATTCTAATTAATGATGCACTGACCAAAGAGTAATAAGATTAAGTTATACACGGGCACACAATCACGTGACAAAAATGCTGATATGAGTTAATACTAATATGCTGATTCACATCTCGCACAATAAGAAAATTCAAGAAGAATAACACTAATATTAATTGAACTTAAGTGGATTAATGGCAAATAATATTCAGCTCATCTTCCATTCTTCTTGGATCCAACTACCGATAGACTAATTTTGTTTAATCAATTCCCTTTTTAATAAAAAAATAACAATAACTCGATAACAATAGGGGTGAAAGGATATACAGTGATATTATTTTCAATTTAATAAGAAAAAAATTATAAGTTAAATTTTATTGGTGCCCTTTTATTTTATTATTTTTTATTCTATTTTAATTTTATAAGTTTTTTATATTATAACAAAAAATTGTAGAAATAATCACAACCCAAGAGACAAAAAAAAAAAAAAAAGCAAACGCAACAACAACATTTGACTGGTTCCAAGACCAATTATCACACACAGCTATAGCAAAGGAGAGGCGTGCACTGGTAGAACTCTTAAGTAGACTTCTCGATAGGTTCATGAGCTAAAATGCATCGTGATCATATAGAATCCGCAGTTCACCTTATTATTATTATTATTATTATTATTATTAATACCTTAGAGAATCAAACGGATCGTTAACCAACCAGCGTTGATCCAATTTTGACTGGGATTGATTCTATTCCCATCGGGGCTGCGTTCAACTGGGAAATCCCGACGGTGCACGCAAGGTGGTGTAACGTTCAAGCGACCGGACCGGACCTCAAATCGACGCGTCTGCTTCATGCCTTCTCTCTTCCTCATGCCTTTTTCTTTAAAATCTTTTTTTTTTGGGTACGACTTCTGTATTCATGGTCGTTTTAGGATCAATGGGCCATCATCCGGCTAGACGACCTTTCGGGCGAAACCAGAATGGGCCTGTACGGGTTTGATTTTATAATCCAAAATATCCCTTGATTAAATATAACCGAACCGTTAAACTAAGATAGATGCGAAAATTAAATGCACAAGTAACTGTTCGACAAAGATAGATGTTCATGAAATGATTAGGCAGTGAATTGCTGAATTTTGTGAATGTGGGATTAAATATTTTGTTTACATACTAAATGAATTTGTGGGGTAAAAATTTGGGATTATTTTTTAATTTTTTAAAGATTTTAAAAAGCACACATATATATATATATAGTTAAAAAAAATGGTTGGTTTACCCGGTGCAGCCCGTGGAGGGGGAGGCCGTGACCGCCTGGTCCGGTTTGTGGTCAGAAGTTGGAAGTAGGGGACATTATGCATATACGTACAGGAGGGGAGTTAAAGCTCTGTTTTCCTTGTTTGTATTTCTTCTTCTTCTCCTTCTTTGTTTAATGCTGTAAAGAGAAAGCAAGAGAATGCCAGGGTTCTTGTCCTCTCTGTCCTAATCAGAATCACAGGGATAAGAAAATCCATATGTTTCACGAAATTGTTTTTTTGGAAAACTCCGTGGTGGGGGGAGAGAGAGAGAGAGAGATTGATTGGGTTTCCGTGAAGGAGGTCTCTTCTGGGTTCGACCGTCTCTCAACGCAATCATCCGATCGGATCGGTTCCTGGGTTTATCGCTAGCTGCAGAGTTCCGGTGGAAAGTCATAAACTTCGTCGTGAAATTGAAACGTTTAGAAGACCCGCCATCGTCATTTACGAGGTGAGCTATTCTCGCTTTTATATCGATGGATCGTGTTTTCCGGGTATATTTCTTCTTTCCTGGGTTTTGAGTGTTTGATCTGTTCAAATTTCTGTCGCGGGAAATGGTTTTCTGCAGAATTTGTTGGGTTTTCTCAATTTTGATTTGCAATTGGGACTGATCGGTGGAGTCAACCTCCTTGCCTGTAGCTGGTGATTGGATCTACCTGTCGATTACAATCACCGGTATGCTTGAAACTGTTGAAACGAAATTCATTTTCTCAGTCAACGATAGAATGTTGGGGTTTATGGGCTTTGTTTGGTAGAAAGTTCCAATTTTTAAAGAAACGATCTGTGGCCAGCCATATTTTAGAAGTGCGTCCAGTACAAAATGGACCTATTATATGATGATTTGCTGCGTGAAGAGGTGCCAGCAGAATTCTCTTGTGACTGTTGGAGGAAATGGACTGGAGGGATTTTCTGAATTTCTTCATCTTTTTGGATCTTCATGATGGGTCCCAAAACATTGTTTACTAGGACCACTTATTTGAATCAGTGAACTACAGTTCAGTTGGACGATCAAGGGTATGCATATCCTGAGCTATGGTGCTGAAGAAGAGGCTGGACAATAGATCAACTGGTTTTCGGGTCTCAGTCATACCACGAGCTCCCAGATCAGCTAGGGTGAGTACAGGGTGGAACCTTTCTTCAGTCCTTTGATGATGATTACTCATATGTTAGAATGGGCTGTTACGTGTTGAATTACTAACCCATGGTTATATCTCCAGAGGAGGGGCCTATATAAGAAGACAGCAGATAGAAGAAATATTTGTGCCATTGAATTGCTCGCCTCTGTAGCTGGAAAGTTATTGCAGGAGACTGAAAGTTCTGCTTCTAATGTTGCATCTGAAGAGAGCAGTCAGTTAGCGATCCATAAAGATGCCCTGCAATATAAAATTGAGCGTGTGGACAAGCTGTGGAAATCAGAAGAGCAGGGGAGTTGTGGAGATGGTGTCTTTGCATCAGAGCAAGCTTCAGAAAACAGTCAGCAAAAGGATTCCTTGAAAAGATCTCCAGAAGTTGAGAGTGATACCCTTTGGCTTTGGGACTGCACTGCAGGATTTACTGGTTCTGCTAGCTCCGAGAAGGAAAGCAGTGATTCAAGGTCTACAATTAACAAAAGTGACACCATTTGCTCAGTAGTTCCAAAATCTCAAAAGCTGGTGGCTGTTAATGAGCAAGCAGCTGATGTAGCCTGCTCGAAGGATTCAATAGAAGAGCGTGCTAGCAGGCCCTGCTTTATCAATGCCTTTTCTCCTGGGCAAAAAGATGGCGTAAAATTATATGGAAAAGATGATGACGAAAACGTTTCCCGGTTTAATAAATCTAGATTCACCAAATCTAAACCTTCTAGGTACTCACACCATATTGTTGACCGCAGAACAAGGAAGCTGCTGACTTCGAAGCACTGGAAATTAGCCCCTCAGTTGAAGGATATTGAATCTTCTGAATCTGGTAGTTTTTAATTTATAAGTTCTACATCCAGTTTTCTTCTTCCTGATGCACTTCTTGCAAGCAATTATAATTTATATTATGGTTTATTATGTTGCATTGTCTAGATGGAGCAAGAAAGCTTTCAAACAAAAAGCGGAGAACAATTTATAGCCGCAATCTGTACCATCGTAACTATCTATACAAGAGAAGGAAGTTGCTTGATGGAAGTTGCTTCATGAATACAGATGGAGTTCTTAGCAGTGAAAGTGATTACAGCTCTCATGGGATTGGCGTGAATCCATGTATGTCTCCCCCGATTTTTCCACTGTTCTTCTTTGGAGGTAGTTAAAATGCTTGATTAGGTTGTCTTTTTCTGATGTTAAACTTTGTTTCTTCTTTTTGAGTAGGTGATCCAGCATCCTTTGATGCCATGGATTCTCAAGGTGGGTGACCTTTGACAGATTTATCTGTGTTTATTTTGTTGTATTTTATCCTGCCATGGAGACTGATTCAAATGCCTTGCATCATATTCCTTTGTCCAGTTAAATTTAGCATTAAATCCTTCAAGATACCTGAACTCCTTATTGATGTTCCAGAAACTGCAACAGTTGGTTCATTGAAGGTATATGCTACAGCATACAGTACCAGTAATCTCTTGCAATGCAGAAATAATTCATTTAGTAATTCTCAATTGTGATTGCGTGGTTCCTGCTTTTCAATTTATATTGAAACGAGTTACTCTTTTATAGAGGACTATTATGGAAGCTATAACTACTATCCTTGGAAGAGGAATTCATGTTGGCATATTGCTTCATGGCAAGAAGATCCGTGATGACAGCAGGACTCTGCTCCAAGCTGGAATTTTGTGCAAAGAGAATCTCAACAAACTTGGTTTCATGTTGGAACCTAATCTAACACAACCTCCTCCTACTAGTATAGTTCCTGAAGATTCTCCTTCCATATTACCATGCAATATTACCCAACAACTAACAAGGTGAATGAGTTTTTTTTTTTTAATTTTAATTGATTGTCAAGGTACAACAGAATTGCTCTGGGGACAGTTTTGTCAGTGCTTCAAATTTGATCATTTTTATTAATACTTTTCCCTTGTCTTTATCCAGGGCTCTAGATAAACCCATCTCAGACACAGGTGCTTCTGATTCCGCATCTGACCTGGCTAACTTAACTAGCATGTGCAACAACAATGTAGATAATAATAGCCATGAACTTGATGTTTCTTTGACCCCTGATGTTATAACTGGCAAACCCTTGTCTGAATCAAGAGAACTTCTTCCTATTCCCGAGGCAAGTCTTGAGCCACTGGCTATAGTTCCTGCTAACCAGAAGAGTAAGCATTCTGAACAATCGCAGCGTCGCACTAGAAGACCCTTCTCTGTCTCTGAGGTGGAAGCATTGGTTCAGGCTGTTGAAGAGCTCGGAACTGGAAGGTAACATTTGTCTTTGCTTTTGATACAGGTCTTTTGTTTACCATGATGCAATCTTGATGGTGTCAGTTTGACATAAAGAAGGAACTCAAAGCATGGTTCATCCTGCAGGTGGCGTGATGTTAAGTTACATTTTTTCAAGAACGCAGATCACAGAACTTATGTGGACTTGAAGGTAGTAGCCAATAAGCTATTTCGAAGGATCCTTCTTTTAGCGTCCCCTTTTCCTTTTGAGATTGAGATTTCCTTTTGTCCCATGTGGCATGATATTCTTCATCATTATCACGCCAGGATAAATGGAAGACGCTAGTTCACACAGCAAGCATAACCCCACAGCAGAGAAGAGGAGAGCCAGTGCCACAGCAGCTCCTAGATCGAGTAATGGCCACTCACTCCTACTGGTCTCAGCACCAATCGAAGCAGAAGGTCAGTGCTACTACTGGGGCTCCTATGAAGATCACTGATGGCCCCACTGTTCCCAGCGTTGAAGTTGAAGGTATCTGAATGATAGCAGGAACAGATTTGGAGCCAGACTGCTTGGAATAGTCGTACAAATTGTTAAAAGCTTTCCTGTATCATTATGCTTACTTATACTCACACACAATTCTTTGCCGAGTTTCCCCGTCGTCGGTGGGATGCCAGTATTTTTGTAAATAGTTTGTGGAATAAATTCTTGTAACTGCAATTTATTACTCCTCTGATTCATTTGTTGCAATGTCTGTAAAGTACAGTTTTTAATTGAGGAACAGGTCTTTCTTAGTTTCAGCCATTTTTCAAGTTATCTACGCAACAAAGATGAAAGATTTGCAATGGTTATCTTGCGTATGCATTATGCTGCTCCTACTATGCTGGTTTTGTTTGGAAATGTCCGGTGAACTACATGGTTTTTCCATCAAATAAACATGGGGATAGACTCTTTCAATTAAAAAAAAAAAAAAAGAAGCGTGCATCGGTTAACAGAGTGCTGGTAAAAGGGGCAATGGGACTTAACCTTCCGTGCACGCTATCCGGTGTAGTACGCTGTCTCTAAGTCGATCTGTTAAACCCTTTCTGCTTCTTCCTCCCTCTCTGGCTGCTGCATCTCACAGCTGTTTCGTGCTTTCCTTTTCTTCCTCACCCTTTTTTTCAATCCAATCAAAAGATACCTTTCTTACTGAAATACGAATTATTTACTCTCAGGCTACAATACAAACTAATTAAAGGCAAGAATTCATATATTTTTAGCAACGTAACTGACTCAGATGCAATTCGTCCGGTAAGGAAGGAAAAGATACATGTGATGAAAGATGGAAGGAATTGAAGAAAAGAGTCCCAGAAGAATACGTGTCCTCACATGGCTGCTTAAGGATCGGGAGCTTTATACTACCAAGTAACCTGCAGGTACAGTTGTCCTTCCTTGTTAAATACCCTTTCATTCTTCCCCTTTTCGTTTGTTTTCACTTTCCTTTTAATGGTCAGACTCTCTCTCTATTATTCTCTAAGTCGGTTTTGCACCTTAACCTTCCACAGTTCGTCCAGTTTTGATCCGACCGTTAGTTTGTCATTCATGCTGCTGGTACTGCCAGAATTCTTCGTATTCAGGTTGTTGCAATGATTTTACAAGAGAAAACACTGACAGCAACTTGAAGATCTGGGCCCTGTCGATTGTCAAGAACACGGGCACCTCCCGGTTTGATCTTCGGTCTTCTTGCTTCTCTTCTGCTGATTTTCGTCGGGATGCAGACCGCCCTCGTTCGAAGACGAGAAAAAGGAAGCCAATTGGACATGCCTGCTCAATGATTTAACAGTTAGACTTTCATTGTATTGCGAACACAACTTCCACATGTTAAAATTCTCAATGTCATCATTTAACGTTATCTTAGTTGCTATCCTTGGAGCCCACCTTCACTGTTCTGACAATAATGTCCACCATAGTGAAGCTTCGGGATGCAAATTGGTAAGCAGAAGCATGACCAGAAGCTCTTCCCCGTGCGACCCACAATCGAATCCAAGAGTCGAATCATCCAGGTTCTCGCTACATGATCCACGGTAGAAGCGAGCCTCCACCGTATGCTACAAGGCTCTGAAGGTCTGTCGAGGACAACGACGACCTTCGTGATAAGGACGAGAGCCATGAAAGAGGTGGCAAAATTCCGTTCTTATTTTGTTTGCAGTCGGCACGTGGGATGCCCCATCAAAGCCCAGTAGTTGCACGTGCCACTGCTCGCGACCACAATCCCGACTCGAATCCCTCCAGCTGGACATGGGCCCATCGTGAGCCCAATAACTCCATCAGTACAAGCATCCCATGAAGACAATCGAAAACGTGCGAAAACAAAAAGGGATAATTTCAGATTCGAATTCAGTGTGTGGCTCACATTCAGAAATGCCCGATATGGTTAAAGTGAGGTGTGGTGACGATGGTGAGATAAATGGAGATCGAAGAGGCGTTGATCTTGGGTGGTAACTGCAAGCAATGAGGAAGAAGGAGACATATGGATGTGACATCAAATTAATAATCTCCCAATTAGAGATAGAAAATGGTACTTGTAACAACGACCGTGATTATATGAGACACAGTCGCTTTCTTCCACCGCCCGTTCGGATAAGTAAAAAATGGCAGCTTCCAGAACAAGCCACAACCCCACCTCCCTCCACATCTCAATAAAATACTATTGTCCCGAAGCATGTATTAGCTTCTTCCACACAACACGGGTTTGAACAAAAACTTGTCGAATAACACGAACAACGATAGTCACAAACCTGAGAGAATGGATATATTACGCATGTACATATGTATATGTATATGTAGCTAGGTTGCTCATAATAAACCCCAACTCTTCCTCTTCCTCTTCCTCTTCCTCTTCCTCTTCCTCATCTGTCAGCTCTACAGTTTCTATTCTTCTTCTCTTAGCTCTCAGGTGGGGAGTGTTCCTTTCCACTGATGGAGGTCGAGCCAGACGAAGGGTGCACGACACCGAGGAGTCAGATTCGAGGAACTCCTGCAGAATGCCCGCCGCCACCGAGGAAGAAACCGGCTTCCTACAGAAAGAATGAGTATGCGAAGGAGATGGAGTCGCCCAAAAAAGGTTTCTTTCAGCCACCAGACCTCGAGATCATCTTCACTGTTGCTCCGAGGAGAGCAGCCATTTGTTAGTGATATGCTAGTCACTGACTCACCTCTTGGCTGCATCTACGTGCAGATACACACACACACACACACGTTCCGTGCATATGCGTGTGTTTGATCTAGAAAAATAAGGTATCACCTTTTGTCTTCAAGGGACATTAGTGATTGCTACTTGAGAATGCGTCTAGTGCTTGTTGGTCTGTATGTATTTTCTGCAGATGGGGCTGTAGCTTTGTTCTTGTTTTCATCTTCTCCTTCTAGCAAACCTCACGAGTTAGACGAGAGTCTGGTTTGTTGTTGGTATAAGCGATCGGGGTAGCATTGTGTTCAGGAAGAGACTGGAACACTAGGGACTTGTTTGCATCTTGTAGGCGCGCCAGCTCTGGGAGTTATGGTTAATAAGCACATTGACGATTGTCCGTTTAAACCGACATGGGTATGCAAATGCCCTGTGATTCGTATACCCATCGATCAATCACTGCGTGATATAGCACATTCTCCAGTGGCGATCATAATCCCTGCTCGTTTATCAGCATTTTCCGTGAGCGGACTACATGACAATATACACTCGAGGATCTGTCAGTGGGCTGCCCATTCTAATACATGGCTCTAGCTGGCTTCCCTTGATATTGCACCAACCAGCATGTCGAGGGAGTGGCATGTTAAGGTCAGGCACATCGTCCCTTCGTGCCGTCCGAATGGTTTGACTGTCCAGTATCCATGCATTACTCATTATCTCTCATCATATCGACCGGCCTATCTTTCAAGCGGGACGAACTCCTCACTTCCGACATTCGGCTGGCGGTGATCAACAGATAGCGCATTTGTCATACAGTGCAGGTGAATCTTATCTCCTTATTAGCTGGTTTGGATTTCCTGCTATAAGCAGAGCTCCAATTAAGTGTTTCACCAGGCAAGTATTGGTCTTATCCAATCATATGATCATCGTGCCACAGCTTGCACACCACAGCCCCAGAAGTGATTGCTGTCCAGCTGGACCCGACAAGTGAAGAGACGAACACGACAGACAGTAAACATCACCACAAAAGTCCACGGCTGGACTAATTAGATTTATCGGGCTTGAATTGGGCCGAAGCTATTATAGACCCCGTTCAGGCTAGGAAACAAGTACTAGGAATCGGTCCAGTGCACCATGTACATCGCCCTCGACTTGGGAACCAAGAGGAAATCTTGAAAACCTTCTTAGACCCGAGATCGAAAACCGTTACACCAGACCCGTTTGTGACTTCTTAGCTCGTGAAATTTACATGTTTCGGATTTGCAAGTTTGCCATGTTAGACCTCCTTGATCCTTTTACTCCCGCGAGATTCCTGAATTGACCATCCCCAACATATGAATCATTCGCATGATAACTGGTAATTAATGTGATCGGGGGTAAGAACCGGTGGCTCCGGTTGACACGGTAAATTGAAGAGTGTTTCTGCTTCAGCCGCGTTGTTAAAAAAAAAAAAAGAAGAAGAGGGTTTTCTTGTGAAAAAATAAAAATAAAATTCTTTTTTTTACTACTTCACAGCCCGTGAAGTTTGCCTGGGGAAGCATCCACTGAGAAATAATAATTATTAAATATAAAATAATTGCACTAATAAATAAATAAATAGGGGGAAAAATGGAAAAATTACATAGCGGGCCTTCCGAGGCACACTGCGAAGCCCAGGTGACCCTCCCACGCATTTTTAAGAACGACCCTCCTCCTAGTCCTGCACCACACAGCTCCTTTCATCCTCCATACTCCATAGCCTCAGCTTCTTGACCTATAACTCTCACGACGGCAAAGCCCCTCCTGGTGTCTTGTTCTGCGATTCACTACCCTTTGACGTACTCGTCCATGGCTTCTCCGGACACGACTACTGAGGCGGCGCCCTTCTGTTTCGACGAGAAGTGGAGGCTCTCCAAGGAGCAGCCGTCGAGGAGCTGCAGCAGGAGCAGCTCCACCGGCTTCCCTGCTCAGCTGATGAAGAGCGGCGCGAAGTCAGGGCAGAACCGGCGGTGCTCCTTCACGAGGAAGTGCGCCAGGCTGGTGAGGGAGCAGAGGGCGAGGTTCTACATCATGCGCCGATGCGTCACCATGCTCATCTGCTGGCGCGATTACGGCGACTCTTGAGCGGCGTCTCTCTGGGGAAGTCTGTCGGACGTCTTGCGTTGATCAGGAAGGGACGATCCCTTCTCTGTCCCCGGGAGTAATCCACCAAGCATTTCTTACCGATCTCCCGTCCCTAATTTTGCCTCCTCATGCGTGAGATCCCAACTGAAGAGAAGAAGAGAAGAAGAGAAGCAGCTCTGATCTCTCCGATTTTGGCCTTCAAAATTTTCCCCATGTTCGTGTGGGCGGCGTTCTTGGTAGGTCTGCCTTGAAATGAAAACCCATCTGGATCTTGCTGGAAATCAAACAGCAGGAAGTGGAACCGAGGGAGTCGAAGATATATACACCGACGTGTACATTCTGTTTTTTTTTTTTTGTTGAGAAAAGAAGTAATCTCCTTTTTTTCTTCCTTTCGATCCTTCACTTTTTGTTTCTTGGGAGATCCGGATCCTCCGTTAAAGGAGATGGCTTTCGTGTTAGTGTTTATCTGTTGCGCAGTGATGTTGATGATGACAGAAGTTACTCCCCCCCAAAAAAAAGATGTTGATGATGACAGAAACGATGACTCATATGAAAGGATAAATCAATCAATTGGGGGCATCACAATCAGCACATTAATTGTCTCTTCTCTGCTTACCTGTTCCTCTCTGGGTTTACCACTTTTAGCTTCATTGCTTGAATTAGTTCACCTTCTCCCTTTTAAGTAATTTCCCCTCATTTGCACTGCTAAGCAATTACTTGCAAATGGGTCATCTCTGAGAGAGAGAGAGAGAGATTACCCTGTGGATCTGACGCTCCCAATTGACAGAGATACTATTACATTACTATTTTCTTCAATTCTATATTGAAGGGTGGGATTAAAAAAAAGAATAAAAAGCCAGTCTTGATGGACTGAAAAGGACTTCAACAGTCTTCCCATTCCTCAGAGCTTCAATTTCTCGCGAATAAAAAAATTTATAGGTAAAATACATTAAATTCCTAGTAAATTAGTTAAAATATAAATTAATCACAACATGTTTAAGACATGAATATCAAGATTGAGGTTTCTAGAGGGAAGTGGACGAACGTGGGAGAGAGATGAGTGAGGGGCTCTACAGTAAAACACTCTTTGGATGCTCGGAGGGGGGGGGGGGCACCCCATGTGTGCCCTGTTCTCTTCGATGCAATTTCCCTCTACCCTCCTCCACGTATGAATTTTCAAACACTCATGTTCGATTTATGTATTTCATTATTCAGAGTATATGAAAGAAAGCTCAAAGTTGTGCGTGCCCACTTCTCCTCAATTCGGGTCCCAATGCGTTCTTGGTTTTAGTTACAGGCCAACCCTTATATATATATATATATATGTGATCTCAGAGGACGCCCAATTTGTCCAAAAGTACAGAAGGCAAGATGAAAAATAAAGGGCAACAATATTGCCTGCATCATTTCTTTTAATTGAGAGCAATATCAATTTTTTAAGTTATATTTCTCTTAAAATCTTCTAATAGTGTATCAATAATAACTCATGAAAATACATCAATTGATGTGCGTTTGGCATCTGCACCTTGTGTTCATCGAGCTCGAACAGAAGAATATCATACTCATTGCGCCAAGAAAAAGTGGAATTGGAACTCCATTGCAAATAATTAGACTGAGAACTAACTAGTTTTAGATCATCAAGAACAGTAACATGGTGCAATTTCCTCTTTCCAGGTAAAAGGCAGCCATGACAATCTTCTGCGCCCGCCCGTGGGGTGGGGATGGGATGTGACGGGCTGTTGGTGGAGAATTGATTGGGGCGATGTACTACTGCGAGGATACCACATCTTTGACCCGCGCACGGACCGCTTTGACTCGTCGTTGCAATCCGATTTCCCATTATCTGCATCCTCCTACCCTGTTGTCTGCTTGCTTCTCATGAAAAATACTCCCCCCAGCCCCCATGTCTCGTCCGAAAAGAAAATTGATAGATTCAATCGGACATACCTGCTTGCATGTGTCGACGATCCCTATGGATATATATGTATTGTCCATTCCTAAAGTCGGGACTTTGAATTAGACCTATCTCGATGCTGTCCTCTCCTCTCTTACTGTACGTGAAACAGCAACGGCTAGAAACATGCTCTTTCCTGTACAAGCAATTTGGCCCACGCCTTATTCAGTTCCTTAAATACTAATCGACGGGAGGCCACGCAGAATCTGACTGATTTACAATCTATTTCCGATTTGGACCACCCATGCTCAGATCATCATTGACTTGAGTGTCGCAGGTGCAGGTTCGTCATTCTGGATATCATCACCTAAACTCGGCCTCCTTGCAGATCCCTGATGAGTGAACCGGCGGGCGCACCCCGATCACCGCAGGGACATCTAAGCCTACTCTGCAGCAACCCGAAGCGAGCAAATCTAATTTTCTTGTAGGAGGGCATCTCTGTCAACAGGAGGACATCATTGCTGTCTTCATGCTTTGGTAGTGCTGAGAATTGTAATCCTTCAGGATCTGGCTGTCGAGGAGATCTGCCTTCCTTCCCTTGTTTTTAACCTCAAACCAAGTTTTTATATTGAGAAAATCAATAATTTTTTGATTAAAAAAATATAATGTTGGGTGATGGACAGTAGCAAATGCATATAAAACAAATCTATGCATCCCCCTTTTTTTTTGGGTGGTGGGTGTCAAACGAAAGATTTGCCCTTCCTCTTCAATTTCTTCCTTTTTAATTGATGAGCCTTTCAAGCACTTGAATACTAATAATCATTTGGCTCCCACAACTTGTCCCTTTTCATGATTTTAGTTAGAACCAGTTGCCAACGGAACCGATCATCATCACGGGCTAAAAAGGAAGAAACGAGACCATCCCCACAAATCTTTGCCATCACTCTGTTGATGGGAGATCTCAATTGACATTTTATTTGTCTCGTGGTAAGTTACTAAGTAGCTTACCATAGTTCAAGGTCTTTGCCATCACTTTGGTAAGTATAGTATAATACTTAGAAATTTAACAGGGAACAATCAATTCAAATTCAAGTTGGGTTGATTTTTTATATAATATTTAGAAACTTAATAGATAACAGTCAATTTAAATTCGAATATAGTAAAATTCTCCTAATCTTATGCAATCTTTTTTAATCTACATGATTGAAATTTAAGACTAAAAAATATCCCGTCAAACCACCACGATTATCCATCTAAGATTTTGAGTACCCTCTTGCTGATTTGCTCACCCATACAAGATTCCATCGGTCGCTCATGTTGCTTTTTTCTAATGTGGAAAAATCTCAGAAAGCACGATGGGAAAAGTGGACAACAAATAGCAACCCGTCGTGAAATGACAAGCCGGCGGTCATGATAAGGGAGTCAGCACGAACGACAGTAACTAATCTCTAGTTACAGTGTTGATTGATACGTCCCCAGCCCAGATGTGTTATAATTGGGCCAGTAGACTCTATGATACTGTGGATGCTTGATCTCGAACGAGAAACCAGGATCGTAACCTAAAGCCAATGTGCATGGCCGGGGAAGGACTTTCCATGTCACCATTCATGACTAGCCGATCAAGCCAGATTCGAACAACTTTTCCATGTTGAACGCTGTCTCTCCCATACATCCTTCAAGCAAACCAGATGAATTTGTGGATCATGATACTTGTTCCCCTACACGTCCGAGCGAATTTGACTATTCATTTTTTTTTTCTCCCTCAAGGGACAAGGGACAAGGGACATTATTATACATAGTATATGATAAATATATCATATTATTTCCTTTGGGTTCTTTTTTTTTTCTTTTTTCGAAAGGGACAGGCTTTTTCTAAGTGAAAAATACTGTCGAGGAGACCCGAGGTAGGGTCTTAGTGTGGTCAACGGTCACATCAGAGAAAGGGTCCAGCGACTTCGTCGACCACGGGGCTTATGGCGAGCCTCCGCCCATGTACCCGGAAAAGGAAAGGGAAAAAAATATACTGGGAAATTAATTGTAAATTTTATTATTTTTATATTAAAAAATAGTCAAATACTATTGAAGTTCTGGAAATACTTTGATCCAGCCAATGGCAGCTTAAGATGTACAGTCGACCGGACAGAATGGAAATGCTGTTTAAAATCAATCTCTTATTCGGTGTTATTCAAGTGAGAAGTATTGCTTAACCTGCATATTTAATCGACTCTACTGATAGCTAATTAGGGCTGTCCCATGGTGATCCCTATAATTTGGAAGAACCGATAGGGTTGGGAAAAATTATTGGGAGTGCCTCACTCCATAATACGAGACCTCCGACCGTGGATGATCTTTTGTCTTAAATTGATATCGAACAACATTGTCCCATAACTCACAGACACTTGCATGCATTAGGTGGGCTGGGGCTTAGGCTTGGGATGATGATCTTGTGGACCATTTTGCAGTTATTTAACTGCCACTTGGTTGAATTTCTCATGTACCTTGCATGCCCCCAACGTTTTGATTAGTTGATTGAATCGAGAAAGAAAACTTGGTACAATTTGTATCGTTATTGATGATATGATAACTAAGAGATCTTGCCTATGACTCGTCAATGAAACTTCTTTGGATCCCTTTTCTCATCTTGTTCTTTATAGCCAAGGACATTAGAGGGGGATCATATACGGGCATTTTTGTTTGTTGTTTTACTATAAGAAGACCGGTGGCAAAAGTGGATCGAGAAACTGAAAAGTGTCATTACCCGACTTCGTGGTTCTATCAATCTTCAATTAATTACTCACATGATCATCATCCTCAGGTCAGTTTTCGAGCCTCCTCTGACAACAACCCAGTTCAGATAGCACCTGCTTGCAGAGGAGGAGGAATCGACCAATTATTGAGGAGTGGAAGGGGGGCAAAAAGAGTTTGATTTGGGCCTTCGTGGTAGTTTAGGTCTTATTCATAATGATTTTGGGCACTGAGCCTGTGGCTTTGTGCATAATACCTGGGCTGAGCCGTGGTAGTAGGAACTTATGGGGCTTGAAGAGATCACCAGAGACTAGCTATAGCACTCATGGTTGCCTGGGATCGAGAAACTTCATCTAAGAGCTCTTGACCAGCAGTAATTCTTATGGGTCACAAGGTCCGTCATGTTTCTAGACCAGCAATCGGTGGTCCACTACGCTTCCAGCGAGGGAATTATTCTACCGAGTAGTCGGGGCTGTGGGCTTTGCAGCTCCTTTGGGCTGTGACTAGCTTCTTCATATATAAGCATTCGTCTGAATGACGTTGATGGTTCTTCGACCAAAGAAGCCGAATGTTTCATGGCATCACCTTGTGAGATTTTCAAGTCAATGATAGACTGTCCACGAAGGCTACGACTGTGAAATGGATCCCCTCACTTCCCCTTAGTATGGATTCTGTTGTTCAAGTATGAAGTCAAGAGACAACATCTTCTTCACATGCCCATGAACGAAGCTCATTTGGCAAAGCCTCCCAAGTAAGTCATTCATATTCAGCCCAGCAATGGAAAGGCAGAAACTTGACAAGAGAAATATTGAGTCCCGCTATATAAAAAGAGGAAGAAAAGGGAGAAGGGAAACGGATGCCTGATTGATCAATCCCGCCCACCAATACAGATATTGAATTTATGAACCAATTAAAATACAGAGCATCATGGGCGGGATAACGAAATCAACAGATGAAACAAAGTTGGCAAAAAAAAAAAAAAAACATCGGCCGAAGTGGACAAGACCAAGACGACCCACCGTGCGATCACTGGATAAAGGGCTTGAAGATGCTCACCACCTTCTTCAGTTGATCCCCGACGGAAGTGTACGATGCTGTTCCGTCATTTCCGGCTAGAATCCTGTACTTGTCTTTCCTCGTGAAGTTGGTGCACTCGAATCCTAGCGTAGCCGCTAGGATCCTCTGGACGTAATTCGCCACGTCGTATGGACTTTGACCTGCCGAGCAAGTCGCCTCTGCAGGCAGCTGGTTTAGGAAGGTGACTTCATAGACGGGTCTTGGGTTCATGAAGAAGAATATCGGATCCAAGCCCTTCCAACCTCGGGCCGTCGTGGCATGGAAGAACCCAACCCGATAGTTCATCGCCACCGGTACTATTCTGTCGGTCAGTTCAGCGAAAAGTGCACTGAACCTCAGGAGAAATGGTTCCCTACATGTTGTTCCTTCCGGGCACACCACCAGATCACCTTTCTCCAGCTGACGCTTGATCTTTCGAGCATCGACTTCCCGGTTTCTCGACAGTCGTATAGTTGGGATGGGGGATAAGATTTCAGAAAGGCGGGAGATTGAGTAGGTCATTGCTGGAACTTTACGGCCCAATGCCGTGGAGAGGACAACTGGATCCATCAGGGTCCGGTGAGTGCAGACAAAGAGAACGCCAGAGTTGCCGTGGGATCCGGCCGGTGCTGGTGGTTTCCCCCTCACAATCATCCCGCCCCCAAAGACAGGAGTCACGTACGGGATCAATTTCATCGGCAAGATCAGACCAATGAAAATGCGAATGGATGCAAGGATTGCACCCAGAGGTATCCACAGGAGGATCACCAGAGCCGTGAATGGTGTCGGGCGCTTGACTAGGCGGCCATCATGGAAGATGACTGGGTGAGGACGGAGATGTTGCCCCGCTTGCCTCTCTTCCGAAGCATATGGTGGATACAATATTTCCTATCAATAACAGAGATAATTTATATCAGCAAAGAAAGACAACATTTCCTCTTGGTTTTGATGATGAAGATTGATATACATGAAGCTCACCTGGCATGGAGGCAAACAACTTGACACCGGCCTTCCCAACCCAGTTACGGGCTGCAGGTCGTCATCTCTTAGCAACCGGGCGGCCCGATCTGAGACTGCACTCATCTCCTCCTTCACGAAGCCGGTGGCATACCCGAACCGGTTAGCAATAAGTTCACTACCGATGGCTTCATCAGCCAACAAGTGCTCCTTCACAAACCGCTCCACCATAATCCGTGGCATCTTGGTCACAACGATTCTCCTCCCGTAGGAGCTGAAGACCTTCCAGGCGTCCATGTTCACGTCATCCATGTAGAACTTTGGCAAGACCGCCCTCGACACCGACCGGATCTCCGAAATGCGGACACCGGAGACCGCAACGAAGATCATTTGCCTCAGAGCCATGTCCCCCTTCCCCATCGCTTCGAGCATCCGAATCATTGGCCACATCAGCAACAGTAGCCCGAAGCGTATGATCCCAGAAGCCTCGAATGCTACGAGCATGAAGTAGGAGAAGGGGTCTGGCTCCTTCAGGAGCGTGCCTTCAAGCTCGGAAACGACAGTTGCCATTTCGGGTTCGTCTTCGTACGTGACTCTTAATTGAAGAAATATTTCTTGGCTACGTCTTGAACTTCAGAACGTTATGTTATATATATATATAAGGTAACAAAAATTGCACTTACAATTTTGACTCCCTCTCTCTCTGTCTCTGTCTCTCTCTGAAGAATGTGGCAGTTCATCAACCCACCCACCCCCTTTATAGACGATTCTATGACCGAGATGTAGATATGTTTGGTCACAAATTTTGATGTTGAACTACAAACGGCAAGGGGTGATGCCACGTTTTCCCCCCAGCGGAGGTATATACCTAGCTAGTTTTAATATTCAAGCTCAGCGTACAATTTGTTATTGTTTATGTAATATGCATATCGTATGTAGTGTCCACCTGACAGCTTGTAAAAATGTGTATGTAGGTTACTAACCAACGTAGGCAAATTTCATACTTGACGGCCACAAGATTCAGCGCAATTATATAATCTTATATGTATATCTATGTAGATATATTTTTTATATTAACGTTGAAAGCGTGTTCGGTGTCTCCATGACAAAGCACACAGTCCACGTACGCACGGTTGCCGCCTCAGAAGTTTCTGTCTGCCTACGTGTTTCCTTCTTATTTTCACTTTTTTCATAAATCCAATATCTACCGACTGATATATATATATATATTCAGGTGTTGGGTCTGTTTACTATGGTAAAACATTTTCCCTCATGTATGTTCTCAATCTAGAATGAAAGAAGGTGGCACAGGCAAGCTGGATTGATTTTTTTCCCCTGATTTTTAGATTTGTGTCTTTGGCTTTTACGGTAGTTTGGTCGAGGTTGTGTCACATAATTCATTCGGGAGCAGCTACCTGTCCTTCTTCTTGATATTGGTATCGCGTCTAGAAGCCTCTGCATCTCTCTGTCCCTGTTACTCTCCCTCTAGAGATCGGGCATCAATCCATCACAGGTGAAACAAATTCAGAAATTGTCACGACGGACTTGGCTAAGTATCATTAATTTCGGGTTGTTGATGCTTAATCTTTCAAGAAATATTTTCCGACGATGAGTTAAATTCTGGGGTTGGTTAACTCTTTTGTAATGCGAAGATCATTTGGAAAGATATATTGGATTAACAAACGACATATATAGATACTTGATGAAATGCTACCTTACCGTGTATTATATATAAGCAAAAGCAAATGATCATACAAGTATATTAAGAAAAAAAAAGGGGTCTCCAGCGTGCTGTGGGAGGATTGTGAAATCAACCAAGAAACCCATAGCGAGACTTCTTCTTCTGCGCGGACAAATCAATTCGACATTCGACAATGTGGTTCTCAAAGTGTTGCTGAATTTAGAAACCTTCTGACCCACTTTATAAAATCTCTTACTCGAGAATTATATGGTACACTCTATTCCTTAGAATGCAGCCCGGCACACGCTCGAATGAATTCAATCGATCTCCTCTCTCATTTGATTGCTCCTCCCATTTGTGCAGATGCAAAAATAATGGAAAGGGTACATCTTAATTTAGCTCTCTGTTTGATGCTGCTGGAAGTAACGATGCTGTGCCATTGTTTTAGGTGGCTTGCAAGTCATTGGATTGCATCAAAGCATATAAAGATAATATAAAGATAAGAAACTTTAGAGCTTTTTATTAAGTGCAGTATGTTGAGAGGAGTTATCCCAAAAAATGACCTATATTGTAGGAATACAAGTTAGCTATATCGTGTTTCAATTTGTGCCCGGTGACGCTATATATCTCTCTCTCGATATTGTATGTATGTCCGTGCTGTCACATATATTATCTTCGTGTCTCGCATGGCCTGGCCTCGCACCTTCGATCCTCGTGTATAAAAGGGTGTTAAAGGGACTAATCCCACATCAGTCGACAAAAGCAAATATTCTCGTATTTTAGAATAGAGACGGGTGCAGTTTCTCGCAGTCCGACTGCAAAATCTAACAGACCAAAATTAAAGAAATAGAGAGAGGTACATATTGCTGGCGTTGCCGTGCCATAACTGGCCGGAAAACTCGCATTAGGTTAGAAAACAAAGAATCACGTCCCCGTTAACCCGTTGATGTTGTTATAGCTTTGGATATATGGAGGGTGATCTTCCTCTTGTCCAATGCGACGGGATTGAAGCTTTGTACTGTCATTTTAAGCTTGCAAGACAAGAGAGTTTGAATCCTATCCATGGTAGGTTAGAAAGCATGGCTATCGATCTTTAACACGGTATGTTATAGAGAGAGGCCTCAATCCATCGTGATCCCTTTGAACAACAATTTGGTGATAATCATCTTTATGGTCACTTGTTCTTTTGTCCAATGTGCAGTGGTTGTTCAACTTTTTGTTAAGTTAGGTTAGAAAAAAAATAGCGGGGCCGCGTTTCCCGTGGAATTCCGATTTGACTGCAACCCCTCGGAAGGTCCCTTTCCCTGTCCATATTGCAACTGTGAAGAATTTAGTTGGCGATAGAGATTGGTTGGCCGACAAGCTACTCGCCCACACATACACATGCATATTATATGTTCCATGTCTCCTTCCATACAGTGGATTACTTCTCTTATCCTTTCTTTACTAAACACGTGGATAGCTCGTTAAAATCTTTTTACTATAATAACATTTATTTTTATCTTGAGCTAACAAATTTATGATTCAATTTTTACCCGTTGAAATTTATCATACTGTTTATGCTATATATATATATATATGTACTCTCTGACTAATTTGTGGGTCTCTCTTGTATTGAAAATTCGATGGTAGCTTGGCTGTATTAGACTATATTATCCTTGTAACAAGCTACTCTCTCTGATGGATATATAACAGCCTCTTCTCTTTTAATGCTACTCGCGTACATACAGTCAATCGCGTATTTTGATACGTGCCGCAATTATTTTTGTCCCCAAATGCATGACATGGGTAATCTTCATGGCTCAGTGGTGTTGATAGGGAAAATTCGTGTGATTAGAGAAATTCTTTGCCGCGGAATGGGCTCTCTGAGAGCATAACTTCGATTTTTCTCGTGTGCAAATTATCGTTATTATTGTATAAAAGTTTGAGCCGTGTTGATGCCCAGGTCTGATCGTGGACCAACATTAAGATTGTAGAGTCGCTTTTAGCTTTTAGGCTCATCTTTCAATATTTTTGGGCATCACGAGATCGATTGGGTCAATATTCACCATGCCAGCCCTCTTCAATAATGTACTAACCGGCTATTTTTGGTAGATAAGAAGTTCTATACATAGCGTATATGATGTCGTGATTTCTTGATCCCGAATTAAGGGTGACATAGTGATGCCAGACCCCCCTGGTTGCTGATCCATTCCATTGAGTTATAAATAAATTGCACTGACATGTGATAATATGTGATCATTGAGTTGTAAATGATCATGACGACCTCAAACTCAATTATGCCATCACTACATCTGTGTAATCTATACATTCAGATGAGTTCAATTATACGGGTTAAGTTGCTCATGGCATATCATCGCATCATTTAAATGGGTTACGTTTAACTCGAATACCTTTGATGTGTATAACGAATTAGCGCCTGCATATTTAGAATATTATATCGTAAACTCATTCAAACATCACACAATACAGATTATTAGCATGTATCGGGGCATAACCATGTGTACATTACCTGAAATTTCTGGATCGTCACCCTTTTCATAAGAGCTGAAATGGGTAGCTTTTTAATGCCATATTGCCCAGCTGACAGTCACTCTTCTTTTTTTAATTGGTAAAAAAAGAAATTAACTTTCATTTAAAAGGGAAGAGGTTATAGTAGTAGTGAATACTCCTTAAAAATACGAACACCTGAGTTGTTAAGGTCCCTGCCCCAAGTACATAAAGCACGAGCAAGGGAATTACAAGATCTCGGAATCCAATCAGTATCCCAAGAGAGAGATCGCTAACATTGCCGATAAAATCTAGATAAATATTCGAAAGTCACCATGGCACATCTTGCTTCCCCTTGGCCAAGAGGTAGACTCCTTTCGCATCACCTAGGAGTGTTACCATGCTCCATCCAAACTGTGATGCCGTCCATGGTTGAGGCTAGAAGGAGAGCCTGCACAGAGGATGCTGCTCTCGTGAGCTTGTACCATGAGTCGATGCATTCTACCTTACGGATAGCTACTCCAGCAGTGTAGGCTACTGTGTCTTTTGAACTAACATAATTTTTTTTTTATGGCAAAGGTATCCTCCTCACGTAGAGGTAGACTTGGTAATTGGGCCAGCTCAAATCTATTTTCGGGCTGAGCCGACAGGTCTATTCTCTCTCGAGTGGTATGAAAATCCTAATTCGGCCCGAATTGAACAAAATGTTTGTTTAAAAAAATTAAATAATTTTAGACTTTAAAATGAATTTTTATAATATATAATTGATTGATAAATCTAATTTTTATGTTAATTTAAAGAGAATATTTAAAAGAATAATTATTTGTATATAGTTAATCAATATTTTTTCCATTTTTCATGATTTTATTTTATTTTTAATGTTTAGGCTAGCACAAATCTTTTCAGACCATGATAATATCTCGATCGATACGAGAAAATTGACCCGAACAAGGTTCTTTGTGCCAGGCTCATTCTTACCACTTCTAAGTAGAGGCAAATTTTCACTGCAATGACTCGAGGATGGATCCAAGCTAGCATCTACTAAAGATGAAGCGCCGACAACGCAATAAGAGTACTCACCAAACATGTTACGTGAAGTAGACAAACAGGGCATCAGTTCAAATCCATTACTAGCGTACGATGGCATTCTCCCAGTGATCCATAGAGGATAGGACATAATGGCTCCATAGAGTGAGAGATACGGACGCTCATGGTTCGGTTTGGTGCCGAATCATTAAAGTGGTTCGGCTCAGTTTGGGTATTATATTCTCCAATCATTATTATTACACATCCATCGAACCAAATTGTTTTGGATCGGTTTTATGGTTTAGTTAACTAGTCTGAACCATCTTTCTTTAAAATAATAAAAAAAATTAACAAATTAAATATAAATTAAACGGAAATCAAAGAAAACCACGTCCAAATACAAGAAAATAAAAATATACATAAAACCAACAAAAAGAAAATTATTAAAGTCACATAAATTTCAACTAAAGATAAATTAAATATACAAGATTAAGACTAGTGAATCTATTTAGGATGAAATTTAGTATGAATTTGTAGAAAATATAAAAGAACTTATATCTAACTATTTTTTAAATTTATTTAAATATTTTCAATATATTTATATTTATATTTTAATATATTTACAATATTTTTTTAAAAAATATGGTTTAATGGTTCGAATATATTAACTGAACCGTTTGAACTTAATAACTAATCGCTTGACCATATAAAAACTGTACTATATGAGAACTAATTTGTCATAAATCGGTTTTTCAAGGTTAGGTTTGGTTTGATTCGCGGTTCAATTTGGTTCTTTAGTTCTTTTTGTACTTCCCAAGTGAGAGATCTTCCCTTTCATGATCTGAGCAATCAAAGACTTCAGGATTACATATAAATTCCAACAAATCTTTTGCAAAACTGGGCAACCGTCCCAAACAAGCCACTTGAAATGCCTCCAAGCAATACCTGTATCTTATCCTGAATGGCACAGAGGACAGCTCTGATCCTCAGATTGCCACCAAGGAAGGCTTCTAGTGGAGATCCTCCATGGATGGAGTTTAAATTTATCATGGAATTTAAGTCTCAAGAGTTTTTTTCCCACTCCAAAACCTTTCACTTCCTTTGTGGAGTTTATCATCTTGGGCTAACAAGCAAAAAATTTCAGCAGATTGAAGCCCAGGTTTGTTTGGAAACTAGAAAAAGCTATCAAGAGGATTGTTATCCGACAAGATATTTTCTTGATGTTTGACTCTGTGGGTTGATCAAATAACCGATTAAGAAGTGACTCATTCCAAATCTTTGTATTTGGCAAAAACATGTCTTTAACTGATCAAGCAGTGTGCTGACAGTCAATCTTCTCGAGATTTGATATCATGGGATTTGGATATCTCTCTCTCTCTGCAATGACCCAGTTGCTAGCCATGTCTAGTTTCGCTGGTTTCGCTGGCTCAGGTAGCCTGACTTGAGGATCAAGCCAACAATCGATCCAAGGGCCTCCTAGTATCGCTTATATTTTAAGCTGCAGTCTTCCGATAAAGCCATTGATCCTTCCTTGAACCGTGGTAGGCGAAAATGCCTTTCATTTTCAGGGAGATGCAAGTGACTGGCGATGCGTTCAGTGCGAAGCTTATGGAACATTATCACCATTTCATAACATAAAACTGAGGGAGACATTAATCAATACCCACTGGAGCAGGGGAATCATGGCATCTGCTACTGATTCACCTCTCTTTTCTTGTCTTTACCAATCAAGCAAAGCCGAGTTGAATAAGAATTATAATGCCACACTGAAATTAATAGTCCGACTACCATTAAGCAAGACCTCCCTGTCCTCTACGAACTGATGGTGACATCACTGCTGTGCATTCTTATGTGTATTGGCAGCTCCCATCGTCGCTCCTGGCCGTTGGGTCAAAGTTTGCCGCGGATGGGTCTGTGCAGCCCTCGGGGAGTGGAAGGTTCACCTGCTGAGCGGCTTTACCTGCAAAATAAACAATGACATCAACTCAGAAAGCCTTCAACAACTGCTTGAGCTGGCACTTGCAATGTGGAATCGGTTCAGCTCTATGGACAGACTGGATTTATCGTAACAAAATATGCGCAATATCTCATTGCTTTGAACTTAGCCGACAGGTCAAATAGTCTATAAACAATCGAAAGTCCTGGTATAGCAGATAACTATTTGTTTAGAGACCAACCATAGAATGTGCCGCGATTGATGGAGTCCTCATTGGCTTCGCCTAGTGCAGCCTCGGCAAGGTACTTGTCAGCCAGCTGGACACGCTTGACGTTCTCCTGCTCCTGTACCAGCATGAAACCATACTCCAGCAGCTTGTCGATGGTCATCTTTGGCTGCTCAAATGAAGGCGGGCCCTCCCTTGAGTTCACGAGCTTCTTGCCGATGTCCTCAACCCCAACACCCTCTATCCACTTCCTCACCTCATCATCATAGACCCGAGCCCTCAGTGCACCAAAGAAATCTACACCCAATTGAAAGATGTTCAAGACCTAATTGGCTAGTTGGCTGGTCAAGAAAACCAGGTAAATGCGGCTGACAGTACTGATATATGTTTCCATTACAAGTGCCATCAGCGGATAACTTAAGCTATCTTATTAACCAATCCATTGAACATAGGCGGCCACATATGTAGTGTTTGTCCAATTCCTTTTTCTTGCACAACACCTGACATAAGCCAAGAAATCTTGAACATGTTTGTCAAGAACTGATTAACTCACCAATGGATTGGCCAGGGAAGGTGTCAACCAGCTTGACAATGTCCTCGTCGGCAACACCATCTGTCCTGAAGATACCTTTGCAGACACCGACCCGGTCCTCACGGGTTGGGGCCCAGTAGAACTTCTCCATACGCCCATCACGGATCAGAGGGGCGTACAGGGTTGAGAAGTCATTGCCAGTGACGATGATGGGGACCCGGGGATTCTCCTCCTTGTTGTACATGCCAGGGAGCTGGACATTGGTGGGGTTGTCGGCAATGTTCATCAGGGTGGCGTTAACCATCTGGTTGTTGACCGTGTACTGGGTTGCTCCCCCCATTCGCCCGGCCCCAGCGTCAAGGTCATTGATGAAGAGGCAGCACATCTTCCCCTTCTTTATAATGTCAGCCGCCTCACGATACCTCTGTCGGATCAACTTAGCAGGCTCTCCTGCATTCCCGCTCTCAAGCTCCCCAGCGCTCATCATAATTGGGCTGCAACAAAATTATATTTCCAACCCATTAGTCGCAAGGTACAGCTTAGTATCATCGAAATGGGTTCACACATATCTAGAGATGTGGTGCTCACTTGATTCCCATCTTAGCAAAGACAAGCTCACACTGGAATGATTTTCCTTGACCTTTGCCTCCCCATATACCCAAGATGAGAGGAATCTATGTAATTAATAATAAGATTACAGTTACGTCAGTCGAGGCAGCGATAAGATCAGTTGACTAATAACCATGGTACATTCAGTTCTTCCTCTTGTCTGGCAATTAACTGTACCTTGATGTTCGGGAGGTTCATGAAGTTCTTGGAAATGTGAACCACAAGCTTGTCCATGAAGGCCGGGGCGATGTAGAACCCGTCCATGTTGTTGTCCAAGTTGTACCTAAAGATTTCAGGATCCACCACAGCCGATTTAATTTGAGTGCTTTCAGAACGATAAAGTGATGAGCGGAGGATCGACTATGTGGATCGGCACAATGACTTACTGGCGAAGGCCTTGGCTGACGTAGTCGTAGGAGCTCATAACAGCGAAGTGGGTACCGGCATCCTGCGGAGCCTGGAAGAGGGAGTCGACCATCCCCTTGCCACGGGTGATGTCCTGCTGGTCGTCTGAAATGTCGTACGCCAGCCCCTTCCACCGGTCCTTGTTGGTCTGCTTCGACTCGTCAATTTCAGCGACGACCTTGAAGGTCCCCGGCATGGGCTTGGGGCTCGTGGTTCTCGAGCTTACCTTCCTCAAGCTGCTGCCGAAGAAGGCCGTGCTAATTGGAACCAACGGTGTTCCATTGCTGGACCCGCTCAGATTCAGCTGGAAGAGAAGTACAATATGTCAAGTCTAACACCGAGGCTCTAGGGACTACTACTACGTGCTCAACCACACTCTCTAGACTGGAACTCTAATTATATCGCCTACAAGCATGCGATGAATATGAGACACTAGGGATGGGAGAGATCATCGATTACCGGGGCCCTGTTGACGGATCCGACGGTGGAGACGGCGGCGGCCATCTTGATGGGAGACTGTGATCTTCCGGAGAGGTAGTGGGGGTTGCAACCACAACCGCAGGGACTCAGCCAGTGGCCTTCGAACAGGTGAGTGAAGTGAGCCCAACCATATTCAACTTATACTGCTACAGTCTGCCTTTTTCTGTGGACACAGAAAATTGGAGATTGGCCTCCCATCCATCCATGAGAGAGAGAGCTCGTATTGACCACAGATTGGAGATTGCGTCTCTGACACGTGGCAAACTGTGAGCTGCCGCGGTCTCTTGCATGATTGGTTGGTTTGAGGTGAACAGGCGTGCATTTTTCATTCAGGCTATTCGACTTTAAGTTATTAAAAATGAGTCTTCCCAATTAAATTAAAAAAAAAAAGAATTTACGCCGAGAAAAAGAAAAAAGGAAAATAAAAAGAAAAATCATCTGCTTGTTCTTGGATTCGTTGACACAGAATGGCAGGAGCTCCGGACACCTCTTCGCTATTGTCCCATCTTATGATTTAGAAATGACGCTGGACACCACAAAATTTAAAGCCAATGGTCTCATCTCAGCTCCTGCGTGTCTACAACTCCAAAACATATTTTTTAAAACAAGACCGAACCGAAAATTATTTAATATATGAGTTTATGAGTTTATAGATCAGATCGAAAGTTTAATGGATTGATCCGTATATTTAATAAATAATATTAATATATTATATAACAAATTAATTAATATAATATGATAATGTGACACTGATTTATAACAAAATATTCTTAATTAACCATTATATTAATCTCAAGTTCAACACAAAATATAAATATAAATTTAGTAAAATAAAATAAGTACATTATAATATATTTTTATATTTTTCAATTTTAACTCGGCCAACATTTCCACAATTTCAATCAAGAATCGGCCAGTTCTTGGGTTAATTCTAGAAATCAAATCGGATGAATGGCCGGTTCCGGTTGAACCAACTGGTCCGATCTGATTTTAAAAATTATGCTATTAATACATGGGAAATAAAGATAATATGGAAAATAAGAATAAGAGGACACGAAATTGCATGCTAAATGTGGTTTTTCGGGGATTTTTCTGTTCCATAAATTTATTTTGGTGTCTTCTCCACGACCAGCCCCACTACCGTCACGGTCTGCGGACCCCTAATTCATTCTCGAAGATTCTTCGTTCGCGGGACCAAGAAATAGTGCAGTTTGCGCCAAGTCTACCTCTCTTGGCAGCTTGAATTTAATTTAAAAAAGAAAAAGAAAAAGAAAACATATCGGAGAACATTGAGTTCTACGTCATGTACGCGTTGGACGTACCAACCTATATCACAACTCGTACATTCGTGCGTGTATGTGGGTGGGTTGGGTCCATCTAGACAATTAGATTCATGGGCTCTACAGATACGAACACCCCCAAGCCCAACATTCCTCGCGATTTTTGTGGGTTTAGCTATCGTTTTTTTTTTCTTTTCCCTCTTTTTTTGTTAATAAAAAATCTGAGGGTTTAATCGTCGATTATCAGAAGTATTAGGACATTAATTATAGGTGAAAAGAGAACACTACCATGACAAGTTCCTAGTGGGTGAGACATTCTTTGATATTTCAAATTTGGACGAGGAAAATTCGTCGACCATGTTATGCGTGCAACTAACGTACCTACTCTTATCCTAAAAGGGGGTGCAGATTTACTATTTCTTGACGCCACTGATCTCTTGTAAGCAGCCAATCAAAGATCGAGTTTTGTCCCATACGAAGCGAGATTGTATTGCGTGTGTGTGTGTGTGTGTCATATAACTTCAGCACATTTGGCCGAACGGACGTGTTGAGAGATGGCAAGATAAGACTTTCAATTTCCCCCTCTCGTTTTGCTAAAAAGCTAATCTTGCGATTTTAATGAAATGGTTAAAAATTAACTAATAAGTTAAAAGAGAAAAATGGTGCGTAAGATGATGGAGGAGAAAGGGACGGACAATAAGAGAGATAAAAGAAAAATATATTATACATGAGGAGTGAGTTTAATATGATATATTTTTAATGAATTTATAATTTTAGAATTAGATAGAAAATATAAGAGGAAAATAAAGAGGTATAGTAACAGTTTACTTTAATAATAATCGAATTCATGATTTTTAAAAATTTTAATTTAAAATGCTATACTATTAAGAATCTTTTTAATCATACTATCTTAAAAAAATGCATGATGTGGTTTTGACAATTTTTTTTCTTATATTCTATTTTTGGTGTGAGCATGAACATTTGTTACAGCACGCATTTTAGTGTTGAGGGGCATGCAACTTATTGGCGGTTCGTGAACTTTGATCCCTGCTTACGGGGTTGGGGGAAAGAAACCAATAGAACCCTAATCTCTGCATAAACTTCAGTGGCACTCGCTACGAAACAAGATCATGTAATCAACTCATCTAAGGCCTTATCATTTAATTGAAAAATCGGCTTGGACAAGTTTGTATTGCACGCACTCCCGTCAGTCGCGAACAAAAAGAAGATCAAGATTGCGACGCGTATATGATCACGAAGAGGAATCGAGAAGGCGAATATGTACAAAAATACTAAACAAGGATAAGCAGCATACCTTTCAATGGATTTTTAAATCTTGGGTGATATTGATATACTGAAAATAATCATTATACAGCATCATGACTCCTGGGAACTCTCGCTTTCGCCTCCAATTGTCGATGAATTAATGAGGATGAGAGCGAGGTTCTCAAAGACATGCATCAACATGCACAGGGTTTCTCTCTGAAGATCAATGCAGCAGTTTCGTATCGGAAGCATGCGATGACGCGTGCAGGCTGCAAGCCCCTGCAATGTTACAGTGCATGCGGCTCCTCTCCACTACATGGCACTTGCTCCAGATAGAGGGCAAAGAGCGGGAAAATGGGGGAAAAAAAAAACCACCACGACCGGGCTGCGGATGACCTGCTTCACCCACTCACACAAGCCAGAGAACCAAGCAAACCAAAATTGCAAGGACTACGCAAGTTTCAAGCAGTATGGTTGATATATCTGTCTATAAACACACTTTTAATGCCATCGAACCTCATGCTTGGCTCACATCGAATACTTCTAACCCTTACTAATAAAGCTCCGCAGCTTGCTCTACCTAAAGAGGAAACAAACTCTGATCATGATGTTTACCGAGTTCTCTAGTTAATTTTGTGCAATTCTACTACCATATGAAGGGCAGCCGATCGAAAGCGCAAGCTTGAGAACGGAACATTGCAAGGGAAACTGAAGTAAATCAGACGAGAGTAGCCAAAGAAATTAATTCCCCAAATCTAGCTAGCTACCTTTCTTATTGCTAGAAGAATTTTCAAGATCAGTCCACCCACATATTTTTAACGTGTTACAGATGATCTCCTAAGGTACCCGATGAACTTGGTGAATCCAGTGAGGCATTAATTCATCATGATCAAAGGAAGAAAATTTGACCTTGTAACGAAAAATGCTGTACGTATTCTCAAACAGCACGACACATCATCGCTTGCCTCATGGTCATCCGGAGACTCGATTGAGTCTCTGTGCAAAAGGGAAATTTCCATGTCAAAACGATGGTGGAGAGGGCCGAGGAGGAGCAGGAGAACTCCAAAAGACTTCATGAGGAAGTTGTCCATGAGGCATCAGATTGGGATGCAAATTGTAGACTGGCATAGGCCTATGCTCTCCTGCTAAACTTTGATGGTGCGACCCGGGAGAGCCATTATTTCCGGAATTTACACCCAGGCTCGGCGCCGAGCGCAATCCTTCTCCGGCCTCAGCTTCCTCACTCTCAAGTGGCAGCCTCTCATACTCTGCAATCCCAAACGTGGCCGCCACCACCATGACTGGCCCCGATGCTGCAAGTGGCCCGACAGCTGGTCCACCCACAACCTGCCCCTGCCCTCCGGCCAAGTATACAGTCAGCCCAGTTGCCCCTGGTGGGGATGGCGCCGGCAAGAAGGCCCCTGTCAGTGACAGGATCTCGAATCGACCCTGGAGGGTCACCACCCCTCCTGGGACAGCGGGCTGCCGGAAGGTGACATTGGCCACTACACCACTGCCGCTGAGAACTGAGACTCCGCATTGCCTCCGCCTTGCGAAGACGGAGATGCTCTCCACGATGTCACTCCCGCTTGCAATCTCTAGTATATGGCTCCGGAGCGAGCTGGCGCTCTCCTTGGTGACCACAATCGGAGTTTTCGGCTTGTTCTTCGACCCAGGAGGGCGACCCCGAGGGCGGCGGCCGTTGCTCCCACCACCTCCACTGGCGCCACTCCCACTCCCTGAAGCTTCATGAAGGTTTTCCCGGTCAACGCTCTTGCGCTGCTCTTGATCAAGGTCCTCCTCATGGTTCCGGAAGCTCCCGCTGCTATTGGAGTCACGATTATTGCTATTATTGCTAGGGCTGCTTGGGTTGCGCGCAAGCTCCGGCTCGTTCAACTGGAACGCATTCCCCGCCCACCAACGGTTCGCCATATCAACCGACGCCGTCAGACTGCCCCCACTTGGAACGAACCAAGTTAGTTCGACAGAACAAACTAATGATCTCTTCCTTTCTTGTTCGCAGTGCTCCTCGGATCTTTGCCAAATTTAGAAAACCCTAGCTGGTATTTAATCAGCCAGAGACGCATTTAGATGATAAAAAAAAAAAAAACAAAAAGGGGATGGGAAAGTTAGTTCAGATCTGGGAGGCATTTTTCACAGACAGATGAAACAAGAATAAATCAGTGCATGGAAGATAGAACGGTTTCTTCTACTTATTCTTCTTCTCGTATTCTGACAAAAGAAGAAAGCAATCGTGAGAAGTACTTCAAAACGGGTCTGGTGAAGTACAGGTACTTGCTGACCTAACAAGAAAAGAAACATACTGAAAACAAGAAAGGCACCCAGAGGGTGACGGAGAAGGAGACGGAGACAGAGATAAGAACCTTAGAATCAGTGCTGATGAAAGCTGAGTCAGTAATCAGCGATGAGAGGGAGGGAGATTGGGGAGGAGGGGGTGGAGGAGGAGGTAGAGGAAGGAGGAAGGTAGGCTTGTCCCCAGGGAGACTGAAGGGGGCAGAGAGGAAGGGGACATCGTACATCAAATAACGTGGACACTCTCCAAGATTCAATAAAATATTCATCGATCCACTCTTGATGGAGAAAATTTAGCACATATCTGATACAGATAGGATTATAAATTCAAAATTTATCAAATATAATTGATACTGATTAAAATTCTAAGAAAATTAAGCTCAAACTGACAAATTTAATTAGTCAAAGTAAATCTTATCCGTTCCTTCTTCCCAGCAGCTCTTTTTTTTGGGTATTTAATTTCTTTTTTAGTTTATAATATACATATTAATTCATTTTTTGCATAATGTTTAGCTCTGATGTTTGAATTCTCGCAGGGAGGAGCGTGGGCATTGTGTTTTTTTTTGTCTCCTCGGGGCGAGTGGTATTTCAGTGCTGTCCAGGGGTCTCAAACCCTCAGTGCCCTGTCCGATTTTCCAAAGAACTTGTCGCTCCATCCAATTTGTTGTTTTGGTAACCACACATACATATACATATATATATGTCTATATATTTTTTTCATTAATGAATTATAAATATCAAGATACAGGGAACATGATAAATTGGAAATGCGTATGAGCCTATTTTCTGGCATATCCAAAAATTCGATTGGATATAATCTATCCATATTCGATCTAAGTTGAAAGATAAAATTCTCGTAAAGTTATGTTAGATTTTTAAAATAAGGTAAGAGTGATATAGAAGAAGATGGATACTTGGCGGTTTAAAAAGTCAAACACACAGCAAAAATAACAGATAATTTAATGATTTAATGACTAAACAACCAAATTAATTCTACCTCGGGAGCATTCTATCCAGATGGCTGAAAATCAAATCTCTACATTTTCTTTATTCAAATAAATTCAGGTTCGCACTTCATTTAATTGAAAAAAATAGATACTAAACTGACTTAATAATCATCGAGTCGATTATAACCTTATAAGTATCATAACTTCAGTGAAAAACTGGACTCTTCAATTTAGGGCTTTCCTCCGCATTAGTTTCAGGGTGGCTTCTTCTTATGACCGTAAGTGATCAGTCCGAATCATCATATTCCAGAAGACCGAACATTAGAAGCCAAAAAATGGAAAAGGAAAACCGACTTCGACATTGACGTTAGCAAATGAGCCCACACTACGCACCAACATAATGGCAGAGCAAACTACATTATTCAAAGACGAAAAGGCCCTTCGTGAATGAAGAAAATTACATCGAGAAACTATGGAGTGATGCATTTTAATATAATAATTCCCAAGAAAGAGGGCATAACTTGGCCCCTTCGCAAGGGTTGCTCTTGTCCCCCCCACTCTCTCTTATTTAATTAAGGAGATAAATCAAGGTGGATGGGTTATTTGTGAGTGTTTTGCGCGCATTAACGATCTTACCAAATTCGAATTTAGATTGGTGGCTTTGATTCAACTTGACATTATGCATCGTGCGTACGGATAAGAGGGCAACCAATTAGGAATTGGATCGGGGATGAAGGTTGTGGGCAGTGGATATGCGCCCGAGCTGCCCAGTAAGGTCCCGACAATAATAACAATGGACCCGTCGGTGCCCCCAGTCTACGCGTGTAGCCTCATCGATTGCAACCAGAAAGTCTCTTCATGTGTATATATCCCATCATGTTGATTGATCGATCTTGAATGACTTAGAGGAATTAAATCTACCACAAGGTGCTGATACCGACATGGTCAATCGAACCAAGGTATTCTCTATGCATTGAAAATCCATGTAGTCGGCACTTGTGTGTTCGAATGCCGCTTGGGATTGTAGTCTCTTGGTGATATGAGCTGAGGGGTGGGACTCTGCCCACCGATCGTCTGGAGCACATAATTTTGCATCGCTAGTCTTCCAGTCGGGACGTATTACTGGATTTGCTTCCCTCTCTTTCCGTAAGGCAGGCTGTCCCAGTTCCCAAGGCTGCTGGATGCTTCAAGTTTCGAATAGCCGTCTCGTGTAGATCCCGCCATGCCATGCCACTGCAATTGCAGGTGTTCCACCATCGCACTCTATGCTTCTGTCTTCTGAAACTCTCTACGCTCAATGCCATCAAAATACGAGAGACCGTAATTATTGTTTCGAGAGAGCGAAAACATCCTGCGGGTGCATCTTCTCGGGTCGATATGTCTCTGAATGTGATATGTCTCACGTGCATTTTGAGACGTGGGAATCAATTGTTGCTGTTTCCTCAACCCATAGAAAAATCCGAAGTTCGTGCGGAGACAGATTTTGTTTCGGCCAAGCCCAGAGAGAGATCCCGATTCTCGCCTGTGCTCGTGAGCAGTTTCTTGCCTTCCTCTCTTCTACCGTCCGACCAACTTCTATGCTTTTGTTTATTGGAGATGGAAGGTTACGCTTTCTGCTCGGGGCTGGAACAACAAATATGCGCTGGTACTTGTCTGATCTTGGACCAAAGAGAAAATGGTTATGTATAGTTTTAACTTGCAACATTATCCGGGCGGCATTCACTGCTTGGTCTAGGTAACATGATCGATCACAGCATTCCTTCTCGGGTCACGATCGAGGGCTGTCTTCTGAAGAAAGTGGCCCGCAAGTGGTGGGACACACGGCTTCTTTCCGACCCAATGACAAGATCAGAGATTACTCTGACATTATTTAGAAGCTTGAGATCGAACCACAGTTTCCATAGCTTAGCAAAATTCACCTTATTTATTCTCGATGGTGGAAAGATACATCGACCAGTGTAACATACTGGGATGCAGAAGCCGATTGAATCTAACAGGGTCAGGGGAAGAGTTACTAAAAATCCAACAAAAGACCGTTGCTTCGGCTGCTGCCACGGCATGGGCACTGAAATTCCCCAATAACCTATCACTCAGCTCGATCTTACTGTCTATAACTAAATCAAATTGCAATAACAATGTGTTCATCCATTGAAAACATAGGCAAATCAGGAATGCATACTATGATATTTTTGACCGATACTTGCATCCTCGTAATAAAATAGCAATGTATCACAAACTACGGCTAAATAATTCCAAAGGAGGTCAAAGTCTTGGGAGATACAAGACACAAAGCAAAATAAGGAATGAAATCTAGTTCGGCCTCGGAGTTGCCCACTCAACTCGGAGGATGAGATTGTCATAACCATAGCCATTGAGCTTGTTGATGGCTCTTTCAGCATCTTCCTTGTTCACAAAGTTCACGAAACCAAAGCCTCTACTGACACCAGTCTTCTGGTCGATAGCCACATAGACACGACTGACCATGCCGAAGGTGCGGAACAGCTCGCGCAGGTCGTCCTCCCTTGTGTCTTCTGACAGGTTTGTGACTCGTACAGAGTTCTCCTCGTTTCTCCGCCTCATCTCTGTTCCTGTTCTCTCCGCTCCAGCCCTCATGCTTGGGGGAACATAGGTAGACTTGCTGTCTCCAGGGCCAGAAACAGTAATCTCTGATACAGGTGGCTTGTCGACAAAAAAATCAGTTGGTTGTGCAAGATCCTTGTAGGGGCACCTTGAGGTCCAGTGGTCCCCTTTCTTACCACAGGTCCTGCACACCATGAGGACACCTCCTCCTTTTCCTATTTGAGCCAGATTGTCCCCAGCGTTCTTGGTTTCTTCAACTTTGGTGCCTGTGTGTAATACCCATCACTATTAGCTGAAGTATCTGAGGTAATTAGGAAATCACAGGCCAAACTCAAAGAGCAACAAAGATTACTTGACCCCATAAAGCTCACAGAGGACATGCAGACAAATTACACGAAAGTCACATCACAAAGCTTCAATTCAAGCAGAGCAGCTTCGTGACAGGAAGAAAGAATGCACAGAAGACAGCAATCACAAACGAGTCAACAATCACTAGAAGACTTGAGTGTTTGCACCGATTTCAGATGCCTCTCATACAAAAGACATCGGAATTTCGATCGAACTTCTCCTAGTTCATCAGACACATATACATCATTATCATTCATGTTTAACAGACTATACGATAGCCTAGATAAAACTAGCAGCATCAGTAGACATATAAACCCAGAGAGACAAATCGAATAAATTAATAATCTCAACGCCCTATCCGCTACAGAGGCAAAATCAATCAAAAGGATAATAATTTACTGTATATACCGCAGGACTCCTAATCAATCTACCGAAAGTACAACTTTAAACTGTGTCCTCATGAAGTCTTAGCTTCTCAATCGAAAAAAATTGTGGAAGGAATGACTGACCAGGAGCCCTGGGCCTCTCGAGGACGATCTCCTCAGTCGAAACCATGGTGAGGCGGCTGCCAACATCCTCGTGGACGGCGTCGCCAAACTTAACCCAGTTCCGGCGCTCGACGGCGCGTTTACTCAGGCGCGCCTTCGCGAGTTTCCTCACGCGGGTTGTGGTGGTGATCTTGATCTTGTACCCATCGTCGCCGAACTTGTACTCAATGACCTTCTTGATGCCGTTCTCATCGGGGCCGATCACCTGGCGAGGCGGCAGCAGGAAGTCGAGATCCTCAACGTCGTCCTCGTCGAGTTCCCCCCATCGGACCTTGCTCGGCTTCGCAGGCGCTGATCCGTTCGCGCTGAGTGCCATCAGCAAAGAGGCAGAAAATGTAGGCTACGTTACTTCTAGGGTTTGTTTTGTGATAGATTGTGATGTGGTGAGCGCCCTCTTCTATCTCACGGAGACAGAAGGTCGGTTACGCTACATTTTTCACAACCACGGTTTCGGACCGGATTGAACCGTCCGGTTCGACCAGAATCATTCATTATCTGCCACTGGGGAGCAAATTCTTCACTTTGAAAGTTCAGGGAGTAAAATTTAAAAAGTATAAGACAAAACAAAAGGAAAAAGGATAAGGAAAAATCACAACCCTCTCTTCGGCGGCCACCATTAGACACCCTTCCTTTGTCCCAATTTCACCGCCGTCTGCCTCCGTCCTCCGACCGCCGTCGCCAGTTCTCTACCTACCAAGGCCTTACCGAGCTCACTCGGTTCATTACTCTCTGCAGATTCCCCGAATCTCATCTTTACTCTCATCTCCCGGCTCCCGAGGTGTGTTGTTAGGATATGAATCGAATTTGTTTCTCATTCTTGTCGTCAAAGTTGGCATTTTGATTGGCATATGAAATCAAGTCGTTTAGTTCCACATGAATTTGCTATTGATTTTATTTGGGATCGAGCTTGCTTATTGAGTTTGTTTCACTCATCGAATCTCGATTTGTTTTGCTGTATTCAGGTTGCAAGAGCTCGGCAGTGATGGATGAAGGTATTAATGGTCAGAATTTCTTTTCTTTTTTCCCTGGCACAGATTAATGGCAGTATTTCTCTCTGAATTTTTACGACCAGTGTCTCTCTGACTGGAGATCACTGTTCCTCGAATCCCTAGCGTCCACTGCTAGCTCTGATGTTTGTTTTTGTTTTATCCACGTGAATGAAGGAGGAACTGGTTCCACAAGACCTACTCTGTCTCCCTACGAAGAGGCAATGGGGGCTCTTTCCTCATTGATTACTAAACGTAGCCGTGCTGATAAGAGCAACAAGGGAGATCGGTTTGATTTGCTCTTTGACTACTTGAAGGTGATTGGTTATGTTTGGTGGTCGCTGAAAATATGTCTTTTGTGCAAAATTCAGGATTATGGAGGATTTTATTCAATTCATGATATATTTTGTGTAATCTTTGGATTCTAGATGTTGGATTTGGATGAGCAGATTCCTAACATGAAGGTTATCCATGTCGCTGGTACGAAAGGCAAGGTAATAACCATATTTTCTAATGAAAGCAAATTCATTTGCTTAATTTCACAAGAAAGTTTTGCTAACACAAAAAATTTTAAGCTGAAGGCGTCTTTCTCATGTCACTTTTTTCCATTTTTTAAAAAATTATTGTAAGGTGTTTGTTACAGGGATGCCTCTTGCTCTATATTAATGGATAATAGATAATTGGCTATTTTAATTTATGTCCTAATTCATGTTTGTTCTGTTTTTGCCAATTTCTTTATGCTGATATAGTTTTCCTTCTTGGGACCACAAAGGGATCCACCTGTACATTCACAGAATCCATACTGCGGAACTGTGGCTTCCATACCGGACTTTTCACTTCACCTCACCTCATCGATGTTCGTGAAAGATTTCGATTGGATGGGTATGGTTTTTGGATTCTTTGAGGAAACGTCAAGCTGCATAGCAAATATTTTCATGTTCACACTGTTTGTGATGTCTAAAAGTATGCTTGTTGTGAGTGTTTCAGTGAGGATATATGTGAAGAAAAGTTCTTGGCATATTTCTGGTGGTGTTATGACAGACTGAAGGTATGGAGATTCTGTGCATTCTCATTCCCAATAATTTCAGTCAAAGCAGCAGGTTTGAAAAAAAAAATGTTGTGTTTAGCTGATCAAATATAATATGTTTGAAGAAAGCCAATGCTAGGAAACCAAATTTCATGCTTTTTGTGCCTTTATTCATATTTGAGCATGTTAGTAGGGATGGTATCCCCTTGATCTGAATCTTGTTTGGTATATTAAGTGTTCGGCCTAGCAAAAATCGGTTTTTTTCCCTTTGCAGGAAAGGACAAGTGAAGATGTACCAATGCCGACATATTTTAGATTCCTTGCATTACTTGCATTCAAAATATTTGCAGCAGAGCAGGTTTGGCGAATTCATTAGTGCAGGTTTTCTATCAATAATTTTGCCCTTCTGAAAGCATTGCTTCAAATGGAAGAAATTCTTGATTTTTTAAATATATTCTAGGTTGATGTTGCCATCCTCGAGGTTGGTTTAGGAGGAAGATTTGATGCAACAAATGTGGTAAGTATTGTTGTTGCTTATCCAAAAGATAATATGAAATAGCCCTCATGTAAAATTATTGTTTTTCATATTTGGTGCAAGCTTTATTGGTTAACCTAATTATATTTAGGTTGAACTATATAATACCTGGCATTATCAGGGATATACTTCTAATGGTAGCACATGCCATCTTATTACAGGTTGAGAAACCAGTTGTATGTGGTGTAGCTTCCCTTGGATATGACCATATGGAAATTCTCGGTTAGTTTTTGTGTCTAAATCATTTATATAATCTTGCTTGTATCCAATTGCAATATGCGTTAATGTCTTTAGCAATTAAATACTCAGCCTTCTAAAAAATATCCCATTTCATAGGGGATCTTTGTGGAAATTTGAAAAGCATAAGTCCATGCTTTATTCCGCAAATTCTTTCTTCATTTTGGGTTGTTGATTCTGCAGATTAGCAAGTGACCCCAAGTAACTATTGTTTTATCGAGCAACATTCTCCATAAGATTGCTAAAGCTCTTCATGCCATCTTCATTTTTGTTAAGAGACACTTCGATATCTTCATAGATTCCAAAATTTATCCTATAGAATGTCATTTGCCTGCCATTGAGCTACTTGTAGTTGAATATGCCCTTTGATGTGGTCCTTGATTTCCCTTTTTATGCAAATAATCATTTATTGAGTCTAAACTGTTGATGATCATGCTGCCTTCAGTTTATTAAACAGTGGAGAACTTTTGAATCGTGTAATAATAATTTTGGATAGTTTGGCTTTGTATATCTTTCTCCCTATGGGAATTTTCCTACATTGTCACAGATGTAATCCCAGTAAGTCAAACTACATGCTTAAGGCAATGTTAATTTCATGAAAACATGATATTTTCTTTTATCCTTGATTTCTTTCATTTTCCATATCTTATCAACAGGAAATACTCTTGGACAAATTGCTGGAGAAAAGGCTGGTATCTTCAAGGTGTTATTTTGAAGTGCAATCTCTTGCCATCAGAGTGCTTTCTTATGATCTGTATCCTTTTTTCTTTTCAGAAGTTTCATTGGCATTTCTAATCCAATGTAGAATGGTGCAGCATGAAATACCAGCATTTACTGTGCCTCAACCAGATGAAGCCATGCATGTACTTGAAGAGAAGGCTTCACAATTGGATGTAAGTAATAGTTCCATGGTCAGCTAAAAGGCCAAGTAATTTGGCAGGGTTGAACTCAATGTCCAATTAATCATTCTCAGTTCGCCTATCAAATCTGTAGCTTTCTGAGTAAAGAGATCTGCATGTTATCATTCACATGTACTGCACCTTAAGGGGTAGGAGGTTATAGCAAACTTATTGCATATATATGCATAGTGGCATCTTCTTTTGAGATCATCTGTCTTCTAGGTTCTTTATTGATCAACTGGTCTCATATCACGTTATTTTCCCTTCCTGTGTTTCTTCGTGTCATGGACAACTTCATCCTTTGAATTTACTTAGATATAATTTATGGACAACTACAGGATCCTGGATCTTGTTAATTAGAAGTAAGAGCAAATCTGTCCTTCCTGAGGAATCATGTCTTATAGTTTGCATTGTTGGAGTTGTATCAAGTTGTCCACTTCATCTTGATGTTATGCAAAACAGCCTGCAATTTTCAACTTTGTGGAGTCGCATTGATATATGTAATAGTGTTTGTGATTACAGGTCCCTCTTCAAGTGGCACCACCATTAGATGCAAACTTGCTTAAGGGTCTGAGTCTTGGTCTTGTGGGAGAGCATCAGTATATCAATGCTGGTCTTGCAGTTGCTTTGTGCTGTTCGTGGCTTCAAAGAACCGGTCATCATGATATGTGTATGCAACAGATGGTATGCACGCAAAATTTCTTTTGTCTTCTCATTCTCAATATAATTTGCTTGTTTATGCATAATTTTTCTCATAACTGCAAATTTTTTTTTGTCGTTTTCTTTAATGGGACAGAACTCTTTGCCAGAGCAGTTCATCAATGGGCTGACATCAGCCAAGCTTCAGGGTCGAGCTCAGATTGTCCCAGATCAGAGTATAAATTCTGATTCTGCAGGAAGTCTAGTGTTTTACATGGATGGAGCCCATAGTCCAGAAAGCATGCAAGTATGTGCGCGATGGTTTTCTCTTGCAGTAAAAGAAGACAATCGACAGCAGATACATCATCAGCCTCAGGACAGATCCACATCCTTTCATGAATCAGTAATTTCAAATAATCTGATCCCTCAGAGGACTGCCACGCAGGTAAAGCTCAAAAATCAAATGTTTAACATCTAGAATTCATGCAAGAGTTCGTTGAATTCAAAAATTTTTGTTGAGAAATTCTGACTTTAAGCCAAATGGTAAATTTTACTTATAAAAACATGTACGGACAGATCACAATCTGGTAGCTTGCTCTCATCAGTGGCTTAAATTGTCTGTGGAATTTGCAGATACTTCTGTTCAATTGTATGTCTGTTCGAGACCCTAAGGTTCTATTGCCCAGCCTGGTGAAAACTTGCGCTAGTCATGGTAATTACCTGAGGAAATTGTGTTTTCATGTACATTTGTCTACAACACATCCAAAGCTGTCTACTTTTTTTTTCTTCCTTTTAAAATAATTTCTCATTTATCTAGCAGTATAGTGGTGAATAAGCTGAAATATCAAGTGCAGTCACTATATTTTCTAAGAATCTTTTTCCTGTAGAACTTTTGAATAGGAAAAGCTGTTAATTTTATTGACATGATAAGAATGCAATGTTATAGTCCCCTAAAAAGAAGTTAAATTGTCGAACCTGTTATGCTTACAAAACAGGGTCTTTTCACAGCTATTGCTAACCAAATCCTGGTCTCAGTTTTATCAAAAGATAGCCCTTAGCACACTCTTTTAAACATGCCTTAGGTGGCATATTTGTACTCATGTTGCTAGATATTGAGATCCCATGTAATCATTTGTCTAATATAATACTCTATATACATTTAGGTATACACTTCAAGAAGGCTCTCTTTGTTCCAAACATATCGGTGTATTACAAGGTTGGAACACGTGCCTTAGCACCAACTGATCCTCAAGTTGATCTGTCGTGGCAATTTACTCTTCAAAGAGTGTGGGAGAATCTCATCCAGGGAGAAAGAGGTACCTAGTTCTTAGCAGGTTGAGAAAACTGAATCATTTTCCGTGTTCCTTTTCTAGGGAAAAAAAATGAAAAAGAAAACGTGCTAGGGCTGATTGGGACTTAGACATTAAGGGTGTATTCTTGTCTGTGTATTCTGAAAATATTGAAGAAACAAGTTACCTGATGCAATTATTTTTCACATGGGAGAACAGAAAACTAGGCAAATTTCCAGAGCTGATGTTAATTGAATAGCTTGACTTATTTCTTTCATACTGTTTGTCATGTAGGAGAAGTGAAGAATGCTGATGCCGTTTGTGATGAAATTAAAGATGATACACAGATGTGTGTCAAAAGCTGTGAGAACAGTGCCGTGTTCGCCTCTCTTCCATTGGCTATCAAATGGCTGAGGGACAGCGTTCAAAAGAATAGTTCTATGCGCTTCCAGGTAAACTGATTATTATTCGAATTATATAACTATATGCGACAAAATGATCTCATCTCCCTTATTTATCAAGTGAAATAATATCCTTTAACTTTTAACTGCTCATGACTTGAGCTGCCCTTTGTGGCCTTTCCCCTTTTCTCGATAAAACCACAATACTTAAGCATTGCTGAGTTATAGGTTCGCACGAAAAGAAAAAGAGAGGAAAAAACAGTTGTGATGATAAATGAAGTGCATGCTTAGCCTACTTGTACTTGCTTGTTTTTTTTATTTACAGTAGAAGCTTAAAACACGAAATCTAAATGATGCTAATATTTGATTCCAATGAAAATCTCCATGTAGTCCACATTCAAGAAGTACGGACGTTTGATGGTATCGTTGGATGATCTGTTCGTAAAATAAAGAAAATAAAAGGGGGAAAAATCATTTGCATACTTTCTTTATTTGTAATGACCCTTCTATGCAAACTTGTATTCAGGTCCTCGTCACTGGTTCCTTGCATCTCGTGGGAGACGTCCTGAGGCTGGTCAAGAAGTGATTTGGGTGTCTGCTCTCATTTCTCCAGGACCTTGGCCTTATTCTCCAGCTATCTGTTGAGACCGAGGTGTTGACTTGACAGGTAACAGTAGTGCCCGAGCTCTCCACCATCTCAACAACGCGTCACCCGCCTACATGTCTTTGTAGATCCAATTTTCCATCCACTAAACATTGGGTGCACGTGTTTGATTTATCATCTTTTCCTTTCTACGTCAAAAAATAAAATAAAATAAAAATGATGAGTGACTGAACCACTGCTCCTCTTTGGGTTGATGTAAACCATCTTGAGATCAATGGTTGTTCTCCGGAGTGATGTCCACTTATGGACAGATTCTCTGCCTTCAGGATATCTCCACCCTCTCTGATGTCCTTTCAGATGGCAATCGCTTGCACTCTCCTGGAAGAATAGTCTACGCCGGTTACATTTTGGCACGATCAATGAGAGGTAACTCGTATGTTTTTTTTTTGTTTTTATAAATTTGAAATCGATGGTATCCAGTATTCTAACAATTAACTTATCTATCGAGTAGTGTATTATATAATCTGGGATCCACCATTGTTCCTCAAATATTGACTCCCAATAATTTTAAATCCTATACATGATTTATTGCTTATTGTTAATTTATTGGTGCTCCTCTCGGAGACTACTCGCATTTAATTTAAAAGTTTAGATGGGTAAGTTGTACCTGTGGGCTGTGGACATTAAAGAAGAGTTGTATCATAAATCGATTAGTGCAAGAAAAATTAGATAATGACATGTTAGTAAATAAGGTTTTCTGTGTGAGCACTTACCACAGCATATTATCTCCGACCTAGAAGTCTCTGAGCTGCAGTCTCTGTTCTCTACCTTGAGCCCCTTTGTCTTTGACCTTTTGGGTTGACACACAGGGTCTACCATCACCCACCAGTCCTACTTCTCACACGCGAGCCTAATTATCATCCACCTCCTACAACTACCAACCACCTGTTCTTCCACCTCACCCATCCCCATAATACCCTATACACCTGTCCACAATATCAATAATCGAGCCCACTATAAGCAACCATTACCATTGCATCCCAATAAAAACATCACACATGAACCAGAGTCATCACCATTATCATCTCATCCACCACCTAGACAGCTAACCTTAATCCCTCACCCATCACCCTAAAACTAAAACCTGATTCAGCCAAAATGAAAGCCTTACAGGAGTATGGACTTTATGGGAAAATTGTTGCTAACATCGACTTGTGTAGGAAGCCGAATAAGGAAAAGCTGATTGATTCTTGGATCCTTGTACATGAAGTAGAGGTAACCAATATTGGTATTAATCTTTTCCTTTTCGTTTTTGCTTCAACAGCAGAGCGAAAGAGGATTATGCTACAAAGTCCATGGTCGGTCCTTGGTTATCACATTGTCCTCAAGCCATGGAAAGAAAGTGTTTTATCGGAAGAGGATTTCTCTACCACATGCTTCTGGGTGCAAATCCATTATCTTCCTTTTGAGCACCAAACCAAAGAAAGTGCCCAACTCATCGGAGGACTTTCCTACAAGCTCCTAGATATGGATTTACATAGAGATCCTCGTACAAGTGGACCACCCTTCATTCGGATCAAGGTGGAGCATAAGGTGAAGGAGCCCTCAATCCATGGTTTCTACATGGAACAGGATATGCTCAAAGCACATTTGTGGATTCAACTAAAGTATGAAAGAATATCATAATTTTGTTTCAGCTGTGGTAGATAGGGACACATGAACTATAGTTGTACACAAAAGATTCAAACATCCAAGTTCAAAAGGGAGTGGAAGCCTGATAAGGATGCATTTGGGCTGTGGATGATCCCTGAAAAACGACGAAGTGCTCTAGAAAAGCTAGAAACTACCTAGCAAAAACAACATTCAGAGGTGGTGTGTGGCAATAGTTTTCAGGTTGGGTGTGTGTCTAAAATCCTAGTCTTTTTCCCTGACAGACCCCTACATAGCCCTCCTACCACCGACCTAAGCTTGACAAGACTTGATCAAAACCCCTCCAATCGCAAAGGACAAGCTCAAACAATCTCATATTGGGCCATAAATCCAAGCGAACCAAAGGAAGACACATCGAACCAAGTCCACTGTCCACAAAACCTCTAATCAGATCCTATCTTAAGCCGAACAATCAAAGCACCACAAAGCCCATTTCCCTCACAGCCTGATCATAAGCCTTCGCTCACCAATACCTTAGAACCTTTCTATCTTAAACGGAAAACTTTAATCATTCAAGATGATCTCCCTTTGAAAAAATCTAGATTGGCCCCCTCAACACTTGACCCTACGATTCACCATGATCACTCTCTTTCAATATCTCTCTCAAATCAATGCCAAGCACTAACTTCCTATGCCTAGCTCTCATTAGCACAATTTCCATCATTAGTATAAAATTCCTCAGGACATCACCCATCACCAAATACATTCTTGCCTTCACCACTTCATAGCTCAATCCACCAACCACCAAATACCTTGATAGCGCCCATACCATCTGATGCCCATCCACAAACATTTGCCACCACCGAGCAGGGAAGGAAGTTTCAGAAATCTCGAATGAAGAGTAGAGCATGTGAAGTGGGTCGAAGAATCATGGATTCACAACAAGGAAATCATCCGGAAAGTCCAAAGGCAGAGGAGGCGTGCCTAATCAAGCCCCCAACTTCGGAATGTTAGTTTTGGCTTGTAATAGTCGAGGGTTGGGTCGCCCTGCAGCTATACATTCCTTAAAGACCCTTGTTCGCAAGCATTCACAGCACTTTTCTTTATTTCTGAAGTCAAGTCCAATCTAGGGAAAATACAAGCTATTCTTCTCAACATGGGATATACGCAATGCCATATTCACCCCCCACGAGGGAAGTCTAGAGGTCTTTGTTTGGCCATTAAGGAGGGTATGGAGGTTGAGATCACATCTCTCGATGCCAATTGCATCACTGTGACTATATACTCTTGCCCTACTTCCACACTATGGATGTTATCATGTGTTTATGGTCCAATTGAATCTAAATTGAAGCAGCAATTTTGGGAAAAGCTCTCAACAATGAGTAATACATTTGTTGGACCTGGGGCATGCATTGGTGATTTTAATTGCATATTGGCACAGAGTGAAAAATAGGGAGGTTGACTTTTAGGAGTATCATCAACAATAGAGTTTCATCATTTTTTGGAGTAGTAAGTGCTGATAGATTTGGGATATTAGGGTAATCGGTTCACATGGAGCAACAAGAGAGAAGGGGAGGGAAACATCAAGAGGCAGTTGGATTGGGTAATCGCAAACTGCCAATGGTGTGAAATGTTTCCTCGAGCTTCAGTCATGCATTTACTGGCGGTTTCTTTAGACCACAACCCAATATTACTTAACACGAATGCAAATCAATTAAGAAGGAAGAAAGTATTTCGTTTTTAGGAGATGTGGACTAGAGACCCGTCTAGTTTTCAAGTCATTTAAAAGGCATGGCAACAAGAAGTACATGGATCACCATAGTTTCGACTCAAGAAGAAGCAAAAAGCTACAAAGATTGCTTTGCGAAAATGGAATCAAGAAAGCTTTGGCCATGTAAGCACTTGACTCCAATAGCTTGTAGAGAAAATAGATTGGATACAACAAATGACTCCAACTCCAGAGAATGTGAAGAAAGAAGCTGAATTAGAAAAGGAATATCAAGAGTGGTTGAAACGGGAAGAATTACTATGGCAACAGAAATCAAGGCAAGCGTGGCGTACTACCATTGACTTGAACACTCGGTTTTTCCATTTGTCTACTACCAACCATCATTAGCACAACTTCATAGAGTTCATCAAAACACAAACAACCAGTGGACCTTTGACATGACTACCATTGAGAGTACTTTCCTCAACCATTACTAACAGCTTTTCACCTTTTCAAACCCATCACTAACATCCAACCTTTTGGAATTGTTCCCACCTAGCCTCACTCCAATAGACAATTTGATATCGTGTGCAATCCCAGATGGTCTTAAGGTGTGACAAGCAATTTTCTCCTTAGGGGCACTTAAATCATCAGGCCTGACAGACTACCTGCTTTGTTTTACCAATATTATTGGCAGCTCATTGGAGAGGATATCATTACTGTAGTGTAGAGCTTCTTTAGAGGTAATTTCTTACTCAAAGAACTCAATCATACACATATAGTTCTGATACCTAAAGGAGGGCCAATAGATATTGTAAATAATTATAAGCCAATCAGCTTGTCAAATGTGATTTACAACATCATTTCAAAAAATTTGGCCTCACCCCTCAAGCTAATTTTGCCAAAAATCATTTCTCCATATCAATCTACCTTTGTTTTTGGAAGAGGTATACAAGACAACTCAACAATTGCTCATGAAATAATGCACTACGTTAGTTCAAATAGAGGTAAACATCAATATACGGCCATTAAGATAGATATGGAAAAAACTTTTGACAAAGTTGAGTGGCCAATGTTGATAACCATTATGAGAGCTCTAGGTTTTGATGAGAAATGGACATAATGGATTTTTCAATGTGTTTCCACAGTCTCATATTCAGTCCTCCTTAATGGGAGCCCAACTGGCTTTTTTAAGCCAACAAGAGGAATAAGGCAAGGAGACCCATTCTCTCCGTTTTTGTTCATCTTGGTAATTGAGGCATTATCGAGGAGTCTTGTATGAGCTGAAATGCAAGGTCTCATCAAAGGAATCACAGTAGTAAGAGGTGGTCTAGTTTTTACACACTTGCTCTTTATAGATGATCTTTTTTTATTTGCCAAAGCAATAGATGGAAATCTCTTGGCTTTCAACAATGTTTTGCATGAATACCTATTGTGGTCAGGGTAGACAATTAATAAAGCAAAATCCTCCATGTTTTTTAGCCAAAATACACCAAACCAAATGAGAAAGCACCTTTGTGAATTGATGAGTTTCAAGAAAGGGGTGGCAAATTCTAAACATCTTGGTTTGCCTTTGCATATTCAAAGAGCTAAAGCTGAATCTTTTCAGTCAATTCTTGAGAAAGTTGAGGGGAAATTGTCTTCTTGGAAATCCAAAATACTTTCACAAGTAGGAAGGGGGTTTTAATATGAACTGTGGCTGCATCAATCCCTGTTTATGCTATGTCGACTTCCTACTCCCTCAAAATGTCACAAGCAAATTGGATTCAATGTTTTCAAACCTTTGGTGGGGAACAAAAAGTCAAGGCCTTCTTGCATTGCATCTAAAATCATGGAGCAGTCTTTGCTTACCTAAAACTTTTGGGGGAATGGGATTTAGAACTATGCAAGATCAGAACATGGCCTTGTTGGCCAAGTAGGCTTGGTATGTGATACACCTTACCAACAAGCCACACCATTAGTTGCTACATACAAGATACTTAAAGCATCAACAGTTCCTGGAACACCCACAACCACGAAGGTGCTCAATTTCCTAGCAAGGTTCATGCAAGACACGAGATCTTATACATCACGGAGCCATTTATAAGGTAGGGTTAGGACATCTTATAGATATGTAGTCACATCCTTGGATCTCACTTAACAACAACTTCCTGCTAACACCATCAATCAATTTGATAGCTTATTTGAGATTTCAATATCAAAGAGTGAGTCAACTATTATTGCATGATGACTGCTGGAATATACAGTTGCTTGGACAACTTTTCGACTCCAACACAGTTGCAGCCATCTTGAATACCATTCAGCCTAAAATGGAGAGACAAGACACTTTGATTTGGCGACCAAATACAAATGGAAGTTTCTCCACTAAATCAGCTTATCTATTGGCAAGGAAAGAACAGATTAATAGATCACAGGCATGAGAATTTGATTGGAAGAAGATAAAGTGTGCAAAAATACATGGATGCCACAAGTTGTTGCTCTAGAAGCTCATGTGAAATATCCTACCCACTTCATCAATCATCAATAGCCGTTTCCATATTGCATCCACAGCATGCCTATTGTGCTTCAATGAGGAAGAGACTCACAATCACCTTTTTTTGCACTGCCCCTTTTCTATGATTGTTTGGTCTCATCTTCCTATCCCTATAGATGCAGAATTTTTATCCCACATTAACATTAGTGAGTGGATTGAATTAATCCTGAATATGAATACTAATATAGCTTATGCTTCCCATGATTTGCAACACATCTTTTTTATTCAAGTAGTAACAATTATGGACTATATATGGTAGTTGTGAAACTCAAACAAAGAAAGACAAGACTTATTAAATCCAATTCTTGCTGCAGCAGAGGCAAACAAATGAATTGCTAGTAACGTAATGGTATGGCACATTGAGAACACCTCTTATCAGCTTGCCATCATATCGAGGCCAATAGCTTTTCCTATTACTTTTAGCTCGGATGTGGCCTTTTCAAGAGGTCAAGCTTAGATAAGAGTGGTTTGCACCTCAATTTTGGATCGATTATAGCTGCTCAGTCCTTTTTATCTTCCGCAACTACTCCCATGCACAGGGAAATGGATGAAATCATCAAAACTATAGAAGTTGCAAAAGAGATGAAAGTTATAAGGCTACAGCTCTCAAGCGATGCTAAAGACTTGGTAGATTTTCTCCAATTGAGAAATCTCGATGCCTACCCCCAACTGGAAGGTAAAAAAGGACTACATACTAAGTATGTTATCATCTTTTGAGTCATGGTCTATTAATTACATACTAAGATTGTCAAATTTCTTGGCACATAATATTATTGAGTGGGCTATCCTTGTAAGCATATAGAACCTATTACCATCTCTCATCTCCCCTCCAACTTTCTTTTGTATGAGATGGAAATGCCCTAGGTCCTACCATGCCATGTTTATAGTGATTATCAATGCAATTACCCATTCTGATTAAAAACAAAAGGGTTCTATGTGTGTATCATTATTTTTTTAAAAAAATTTAAATTTCCCCACTTTTATTACAATAGTGTCTCTATGCACGCAGCTCGTGGCACCACCACGCAATCAGTAGCGTTGTCATGGATGCGGGATGAGCGCGTCGTACGGATGAGGTGTGAAGATGAGGTCAACTCGAATATATCGAATATCCTAGAGAAGCCACATGCAATTGGCCCCATTTATATATGTAGTCAACGAACACAATCTATTCATAAGTGACACACCGAGGAATTTTTTAATCCTTGGTTAAATTGGATATCATATGCAATTAACTAAGCTTTATATTTATTCCTATGCACCTAAATCTTGGTCACATCAGCCACATAAACTTATAAAAAATAGCACGATATGAAAAAATTATGTATGAGTTAAGATTTTTGAACGATTAAAGAATATTGGGTCATATTGTGTCTTATTGGTGCAGATCGAAAAAAATTGTGTCGGTATGAAAGTATGAAAAAAATATTTATAATAAAAAAAATTTTGAGAAAATTTTGAAAAATAATTAATTATATACAAATAAATATATTTTAATATTTTCTTTAAATTAATAAAATATACAGATTAATCATATATTATATAATATAAAAGTTTATTTTAAAATATTAAAATATTTAAAATTATTTTTGTTTGATTTGGCGAGACTTGAATGGCTCAAAATACGAAATATTCGTGCACTGGCCAGATTTTCGGGCAGACCAAGATGATGTCGGTGTTAGTACGGTTTGAAAATGGATTCTTACCCACGCATACCTTTATAAATTGATTTAAATGTATTCGTAGTTTCTTTTTTCGAGCGTACGGCTCTACCATCATTGCTCAACCGTTTATTAATTTGATCAATGGTCCGTAATCGACGATACAGACAATACAAATGACACATAATGACTCGTGAGCCATCCAACAACCCCACCTTAGCATTTTCATCATCTTTCATGTATTATAATGTCTTCCACAAGCGATACGTAATCAGTACAGTGGAAGACAAATGGCATACGTCGTACGTCCTGTACTGCACGTCACAACTGAAATACGCCATCCTGTCGATTAAACCCAGAAACTTTGAGCCATCGGATACGGCTTGTCCTGACCTGACCTGACCGCTATCATTCCGAGAGCATCCATCATCCTCTGGCTTTACGGTGGTTTACTGACCGTGCCTCAAATTTTCTGCCCGAGCCGATCCAATGAGCACATTAGCTGAACCGGTGAAGAACTATAATTGTGAGATCCGCGATGGCGGCCGAAGCCGGGGGGGATTCGACTGGGTCTAGTTATTGGATTTTTATGCCATGTTACGTGAAGGTGCAACTCATTAATTATTAGTTGTATGTGCCATGCCAAAATAGTTCATAATTTACGTGTTAACGAGTTTGATTTCCATCAGCGGAGCAGAGAGTCCGTCCATGCACAAGGAATGAAGCACATACCTACCCATTATTTCTAGCTATAGGAGGATCGGGTTCGGATATCCAGTGATCCTATCTTATAGCCGCGGATCGGTTTCAAACTTTTGTACTTCGACACTATACTATATTCTTACGGTACCCTTTGTAAGAACTTACAAAGTTTGAATTTATCGAAGTTTAGTGTATTTTAAGTAATGGTCTTATACATAGTGTATCATTATTAGGCTTCTCTAAATTATTGAATATTTTTGACATGATAGAATTGATGAAAACGTTCAACTAGTATGTCAAATAAAACTCCATCGAATTAGGAATCTAACCGTGCAAGCGGTATAAGAATTGGAGTATTGTATTTGGTATTCGATTCCAGATACCCTATGAACTGGCATAAGATCTGGGATTAGAACCAACCAATTTCCAATCTTCTTACCTGACGACACTCACCCAAAATTTATCAAAATCTACTTGAAATCTACCCAATATGATATGAATCTACAAGTTACAGGTCTATCCAGTCCCCGTGGCTACTCATGTCATTCAGATAATATATGTGTATAGAACATGTCTTGGTGCCCCGTGGTTCTCACCGGCTATGGGCCCGTGGTCTACGAGGATATTGTGGGTATATTTATATTTGTAAGGCACCGTGATAGGAAAATGATCTAAAGTAGTACTTTGGGTATCGGATATGTGGCCAAAAAAAAAAAAGGTATTATAGTCAACCTCGACCCATGAGCGGCGTGAAATCATTTGAGACCAGACCTCGCTGAGTGCCCCGTGCGCACGCCGGAGCTTACTGGAGAAGCTTGTCGCCTCCTGTGATCTGATGTTGATTACATTACAAGAGGGCGATGCGGGGGGCTTTGATTGAGATCAGGAGACAAACGAGGATGCAGGGGGGCATAGAGATGAAAAAAGGTTATTTATTTATTGTAATGGTATACAATATTATCATCTCAAATGATATATTGAACCAATTATTTTACGACACGTATACAATTGTTGTGTTGGTGAACAAAAATTTAGGGTTTTTAGTTATTTTTTAGGGTTCATATTTCCTTTTTTAGAGTTTATATTTTCCTTTTTAATATTTATTAAGATTTTTAATGATGATGAATTTTAAAAAAAATATTATATTAGTGTGCCACGTCAATATCTATAAAAGATTCTGCAGGGTCGTCATAATTTACGTACCAATTGGTTCACACGCCTCCTCCATCCTCCAAAATTTCTAGCGTACCAAGTATGGCTATATTATACACTTGGATGAATGTTTCAAAGTAAAAGATTCCCAAATGAGAAGTTCGATGGACACCGCTCTCGATAGAAATCTGTGTGAATGAATGATGTTATCATAAGCAGAAACCGTAGAGACATACAACAGAAAAATCGTATTGTTTGGTGATCCAAATCGGGATGCTTCCCTCAATTTTCGCCCATAAATACCATGCTTCAGCTGCAGAGCATCAACACCACTGATCGGCGATGGCCACTTCTACTGCCATGAGGCAAAGCTATTTGATTTCATGGCCTCTTTTCCTTTTTCTCGGCCTTTCGGGTATCGTACTCAAATCAGGAGCTTCCATGGAAGATAGAAAGGCAAGCCATCCCATATAGCTTCTTCACGTCAATTTCAACTTAACCTGTTTTTTTTTTCGTCATGTCGATAGATATTTTAGGCTCTAAATTTGATGCGGATCTGCGGCGGTGGAAACCCGTTATGTGGCCATCAATATGGATGTTATCCTTTGCTTTCTCATGCTCGATTACTTGGGTCGATGCTAAATGATCATCTTTTCTGTGGTGCAGTCTTACATTGTGTACATGGGGCACCTGCACAAGGGCCATAAATCAGCTCCCGAGGTTCACATGAGCTTACTGGAGAGAATTATCGGCAGGTAGCTCAGTATGAAAAGAAGCCATAACAATCACAATTTTTGGCCAATAATAATAAGAAATCAAGTTAAATGATGTCGCAACATTCTGATTTATGCCAATTAACTGCAGGGAGAATGCACGGGATTGCCTGCTTCACAGCTACAAGCGCAGCTTTAACGGCTTTGTTGCGATGCTGACCGAAGAGGAAGTGGAAATAATTTCTGGTTAGATACTCACTAACAACTGAAAGACATATCGTAATATACACAATTCAGTTGTTTGTTCGTCTATAAAATTATCGTCTGATGCGTCCTTTTGCTCATGTGTGCGAAGATCTGGATGAAGTGGTGTCAGTGTTCGAAAACTGGAAGAACGAGCTCCACACGACGAGGTCATGGGACTTCATGGGGTTCTCACAGAAAGTGATTAGGGCGTCAAGAGAAAGCGACGTCATTGTCGGAATGCTTGACACGGGAATTTGGCCCGAGTCAAAGAGCTTCAGCGACAGGGGCTTTGGTCCTCCTCCTCGCAAATGGAAGGGAACTTGTCGAGCTTCTAATTTCACCTGCAACAAGTAAGGTCCCTCACGTACACTGCTATATGGTTATTATAAATTCGTCATTGAGTGATCAAAGAATCAGTAACTTTCTCTAGTAAATAATTGACCGAGCCATTTTTCATACATAATTTACAGGAAGGTTATTGGCGCTCGGTACTATCGGCATGATAGGACCTTCCGCAAGAGTGATATTATATCTCCAAGGGACTCAGATGGCCATGGAACGCACACTGCCTCGACGGTTGCCGGGAACCATGTTTACATGGCGAGTCTCTACGGCTTTGCCTATGGCACTGCCCGAGGTGGGGTCCCATCTGCTCGGATTGCAGTCTACAAGGTCTGCTGGGCCGATGGGTGTCATGGTGCCGATATTCTGGCAGCCTTTGACGATGCAATTGCTGACGGGGTGGACATCATCTCAGTCTCGATAGGATCCTCTCCCAGACCATACTTTGCGAATGCAATCGCCATTGGTGCTTTCCATGCCATGAAAGCCGGAATCCTTACTTCAAATTCTGCGGGCAATCGTGGCCCAGGCCTTTCAACCGTCACAAACTTCTCTCCATGGGCCCTCTCTGTGGCGGCTAGCACAATAGACAGGAAGTTCAATACCAAGGTGCAACTAGGTAACGGTAAAGTGTACGAGGTAATGTTTAAGGTCCCCTCTGAAAGATCAAAATTCATGCGTAAGATAATTCGAGAAACCAAACATATTTATACTAGAAAACAAGCCTAGAACTTTGTTCTTAATTAAATCAAGAGCGGTATGATGCCTTAAACTCCCTTCCTCTTATATATTTCACTTTTACAAGTGTAGGGAATCTCCATAAATACATTTAATCTCAAGGGAGTTAAGTATCCAATTATTTATGGAGGAGATGCCCCAAACAAGGCAAGAGGTTTTAATTCCTCACAGTCCAGGTGATCGTATGGATAAGGCAATGTATTCATTCATTTGAAAACTGCCCGATTTCAAAGTTTGATATATTTATCATCTCATGACCGTCTCGAATTTTCTCTCTCAAAGATTGTGTTCCCTGAACACGTTGAACCCAGCAGTGGTGAAGGGCAAGATCGTTCTATGCTTTGGTCCAATTGATAAGGTTGGGCCTTTCTACGCTGGGGCGGTTGGTGTTATTGCAGCTGATGACGGACCCAAGGACAAGGCCAACATTTTTCCTTTACCGGAGTCGTACGTAAGTTCAGTCGTCGGCAACAGCATCTATTCCTATATAAAGTCCACCAGGTATGTAACGTCGATCAATTTCAAGGCATGAGTACAGTCTGGAAGCGCTGTTGTGAAAATTTGCATATTAAATTCAGACTCGTAATTGCACCTTATGCTCAATTGTATGGGTAATTTGATATCTAATACGCAAATTTTACAGGTATCCCACAGCAACCATATTCAGAAGCAACGAACAAATGGATAGATTTGCCCCTTCAGTGGCCACTTTTTCGTCTCGAGGTCCTAATCCGATAACCCGCGATATTCTCAAAGTAAGTAAAGTTTCGATTCTCCATTGTACTCGGCAAGTGATTAGGAGCATATAAGCTTATGCATCCATTCTTGTTTGTCTACTGCTGGCGGCAGCCGGATTTAACTGCACCGGGAGTGCACATCTTAGCTGCCTATTCCCTTGCCAACCCGATTTCGGGAGTTCCAGGTGACAAGAGATTTTCACAATTCAATATCATGGGGGGGACATCCATGGCCTGCCCGCATGTCTCTGCGGTGGCTGCCTACGTAAAATCTTTCCGTCCAACATGGTCGCCAGCAGCTATCAAGTCTGCTCTCATGACAACTGGTATATGGATAGTTCCCTATGACCATCCGACCAATTACTTCTGGACCGCTTCATTTGTGGTTGAAAGAAATACAGGCTAATTACTCGCATCAATTTCTCTGGTTTGGCAGCTCACTCGCTAACCCATTTCCAAGCTGAATTTTCATATGGGGCCGGCCATATTATTCCGCTTCGAGCCTTGAATCCTGGCTTGGTATACGATGCTAAGGAGGCTGACTACGTGAGGTTCTTGTGCGGGCAGGGCTACAGCAATAAAACCCTACGCACCGTCACCAGCGACAAGAGCATTTGCACGGGGGCCAACAGTGGGGCGACCTGGGACCTGAATTACCCTTCTTTTGCAGCTTCAATACCAGCCTCCGGAATCGTCTATCGCACATTTACAAGGACCGCGACGAATGTTGGATCCCCTTATTCTGTATACAGAGCTGTTGTAGTCGCTCCTGCAGGACTCAAGATCCAAATGACGCCTAGCGTGCTGTACTTCAAGTCACTCGGCCAGAAGCTGTCCTATAAGCTCACGGTCAAGGGGCAGATAATGAGGGCTAGGGAGTCTGCTTCCCTGACTTGGGACGACGGTGTGCATAAAGTCAGGAGCCCCATCGTGGTCTTTAAACCCTAACCTTGAAAATCTATAAGTAAAAATGGATGGGGTTACTTGCTCATAGATCATCTACTGAAAATAAATGTGCGTACATACATGTACATGTAACATGAAATAAGTACAACCTCTAAACTCTACCGTATAGAATAATAAATGCCAATAAAAATCCACCTATTAGGTATGTATCTTTTTCGAGTTTTACTCATTAGTAAATTGACCACATCTAAATTTGAATCAACAATAATTCATTGATTTTCAAAATTCAGCATTAACACCGCTTAGGAGGTCATTAGAGCTAAATATTCATGAGTCTCATGGCATAGATTAATCTGGTTTTCTAGACATGTTCCGAGATTTTCTTTCATTAGTTGGCTTATTATGCTGGATAGACTCTCTATTAAGAGTTGGATGGAAATATGGATCTCACTTCCCTCTTCCCTTTGTGATTTTTGTGGATCTAGTATTGAATCTTGAGATAACCTATTTTTTTCATGCCATATTACATGTGATATATGACATTCTTTATTTGCATAGATCTAGATAAATCGACTTATTGGATATTAGTATTTTGAGCTTACTTGGGTTGAACGCAACATACAAGGAATGGACACTATTGCAATAGTTTATAAGTTTCTCTTCACCACTTTTATTTATGTAGTGTGGAAAGAACATAATTATTAGATCTTTCGAGACAATATTTCCAATACAAATATTATAGTAAATTTGGTAATGAGTTTGCTAAAATCGTATATAAGATCCTCACTTTACCTAAAGTTAAGAGTAAGACAATTCCATTTGAGCTCCATGTTAGGCATTGGAGTTTGATGATCTTTTGATCTTTGTAATAATAATGTGTACTTTCTTGATTAGTTGATCAATATAATATATCAATTATCAAAAAAATAAAAGATAAAATATGATTCATTGATTTTTTTTTTTAATTTTTACAATAGCTAGCAGAGGCCCAAAACTGGAGGCAGGTTTGCGAGCTTAGTGTACAGGCAGAAGTTACATTCACTGTACTTTTATGTTAGCCGACAGAAAATTGTCTGTCCAGCCCAATCTTACTCTCTAGACTCAATCTCTAGTCTAACCATATATATATATATATATATATTTAAAAGGTGACTTCGTGCATGCGTTGCATATGATTATAATATTCGACGAATTCGAGAGGAGGAGGAGTGAATTGTCCACTTTGTGGATCGGATAATCTAATAAATAATAGGTTGGTTGAAGGGTTCATAGTTTTAGAAGGACTGAGGGTGTCAATAAGACAATGTTATCTTTTTTTTTTTAGTCAATAGAAGCAAGGCAACGGTAGCGGTATCTGTGAACATGTCAGATAGATAGAATAAATAGGGTTTAGTATAGTTCAAGAAGTTTGTATCCTCTAAATCTCAACCAAAAGAGTCATAACTAGCAAGTACAAGTACTTCGAGTAATGTGGTAAAGTGAATTTGAACATGTAATCTCGGACTCACTAAATCGCATGGGAGTGGACTTTAGATCACTCAACCACCACCACCATCCGTGGTATAAGACCATATCACCTAAGACTGCTTGGATTTCTCACCTGAAGTTCAAGTAGCCTAGCAATGAAAGTCAAGTGCGGAAACTTCCTAGCACACAGCACGCTGGGAATAATAGGAGTAACTTCCTAAGACAGCAGGTTGTAGCCGTGCTGAGACTAATGGATGTTTTTCCAGAGTAATGTCAACTTACGGACAGGTTCTTTACTTTCAGTCCATCTCGAGCCTCCCTATGGTCCATTTTTCAAAGTGATGAGTTGCGGTAGTGGATGTAATCTCGTATTTCTATCAATGTTCCCATGGAGTTTGCAACCATGAAAGAAGGGTTCAAAAAATTGATCAATTCATAAAAATTATTATATAAATTTGGCATGTTCTTACAAAGATTTCTCGTTTCGCACCCTTCAGATTCTTTTGACATATATACTTCCCTCGATCGAGTTTCGTCGCTACAGATAAATTTTCTGCATCCGTTCTTATGAGTATAGGATATATCCTAGATAGAAGAGAGAATGCAATTGGCCATTTCTATATGTATTCAACGGACACGAAAAGTTTATGAGGAACGTACTAATTCCGCTCCCCTTGCGCGTGTAATCCTTGGTCAATTCAGTCATGCATATCCTTTACAGATTGATTTAGATGCATTCGAGAGATTTGCATGTATATTGGCGCGAATGGTTCACGGAGAATTGACCCGGCATTATAATTAAAAAACAAAAAAACAAAAGATAAGTTTGCCAATTGTAAAGAAACTTCCACGTACGTCCATTTCAATCGATGGACTATCCACCGTTATAATCCGAGAATTCAATGGCTCAGGATGACTCTTGAATCGTCCGATAACTGGATCTTAGAATTTTCAAACATTTTAATTATATATAATTATTTACCTTTGACGTGCAACATGTAGTCAACATTACAGGGGGGGAAAAAAAGAAGAAGAGAGGCAATGGGCATGTTCTGTGCGGGAGCGTACTACTGAGATATGTCATACTATCTACCAAACAATGAACTTTGAACCACTGGATGCTACTTGTTCAGATCACTATCATCCCGAAAGCAATCGTTATCTTTTGACTTCATATTTGTTGACCGTTCCTCAAATTCCTTCTTCTTCTTCTTCTTCTTCTTTTATTTTATGGAGCCGATCCAATGAGCGTATCGGCTGAACGGGTAAACTATTTTATAAAACCCCTGTGGGAGAAGCGGGATTCGACCGGGTCAATAGTCAGATTTTTATACTATAGTACGTAAAGTTGCAACTACTAATTAATAATTAGTTGTACACGCCAAGCAGAGAAAGTTCATAGTTTACGTGTTAGTTTATTGATCTCCATCACGGTCAATGGAGCAAAGCCCGTTCGACAAGGAAGGAAGCACATGCATGCCCTATATTAATCCAGTAAACTTTTATATACATACGTATAGAACAAACCATGGTGCCCCGTGGTCTATGACGATATCTCAGGAATAAATGAAATCATTTTGATATCTAGAATATCTAAGCTAGTATTTTGGTAATGGGTCCATGATATGATGATAGAGATAACATCAAAGCTGACTCCAATTTATAATCATGGGATGATTCTGAAGGCTGCCTATGAACCGGATGGAAAATTGAACCTCGACCAACCCAAGAGCGGCGGAAAATTATTTGGACCAAACCGAAGAGCCTAGCCAGCATGTTGGAGCTCAAAGGAAAAGTCAGTTGCGCCCTGTGATCTCACGTTGGTCGTACATGAAGAAAGTTTACCCATAAGGTTCAACGATCTCAAGAGCATGTTATCACTTGTAGTTAATATGCAAGTAGTATCAAAGATAGTATTGGAGCATAAGATGTACCAGCCAGCTAGCTCGGTCCTTAAAAAATACAAGTGTACCCAAGTACAGCTGTATTTTATACTAGCACGAATGTTTCAAAGTAAAACGAGAAGTTTTACGAACTCAGCTCTCAATAGAAATCTGCGTGAATGAATGATATTATATCATAACCTGAAACCGTAGACATACAATAGAAAAATGGTATTCTTTGGTGTTCAAACACGGGATGCTGCGCTCAATTTTCTACTATAAATAGCGAGTGTGGTGCATCATGGAGGTCACAAGATAAGCAATTGCATTTACCTGATCATTGGGTTGATGACTGCTACTGCAACTGCCATGAGGCAAAGCTATCATCCGTGGTTTCTTTTTCTTATTCTCAGCCTTTCGGGTGTCGTGCTGATGTCGGGGGCTTCCATGGAAGATAGAAAGGCAAGGCATCCTAGATGTAGCTACCTTCAAGTGAATCTATCACTTGACTTTGAGCTTAACCTTTTCATGGCACCATCTGCCAAACACATTTTAAGCTCTTAATTGGATACTGCTGATCTGTAGTAGTGCAAATGCTATTATATGTGGCGAACGATAGGTAGTATTATTTGATCTCTCATGCTCGATTACTTGAGTCGATTGAAATGATAATCTTTCCTGTGATGCAGTCTTACATCGTGTACATGGGGCATCTGCACGAGGGTGATAGATCAGCTCCCGAGGTTCACATGAGCATACTGGAGAAAGTTATCGGCCGGTAACAGCATATACTTGTAGCTCAACGTGGAAAGAAGCCATAACAATTGCAATTTTTTGACCAATAATAGGAAATCGAGTTAAATGATGTCGCAACATTCTGATTTATGGCAATTACTTGCAGAAAGAATGCACAGGATTGCCTGCTTCACAGCTACAAGCGGAGCTTTAATGGCTTCGTTGCGATGCTGACCGAAGAGGAAGTGGAAATAATTTCTGGTTAGACACTCACTAACGATTGAAAGATATATTGTAATGTACACAGTTCGGTTGTTCATCTATAAGATTATCGTCTGATGCGTCCTTTTGCTCATGTGTGCGAAGATCTGGATGAAGTGGTGTCAGTGTTCGAGAACAGGAAGAACGAGCTCCACACGACGAGGTCATGGGACTTCATGGGGTTCTCACAGAAAGTGATTAGGGCGTCAAGAGAAAGCGACGTCATTGTCGGAATGCTTGACACGGGAATTTGGCCCGAGTCAAAGAGCTTCAGCGACAGGGGCTTTGGTCCTCCTCCTCGCAAATGGAAGGGAACTTGTCGAGCTTCTAATTTCACCTGCAACAAGTAAGGTCCCTCACGTACACTGCTATATGGTTATTATAAATTCGTCATTGAGTAATCAAAGGATCAGTAACTTTCTCTAGTAAATAATTGACCGAGCCATTTTTCATACATAATTTACAGGAAGGTTATTGGCGCTCGGTACTATCGGCATGATAGGACCTTCCGCAAGAGTGATATTATATCTCCAAGGGACTCAGATGGCCATGGAACACACACTGCATCGACGGTTGCCGGGAACCATGTTTACATGGCGAATCTCTACGGCTTTGCCTATGGCACTGCCCGAGGTGGGGTCCCATCTGCTCGGATTGCAGTCTACAAGGTCTGCTGGGCCGATGGGTGTCATGATGCCGATATTCTGGCAGCCTTTGATGATGCAATTGCTGACGGGGTGGACATCATCTCTATCTCGATAGGATTCTCTCCCAGACCATACTTTGCGAATGCAATCGCCATTGGTGCTTTCCATGCCATGAAAGTGGGAATCCTTACTTCAGATTCTGCGGGCAATCGTGGCCCAGGCCTTTCAACCGTCACAAACTTCTCTCCATGGGCCCTCTCTGTGGCGGCTAGCACAATAGACCGGAAGTTCAAGACCAGGGTGCAACTAGGAAACCGTAAAGTGTACGAGGTAATGTTTAAGGTTCCCTCTGACAGATCAAAATTCATGCGTGACGTAATTCGAGAAACCAAACATATTTACACTAGAAAACAAACCTAGAGCTTTGGCCTTAATTAAATCAAGTGTGGTACGATGCCTCAAACTCCCTTCCTCTTATATATTTCACTTGTACAAGTGTAGGGAATCTCCATAAATACATTTAATCTCAAGGGAGTTAAGTATCCAATTATTTATGGAGGAGACGCCCCAAACAAGGCAAGAGGTTTTAATTCCTCACAGTCCAGGTGATTCTAGGGACAAGGCAATGCATTCATTAATTTATAAACGACCCGATTTCAAAGTTTTGTATACATCGTCTCATGACCATCTCGAATCTTCTCTCTCAAAGATTGTGTTCGCGGAACACGTTGAACCCAGCACTGGTGAAGGGCAAGATCGTTCTATGCATTGGTCTAATTGACAAGGTCGGGCCTCTCTACGCTGGGGCGGTCGGTGTGATTGCAGCTGGTAACGGACCCAAGGACAAGGCCGACATTTTTCCCTTACCGGAGTCGTACGTAAGTTCAATCGTCGGCAACAGCATCTATTCCTATATAAAGTCCACCAGGTACATGTAACTTCAATCAATTTCAAGGCATGAGTACAGTCTGGAAGCGCTGTTGCGAAAATTTGCATATTAAATTTAGACTCGTAATTGCACCTTATGCTCACTTGTATGGGTAATTTGATATCTAATATGCAAATTTTACAGGTATCCAACAGCAACCATATTTAGAAGCAACGAACAAAAGGATAGATTTGCCCCTTCAGTGGCCACTTTTTCGTCTCGAGGTCCTAATCCGGTGACCCGCGATATTCTCAAAGTAAGTAAAGTTTCGATTCTCCGTTGTACTGTTGGCAAGTGATTAGGAGCACAAAAGCTTATGCGTCCATTCTTGTTTGTCTAATGCTGGCGGCAGCCGGATTTAACTGCACCGGGAGTTCACATCTTAGCTGCCTATTCCCTTGCCAACCCGATTTCGAGAGTTCCAGGTGACAAGAGATTTTCGCAGTTCAGTATCCTGTCGGGGACATCCATGGCATGTCCGCACGCTTCTGCGGTGGCTGCCTACATAAAATCATTCCATCCGACATGGTCCCCGGCAGCTATCAAGTCTGCTGTCATGACAACTGGTACGATTACTTCCTTATCTTATTACGATCAATTACTCTTGGACCGCTTCCCTTATGGTTGAAAGATGGGCTACTTGCATCAATCTCTCCGCTTTGGCAGCTAAACCGATGATCCATTCCCAAGCCGAATTTGCATATGGGGCTGGCCACGTTACTCCTCTTCGAGCCCTCAATCCTGGCTTGGTATACGATGCTAAAGAGGCCGACTACGTGAAGTTCTTGTGTGGCCAGGGCTACAGCAATAAAACCCTACGGGCTGTCACCAGCGACAAGAGTACCTGCACTAGGGCCAACAGTAGGGCGGTCTGGGACCTAAATTACCCTTCTTTTGCAGCTTCAACATCGGCCTCTGGGATCATCTATCGCACATTTAGAAGGACCGTGACAAATGTTGGATCCCGTTCTTCTGTATACAGAGCTGCTGTATTTGCACCTGCGGGACTCATGATCCGAGTAACACCTAGGCTGTTGTACTTCAAGTCACTGGGACAGAAGAGGTCGTATAGGGTTACGGTCATGGGACGGATAACAAAGGCTAGAGTGTCTGCTTCTCTGATTTGGAGCAACGGTGCCCATCAAGTCAGGAGCCCGATTGTGGTTTTTAAAGCCTAGGCTTGAAAATCTGTATGTAAAATGGAAGGATTACTTGCTCGAGTGAACGCCCTACTGAAAATAGATCGACATGTATGTGACCTAAAATAAGTGCAACAGTGTACTAGTAATATCTTCAATAAAAATTCAACCATTGCGTATACATTTTCCCCCCGCAAGCCTGTGCCCGTCAATGGGCGCCCCCAATGTTCATTTCTTTTTCCGGGTATTCCTTCATCGATTCGAGCAGTTCTCTCAACCTGCTGATAGCATCGTAAAATTGTCATCTAGACTCACATATTGTTGAATCAAGTCAACGGGTGTTAAGAGATAAAATTTACATATGATTTGAAAAGGCGAATATTTTGTATAGGATTGAATAACCTATTATATGCAAAGCCAATATAGGGTAAACAACCTTCTTAATTTTACAAATTCCTCTTCATATTGGCTCGACTAGGTTGTCAATATCCTGATCTCAATTTTCCCATTAGCATATACTTAAAAGCAGGAATTTGGTTCTCATAAGATCTTTCATAAGTAGTTTAGTAACTTAATATCTCAATTTGGTACTATAGTTCTTGGCATTCCATGAATCACATAATTTCATATGAAAAATAAGTAAGAAACATGATATAATGAAGATGTCACGACTAATGATAGAAGAGCCTATTAATAAGTTTGTGATGAACATTGAGGAGAAACTCCCATGTGTTAAAAGAATAATTCTTTATAAAACCCAAGAGAATGAAATTTCATTTTGGATTATTCATATGAACAGTATTGAAATTCATCTAATATAAAACTACAGACTTTATATATGCTAATATATAATATTCCTAAATTATTATGTTTCTTAAATGATTCCCAAAATTGAGAAATTCAAATAAACAAAATATATGTATATTTCTAAAAAAATCTAAGATATATTATAAAATAAATAAAATAGGAAAGTAATATATCATCATTTACAAAAAAATATCAACACTAATACTTCTAAATGGTTAAATACACAAATGGTACAAAAGGTTTTGGCTAAGTTCCAAAGGAGTACAAAAAGCTTTTTTTTTTTTTTTTTGCTCTGTTGATACAAAGTGTTACAAATGTGTTATCCATTAGTACAAATTATTAAAATCGTGATAATGCTATGATGACATAGTTAATTGTACCAATGGTACAAAACACCTTGGAAAAGTTTTAAATTGATACAAATAAAATTTTTATATCCAATCAGTACGAAAAATTTTAAATCTGTTAATGCTACAGTTATTAGACCCCTCAATAGACGTTTTTCTGAACTCTTTAAGAGGAACAACTCTTCCTTGAAACCTCTTGCATATGCAAAAGCCCTCTTGAAATCTCATGTGAAATTTATTTTCTGATGTGAATAAATTAATTTGTTTCAACTGGTTTTTTCTTTCATCTTCTGTACGTAACTGTATTGAGGAGGCTGACCTGCATCCTCTCATCCTGCCTCTCCCTAATCCCGTTATCCACCATTCAGGCGAAGGTACTTCTACCATGAACCTAAACTGAAGGAGTAGGTTTCAAGATTGGGTATGTCCCTAGAGTTGATAGACGCAGATTCAAAAGTGACAAGTGAAGGATAGAGGCTGACTGAGAAATTATGGATACTTGAAGATTTCATTATTTCTCTCTAAGTAGAGGCCAAGAAAGCAAGTTCAAGGGAAGAGTAGTTCCTATCAAGAATTATGAAAACAAAAGTTTACATAAGGGTCGAGTAGCAGTTACAGGGGTAATTTTTAAAATTTTTTATACTATTTTAGAATTGTACTGGTAATGCAATGAATACTATCAGTACTATGATAACCTTATCATAATTTTGATGGTTTATACTAACAAATAATACATTTACAACATTTTGTACCCATAGAGTGCAAGAATAACTTTTGTTCTATTTTGGAACTCTTGTGAAACTTCCTATACCATTTGTGCAATTAACCCTAAATCTAGTGCTTCTTCTCCCCTTTTGTGGTTCCGAATCACATTCACTGTTGAAATACTCTCCTTGTTGGTGATAAGCTGGAATGTGGTCGTTGATATTGATCCATTTAGGCCACTAATAACCTGTAAGCATTTCCATTTCCTTACTTTTTTTTTTCCAGCTTCTCTTCTCATTTTGAATATAACAACAATTCTACCATTTCCATGAGCTTGAATTTGTCAATAGAACCCTTGTGGTCGATCGAACAACAATTTGAATTTGTATGTCTTGAATTCGTAAATGAATTAGTGTCAACATATCTCAGTAGAGATAATTTTTGTATTGAATTGACTAATGTTGTGGCTCTACTCTATTTACCATATGAAAATCATTATAATAATAACAACTAAGATTCGTCGATTGATTTCATTCCCATATCCTTATTCACTCGAGAAATTTCTCAAATTTAAGTTTTACAAAGAAAAAAAATTCATGATCATAATGAACCCACTAAAACTAAAATCAAATGTAAATCAATATTAGTTATCATCTATTTAATTTTCGACACTAGATAATACAAGTCAGAGGAGATTATTAGAATAGTTTTATTGCGGCATGGGGCGCGCCAAAATCACTTTAGTCTTATCATAAGTTTGAGCACGTCAAACGGTATCATATACAAACGAGTTGAACTCAAATATCGATTGTCCTCAAAGAGCCAATACAGTTGCCCCATTCATGTTTGCAAGTCAACGAACGCAATCAGTTCATAAGTATCACATCGTTAAGTGCTTCGGTCAATATTTTATCTTATTGTAATTATAATTATACCCTTTCTCTTATAGGATATTTCCACATGATACCTAAGAGAAAGTAGGATGAAAAAGGGAGAAGAATCGAAAATGTAAGGATCATCTCTTGTCTAACACCTAATGTGTTATTGCTATTGGATTTATTTTGATAATTATGATTCAACAATTATATCATTAATCGTATACCTATACTATATAAATAGTTGACACGGTTAAATAAGTTGACTAAATTAAATATAATATGATTTTAATAAATAACTCGTAAAGTATAGAGATTAATATGTAGAAATCATAAAAAAAAAATTCAATTTTCATGATGGTTAACATTGAGAATTAATAAACTACACCAACTTATGTGCAATTTAGAATTGTGATGCATTATATGTCCGGCTCCTCCGATATTTCATCAACTAGAGGAGACCGGGCATTTTCACACGTTCCGAGTGATTGTGCGTAGACTTAGAATATGCACACCACACCACCTACACGAGTTTTGATCATCAATTCATGTACGTCTCTGTTTATATCTATGTACTCTCTTCAATTTCAGCATGCATGATTCTAGAGTTATCCGGATTATAAGACTCGAATAATTGCAGCTCCAAATCGCATTTCTTTAATTATAATTATACTACACTTTTATGGTTGAAATATAATTATCCTACCAACCTAAAAGACAGCCTTGAACCGTTGAGAATGCACTAATTCAACTACGGATCATATATACTATTATTGATCAGCTTGAAATTGTGTACGTTCTCGAATTTTAGGAACCGGTCCAGTGTTTCTATGCAAAATTAGCTAAAGCCCTCTCGGCGCAATAAGCGGAAGACTGGCCGGCTCCGGTTGGAGCCCTATGCACCTTATATGTAAAGATGAACTACTGATTATTTTTTTTGGTTTGTATCACCCAGTATTCCCGGGCTAGCCGAAGCGCACCTTGAAACTAATCTATGGTCAGGTCGGGATCCCTGAAAAATTTCAATTGACCCTCCCAACCTGATATACGATACTTGAATCACTTATTTGGAAGTTTAGTGAGAGGGAATCACTTATTTGGAAGTCTAGTAAGAGGGAATCACTAATCCAACCTCAAATTGGTAAGATGAACTACTGATTAGATATATATACACCAGGCAAAATAATTGATTTCCATCAGCATCGATGGGACAAAGTGAATAATTGGCAAGATTAGTTAAGGACGCGCGTGCCCTTCATTCCCAGTTGACTATATATTTATGTACGTATATATATGTATGTATGTATATGTACAACTTCCCTAGGTTAGGTAGGTGTATATGCTCTTCCTTGATTCATACGCGTTTCTTCTCCTTTTAATTGTTGAAATTAAAAAAAATCATATGCAATATGTCACGGACACAATATATCTAGCAGTTATTATGGTCGAATTAGTGCATGTCTGTGCGTGTATATATATATTTATTTATTTTTATGACATATTTAAATATTAATTTTAACAGTTCATTAACTTGTAATTTAACAATTATCTATTTATATAACAAAATTTAAGCTAATATGTCATGACACATTAGCCTTTTTTCTAGAGTAACTCATTTTTGCTATATTAGTATGATACATCATCACTTTTTGGTACAATAATTACGTTAATTATTAAAATTATAATTTAAATATATTATGAAATAAAAAATAAAAAATAAAAAAATATTTTTAAATATATAAAATTCAATTGATAAAAATAAAAGGGAATATATAAAATTTCTATGATAATTATCTTATAAGTATGCATATATGTATATGTACGCCTTCCTTAGGTTAGTTGGGTCTATATGCCATTCATGGAATGATATTTTCTTCTTTTCTTCTTTTCTTCTTTTAAATTATTGAAAATTATTTTTCATATGCAATGACGCAAGCACAATATATATAGTTATCATGGTTTTGAATTAGTATACATCACCGAAACTCAAGCGATCTTGATTAATTTAGTTTTAAAACATATTGACTTATTAAGGAGTATAATTACTCTAATTATAAATTTTCTCCATTTTAATAAACTTGTATTGATTAATTATGCCGTAGGATTTGCTTATTGATGACCTTTGGTGACTCTTAGCGGATTTGCTTATTGATGACCTTTGGTGACTCTTAGCTCACCCCTCCAAATTTCTTTCTTTTTCTTTTTTTTTTCTTGCACCGTATAGTATTTTCGGGTCAGTCGAAGCGCATCTTGAGGACTAGTCTACGGTCGGACTAGGATTTCTGAAAAAAATTTCGTTAACTCTTCTAAACTGAGATTTGATTATTTGATTAACTCATTTGGGGCGTAGTGAGGAAACAAAAGTTGGTTACCCCTCCAAATTTCATATTTTACATGTTTGGCTGTATTTTATACTTTATTCCCAAACGACCATTCATGTAGACTCGGCCCTCCCGCAACGGAAACCTCTGCGTGAAACGTGAATGGGTCCTTAAGGATGTACCGTGAATTTTGGGTATTTCTATCATATTATGTGGTCGTTGAATTGATTTTAATGGACGGTGTGGTCATTAATTAAATAATAAGAAGAAACGGTAAATGAATACCAAACAACTCGAATTATTTAGATTGGATTCTCATTCAAGTTTTACCTATAAATACCACATTCAGGGAACAAAATAAGCAAGGCCTGCGAAGTTGCTGTAGCTAGTCCTGATCATTAGATCGATGATCGGTACTACAACCACCATGAGGCAAAGCTATTTGATTTCATGGTTTCTTGTCCTACTTCTTGGCCTTTCGGGCATTGTGCTTATATCCGGAAAGACAGCTTCCATGGAAGACAGAAAGGCAAACCGTCCAAGCTAGCTTCTTTCCGTAGAAACTGTCGTTTGACTTCGGAACATTTCAATGCCACACCATCATCCACACATACTCTGGGTCTTTAATTTGATATGGATTGTGGATTATGCCATTAATTTCATGACTATCGATAGATATTACTGTTCTCTTTGTCATGTCAGATTACTTGAATCGGTCAAAATGATCATCATCTTTCCCATGATGCAGCCTTACATTGTGTACATGGGACACCTGCATGACGGTGATACATCAGCTTCCTCGGTTCACATGAGCTTACTGCATAAAGTCATCGGCAGGTAGCAAGATACATGTAGCTCGATGTGGAAAGAATTCCACAACAATTACAACCTTATAAGCCGATAAGAATTCAAAGTTGCATCATCATGTAACGGCATTCTGACTTTGCCCGTCTGCAGTGATTCTGCACCAGATTGCCTGCTTCATAGCTACAAGAGGAGCTTTAACGGCTTTGTTGCGATGCTGACAGAAGAGGAAGTGGAAATTATCTCCGGTTAGATTTTTTTAACAATGGGAAGACTGGAGGTTGTGCGGACTGTTCAGTTGCTTATCTGTATGATCATCATCTAATTATGGTTTCATTTGCATGTATTAAGGTCTGGATGAAGTGGTATCCGTGTTCCAGAATAGAAAGAACAAGCTACACACAACAAGATCATGGGACTTCATGGGATTCTCAGAGAAAGTCAATAGGGCCTCAAGCGAAAGCAACATCATTGTTGGAATGCTTGACTCGGGAATTTGGCCTGAGTCAAAGAGTTTCAGCGACGAAGGCCTTGGCCCTCCGCCTAGGAAATGGAAGGGAACTTGTCAAGTTTCTAATTTCACTTGCAACAAGTGAGTTTCATCGCATATACTTCTAGATGGTCATTGTAAACTCGTTATGCAGATATCGAGATCAGAAACTTTCTCTAGAAGAGACAATTGACTGAGCTATTTTCCTTACTATACAGCAAGATTATCGGTGCACGGTATTACCGGCACAATAACAACTTCAGCAAGAGTGATTTCATATCTCCAAGGGACTCAAACGGCCATGGAACGCACACTGCTTCAACCGTTGCGGGGAACCATGTTGACATGGCAAGTCTCTATGGCTTTGCCTATGGCACTGCCCGAGGTGGAGTTCCATCTGCTCGGATAGCAGTCTACAAGGTCTGCTGGTCAGATAGGTGTTATGATGCAGACATTCTGGCAGCATTTGACGATGCAATTGCGGATGGGGTGGACATCATCTCCCTCTCCATAGGATTCATTCCCAGGCCGTACTTCTCTGATGCAATTGCAATTGGTGCTTTCCATGCCATGAAAGCGGGAATCCTGACTTCAAATTCTGCTGGCAATGAGGGTCCGGGCTTCTTTACTGTCTCAAACGTCTCACCGTGGTCCCTCTCTGTCGCAGCTAGCACGATAGACAGGAAGTTCAAGACCAAAGTGCAACTAGGAGACGGTAAAATCTACGAGGTAATGTCTAAAAGTTTAATATCCTGGCAAAGATCAAACTTCCCGCATATATAAGATAATTTGAGAAGTGGCTCTTTTGAGTTTTCACGGGGTCCGCCTAATATTTGAAAAATCAAATTGTGCCCCTGACTAAAGTCATCCTTTAGTCTTTCAATTGATTTATATATTTAACTTTCTACGAATGCAGGGAATCTCCATCAATACATTCGATCTCAAGGGAGTTATGTACCCTATCATTTATGCAGGAGACGCCCCAAACATGGCCGCCGGTTATAATTCATCACAGTCCCGGTAACTACCAAGTTTACCCCCAATATTTTCATTTATTTGAATTCTACTTGAATTCAAAGTTATGTATCGTCTAATTGACCGCCTCGAATTTAATTCTCTGAAGATTATGTTCCACGAACTCATTGGACCAAAACCTGGTAAAGGGCAAGATCGTTCTCTGCGTTGGTCGTAACAAGATCGGGCCTTTCCTGGCTGGGGCCGTTGGTGTCATATCAACCGATGACGGGCCCAAGGACAAAGCCGACATTTTCCCCTTACCGGGGTCTTACGTATCACTGGCCGTCGGCAACAGCATCTATTCCTACATAAAGTCATCTAGGTATGCCACCTGGATCGGAAATCCAGTCGTGAAGATTGGCATGACCAATTTAGACTCGCTATTGCACTTCATGATCTTTTGTGTGGGTAGTATAATATCCAAACTGCAAATTCTACAGGAATCCAACAGCAACCGTCTTTAGAAGCGACGAAGAAAAGGATACATTTGCTCCTTCTGTGGTATCTTTTTCCTCTCGAGGCCCTAATCCGATAACGTTTGATATTCTTAAAGTACGTAAGCTTTCGATCTCTTCCCTTGTATCAGTAGCGAGTAATTAGTAGCTAGAATGTAAGCAGCCTATGCATCCACTCTTGCTTATTTATTCTGCCGGCAGCCGGATTTAACCGCACCAGGAGTGCACATCTTAGCCGCCTACTCCCTTGCCAACCAATCTCGGGATTCCCAGGCGACAACCGATTTTCGCAGTTCAGTATCATGTCAGGGACATCCATGTCATGCCCTCACGCCTCTGCGGTGGCTGCCTACATAAAATCGTTCAATCCGACATGGTCCCCGGCAGCTATCAAGTCTGCTCTCATGACGACTGGTAATTAGTAATAGCCTCCTTTGCTAAGTCTCGAACCACTTCATTTATGGCTTGAAAGATAGGCAACTGACTTGCGTCGATATATATATCTTTGTTTTGGCAGCTCGTCTGATGAGCGAGGAGACCAATTCTCAAGCCGAACTTGCATACGGAGCTGGCCATATTGATCCTCTTAGGGCCCTGAGCCCCGGCTTGGTATACGATGCTAACGAGGCCGACTACGTGAAGTTCTTGTGCGGACAGGGCTACAGCACCAACAACCTACGAGCAATCACCGGGACCAGAGCACCTGCACCGCAGCCAACAATGGGACAGTCTGGGATCTAAACTACCCTTCATTCGCAGTCTCGGCATCAACCTCGTTCGTTTATCGCACATTCACAAGGACCGTCACGAACGTCGGATCCCCAACGTCTGTATACAAATCTACGGTGTTCGCACCAGCCGGACTCAAGATCGAAGTGATGCCTAGCATGCTATACTTCAAGTCCCTCGGAGAGAAGTTGTCCTACAAGGTTACGGTCGAGGGACAGATGAGTAAGGATATAGAGTCTGCGTCTCTGATATGGGACGACGGTGTGTATGAAGTTAGGAGCCCCATTGTGGCTTTTCAAGTGAAAACTTGAAAATCTACGAGTGACGGGTGGATTACTTGCTGAAAATAAGTCTTTCAATTGACCTAAAAATAAATAAATGGATATAAAGAATTTTCAATTCCCTATTATTTTATTTTCTTCATATTTCTTTTAAATTCATGAATTTTTGCATACTATCTAGCCAAAAAAAAAAAAGTACAACCTCGTGACCACGCTTGGATGTGTGTTTTACAAATTTAGAATTTACCGTATCTCATGACCATAGAGAATCAAAATACAAATTATTTATCTACAAACTCATTATTCACCCACAGCCAAAGATCAAGTTCTGAAAATTTGAAATACCCAAAAAAGTTTGAGAGAAATTAATTTTAACAAGATATATTAACATTGTAAAACTTCTTTTTGGAACCAATTGAAAAATTTAGCGTTATTTTGTACATGACGGAAATAAAATATTTAGAATAAGTTATATCAATTTAATATATTTAATATTATAATTGGGATTCTCTAACATATATTTGATTTTATTTTGATATTTTTCCATTATTATATTTCCCAAATTACATGGTTTTGTTAGCCTATATCTATATGTGTGTGTGTGTAATCTTTTGAGTTGCTCAATTGAATCTAGTCCGTGGATTTAGCCTATGACTCTATCCTCAATCAATTGTGATTTTATTCGAATCAATGAAAGTGGAAAAGTCAATAACAACCCACAGCATCAGCCATCGTTAATTGTTCTATGTCAAACGACCCGGATCGAGCAATGCGCACCATGACGTATTGATCGATGATGAGTGCCATCAGGCTCGATTATATATAAACAATAAACGGCCGCCCGTCATTCATGGAATATTCCCGGTAACTTCTATATGTATACAGTATATGGTGGACACACGTATGATTACGTCAAAATTGTGTTAGTTGATCTGTTCTAATTAGAGTGGCGAAAGATTCAAAGCAACTTGCATATGTCAAGAGCTGTATTCATTAAAAAAACAAACAAACAATTGTTCAAATGAAAATGGCCTGCTCTAATTTCAAGGATTCAATAGACAAGGTGAGGTGTACATGTGTTTATGGGACGTACCATGTACCACGAGTAAAATTCATGACATTATAGGTTTTCCTTTACCATGAAATTATCGTTCCAATTTCGCTCTCTTAGACAATAACTTTTGACGAGATGATTTCAAACGTATAACCTGCTGCACGTAAACCCACTCGAATCAATCTATGGGTTTGGGAATGTTAATGGGTCCGAAAAGAATGATTTTAAGAGATAAGAGATGTCCGGCCTTAAATTGTCTCACTTTTGAATTTAATTTTAAATTTTTTCAAAAATATAAAATTACACTAGAATTCATACATGTTTGTTATCTTTGTGAGCGAGTTGTAAAAATTTCAAAATATTATATTCAGTCCTATATGTTTGATTTTTTAATACATCAATCACTCTCTAACGTGGCATGATGGTGTTGCAACAAGTTTAACATGTTTGCCACATAAGTATTAATAAACGACGGTTTGCACATGCCATTTAAAGTTTAAGATGATTGATGGTTTGGGGTTAATTATGTAATAAACTTGAATGTATAGGACTAAATGTCATGATTTAAAGTTTTTACGACTCATTGACCAAAAATAGACAAATTTATATGATTTCCATTGTTATTTTGGAAGAACTCTTCAATTCGCATCACTCGGTAAACAAGTGTAATAAGAAACCGTCCATATTTTGGCCAGTCAATTCTTGTGCTTACGCACGCTCTCTTTATACATAAACATGACATGTATAAATATAAATTTGCAATATCATATATGAAGTGGCCTCTACTAAATTAAAGCATTTGCAGCAATTCTTCTGAATTCGGTTTTCCTTCTTGCTCTGTGGAGATGAAGATCTCCTGTCGTCTTCTGATCTACTTTCCACTTATTCTTCTTCATCTTCTTCTACGGCAGCCGGGTTCTCTAACGAGTGCTGCAACGTCTCACGACGATGATCGGAAGGTGAGTGTCCGGAACAGTAAATGTACTAACCCATTGATCAACTGCTGCGTTTCCAAGAATATGCCGAGTTTGAACTCTCCATCTAGCAAGCTAAGATTAAGCGGTTCTGTTCCGCCATGCATGTAGTTTGTTTCGCATCCGCGTGCCAAAGAGAATAACATTCTTGAGAGAAAATACTTCGAATAAAAAACACGAACCTACGCTGTAATAAGTTGTTTCTCAACTGGGCGTGTATGTAAGTTCTTGGGATTTTGCAGGACTATATTGTGTACATGGGCGACCGTCTTAAGGGCGTGTCTTCCACATCTGCCGATCTTTACCTGAGCTTGTTACGGGATTCTATTGGCAGGTCAGTTTCTTCTACCCCTCCGCGTGATAACTCACGGAAAATGTAAAGGAATCTCAAAGTCTACATGTGATAAAACTCTTAAAACTTTTTCATAAAGGTAAAATTTCTGACGAATTTTCAAGGAAATTAAATGCGTCCATGCAGCAATTTTCCGGGAGAAACGCGCGGTGGATTGCCGACTATTTTCCCCGCCCGGAAATCTGCTGATGGAAATTTCCATAGTCTAAAAGCTGCAAGGAGTTGATGCTAGAAAGTAGTTACCCTCTTCTTTCATGAAGGGAAACAAAATAAACTCAATAGCTAATACTATTTTTGATAGAGAAGCTTAAAAGCTACTAATTGGATCTCAAGTACTTCTCACAGGCGGGATCCAATTAAAATTTGAATTAATCGCGCCGACAAGTTTAACTTTAGAATACTAGTTTACCCGAAAGGGAAATGAAAATTCTTTCCTTACTGCCTCTATTGCGGTGTGAAAGTCTCTGTGTTTGCTTGCAGTCATGTCGGGCCGGAAACAATTGTTCATAGCTATAAGAGGAGCTTTCATGGCTTTGTGGCCAAGCTAAAAGACCATGAAGTGCAGAAATTGGCTGGTAACGTTAGATTTACCTTCTTTTTTTGCCCCCCTATATCAGGCATATACCCGAGTGAGTGATCAAGAATTGATACGAGTTGATTCATTTCTACATATGTACTTTGTTCTTGCATACGAGTAACTGTAGGGATGGAAGGAGTGGTCTCGGTGTTCCCAAATGTGAAATTTACGCTCCATACGACAAGATCGTGGGACTTCCTGAACTTCACCCAGCAGGTCAACAGGCAAAACACTGCCGAGACCGACATAATCGTTGGAGTTATCGACACTGGAATATGGCCAGAATCCGCCAGTTTCAGGGACGACGGACTCGGTCCTCCGCCAGCCAAGTGGAAGGGCACCTGCAATCCTAATTCATCCAACTTCGCCTGCAACAAGTATGATTTTCTTCTTGTGAAATCATAAGTTTTCTTTTCGTTCTTGCCAGTTAACCAAAAAGGAAAAACAATGGATCAAGGGTAGGGCAAAGGGGCTACTTGAAAGGGTCAAGAGTCAACGAAAAAAATAATTATTATTACTCAACGTAATCATCATATTATTATTTTTTTCCTGTTGACAATGGAAATTCTCTTTACATAATATAATCATATTATCATTAGATTTGGAGCATGCACTTCTGCAGGTAACATAATATGTGCTTTTATTTTTCTTTTCCAAATTCGGCTACAATATAAATATCGATGCTATTTCCAAAAATGTTGAAAATAACAAATTTCGGTATATAAATATTGGGAAAAAATATGAAATTACTTTTGCTAACTCAACTGGAACGACAATAATCGATTATAACTTCTAAGAGCTTGAAGTGTATATCAAGATACTATTTATAATATAAAAAAATTAGAGACGACTATAGCAAGATATTATTTAGGAAATTAGAAATTAGATCTTTATCATGTAGTAATTATATCTTATTATAAGAATTTTAAAGTCAAAATTCCAAATTAGAAATATCTTCAATCCTATAAAATATTAAGCAGATGGTCGCCGAGGTGAAATTTATCCATCAATTATATGTTTATTTATTTATATATAGATGTAGACGTCATACACGTGTGTCTCTTAAGAATCTCTGGATTTGATCGATCTACAGTAAAATCATTGGAGCAAAATACTATCGGACTGGAGGCACAATAGGACCGGATGAGATCATGTCCCCAGTCGACACCAGCGGCCACGGTACACACGTGGCCTCGACAGTGGCTGGCCAGTCGGTGACTTCAGCGAGCCTTTATGGACTGGGATCGGGGACTGCTCGGGAGGGGTCCCTTCTGCCCGGATCGCAGTCTACAAGGTCTGCTGGTACGATGGGTGCTATGGGTCTGACATTCTGGCAGCATTCGACGATGCGATAGCAGATGGGGTCGATATCATTTCCGTCTCTCTTGGGCACGCCAAGCCCAGGGACTACTTTCAGGACTCCATCTCGATTGGGAGCTTCCATGCCATGAGAAACGGTATTTTGACATCGACATCGGCCGGTAACGAGGGCCCTGGTTACAGAACCGTGACCAATATGTCGCCTTGGTTTCTCTCCGTCGCTGCCAGTACGATCGACAGGAAGTTCCTGACTAAGGTGCTGTTGGGCAATGGCAAGAGTTATGAGGTATGCATTGGTCAATCTTCTAGAACGTACACGAGCGTGTTTCTCCCAAGACTGAAATTGAATGCGCAACACTCGGAGAATAATTAGGGTTTGGTGTAAAGGGTAGCATTCAATCCGGAGCGGTATCCTAATTATGATTATCACCGTGGATATTTTCAGGGAGTATCAATTAACACGGGGGACCTCGCAGAACACCCCTTGATCTATGGAGCAAATGCACCGAACATTACCGGAAACGTGTCCCAGTCGAGGTAATGGTGTATACTTTCTTCCTCGAGGACATAGGGTTCTACCGCTACCAGCTCTTCGCCAAAGGAACACATTCTCGACATTGTTTTCCATAACTTTGGGTCCTGCAGGTACTGCTTTGTAAACACATTGGATCCGACTTTGGTGAGCGGGAAGATCGTCTTCTGCGATGCCTTAGTTGGCGGAAGAGGGCCGCTCTCTGCGGGGGCAGCAGGGGCCATCCTGCAGGACGAAATCCCCCAAGACGTCGCTTTTAACTTTCCATTGCCCACATCCTACATTAACCAGTCCGAGGGCAGCAAGGTCCTCTCCTACATCAACTCATCCAGGTATGTACATTGACTACGACCTCGGTGTCGTTTCGTATTGGTGTATAACTGATGTTAACAGCATAACTCATGATTACGTGGCACGAGTTACAGCAATGCGACTGCAACTATCTTTAAGAGTACAGAGAGGAATGAAACCCGCGCACCGTATGTCGCCTTCTTTTCATCAAGAGGCCCAAGCGCGATAGCACCATATATCCTGAAGGTATTTTGATGCCCAAACATATGCTTTCCACTTCCAATGTTCATCGAGTCATATGCTTAAAAACACCTGATCTCATTCTATACATATATATAACATATGTGGCGGATAAGGGAAAATTATCAAAGATATAAATTATGAAAATCGTCAGAATGTCGTATAGTAGAGGCAGCTTTAATATAATGCTTGGCTTCATTTCAACAATTCATTTTTGTCATGTTGTTCTTAGCCGGATTTAGCTGCTCCCGGAGTCGACATCTTAGCTGCATGGCCTCCTACCATCCCGATCTTGAGAGTTGCAGGCGACAGTAGAGTTTCGTTTTACAACATAATTTCAGGGACATCAATGGCTTGCCCACATGCATCCGCTGCAGCAGCCTACGTGAAATCATTTAACCCGCTTTGGTCTCCAGCAGCCATCAGATCAGCTCTTATGACTACTGGTAACGGCTTCAGTGGTTTCTCCTTTCATGTTTAACGTCAACATGAAAAACCGATTAGTTGCCATGGCCAATTTGATCTGGTTGCCTATTCCTTATGTAGCTACTCCGATGAGTGCCAAGACCAATCCCGAAGCTGAGTTCGCATATGGCGCAGGCCAGATTAATCCTCTCAAGGCGATTAATCCTGGGCTGGTCTACAATGCCAGTGAAATCGATTACGTGATGTTTCTGTGCGCCCAAGGCTACAGTACAGCCATTTTGCGACTAGTGACAGGGGACAACAGCAGCTGCCCGGAGGCCAACAATGGAAATCAATGGGATCTGAACTACCCATCCTTTGCAGTACCCACATCCTCGGAATTGGTTAATCTCACATTCACCCGGACGGTTACGAATGTTGGATCTCCGACTTCTACATATAAGCATAAGGTCATTGCCCCTACTGGGTTAAATATTAAAGTTGATCCCGAAGTCTTATCCTTCGCATCTCTCGGACAGAAGTCACCCTTCACAGTTACTATTGAGGGATCTTTAAACGACAAAGGCAAGGTATCGGCCTCTTTATCCTGGGATGATGGTGAGCACGAAGTAAGGAGTCCCATTATAGTATATAATGTTTACAAATATCTATGAATAATATAAGTTGCATTGATTTTTCCATGTGAATTGAGATGGGGAAATTTATTCCCTGTAAAGAAGTGGACACGTATCATGAAAGATGAAGGAAGAAGAACATATATTGCTAAATATTATTGATCATGTGGGAGAGATCGAGCCTTAAACTGGTCCAATTGAGAGCCAATTTGGTTCAATCGACCGTCCTGCAAGATCTTCCTAAAGACTAACCTGGGAAACAGTAGGTGATGGATCATATTTTGTTAAAAATGAGAATTGACTAGAAGTTTGACATGTTCGTTAACTTTGATAGTCTAACTTTGTGGGAGGAATATGAATCCCGTTAATAAATGGTGGGCCGTGCTGGCCCCACCTGATAAGACTGAACCAGCCCAAATTGGCTGCTCTTGTGCTAAGAAGCCTGACTCTGCTACTGGATAAGAATTTCCATATCCTGTGGTATTAGACAGTTTTGAGAAACAGAGGTGGAGCACTACTGTGAGCTCTGCGTCTACGCTGGGCTGGCCATTATCGCATCTTATTTGATCTGCATCCCATCTTATGTGAAACTGGTATTAAAGGGACTAATCTCACATCGGATGATATAAACCGAATCCTAAGGCTGTAAGAGGCTAGTGCACAACAACCGGGTCAAATCAATCGTCTCTTGTAAACGCGGCACAAACTCAACAATATATATATATATAGGCATTCTATATGCTTGGTATAGATCCAACTCAGATCAATAGCAAAGGGTCATCCTTGTGACGTAGCCAGAAATGATCGGTCCCGATCAGACACATTATACTTTGGCTGTCTTGTGATTTGGACTGAATATATCGGTTATCTAGTTTGGTTCAAACAACCTCCACTCTGGCCAAATCTATCCACAAACGGCGCCTACCCTGTCTAGGCATGGCAGATTAATTTAATGTTGGATGCCAATTGCAATCGCAATAAAGAGAATGGGCACTATTTCCACCGACTTCGCTCGCGGGCTATAGGGAGTCCCGGAACTCGAAATGAGAGTTTTCTAAAAGGACTAATGTTATGTTAAAATATAGTATTGCCCAAAGCACTGAACATATTCAGTGGAGTTTTTTTTTTTAAATGTGCTTTCTGGGGTTCTTATCTCCATCGGGGTTGGTGGTGCGATCTTGGGCTATTTATTGAATTCAGTGTTCAGTGCCGTTTCTCAACCGAAAGAGATGGATGCAACGGAGAGGGTTTGCGTGACCGGGGCCGGAGGTTTCCTGGCATCGTGGGTCGTCAAGCTTCTTCTCTCAAAGGGCTACATTGTTCATGGAACAGCTCGAAACCCAAGTAAGTGATCTCCATCTTCCTATCCCTTCGACGTCGGTTTCTTTTCCTTCTTTCTCCGGTGCCGTGCCATGAACACCGTTTTTTTTTTCCCTGGTGATAAGCAGGCGACCAGAAGTTCGATCACTTGAGGAAGCTCGAGAAAGCACCTGAGAACCTTAAACTCTTAAAGGCCGACCTTCTGGACTACGACTCTCTGCGATCCGCGATCCAGGGCAGCTCCGGAGTTCTCCACGTGGCCAGCCCGGTCGTAGAAACTGCCCCTGATCCAGAGGCAAGACACCAGTGCCGCAGAAAATTTTCATTCTACAGTAAATTTAACATGTCTTGCGTGCATTGTCTGACAATGTTTTCCCTCCCCAACCACCACCCTCACCAAAACTCTCTCTTTGGATGGATAAACGAGCCATAGCCAAAACCAGAGAGAGATTTACAAAGTCAGGGAGTTGTCTCTCGATTTACTCGACTAAGCTTGTTAAGATTTTCGGATTTTTAAATGCCTTAACTTATCGCAGGCAGATATACTTCAACCGACTATAAATGGAACGCTTAATGTTCTGAAGGCATGCTCTGATGCAAAAGTTAAGCGGGTTGTGATTGTCTCCTCCGTTGACGCTGTCATTTGGAATCCTAGTTGGCCCGACGGCAAAGTGATGGATGAAGCCTGCTGGACTGACAGAGAACACAGCAGGAAAATTGAGGTTAAATTTCACCGAGTTCCTGGACATTGATAGATCATCATCTGTTCCTGCTGCCGAAATGTTCGATTTCCATTGGCAGAATCATGCATCTTCATATGTATACTAAACTTATTTATCACTTATTCCGTGAAAACTTACTGTAATTCTCTTGGTTTGCTTATACTCTTGCATAGCGCTGGTACGCTTTGGCTAAAACTGAGGCAGAAGCCCAGTCTCTTGATTACGGGAAAAAGAACGGGATCGAAGTTTCCACGATTTGCCCGACATTTATACTCGGGCCAGTTCTGATTCCCACCTTTTCAATAAGCGCCCATCTCCTCATACGTTATCTGCATGGTGAAGATATATTCCCCGGGGAATACAAATTTCTTTCTACGAGAAGTATGGATATAGTGGATGTAAGAGACGTCGCTGCCGCCATACTGCTGGCTTACGAGAAACCTGAAGCAGGAGGCCGATACATATGCGCGGCACATGCTGTCAAGATCCGGGATTTCACAGAAATGCTGAAGAGGCTGTATCCAGAGTTCACTTATTATGAGGAGTAAGTCTTACTGTGGAGACGACCTCAATCACGACTTCTTAATTAGGGACAGAGTTGCATCCAAGCAATGCACGTTCTGGGTTGCAGACTGATCCAGCCACAGCCGGTCATAACCAGTCCGAATGGACCGGTCTACAGCCCCCACCCCCCCTTTTTTTCTTTGCCTAATTTACAAAACAAGGAATTCTTTTCATGTGTGATGTTTGGTAGGATGGAATATGATGGAATCATAATCAACATTCCAACCATCATTCCTTTTCTTTAATTTAGTCACACATCAAACATCTATTTTTCACAAATGCATTCCAACTTTTGACATATGGAATCGGCATTCCATCTCCTTCATTTGGGCAATTGCTTTTTCCATAGACCAAAATTTCTTCTTCTTTTTCTTTTTTTAATCATATAAACAATACTTTGTAATACTAAAACAACGATCGTAGAAGAGTTGAAGATCAAATTTGTACCCAAAAAAATAAAGATTTATGATATATTAAGGATCAAAATTGCATTTTTTTCACCGAAAATTTAGGCATGATTTGGATTTAGTGATCATACAACTATCAATATATAATTAGTGAAGTAACATTTTACATTCAATTAGTTCCATCCATATTAAGTATGAAAGTAAAATAGAGAATTGTAATTACCATTTCACCCCATTTCCAATCTATTCTCATCTCTATTTCCATTCGTTTCTACCCTAAACTCCATTTCCGGCAAATAAATTGCTTTGTGTCGAAATATTTGCTGCATAACCTCACATTTCTTGTAGTCTTTTATGCTCAGCAGATACGGATTAAATTTTGTATGTGCCCAAAAAGCGCCTTTTGATATCCGATGATTCGTAATTCTGGATAAGATCTATTTCATGTGGCCGCGACTGTTTGCTGGTGTTGACAGTTACGAGCACAAGACGGACAGCACCCTGTGCTCGGCCAGGTTGCAGAAACTGGGCTGGACCTACAGGCCTCTGGAGGAAACTCTCGTGGATGCGGTCGAGAGCTACCGAGAGAACGGGCTACTCAAGGCTTAGCTACCGACCGCACTTCCACGGCCGGCCGTAATGTCATCACAAATGTGTTCTTGAATTTGTCGGGTCAATAAATGTGCTCCACTGCTCGTACGTACGAACGTGTGGACACACTTGTGAATAAATTTAGCGCTGCGGGCTCTGGTCTCATCTTACCTCAGCTCTAGCTCTATGAGTCTACGCTGTTGGACATGATTCATGACTGTAATGGCTTTTCTTTTATAAAAAATAAAATAAAATTCCCGGTTATAAACGTGGCCTGGTGGACACAGAAGAGACAGTAGGAAGAGGGGAATGATTTCATCCAGAAATATTTATGAATCAGAAGAAGATCAGTCAACTTGATGCCATAATAAAAAGTGATAGAGCTTATTATTATTAATTGGAATCCATATTAGCCTAATCATATGCTTGTCTAATGCAGAAGTTTCGCGTCTTTTTATCGGGAAGGACTCTTGATCTCAGTTGACAACACAATACTAAGTGCATGAAAGAATTATCCAATCGATCAAATAATCTATTCTAAATATATCTAACATATTTATAAAATAAATTTTATCTACCATACACATCAAGATATTATGCTAATGTTAATAAATCCTATTTTGGTATTGCATCATTCTGTTGGGTTGAGAAAATTCGTCCTCGAAACCGAACGATGAACCTTCCGGGTGATGGTTGGTTCCGTTGGCATGTCCTATTCAGGTGGACTCATCGACCTCGGATCCAAGTTGGCCAGGAAAACTGAAATGTTTCCATTGTTGTCTTGAAGTCATATTCATAGTAGAAGTGGGCTATAGGTCAATGGGCTTGTTGGGAAAATATAATTGAAAATACATCCGCTCCATTATGGTCTGAGAAGTGGGATTGGGCAGTGGGCTTGTAGAGGTGAAGAAGGGGCAACGAGTCATGCTTTTTGGTCCAACTCTCCTCGAAAAAATGCCTCTACAATGGAGATGTGTGGCATATGGGTTCTGAATTGCCCATCCTTTGCACCATCCACACCTTCAGATATAGTTTATTGCACATTCACCAGGACGGTTACGAATGTTGGGATATCTAGCATATGTGTACAAGCGTATGGTCATTGCATCCGACTGTGTTAAATATTAAGGTCGATCCCGAGGTCTTATTCCTTTGCATCTCTCGGACGGAAGTTGCCGCTCATGACCACTATCGAGGAGTCTTTAAATCACAAAATCAGGGTATACGTGGGAGAGATCGTGCCTTAGCTGAGATCCTGTGGTTACGCTGATCTGTTTCAATTGAGTGTGCGGGGAGGACCCTCGAGACACCAACCCAAAAACAATAGGCGATAGATAGATCATAGGCTGGATATTTTAGCGCTAGAACCGGCCTTGTCAACGTGGACATAGTTTTCACTAATGGTTGCAGCGTCACGTACCTGTTTCTTAAAATAAGTTCGTTTAATGACATCAAATATGTTGACGCGATTTGCAAACAGTATGATTCCTTAGTTACCCCAAAAAAAATTTTTTTTAAAGATTTGCACTACAAGTCTTATTTATATATTACTTTTAATGGTTAAATTTGATATATTTAAAAATAATTTTTTTAATATTATATATTTAATTTTATAATATACTTAAATTTAAATTATAGTCGTGATTATTTGACGATACATAATTTAACATGGTTAAGTGGAAACTTTTCGGCTAACATACTATGATGATATGGCATGAAATACCAAATGCTTTTTACTATGTTATCAACCCAATTCAACCAACATTTATCACATCAACATGATGTATCATAATTTTTATCATGTCAACATGACATATCAAAAGATTTTACCATATTAGTATGATACATATTAGTATAAAAATTATTATGCGAGCAAATAACCGTGACGTATATTATAACTAATAATGTTAAATCATACGTTGACATAGCGACGTCGGAGAGTAATAATTAAAATTTAAGTAAGTTATAGAATCACATACATAAAATTAAAAAAGTTATTTTGATGCATATATATATATATACATATAACACTTCTAGAGTAATTTTTCCTGTAAAAAAATATATGTATATATATATATATTGTATACATGAAGGTTTCAGGATAAAATTGCATCAAATGGGAATTAAATACCCACTCTCTCCGCAGACAGTGCTCATTGAATAACTTATCGAAGGTTAATGGTTTTGTCATCAGATCGGTCAACCGAACGTACTTGTACCGTAGGATTTAAGCCACATCAACCCATACAGACATGTTAAATGCTTGATGATGGATCAAGGGTCAGACATTTTCTCGTCATCAGTTTTCTCATGCTGCTAGCAATTCATGAAGTTCCGGGAAAGGTTAATTAGTAAATTGTAACTTAAGATTGATTGCATATATGCGTTATTTTATCGACACATTAGATTGTAGTGACTTGTCCAATACGATACACAACTCTCGATCTCAATCCGGCATATGCTTCTAGGGAGCTCATAGACTTGCTTATGTCTCATATTACTCCATATTTAAGTGCAGGTTGCCCATGGAATCATGACGCGAGTGACAAAATTAACTATCACATAGTACTTTGAAGATCGATCAAAGTTGACCTAGATATATGTGTGTGTGTATATATATATATACGGGTTTCAAAAATATAATTATATTTTAAATCAAAGCCCATGGAATTCATGTTGCTCGGCTATAGATTAGACTAAACAGGAACGAACGTCCAGAATAAACTGCTAATAATGATGAAAGCATAATTAGTTCTTTGAAGGTGTCACTAATTGTTGAGGCATTCTTCACTTTTTGTTCATAGGAATAATTATACCACTGGACACACATCACCCAGATCCTCCATTTCCTTTCCTATACATACACCGTCTTGATCTTTATTCCAAGAAGATCCGACGCTTAACAATGCAACTGAAAATTGTTTTCTTGTTATAAATTAAAGAGGGATCATGAATATAAAAAGAGAATAAGATAAAGATGTGAGCAAAGACCGCATGGGAATTTTACTAGTATAGAAAGAATATAAAATCTCTCGTGTTCATTGTCCGATAGTGATATTCTTATGTCAAGCATTATTCTCTCATCTATATTATCTGTTCAAGCATATTCTAGGAATCTATTACATATTTTTACATGGGAAATTTTACAGTTTTAAAATGAGAATCAAGGGTTCACAATGAATGCGAAGGAAGAAATAGAGAAGTATAAAATGTTTTTTATCAATGATAATTTAAATATGGGAAATAATTACTATCTAGTGCATCCGATTGTGTCAGCTTGCTGTTTTAATTTCCTTATAAAAGAGCTAATTGGGTCTGGCTATATGTACGTATTCAACGCAGCGACAAGCTAAGGCATTCGAACATTTTACAAGCCAATTAGTTCCCACCATGAAAGTTCCTCCTCGGCCTTTTCCAGCGTTCCTTCTTCTTAGCCTCCTCAGCTTCTCCACGTTGCTCATAAGCCGTGCACATTCTCAGGATGGTCCAAAGGCAACTACCTGATCTCTTCAATCAACTAATTTGACGTCGCACATGAAACGCTAGATTAATACCTGACTCCTGTTTATTGTCCGGTCTTAGTGCAGGAATATATTGTGTACATGGGTGATCGGCTTAAGGGCGTCTCTTCCACGATGGCTCTCTACCTGAGCATGTTAGAAAAAGTTCTTGGCAGGTAGGATACATGTTTCTTTTCGAGTTTCCCATTCAATATTCCCCCCCTCTTCTTTTGATCTTTTCCTCCTAATTCTTTAGAGTTCACTGCATGATTATGAAACCAAGAATGGTGAAGGGAAAGAAATCTCAAGCCTTAGTATGTGTTATGAAAGCAGGGCTGTTGGACCGGACTCCATACTCTACAGCTACAAGAGGAGTTTCAATGGATTTGTAGTGAAGCTTAGTGAACAACAAATGCATATAATGTCAGGTAATTAACAAGGTCTATCTCGCCAGTTTATTCAAAAAAGGAAAACATTTCATTTCATACTCGATTCTCATGGTTCCAATTAATTACTTACTGGAACTAATGTTCGAGATCAAGTTAGGGATGGAGGGAGTGGCATCGGTGTTCCCAAACTTGAACTATGAGCTCCAGACCACGAGGTCATGGGACTTCATTGGCTTTAGTCAACAGGTTGAAAGGGCCAGTACAGTAGAAAGTGACATAATCATCGGAATGATCGACACCGGGATATGGCCTGAATCAGAAAGCTTCTCGGATGCTGGGTTCGGCCCACCACCAAGCAAGTGGAAAGGAACTTGCCAAGCTTCAACCAATTTCACGTGCAACAAGTATACGAATTTCCCATCAAATTTACCTTGGAATTCTTCCATGCTCATAATCTTTTAGAGTCGAGTCCTGTCGCCTTTTTCTTATAAAGTTGCTGTAGACAAGGATGATTTCAGTTGTATTTCGTAATATTAATCTTATGTATCTTCAAAACAGCAAAATAATTGGAGCAAAATATTACACAATCGGACCAATTGTGCAAATAGGACCAGGAGACGACGTGTCCCCCCGGGATACCATTGGCCATGGAACCCATACTGCCTCCACAGTGGCCGGGAATGCAGTGACCACCGCTAGTCTTTATGGAATTGGTTCTGGAACAGCCAGGGGAGGAGCGCCATCTGCTCGTATTGCTGTGTACAAGACATGCTGGGCCAGCGGGTGTAGTGGCGCAAGCGTTCTAGCAGCATTCGACGATGCAATAGCAGATGGAGTGGACATCATATCTATTTCTCTGGGTTACTATACCCCGCTACCCTTTTTCATGGATGTGATCGCCATTGGAGCCTTTCATGCCATGAAAAATGGTATACTGACTTCACAAGCAGCTGGCAATGGAGGCCCGGACGTCGGTTCGATTACAAGTACTGCACCATGGTACTTGTCCGTTGCCGCCAGTTCGATAGACAGGAAATTCCTCACCGAGGTGGAACTAGGCAACGGAGTGACCTATCAGGTAGCAGTCTTACTTTGTCGTATAAACTGTCCATGACAACCTCCAATCACTGGAACGAGCTCAGTTCCAACGCCGGTCAATGAAGTGAACTCGATTCCACGATATGATAACAGGCACTTAACCAAATTTGGTTAGTGATGAATCCTTTTCTAATCCGGTAAAAATCTTGTATTATGTATAGGGGATCTCAATCAACACGTTTGATCTTGCGAACGGAATGCATCCCTTAATTTATGGAGGGGATGCTCCCTCGGAGAATTCCACCAGGCTAATATCCAGGCAAGTGCACTGCCTTAGATTGTAATTAATCATATATACATCATTACAAGCCTTTCAAGTGATCTTATGAGATAAGATAATTTGCTATGCTGTTTTTGTAATATGGTCTCCGGAGTAACTAAGTGCAGGTACTGCAAACACAACTCACTCGATCCAAATGTGGTGGCGGGAAAGATTGTTCTATGTGATAAGCTCTATAACGGAACTGGACCATTTCTGGCTGGGGCATTGGGTTCGATAATGAATGAAGATTTATCTGTGGATGATGTTGCATGGAACTTTCCATTGCCGACATCTTATGTCAGCCACGTCAATGGCAGCAGCATCTTATCCTACATCAGTTCATCAAGGTTATAGTTTTTTTTTTATCTTATTTCCGATTGCAAAGAATGAAATGCATGAAGAGCTGCTTGTCTTACAACTATAACACTATTTGCAGCAATGCATTGGGGACGATATATAAGACTGTGGAAGGAAACGACCCTCTCGCACCATTAGTAGCCTCTTTCTCATCAAGGGGTCCCAATTCGGTTGCACTGGATATTCTCAAGGTAATACTTTGATGGCACTACATATCTCGATCATTCGTCCACTGATACACAATCATAGCTCTCTTGATCGAGAATTAATTAGATGAACAAGCTTCAAGCTTTCATCGACATTCTGTGCATGGTTGCAGCCAGATCTTGCGGCTCCTGGACTTAACATTTTAGCTGCATGGACTTTAGCAACTTCTATCACCCGAATTCCCGGCGATAAGAGACTGTCACCCTACAATATAATCTCCGGGACGTCCATGGCATGCCCGCACGCGTCTGCAGCTGCAGCTTACGTGAAATCATTTCATCCCAGGTGGTCCCCAGCGGCAATTAAATCGGCACTCATGACCACAGGTAATGATTGACTTATGCCCTATATGCGATCCTGACGATGTCAAAGGCAATACGATTGATAACTACTTTTGGTTTATCTACAGCTCTAGCAATGAGCGCCACGAGCAACCGTGAAGCTGAACTCGCGTACGGATCGGGTCAGATCAATCCCGCCAGAGCCATAAACCCTGGATTGATTTATGATGCGGACCAGACTGACTACATGAAGTTTCTATGTGGACAGGGCTACAACCCTGTCACTTTGCTGCTCATTTCCGGGGATGTTAGCATTTGCTCGGATGCCAACAGCATAGAGGCATGGAATCTGAATTACCCCTCTTTCGCACTTTCTACAACCTCGAGCCAGATCAATCGCACATTCACGAGGACCGTCACCAATGTGGGATCGCCTGCATCTGTGTACAAGTACACCGTGATGAATGCCCCGAAGAACCTGAGTATTCAGGTCGTTCCTGAAGTCTTGACCTTCACATATCTTGACCAGAAGTTATCATTCACAGTGTCAATCGAAGGAAGGATGAGCCAATCCCTAGTTTCAGCTTCTCTAGTATGGGACGATGGCAAGTACCAAGTGAGGAGCCCAATTGTAATGTATTTTGCGTCTTAATTAGTTGGTTTTTCACGTAACCTATGGAAAAATAAAAGCTCGCTCGTTTTGGAGCCCGAATAGAATATGAGCTGCTCGGTCAGATGGTAAGTGACGCATTGCAAAACGTAACTCTCGATCTGAATGTTATGGATGATTCTAAGGAGCTCATGAGCTTATAATTTATTTCTAGGATTATTTGACATTGTAAGTGCAAGTTGCTCGTGGAATGAATCATGAAGAGTGACAACTACCAGATAGTATTTTGTAGAGGGTATATGCAGTCGATGGAGTTCACCGAGTTACATACATACACACATACATATATATATGAATTGATTTGATTTCAAAATCTATGTGTATTGATATTTTCTCATTTAGAAACTAAGAAGCAACGATTGCTCGGGAGTTTGGTTTGAAAAGGACTCATGCGTATAGAAGCAGATAGAAGAAAGAAGTAAATAATGGGATATTGAATCTTACAAACACAAATTGAATTCACACACACACGCAATCAATTCATGTGCTATATCACTCGCGGTGTCAATCGTAGGAACGACGAGCCAATCCCTAGTTTCATGTACGGGGTGATGAGCTGGGATCGTATTTATTGGCTATTGCTCTCTCTCTCTCTCTCTCTCTCTCTCTCTCTCTGTGGGATTGATGTGATACTTTCATTAATAAATCATGTCGAAGCTAATACCATCGATACCTACCATTGGTCGACTTTACAGCTGCACCAGTGAGCACCACGATCAACGGCGAGGCTCTGAATTCGCACTTGGTCAGACGTGATCAATCCCGTCAAAACCATATGCCCTGAATTGATTTAGGTGAAGTTTTTACGTGGACAGAAATACGAGACGCGGTCACTTTGCAGCTCATTGTTAACCAGCCTGTTCAGATGCCAATAGCATAGAGGCGGGGAATCTGAATTATCCCTCTTTCGCACTGCCTACAACCTCGAGTGTGACCAAAGGCACGTTCTCCATGTGTGTACTAGTACAAGGTGATTAACGCCCTGACAAATCTGAGAATTCAGGTCGCTCTTGAAGTCTTGACATTCACATCTCTAGACGAGAAGTTATTGTTCACTCCGTCGTCAATCGAAGGAACAACGAGCCAATCCCTAGTTTTCCGCTTATCTGGTATGGGGCGATGGCACGCACCAAATGATGAGCCGCATTGTACTGCATATTTCGTCTCAGTTGGGATTTCAAGTAAACTATGTGTTGAGTGTGTCTCCCATCAATTCAAAAGCCCGTGAGAAGACCTGGAATGAAGGAAATCCATTACAACCTTGGACGTGAAATTCAACATGAAGTGAATATGTTTGTAAAAAGTGTCATGGTAAAAAAAATTTTATAGCACTTCGCATTGTGCCATTCATACATTTAGAATAATAAATAGATTAAAGGATAAATAATTTATAAGATACCGTAATAAAATCTAAATCTAATCAATAAAATATAGAACATTTCAGTTATTTAGCTGATTGAAGATATCCCTTTAATACTTTTCTTCAAGATGAATATAGAGTCACACAAATGGTTAATCACCTTCTCAAAATCTTGGTTGTTTCGTATTCTGCATGTGTAGCGATCATCACCTTTTCATATCGTAGCTATTTTATCTCAAGTCATACCTAATCTATTTTAAAATAAATTTTTAATGATTAATTTGATCGCAACGCCTCTTCGTGAATGATTGATTACTACTCCTACCTTCCTCGGATTTTTCTTTCTCCTCCTCCTCGAGCATCTTCTTCTATTATCTCCTATTTTCCTCATCGATAATATAAACATAACTAGTTTCAATATGATTTTCATCCAAGGTAATTCTTTCTCCCCTTTCAACATTGCTCATTGTAAAGTGGCACGGATTTTTCACGGAACTCACATGTATCAACATATTTTTTTTTCTTTTCATTTTCAATTCTCGATGAGACTTGTGATGCGTGGCACGGTTCGTCTTCTAGCATCTCTTCTTCTAACAAGGGAAATTGTCTATTTCTGCCACTAGGGGAAGTAATGAGCTTATTATACGGTGTTTGACAAGATTCAGTGCCGAAATCACCAACATACTATGATGGGTGGTCGGATTCCTGAAAATCCTAGGATTTTGTTTCCTCTGGATAGACTAAACAGGAGTTGTAAAAATTCATTTATATACAATAGTAAATACTTTTACCCCCCGCTTGTTCGCTTTATATAGCCCAATCCAGCTCTCATTTGTAATCCCTTGTTGCACGCACAAGCTGGACCTTGGCGAGGATTGATCACCAAGCATCCCGAGTGACACCATACGGGAGAAGAAGATGTAGTCTCGTGCTTCACTGCAAAGATCCATAAAAATCACACTAAGAAGAGGTCATTAATAATGACCATTTCTCCTAAGAATTTTTTTTCCTCCTTTTAAAACAAAAGATAATCGATGCATGATAGATAGCAAGCCGAGATATAAGGGAGAATTTCGGGATATAATCTGAAAATCATACGAACTTATAACATGAGACTCAGGGGCTTTGTTTCTGTGGCTTCCCATTCTGAACTGCAATAATAAACTCGAGCTTGTGGCTCTAGTGGAAAACATATCGATCAGCATAAGTTACTACAGCTTGCAAATGTTGAGTTGCATCAATGACACTAGAATAATTTCCTCTTGGCCAACTCTAGATCATGGTTCTTGTAGACTGTACGCAACAAATTTCGAGTCTCAACAAAGACGCAATAAAAGTTACGACAAAATCAACTTTAATACAAGCGCTTCTTTTTTTCTTTTTGAGTGGGTACGAATCTCTAAGAAAATTATAAAAAAATAAATAAATCCTCTGATTCTCTTTTGTGCTAGATTCCAAATGAGACTTGAGCCATGTACTTTCAATTGTGGTTGGAACCACCGGGGCTTATGAGCTTGATCCGATGAATCCGAACGTTGCTTCAAGCGAGGGCTTCACAGCTTGTTCTCGATCAGAGTGGGTAACAGAGTTGCCGGGGCTTTTGAGCTTGATCCGTCAAATCCTCCTGGAGTCTCGAGCGAGGGCTGCAGCAGCTTGATCTCGGTCGGGGTGGAACACCGGGGCTCTATGGGCTTGATCCGACGAATCCGAATGTTGCTTCGAGCAAGGGCTTCACAGCTTGTTCTTGATCGGAGCGAGTAATGGAGTTGCCGAGGCTTTTGAGCTTGATCCGTCGAATTGGTGTAGGGTTTCTTCGAGTCTTTGATGTAACAGAACTTCAAAAGGGTTTTTGGAGAGCCTCGGGTTGGACAAAGATTTCTCAGGTTTTGGTGCCTTCTCTCTTCTTCTCCCCCTTTTCTTCTTCTTCCTTCCCCCTTTTCTTCTTCTTCCTTCACCCCCTCTCTGCGAAGGAGAGTCCTCTATTTATAGAGGAGAAAGGATGATGTGGCAATCCTCGTTCTGGCATCTAATTGGTCGGTAAGAATCGATCTTGACCGCCCATCTTGGTTGTAATATATGGTTACCTATTTTGCTTTTAGGCAACATTCAATGAAGGAAATATTGTGTAATTTCCTTCATTCCTTTATTCCTTTTTTTATTGATATATCGGGAAAATAGAATATCTAATAACCCGATATATTGTTACTATTAATTGCGCAAATATTTGGTAGATGATGAGGTGGCAAGTTGTGATTGGCTACAAATTTTTCGGTTTCTACAAATGCCCCCTCGAGACTTGCGCATGGCTCGGATTGGCCGAGTGCAAAGTGAGCATGTCTCGATTTTTTTTTTACGCGTAAGATGAAGTGTACGCGTTGTTTGATGCCGAAATATGTCACATATCTTTCTTCCCTCCTGCTCTAACTGTCATGGAATCTCCAGGTTTTCACGTTGACCATCATGAATATTCTCTTTCCTTGCATTTGACTTTCCTCTTCTGTGCATGATAGGGTAGCTTCTGGCAACATAATCAAACCAATTACATTAAGCAAGCTCTATATATATATATATATATATATTTCCAACGAAAAGCAACCGTGAGGATTTTCTTGAAGAGGTCTAAAGCTTCTTCATCCTCAATTGCCTTTTAAGTGTAATCTCCTCAAGGAAATATCTCCAATCCAAATTGGCTAGGCTCCACTTATAAATATGTATAGCAATTGATTTGCCAAGATTGATCACTTGTAACAAGAGACACACATATTGAGGCTACCTCCCTTCTATCTTCTTCCTTCATCACGACGTTCAGCACCGTCCGTCACCAGACATCAATTGAAGAAGATCAGGATTTGAAGAAAGGTATGCACATACCTTCAATTTGAAGCATCTTGTGTCGCTCTCCGTTTCTCTCCTTTTTTTTTTTTACCCTTCCTTTTGAATCATGTCTCCCCTTTGGTTTGTCAACGTACAAGCATTCGTCAAATTGGTGAAATTTGGGGACTACTTTCTCTCTCTGTCCTTTTTTTTTTGTTGCAAGATATACATCCAACTCCCTTGATCTTGTGCTTCTAATCGCAGGACTTTTCTTGAGGAAGGACTTCAAGTTCGATCTCCCCATTGAAGTAGGCCATAGAGCCGTACTAATGCTGTTATCAACCGTATCTCTAGGTCCAAATTCATCATACTACCTCGGCTCAGCTTATCTTGAAGTTACAATTCCTCTAGCATCTTGAGCGAAGTCTTTCATGCAATTTGTCAATTGGCGAAAGACCACTCCCGATTCTACGCGGTGCGTTTCTTTTCTTACAACTAAGTAACTTACTGTGAATTGCTTGGTGTTGGGGGCAATATCTTGCTCAAGGTATCTAAAGAGCTCTCTCCTCATGATCTACGGTGCCATAGCTCACTTGCCTATTTTATTCAGCTTGCTACAATTACCTAATTCCCAAGATCTACTCCTCCCCTAATTTGTCACTACACCTTTTATTTACTTACTTGCCCCCGCGCCCCTTTTTTTTTCCTTTTTTTTTTTTAGCTTGAACCCGTACGTACGCCTCTTTTTTTTTTTTGACTATCCTATGCACGTGCTTCCAATTTGCTAGGCAACTTCGACTCAGCATCCTCCGACTCATTAGGCTACCAACAGAATCGGCATTCGTTGCTACAATTGTGATCCAGAGATGGTGGTTTTCAAGAATTTAAAGAGACCCGAGGGCCAATATCTTGTCATCGTAGATTGCTCGGATGACAAACCCGAGGATGGCCTCATTCTTCCTGTTGACCGAACACTTGGAGGTATTGCTTCTCATGGATCCTCTAGCCTTGGAGAGATTGGTCACCCTTCACAATGGAGCTATGAAGCGCCGAAAGGCCCTGCGAAGTCCTCCAGAGGTTGGTTTTTACGTTCACATTTGCACAACTTAGCTTCTGAACCGAGTTCGCGAGTCACTTTAGGACAGCGTATTATTTCTGGTGAGGCTTCATGGGGGGCATATTTCAAACCTATGGGCGAGTTCACATATACCCCCAATTTTTGGGAGTGGCTTGAATGTGTCTTACTCCGTTGCAACAAACATATGGATGGAACAGAGCTCCAGCATGCAATCACGTGCTCATTATACACGTACGACCGCAACATTGACGTAATCCGTGCATTTTGTGAAGCATGGTGTCCGGATACTAATGCCTTGGAGACTGCACGCGGGTCAATTTCAATATCTCTCTGTGACATTGGCAAGCTTGGAAAACTTCCCATACTTGGTGAGATTTACGAGGAAGTCATCCCGGGGCATCGCGAACTAACTGGTGTTGAAAGAGGTAGATTCCTCCCAGAGACTTGTGAACATTTGTTTGCAGCCTTCTACGGTCTTTGTGGAAACAAGGGGAGAGTGGATCTACTACTACGAAAGAAGATTGCCACTTCAAGAGGCTAAAGCGGGGATCCCGACATTTTGATCAGGATGATCAAGACAAAGGTCACCCGTTCCATTCGGCACCTGAAAGCTTGGTATGCACTTCAATCTCTATCGTCCCCTTTCATCCTTTTCCTTATCCAGTCATTCTCTCTTTTTTTTTCTTTTTTTTTATTACATATATATCTTTGTTATTCATGCCTAACAGATCAATCTAGATCTCGATGTGGAGGACATGCTGGAAGGTACTGAATTATCAATTTCTAAGCCTTATCCTCCAAATTTGATGGAGAGGGAAGAAAGTGATGAGGACATGATAGCAATGCCGCTATCGATTAATATGCCCAGATCCAATGATGATGTACGTCACCCAATTCATGTTGACACACAAAGTGCCAATGTGGGCAAGTACTCACAGCAAGTTGCTCCTCTCGAGTCATGCGGTATCCCTCCTCCTTCTGTCTTCTATGCTGATGATGTAATAGCAGCAGGATACCGGTCCTTAGCCTCATCATGGTGGAGCAACATCTATGAAAAACTAGCCAATGCTTCCCCGAATGAAGTGCACTCGATCCATGGTGAGGTCACGAAGATTTTGGCATGCATCCAATCACTTTCCTTTGTAGATTCATCCTCGATGAGTATGATCATTCAGGAATTCCTAGATCACTCAAGTCGTTTCGCAACTTTGGAGGCTTCAATAGGATCCAAGCCATCTGCCGTTGAGCATGTAGAGCAAGTAAGAGTGGCAGAGATCCATCTTTCTCAACAAAAGGCAATGGGAGAAGAAGATGCTAACCACTTGAAGACTCTCACTACCGAGCGGGATAGTATGCTTCGCAAAACGTATAGCACTTCGAGCGGAATTAGACAAGTTGTCGGAGGAAATAGAAGGGGCCGATATATTAATCCAAGAGACATCCCAAGCATTAGAATCAAGAAAATCTGCCATCGATGCTGCTAGCACCCAACTAGGCAATACCCGTCACGCACCCTACTTAACTGATGTGGAGGCTCACTCTTTGAGAGAGTTGCATGATATAATGGAAGAAAAGAGGGCTGCCTTGAGGAACTTTGAATGGAAATTGTAAATAGCCAAACAAAACCTTAGAGTCATTTACTCTTATTCTTTCCTCTATTTTTGATGAGCTACCTTGTAATACTTTGCTCTCTGCCCTCTAATTGAATTTATATAAGCATATGACTTTGTCGTGGAATCATCCTATTGCCTCTTTACATATATATATATTTATATATGACCAAGCCTTAACTAGTATAGTACCCTTGTGAGAATCAAGTCATAACGTAGTTCTCTTTTCTTTTTTTTTTTGGGTGACTGAACCTTAACTAGTGTAGTTATGCATAACGTAGTTCAATTTTTTTTTATTTATGCATAATATTGCTTCAAGAATTTCCCATTGATAGGACCGATTCTCAAGCCGTCTTGATCCACCAACTTGTAGGCACCATTAGTGTATGCTTCTTTGACGACATAGGGTCCATCCCACTTAGGAAGAAACTTGTTCCCAGTTCGGTGGGTGACAATAATTGGCCTTCGTACAGCAAGAACCAGGTCTCCTACTTGGAATGAGCGTAATCGAAGGCGCTTATTGAAGGATTTCGACATCCGGGCTTGGTAACATTCTAGACGTTGTTGAGCCTCCAGTCTTCTTTCATCCAGTGCTTCTAGTTCTTCTAGTCGCAACTTCGCGTTTTCTTCACTAGTGAGCCCTTCCTGAAGTGCAATCCTTAATGATGGGATTTGTTGCTCTAGTGGTAAGACGGCTTCAACCCCATACACTAAAGAATATGGTGTGGCTTGAGTTGGAGTTCGAAATGTTGTTCGGTATGCCCACAAGGCTTCACCAATCTTTTCGTGCCAATCCCTCTTTGATTTGTCAACAATCTTCTTAAGGAGGTTACATAATGTTTTGTTGAAAGCTTCTGCAAGCCCGTTTGCTGCAGCATTGTAGGCGGAAGAGTTACACTGCTTGAAGCCGAATTTCTCACACAACTTGTCCATGGCCTTATTTGAGAATGGCTTTCCATTGTCTGTGACGATGTAGTGAGGTACACCATATCTAAAGATGATGTTTCCACGGATGAAGTTGGTCACTGTCTCTTTCTTCACTTCACGAAATGGAGCAGCTTCCGCCCACTTAGAAAAGTAATCAGTGGCCGCAAGGATATATGCATGTCCACCAGAAGACTTAGGGGTTAATGGTCCAATAACATCTAATCCCCATGCATCGAAGGGCCAAGAGGCGACTGTAGGATGGAGTGGTTCTGGAGGTTGGTGGATGAAGTTTGCATGAACTTGGCATGCTTGACACTTCTTTGAATAATCCATGCAGTCCCTCACCATAGTCGGCCAATAGTAGCCCATTCTCTTAAGCTGAAAGTGGAGCTTAGGGCCTGATTGGTGGGCACCACATGCCCCTGAATGAGCCTCTTCCAGTGCTTTAAATGCCTCGCAATCATTAAGGCATCTCAAGAAGACTCCATCAAATGACCGTCGATAAAGGACACCCTTAAAATGAATAAATCGAGGCGCTCGACGTCTTATGTCAGTTCTACATCTTGAGTCATCTGGAAGTTTCCCATATTCTAAGTAATCAATTAGAGGTTGTCGCCAATCTTCTTTATTGATTTCGTAAGCGGATAATGTGCAACATCCTTCTTCATTTTGTGTGACATCCATTTGAGGAACCACCCACCTTTGGCAAACGGGAACTTTCAACTCTGCTTTTGCCATTGTAAGAGTGGATGCTAGGCAAGCTAGTGCATCTGCTTGCCTATTTGATTCCCTAGGCACATGTGTCAGTGTGAAACACTCAAATCGTTGAAGAAGGCCCCTAGCATACTGGGCGAGGGGAACCAATTCTGGCTTTTTAACTTCATAAGTAGTCAAGAGTTGATTCACCACTAGCTTGGAATCACCAAATATTTTGAGGTCTGCTACTTCTCTTTCTATTGCCATTTCGAGTCCAAGAATAAGTGCTTGGTACTCTGCCACATTGTTTGAGCATTTCTCACCAAGGGCAAATGCATATGGCAACACATCTCCTTCTGGGGTGACGAAGATGACTCCTGCCCCAGCACCATGTCGGTTGGCTGCCCCATCAAAATACATCTTCCATGGTGCTATTGGTTCAATTAGCATGACATCCTCATCAGGCAAATCATCTGAAAGTTCCCAGGACTCCGGAATTGGATGATCTGCAAGGAAGTCTACGAGAGCTTGCCCTTTAATAGCCTTTTGAGGGACATAGGAGATCTCAAGCCCTTGGAGTAACATTGCCCATCTCCCTACTCGCCCAGAGAAATCAGATCGTGACATGATGTACTTGAGAGGGTTAGCTCTTGAAATGAGGTGTACTATATGGGCCTGGAAGTAATGTCGCAATTTCTGGACAGAAAAAACCAAGGCTAAGCAAATCTTTTCAATGGGAGAGTAATTATTCTCGGCCACTGTCAATGTTCGACTTAGGTAGTAAAGAGCATTTTCTTTCTTTTCTTCATTCTCTTGAGCAAGGAGAACACCTATAGAGCGTTCTTGCGCTGACAGATAGAGTATTAAAGGTTGGCCAGGTGTAGGAGCTCGCAAAACAGGTGGCTTGAGTAAATACGCCTTTATTCTCTCAAAAGCCTTATGGCAAGCTAGATCCCAAAAGTATACTACATCCTTCTTCATGAGCCGATTGAATGGCTGACATCGACCAGCAAGATTAGAAATGAAGCGACGAATGTATGCCAATTTCCCTTGTAGACTTTTCAGCTCATGAAGGTTCTTTGGCTCTGGCATTTTCAAGATTGCATCTATTTTAGAAGGGTCAATTTCGATGCCTCGATGTCGTACAATGAAGCCAAGGAACTTGCCAGATGTGACACCAAATGCACACTTCAAGGGATTCATCCTTAGCTGGTAGCGACGTAAGCGGTCAAACACATTGCGAAGGTCTGCCAAATGTGATTGTCTTTCCTTTGACTTTACCACCAAATCATCAACATAACATTCTACTTGTTTGTGCAGCATGTCATTGAAGATTCTCTGCATGGCTCTTTGATACGTTGCCCCTGCATTCTTCAATCCAAAAGGCATAACTTTATAGCAATAAATCCCTTTTGGAGTACGAAAAGCTGTCAATTCTTCGTCTTTAGGATCCATGCGAATTTGATTGTATCCAGACATTCCATCCATGAAGGAAAGAGCTTCATGACCAGTTGTCGCATCAACCATAAGTTCTGTTATGGGCAATGGAAAATCATCCTTTGGGCATGCGTTATTGAGGTCTCGAAAGTCTACACAAATACGTATTTGGCCATTCTTCTTCTTTACCGGTACTATGTTCGAGACCCAAGTGGGGTAAGGGACTTCTCGAATGAACCCGGCACCAATCAACTTATCCACCTCAGTCGTTATTTGGGGCAATAGATCAGGATGGAATCGTCTCTGGGCTTGTTTAATCGGTCGTACCCCATGCTTGATAGACAATTGATGTATTGCAACCTTCGGATCCAGTCCAGGCATTTCTTGGTAAGACCATGCGAATACGTCTCTATATTCAATCAACAGTTTAACATAAGCTTCTTCTTCATCGGGGCTTAAGTTTGTGCTAAGGAAAATAGGGCGGTGTTCTTCTTTTGAACCCAAGTTGACTTCCTTTAACTCATCAACCGTAGATTGCCCACCTTCCTCCAAAGTTTCTGGAGCCTCTTCTACTTTTACCTCTACCTCTTCAAGCCGACTGTTGTTAATTTCTTGAATGGTGACATGACAAGATGACATTGTTTGGTTGTCATTAGCTTCATTGCATCCTTCATCTGGCTTAGTTATTATCACCATTCAAGTATTTGCCCTTAATGTTTCGTCAAGCTTCACTTCAAGTGTTAGACGACGTCTCATTCTTGATGGAACAACACTTTGAAAGTCCCTCGTTTTGACAAACAAAGGGGTCGCAATTTCACTCTGCGTATTGGTTTTCTGCTCATTAAAACCGATCGGATGTATGAATCCCAATCTTCGTTTGATTGCTCCTTTGGTCCCTTGGCTTTTAGTCTCCCTAGTGACGTTCCCCAACCTATCAAAGACTGAAGATCGTTTAGGTTGCCTTCCCAAGCGATCAAATACAGAGGGTCTTGAAGATGGTGGTGGTTCTTTGTCATCATCACCTTCTACAGAAATATACCCTGTAGAGACTTTCTTTAACGGGAATTGAATAGATTCAGGTGGAGTATATCCCAAGCCAGCTTTTGAGTTTGCAACAGCATGCCCTTGCTCCTTTAATGCATATTGCATCTCGGTCGAACCTTGCTTGTGCAACATGGAAGAAGGCCCCGTCAAAGACTGCATGTCTTGGTCATATCCAGCTTTTGCCAATAGTCTATAGGCATTAGGGTCATACCCGCCTTGACGTGTTGTAGGTATCACCTCTTGTATGGGTGAGTTCTGAGAGAGCTGTCTAAAGCCTGTTAACGGCCGACTAGAGGACTTAACAGCCTCAATTCTTGTGACTGGCAGGTTTAACCCTTTTAAGCCCACATCTTTTATTCCCTTGCTATAAGTGAACGGTGGTTGTCCTTCCTTCCTCTTAGCCTTCGGGACATATCGTAGGACTGGCACTATCTCATTCAGCCCACTATTAGGCTCACTATTCCTTTTTGTGTTTTTGAAGTCATCAATGGCAATTGGTTTCTCATTTGCAGTGCTGGCTTGTTCCAAATCCTTAGTGCCTTCAAATTGGAGTAGCTTACCCTGGTCCTTTGACGGCGATGTGTGTTGTGTCCATCCTAACGTCTGGCCCTTAATGTAGAACTTAGCATCAGCAAAATGAGCATCAGCCTCTGTGAATGGCTTACCATCTGCTACTACCGTCTTCTGACAACCATTTTTTGTATATTTGAAGCACTGGTGAAGGGTGGAAGGCACCACACCATGTTCATGTATCCAAGGCCGACCAAGGAGCATATTATAAGTTGTCTTTGCATCGATGACATGGAACAATGAACTTGAGTCCATGTCATCTATTGACAAATCTACTTTCATCTTGCCAATAGCTCTTTGCCCCCTTGATCGAAACCTTGTATCATCAAACGGCTTTCTAAGAGCTCGTTAGGAGTCACACCTAGATTTCTCATAACTTGAATGGGAAGGATATTTACTGCAGAGCCACCATCTATCAATATTCGGTTTAGTCGATATCCACGAGCATAGCCTGTGACAAATAGTGGCCGATTGTGGGGTTCAGCCCCTAAGAAAAGGTCTTCATCAGCGAAGGTTATGGTCTCCAGACAATTGGCACGTGAACAAGGGATAATGTTCCTATCTTTCTCTTGACTCCCTTCATCACCAATTTGATTGCACGACGATGATGAAGTTATGGCATCTGGTGACTTGTCAGGGAGAGAGTCCCATAGTGTAATTGGAACTCCTGCCCCTTGCAGGTAGCATCTCTTGATCTCCCTGGGTCTATAAGTCCTCCTCTTGGATATTGTCTTCCTTGGCTTCATCGCCACCTTAAACATCACTTGTGTTCCTTCATAGGGTTTATGAAAGACATCCATGTGAGCTTGTGGAGTCTCTTGTAAATCCTGAGATACCGGCTTTTGCAACCCAAGAGAGGTTTGTCCTGGAATCGATTGTTGTTGCGTGATGGGAACCCACTCCTCTTCGTTGCTATCGTGATGATCTACGACGGGAGGTGTCAAAGGTTTGAAGGCTGTTGATGCCATGCTAGTCATCAACGAGCGCCTTGTAGTGTCTTCTTCCTTTACAAAGGCAACATTGCTTGTAGTCACTTCATCTTCAAATGTAATTTTTCCTTGACGTGCTAAACCCATGATTTTATCTTTGAGGACAAAGCACTTTCTCCACCGGATGGCTCACTAATCGATGGTATCTACAATAGTTTGGGTCGCTTGTGCGTCCAGCTTGTTGTGCTCGCTTCATTTCTGGTAAGTCAATAAGCTTTAGCTCGAGTAAGTGATCAAGCATGCCTGGGACGTCAGAATCAGGGAATGGGTAGACCTTGTTTTGCAACTCCTCAAGCGTAGGCTTGAGCATTAGTTTACGTTCCGCCGGAGGTACCTTCACTTCCATCTCCTTATTTCCTGAGATTCTAATAGGGGTAGTATTTACAGCCAAGGCTTGCTTGGTATCAGTCTTGAAAGACTTGCCCCCTTTCCTTGTATCTTGACGATCCTTTACCTTCCCAAGCTCTTGGATAGGTGGTCCTTGCGCGCCACTTGACTTAATGCTAAGCTCCATGTCATGTGCTCGCGTAGCTAACTCCTCAAAGGTGTGGGGTTTGATTCCCTGCAAGATATAGCGCAAACCCCAGTGCATTCCTTGAATGCACATGTCAATTGCAGAGGCTTCGGAGAGCCGATCTCTACAGTTAAGACTCATATTTCTCCATCTATGAATATAGTCTGTGACAGGTTCATCTCTCAATTGACGTGCACTGGTAAGCTCAATCATACTCACAGTACGTTTAGTACTGTAAAACCCATTAAGGAAATCTTGCTCTAACTGTCCCCAGCTATCGATTGAGCCAGGGGCAAGGTCTGTGTACCAGTCAAACGCATTGCCTTTTAGCGAACGCACAAATTGTTTTACTAGCAAATCACCTTCGGTCCCTGCATTGTTGCAAGTCTCAACAAAATGTGCGATATGCTGTCTTGGATTACCCTTTCCATCGAATGGTTGGAACTTGGGCGGTTGATAATTTACAGGCATTCTTAACATGTCGACCCTTCGCGTATACGGCTTGATGTATGCAGACGACATTGAGTTGCTGGATTGCACTTGGCCTTTTAATGCTTCTTTGATGAATTCTTGTAGTTGGTCAGTGGGAATAAATCCATCAGCAGCAACACGTATGGTTTTCGTCGATGTTGGCACTACTTCGTCAATGGTAGTGGTGTCAAATACCTGTCCTTGGGCAGCAACAACCTGTGTAGTCTCATTTGACATTAATGATCGTGTTGCAGCAGGGATGGTCTCTGGTGCAAGCACCTGCTTTGAAGTACTGCCATCAACTCGCCTCGACTTATCCATAACTTCAAGCTTGTTCATCAAATAAGCGACTTGTGAGTCACACTCCTGGATGGTTTTCATGAGTCCTTCTAGTGTTTTTGCCATAACAGATACTTGCTCCTCCAAGGATGATGTGTTCGTCATCATGGCCGGTAGAACTCCTATGTTTCCCGAGCCTTCTCCTTCCATCATGAGCCCATCAGAGGTAGTAGGAATGAAGGCATCGCTATCTTCAAGTTTCCCCTTGTCGTAAGATTCATCTTTCTCCACAGCGTCTAGTTCCTTTTGAGGAAAGTGATGAGCCGACATGTCTTCGGCGATAGTGTTGTGATCATGACTTACCAGGTCTGATGTGACACCCACAGGAGCATGCCCGAAGATAGCATCAGACTTCATTGTTGTGCTGCTACGAGCCGCAACATCTTTGGCCATGCTTCTTGTGTAGACCCTTTGTTGAATATCTGCATCAGCAATAACAGCATCATCATGACTCTTCAGCCTTGGATCGATGACGACAAGTTTCCTTGGTCCCATTGTAGCTTCTAGAGTGAAATCTTCAAGGAGAGATGAGAGGTAGAGATGGTCCCACCGGGCGTGCCAGAAATTTGTACGCAACAAATTTCGAGTCTCAACAAAGACGCAATAAAAGTTACGACAAAATCAACTTTAATACAAGCGCTTCTTTTTTTCTTTTTGAGTGGGTACGAATCTCTAAGAAAATTATAAAAAAATAAATAAATCCTCTGATTCTCTTTTGTGCTAGATTCCAAATGAGACTTGAGCCATGTACTTTCAATTGTGGTTGGAACCACCGGGGCTTATGAGCTTGATCCGATGAATCCGAACGTTGCTTCAAGCGAGGGCTTCACAGCTTGTTCTCGATCAGAGTGGGTAACAGAGTTGCCGGGGCTTTTGAGCTTGATCCGTCAAATCCTCCTGGAGTCTCGAGCGAGGGCTGCAGCAGCTTGATCTCGGTCGGGGTGGAACACCGGGGCTCTATGGGCTTGATCCGACGAATCCGAATGTTGCTTCGAGCGAGGGCTTCACAGCTTGTTCTTGATCGGAGCGAGTAATGGAGTTGCCGAGGCTTTTGAGCTCGATCCGTCGAATTGGTGTAGGGTTTCTTCGAGTCTTTGATGTAACAGAACTTCAAAAGGGTTTTGGAGAGCCTCGGGTTGGACAAAGATTTCTCAAGTTTTGGTGCCTTCTCTCTTCTTCTCCCCCTTTTCTTCTTCTTCCTTCCCCCTTTTCTTCTTCTTCCTTCACCCCCTCTCTGCGAAGGAGAGTCCTCTATTTATAGAGGAGAAAGGATGATGTGGCAATCCTCGTTCTGGCATCTAATTGGTCGGTAAGAATCGATCTTGACCGCCCATCTTGGTTGTAATATATGGTTACCTATTTTGCTTTTAGGCAACATTCAATGAAGGAAATATTGTGTAATTTCCTTCATTCCTTTATTCCTTTTTTTATTGATATATCGGGAAAATAGAATATCTAATAACCCGATATATTGTTACTATTAATTGCGCAAATATTTGGTAGATGATGAGGTGGCAAGTTGTGATTGGCTACAAATTTTTCGGTTTCTACATAGACAACCGAAAGTTTGGCATATTAGCCGACAGAAGGGAAGGCATGAAAACCGTTTGGTAAGATGGAGTGCAGTGGACCTAGACTTGTCCACTTATCGAACCAAGAAGATATAAAAGTGTTTCCTCCACAAGCCTGGAACAAAACGAAAGGGAAACCGCTGTCTCACATCCTCAAAAGCTAGCCTCCAGCACTTATTTGTCTATCTGGGATTCTACTTTTGATAGATACCTTAGTTTTGCTTCCTTGCCCTTAATCTTATCCTTTGCTATTTCTCATCTTGGTGTATCTCCATCACTAGTACTTCAATAAATATAAGTCTTCAAGAAAAAGAAGGGGCGGAGAAAATGTTCGGATATAATAGTAGTATTGCTCTTGGCTTATGAATAAAAAATATTCGATTTTCATCAATAAAATTTCAATCTCCTTCTAATCTAAAGAAATATATATACACACACACAAGGTGTACTGGGAACCTGAGGGTGAAGGCTGATCTAGATGCATAGAACATGACATCAAGATCCAGGATTTTGAAGGAATGTTGAAGAAGATGTCCCCAGACTGTGACGTGTATCGAGGATCAAGTTTGTCAATGGATAATTCGTCATATTGGATTAGAATTTCATATCATGCGACTGTTTACTGGTTTTCTACAGTTCTGAGGAACAGCACCGGAGCACTGTGTGCTGCACATCTATGCTAGCCAGGCTGGCTGCTATTGCATCTTATTTGATATCACATCCCATTTTACGTGAAAATGGCATGTTAAAGGGACTAATATCGCATCGGACGATGTAAAACATGAATCCTGAGTGTATGAGCGACTAGCGCACCACCATCGGATCAAACCAAACATCTACCGTAATTTATAGTATGTTGCATTTCAAATGACTAGACATTCTGTGTGCTTTGTATAGATCCAACTCGGACCAATAGCAAAGGGTCATCTTTGCGACCTAGCTAGATTTGATCCATCCCGATCAGACACATTATTCTGGGTGGCTTGTGATTTGAAATGAATGCATATATCGGTTTATGGAGTTTGGTTCAAACAAAGTAATCTCCACCCAGTCCAAATCTATTCACAAACCGCAACAACCCTGCGGGCAAGTATCGCAGGTTAATTAACGTTGTACGAGATTTGCAATCGCAGTAAAGAGAGTGGGCTCCATTTCCACCAACTACGTACGCTCATGGGCTATAGGGAGAAAAAAAATGAGAATTTAATAACATGGCATTGCTCCTAGCCCGACTTAAGAGGTTTAGATCGATTTTCATCAACAGCATACCTACATTTTAATTCCATTTTCTGTCTAACCTTATGGGAGCCCGTTGGGGCAAAAAAAAAAAGAAGGTGTCAATGGAGAAAATAAAGTAAAAAAAAAAGGATGGATGAAGTGAAAGTGAAACAAACGGGGACATTGGATAAGTGCCAGTGAGAGGCATATATATACGAATATGTATGTATATGCCATGTAATTTTCTTCTTGGTAATACACCGAACGTATCACCTCAACTACCGACGCCGGTTAAAATTTAGTATTCCAAAAATGCATTGAACATTGTCGATAGGTTTTGTGTCATTCGGGGTTGGTGGTGCGATCTTGGGCTATTTATTGAATTCGACGTTCAGTGCCGTTCCTCAATTGAAAAAGATGGAAGCAAGAACGGAGACGGTGTGTGTGACCGGTGCCGGAGGTTTCCTGGCATCGTGGGTCGTCAAGCTTCTTCTCTCAAAGGGCTACACTGTTCATGGAACAGCTCGAAACCCAAGTAAGTGATCTCCATCTTCCTCGACCCTACTCCTTCTACGTCGGTTTCTTTTCCTTCTTTCTCCGGTGCCGTGCCATGAACACCGTTTTTTTTTTTCCTGGTGATAAGCAGGTGACCAGAAGTTCGATCACTTGACGACGAAGCTCGAGAAAGCACCAGAGAACCTTAAACTCTTCAAGGCCGACCTTCTGGACTACGACTCTCTGCGATCCGCAATCCAGGGCTGCTCCGGAGTTCTCCACGTGGCCAGCCCGGTCATAGAAACTGCCGCCGATCCAGAGGCAAGATAGCGGAAATTTTCCATTTTCGAAAACATTTCACATATTCTATATGCATTTTCTCCTCCCTGAGCTGTCCGGCGATTTTTCATTTCGTTGGATAAACAGGCTAGAAATTACAAAGTCAGAGAGCTCACAACTTGTTCGATTAAGGCTTGTTGAGATTCTTGGATTTTAAAGCTGAGTTAACTTTTCGCAGACTGATATACTTCAACCGGTTGTAAGTGGAGCGCTTAATGTTCTCAAGGCATGCTCGGAAGCAAAAGTTAAGCGGGTCGTCGTTGTCTCATCCATTGATGCTGTCCTTTGGAATCCTAGTTGGCCCGACGACAAGTTGATGGATGAGGCCTGCTGGAGCGACCGAGAATTCTGCAGGAAAAACCAGGTAAAATCCCCACGAATTCCTGGACATAGATCAAGCTCTTTTCTTGTCATCGAATCGATCTCATTACGCCAGTTCCCGGACTTTCCACTTAATCCAAAACATTCATAGCAACTTCTTTCTGAATGCAAATATCACTTCTTCAATGCAAATTTATTCCATTCCGTCCGTCTGCTAATACTTTTTTTTTTTTTCCATATAGAGATGGTACGCTCTGTCTAAAACCGAGGCAGAAGCCCTGGCTCTTGATTACGGGAAAAAGAACGGGATCGATGTCTTGACGGTTTGTCCGACATTCATACTGGGACCAGTGATGATGCCCGTTGTGTCACCGAGTGCCCACCTCCTCATAAACTTTCTGCACGGTGAAGATATATTCCCCGAGTTCTTGAAAGATTACGCTGCAAGAAGCATGGATATAGTGGACGTAAGAGAAGTCGCTGCCGCCATAGCGTTGGCTTACGAGAAACCCGAAGCTGAAGGCCGATACATATGCACGTCACACGCCATCAAGACCCGGGATTTCACGGAAATGATGAAGAGGCTATATCCAAATTTCACTTACAGTGAGAAGTAAGTTTCGCTGCGCATTCGTTGTGGAGATTACTGGCAAGAAAATTTGCCGGAAATCTTCTACCTTTCTTAGCATTAGTAGCAAATTTTCTGGCGAGGGATTGGGACTCTTTTTCATACTTGCAGCAACGTGCTGCGAAGAATTTGACGGAAGTGTTCAGAATTTCTGACAAATGTTTTATTAAAAATAGTGGCAAAAGATCCGCGGAAAATTGTTTCAAACATTTGCCTTATCTCGGCGAAATTTAAATTTAATAGAAAATTCAAAGTTCATTGGTCCGCCTATAAGCCTCCTTCGATACCAGATTCGTAATTTTCTATAAGATCGATTTCATGTGGTACGACTCTTTTCTTGCGTTCGACAGTTACGAGGAACAGAAGGACAGCACCCTGAGCTCCGCCAAGTTGCAGAAATTAGGCTGGACCGACAAGCCGCTGGAGGAAATTCTCGTGGACACTATCGAGAGCTACCGAGCGACCGGGATACTCAAATCTTAGCTGCGGGAACGGGATCGCAGTTCGTTGGCCGTGATTTGGGCAGCTAGCTTGTTCGACGGCTCAACGCCACCGTGAAGCTCGATCTTTCTTCATGTGTACTGATAATAAAACGTGGTTCACGTAGATGTGGATGCACTTACGAATAAATGATGCGTGCAAATGACGTATTTTTGTATGAATATCGGAGGACAAATTGGCTTGTCGATAGTAGGCTAAGTACAATATGGGGAACATAGAATTGATCCGTTCTAACCAGACACATTATTTGCGATGGTTGCAATTCGAAGTGAAGGCATCGGCCGTTCGAGTTCGAGTTCGGTTTGAGCAACCTCCTTCCTGTCGAAATCTATCGGCACCTAACCCCATCAAGCCGTGGTAGACTAATCGATGTCATATGCAATTTTGCAGCTGCAATAGAGGGAGTGACCTGACAAGAGGATAGGAGGGAAGGTAGGGATAAAGGGATACGGAATAGATTGAGATTCAAAAGACAATTAATGGATGAGACCTGCTGGAGCCACAGAGATCTCTTTAGGAAAATTCAGGTAAAATTTCCTCACGCTCGCAGGCATAGATCATCATCTGTTCTGCGACCAAAATGCTCGACTCCCGTGGTTGGCTGCACTCAGTATCTCTTAATTTCCTTCCTCCTTCGTAACTGAGGATAAAAGAAGGGAAAAAAAACAGTAACACTTCTCAATCACGGAAGACGATCTGTTAGCCGAACTCATGAGAACTGGTACTGTGATCGCAGCTTGGAGTACGGCAACAATAAGATCTTGGTTTCAAAAGCTTCCACGAAATCCATAGCCTAAAAAGATTGTTAAATGCAGAAGTTTCCAGGTCTTTCTAATTAGAATGCGTGATCTATTGATCCCAAGAAGGTTTTAGTCTCATCAAGCAAGCAACCGTGTCGCAGGCCATATCCGACCACACTTGTGGACATCCAAACCTGGAAATTCTTATGTGTGCTGGTGCCCAAAAGCTTCCCTCACAAGAGGCAAGACTAGGTTGGGTAGATAGTGAAGAAAAATGTACCATACAATGAAATTGCATTTATCTAAAATTAAGATATTTTATATTTGATTCTTGTAGTGAGAGAGAGATTTTTGTGGCAAAATATGAGGATAAGTGTTTGGTCCAGCGAAATCACCTTTAATCTAAAATTAAGATATTTTATATTTAATTTTTATGTCGAAAAAAATGATTAATGTTCATAAGGTGCACTGATTTGAACAGGAGATATCATGGCTCAATATTATTTGATGTAAGGTGAGAGAGGAAATGGCACTAATGAATTAGCTTATTATTATAACTTGTATTTAATGGACCCGAAGTGGAATGGACAGATTTTCCGGTGTACAAAATGATTGACACCGGATCTTTCCTCCTACATAATCGTTATTTGTTGACGGACACTTGGATCCAACGGCAATTTCTTAACACAAAATTGTTACCATGTAACTACATTAATGTGCACAGGCTTATAGTCCCGAGTGATCTGCAGATTGATGGGGGCACGCATGCGTATGAAGCTTTGATATGCAGTGAAGATTACCAAGTGCATGGCGCAGAGGTGTGAGGACAGATCGTGCGACGACAATGGTCGCCCGCCACATGGTACGAAGGAATTGGGGGTGATGAAAAGAATCGACAACAGTCAGAGGGTACCTGTCAACCGTGTCCACTTGGCAGCAGCAGCAGCATCTTAGATCTCCATGTGTCACTGCCCATTAGGAAGAGAGACGGATTGAATTCGAGTGCATGCACATGGGAAAGCAACGAGCCTCCTACACCAATCCAGACCGAGAGTTTATTACGAGACGATGGGAGTGAGGTTTTAGTGCAGTCAACAAGGAATTAGAGAAGCACGAGATTTCCTCCTAGTAAAAAGCAGGCTCAGAATCTTTTCATCCAGACTACATGCAATGCAATGTTATCATACTAAATGTCTTTTTTTCTCGAGCCATCACCGTATCTCGTTGTAAATTTAAGGAATGCCACATTTAAATACTGCAGGCAGAAATACTCACTGCAAACCTTTGCTTTCTGATTTCTAGACGTCCCTTCGTTCTCGCTCACCACTGCAAAATCTTATCCAGTCTTCAATCTCTGTGTCGCCCTCTTCCTATGCAGTCGTTACGAGTTTTGTTCGTTAATTGCTCCCCATTGACCGACCCAGAAACAAGTAAGAGGGAGAGAGCAAGAGGGAGGGAGGAAGGGAAGAAAAGCGAAAGGAAAAAGAAAATGGAAACCAGCAAGAAGAGACAAAAAGGAAGCTCCTCTTCTTCTTCTTCATCTTCATCTACATCTAGATCTTCTTCATCTGACAGCTCGGAACATCGTTTTGGTCCTACGCCTCCCAAGGAGCATAACTACCCGTCTTCTTCTTCTTCTTCTTCTTCTTCTTCATCGTCGTCTTAAATTCCTCACACTCGACCGGATCGACGTTTGGATCCATCTTCCCACCACCATCAGCTGTGAATACCAAAATGTACATGCGATGACTTGTGCCGTAAATTGCGAAAAGACTGACAATTTTCCAAGTATATGAAGAATTGATGCCTGAAATAGTTTCTGATTACCACTATTAGAAAAATCTGACTATCCTAGTCAAATTCTGGCATACAATTTGAGAACCCTTACGGATCTCTGGAGAAGATTAGGATGACATGAAGGAACACGAGGTAGATGTAATCTTGCCTCTGTGTTGAAATTTCAATTACAGTATATGCAAGATCACAGTCATATTTACATTAACTTCCTGTGTAAATATAGCGCACCTCGCCGGGCTAGTCCTTCAGGGTTCTTAAAGCAAGAATCTGGAACTCAACTCAATTGTGTGCTTAACAATCAGAGATTGATTTCCCGACTTACTTACGGCGCAATAGGAATCTGATGGAGGATGTCGATTCTTAATTGAATTTGTTAGTTGCTTTCTTTCTTTCTCTTCCACTCCTTTTTTTTTAATTTATATGTGCTATTTTTGTAAAGGATCTTCATTTTCATTTCTGCATGGATCTTTAGCTGCTAGGGAAGGATTCTTCTCAATCTGGAGCACTCATGGGCTCCTCCAGAAACCTAGATTTAGGAAATCAATTTGGAATGTGGAGTAAGAATGGAGACCAAGCTACTTTGTACAGTACTTATTCTTTAGAAAGCATAGGTCAGTTCTTTAAGGGGGAATGCAAGGGCAGGAGCTCCACAGGTTACCAGCAAGAAATAACTGAGCCATCCTACTTGAGCTCATCCATTTACTATGGCCGTCAGGAGAACTACTCACTGAAAACCCCAAATTCCGAGTCTCAGCACATGGTAAGACCTGCATGATTCTTCTGGCATCCAAAATTACATCATGTCAAAAACTGATACCCTTTTTGAAGAACAAATAAAATAGCAGTCTACAGAAGAGAAAAACAGGAAAAAAATGGTATTGCACTTCAGCAAAACGTCTCGTTTTCACAAAAGCGTTTTCTTCGATATGCGGTCTTCAATACTTTCTCTCTATGGTTATCAGTTCAAGAAGGACGGTGGAGACGATGACCCTAACAGATGCAACTCGGACCCTAACAGATGCAACTCGGACAGTGCTTCAAGAGGGAATTGGTGGCAGGGTAAGATTCATCTATTTTGCCTCACTGCCTTCCTTCTGCGCCAAATAGTTAACCCATTCTGGTTCACCTGATCATAAACATATTTCAACTGATCTGATTCTCTCTCCTGTGACATTCTAATCATTTTTCATTGCATTTATGTCAACAGGTTCGCTCTACTACTGAGTTTTTGCTCCAGAAATATAACATGCATGAAGAAACAACTTCGAGGTGCTCAGGGAGATCACTTTTGAATGGTCGACTAGAAATTCTGCTTAGATGGTGTCAGAAGATCATCGATACCGACTTCTCTTTCCTCCTGGCCGAAATCTTTCACAGGAATCAGGAAGCTCAGTTAGATCTGCATAACAATCAACACAAAGTTGATCGGCGATCTTATGAGAATTATGAATAGCAGAGTAGTGCCTACTTAAGAAGGACTAGGAGCATATGATGTCTAAAGGCTGGGAAACCTGCGACCGTTTGGGCTTCCCTTTGGCTACGGAATTGGAATTAAGGTATTCCTAATCTAAGCCGCTAATATAATTAGTCACGGGAGTTTGTTTAATACTCCATGTCGATATACAAGGAACTATTATCGTTCCTTTTCAGAAACTTTTCTGTCGACAATCTAATGGAATATCTAGCAAATAGCTAGCTTCAGAATGCAGTATTTTTCTTTTTCAGATACATTATGCTTGGTGAGTGTCCCGTTATATTTCCTTCTATAATGTGTAGATTGAAAGTTATCGGTACAATTCGTATGCTTAGCTCTGCAACAGCCTTAAGCCCCATTTGTCCAGAAGAGAAGTGTTCTGCAAACCTGAAAATACCGTCTTTATTGCCGAGGCAGATGAATGTATGTTCAGTAATGCTTCTAAACAAACAAGCGTTTTCGAACTCAGCACCTGATACTAGCGAAGACTGCAATCCACCTGGCGGGCTGATGGTGAATCAGTCCGTGCAGTGCAGCAACACCTGACCGATGGGTTGGTTGAACAAGAGAGACATTTGAATGCAAGTGAAAAAAGGAAAAATGAGGGAGAGGACACGAAATGAACAGTCATACGGACGATGGTAGGTGTCACAGGGGTCGGAACTCACCCGAATTTTTCCGTTCCTGCGATGGTGCTGAGCAGTGTCCCGTGCACTCTCAGCCAACCCGAAGCACACACACGCAGCGAAATAGCTTGGCGAGGTTTAGCAATCAAGGATCAAGATCGAACAATGCAAGGTAAGGGAAATCTCACTTGTATTCACAAACACGAATTACAAGAACACACAAAACCCTTACACGACCTTGCACGGCCACGTCCAAGTATATGCCTCGTACTCCAGCACTTGCACTCCTCACTTGGACGGGTGAACTTCACTCCGGGAGTTCACACTCAGCGTCGGGGGACTGGTCACACGGTTGCCGGGACTTCCTTGCTCGACTATTGGTGATGGAGTGTTCTCTCTAACTCTCTCCAGTTGCTCTCCCCTTCTGCCTTCCTCGACCTTAGGACCCGGGGGCTATTTATACTTGCAGGTGGGGAATCCTCATCCCTAGTTTCTAGGGGACACCTCAGCTTCCATAACCACCCTTATCCCTTATTCCTAGGGATAAGATCGACTGCCAGCACAGTCCTCGGTCAGCACCTTGACCGAGACTCCATCGTTCCACGACCGGAGTATATCGGGCCTGACTGAGTGCCACCCGCACTTAGTTCGGTCATGGGCACCGCGCCCTTGCCTTGGATCAATTGCATGGAACATTAGCGTCGCTCGCCCCCGAGCGACTTCCCTAGCGAATCTTCGGGAGAACCCGCATGCCCGTTGCTTGCCAGCTCGCCTTTGAACGGGTCTTTCGGGAGGTTGGGGCGTCCAGCTCACTTGGCCTTGACCGGGTCTTGCGGGAGTGCTCAGGCCCGCACGGCCCGCCACCTGTCGACCGCCTTCCTCGCCCGAGAACAAGTCTTCCGGGCGGTTAGGGCGTCCAGCTCACTCCTGACCGAGTCTTTAGGGAAGTGGGGAAGTCCAGCTCGCCTTCCCACTTAGCTTGGCCCTCGCCCTATATATATCCCATTGATCCTTTGGCATTCCTTCCCTCGATCCTTTCCCGGGCTGCCATGCTATCGAGGGTCCGCTTGGCAGCCATTTCCGTGTCCGAGCATTAAGGGGCTGACAGTAGGCAACCAGCTTGTGAATCACCAAAAGATGGCTATAAGAGTAAAAAAGAAAAGGTCGGAAAGCACCGTTGCCGGGGATCAAACTTGGTTCGCCGGCATGACAAATGGAAATACTCAATATAGCATAGTTTTAAAAATCAAATCGGATCGGTCACTTATGGAGTCTAGTTTCCAAAATTAACCAATTGCATTGTAAATGCAATCAGTTCTAGTTGAACTGATCGGTTCCCGGTTGGACTACGAACCCATTTGAACCAAATAAAAACCGACCGACTTAAAATTTAAAAAATATATATTATAATGTACTTATTTTATTTTATTAAATTTATATTTATATTTTATGTTGCACTTGGATGGTTATATTAATTATTTATGTTATAAATTATTAACAAAATAATGTCTTATATTAATTTATTAGTAATATTATATTATTTATCTTATTTATTAAATATATGGTTCAACCCATTGAACTCCATCTGACTTATAAATTCATACATTGACTGATTCCCAATCTAGTTCGATTTTAAAAACTATGCAATATATATCATACAACGATATAATTTATGGGTTTTCTAAAATGTTGTTTTGTGAAATTATAAAATAAAATAAATGCAATGTTTGGTAGTGTGAAATTATGGCTTCTCCCCCTAAAATTTATATGGTATAGCATGATTTTTTTGGTATAAACCACCGGTATCCAGTTGGATTTTGTCCAGCTGACTAATCCGAATCGCCACGAGTCAGCCCATTTAAGGGGTTAAGAACTCTCCGCCATGGGTGGGACTCGAACTCGAGTCCTCCTATTGGGATGATGAGTGCCGAACCACTCGACCACGCTCACGGTGGGTTATGGTATAGCATGATTAATTTTTATATAATAAATTCGGAACACATTTATACTACTTCATCCCCTCGAGTGCCTCGCGGTACAGTTATCTGCATTCTTACTGGCCAACAGGCACCTCAACTGGAGATACCGAACTAGCCATATTGGGTTATAGCCCTCAAAATCGGATATCCGTACCAGTCAGAGGGTTGGGCGTGTCGCCAAACGCCAATGGCCTCCACGCTCCACCCTATCAAAGTTCGACGGAGCACTGAGCTGAGGCAACCAGACCGACAACCTTAAACCAGGGAAACGGGGGCTCGAGGTTCCCCCACGGGCCCCGGGCACCCCGGCGTGGTGTGATAATTCTAAAAGTGCGACAGTTAGGATAATTCTCACATATAAACAAAACTGGGAAAACAAGTCGCCCGCCGCTTAAGACAAACCTAATCCTGTCCTGGGGTCATTTAGCTCTTCTTCGCTGTTCAGAAACGGCCAAATGATTCCATTGGAAGGCAGTTGTAGCTCAAGAGCTAAATTCCAATTCAAAGGAACCCGTTAGAACCATAAAACAGTTCGATCAAGTAATTGTAGAAAAGTCGTCGTCGTCGTCATCATCCTCTTCTTCTTCTCCAACGCAGCTAATTTCCCCCAATCGCCAGTTGCACGGTGCTCCCTCAATCTTTCCTTGTCTGTCTTTTCATTTTTTATAATTATTGTTCTCCGTGTTTGTGTGTATGTATGTATACTCTAGCTTCATTGCATCTCGTCTGTCTCTGTTTTACAATCGGATCCGGTTTCCTGATTGGATTATTCGTTGTGGACGTGGAGACCCACAAGAGATAATACTCCCAAGTTGCTGCCTTTTTGCGTGGTTTGTGATGGAACTTTCGTTTCACTTTTGCAGGAAGAGGAAAGAGGACGGTCTGTGATCCGCGGAAGTGGAAGTGGAAGTGGAAGTCTGTTCAGTTGCCAATTTCATGGCTGAGCTCTGTAAGCGCATTTGCTGAATTGTGTGGTCGTTGATTTGGTCACTCATGTGGCCTCTGTATCTATTGTTGAACAAGATTCTTAAGCCAGAGGGAGGAGGAGGAGGAGAGGTGGAGAGAGAATCTGTTAATGGATCCTTAGTAGGGAAGGATTTGGGTTTACTTCAATCAGTCGCATATGGAAAGTTGTCTACTGTCAGAAAATGTCGTGCTTCTGTTTGGCCTCGTTCTCAATTCATAGATGTGAGTTGCCCGATTCTCATGTTATTCTATCCATGATAATGACTATGAGCTTGCTTGTGAAACTGCAATAATATTGGTAGTCACATGAATAAATTGCTGAGTGAGCTATGCAGAAAAGAATTTGTTTTGCCTGCTTTTGAATTGCTTCTAATGTCAATTGTCAACTATGTTGAAAGAACATCCTTTTACATATGACCTTATGAGGAAAGGGGCTTGCTGATGTGAAAGAAAGCCAGTCTCTTAAATTCATTGAGGTGTTATTGTGTTCTGTAGGTTCCTCACATAAGTCAGCTTTCTTCTTGGGATTGTGGGCTTGCTTGTGTTTTGATGGTTTTGAGAACAATGGGCACCGGCAATTGCAGTATTGACACACTGGCAGAACTATGCTCTACGAAAAGGTACAATTTTCAGCTTGCCGGTTTGTGTATGTTTATAATGTGAGTGAGAACCTGGTTCATCAACATGAGTTCTTTGATATCGTAAAGTTGGTCACTATATCTTCAAGTATGCATTCACCTACTTTGGCTTGTCCCTCTTTGAGTTCTTGCCTGCTATTTAAACACTGTTATTTATGCTTCTTGTAATTTTTGTATAAATATCATGAATTACCTCCTCTTGATGGGAACACCTTTTCTCAACTTTCTATGTATAACATCTCAATGCATCTCATAATTCTCAAAATCAAGGACCATCTCTTGCACTTGCCAGCGTGGTCTCTCCTACTATCTAGTTTTTTTTGCCACTGGAATTAGCTGTTTGATGTTCTGTAATGATTATAAAATAGAATACATGCTGTTCTTCATTTTGGGATACAAAGAGACCCCTATTGGAATCATACTTCACCTATCATCAACTGATGTGGAGATCACTGATATATATCATGGTTGGTGCTGTATTTTCAGCATATGGACCATTGATCTGGCGTATCTACTGAAGAAGTTCTCTGTTAATTTTTACTACTACACCATAACAGTCGGAGCAAACCCAAACTATTCTGATGAGACATTCTACAAGGTAGTTCTGAGACTTAAATATCCACATCATTTTAAGTATTTTTTTTTCTTTTGGCCAAACACATCTTTTTAAGTATTACTTGGATTTTTAAGGTTTGTACATGAGGTTGCAAATAAATTGTGGCAGAGCTATGGTGAATATATATGATCATTCTCAAACGTTCCATTTTATAGATTGCCCATTGAAGCATGCATTTTTCTGGGTTTAGGTCCTACATTAAGTCACAAACATCTAACATTTTTTAGTTCTAATATGCTGTGGCACTACGGATAGCTTTGATTTATATCTAAAATTTGCAAATATTATAAAACATTGGCCATCGCCCTTTATTTAACAGAGATTAATGCAAGCATTCGAAGCCTAGATCTTCAACCGAAATTACTTCTTGGAGGAGGTGGAGGCAAGACATTGATAATATTTTATATCATTTTTTGGGTTCCATCATCCTCTGTTCCATATAGATGCAAAGGATGCATTTCCATCATTCCATGCTGTTATCATCAAAGTTTCTAATTGTAGCCTATGATATCAGCAGCGGCTGACATCATGATTTTATGTTGATCAGGAACAGCTGACTACTGATGTAGTGCGAGTAGAAAAACTATTTCACGAAGCTCTGGCTTCAGGAATATCTATACAGGTATAAGTGCATTGGTCTATTAATTAATCAAGTAAATCATTTCTTGCTTCTGTGAAAATGAAGTAAGATTTGATAATGATGAGAATTTTGCCTTATGAACAACAAATGTTCTCAAATTATTGAATACGTACCCCCTGCATCAAAGGGAGCTGATCATATCATATCGTCATTTGAAACGCTTCATATGCATGTCTCTTAATGACCTCTTATATTGATTGCTTGAAAATTTTTAACTTGCTTGTCATTGTAAAACTGCACCTTGGCTTATAGTGAAATACTGGAGGCCATTAGTTATTCAATAAAAGCTCTAGTCCATCCAGATTTGTTGATGAACTTTCTTATGCAACAGTGCAGGTCAATCAGTGATGAAGAAATTTGCCTTTTGATATCATCAGGAAAATATGTTACCATTGCACTGGTTGATCAATTCAAATTGAGGTACTGACTGTAAAAGTTAAATGTTTTCTCTATTGAGTTTACCAAGGCTTTCATACAATGTCAGTCTTTGTGGTGTCATGTGTTCACTCAACATAGACACTCATATCCTCCTCCGTGTCTCCTCTGAATTGATGCCTAATTTGCTGTTAGGCATCAATTCATATCCTTCTCCATGTTTATGGAGGCTTTCATGCAATGCCTTAGTCTTTGTAGTGTTATGTGTTCACTCAACATAAACACTCATATCCTCCTCCATGTTTCCTCTGAATTGATGCCTAATGAGCTGTCGATAATCTTTTGCACTTTGCAGTAGCCGGACCAGACTTGAGGATGATTGTCTCTCCAGCTTGGGCAGCAGCAACGCAGGCTACACTGGTGAGAAACTGAATCTCATTTTACTATTATCCAATGTTTAAGTCACTTTACTATTGGAGATTTTTGGAACCAATAGCTATCAAGTCCTATAAGAATGATTTGGAAAAGTTGCCACCGTGTAGCATATAAACTAGTCCTGTTAGAAGCTTTAACTCCCTTTAATAAACAAAGAGTCTTGAGGATGCTGAGAAAGTGTAAAAGTGAAATGAGATCGGACTTGCTCTTATTTCCAATTTTTTCTGAGCCCAATTCCTTTTTCTCATCCTATCTCAGTATTGGTTTCGTACCTTCTATTTGTTGATGTTTTTCTCCAATAGTACTTGTTGGTGTTTTTGGTCCCCCTCGAATTATTACTTATCTTTCTGAATTCTGTTCATCACTCAGTTGGATTGCTGATCCTTGAACTTTACATAATAATATAATATCCTATTTCAGGTCACTATATTGTAATATGCGGCTATGACGTTGACGAAGATGAGTTCGAGATTAGAGATCCTGCCAGTTCCCAGTATCCTCTCTCCACCAGTTGCAATTCAAATTACTTCTTCATTGTGTTGTTAAAGGAGAACTGTAAAAGCATATTCATTAGAATCTCATGGATAAGTGATATTAATAATGACCTCTTAATCAGTTATTCCACTGATTCATCCCAGAATGAAAACAATTTTTCTGTCGTAACTCAGAATGACATATTTCTTGTTCTCTGAAATAATTATGGGTTAGTTTGGTTCCCTGCAGGAAGCACAAGAAGGTTTCATCCAAATGGTTAGGAGAAGCCCGTAGATCCTTTGGCACCGATGAGGATCTTCTTGTGGTGATTCCACAACCCTCCAACTGGATATACATACTGCATAACATGCCATGGATGCCCCATGGAAGATCAAAAAACTTCCAAAGAACTGCTTTTCTTGTTTTTACGATCATAAATGAAAATTTCACTATTTAATTTTATAAAGATAATTATGAATCACTCTCTTCTAACCCTGAATTTCCCTTCGACATTGAGATGAGAAAACTTATCAACAACAAAAGCATTGCATCTGTATTCTGCCGAAGTTAAGCTTTTGCCAGCATATATATAGGTACTTACCAGATCATTCAACCACGCAGATTTCTTTGGACAGCAGGAACATGAGCGGATCTTCTTCTCAAGAAATTTCATCGCCTGTGAATATCGAGCCTCTGATGCTGCAACAATGACATTCTTCTCCATGTCCAGGCTTTTTCCAGTATATCTGCATTGCACATAGCAAAGTGAGGCTAAGCGCGTGTGTGTGTATAATTGTAGTAGTGTAAGAAGGCAAGAAGCTCACTGTACAGCAAATATGAACTGCTTCAATTTATATCCATACATCCTGTACATGTTCACTATTGATTTCTTCTGTAAAAACAATGATTCCTTTGTAGTAAACCGGATCATCTTGTCCGATCAAATAACAACCAAAAAAGAAAAAAGAGAAAGAAAGAAAAGAAAATTTGCTGCTTAATTGCGTACGTCTTGTTCTCATGTATGTCATGACATCAATTATAGGAATCCGGGCTTACATTGGCCTGAGAATTAGTGCTGGCTGTGCCATCTCATTGATGCATTAGCATCGTGATGGTATCGGTTCCCATGCATCCAGTGAGTGACCAATTGTGTTCTATCACTATATAATTGTTTTTGTTTGGATCGGGTCATGCTCCTCCATATGTTAATTGGAAAATTCAATCTCTCCATGCTAAGTTAACCTATGTTCCAATGGTGGAGATATGTGCAGCAATATTCGAACCGATCATAGTCTGTACCAAAAATCAAGACTCGAAAAAAATCACCCACACGGACCCGAAATGCTCATACCCTCCTCCATACGCAAGAATTTGGATAGAGTGGAGTCGGTCTACTCACTCCTCTCTGGAAGGGTCTTCTTGTGGTAGAAAGTTTGACACGCGACCAATGTAGGAAGTCCACTTCCTCCTCGACGTTCCCCATTTTTTTTCCTTCCTAAGTGTCCTTTCGGACCGAGCTCGTGGTTTATCAATTTATATGGTACACAAAACTCCTTTTTCCCTTTGGTATAATGCCGGCAATCAAGAATTCCGAACTAATTTAAATTTTAAAATGGGGTTGACTCGATAGGAAAAGTTAGAACTCTTTCGATTTAAGTTCTCCCCGTCAACAAAAATTCAAAATTTTGATCCGGTGTGCTCAATGTACTAATAATTGATGATGCCACATTCATTCATAGGTACCACTCTTACTGGAGAAAATTAATCGGCTAACTATACTTTGAAAGATTTTATGAACGGGGGGGAACACGGTCTATGATGGTATATACTACAAAGGGTGGGCATTGCCATCGCCATCGGTGGATTCCGATCGGCCACCGGTTCGATCTCTGGACACTTGGGACTCCAATATTTAAAGAGAAAGGAAGGAAGAAAGACAAGAGAGTTGGTAGCATCTGCTAGCCAAAACAACAAGAGAGGTACGGAATCTTTCCGATCCACATTCATCAGCAAGAAAACAATTCATTTCCCCTTGCCTTGAGCAAACACCAATGCTGCCCCCCGATAAACTATTGGTGGGCTACCGTTCCAAGAAGAGAAGGTATCTTGTGCTGACGGTTGCATCACGTGTGATATCGATATCGATGTGGTTTAATCCTCCTTAAATTTATTAATCTTTTAATTATAAAAAAAATAAATTTAAATAAAATTTAAAAGATCTTAGTGGACCTCTAAAAAAAATATTTTTTTTAGATTAAAAAAATTAAAAAGGTATTAATATTGTGTAAATGTTATATAAAATGCCTTCTTCACTGTCTCCCCCAACTACTTTTTGGGTGCATTTACTCCACACATAGAAGAGTCTTTGATCTTTTCTTTTTTCCCCCTGCCATAAATTGAATCATTTTCGACCCCTCAAAAATGATACTGGAAATGGTATAAGGGCCAAACTTTCTCATTCATGTTCTGTTGGAATGCGGGATCCACACTGATCTCTCATTGTCAGGCCATGGATGATATGCCTATCTCATCGTAAATGAATTGAAGACGCACGTTTTTCTACGGTGGGAAAGGCTGCACGTTCGCATCGAGTGGGGGGCAAAAGGACCATGCGGCATTTACCTGTCATCTGACGGGTGCAGCCGTAGAAGCCACTGACGAGTCACGTACAATGGCTATATGTACACAGCTAGGTGGGCTGAGTGAGATCCATCGGGCTCCCAATCTCGAATTTGTGATCCGAGTACGTGACGAAAATCTTTCGCTGTAGGATATCGCATATGTCCAGAAGGTTACGTACCCGATATCTGGTATCCAGGGTTGATTGATGATCGATCGGATGGACGAACTCCGTTCATTGTTGAAAGACAACTTGTAGTATAAAGCTCGTTACAGCTTGCGAATGTTTGGTAAGAGTTCCAGATAAGAAATTAGATCCAGAACCAATTCATCAGATAATTTGATGCTTGTTCACTCCTATTTAAAGTGTTATCAAGTATCATGAATGAATGGTAAGAAATTTACCCTCGGAGGAGATTGGCTCATCCTGAATTAATTCCACTTAAACATAAATTAGTTAGGGTTTATAGAGATTCAAAGAGGGCGTGGTGACTGCGATCCGCTATAAAATTCATTTCATACATGTTACGGCAAAATCAGTAGTTCTCCCCTCCTCTGTGCCTCTCTGTTACCATTGGCTCCTCGGAGGTCCACGAAGGTTTTCCTTTGTTTAACTATTTTATTTTCCACGAATTTCTCAATTATATATGTGACAGATCTGATTCTAATTATATAAATGGGTGACCGGTGAACGTAAGGAATCAATCTCCAGAGATGGGGGATTTGCCGGAAGCCGTTCGCAAGCCCGGGAGTGGCCATAGGCTAGTCCTCTTCCCGCTCCCTTTCCAAGGGCACATGAGCGCCATGCTCCAGCTCGCAAACATTCTCTACTCCCAGGGCTTCTCCATCACCGTGATCCACACCGAGCTCAACTCTCCCTCGCCTTCGAGCTTCCCTCACTTCACCTTCTGCTCGATCTCCGACGGGCTGTCGGCTCTGGGCTGGGACTCGGCGTCCGATGTCAACCTTGTAACACTTCTGACGGTTCTCAATGCCAACTGTGTCAAGCCGTTCCGGACATGCCTCACGGATATACTGCAGTCAGCCTCGGATTCCTCCGAGGATCAGATATCCTGCCTGATAACTGACTCCGTCTGGCACTTCAGTCAGTCGGTTGCCGATGAACTTTGTATTCGGAGGATGGAGCTCCGGACAACGAGTGTCTCCTCATTTTCCGCTTTCTCAGCATTGCTGACTCTTCGCAGAAAGGGTTATCTTCCCCTGCAAGGTGCATCAATTCCATATATGCCGTCGCATTTACGTGCAGTTTTACTGCTACATCCATGGTTTCCGGATAGCTATTTACATTTTTTTCGTGATTTTAATGAAACTCTATATGCTGCATATAGAATCTATAGATATGTTTCTGAATGGTGATTGCTGATTAATCTCCATCACCAGATACGAAGCTTGAAGAAGAGCCTTCCGTGGATCTTTGGCCACTTAGACTGAAAGACCTTCCCATAGTCAAGACGGAAAAACCAGACGATCTCTATTGCTTTCTCGAGTGTATGATAAAACAACTCAAAGTCTCTTCTGGACTAATAACGAACTCTTTCGAAGAACTCGAGCAGGCTAAGCTGGTCGAAAGTGGGAGAGTAGAACTTCCTCTCCCGGTCTTCTCGATCGGCCCATTCCATAAGCACTTCCCCGCCTCCTCTTGCAGCTTGCTGAAGCAAGACAAGAGCTCCCTCCTGTGGCTAGACAAGCAAGCACCTGGCTCGGTTCTCTACGTGAGCTTCGGAAGCCTCGCATCCGTGGATGGAGCTCGATTTCGAGAGATAGCCTGGGGACTGCTTGACAGCAAGCAGCCGTTCCTTTGGGTTGTCAGGCCGGGGCTTGTCCACGGGCTAGACCAGCTGCTCCCAGACGGTCTCATGGACTCGATAAAAGGAAGAGGAACCATCGTGGAATGGGCTCCGCAGCAGGAAGTCTTGTCACATCCGTCGGTTGGTGGGTTCTTTACACACTGCGGGTGGAACTCGACGTTGGAGAGCATATGCGAAGGGGTGCCGATGATATGCAGCCATGTTTCGGGGACCAAAGGGTGAACGCGAGATTTATCAGCTACGTCTGGAGGGTCGGATTGCAATTGGAGGATCATGCACGAAGAGGGGACATAGCGACTGCAATTAGGAGGTTGATGAGGAGCGAGGAAGGGCAGGGAGATCAGAGGCAGGATAATGAATCTGAAGGACAAAGTCGATGGTTGTCTGAAGCCAGGGGGTTCCTCGCACAACGCCATTCAAAGGTTAACTGCTCACTTGTTGTCATTCTAGCACGAACCCTTAGAAATTATCGTCCCTTAAAATAAAAAATCTACAGAGTCTTGTGCTTGGGATTGCAATAATGGTTTGATAATTTTAATTTGAGTAGACTCTCCAGTTACAACGGAGATGTCTGGACTTAGAGAGGATGAAAAGGAATGGGGGAAATTAAAGGTATCGGAAGGATTTCCAACTTGATCCCTATTGATCTAAATCGATAATAGTAATATTGTATGAAACGCTTCTATTGAATTATATTGAAATTTTGCCAAGAATCCTTCAGTTATACGTCCTTTTATATATATATATATATATATATTCATTTCTCGTACCACAATAGCTTGAGGAATTAATAAAGCATGGGAACTTGTATTCGGTTATTAGAGTGTTACTTCATGTAGTCCCCTTGTTGGTGGGAGTGTGGAAGAGTGTACCAATCTAGCTAGTAGCGAAATGAATGTCACGGCTTCTCTTCACAGCCTTTTGTTCATTGGAACCGCTTCGATAGGTACCCCCATGGAGGGTCTTTTAGCAGATCCCAGTTAGCTTCTGGTAAAGGACAGGGAGGGCTTCTAGGGGTATCTTGATTCTGAGATTGGGACCATAAAGGGTCACCTTAAGCGTCCCTCTCCAAGCGATTTTCCCGGTGGATATTGGATGTTCCGTGGAGTTAATGTGCCCATCTGTTTCCTCCAATTTCGTCTCCGTCTGGGGAGGCCTAAAGAAGTCATCGTAAATTTTAGGGTTTGAGCATCCTGAGATTGGGACCATTAAGGGTCCCTTTCCCCGTACAAGTTTCCTGGTGGATGGACGTGCTGTCGAGTTAATGTGCTTGCACTTGTCTGTTCCTCTTTCGTCTATGTTTGGAAACCTAAAGGAGTTAACCATAAATTTTATGGTTGAGCCGAGTCCCACGGTCTCGTACCCTTTTATGTATAGACATAGTTCTTAATATTTGGAGTCCATATCGTACACACAACATAGAAATCAAACACCGCATAGAATCTCTATTATACTGCAAGATTTTATACCATTTTGAACATCTTAGTAGTCATTATATAAACACAGAGTTACTTCGGCATTATTGATTGATGGGTTTAATTATTGCCAAAAAAAATCGAATTTATGGTAAATTTTCTTAGTATTAAGTGTTTAGTTGGCGTAGTTGTTTATATTTTTAACTGATCCTTTTTCTTTTGCTGGGTTTAATTGATCTGATTTAGTTATTTGGCTCTAGCTAGTCTATCCGTGTATGATAAATTTATTAAATATATTATATCACATCAACTGGATCATCAAGTTAAAAGTTAAAAATATAAACGACTCGATCGAGGTAAGTTTTCCTTTGTATATATACTGAATTTCAATGTCGATTTCAGTTGCTACCTATACTTGAATCATGATCGAAGCATAGTCTAACCGATTCGGCGATTAATTGCCTGGATTATACTCAAATTTCATCAGGGATCTGCCTAGGGCCTATTCTATAAAGATGGGTAGGATCCTATCCATTGACAGATTTCCCATTTTAGTTAACAAATTTTCTGAATTTTCCCTTGCACGGAAAAGGAGCCCAGTAGTGGCCCGGGAAGGGCCCAGCTAGACTGTCACCATTCAGGTAATTAACTTACATACGTTCTGAGGATTACTTCGCTCACTCTTTAATGGCTCTCTGATCGAGTATTGGCTCATCGACGGCTTTCAAAGTCATCATAAATCCTTGCAAATTCATGATATCAACAGGGCTATACGAACACAAATTTATGTAAATCTACTTGAATCTTGGGGGGCTTGAGATATGTTTTCTTGCTCTTAAAATGGTGATGTGTGATATCTATGTACAACAGGAAAGAATTCTCCCACATACATCCGTTATGGAATTCATAGGTCCTCGAAGCCGGCTATATCCTCATCGACCGCAGCTATTCTAGACCAACCATTCGATCTCATGGACACTGATCTTCGAACGCCAGCCTGGCCCACCTTCGTTGCGACGCTTGTATGTGGAGGAGGAATGACACCGCAACCCCGGACGTACTCCTCCTTCAAGTCCGCCGGCGGCAGGAAGCAGTCGATGGACAGCCCCTTGATGTTGAAATCCACTTCCTCAATGGCCCAGACCTCCTCGATTCGGTTTCTAGAGGTCTGCTCCGGCCGCTTTGACCCACCGTACCGGGCCAGGGAAACCGATGTGCGGCCGGCGTGGGCGATGTTGACCCCATCGATCGTTCGGTAGTCCTTGATGAGCGACTCCATGGAGGTCTCCCAGAATATGGTCTGGCCGTTGGTCATTTCGATTCGCAGCAGATGGGAGTCCTGGAGATGGACCAGGAGGCCAGTCCTATGACTGAAGCAGCCCCATAGGGTATGCCGGACTATTTCGACGTCGGAGCTGCTCCGGGCCTTTAAGGTGGTCGAGTCAGTCTCCAGTTTCAGGATGAAGCAGTCCTCGTTGTTTATCGACTTCTCTCCGGTGCAAACAGCCCTCAAGAAGAGGTTGGCCGTGGACCTCGGATCAAGACCCTGTTCGCATAAAGATGACGACACAAGTCAATTAAGAGCAGGCCTGAGTGCACAGCACAGAATTCCAAATCAAATTTCCTTATTAATGCTTCATTTAGGACTCGACTTCCTAGTAATCCTCTGCTCTGTCTGATTTGGGAATCGATCTTTTCCCTTAAAGATCATGATTTTAGGGATCAAACGATCAGATCATATGCAACTCGAGAGTGCTCTATGTGGAAATCGTATATTCAAGAGAAAATACCGGTAATTTGGAAATAAAATAAGGTATATACATACGCACGCGCTTGGCTTTTCAACGAAGAGGACACTAATTTCAAAGGAAAATCTCCGCCAATTGTGGTGGATGGAAGCCTAGCTAGAGGTCAATGGTGAAGTGGGACCGCGGATGCTGGTCGTGTCTTATGATATACTGAATGGTCAATCTAAGGTGGCTTAGGTGTAAAGGATCTATCCAACTGGCATACAACTTGCATAATGCGAAACTTGTGGCTGTTACCAACCAACTCAGGATCTCTTCGGGTCGCCAGGTCTTAAAAATACCTGATGTGTTATAGATCCGTCTGGGTAATACGGGTCCCTTCTTCCTGTTCCTGGGATGGGCATGAGCTACTGAATTTGCGAGTTATGGCATGATGTTTTTACCTCTCGTCGAGTGGGCAATGGACATTCATTACCCTTTGGGTTCAACCCATGGTGTACTGCTGGATCTTCACACCAACTCTTGCCTAGAGGACTGCAAACATTCCCTAGTATCGGTGCACAAGCTAAATTGTCACAAGTTCTTAGAGACAACACTTGGTGGTGGCCCTCTAGAATTCAAATTGTAAGGGTTAAAGTTGCTGAATCTGGGGGGACATGAGACCAAAGAAAACTCAAGTTCCAAGGTTCCGACTTCTATGATTCCTAGGACACATACCACTGATATCTTTCGTAAGTTGGCTAGCAATCCTTCATAGACTATCCACAAAAGTTAGAATGCAGCAGTGGGCACCATTGCTTTCCACTTTATGCGAATTCTGTGGGACTGAGATAGAAACTCGAGTATCATGTCTTTTTCTCTTGCCCGCACACAGGCCAAATGTGATGCAACATTCTATCTCACCTACAAATTCAGTGTCCTATTGGAGGCTGGAACCAAGAACTTGACAGGGAAATACAAAATAGAAGAGGTCTTCTCACTTTGCTACCCTTTACAAGCTCGCCTTCATTTGCTATATTTACTCGATATGGAAGGAGCGCAATCAATTGATCTTTCAGCACACACTCACCCCTTCCCGTTTGCTTGTGAATTTCATTTTGAAACAACTGAGATTGAGAACTATTTCAATTCCTCGCTTAGAGACTACATCACTTTTGGCCTAATATTCCTCATCAAGCTTCAGCTTGAAATCTACATGTGTACTCTTTTGTGCATCTTTTGTACATTCTGTGATTGATTTATCAAATACTCGTGCCAATTACCCCCCCCCCCCCAACAAAAAAAATCTAATGACTACTTTACTGCTGATCCAAATTTTGTAGGAGTTATCCTCCGAGTAACACAGACACAAATCAAATTAAGTTTGACAGAATTTTGTACTGTAATAATTACTTTACGTAGAATTTAAACGAACAAATACTGGTGTTGAATTTGTTCTGATTATCGTGATAGCCTCTAAGCATTATTGTAAGCATAGATGGAACATATATTCTGTTAAGATTCTGATATGCTATTTTCCCGATAAAAAAAAATGATTCTGATATGCTATCCGCGTATGTTACGGATATAAGATATGGATATGTCGGATGAGTGAAAAGATATACACACCTGTAGGAAACGCCGGAGAGGACGGGGCGGGCCACGAGTCGAGTGGGAGTGGTGCCACGGCGTCTGCCGCCAGGCCACTTTTCCGTTGCTTCCAGCGCTGATCTTGTGGCCGGAGACCACCAACTCTAGGCACCACAATTCCGGCCGTTTCTGCCACAGCACGAATCCGCCCATCTCCCCGCCACCTTGCTTGGATCTCTTGGACTTCCATCGATAATTGGTCGGTGCAACCTCTTCGCCCAAGCTGAAGTCGGACGCCATGACCCTAACCTTGCCCGTCACGCACATGCTGTTAATGGAGTTCAGAGCAGTGTCCCCTCCCGACGCTGCTATGTACTGCTGGACTATATACTTCGCCATCAACTCCTCCTACTTGACAGAATCCACGGACATGATAAAATATCAGCTTTTTATATCATATATGACATGAATTAGTCTTATTAGATGTCGTACATACAATTGGCTGATCCTTGATCATCCTTCGGATAGGGTTTTGCTCACAGTTAGTGATCGGGAGAGGGATGAGGGGAGCTCCGACGACACCGAGGAGAAGCTGGACCTCTGTTCCGCGGCCAGCATCGCCGAACAGGGCTGCAAGGGAGGGTTGGGATTTGCCGGAGCTCGGTCTCATCCAGGACACCATGTTCTGCCATGACCGGCACCAGTCGCGGTGCGAGGGCGCGAACCCCTCTTCAGGGATGGGGACCTCAAGGATCGTCTCGAGCCCGTCCTCCCTGTCGTTGTTCGGACAGAGCATCCTCATCTGATCCAAAACCAGACCCAGACTCCCAGCGTCCGGTAGAGAAAGCTCCAAGCCGAGAGAGTCCGAGAGAGAAAGTGGGGGCAAATTCAAGGGCTTTGGACTTGGGAGAGGGAGTGAAGGAGGCAGGGAGGGGCCTAGAAGGAGAAGGGAGACATTCACCAACCAAAGAACAAATCGAACGTGCGCCGTGGCTCTCTGTATTTTTTGTGCCGTATTTGTCTTCTTGTCGTGTCGGCACGCTCTCTCTGCCTCCTTCCTCAGGACGACGAAACCAGAGAGCAGCTATGTATTATATATATAGTCGTTTCGTTTATGGTTTACTGGAATCGAAATAGCTAAATATATGATACACATATATACCCGCATGAGCTGTACGATTCGATCCCTCTGCTTCAGGTTTGTCCAGTTGAGGTCTCCAACTCTGTTGAGGTTTTCAACGATGGTGGAGGCAGAGAAGAAGTATCGTAAATGTTGGAGGACTAAACTAGACGCATAACAAGTGCAGGGACCACAATGAAATGTTTAATTAATTCCGGGTTGATACCGGAAAGTAGGTTTTTCAATCTCATGACAAAATCGGCTCTCGGAATTACTTCGACTTCCTCGTTGGCTGTGTCACCGATCACCTATGCGGTGTCCAAAAAAATTGAAAACTTTGATCAACCTAACGAAATTAGGCTTGAGCCACATCATTCACTATGATCCATAAATTTTATGGTCTTAATTTTTATTTGTCTATTTATAACATTCAAATTTAAAATATTTATTTTTAAAAAATACATTGAATCATGTGATTATGTGCTTTTGAATTCGGCCGAGGAATTTGGAGTATGGGGCTTGTTGAGATGGTGAAGAGGAATGTCATGACTAGCAAGCACGATAGCAATCCAAAAGCCAAGAGGCATTCTTAGTCGATCACTGTTATCTCTATAATTCATTTGGTCATTATTAGTCCAATGATTTTCCTATTTTATCGTTGTGCTAGGTAATAATCCTGCTTTTGGTAAAAAAAAAAAAAAAGAGTCCTATCTTGTCATGTATCACACCATATTAATATATTTTTATTTGTTTAATCTAATAATTATATTTTTTTAGAGTTAATTTAATATATTTTTAGAATTAAAAAATTCATACATATTAATTTTTTTATTAAACATTATACCGTATCTTTTTTTCCTTCCAATTTCCTTCTTTAAATATGTACGTGTTTTCCATGATTTTTTTTTTACTATATTATTATATGAAATAAAAAGCCAATGTTGAAATTGTTGGGGGTGCAATTCAGTATACGTACCTTTCATTTTTTTTCTTATTTCGAGAAAGGCAAACGTTGAAATTATAAGCGAAACACATAATTTTCAACCTAAAGAATAGTAAGCGGAACATCCATACGATATTTGAGTGTTTTAGGGCCAAGTGGGTTGAAAGTTCGATAATAATTGAAGTTGGTTTCTTGTTCTGACGGCTACATTCACACAAGTTTTTTTTTTTCCAATACTCACCGACGTCCAAAAATTCAATGAATTCTAAATAACTTATACTATGTCTTAGTCTAAATCGTTCCATCAAGAAGCAGAATCTTCGAACCAAACATTCTCCACGTTCACTCCTAGGGGAAAAATTAAAGAAGCAATCTTAATTGTGAAAAACATGACTTCTTGTTAACTGCACTCTCCATTGTCAAAACCCACCATGTTCAACAAGTTCACACTAGCTAGAAATAGTGCATGTGGAGCACATGTTGTGGATACAATTTTGATATATCAAGATGGAGTTAATTCGAAGATGGTTGAATTAATTAGAAAAAAAAATATTATAGTGGAGAAAAGTAAGTTTATTGTGTAAATGAAATAATTTTTTTCGGCCATATATATCATTAATTTTCGTATATCAGCATTTTAACTATACATGGATGTGTACACCTCGACTCCGATTCCATGTTCCAGTGATCGGATTCACGAATCCCTTCAACTGATGAAGATGCTCATGTTGGGTCCGACGAGGGATTTTACTCGGAGAATAATCTTTAAATATAAAAGTACAAGCGCCTAGAAGATAGTTTTTGTGATACCATGTTACCTCTGATCTTGGCACGTCTAATCCGAACCTTTTTCTTACGTACAAATGGACAACGGAGATGTCGGTCGCACCATCTTCCGACCCTGAGAGGGTCACGTAGGTGCCCATTGAAGGCCCGGTTGGCTGATGGGGAAGACGCTCGATCCCGGTGGCTTCCCCAATCATTCTCCTTCCCTCACATTCTTCCTTCCTTATTAACATTAATTTCATATTCTTTTGTTTATTTCAGGCAAGATTTTCTGATGAATACTGATTCAGATACAGTCCAAGCCAAACTGTTTTCTCACATTCATAAAAAAAAGTCTATAAATTATGATTTTTTCTCTACTTATTATATTCAAATTCATAAGTTCATTATAAAAAAAAAGAAACAAACTCATATTAATTTACTTATTTTTGTTTTGTGATTATACCGATATAGATGCCATGGATCTCTATATATAAATTTGCTATTTTTATACGCATAGTGCATCATATTTCATTGCCACTATTTTTGTTATATAAAAATCATTAGACTATAATTAATCTAACTCAAATTGAATCGATTTACTTATAAATAAAATTCTCTTAACATAAATTCTTTTCATTAATTATCGATAAAAAAAATTTAATTCACAAGATTCAAATCTGATATCTTAATCAAGAAGATGTGATATTAGCCAAGAAAGAAAAAATATCCAAAATATATAGCATATAGGTATAAATTATCCATCATAATACATATCACATGTGCGCGAAGTATCAAATAAAATTTTGATTCAACCCAATTTGGATTAATAATGATGACTGGATTTTTTACCATTATACTTAGTAAACAACTGAACACGAGTGGGAGTGGGCTTCACTGCAGGCACTCTGGGCTGTAGCCGGTAATCACGGCTGGTTCTCCGGATCGATTCGGCCCGGACCGGACATCGATGTCCGCACCCTTGTCTGATTCAGTCAGGTCACCGCGGTGTCAGCCTCACCCATAACCTTATATTCGTACAGTAATATTATTATTATCTTTTCGTTCCCAACTTTGTCACATCTCATCTCACTCCCACATGTGATCCGAAAATAAAATAATCTCAACGCTGACGTCTGTAAAACTCATCTTTAGAAAGAGTTCCCGGGAGAACAGTCGAGTCGATTGGATTACGAGGGAAAATCGAAACGGAAGAGCCAAGAGACCATGAATGCGAAGACCATGCACGCTAGGAGGAAGCCCAGGACCCGATGGCCAGGCCAAGAGCTCCGGCGACTCTCCCTCGGCTGCGCGATCACCGGAACCGTAATAACAGCTGCCGGATCCACTGCCTCGTTCTCCCACGCATCCAGGGACGCGGAACCGTGTGCTAGTGAGACGCTGTGTGCCACCGACCCGCAGATCTCACAAGTCCTGCAGGTGACGGAGAGGGGATGTTTGAAACGAGGGTGTCATAGCAACAAACTGGTAGATTTTGTTCGGAACGCACAATTGATAAGATCAGTCATGATTAGCCAAAATTGGAAGCACGTGCCAAAATAGGTATAGTTAAGGTCATATTATATAATGCATACACATGAATATGATAAGATTCCATAATTAAAAAAATGATTATTATAATCATACTATTGCCAATTTTTACTATAACATGTATAATCTTTCCAAATATTTTTAATTATTAACACGGAAAAATAATATCCAAAAGGAAACAAAGAAGGAGGAAAGGAAACTGGAGAGGGTAACGTGGACTCACAGGTTGCCCTTGATCCTGAACCAATCTTCGGCGCAGTGCCTGTGAGCCGCCGCCAGGTCGTCCTTGCAGGCGCAGCCGAGCTCAATGGGGCCTCCCATGGTTGGCTCTTCTTGGCTCGGTGGGTCAAGGCTCAGGTGGCATATCCTGCAATCCTTCCCATCCCCGCCCACCTGGCCCTCTCCATTCCCCTTCAGCGGGGGCATCACACCGACGTCGGCCACCTTGACGACGCATTCAGCCGGTGGAGAGGATGCCCTGTTCTCGGGCTGGATCTCAGAGGCAGAGTGCTTGCCGGGAACGGGGTCACCGGCGAGATTGCGAACAGGGGAAGGGGATGATGACATTGTGATGAAAGCCCGTATAACTATCTATGGAGTGTCTGGAGAGAACTTAAAAGACTAAACTTTTATGCGGGAAGTTGGGATTTTTGCTCTATTTCCTCTGTTGCTCTGAGAGACCAGAAGGCTTCCTCTCTCTTCCATAGCTCTCCCTGATTGAGCCAGAGATTTAGAGATGGCGGGCAAGCAGGGAGGATACGGTCTCATCTCACAGGGTAATCCAAAACACCCAGCCGGATCCCATTTTGTTGTCTTAAGCTCTCTCTCTCTCTCTCTCTCGAGAATTTCCCCTCCCTACTACGTTCATGAATTACCACTTTCAATGCTACAAACTCTTTTACATGGATCGAGGCCCAAGTTGTCAGGTAAAACCAGTATGACAACCTTAGGATTGTCCTCATGGGGACCCAACTCAGAACATACCCACTACTAGCAAATATCTGCACATGCTACGCATTTTCTTTGACATGTGATCCAAGAATCGTCGATCTAATAATAGGTGCTGAGGTTGGGCCCCTCGTAAGTCGGCAGCACAAAATGATTAAAAAACTTTATACATCCGCATTTGGACCTTGTATTTTTCACCAACAGTGGAACTCTCTCAACGATGATTTTTGTTTTCAATTATAAGATTGAAACGAAGACTGTTCCAAGTGGAGGAGGCAACCCTTCAAGATTATAGGTTCAATTGTGGCGATTCCTCTAATTAATAATGTTAACATCAGGCCCATCCTACCCAAAAAAATTAGGCCCCCGACTGCTTTAACCCAAATTGGGCCTTGTATCGGCCCATAAGTGAATTTCAATTTGGAAGGAGCTTCTCAGCGGGTGGATTGCTCAATACACGTGTTATTTAAATTCGACGCTCGGTGACGTGTGCGAACCGAGCAAATCACTTCATAGCTGCTGTAATTGTCTATGGATTATGGGCATGGAACCTCAGGTTTCAGTGTTGGTTGTTATTGTCTATTTCACTCTTCCATCGGATCTATTGCTAGCGATTGCAAGTACTATGATCTTTATTCGAGATGATCGACATGGATGCTGGTGCCTATAGTTCGAACAGTCTGAATCACTCAAATGAGAGGACATAGCCGCGTGAGAATGTCCCAGTTGTGTTTGCTTGCTCGATCATTAGATGGGGAAAAAATGAGATTGATGCTCACGCATGTGTTCTTTCAAAGATGCACCAGCCAATTTTAGCAATGTGGGGAATCAGCTTTTCCCCTTTCAAGGCCATGTCAGGTACTGCCATATAATATAGGCGATCTATCCCTAAATTCTTAAGCTAGCCGTCCTTTTGTTATAACTACGATACTTGTCGACCATACCAGCACGTGAAATCCACCCCTTTAGACCATGAGATCGATTATCTAGCTAATTATCGCTTCCCATCTGCCTCCTTAATAATAAGTAGGATACATACCTCATATGTTTCTTGCACAGATCTGGACAATGGCTAGTAATAGGGTTTTGATCAAATCGTAGAAATGGAGTGTCAGCCACAACTTTTCTTGCCCCCTCGCCGGATGAAAACTAAAGTTCTCTTTATGATGAGACACGAAGTCCTGTTGCTCTTCCATTCTCCATACAATCTTTTTTGAAATGGGGAGCATGAATTATTCAATTACTCTCTTTTTCAAAAGCAAAGATGATGATTACCATGTCTAATAGGGAAAGAGGCCAACTAAAGGGGAAGCAGGGATGGCCACTTCAAAAGAGATGTGCCAAGCTTTCTAGAAATTAAACTAACCGATATTTTCCCGACTTGTAGAATAATGTCATGATATTGGAACGAAATAGGAGAAAGAAGAGAATATACATAGTGACATGAAAAGTCCCACTAATAAGAAATGGATTTTAAGATATCTCGATTATAAATTGAGGATTACGTGGCTACACACCAGAATCTCTTTTCATAGAAGCCGAATACATTTGACAGCTTGTTGCTCACCCACTTCTCCAAAACATGTGCAACCCTCACCAAGACCACATACTAAAACCCTTCATTTTCTCAGGACCACCAGTTTGAGAGTTTCCTATTGAGTTCTTGTAATGAGTAACAGAGACAACAGGGCTGCCCAGATCCCTTTATTATCAAAAAAAAAAAAAACAGGGCTGCCAATCAATCTAACTTGGTGCTAGCACAGTCAACTTCTAAAAGACCTCTACTACACATGCATACGTGTATGTGTAAACACGCATGACGCCTCGATGACATCTGTAAGAATTCGTAATGCAAAGACATAATCTCAAGTCATAAGCATCTCTTAAGTTCGTTGAATATATGTGACTTAATACATACATATATATATAATCTTAAATATATGTGCAGATATAGAATCATTTAACTATAGTGAAAAGTCCCTCTTTTCCCGCGCCAATAGAGTTGAAGTGTTGGTGGTCAATTCACAATTGACCCAGCCGAGTAAAAGGATAGGTGAAGTTTCTGGGGTAATATGATTAAAAGAAGAGAGCATGAATTTCGGATGTTTCTAAAATGCGATGCCCTTTGTCATGATCATCGTAATTCGGGAGAAAGTATTTCATGAAATGGCCTTTTTCCCGACTTTTGATGAGAAATTGCCATGACTGAAGTTGGTTATGCGTCCGTGAAATGGCTATATATGACTTAATTTACGACGGATGGTGCATGCAACCGAAGATTTTAATTTAACATTTGTGATTCCTTTTGCAGCTGCTAAGTGCTTCTCATACTTTATTTTTTTTCCCCTCTCTAATATGTCCTAAGGCGTGCGAATTGTATTCTTCATATGTGTACCGATTCATCGACTCTCACATTGATTAGGTGTGATCAATCGGATGAAACCGAACGTCGGTCACGGCGCTGCAGGAACGACGACATGACCTAATTGAGGGGGCGCGATCATTGGAGGGATTTAAGGCGACAGCTCGAATCACCTCCGCGGCCATTAATTTTCTCCTGTGATTGAGAACACAACCCGATGCTCGAAAAGCTAAGAGCTTTACGTGCTCATATACAGATATGGCCAGACACATATATATTGACAACCACGACCCGGCCGTGTGTCTGAAATCACCTAGCGATGACCTTGGGATGCCACAACTCCCTTTGGTGCTAAAGAAGTTCTGAGATGTGGTGGGGGTGGAGACATTGTCCTCGGCACTAACTGAACCGTCCTTCATATAATCAGACCGACCCCTATTAATTGAATCCATGTGATCCTGCAGCAAAAGAGGGAACAAGAGAAGGAATTTGGTATAATTATATAACTATTGATTGAAAATTAAGAAGTTTCAATCACAATTCTCATTGGTTGGATTTTTCATGCCATATACTTCCCTCCTCTTCTTCCTATATTAATTATTGATATAGGAGAAGAAATGTGATCACCGGAAAAAAGAATGGCATATGGTTTGAAAAAGAAGACGATTAATCAAAATTATGCAAGCGACTCTTGAACTTTTACCATGCAAATTGTGACATGCACGTGAGAAAGAGAAATCGTGGACCCATCAAAGCCTTGGCATTATGGCACATGCACACTGGTGTGCCTCTTATCTTTTGCTTTTTATTGTTGAGATAAGTAATCAATTGCTATCAATACCTACGCAAGCTACGAACATATGATGAATTATCGCAACAAACAGTCACGAAGTAATGCAAACCCGATCAGGCAGACCTATATATATCGATCTGGGAAAACCGAACCCTGGACGAGAAGCTATCACAGACGATTTTCTTTTCTTTTTTTTTTTTTTACACTTTAGGGGCATGCATATTTTACAAGAAGTTCTTGACCTATTCTCCCAACACTTGCGTGGAATTTCCTTTTTTCTATTTCGATTTCATGTAAGACACAGCAATTTTCCAGCTAAGGTTGTTTAAATTGATGGACAGAGCAGTGAATGATGATCATCCCCTTTCTTCAAATGTATGACAGCAGGATGATGGCAATGCACCGTGGTCCAATGGTCTCTTCCAAGACATTCAATGAGTCAGGAATGCTATTCCATGCGTTTTAAGCTTTTTGGGACCACTCAAGCATCATGAAGAATTTTGTGTTGTCAAGCTTAAATAGAGCATTAGGAAAAAAAAAAAAAAGGTGTCACCGTGGATTCTCATTTTTTGTGTTTGTTCTGCACATTCACACACACACACACATTTATATATATATAGATGGAAAATACAATAGAAATCTTATGGATTTGCCTTATTTGCTTTCGTAATTTGCTTAAATACTAATTTTAACAATTCACTGATGTGGCATTTAACAACACCATGTGCCATGACACATTGGCATTTTTTTTGCCACGTCATCAAGACGGGTTAACCGAATGTCGCAATATCAGTAATGTATTAATATATCATTAACTTATCAACATGTTATTATGCCACGTCAGCAAATAACTACCACATCAGCGCATCGTTGTAATTAGAACTCAAGTATATTACCAAACAAAACGTATAAGACTGAAATAATCATTTTAAAATATATGTAATTTAAGTATAAAAAAAAGATAAACTTATAAAACTTCCACAATAATTATATATATATATATATGATTGTCTCTCTTAATTTTTATAAGTTCAAATATAATTTCACCAAATGAGAGAAATTTGTTAATATAATAGTATATGTTATCAATTTGAAATGAAGAGGTTGTGATATTATTTTTATTTTTATTTCCTTTTCTTTGCTGGTGAAGTGTGGTAAGAATTTTCATCCACTGGTGTTTCCTCACCACCTTGTTTCTCCTTAGTCCCCATCTTTGTGCCAATACCTTTCCTTCTGAGAGCGTACATATAGCATAGAAACTCAGCCTCACCAGTTGAGGTTAGAGTCAATCAATATATTATGGGATAGAAATTTTCAAGTCATCATGAACATTTTTTTCACTAGAGAAGGGACAATAGACCTCTTTTTCTTTTTAAACAAATGGTTTTTACCATCTGAGTTGCTTGATCGCAGGAAGAAAATAGATACAAAATTCTGAGCATCCTATGAAAATTTGAATCCTGCAAGTAATTGGAAGAGATGATCAAGAGCGCACTCAACTCCACGGGGGATCATGCATGCGCGATTTTGAGAGGTCGATCCTCTGGTGACGGTACGTACTGAACGGGCCGGAGGAGCGAATGGTTCTCAGGACGCAGACTTCCATAAACCAAAGAAAGAAAAAAGAAGTCCTCCATGCCATGTTAATGGCACATAGTTGCTTGGTGGAAGTTGCATCTATGTGCCCCAGAGAAGAGACAGATGTAGGCCCCTTCTCGTGAATGGACGTGACCGGACCCGTCTCCAACACTCTCAGGTAACGCGTTATATTAGGTCCGACTTGTGCAGTTATCAGTCAGGAACTGTTTACGAACAAACGATCATGCGCCTCGTTTGAAAAGGTCAAGCGACGTACGAATTTAAATTAGAAGATAAATCGATCTTCTATCTCACGGAGTATGGTTTTTTATTTAGTAATTCCAAGAGAGGGTGGGGGTATCGAAAGAGTGTGCACCATGGAAGGCCAGGAATTTGTGGCTGTGGTCCAGGTAATGCTCCAACTAGGGTGGACAAGATCTAGCACTCCAACCCACCACGATGGGTCAAGTGTCAACAATTTTTACATGCGTATACGTCTCAATAATTTCTCATTTCAATCAAAACACTCATGAGCAATTGAATTATATTACATTTTTCTCTTCATTTCTCTTTCTATCTGATCGGCCTATTCGAGACCCACGAGCCTCAGTCTCAACCTAAAAATGCATATGGAGTTGATTATCAAATTGTTCCACATCTAACTGCTGCATATGAATTGACTAATTGTTCGGGGTCACAAATTGTAGAATATACGTGATGGGCATTTTAGAGTACTAGCCTAGACGCGTGACTTCATTGAGAATGCGGGAGATTTTATTAATAAGAATTGAATATACTACTTCTTATTTCTATGTTCATAATAGCGTCAACTGTGTGTTGTCCCTCCTCCAATGGCCAAGTCTCTTTATACCCGTTGGGGAGTGAAATTCGAAAGTGAAGTGTTGCGTCTTATATTTATTCTACTTGCACTATCTAATATCAAGAATTTTGATGGATCTTGGCTAATTTAATTAGTTTACTGAAAATCGATCCACTAACATATAAATCCTCCGTAATCATGAATTTTTTCATCGGTAAAAATTAAGCAGAAAAATTTGCCTTTTGAAAAGTGACACATAACCATATGTGTCATCTATTTGACCAAGAAAAATATAAGGACTGAATCCCCGGCAGTTGGATTGCGCCTTTGGATCCAAATGTGTACGTGGTACCATCTCTTTAGGGTCGATCATATGATCATATCATCAACTGTTATTCCAACCTTTTTATATTTTTATTTATTTAGAACCAGCTACCACCACATGTAGAGAAATTCAATTGCCTTTAGTCAAGACGGATAAAATAATCGAAATGCGAACAAGATAGTTTGAAAACTTGAAGTACGACTTATCCTTGTAGTATTAATTGCATCCCTTGAATTTGGGGAGATCACATGTCAATGCAGCTGAGGAATTGCACGTAAAGGAGGATCCTCTCTCTCTCTCTCTCTCTCTCTCTATATGTGTGTGTGTGTATATATATATATATATAGTTTCTTATCTGAGACATTCCTTGTAAAATAAGGAGCGGCGCACTGGCAATATATACTCCTCCACAAGGCGGAGCTTCAACGATCCAACGACACTATAGAAGAAAATGTTTAACATCAACCCCAACTTGCTGGGATTATCCAACTAAGAACCAGAAAATCGTGGGGCTGGCTGACCCACCAACTCGAAAACCTCTCCCAATTTCCTCTGGTTTGTTTGGGATCGTTTTGTGTCTACTAAAAAGAGGGCCATGTGTTAGATCTTGGTGGCTGCAATTCCTGTTTCTGGCAGTGAATTTAGTATGGGGTAGTGACAAGGATAATAAATTAAAAGGAACTAGGTTCATATATATATATATATAAAACAAGCCGAACCCGAAACTTTCAATTTCAGGTAAAGAATCATTCCACGGTATCAAAAGCACTTTCTCCAATGATTTTATTTAGTTGGACATACGGGTCTCTTCGCACTTTCCTCTGCAAACATCTTCATGAGCGAGAAGGGGGGAGAGAGAGAGAGAGAGAGAGAGAGAGACTACTGCAAATGGAGGAGGCATCCAAAGGGATCGCATTGATCCCATTTCATCGAGAAGAATCAGTTCATCTTGAAAGAAGAAGGATTTAGGTGATCGAAGGGAAACCAGAAAAAGAAAAAACTGTGTCGACCTTTGGATCATGCTATCCCTTTGGATACCTCCTTCAGCGGCTCTTAGATCACTCAATCGTCACGATGAACGCCAGCATCAGCCCAGGAGAGATCGTTCCGATGCCCAATTCAAAGGAAGCACAAGAAAGGATGAGGAATTTTGGATCTGCACATGGAGGTCAGTGGCTCAGACTTTTGCTGAACCCTAATTGGTATTTTACGTTCAGACTTATTACCATATAATCTATTCAGCGCTGAAGCTTATAACGTCATTACATGGGGTATTCACGACTAAAATACATATCCAGTTCTTCTTCTTCTCCTTCGACTCCCCCTCCCTCTTCCTATTCTTGGGGGAACCAGAGGAAAACACAAATATGTATTACATATATACATATAGAGAGAGAGAGAGAGAGGAGCTGGGAAGAAGGAAAATTTGGAGATCCAATGATGAGTTTTGCTTGAATAAAATTAGAGCATGCGTTGGCTGGTTATTTAGGGATTGAAGATCTCATCGGCTGTTGCAATAACACAATCATTCTCCCCTTCATTTTCCAGAAGCATCTGATTAATTCTTTAACTTTATGAGAGTCGGAAATCTGTACTTGTCATTATAAACCAAAACGGCTTTAAATGTGGAATAAATAGGATAGTTTAGATATTAAAGATAATGATCTTATTATATATATTATATTAATATCGACTAAGCGAATTCTATTAAAGTTCATATTAAAAGGAGAGAGAGAGAGAGAGAGAGAGAGAGATGTGATGAGGAGGAGGAGGAGGAGGAAGAGGAGGAGATGGTATCACGAGAGTCGACGGAGGGGAAGAATTATATACGGACAAATGAGCACAATGTTGTCCTTGATGCCCCTAGTATCGAGCTCATGTGTCCCCTTCTTGTACTACGTGGAGTGCTATTCATGTGAGCATATACTTCTTTGGTATAAACCGTCGATATCCAGTTGACTAATCCGGATCGTCCTGAGTGAGCTCATTTAAGGGGGTTAAGAGCTCTCCGCTGCATGTGTGACTCGAACTTGAGTCCTCCCATTAGGATAATGAGTGTCAAACCATTTTACAACGTCCATGGTGGATATGTGAGCATATACTTCAAGATTTGATATTATTATTATTAAAATATATTTTTTAAATATTAAATAATTTAAATTCTAAAAAATTATATTTAATATTATATTTAATATTATTTATTTTTAAATTTTATTATTATTATCACATTATAAATAGGTGAATCACCTAATATAATTTCTCGAGTCATTCAATAAAGAATTATCGGTTACTCTCGTGTATTTAGTCTTTGGGTCACCACGTTCTACTATTCTCTCCACTCATCTTCCATCTTATATATAAGTTTTGACACGTGAGACCGCAAAACCGAAGAACCATAGTAAGATCTTGACGCAATTTTGAGTTTGATCCATCTATCAATCAATATATCCCTTTTAAACACGAATTACTTCTGTTTACACAACCCTTGAATACAATACTTTATTTAAGGTATAGAAACATTGGGTTATGTTATCGAATAACATTGTGAAATGCCTAACGGATCGTCAAAGAAAGAACATATGGATATGCTCACGACCACACGATCTAAATAAATTAATTGAAGAAAACAAGGTCAGCTGAGCGGCACTTGCCACTACGTGGAGCACGATATTCATTGGAGTCCATTTCACGATCATAGCGTACTGCGACTAATGGACCCACCAGCCAGCTAACCCTGCCATGGAATAGGATCCCTGGTCCAGTTGAGTGGAGGGGAGAAGGGATGCTACTGTTCAAACATAACATTGCCGAACCATTAAAGTGATTCAATTCAGTTCGGCTATTATATCTCCGAATCATAATATTATATAACAATTAAATCGAATTGTTTCAAATTAATTCTATGATTTGTTAACAATTCCAATAGCCATTTTTAAAAATATAATTAAAATTTAACAAATTTAAATATAAACCCAACTAAGACTAAACAAAAACTGTATCGAAATACAATAAAATAAGAAAAAAATGTTAAAATTATAAAAATTTCAATTAAAGATAAATTAAACATACAATATTATTATTGGTAGACTTATTTAGAACAAAATTTAGTATGAAGTGATAAAAAATATATTATACAATAATAAAATGACATATATCTAACTATTTTTTAAATTTTTTAAAAATATTTTTAATATATTTGTATTTTATTTTTATTATGTTTAAAATATTTTTTTAAAATATGGTTTAACGGTTCAAATCGATTAATCAAACCATTTGAATTAAGGACCTAACCACACCGCTTTACCTAAAAAAAGCATACTATATGATAACCGGTTCATTCCAAACCAATTTTTTTAGGATCAGTTCGGTTCGGTTGGCAGTTCAATCTGCGTCTCTAGTTCTCTATCGATGTGCAACCGTAGGGGCAGGAGGAAGGGTTTCTTCTTCTGCAATATCCCCGGGCATCTTCGGTGTATCGCGTATTCTCGGTGTTGCTGCAATTTATTCGTTCGGAAGCTTGCTAGGATCATCAAAACCAATCATCATTACCCACCTCCATGAATCTTTTGTGCTTAGGGATCCAGTGTGCTGAAAATGGTTTGTCTGGTAGCCGAGCCAATTCAATTTTTTGGGGCTTCCAAAACCCTGGCTTTAATGGAAAAACAGAATGCATTATAGACCCATTCATGACAACTTCTCGTGTCAGTTATTAACAGATAGAAGACAGAGTAATGCAAAGAAAGATAGTTAATTTCCTATCACAGTTTGACAAATAGAAACCACAAAAGAAAAAAAAAATCTGATCTAATTGCTAAACAAAATTCAGGGGGAAGCAGAAGAATGAATGAACCGTGAAATTTGAGACCAAAATTTATCCCTAAATCCTAGTTGTCCTAAGAATTGTTTCCTCCTCCTTCCTCTGACCATTGAAACAATTCAGTGTCATGTGTCTCCTGCACTCTCATCTGCCCTAAAGTCCCCAGGTGCAGGCATGTGCTTGTTGTGTATGGGTACGTATATGTGTCAGTATTCACAATGAAGAAACTACGCATCCTAGCCAGTCGGTCGTCGACTCAGTGTTTGGGATGACTGGCGTTCTGCGACACCGCGGGGAACCTGTCGCATATGCATCCAGGATAGGGATTGGCGTAGAAAGATTCCTCCGACTTCAAGTTATGGTTGCCTACCGACTTCCTCAGCTCGGGCAACCCGGTCCGTCCTACGTGGAGGTTCTTCGCCCTCACTAAGAACCTCTTAAATGGCATCAAACCTTTATCTAGACGATCCACCAGTTTCACAAAATCAGGCCTGCACGAAGCGTAAGACAGCACACATAGCATGCATGTAAACATGTTTGATTCACTGTCATCAAGATAGAAGCATCTATATACATATATATATATATGTACGTACTGGTAAGGGCTGATGGTTTTTCGAAAGCCTTCGAACTTCCGGTGACCCTTCACGGCCTTGGCCATGTTCCCATCGAACGTGTACATGAAAACGTCGCTCTCCACCGCCATGATGTAGTCCAAAGCGGCGAGCTTGTTCTGGTGGTTCAGGAAGGGCTTCAGCTCCTCTTCACTGGTTGCCAGATTGAAATGGTTGTAGAGGTTGGGGTACTTGGCCTGTAGAGGCCCCATCCCTTGCTGGCCATAGATCTGACCGGCTACGATGTAGATTTGGGTCGAAGGAGGGTACCCTAAGGCCTCGAGGAGGAGGGCGGCCTCCCTCGGCGTCAGTGGGCACCCACCCCTGTGCCGCTTCTCCCAGCCATTGATCTCCTTATCCTTCCAGTGCTTCACGCTGTATCTCATCTCCCTCAGCTCCTCGGTCTCCGCTGAGGTGAGGTTGTGGCTGCATCCTGTAAATGCCAGCATGTCTTTTTCATATCTGTGTAATTCCATAGAGTAAGCTGTCAGTTTCCATAACATGGAAAAGATCGTAAAAGAATTATTTTAAGAAAAAAGAAAAACAGAGACAGAGAAAGAAAGACAATGGATCAATATCATGATCTAGTACCTTAAATGAAGGGCAATGTAATGCTCATTGTTCTCCCTCAGTCTCTTCACGAACTTATTCGCGAGCTCTTCTATGTCCTTGGAGTACCGAAGTGCCTCGAACATGGCACGACAACGTAGCCTCTGAATCGAACCAGCGAGGCCGTTGTTGACGAGCCGAGAATCCGTGTGCGTGAAATGTATCACCTTGCTCTTCCGCAATAGGGGCACCATATTTCTGTAATAGCTCGGCTGCGGGTCAACACGAAACCGACCCGATTGAGAACCGATAGATCGGAATGACGAGGAGCATCAGCCACGAGTGGTCTCTTAGTTACCTTTGACCAGGAAACAGGTGCCCTCTTGAGGGCTTTCACTGAAGCAAGTCCTGGTGGCAGGGACTCCACAATGTTGATGTCGTCCTTTAGGACATCCATGAAATGCTTCCAATCGAAAAGATCTTTAAAATTACTGTAAAATCGAACCCGATACAGCAATCTCAGCACACCGTCAAAGAGCAACAACGCACCAGACAAATTCATTATCACATGTATCTTCTAACTAGAAATCGTAGGATACGTACCTCGAATCCGTCCAAAAGGAACTGCTGTCTAGCGTGGGGAGAACAAGCGTCGCGTCCATGATCTTTGCCACTGCCACCATGTCACTTATCTGCACCAAAATAGAGTTTACTCTTAACTCGACAGACAAAAAATTCTGCCTTTCTCGAACGAAAAGAAGCCGAACGAATGACGTTAGTGCGAGTGAGAGTTTAATTACCCCGAGCTTCATTTGATTCAATCCGCCGTTGGCATGAACCAGAAGGTAGCCGTTTGTGCTCCCACTCTCTGATTATTATTTATGTAGGGACAATGCGGTTAGGGGAGCGCGCCCGAACAACGTAGACGTAAACTTAAATGACTGGTCTTACTCTTCTCGTGGCTTGACCGATTGATGCAATTGTGATATCTTCCGGGTTCAACCGGGTGCCTCCACAGTTCGGCATCCTGATAGAACAATTAAAGTTCAATTAAGAAAATATCGATGAGAGAGTTTAAGAAAGAAAGAAAAATTGTTCACGTAAAAATCGTCCAATCATCTCCATTCCCGCGCAAATTTGTTCATGCACTCCAACCGAACAGGATGAAAAAAAAAAAACTACCCTTCGCCCCAAAAAAATCGGGGGGAAAAAAGGGCATCGAGACGATGAAGGGCTAACCTCCTGAATCCTCGGCGTCCCAAGGCCGTGGCTTTTCTCCTCCTCTACCTTGGTGGCAACGGCATCGAAACCTTCCTCGCCTGCTGCCATCATGGCTCCTTCCTCCAGAGCTTCGCGGTCATAAATGGCCACCGTTCCACCGATCTCTCCCATGTGGCTCACCATGGCGATCTTCAACAGGAAGGAGACCGTGGCAAAGACGGCCACGAGCACAACCCACCCACGGATCCCCTTGGGGGCCAGCCGAAGCAGCTGGTGTGTCCTCCTCCGGCTGGACGACGCGGCTGCCCTGGCCATGTCCCGGCCTTCGGCATCCTCTGGCGGGTCCTCTAGCGACTCAAGCGGTCTCCGCCTTGTCATGAGTCAACACATGCGTGATAAGAATACCCGAAACAAACTGAAACAGAAACGAAAGAAAACTCGATGTTGCCAGAGAGAGAGCGAATCCTCCCTTCTTCTTCTTTTCTTCCAGAAAATTATGATTTTCTTTCTCCTGCGGGGAGAAGGCCAGTGCTTTGTTCAAGATGCGGTTTTGGAATCATGGGGGAGCGTAATATGAGGAGGAGGAGACTCCATTCGTGAATGCATTCCGTATCTCTCCGGCTCTCTTATCAACCTCTCTCTCTCTCTCTCTCTCTCTCTCTCTTCCACTTCATATCTATGAATCAGCTCAATTCGAAATTTTCTCGATTCTGGATCGAGTTAATATCATCTATATATATATATAAATTAAACAGATAATTAATACATATATATAAAGCATGCTTATGGTTAAACTAAAAATATTCTAAAAGTTTATATTGTGATATATACTGTTAGAAGGATCAATGACACCTATTGATCTTGACTACTACTTATCACAATCCACGATCCATCCTCGTGATGCAAAACTACAGCATCAAGCATGTGTACCTTTGAAAGAGAGTGATCATTCATATGTATGTGTATATATAGCTCTGAACTGTCCATCAATCGATCAATTTCCTGATCTCGCCCATTTATCATTCTCCCTGATTGTTGTCCCTATCGATCGTTTCTCACACGGGTTTCTATTCGATGATGCAGATTTTAGTAAGTTACACAAGCCTGAGCCCATCGCACAAGTCTCCATCCTAAAATTATTCTTATCTGATTTATTTTTTTAATAATTTTATTTTCGATAAAATCAAGCACCACGTAGATGAAATCAGTGCATCTTATGTTAGTAACAGCAAAAATCGGATTGGAGAAGATTTTTCAAGTATTTGAATGTGAATATCTGATATCTAAAAATATTGTTTAAAAGTGATAAAATAATATATATATATATATATAAATTTTAAAGTGAGTTTTCGAAGATATTTATATATATCTATTGCTCGATATTAAAATAAAATTGAATTATAAATAATTTAAGTTCATCCGGATTGATTAATTAAATATAATAAATTTGGTTTCGAACTCGAAAAGCGATGGAATAAATTGTGTAATTGGACCACGTTTCACAATAAAGAAAGCATTGGGCCGGACAAGACCGGTCGGTGGAGACCAAGCCCGGACCATTTTTCGTCAGCGTATAGATTCCCAAATTAGGGCTAGGGTTTCGGGTCCCGTTCTCCCTGCCGGCTTTCCAGCGAAAGGAACGAGCTTTGCAGTTCTCGTCGGCTGCGAAAATGGTGAAGGGGCGCCAAGGGGAGCGAGTCAGGTTGCCTCGCTTATCCTCTCCTTCCCCGCATTTGAAGTAGTAGAAAGTTTGTACTTATGATTCAATTTTTTTTTCTTTCTACAATTCGATTGCTCAGTTTGATTTCGCATCCGATGCAGGCTCTACGTGCGAGGAACTGTCCTCGGATATAAGAGGTGATTCTGCTGTCTTATCCTTTGGTCGGTTGTGGTCGCTCTCTAAGGTCGTGATAGTGGTGGTGTATGTATAGTTGAAGCAGTGTAAATCTTTAGTCCGATACTGGGCAGTCCTTGCAGTTGTATCTCAGGGTAGCCTTAATCTACGCTAAGCACAAAGTGGAGTTTTTGCCTCTTCATTGTTGTGCTTGCTGTTTCAAAGCTTCTTGAATCTTAGCTGTTGTTTATAATCGATCAGACGAGAAGGTTGTTTCTCTTTATTCTTTCTGGTTCTTTAGTTTATTTATATTATAAAAGAATTCTATTATTACTTTGGAATTCATCCTGGGAAAGTAATTTTCCAACTGCTGCATATCGAATTAAGTTACCCTGCATAATATTTACTTTACGGATTTAAGTTTACAACCTGCTTAGAGGGGAAAAAATTGTAACGGGAAGTAAGTTGAAGATATTTTTGTTCTTTTTCTGTGGTGCAGGTCAAAGTCGAATCAGTACCCGAACACATCCTTGATCCAGATTGAAGGAGTGAATACCAAGGAGGATGTGGCATGGTACTGTGGTAAGAAAATGGCCTACATCTACAAGGCCAAGGTCAAGAAGAATGGCACCCACTACCGTTGCATCTGGGGGAAGGTTACACGGCCCCATGGTAATAGTGGAGTTGTCCGTGCTAAGTTCAAGTCAAACTTGCCCCCTAAGTCCATGGTAAAGAATTTGGTAGACTCATCCATAGATGTTCCAATTTTTAAAATGGTTCATTTTGATCATTTTTATTTTCCCTTTGCCACTTGTAGGGAGCTCGGGTTAGAGTATTCATGTATCCTAGCAACATATGAGGTACGTCATTATATAGCTTTCATGATTTACTGGTGCTATCTTTTGTTTGTTCAAACTGGTAGTAGATTGAGACCACTTGCCCTTATGAAAAGGTCCTGTTGGGTACAGTAGAGTCTCTTGTGCTTAATACAAAATTGAGATGGTATCCGTGGGAAGTTTTAGGTGGAATAGTTTGGCTTGTATTGTCAAGTTTTATGGGCTCTAGAGATATCTGGCAATCTATTACCGAGTGAAGAGCTGGTACATCCAGTTGTTAATTGATCCAGTTTGTGAAGTGTTTTGCTTTCAATCGATGATTCTGTACTTGTCATATCAAGTTAGTATGAGGCCATGGCAAGTTTAATGAGATTTTTCTGTCTGATACAGGGAGGGGCTAGAGCTTACACCATGTCTACTAGTTGTAGATTTAGCCCAGTTGTTTGCAAGTCCATTTGTCCCTTGCTCCATTTTAAAGCTCTCTTTTGTTTGTGTTTCACAGCTACCCCTATTATGTGGGCACTACTGAAATCTTCCGAGGACATGAGAGAGTGCAGTCTTTATTCACTAAGATAGAGATAGATTGTTTTCCCCTTTCGGACTACGAGTTTGAATTTCTCGAAATTGATCTACTTTGCTGCAGTTCTTTTCTGCGAGCCACGACTCATTTTGCAGTAGTGATGAGTAAGTTTCACCCATTTTGGGTTTACATGTTTCATGAGTCAGTGCCCCTGCTTCTGGCATGCATGGTAATTTCTGGATCATAGTCTGAACTGTTTGAATTCTGTGATCATTGGTCTTGCGTGCTGTAATAGCAGTTGTGAAGTTCCTTCGGAGTTGATATTCTGCCCTCGGACGATCCGCCGATCCTCGAGTTAAGCCTTAGTTTTGACCTACGAATTTCGACTTCATAGGAGCATAAAGCACGAGTCTAGATGGAAACTGCTGATAAACATGGGAGGAGAAGGGGCAATGCGAGGAATGGTTAGTACTAATTGTCATTCCTGATATCAGCCAACTAGTGAAAATTAAACCTAAATTGATATCTGCTGATAACCATTAATCCCTTAGGCCCATCGCCACATTTTAAACGAACAGAAATGGCACCCAGCCCCGTTCTTCACACCACAATCTCCCAATTCTCGTATGCAAAATCTTATGTCATTATAATTTACCGTAAATTAAGGTGAAATCATGACAGGTTCTGGGAGTGATTTAACATTTAATATATTAATAGATTCAGCAAAAAGAAAAGCAAATTTAAAGCACGAGGTGGCAACAATCACCTGCAGCTGGTCTCACCTCTGACCACTCTGTTCTCGTCTCCTCCTCCTCCTCCTCCTCCTGTTCCCTCTCCCCCTCCTATTTCCCGGCGACAACATACAGAACAGACGCCTCCCGGCTCCCCCCACAGTCTCTCTCTCTCTCTCTCTCTCTCTCTTCATCTTCCTCTTCTTCTTTCGGTATCTCTCATTTCGACGTCAACAACAACAGACCCAATCATGGAGCTATACGACAACCAGATCCATGGCGGCATTGCCGTCTTGTAGCAACGCTCACATCCGCCCATTCAGATCTCTCACATCACGGCCGCCGGGCAGCGGAAAAGGGCCAGAGACATGAAGCCCACGAGCAAGCTATTCACCCTCGTCCTCGTGTCCTGCTGGTACTCGTCCAACATCGGCGTGCTGCTCCTCAACAAGTACCTCCTCAGCAACTATGGCTTCAAGTACCCCATCTTCCTCACAATGTGCCACATGTCCGCCTGCTCCCTCCTCTCCTACTTCGCTATCGCGTGGCTCCGCCTCGTCCCGCTTCAGCATATCCGTTCCCGCGTTCAGCTCCTCAAGATCGCTGCCCTCAGCCTCGTCTTCTGCATATCCGTCGTGTTCGGCAACATCTCCCTGCGCTTCCTCCCCGTCTCCTTCAACCAGGCTGTGGGGGCCACCACCCCCTTCTTCACCGCAGTCTTCGCCTACCTCATGACATTCAAGAGAGAGGCTTGGCTCACCTACGTTACGCTTATTCCCGTCGTTGCCGGGGTCATCATCGCAAGTGGGGTACGGAATTGCAATGACAATCTCTCCGTTTTCTTCTTCTTCTTCTTCTTCTTCTTCATTTTTTAGCCAATTCGAATGGAGTTGTGGATGACTTCCCATTCTCCGATAGCAATGTGGATCGGGCTAATCCAGGATGTTGTCGTATTGCAAAATGATTTTGGCTTTTGCATTCAAGATTCTTTGAAGCTAGATTTTGCTCGAATTCCGCATTCGCTAGGAGGCCGGTTAAAAAGATTAATTTGGTGGAGAGACAAAAATCGGAAATTTTCACTTGTGCATATGGGACCATCATTTTTTCCTTTTGATCTGCTGGTGTACCGATGTAAAGTGGATGGTATGCCGGGAATTCTGAATAGAGAGGAGAGGAGAGGCAGGCTATGGGAAGATATGGGGAATTGGAGATGAATTTGAAATCTTGAATCTTTTGGTGCCTTGAGAATTGAGTGTTAGAATTTGCATCTGGTGGAAGGGAATCCAGCAACTGCATTATTGATGGAGTGGTTGGTAAACCATGTAATACTCCTTTTTGTTGGTGGGGGGAAAAAGCATGGTATGTGTGGAGAATCACATAATTTTGCCAAGAGTACTCCTCGTCATATCTTAAATGAGTCCTTAATTGCATTAAATTGCTACTTGATTCAGTTCCTTGAAGGATAATCTTGATCAAATCTAGTATATTAATAAAGGTTGTCTGCTGTACTCTCATTTTGGAGATTTCATTTGTTTTTGAACTCTACAGGGTGAACCAAGTTTCCATCTCTTTGGCTTCATAATGTGCATTTTGGCAACAGCTGCTCGAGCCCTTAAGTCAGTTCTACAAGGGATCCTGCTTTCTTCCGAAGGGTAAATCTCTGACCTCTTCCAAGAATTAGCCATGTAGTTCCTTTCCTCTTTTACGATTCTGAGACGGTACCATGCACAGGGAGAAATTGAATTCTATGAACCTTCTTCTCTACATGGCTCCAATGGCTGTCATATTCTTACTACCTGCAACTCTCATTATGGAAGAGAATGTAGTTGGCATCACCCTTGCTCTGGCAAAGGAAGATGTCAAAATTGTTTGGTACCTTCTCTTCAATTCGTCACTTGCCTATTTCGTGAACTTGACTAACTTCTTGGTAACAAAGCACACCAGCGCTTTAACTCTTCAGGTACACCTCCCCCAAAATGGGGTTACTCTCTGATTCTGAGAAATGGCCTTACTTTTTGTTGGTCGATCCTGATTATGTTTCCTTCTACAGGTTCTAGGAAATGCCAAAGGTGCTGTCGCGGTGGTAGTCTCGATCTTGATCTTCCAGAATCCTGTCTCTTTTACAGGAATGCTTGGTTATACCTTAACTGTATTAGGAGTACTACTTTACAGTGAGGCCAAGAAAAGAAGCAAATGATGAAGATATTTAATTCCTCAGGAGAGATTATGCTTGATCCTCCCATTTTGTTAGATCAACCGATGGCCATTTTTGTGGAGGCACATTGGATATTGGATGTACCAATCAGGTGCTGATATTTTTCATATTCTGTTCAGATTTATATTAATCTAAAGCCCTGGAAAAGAGTTACAATCACCACTGCAGTAATTAGCTCAATGGAGGTATAGGGGTTGCTACAAGCTGCTGGTTTGTGCCTCAACCAATCCAAATTGACCTTCTCTAGTTTTGGCCCTGGAAATATGTAATTTTATTATCTCCCAGTCAGCAAAGCAACACTGAGTTTCAGAAACCAACACGAGATGAGGAATTTTTCATGTTAAGATTCTTCTATGGTAATTCAATCGAAAATAGTGCATGATTTCAGCTTCTAATTCTGTATCTCCGAAGATCAATAGTCTCTTAGCTTTTTCATTTATAAGATGTCACAAGAGTTTTCTGGATCATGTGGTCTTGTTTCATTCATTACTTGTCTGAGTACCAGGCGAGCATATAGCAGAACAGGGACATCGGAGAGTGCAGAATGTTTCACTAATGAAACCAAAAGATTTACATGATATAGTTTCATACCCGCCATACACTCCAACAACATAGAATCCAGACACTACTCCCTAACACCAGTTAAGTGCTAATCGAATCTTTAATTACAAAATCACTTCCCCTACACTGATGGAGGAAAGTGCAGAAAGGGTTAGCGAGAGACGCTGCGATTGATCTATCCCAATCCAACTACTCCACATCCATCACTTCATCTTCGGTATGAGCTTCCTCCTTGGGCTTAACTTCCACTTTAGGCATGACTTCCTCAGGACAATCAATTTCCTCAATGGGGATAACCTGAGACTCGGGCTTTGCCTCTTTGTTAGGCTTGGTTTCAGTTTCTGCCTTAGTCTTGGTCCCTGCCTTCGGCCTGGTCACTACATTGGGCCTTGCCTCCGTGGCGGAGACATTCCCCAGCTCTTCTTCATCTATCTTTGGAGCCAAGTAGAACCTTATGTAACCCATCTCTCCAATCTTATACTCAACAACGACCGGTAAATCAGATGACAGGCTGAGGGTTACTTGATTTGACAAAGGAGATGCCTTCGAAAACGAATTCATATACCTCAGAGCAAACGTTAGGGTAACGGGCTCCTCCATTTCTATGATGGTAGCCTCTTCAGGCTGGACATAAAAAATAGAAACAAGAGGTGGCTCCATCAAATACATAAGAAGAATGCCGAAGATAGCCAAAAGGATGAGAATTGATATTTTAATCCAACCTTATCGACTGAAGAGTTCTGTCTGCAAACAATGTTGGCACTACCAATGTCACCTCTGGTCGAGAACTTCACACCCTCCTTTGTCACCGATATTACGACTAAAAGTGCCACAAGAAGCACACTTAGGATTGCACAGTATATCAGTCACGTTGACATAAGACGGAGTAAACTAAGCTATTACCAGTGTCGCCGATGCCGCTAAGGTCCCTGCAGATCCTGGCAAACTCGGCAGATGGCATCCTCACAATAGCTTGGTGCTCTGTGTCCGGGATACCGAGATGCTCGCTATCTATGTCCATCAGCTTCATCTCGAAATCAGCGATCTTGTCCTGATCTTCACCGTGAACAACAGAAACAAAATTGCAGACCACTTTAACTCTCGATGATAGGGAAATGATGATAAATGAAACTACTTGGTGGGTTCCTTTTCTTACTAGGACTCTCGAACATGAAGGTAAGGAAGTCGCCACCGCCGTCGGCCTTGAGAGTAACGATGTCGTCGGTCCCAGAGCAACGGAGCAGCTTGGCCATGTTGGACAGGTTCACTCCCATTGAGAGGTTGCGGTCGCATCGGTAGTGCTCGAACGCCTCCGAGCGGAGGAGGAGGGCCACGAGCGCAACGTGGCTTGAGTCCATGGCCTGGAGAGAGAAGCCTGACGCGGAGCAGTCGAAGTTGGCGTCAGTGACAAGGTCCTTGATCGCCTCCAGAAGCTTCTTCAGAAGGTTTCCTTGCACCAGCCTCAGCTCAAACATGGTGTAAAGCTAGGGCTTGGAGCTCTGAGTTTTCGATTCTCAGAGGAGAACTCGATGGACGCTTATGTAGGGAGACAGAGAGAGCGAGAGGATTTTTGACAGTTGCAGCGGCGGATGGGAGAGCGAGCTCTATTTTGGCGGGAAAGAGCAGCATTGGCGCCTGAAAGCCGGAAGGTACGACGTCGTCTGCCCCTCATCATCTATGTTGATTATATATACCTAATCTAGTACATTAGAAATGTGTTGCGGTATGTTTGATCGCCTCTTACATACGTTGTCGGAGGCTACTCGCTAGAGATGTCTTGCCATGGTCAAGGCAGTAGGAGGTAATATTTTGGAAGAAAGCTAATCTTCTGCTGCACATCAAGCTGTGGAGATTTGAATCAGATACCCAGTACACTCCATGCTCGGAGATCTGGGTGGACAGAGTCTGTTGGCTCCTTGCACTAGATTATCCTTTTCCTTGGTGATTGATAATGAGATTGGGTTCAGAAGCATCGCATCTGCGGATTGGACTCCATTTCTGCGAGCAAAATGGATCGCAAATGCGATTTCGTTCATAACATGTTGCTGTACATATGGCGGATGCAGAATTGCTTGGTTTGAAAGCAGGAGCTCCTCACAAAATAGAAGAGAAGAAAGTAGCTCGATAACATGTCATCAGTCATTCTTACAGCTCTGCGACACAATATATCATTTGATCAAATCACAGAGAGCAATGAGCGAGTTTCTCTCACAAGGTCGCCCCGCCATGGAAACCCGCTAGAATTGTTAAATCGAACAAGAAAAAACAAGGGGGAAAAATAAAAACAGCACACCAGGATGAAGTGGACATAGAAGGTAGAAGCATTTGGCAAATGCACCACCAATAAAAGTCAGAAGACCATTTCAAGATTCAGGAGCATCTGCTGCTGCTGCAGCGGCGGCTGCGCGCTTTATTGAGGCAGACTTTATGAGGTGGTTGTAGCTACCCTTCTCCTTGAAAAGCTGGGAGAAGTGGTGCTTACAGTACAGGATGCCCTCGAGAGCAGCGTAGTTCGATGGAGTTATTGGGCATCCTCCATGAGAGCACTTGAAACATGACTTATGATATGTCTGACTCTCCACCGTAACCTGTAATTACCAAAGATCTGTGACTTATGCCCAGAATTCTATCAGTAGACTAATGTTCATCACCATATTGGATATGAAGAAACCTATTTCAGACAATCTCAAGCATTTTAAAAACAGAACTTGATCTGCCCTGAATCAGATCTCCAACAGCAAGGTCAAAGTTACCGCATGTGTGTGCCCTTAACGAACTCTAGGCTCATAAACTATCTATCTGTGCAAGTTACCACAAGATCAACCAAAAGACAATGTCCAAACAGCATCTTATCAATTAAAATGACCCTGTTACAATGTGTGCAGCAAAGAAAGCAAACAACAGGATTAAGAATTTAGAATGCAGTTATAAGAATCTGGAAATAAGCTCAACTTTTCAAGAGGATAAGCGGTTTTCCTGCAAGTTGCACATTTATCTTGCGTGCCTGAAAACATGCTTGCAGCCTTGCTGGGTGACCTTGTCTGAAATAAAAAAAGGAAAAGATGCAAATTATTGATGATATTCAAGGAAAAGAGTCTGCCATGTACAGATGTTTGCCCATACACAACTGGATAAAAATATCTTTACCAGCTCTGGAGTTAGCTTCTCAGCTGACTTTGCAGCTGTTGAAAATGAAAAGCCATTTCAACTTAGGGGAATGAGAAGGAACTGTCAATAAACAACACCACTGAAGGGGATAAGACTTGAATCCACGTACGTGATTGGAAGTTCTTGTTGAAATTGCCAGTCTCCTTGAAGAGCTGCTCAAAGTGAGGCTTACAGTAGAGGACACCTTCCATTGAGCAATAGCTACTAAGCTGAAAGACAACATCAGTATAAACTCAGTGATGGCTTAAAGTTTAAATTAGGATAAATCTTGACTCAATCAGATGATTGAATTGATACAGCAAACGTGCTGCATATTTCAAGCTTGACCTTATAGGCACTTGCAAAGACCAAAGAGCATTTACTCCATGGAAGTCTAATTTGTGAGTTAGTGGCAAGAAGTTTTCAATTTTTCTTCCATTTTATTTCTATAAGATATGTAAATAGGCCAAAAGCATACAGATCAATACCTTCAAAGTCCCCTTACAGTGACTACACTTGAAGCATGACTTGTGGTAAGCAACACCATCGGCTGAAATCTGCTCCACTGGATACACGGTCTTCTCGCAAGCTTTGCACTTCACTTGTGTACCGATAAAAGACATACTTCCTTTGCAATTTTCAGATCTAACTTCGCTCAATTATCGTAGTTACGGGCAACACTGATTCCAGTAGACGAAACTCGGCTGCACCAAGAGTCTCCCTTTTCTGGACATAATTACAGTCATGAAAGATCACGATCATGGAAAATTACTATTAGCCACAAATTTCAGATTTTTTTTGGGGGTAATTGATGTTCCGGATCGAGTTCTTCTAAATATTGGGGGTCTTCAGAAAGTGACATGATCGACATGAAAGAACTGATTTTTTAGCTTAAAGAAGCCAATTAAGGTGCAGCAAAGTACTGTTTCCGCAATGTGTGGTTGAGATTAAGCTTATCAATGGAAACATAGTAACCGTCAAAGGACAGAGTTGTTGAACGTGGGAAATGCAACAGAACAGCGAATGGGACTTACCGCGAACAAGGGAAGTTCCGGAAGAACAGACTGAAGCAGAACGATCCCTGGGTATTGGGAAGCGTCAGGTGTAAAAAGTTTAAATCCACCGGTAAAATGAACAGATTGAAGGGGATGAAATGGTCGACCTTTTCACAAAAGTAGGGACGCAGAGAAGAACAAGATGATGACAATGATTGTGGGGAGAGAGAGAGAGAGAGAGAGAGGGGGGGGGAGGGAGAGGGGCGAGAGAGAAGATATCTTCGCCGGAATTGCCCTTCTCGTTCAGATCAACCTGCCCATTTTTCCATTCCAAGAACAAGCTCACCCAATCCAAGCGACATTCTGAATTCCTGCTCTCTTCTGGATTTATCACAGATTGCCTGCACCGGGGCTGTCCTGCACTGCTCTAACAACTCCCAGAGGGTTTATGTACGCCAGGATCTTCTAACTTCCTCTATGAAAATGCATTTCTTTAGTGGAGTGCCACGTAGGACGGATCGGACTTGGAGGCAGCCAACCCGAAACCCGGCTACTGAGTTCTGGCCTTACGGCCCAGCCCATTAAGCCCATGATTGAAAGAAACAGCAGTCTGCGTAGTTAAGAGCCGAAGATTCTTCAAGATTAGATCGAACGGTTCTAAAGCTGCCACGTCATATATTCATACTTCGTTAAATCTGTATAATTCAATAAAATTAAATTAAGTTTATCTAATTAAATCTATTTTAATATATATTATGCTAAGCCATTTAACATCTGCATATTATTATTTTATTTTATTATTGAAAGTTATAACTTATTTTTGAATGCTTTGTTGCGATAATGTAATTATAACATAATTAATTATATGTTCGTATAATTGACACACTTATTTGCGCCATGTATCGATACGCTACAGTTTACACAGGATACGACACAAATTGCCAGTAGGTGCGGGACTCGCCGGAGCATCTCTCTCCCATGGCGGACTCGAGCGCGCTATCAGCTCTCCATGATCGTCTTGCACAGTGAGTCTCTCTTCCCATCTCTAACTTCTACTCGAGCTCAACCTTCGGCTCCGTCTCTCATTCCCGTCCATTTTCAGGTCGTCGGAAGCTATTTTGAAGTCTCTCTCCCGAACAAACTACGCGCCACCGCCACAAGGCTCGGACTTCTCAGTGAAATCAGCCCTAGAAGCTCTCCTCTCGCACGGGACCGCCACTAAATCCTCTATTGCCGCCGGCACCGAGGACCAGCTTTTCACCTCAGTCAAGGACTTCGCTCTTGCCTGCGCTCTCTTATCCGCGGCAAAGTCATCAACTCACGATTTGCTCTCTTGGATCCCTCGAAGCCTCTCGCTCGCCGCAAACTCTGCTCTTGGTGACCTCTCGAGGCCTTATACCAATTGCTTTGGCAAGAGAAATGCGGAAAACGTAGCTGAATTGGGCGTAAATAGTGTAATCATGGCATCTGAAATGACGAGGTTGGTGATCGAGCTTATGCCTAGGGTTCTACCGTCGCTGAAGGACACGATTAAGGAGAGCTCCATTGATAAGTTCGATGGTGGCGACGAGGTGTCATCTGCATCTGCTAGAGTCCCCGTTGGTCATGCCATCATGGCAGCTTATCAGTTCCGGTGGATTGTCACTCAGGTTCATAGTGATTATACTATTTTCGCGTTACTAGAGAGTGATTTCATACAATATGATCTGAGATTTATAAATCGTACAGGTTGATTATCCCAATTTAGGAAAGTTATGTAATTTGGTGATTCCTTGCGCTCTTACTGCGCTTGATCACTGGTCACCTGCTGTCAAAGTAAGCTCCTTTCAATATTCTCATCATGTTGATTTCTATATATATAAGTTCCCAGTTAATTGATTCTCGTTTTTGGGGCTTGTATTGTTGCATAATGGTATATGAATCCTTATCTGATGTTCAACTTTTGGACTCTATTTGTTTGGATGTGAGAATGGCCTTACAAATAAGCTCAGGCGACAAATATGGTAGATGAGTTGTTCCATCTTGCTGTTTGTCTTTATTCTCAGGGACAGGGCATGATTAGCGTTACACACCTCGCTAGAAATGTAAATGCTGCAGAGATTGCTTGGTATGAAGATGTTATTCTCGATGCATGCTGCCAGAACATTGCTTCAGATGATGAAATTTGGTATCTCGTGGTCGAGATGTCTGTTCTTCTTGTGTCCTTTACACAGCAGAGCAATCCTCGGAGCCCTTGGTAAAACCTCATTAAGCTATGTTCCTCCCAATGTTGCACTTGAATTCTTCCATTATTTTGTAGTCGCTTGATTGTTCCATTACCTTGCAGGTATGAGAAAATACTAAGTGAGATGTTGAGCCACTTGGAGCGGCAACCAAGGAATAAGGAGCGTCGTGTTGCTTGGCTTAAATTGATTGAACCATTTCTGAATGGTGTTGGCCTCGTGTTACTAGCTCATTTTGGGCGCATCTTTCCTCTAATTTTTCAATGGATGCATGCTGATGATGACGAAACTGTTATGCTGGTACGCACTGCGCAGTTTTCTACTTCATTAGGTTTTTATTCATTTACCTGCTATATGGTCTCCTTAAAAAGATGTTATCAATGGTTGAACTACTATAAGACTGTCTTATTCATTTTAGATGCGTTAACAGTAAAAACATTTTTCTGTTTTTTCCTCTAACAATCTCAATATTTCCCATGAAGTCATCATACTCTTATCATTTTTGGCTGGGAAGACTCCTGAGATGCTACTTCTCTGTACAGGTTCTTGATAGGGCACATAATATTGTAAGGCTAACGTGGATAAGGAACACACCATATATCGAAAGGTATAGGACCTTAATTTTCCATCCTTAGCCTCCCTGTTTCCTGCTCTGTGGTGTAAAATGCTGGCAACTTCTCATCGATGTACTTAAGTTCTACTAATGTAAAATGAACTTTGTATTTCCATTTTGTGAGGATTTTACAATGTCTTCTCCATTAGGTTGGTGGATGAGCTCGTTATCTTGTACAAGGAGGCTGCATTGAGAAGAGCACGAGAGGATATCAGGATTCGTGTCATTAAGTTGCTGACTTTGCTCCATCAGTAAGAATTACTTTGACTTTTGCATGACATTGCTTTAGAACAATGTCACAAACTCTTCGTAATCTTACTAATCATATCTCTCCATGTTCACTAAGGTGCAAGGGTAATCAATTTGAATCAGCCTGGGAAAGACACAGGAATGACCCGAACTTTGTGAATATTGTGCCATCTTTTGAGTGAGACAATCAAATCTGTGGTAAATGCTTGCTTAAGAATGCAAACTACGTATCTCAGTAGCATGAATTTTGAGCAATTAACCACCTCGTTACATTGTCATAAACCTGTGTACATAGTATTTTACTTTGTCTCATTGAGTTACAAGTATGAATTATGTTGTTTCCCGAATGTTGAATTCTGGTGGATGCCTACCGCAGGCTGTCCAGTGAGGAGATAATGATTTCCAGGCAACTTGCCGTGCATGCAATTTAATCCTTCCAGGTAATTTGATAGGATAAAATCTCCTAAAAAACCTCACCTTGCCCTTGGATTAAACCTCTCCTTTACTCTTTTTTCTTCCTCTGGATGCAACAGGCAATATTATTGAAGTTTATTCATGGTGGCAGTTAGCTGAAAGCTGCTGAAGTTAGATCAATCAGCAGCAGGAGAAGAGTTTGATAACTAGTTGAAAGTAAGCAAATGCACTGGCATTCCTATGGGTCTGCCCCTATCTTTGTGCATTTCATTGCAATATGCTCGACTTGATCCTTTGATGAAAACAAGTAAACACACTCGATGTTTTGCGAGAAAGACCATCGATGAATTAGGCTCATGAAGTTAGGGTTGTGCCTTTGGTGGAGGTGGCTCTTTTCAGGCTTTCTGATCAAGAAGATGGTAGGTTACAGCAGCAGGGGTAGTCGGCGGGTCCCCAACTAGCAATCCACATACAGGATGCAAGTCATTTATGGGTGGGTGGAAGATTGTGCCGGTTGCAGCCGCTTCTTTATAAACTGGTTTAGTGATCTTCTTTGTCTGATTGCTACAGCTTGTTCTGTTCTGAAGGAGATTGAGCTGTCTTTTTTGTCAGGAAACTAGTCTGATGGTAATGAAACATTGAGTTCTGAGTCGAGAACCAAAAGATGAAGATGGTCAGCAGTACTTTGGACTATACAAATAAGAAATAAATCGTACGAGTATAAATAGGAAATTGAACGTATCAAGCACTTGGAATGCCCTGAGAGAAAAAGGGCAGTAAAACCGCCCGGTGATAAGCTAGTGTGCTTTCATCCTGGCATATCCCTCAACGCTACCTTATGAAGTTGGGCTATCCATCGAAGACAGCCAATCCACGTGGTGGAGTTGCCGCGTGGGAAAATGGAGCGGGGGAGCAATGTTGACTGCGCTGTGCAAAAGGAGTAAGACTCTGTAAAGTCGAGACCATCTTTTTCTTTCCATGCAATTGTGGGCACAAACATATCTGCCAAAGATAAGGGTGCTGCGGCAACCGATATGGTACGAGAAGCCATTACCAGTAATAACAGTGTCAAAGCTAAGCAGTAGTAACTGGAACAAATTACAAGGAGACAAAAGTAAAAGCACAAGATACACCCCCTCCTTATTACAAGCAGTGAGTTACAGGAATCTACAGACTCAAAAACTGTATGTACACACCTCTACCAGGAAAGCAATCACCTCAAGTCCACGGGGACCACAGTATCGGGAAAATCTGTTCTCGGTCCAGCAAGAGAACAATAGGCAAGAACATGGGATGGCTCCTCGTGAAGTTGAGGAATCCCCGTCGTATCCTCGGTACTGTACCTCCTCGTACGAATTAACTCAATGTTCCAGTGAGGCTGGGCCATCGCTAGTAGATCCCTGCCAGTCTCAGATGCTCTGTAGCCCTGGACCCAAAGGTACCTCAGAGAAGTCAGCTGCTTTGCAGCTTCAGCTAGTGCTTTCTCACTGAAGCAGCAGCCCCTTATTTCCAGCTTCTGCAAGCTCGGGCAGCCCTTGGAGAACTCTAACAGGCCCCAGTCGGACTCACCCACATATCCCAGAAGCATCCATCTTATTTTGGGGCTGTAAAGACCTATGTAGCTTAGTCCTGTATCTGTCAATCCCCCAGGACGGAGATACAGAGCAAACCTCCTAAGTTTCTTGCAGCCTCTTAACAAGACCCGAACTCCATTGTCAAGGGGCAAATCTGTGATTCTTGCCTCTCGGTCAAGCAAAACTAGGCGAAAGTCGCAGAGGTTCTTCAAGTACGTACCAAGGTACTCGAGGGCCTGGTTGGTAATGTCACAGACATAGACTGCAAGGTATTCCAGTTCCAGGCAGCCCTGAGCTAAAGCCATCAACCCATTTTGTGAAACTACACCTTCTTCAAGCTCAAAACCTTCATCAGCCCCTCTTTCGATTCTTAACCTCTTCAGTCTCTTACAACTTTGAGCAAGAACCTGCAATCCTCTGTCCCCGATCACATTCCTTGTCTGATCATCAAGAAAAGGGGGCAAAAAAGAGATCAGAGGATTAATCACAGGCTTTACAGTCAGTGCAATCCAGAAGCCTTTTTTCCAGTTTTTCATTTTACATGACCAAATTGAGAACTTCTTGATGGTATGATGAGGCCTTCAGCAAATTTTATTGTATAATAAAACGCGATTCATCATGCATTGAAAATTTCAATATGAGAGCAGACAGAAAGAAATGCGCATAGGAGGAGGAGAAGATGAATTTTCATTATACCTCAAGAACTTCCAAGTTAGGACACTTTTGTATCAAAAGGCAGTGGCCATCTGTATCAAGCATTGCATAGAGCAGATCCAACTTTTTCAGCATGGCTGCATAAGGGAATAGCACATCTAGATGGCTATTCCCCAGGAATGTTAGCCCTAGACGGCATAATCTCAGGGGAAATGAGACCGCAGCATACTTATCCTGTTGCTCAAGAAGATCACGATCAGCATCATCGAAAGAACCACCAGCAAATTCTTGCAGTGCAGGCGCAGCCCGCAGGAAACGGGCAAGGCTCAAAATATCGCGGTCACTGATCTTCAGCGAGGTCAAGGATTTACATCTCTTGACAATGCGCTCAAGGTCCTCAACATCAAATTTCACGAGATAGGTCATGTAAAAGTTCAGGGTCTCGAGAACTGCGTTGCTCAGAGCAAGGATGCGGAGCCACTCTCCATCTTTCTCAACTATCGAACTCTCTTCCAAGAACAATGTTCTTAGGTTCCTGAAAACACCATGTCAGTATCTGTTAGCAGACCTCGTAGGGAACCTCCTACATCTTTTCTTAATTAAGTAATTAAGCTCATGTTTTAAATGCATCAATCAGCCAACTTTCAGAATGATCCGACTAATAACTATTCAAATCTTGAACAACAAAGTCAAACCAATAGTAACACCATTCAATTGGGTCATATATGGGAGATAATCATCAAACAGTCAACGTAATGGTTATATGGGACCTTCAGCGAGTACCTGCACGAGCTCGTGACGTGTAAAAGACCATCAGTGGAGAACCCAGAGCACTTGTCGAGCTTGAGCACGTGCAGCACACTCCCATGGGACGTTGCAAGGAGCTCCAGATCCGAATCGCTGACAATCATCCGCCGGAAGTGGATGCGTTTCAAGCAATGTAACGACCGGCAAATCTCCTTAATCCATGGGCTCGCGAAGCCTCCCCAGTCCTCAGGAATCAGATTAAACATCGAGGCCCTCGGCTTCCCTTTCAGCTTCAGGGACTCCAGGTACTCGAACCTCCTGCTCAGCCGATCGGGGGTCGAGGCGTAACAGAGAGCGACCTTCAGGTGCTTGCGCGTCAAGGCGTCGAGCTCGTGCCACCGACGGTTGACCATAGAGGCGGCGGCCCGGTCCCTGGGGTCATCGATGTACGGCATGACGCAGCTCAGCACCTCGTCCGGCATCCCTGCCGGACCCCGCCTCCTAGCGTTCCGCTCCTCCATCGCCAATCGCAGAAGCGGCAGCAGATTGCCTACAAGAACCAGCTTTCAGAAGCGAATCCGGAGCCCTGTCGGCCGATGACGACACAGTCAGTCAGCCATCCACTTCATCTCCGAGGATCGAGCAGCGGACAGCGGGGAGCAGAAATCGTTGACATCTAACTTTATTCCTTAGATCAGGGGAGGAGGCGGAGCAGAAGTCGACGAATTGAAGAGCAAAGGCATCCTGTTACATGGAGCTTCGGGGAGAAAGGGAGAGCTCGGAGCCAGTAGGAGATAAGAGATTGAGTAGATTAGACGGCCCAGATTAAAGGAATAAATTATCCAACGGACGAAACCTGCAAGTCCCTTACCAACAAGGGAAAAAAATACAGCAACATGACACGAGTTATTTTAGCGCAATTATATCTTTCATTTAAATAAAATATATTATTTAGATATTTTGAAGCGAAAAAGCTTGTAACTTAAAAAATTTTTAATAAATTCATCATACTTATATTTATATTAATTATAATATATTAGGTGTATGAGTATATATAATATATGTATATATATATATAAAAGCCATGCAAGAGATTTTTTTTTAAGAAAAAGTAAAACGGACCCGGTGCACGAGAAGACAACGGTTCCGCATGTGGGACCCACGGGAATCTTGAGCTTGGGCCTTCGCGCGCCGGGTTCACTTGAACGAGCAGCAACGGATGAGAGAGAGCGAGAGAGAGAAAGGACAAGGTCATTAGTGGCCATGGGGCCCTGCGGGGGGGGGGGGCATATTGAAAGTCGCATCTAGTTGGGCTGTTGACAGTGAGATTTGTAATTTTATTTCTTTTGGGCAATTAATTGAATAGTAGTGAATAATTGTGGGGGTAGGGTGGTGGCATGTCACCTGACGGTGACTTTGTCACCCCACTTTGACGTGGATCCCATTTCGATCATTCCTTGCCATTGTGGGTATGTAAGTCTCTCGGATAGACCCAAGCCCGGTGTCCAGTAAAACTTTGAACTTTGAACCGATGTAAAAGACTGGTTTTCCACATAGACGTGCCGTACATGTTCTCCATTCATGAGCTTCTAGAACAAATGTTCTACTCTGTGCGGGTGCATGTTCTCCGACAAAATTCAAGCTAAAAAGAGCCAATTCAACTCCCCTTCACTAACGGTAGATGGATGACCCGATCCCAGAGGTGGCAGTTGAATTTGAATGTTCACTTCAACCCCACCATACCTCGATAATGGGCACATGTATATCTAAAGACTATATGTGATCTCCTATCCCATTTTCACTTAATCAGAATTGTCCATCTAACACAAGATTTCAATTTTCAAAATGATAGGAGCGGGGCGGTAAATACATGAATTTGTATAACCGACCATCCCGGCCGCTTTCCCGTATTCTTTCTCACGATCATCACCCCTAGTCATCGCGAGAATTTCATTCGCTTGTTTCTCGGACTTGACATGGACATAATTTGGTTACTTTATGGTGTATATATATATATACATATATCCTTTTCTTAATCAATTAATAAGATAAATATATCGACACCAAAGGTGCTCTCTAATATATATATCTTTACTATTTCAACTTTTTTGGGCACCAACAGGATTGTTCGTGGTGAACCCAATACTTAGAATGATTTGATTTAATTTAAATATTATATTTTTTGAACTATAATTATTACATCATTATGAAATTAAATTATTTTGAATTGGTTCAAACTATTTTTAAAAAATAATTAAAATTAATAAATTGAATATATATAGATCGAAAATCAAATAAAAACGGTATCAAAATGTAAGAAGATGATAAAAATTAAAATCACAATAATTTTTAATTAAATACATAAAATTAAGATTATTTATCATACTTATAATAAGAATTAATACGAAGTGTTAGAAAATATATTATACAATAATAAAATAACCTTTATCTAATTATTTTAATTTAAAAAATATTTCTAATATATTTATATTTTATTTACAATATTTTAAATATTTTTTAAAAAAGTATGATTGGATATTTCTAATCAATTAACCGAATCGCTTAAATTTAATAACTAATTATACTGCTTCACCTTAAAAAAATCAATTTTTTAAGAGCCAGTTTGTTCCAAATCGATTTTTTTTATTTGATTCACGATTTGATTCGGTTTCCGATTCTTTATGTGCAACCCTCAGTACCGTCCACTATGCAAAGCAAACTAGTGGACAAGCTGTCTAGTCGGGGGACCACGACTGATGCAATCTCGCTTGGTAGATAGTTCAACTAGATGTGGTCGACCATGTCCACGGCACGCTGATGGGAAAACGAAGCCCGTACACCTTGCGTGCGGCTTTCATCATCCTCGGCTTAACTCGCTCAGTATCCCGTATTTTCAACCCGGTCTTATCCTTAGTGGACCGATCGGACTCCATCCCGTGTCGGTTTGATCCCGTTCGGACTCCTTAGACACCGGGGTTTCTTTTCATTTTTCGATTTTTTCAGGGGGCCAAAATGGATTTTTACTTCTTTTTTTTTTTTGTTTTTTAGCTTCTTTCTCCCGATGCTTATCCTGTCATTACTATCGTGGACCAGCCTCTTGTGTGTGAGAGAGAGGGGGAAACCTTTCTGTCAGTGCAAGTGACGTGGACCCCATGAGCCCTCGCCCTCGTCAGAGCGATTAAATGCTCATGCTTGTAGACCTCCTTCGTCTGGGCACATTAGAATCTCCGTTTCTGCTATCGGGCCTGGCCCAACAATTGGGACATCCATTTCCTGCCGAATTAAAAAATAAATATCTCCATTTACCGTATTCGAATTCAGATCTGAATCGAATCACCTTGTATATGCATATGTGTACGTGTGTGGGACTGTAGATATACCTTCCATGTGGATGTAGAAGATTCAAAGAGTTCAGTTGCAGGTACAAATAATATTATTAATGAGAACAGTCCGATCTGCCTACACACACATATATACATATATGTATATATACACACACACAGCCGTTGATTTTGCCCACAGGAATGGCCGATGGGTACGTGAACCCGGGAGCCGAAACCCAAAAGAAAAAGGTCGGAATAACGTTATGATTGCCTTGTGGAGTCAAGTCAACGAAAGCGGCCACCATTGTCGTTTGATTGATGGGCCAACTACAGATAGATTTATTCACTTCTCTCTCAGGGGACAATCCTCTTATCCGCACGATCACGTTATCGGCCCGTCGATGATCGATATCCGCTAATGTCAACGGGTACAAATCCATCACCCCTGTCCTACAACTTCACTTCAGAAGAAAAAGGGAGGATCCAAGATAGTTGGTATGGTCACCAATACATGATCACAAGGGTCTCGAATTCCCAAGGGTCTCCTAGGATTGATGCCATTTGGTACAAGACTAGAAAAAGTCTTTGATTTCGACATTCATAAGTTGTTTTCTTCTACCCTTTATCATAATCCTTTGTTTTATATATTTTACACCTAAGAGCATCTCTTATAATATAAAAGGGAAAGATCAGTATAGAGAATTACACTGTAGGATCTGAGTACGTTGAGAGTGAACCGAGGAACACCGGACTTACCAAGGTCAAGCACAACGTAGTGTTTATTATCGCTCGCTCCTTTTCCCAGTATATTATCTGCTTTTGAATTATGATGCCGCTCTCTGGGTCATACATCAGACGGATAGATCAACACCAGGTCGTGGGAGCAAATCTGAACAAACAAAAACCACAGGGGCTGAAAATGAAATTCAACCATTAGCCTGTCGCTTTAATTCACTGACCGGGCGCCGACAAGATCCAAACGGCGGTTTGGGGAAGGTCCTTACAGCACCCCCAACGAAGGCCCGACCATTCAGTCCCGAACTCGTCCCAAACATCGGCCGAGGCTGCCCCCTAAACTAATCAACTAATTATTGATTTTTTCCCACTACACGAGCAATAATTATGAAATGGAAATTTCTCAAATTTTCTCCTTGAAAATGAGATATTTAATCTAAAACAAGAGAGGATGAATTACTGTAACTAATTCTCCTTTTATTTTTGGTACCAGTCGCATATACTGATTCTAATCTGATCTCTCTCTCTCTGTTCTTCTGTAAAGCCTCCATCTTCATGCCTTTTCAATTTTCAATTTTCTCTTCCGGTTAAGTAACAGATGATACAAACTGTAATTAGCAACAATTATAGCAATTACTTGCAGATTACTTAACTTCCATCCAGCACCGGTGGAAAATTGCGGGGTGATGCGCATTGGTAGGGAAGAATCTATTAGCCATTAAATAGATCGATCAGAAGTAATGTATGAATTGATTCATCAACCTATGACATGAGTGGCAGGAGCTTAAAGAAATCAAACAGACATAATAGCTCGCCTGTGTTTAGGTCCTCTCAGCAGGCCTCATTAATATATTTAAATTTAAAGCAAAACAAGAGGCAGAGGGGCACTTTTCTACCCTAATGGGGAAAACTTGTAATAACAAAGAGCCACCTGTGACAGTATCCTTACATGGAGAGAAAGGGCCATACTGTAGACCTCATCATGGAACAGATCGCTCGATGAGGAGAAAGACGAGATAGAGAGTTACAGAATCTGAGCAGCAGTGTTCAACTTCTCGGCTAAGCTGAGCTGCGTCCTTGTAATGCTGGAGAGATAGAGTAAGAGCAAATGGTCCTGCAGGTGGAAAGGACAACCGGTCACACAAGTTAGTAATTAGATAAAAAAAAAAAAAAAGGCAATGGAAATAGTAGCTTCAAACGCACAAAAATAACTGATCCCCAGATAAACTATGAACCATGTGAATTTCTAGTATCTTTTGTGGCAGTGACCTAATAATAGCTTCTTCTAGTCCGCGATATAACGACTCTAACTCTCACCTGGATACTGTCATTCAAAAGCTTATCGAAAGCTGATAATTTGGGAATGGAAGCTACAGCATCAGCCAGGAATCTTCCTATGTTATTGTCTGCAGGGGCGCTGCCTTCCTGGAAATTGGAAGTGTGAATAACTAGGTAGGAGCAAAACTCTTGCAACAAGCAAGCTTCGTTCTTTTACTCACCACAACACTGTCAACGTATTTGTAGACACCGTCAATCAAGGATAGCAGTCTGTGCATTGAGGCCTCCATTCCCTCCAAATCATTCGGCAGTTTGTCGACTGTTTGTTTCTTCAAGATATCAACTGCATGATTTCAAAATATCACAAGAGAATATATATATATATATATATACATGACATGTAAAGACAAATCCTTAACTAACATGCAATAAAAGCTATGAAGGATCGTGACATGAAATGGAATAGCTAACACTGTAGACCAAAATAAACAAATGAAAGAAAACTGTACATTGAAGAAATACATACATCCAACTCTTTCTGCTTCCACCATCCTTAGATCCAAAGGAATCTCTTGAAACTGAGCAGCGAGTGGCCTGTCCCCAAGAGACAAGTTTGTAGAAACATAAGCTTTGATAGAAGCCTGCCCATTGCTGAACCCTGTATCGACAGTCAAATGAACAGGATTTGTGACTTCTCGAGAATAGAAGTCGTGGATCAGGGCACTACCACCATTAACTCCAAAACCAGTTGAATACCTGGAAAAAGGACCGGAATATAATGATTCAACACATGGATGATAACATCACCAGAATTGCAAACAATCATGATAACAAAACATTTAGCTTCACTCGTGTACAGCTACCTCTTACAGAAACATATTCGTATAAATTTTGATTATTATGTTGTATAGATTCCACTTAAACTTCATCATTCCAGGTAACTCACACTACACCAAACCGAGCTGGGCCATCAAACTTTCATGCTTACGTGGTTTTTAAGGCATTCAAACATGTTTTTGCGTGATTCTATATATGAAAATAATTGCCGAGGAGAAAATTACCATCCCACAATCACTTCCTTTGGGTTGACCTTCTGGTGAGACAAAAGCATATTGTGATGGTATTCAATATCCAATGCGACCTGACACCATTGGGAACAGATTGATGAAAACATTTCATTATTCAACAACAGGCGACAAGCTCCTTCGTGTTTCACCAAAGAAAATGCATTGAATTCGGCAAGCAAATGAAAAGCCAAAGCACTCAAATTTCTATAATAATACAATAAGACAAACACATTTTGGCCAAAGCAAAAACACACCAACTTCTTGAAGAACCAAAAGAACATTAAAAAGAATTCAAAAGAAAAAAAAAAAGAACCTCACAATTGCACTTCAGATGCAAACAATTACTACAATTTCAATACGAAGAAAAGCAGACCTGATCAGAGAACTCGTTGTGAGGAACCGCATACGAGTTGCGTATATCGACGGTGCCGTCCGGCAGGATCGATCCGAGAAGCGTTCCAATGACGCGCTCTGCCTGGTCAGGCCGCCTCACATAGCAGTCGCAGATGTTAAATATAACCAGAGGGTGAACTCTCGCCAAAAGGTCCACCGAGGACGAAGAGAAATGCAGCACGGTGCTCTCACTCGCCATTCTCGAAGCTGCTCCGCCCGATCCAGTCGGCAAGACTCTGCAGTGTCCCAAAGGAAAGAAAGCGAGGACTAGGGTTTTCGGAGACGGAAACTGACGGGCGCAACGCTCTGGGATGTTTTAACGTGAAAGAAGCGGCCCAAATGGGCCTTCTCAGGCCATGATTGGGCCTAAACGTAAGCCCAATTAAAGTAACAGGGTGTTCGGCTCAATCGAGCGGACTGAATCGAATAGACAGCTGAAACAGAGTACATACAAGGCATTCGGGTTCGGAATTAAGATACACTTGAGTTTGGATCAGAAGGCGTGAGACTTAGTACAATCATTTCACTAGTTCCAACACTGCATGCAGCGAGAAGTTAAGAGCATATCAACATCAGACCAGAAACAATCAAATGTTTTCAGTTTGCTTGCTATCGGTGGCAGAGCAGCTGCAGAGGGGCGCCTAGATGACCAGACTTTTCCACATCACTTGCGAGGAGACCAATCGGGAGGGTGAAAGAATGTACAGTTTGAGAGATTGAAACCATTTTAGTGGTTCGGTTTCATATCAAGTATCATTGGCATCGCTACTCCCCCACACGTGCTTCGTGACTGATCCAGTAATCGCCTCCATCAGGACCGGACAGCTTGAACCTGCCCATGCATCCAAGCCCCACTTCAACATCGCAAAAAAAATCCCAAGAAGAAAAAACAACTGAAAACCGGAAAGCTGTTGCCCGTGTTTTTCCAAAGCTCAAATAGAGGAATATTGAGTTTGATTAAAAACTCGTCATGCTTTTACCAGTTTTCGACCAAAAACAAGGATAGATATATGGCATTTCAAAACAGTATGAATAACATGGCTTTCTCTTCGAAAACTGAAAATCTGCTTCGTGAAGAAAGAAAACTCATTTTATGTCTCGGAATAAAAGTTCAATTTCTGTCCACCAACCGCTCGAGAACGGACTTCCCTTCCTTGTACCTCTGGTTCTTTTCATGGGCAGTCTCCTGAAAGTGCACTATGTCAGTAACCACTGCATATGATATTATTCTTGGAAAAATTTAAACACCAAACTTGTCGTGATCATACATATTTCCACCCAACAATTGATCCACATCCAACACAAAAAATGTCCACAACAGTGTGCATCCCAGTCAGCATAAGCCTTTCTTCCTTCTTCCCATCGAAGACATTGACCCTGCGATATAGTTCAAAATAAGAAAACAAAATGCAACAGGATGCAAAACATGAACTCCTAACAAAAGGATTGTTAAAGCGAGTACATTTGGATTCCTTTGAAGGATCAATAACACGAAAAAGAAAAACGGATTTCCCTTAAGTCTGGTCGATGAGTTGCCGATATCAAGAAAAACTTACACCTTATTGAAGAGGTAAGCTTTCCCATGCCTGCACTGGAAAGACTGAACAGAGGAAAACACATTTGGACACAAAATCAGAGAATGTGCCACAAACCCAGACACGAAAATTCTGAAAACTCAAGGCACAGGTCAAAAACAAATATAATCCTCAACTAGTCTCAAATAATACGAGATTTTTTGTTGCAGGCAATCAATTTCATAGCCTTAAAATGAAGACTGAAAATAGTATAGGTCATACAGCACATACTGTTTCATACACATGGAGACTTGGTATATTATTGAAAACTTATAGCAATCAATTGGACATAACTCTTGAAATGGGGGAAAGAACATTATTGGCCAGGAAAAACAGAATATCACCTGATAAGATCTAAGGTGACAAACCCAAGTATCAACATTTCTTGATATGAAAAATGGACTTTGTATTTGAATTAAGACACAGACAGCCATAAATTGGATTCTTATATTCTTAGCAACCAGAAATGGTTTCAATCGGTCATAAGTACACAGAGTCATCAAAAAGATAATAGAAGGAAAACCATCCCCGGCCTCTCCAAGGACTGGGACTTTGATGAGCCGAAGTACAATCTGCTGCTCTGAATGGCTAAAATGAAATATTAATCGTGTTGATATTCTCTCAGTGGTTTTAGATCATTCCAACTTCTAAATCTTCAGTAATCCAGTGAAATTCCACCATCAACCTCCAAAACAAAAATCTGGTGTCTAGGAACATAAAATCTTATAGGCCTTCAGCTGGATAGCTCAAGTAGCAAATAAAATGATACTCATCCACCGTTCTTGAAGGCAGCTGCTACCCTCTACTGATGAGTTTTAAAATAAGATTAGTACTAAGCAACAGAATGAGCGCCACGACTACAGCTAGACCCAACCTTATACTCTTCTGATCAGTCATGCATTCTCAAAATTATTCATTTCTTTTATTTCTCCAAATAAAATCTCCATAAAAGACTAGCAAAAACATCACAGCTCATCAATATCAGCACGCTCACCTACCAATCTACCTAACGAACATTATCATTGAGAACCAAATAAAGAAAAAACGACAGCAAAAGAAAAACTGCAGAAAGCAATAAAATAGGCGAAGACCCAGTAGATAACCGAGCATGAACTCGACAAAAAACAAGCTCCCGCAATCAGATCAAAGGTCATACGCGACGAACAAGAAGACTAGGAATCCAAGATCAGACCTTGGAGAGGACGTCTTCACAGAGACCGAGGTGGGTCTTGCAGTGTCTGCAGCTATAGACCTTCCCCTCAAGGTTCACCACAAATAACCTCCCCATATCTCAAGAAATCCCCCTCTACAGATTCTCAATTGAAGGCAAGCTGAAGATTTAGCTTAAAGTGTCGTCCCGGTAATTGCAGAAAGCCCGTCACTGTCTGAGTTGAGAGGGGAGAAATCAACAAGGGACAGCTGAATTATTGCGTATTATCTAAATTACCTCTCTGAGTCTGCCCCTCGCTTCCGTGAGCTGCAGGGTCGTCTAATTGCAAGGAATGTGGACCGAGAAGCAATCACAGGTTCCACCACCAACTACACAAGCCACTTTTTTCTTTTCCCCTCTCAATTCTTTTCTAAAAAAGTTCACTCTTTTAATATTTTTCCTGTTTGTTTGCGTACGAAAACGTGTCGGTGTGTGTGTATGTCTTCTCTGACACCCTTGCCCCGTCACGCAGTCTGCTTTACCGAAAATGCCCAAGCTAATTCACAGCATACGAGACATTTAGGAGGGGCATTAATGGGAAAACAGTAGCATTTATATTATTCTTTTCTTTGGGGGATTCATGGCCGATAGCGCCCGATGGCCATTTGAGGTAAATTATATCATTAATATAAAATATTTTATTAATATAATAATTTAATATAAAAATTTTAAAATATAACTTTATACTATTTTTAAAAAAAATATATTACATCTTAATATATTTTATTAATTTTTAACTAATTTTTTATAATATTGATAACTTATTATATGATGGGCTATCAATATGCATGAAGCAGGACCATTAATAATTTAAAATAAAAGGGAAAGACTCCCCCTCCGACGATCTCGCCGGAGATGTCTAGTTCTGGCAAGGTCGTCGAAGGTAACCAACGACCCACCCCAGCCACCGGTCACCTCCCCTTTTGCCAATAGTTTCCCCCTCCCCTGATGGCCTCCCTAGGGAAAATGGAGAATCAAATTCCACTTACCTGAATGGGAGAGAAGGCACCAGACTTTCCAAAAGAAAGCTGGAAACAAATCCACTTCCTACTGTAGACTTAATTAACAAGTTCTCCTCATCGAAATGGTAACTGAACAGCAAGATACTGAGAGAAAGGGGAGGGGGGATGAAACCGAGGAGACGATTGAAACAATACGGGAATGGAAGCAAGCAAGAGAGAAAAGAGAGCGATAGGGCATAAATGTGGCTACAAAGGGAAGGTTTAGCTTTTGAACTTACAATTATTGCATTTCACTGTACAGAGGAAGAGAAGCCATTAATGAACGGCAGGGGGCTAGAGAGAGAAAGGTGAGAGAGAGAAGAAGACGAGTGTTGCCGCTTGTGCAAAGGGGAGGCAACCAGGGGAGAAAGAGGCCACCGACGGAGGGGGAGTCCACCGGGGGAGACAGAGGCCACCGGCGGCTAGGGTGGGTTGTCGGTTCCCTCCGGCAACCTTGTCGGAAATGGACATCTCTAGTGACATTGTGGAAGGAGAGTCTTTTCTTTTTTTCTAAATTATTAGTGAGTCCCGCATTTTATATACAGCGGCAGCCACGTCATATTAAAAATGTTATGTAAACTATCCATATTATCTAAAATTAATGAAGTTAATTAAAAATTAATAAAATTTATTAAAATATAAAATATTTAAAAAGTTATATAGTATAGGATTGTATTTTAAAACTTTTATAATAAAATATTTTATATCAATTATATAATTTATCCATCTATTTTGGTAGAAGCCTTCACACTTTCTCAAAATTATTTTAATTAATTTTCCAATAATCTTCTCTATGTTAATTAGTTTTTAGGATCAATTTTATAATTACAGGGAATTCAATTTTACTTGATAAATATAAAGAGTAGATTTCACCTTTTACCTTAAAATTTTTTTATATAATTAAACATTTTATTATAATATTAATCTTTTAGTAATCTAATAAGATCAAACTAAACTTGTCATAACCTTTAACCCATCGAAAGGCTAGGAGAGAGGCACATGCTGGATAGCCTTTAGGAAGGGCTTAATTTAGTAAGTAGATAACATTAAATTTAGAATTTGAGAATTTTGAGAGTGAACACATAAGATTAATGACAGATCATAAACTTTATAATATATTATATAGTAAATTAGTTAATTGATACGATACTAACACTATTGTTATAAAAAAAATCCTGAAATGCTTCTTATTGGAATTTATTACTGTAAGCACGTCCATTAAGCACTCCGATGGTCACACATTCGATTCTTGCAATAACTACAGTCTGATAATGGCCTTACGATGCTTAAATAAGAGAAACAACGAAATGGGGGAGAACTAGGTGGCAGAGGGAGTTCGAATCAAAACCTTCGAGAAATCACCGGGTGGAGAGAGTTTGATATTGTTGTCTGGAGATTGAATCTGTCGGCATCTAACCGATGTACCGATGAGAAGAAGCGGTAAGTTGAGATTTTTAATCAATCCATGTATGATGTGTAAGGAGAAGGGCTGCCTGAGTTCACGGAATTTTCACTCCGGAGCGCACCGGCGTTCAGTTGCACTAAAAATGTGGGGAGCCCAAGTCGGTGGGCTTGTCTGATGGGCTATTCACTGCATCCACTTTACCTACAAGATAATCGGTGTGCGGCGATCGCATCCTCTCGATTCGAGTGAACAACTCTCATATCCTGTTTCTTCGGTGAAATACCTATGTCTACCACAATCTGTGCATTAACAGATGGTAGAATTACATAAATATGGGGATATTCCCGGCATGATCTCTTGCAGGATTTTCTTTAGCACGGCCACCGACTGGGAAGACGCTCCATGGCGCCAACAGATTGTTCCATTGAGAATGAAGCAGTTCAGTAACTTCAGTCTTCAGTTGGATGCTTCTCAGCAGCGGATGTTATATTGAACGTAGTCGATATGACAAGCTGCGCACAATGAACAGGCAAAAAACCGGCTTATCCAAGCTCATCACAGCCAAATACAACGATTCAGAGAAGAATAACTCTTAAATTGGTTGAGAGTGATTGGACGAGATGAATATGAAAGGAACAAAACGGAGGAGACAGTATTTGTAAATTTGTTGGGGTGCGTTGTATAGAAATAAGCGAAAAAAAAAGTCCGGTTCTCTCTCTCTCTCTCTCTCTGTGACTTGGCTCGGCATATCGGGAGATCTATCTCATTCCCATTGCGACATCGTGAGAGGGCATTGCACTGAAAACTTCTTCAGAAAGAGAACAAGAGCAGAGCAGAGGTTGTTCTTCTAGGGAGACAGCGAGGAGGGTGTGGAGATGGTGGGACCAGTGAGGCCGCAATTTGTTCTATTTGGCTCCTCAATAGTGCAGCTGAGCTACAGCAGTGGCGGTTGGGGGGCAATTCTCTCTGACGTATATTCCCGCAAAGTAATACCCTTCTTCGCCGCCGCCGCCGCCGTCGTCTTCAATTTTGTCTCGATTTATTTTTTTTTCTGGGACATTCACGTGCTAATGATTGCCAAAAATGCGATTTTTTGTCCATTTCTCCCTGTTAAATCTTCTCATCTCCGGCACAGGATCATAAAATCCGGGAATTATTTGCCGTAAGCTGGTAAAAATTGCACATTTCTGCAGATTTTTATTAGGCGAAATATCTTTTGTGGTAAATCCGCAAATGTCTGATGCTGTTTCTTTGGAGAAATATGGAACGCTTCGAAAAATCGGAACTTCTTGTTTTGGAACCTTTCCTTCAGACAGACTAAATCTTGTGAGGATTCAAGATATAAGAGACAGGGTAACTGTCATCATTTGATCCCATCAGAGCCTTGTGGGAGTTCTTTATTTGTTATGAGCTAGCTATGCCCTGAGTTTTCGTATGGGTGGATAAGATTGAAAAGTGGGGAAAAGGGCTATCAATCCTTTCGGATGGGATCGTATAACATTGCCCTTCACATGTTTTACTCTGCTATTGGAGTGAAACATTATATTGGCAACTGAAAGAAAATACATTCACTTGTTGCTTCTACATGTTATAGAGGTGTTTTTGAAATGATATAGCATATATGACTCGTGTGGCTAGTACACACAAGGTTGCTGCACAGCCAGTATTTTTGATATCCCACTGTTAATTTCAGGAAGAAATGTTCTCAAACCTTTGTTTCTTGGTGTGATTCTCATTTTATCTTAACATTAATAATCTGCACTGCAATGTCCATCTTCCTCTTACAAAATATTGTCCTGACTCTGGTCCATTCATATTATGACCCAAGAATACATAGCTGTGGCACATAAGATGGTTCTCAAGATGCAATTAACATCTTCCACATTATAATACTTGTTTCTCCTGTGTAATATACTTTGTTGATGAAACAATTCAGGCAGACATAATTTTGCGAGGATACTATGGATGGAATTCTCGGCGTGCAGTCCAGGTCCTTGATAAAGTCTTTCCAAGGGTACTATCTCCTCACTGTAATGGGCGACAATGGGATTTTCTCATGCTCTTCATTTGTCCATGCTATGCATATCAGGATTAAAGATGTTTGCATCAGGAAACTTGCTCGTAGTTTGATTTTGGAGGTAACCAGTAGGTGCATCTGTTTCATCAAACTTCATTAGCTTGTATTGCCGTAACTGTGCGATTCTATGTAGTTATACTGTTCTGTACTTTAGGTTTCTGTTCTTCTCTGTGCACATGTAATGTCGTGGAAATTACTTGTGATAATCGCTTTAAACTCTACATGATTTAAGAACAATCTTTCTGCCTTAGATTTACAACGATGCTTCTGGTTGTTTCCTTGTTCTCCTATATGAATACGATCACTGATAGTGTTGGTTTTCTTTCTAATTTTTAAATTCTAGGATGCAGCTATACAGCCTTCACTGGTGATAGTCTATTTTGGGGGCAACGATTCTATGGGACCACACTCATCTGGCCTTGGTCCTCACGTCCCTCTTTCTGAATATACTGAAAACATGAGAAAGATAGGAGAGCATCTCAAGGTAGCCAACTTTGCACATGTTCCTGAATTCAACTGATTTGCTGATCAAATATCTGCACGCTGAAGAGATCATACCTATGTAGAGTAATGTAAACGAGAGTTGTTAATATTCAGTGACAAAGCTGTCTGCATCCCGTCTTTCTCAAGGTACTGATGGATCTAAGATAATAGGTGCTCAGATTCTCAGTTTGTTTTATCATATCAATGAGGCAATGGTCGTGGGAATGGACGTCTCATGGGTTTCATGAAGGGCCCAGATGACTTATCCAGATCATGTACTTGATTGTTTCGAAGACCTGATGTCAATTCTCTTAGAGTCAACCCTTCTTTAGCGAGACTGAGAACTATGTGCACTCATTGTGCTGACCTGAAAGATGGGGCATTCCCACTTTCACCTAAAAAACATTTGGAGGCAAAACTTGGTTGTTGTGATACATATCAGGTTTAAAGTTTATGTGCCAATTACATGCTCAATATTGTGCAGTTTCGCTGATATTATAGATCCTTGCAGTGAACTTTTGATGCTTATTGTCTGTAATCATCCTTTATATGATACTTGCATAGAGTCTTTCAGAGTCAATACGCCTCATCTTCCTCACTTGTCCACCAGTCAACGAGGCAAAGGTTCAACAAGGAACAAGGTACTCCTACGGTCAAATATACTGTCTCTCCCCAACCTTCAGTTTAATATTTCAAACTTGACTGGAAAGCTCTAAAAGTACATTGAAAATTGGCTCCTCAGCGCCATATTCAGTGAGCTAGTTCGAACAAATGAGCTGTGCGGAATGTACTCGGAAGCATGCGTGGAGCTCGGCAAGGAGATGGAAGTTAAGGTGGTTGATCTTTTCTCTGCCATCCAAAGAAGACCTGATTGGTCTAATACTTGCTTCACGTGAGTTTTCATTTATTTCACTTTTGTTATCAATTCAAACATTGTCTTGCTTAATTTACCAATCTCCATAGTGATAGCAAACTTCTTATGGTAACAGAGCCAAAGAGCAACTGCCAAGATGAGATTGAAGCTATAAGAATTCTGAATAACCTTTTATGTGCAGTGCGGTGAAGTTCATTTTTGCCAAGACCATTTATTAGTTGTGATCTAGAATGTCAACTCAGAATGATTGCAGGACCGCTAGTAGAAACTGAACGGATAGAGATTATGTATGGCAGATCAGGGTACCTGATCCGAGACCCTACTGCTTTAGTACCATGATAAAAAAAAAAACCTCTTTAGCCCGTTCTGCCACAGCCACTGGATTAAATTTTGGTTTTATGCTTATCATCTGAGTTTCAGATTTTTCTTACGAGTTCCATCTGGCCTTTCTAGGGATGGTATTCACTTATCCTCCGAGGGCAGCAAAGTGGTTGTGGAGGAAGTACTTAAGGTCATCAAAGAAGGGGACTGGGAGCCTTCTCTTAACTGGAAATCTATGCCAACAGAAGAATTCTCCGAGGACTCGCCTTACGACCTTGTTGCTGCTGATGGAAAAACGACTCTAAATCCCTCGGAGTGGACCTTCCATAGGGAGATTCAGTGGGACTAGTAACTTACCCAAAGTAGAAGAGGGACGGAGACCTTTCATCCCTGCAGAGTTTGCCTGAGAAAGCAAGAATTGCTCCAACTGGTTGCCATTTGACAGAAAAATGCTGAGATTTTAGTTGAAACTTGAGATGCATGTGTAAGACAAAGTTAACTAGCGGTCATGTCGAAATAAGGTTGTCCTGAATTTGTGTTGATGTTTCAGTCATCGTTTTGTGCTAAACAATCTCTTCTTTCCATTCATCTTCATTTCGTATTCTCTGCAGATTGCTCATGAACAATGCAAATTTGCCTTAACTAATTCGTTTCTAAAAATATGTGGATGAACCTTGGAATGAACCTATAGTAGCAGCTGCACTTGCTGATCTGGAGACCTCTTATGGTCTCCATTGGAGCTGCTTGAACCTAGTCTTGTTTCTCGGCATTGTACAAAACACAGGTGGCGAAAAGATCATCGAAATTGTTATATAGTTGCTGGATGATGATACCCGTATGGGCTAACTAGAATAAGAGGTGGTTCTCAAACATGAACTTCAATGAGATTTTCATATGGGCTGATTGGAGCAGAAGGCGGGTGGATCTCAAACATGAACTTGGGTAAGGTCAGATTCTAAGAAGGGAAACTAGAGAAAGTATCATAAATCAATGGGAGCTACTAATTCTACATATATTTTTTTAAAAAAATAAATTTTAAAAAATATATATTTAGGAATTGGATGGTCAAACCTACTGGAACCGTTCGTTGGATTGATGAATACACAAGAAGAAATGGACAGACAGATACTGCAACTTGTGCCCTTCGGACATTCGCAAGATATTTTCTCTTGAAGATATTTTTTGGGATATCTCATAGAAGATTTTTTGACGACTTTTCTGCCAACGTGGCAGAAAGGAATTGAACTTTTACACTTTTTCTGCACCCCGTGAGATATCTACGCCGAGAGCTACTCCAACTCGCAGACACGGCGCGTGCGACCAGTGACCAGAGGGAATCTTCTAATTATGCATGACGATGCATTTGATCCCTCTTCCACGACTCAGGTTATATTATATTTGAATATTCCCAAATATGTTTCCAATATCATTACTTAACCATAGGAAACTACCAAATATTATTTCTGGCACAGCAAAATTATACCCCCAAAAAAAAATCTTTCAAATTATTCATTTTGTTGTAGGACCGTTGTTCTTCTCATTGACTTCCCAATTCACGCGCTGAATTCGTCGCGTGAGGGGGTCCCACCACCGCCGTCTGGATCTCGTCCCTTACACATAACATACCCATAAGGTCTTCCACGCACCCTCTTGAAAAACTTATCCTAAAACAAAGAGCTCGCCATGTCCGATCATTCTCCGCGTTGCTCCACCGCCGCGTGGTCCTTTCTTCACCGTTGATACGAGCTGATGGGCCGACCCTCCAGCCGCCGCCCCCACCACCGCTCCTCCAACAAACACACCAACCCATCCACAGTCACCGCGGCCACCACTACTACGACGGCCACCTCCGACGACCCCGACCAATGCGACCCGGAGGTCTGGGAGATTTTTAACAGCAGCTTCTCCCAGGTCCAGTCGGTTCTCGACCGCAACCGGGTCCTAATCCAGCAGGTCAACGAGAATCACCAGTCAAAGATCCCCGACAACATGGTCAAGAACGTCGGCCTGATCCAGGAAATTAATCAGAACATCACCAAGGTCGCGTCCCTCTACTCCGACCTCTCCACCAACTTCTCCGCCGCCTGTCACCAGCACCGCTCCGGGAACGGGGAAGGGGGCAGCAGCCCCCAGGCCTAAACCTCTTTGGGTATTGTTCCTCCTAATTCTCTATGTTAGTTTGTGGTGGCCGATGGATTTAATTAACCGATTAGTAATACATTGAAATGAGTAATTTTTCTGGTCCTGTCAAAATTCTCGGGCCTGCCTGAGTATCTCAGCCCAGCGGTTAGTCTCTGCAGAATATTAACTGATAAAGTCCTCTCCTGGCTTGTCTTCTGTGTGCTCTTATTCGGGTCTTAGAACTAATAAGGTCAGTTGTGTTGTTTGCCTCTTCTTTAATTATCCGAGCCCTCATCCTCTGGCCACGCACAATTCTTGATGTGGGACACCCCGTCGGTGGCCCAGTTTATCGGGTAGGGATCCCACCGTGTGATCGAACTAAGAGGGCACAGAATAGTGAAACAAATTGAGGTGTAAGATGTGAATGCCGTAGAGTTTCCAAGGTGAATCGATCGATTTTACTAAAAATGGTTTGGAAAACAATGCGCTCCTCAGTTCGTTTCTGTTCCTCTCCTGGAGTGTCTGTTTAACCATTAACTGCCCGCTGATTTGTAAGTGAAAGAGTAATGAAGGGAGTTCAGATTTATTAGCTGATCTCTTGCTCTTGAAGGTGCTCAAAACAGAAGCCATGGAGTGGCCACAGAAGCTGGCATTGCAACCTCGAAATGCCAGTCTCTAAAGATGTTCGTTGAATTTCGTCTCGTGCTTTTAACGTGCATCTGATCTGCAGCCAAGGAAGGCATCTATCTAGCTCTAATCTGGGAAGTATTCGTAGGCTTTGTCACCCTTTTTGGCTCTCTCGTAATTATATTTTCTTAGTCTCTTCCTACAGATAGGATCAGATGCCTCAGTACAATGGAACAATCTGAACTAGTTCTATCGATCTTACATTGTGGAGCTGCTTTCATGCATGAATAATTTAGCAGAATCCAAAAGCTTTGGATACAGAATAGCTTCTCAGCAAGTTTAGTACCATCTATTTCTGGGGGCAGTCAGATCAGCAGGCAGATAATATCAACAACCCCAGAAGTAAAAAATTTTCGCGCTTATGAAGCAGAGCAGGATAAATCTTGAGACATAGAAAGCAAGCCATTAATAATGAAACACAAGGAAGACAATACCTTCACGTCCAAGAACCCTAGGTGGGTAAGACAAGATTTCTTCTAGAGTATGATTCAACAGTATAGCCTAAAAGTACCTGTTGCCGACATTACAGTTCTAGCTAACGTGCTCTGTTGTCTATAGAGGCAGTTCTCCACTGCCTGAGATAGTAACATTGGTTTTGGGCTGACCACTCTGTCTGCCCTCACCTTCAATCTTGGATACAACATCCATCCCCGAAACCACCTTCCCAAACACAACATGCCGGCCATTCAACCTATTCACAAATAGCATAATTCACGAGTGGAGAATCAGTATGAAACTAGTGAACCACAGATCCCACAAAAAGAAGGAACCAAGATTAGCAACAATATTTCAACTTGAAAAAGAGACAAATAAATTGGCGAAAATAAGGAGTCAGTGAATCACCAGCTAGTTTTTACTGTCGTGATGAAGAACTGTGATCCATTTGTATCTGGTCCGGCATTGGCCATTGATAGAACCCCTACAAATGGGAAGAGGCAAAAAGTTTGATCAACTTAATGGAATCTTAAAACAGATCCATGAAGAACCGAGTAACTATTTTTAACCTGGGCCTGTGTGCTTCAATTTGAAGTTTTCATCAGAAAATCTGTCTCCGTATATTGACTCTCCCCCTCGTCCATCCCCCCGAGTGAAGTCACCTCCCTGGATCATAAAGCTGGGAATAATCCTATGGAATTTGCTCCCCTTATAGTGGAGAGGCTTTCCACTCTTCCCGGTCCCCTTTTCTCCTGCAATAAAGACTACTAAGTAAGGTATAGCACCTTAATGCACGGCCCATAAAACCCAACCAAAGTTGTGAAACAAAAGACAGAAAGCACATGTTACTTGGCTACCCGTGCAAAGCACTCGGAAGTTTTCTGCAATACACAAAAAGGAGGATTATTAAAGTGGAATAGAAATATTTCATTTTAATGTCACCAACTCATTGAACAGATTAACAACATGAAACTTTAGCATATGTATCATTCACCTGCTGTCTTAGGGACTGCTTTCCCGAACAGACCCATGACAATGCGACCTAGAAAACAAAAATGCAAGTTCATACAATTAACTAGAGCCAAATATCAACTTTTACAGTTACAACAACGAGATCACATCTCAAGCAATGTTGCATAATCCATAATTTTCATCCACTAATAGTTTCACCCTTTCATTCTTATGTGCCTTTAAGTGCTTCAAACACAGCAATTAGCAAACATGGAATAGGGGAGAGAGACATCAAGAAATAGATATCCAAAAGTGAAATGCAAGAGGATATCATTTTCACCAGTGTAAACTACACAAAAATGAACAACGAAGAGTTAAAAGGAAAGTAGATGTCATGAATTGCATATCAGGCGAAGAAAACCACCGATTAACCTGACATTTGCCACATATGATATAATATAAAATACATTCCAAATTGCGAGAAACACAATTCATGATACTCTCTGAACAGTAGACTTGTTTCATTATAGTCACATTCATACCCCCCCAGAAGAGACAGGTTTTGTCCTTCTACAGTCACATTAAAGGAAACTAATACCTGCGGGTTTTCCAGCAATCTCAATATCAAAATAAACTTTGTGGGTCACTTCTTCCAAATCTCCGGTGCCCTTCTCCACCTGCAAAAACCACAATTTAGTCTCTCTGTCTGTCTGTCTCTCTCTCTCCCTCTAGAGAATATAATGAACTAGCGCGCATAAGGAATGATCTGTATACGAAACCGTGTACGAAATCACCTCATTTTCCTGAAGACCACCGATTTTCCTTGCAGACGAAGCACCGGCATCGCTCAATCGGTTCTGGAACACAAATGTCAAGTTAAAAATTTTCCGAAGTCCTCGAATAAATTCGATTCGCAGGAGTCTTGTGAAGTAGGAGAAGGATTAGATAGAATCGAAAGAACAAATTCTAAGTTGTGAATTGACATTATCCGGGGCTATCACCGATTTCTCCAATAATTTTTTTCTCCAAACAAAACAGGAGCTTTTTGGAAGAACAGAAGCTTCCGATGCAAAATGGTTGTGAATTTATGAGCAGTACCTGAATGATCGCAATAGTCCCGAAGAGGACCAAGATCCACACAACCGCCGTCGAGACGAGTCGCGTTCTTGCTGCGAACGGCATCTCCCGTCTCGCTGCTTCTCCCCTCTCAGCTCAGACGTATTTTGGTCTCCTCAATCGAAGCGGCTGGCGGGACTGCTCGCTTCACAGAGTAATCCTCCATCTGGTTCGAGTCAGAGCGACTTGACAAAGGCGCCATCGTCGACAACCGGCGAGAAGACATCCAAACGACGACGTCTAAGCCACTGATTACTGATATTGGGCCTGGTGGGCCGATTCGGCCCAAGACCACTTATCAGATGGGTTGGCTCAATTGAATTGGAGCCACCGTCTGAAATCTGCCTCTCAGGTGATGTTAGGGTTCGATTAATTTAGATATTAACAGACTGCTAAGATCATTTCGAAAATTACAATAATAATAATAACAATGAGATTTTGTTGGGCTGTAAATCGAAAAGTGGTGTTACTGAGTATCATAAGCATGCTGGATTAGTTATAGAGTCTGATGATTATATACAATTGTAGTAAAGTCAAACCTCTACGGAAAACAGAGAGGAAAGAGAACAGAGTCGAATCCAAAAAAAGGATCCGACCCGACACAGTACGATAACTATATATAGGGGAGCGCTCGAAAATGGCCCGACCCAGCCGGATCACGAGCAATCGAATCCCCGAAATGGCCTTCGCCGCCGCGGTCGTCGGCCACCACCACCAAGTTTCTGATTCCGACTCGGATTCTGAACATGGCGGTGGATCTAATCCCCTCCGCCACTTGGACCTCTCTGCCTCCATCTTCAGGCCATACTTCGATTTCACCGGCCAATCGACCGCCACTGCCACCGACCTATCGAAGATCCAGTCCTTCCTCACCTCCTCCGCTTCCGGCGCCTTGTCTTGCCTCATTTGCCTGGAACGAATCAGGATCTCTGATCCCACATGGTCATGCTCCGCCGTTTGCTTCTCCGTCTTCCACCTCGTCTGCATCCAGTCCTGGGCCCGGCAGGCTTCCGACCTGGCCGCCACTCGCGCCACCACCCGACTGTCCCTCTCCCCGGCTGCAGCTTCCGAATCCGCTACGTGGCACTGTCCCAAGTGCCGCTCCGAGTACACGAAGTCTGAGATCCCCAAATCCTACCTCTGCTTCTGCGGAAAGCTCGAGAACCCCAGCTCAGATGACCCGTGGATCCTTCCCCACTCCTGCGGAGAAATCTGTGACCGCCCATTAAGGAATAACTGCGGTCATAGCTGCCTTTTGCTATGCCATCCTGGGCCATGCCCTCCTTGCCCAAAGGTCGTCCAGTCCACCTGCTTCTGTGGCTCCGTCACAGAATCCCGCCGATGTGAGGCCAGGAACTTCGCGTGCTCAGGCACCTGCTCTAAGGTCCTTGACTGCGGGGCCCACCGCTGCATTGAGAAGTGCCATGATGGCCCATGCCCTCCTTGCCGAAAGCGTGGGATCTACAAATGCCAGTGCAGGAAAACTGAGGAGGATCGAGAGTGCTGTGAGAGAATATTCCGATGCAAGGAGCCCTGTAACAAGGTCCTTGAGTGTGGGAAGCATAAATGCAGTAAAGGTTGCCACTCGGGGGAATGTGGGGACTGCCCATTTAGGGGGAAGAGGAGCTGCCCCTGTGGGAAGAGGGTATATGAAGGGATGGCCTGTGATGTTGCTGTACCCTTGTGTGGTGGGACCTGTGATAAACTGCTAAGCTGTGGGTACCACCAGTGCCCTGAACGCTGCCACCGTGGACCATGCATTGAGACATGTAGGCTTGTGCTCACAAAGTCCTGCCGATGCAGGAGTTTGAGGAAAGAGGTAAAAAAAAAAAAAAGTATGATTCTTTTGGCTTTGTTTGGCTATGACATTGACAGAAATACGATGAAGTTATAGATGGTTACACATTCCTGGAGATAGCAGATCCTTGATCCTTGAAAAAATGCATAAAAATGGGAACTTCTCCATTTATTGTTGGTACTTGTTGCTCGGTACAACAGCATTAAGGTTCAGCTTCGTTAAGTTCATTTTATCACTGGCTAATCAATTGGAAAATGTGCATGTATCTCTAGTGCATTTGTTCTGCATCACGGGGTTCCAAGCAAGTAAATTTAAGAAACTGCACAACTCAAACATGTCAATATAGTGCTAGGAAATATTCTTTTGATGTTCTTCATTGGGAAATTACAGCGTTGGAGCATCTAGGAACTTAAACTACATTACTGAATCGAGTGTTTGCTTGTTTAGAATTTGTTACTGATAGCTATGGAGCATCTAGGAAATCCAACTACGCTACTGAACCAAGTGTTTGCTTGTCTATAGTTTGCTACTGATAGTCTGTGATTGCTTTTACTCCAAAATGGGGCTTGTCAACTGAATCTAATATAGGTACCTTGCTATCAAGATCTTACGTGTGAAAGGAAGTGCATGAGAATGCGAGATTGCGGGCGGCATGCTTGCAAGCGGCGGTGCTGTGATGGAGATTGCCCGCCATGCTCAGAGGTGTGCTTTTCTTGCTACTATGCAGATCCCATGATATTTCATCACTTTTATTAATTGTAGTTGATCATAATGAGAATGTAGGTCTGTGACAGGAAGTTGAGGTGCAAGAATCATAAATGCCCGTCACCATGTCACAGGTACTTGATCTTTGCATGCTTAGTATGCTTTCTTCTATTCAAGAGATTGTCTCTTTACCAATCATGAGTCGAGAATTATTAATGTCACATCTCATTACCTGTATTTGCTGAAGAAATTTAATGACGAAAACTAGCAGATGAAAACTATAATGACGATAACATTTCTTTTTTTCCCCTAGCTTTTTGAAAGATAAGGAGAACAATTCTTAAAATATTTAGTTCCAATTAGTAACTTATGTGAAATCCTTATGGAGTTTGTTCAGAAAATATTAAAAAAAAAAGTTTCCTCAGAAGAAGGTTACATGTATGCATAGGGGTTACTTGTGCAAAAACAAATTGCTGTTTGAATTTTTTGGCATTATGTTGTGAAAAGGAGAGCAGAAGTTAGTTTGTTAGACCAAGCTGTCTTGGTTTAGCATTTGCTTGTGTAGCTAAGTATGATGTTGGATGTCAATCATTAGAATTAGTCTCTTCTTTCAGAGGTGCCTGTGCTCCTTGCCCGGTGATGGTGACAATTTCATGTGCATGTGGTGAGACAAAGTTTGAGGTAAGAGCCTCAAGTTCTGCAAAGAGAGAGGTTATAAGAATAATAGAAGCTGTCAGCTAGCCTCAAAATTCAGTCTCTGAATATTGACTAAGATGCTTGAATCAATTGTTCTTTTTATTAATATCCACACTCCATTTGGACATAAATTTGCTTAAACTCTAGAGCAACATTCTTCTCTGTCAACTTGATTCACTCCAGATACACAGTTGAAACATAGTTCCCAGTGTATTAATATTGTGGTTACATGAATTTAAATGCACGATACAGAACAGAAGAGGAAGAATGCTTGCTTCTACTCTTTACAAAGCTCACTGTTACGTACTACATTTTCTTGATGTGGAAGGACCATAATCATCATGTCCTTCAGCATAAATTCACTTTTACTCATTTGCTGGTCGATTTCATTTTGAAGCAACTGAGAATGAGGATTGTTTCAATTCCTTGACTAGAGACCATGTCAAATAGGCTAAATCTTTCTTAGTAGGTTCAGAGTGAAATCTGCTAGTGCATTCATTTTGCATACTCGTAAAATATGTAACTGTTCATATCATTAATGCAAATACCGATTATTGGAAAAAATATTGAGGCTATCATATGATTACCAAGAAGATAAGCTGAATTTGCTAGTTTTTCAGGTGCCATGTGGGACTGAAATGGACCAGAAACCTCCTAGATGTCGTAAACCATGTAGTATTCCTTCTTTATGTCGCCATGCACCATATTTAAAGGTACTGCTGCTGCTTCTTTACATCTAAGGAAATTTTGAATTCCATAAGTTTGGTTTTTGGCAAATGTTTGATAGAGGACCGCTAGATTCATCATGTTATAATTGAAACATGTTAATTTCTCAAGTAAGAATTATTTATAGTGTTTGTTAAGGCAATACTTCTTCTCTTTATGATACAGCCACACAAGTGTCATTATGGAGCTTGCCCTCAATGTAAGCTACTCTGTGATGAAGAGTACCAATGTGGTCATAAGTGCAAACTGAGGTTTGTGCAAATTCTCTGCCACGGTTATAAGTGATTCTTGCTAACAGCTTATGCATTTTAAATAGTTCTTTATTTTTCAACTTATTTCTCTCCCACTCCTCTTCTGTAGGTGTCATGGCCCAAGGCCCCCTCCTAAACCAGAATTTACTGTTAGACCAAAGAAGAAGAAGTCCAATTGTCCGATTGAAAATACGCCAGGCTCTCCTTGTCCACCTTGTTCCGAGCTTGTAATTAGATCATGTGTGGGTCAACATGAAGGAGCTGAAAGGACGGTGGGTTCCACCTCTCAGATGAACAGCTAAAACTATAATGCCCTTTTTCTACAGATATCTTATTCTCAGTTGGCTTTTGGTAGCTCATATGTCACTCTGGTATCAATTATGTGTTTCATTTATGATTCAGATGGTCTGCTCAGACAAAACTCTGTTTTCCTGTGACAACTTATGTGGAAATCCTTTGTCTTGTGGCAACCATTATTGTACAAAAATATGCCATCCCTTGAAGGGGGGATTATTGGGTGGCGAATCTTGTGAAGAATGTTCTCTTCCTTGTGAAAAGGTTTGGTTGCTTATATCTTTTCTTTTTAGTGTGTGTTATATCATCACTATTGCAAATAACAAAGGTTGCTCGTGTTTTGTCGCATCAGATGGACTTGAAACTTTCATCTCTTGCTGTCTCCATATGACCGGGGAAGCTCGGTCAAGATCAACATTTTTTTTTTGGGTGAAGCAAACAGCATGAGAAGAACATGTTTGGAAAATATTTTGCCGAAACATCTCCATTCTTGAGATAAATGTATCCTTGTTTCAACTATCCTTATGGAGATCCTAATCCCCCTCTGTTTTTGGTTTTCCATTTCTTCTGCATTTATGAGTTAACTGCAGTTGTTATCTGTTTGTGGGGAAAAAATTTTCCATTATCTATAATAGTGGACTATTGATGAAATTATTAATCATCACTCTTTTGTATTATATATTTTTCAGAAGAGGAAGCCTGAATGTCAACATTCATGCCCACGCCCGTGTCATCCTGGTGACTGCCCACCTTGCAAAGTTCTCGTGAAACGATCATGTCATTGTGGTTCGATGGTCCATGTCTTCGAGTGCATATACTATAACACTTTATCTGAGGATGAGCAAATGACTGTCCGTTCCTGTGGTGGGCCCTGCCACAGGTTGACTTTCACTCAAAGAAATTTTGTTAGAAAACAATGCAACTAGAACTTTACTATGAATTCTTTTGACAGGCCATTTTTTGGAGCAGTACTCTAAAAATTGCATTTTCAATTTGGAAGGGAGGTTTTGTTTTTACCTAACTTTATTTGAGATATTTGGTTTCTGGTACTATGAAGGAAATTGCCTTACTGCACACATCTCTGCCCTGAGACTTGTCACCCTGGTCAATGCCCTGAGCCCAAAAAGTGTTCCAAGAAGGTATTTATAAATATGACATGTAACATGGTTTTACTTTTCACCTACATGGTGCCTAAGTTGCTTTCTCTTGCTGTTGGTATCCTGCAAGGTAACTGTTCGCTGCTCATGTAACACATTAAAGAAAGAGTGGATATGTCAAGAAGTTCAAGCGGCATATTGGGCTTCTAGTACCGATCCTAAAGTTGTATCCAAGAGTCACTTTGGGCACGGACTTCTTCCTTGCAGTTCTGAATGTAGAAGTAAAAGAAAAGTTGTTGAGTCAGAGTTACATCCTCGTAAATCTGTTAATGTTGCAGAGGTAACCCATTTTCTTCTGCAAATTAGAGCTGGAGAAAATTTTCCTCTGGGCACACTTTTTTTCTGAATGTCCAGTTACATTAACATGTCTATTTTCCAGGAAAAGGAACTTGATACTGGCAAAACTGCATCAAAGCGTAGAAGGCGGCGTGAGAAGGTGCAAGAAGATCCGGGTTCTACAAAACTCCAGGTAAAGATTTTGTTTAGACTGCATGGGGACCCTTGGACAGTGGACATACTGAGACACATGCGTAGTGCTCCTCCATCCACTTTACATTCAATATCTGTGTTGCAGTGTCCGACTTTGCGATCAAAACCAAGGTTTTCAAGTTATTTAATTGATCGTCTATACCTCTGATTAGCAAACTTCTTCTTCTTCTTCTTCTTCTTTTTTTAAACTTTTTTTCTGGCAGAAAATGATTACCACCCTCAAGTGGCTTCTTTTGTGCGTATTCCTGGCCGTGGCTTTGGGTGCGGGGGCATACTACGGCTATAAGGGTCTGTTGAGGCTTTCCGATTGGATGAATGAAGTTGACAGGCAGAGATTGAGAAGACCTCCGCGATTCTAAATCTCTCTGCTGGATTATTGAGGTTTTGGCAGGTCCATTGCAGAGAACTCCAAAATTACTCATGAGAGAGCTCACAGAAGTGAAGAATATGAGTGAAGCCTTAGCGGCTGTCTGTGAAGTGTTCGAGGGGATTGGATTTTCTTGGTCCGAGGTCATTGATAATAGTGTTGTCTGCTTTTGCATTAGGATCAGAGAGCTGATATAATAATTCTGATCTCGCTTTGATGAGTGGTTTTTTTGAGGACCCTTCATTCCCTTTGTCGGATCCATCTTCTAGATGATGGTTTCAGACTCTTGAGCTGTTTCACAGTGTCATGTACGAGGTTCCTAGACATGGTAAGGCTAAACAGAAATTCTCAATCGACCCAGGAATGCCAGAACCTTGGGATCTCGGATGGAAGAGTCGAACAAGAGAACTTCGATTTCTTCTGGCGAATTTTACCAAAAGGGTTTATTGATTGGGTGAGAATGAATGCGGAGTGAGTGGGCCAAGTTGATGAACTATGAACGTGGATTGGCCCAAGCTAGAAGATACCCGAGAAATCATTACTATTCAGAGTATTATCGTAATCATTTTCTTTACGCAGGGGTTTGTTCTTCTCGACTACTCGAACACCCTTTTTAAAAGAGGAAAAAAAAACAAAACTATGAATTTAGATAGATCAATGTGCAAGCACATGTATGAGTGAGCTATCAAGGATTATGAGGAAAAACCGAATATATAACCTTGTGAATTATCAGGGAAGTGAACCTATACCCTGATCACTTGAACTAATTTTAAAGGGTTTATTATCATAGTCATCGATTACCAAAAAGACTAACATTCACTAATGTTGTCTGCTTTAGTGGGCAAACCTTTTAGGGGCAGCTTCTTAAATCAAAGAGCACACTCACAGTGGCCACTTTCTGCAGCACACCAAAACAGACACATCAGTCAGTGCACCTAAAGGAAATGCTAGTAACTATTCTTTTTGCGTTTTTTTCTCTGGGTGAAGGAAAGTGATATTTTGTCAAAGTCAAGAAAAGGTGATCAATGGAGGGGAAAGGAGAATAAGGTTCTCCCACTAACTCCATGAACATAAATTCCTATTGAGACACCAAAAATTCAAAGAAGTTCCACTGAGGGTAAGGAATGCACCCCACCCAATTGACAATTCCTTCTCATAGTCCAAACTCCACAATTCTTTTTCTTCTTCTTTTTCTTTTTCCTCTGAAGTTTCTTTTCCCACTTGCTTTACATGGAAAAAGAAGAAGCCTTTTTTCTTTTTCTCTCCCACAGTTGATAGATCATTTCTTTCCTCCCCCTTCATGCCCCACTCAAGCACATGACAGGCAGGCAAGAAAGAAAGATTAGTCTTACTAGTAACTAATATGATATAGTTGAAATGATCCCAAAAAAAAGTTACGATAATTATTCATATCATTTAACTTATTTCATTTTATTACGGAGAAACACGTTAACTACTGTATTTTTACACGGTAAAGAGAACAGGGAATCTACTAAGCCCTAGCTCTTGATGATTTGCTGCGGTGCAAAATTTTAGAAGGTCGTGAACGAGTTTGTCTCAGCAAGATTAAAGCATGGAATGGAGACTGAGTGCTATAAAACCGATCACGTACGCTAGACAGAAGAAGGTGGCCGATAAGAAGTGAAAATTATGAAGGTAGTAGGTACCTTTTTCCCGAAGAGAATGAGACGAGCTAATCTAAGAAATATGCATAGGCATGCTTTCTTAACAAGTGAATCTAGCTCAGACCAACATCTGAAGTGATCCAAAAGTAACAAGATCCTCCTCCAACCCACAAAAGAAAAAGGTTGAGAAAAGGGGCATTGGTGGGTTCCCATAAAACCTATCATCTACACATAAGCGCACACATTCAAACCTCTAAAAAAAACTATTCTTTTGTTTAAGGCCAAGAAAACATTTTTTTTTAAAAGGAGAAATTAACAGGTGAATTGAGTATTTAATAAGTTGATAAAATCGCATTATTGTTTTTCTTTATGAATTATGACTGTCTTTTAATGAAATTGATATATCGAATGTATGGGTGATACGAGAAGCTCGAATTCCAGAGGATTTTCAAGCGATTTGGAGGATTAATGGGTTTATATATATATATTTTTGGGCAAGTGGAGGGTGGCCTAATCAGGTGTTCTATTGTTGCCACTTCTTTGATATCCGAGATTAGGTTACCCCATCTATCTCTCTCTCTCTCTCTCGGCTAAGCAATTATAATTGAGGTCATGCCAACGCCCACGGGAACTGCCCTCATAATTCAGGGCCCCCATGTCATGGGCTATCTTATCTTTTTATATATATATATATAAATCGTTGGTATCCAGTTAGATTTTGTTCAGCTGACTAATCCAGATTGCTCCGGGTCGACTCATTTAAGGGGTTAAGAGCTCCCCGCCGCAGGTGAGACTCGAACTCGAATCTTCCCATTGGAATGATGAATGTCAAATCACTCTACCACGCCCACGGTGAGTTATAAGCTATCTTATCTTGTATGCATAAGAGTAGCACGAGTATCATCATGGCTTGGAATTGTCAAGGAGTCGGAGGGATCTCGACAATTCGACCTTTGCAAACTCTCATCGGACAACACAAACCCAGTGTTATTTTCTCGTCGGAAACTAAAGCCAACTTTGCAATGCGGTCAACAGATTGCTAGAATATGTGGCATGCAACTTCTTGTTATAGTTGAGTCTGAAAAACAAGGCGGGAGGCCTCTGCCTTTCGTGGAAGTACTCAGAACTTGATGTGAAAGCTATTTTCACATGTGGACATATGATTCACGTTGCTGTCAATCATATGTTTTTTCCTATGTAAATGGCTACTTTCTTGCATTTATTGTCCTCCCCATCTAAGAGATAAAGAGGGATTTTTGGTATCTCCTCGCTAGTATGTATGAGGAAATTACTGATCCTCGGTCGATCGTAGGAGATTTGAATGAAGTAATGCTCTCATATGAGAAATTGGGGTAGAAAATTTGGATCTTCCAGCCCAAATTATCTGGATAATGTATTGCTAGATACAAATTTCATATGAAATTAAGCCTACGCTTGGAGAAACGAGAGATTTGGAATACACCGCATTAGACAAAGACTGCACTGAGCTATAGCAAATAGAAATTGGAGGGAATATTTCCTCAAAGTCCTTGCCATTCACTTATCTGTAGATAATTCAGATCACAATCCACTCTTACGAAAGCTGTGGCAATCAAACATTTCTAGGCCAACACCCTTTCGCTTGATTAAGATAAGGGGATGCTAATACAATTTTTTTTTTCCATTTATCCGCACCATTATGAAGCACAATTCTAATCAAATAATAGTTATTGAAAATCAAATAACCAATGGATCACTTATACACTAGGAATTGGGCTTTATCTCACAGATAACTTTGAAATTTTATTTTCTAGCTCAAGCTCAAATCCCAATTATCCATCCGATCTAGATGATCTAGTCTTACCCGTTATCACTAATTGTGAAAGCATTGATCTAATAAAGATTCCAACCACTGATGAAATAAGAAAAAGTGGTTTTCTCTATGGATTCATCAAAGTCTCGGGACCGACCAAATGGTATGCCAACTTTATTATACAAAATATTACTGGCACATTATTGGCTCTGACTTGGTTTCTGCAGTGCAAAACTTCTTCAGAACAAGTTTTCTTTTGAAAGAATGGAATAACACTTCTATTATTAGGGGTGCAAACCAATTTGGTGACTCTGGGTCTTTAAGCCTTACAAGAACTTGCTAAAGGTGATTTCAAAATTAATTGCAAACAAAATCAAACATTTTCTAAATAGAATCAAACCAAATAGCCTTCGAAGAAGGAAAATGGATAAATGAAAATATTGTATTAGCTCAAGATGTGATTCTTCACACTTTGAATAAAAACACGTTCAAAAAGAGGGTGGATGGGAGTAAATATTGATTTTTCAAAAGTATTTGATGGAATGGAATGATCCTTTATGGAAACAATTCTTTCTTATTAGATTAGGCTTCCATAAGCTTTTTATTAGATGAGTGATGCAATGTATCACCGCACTATCTTTTTCAATTCTTATGAGTGGATCAATCGGTTTTTCTCAGAGCCTCACGTGGGCTTAGACAAGATTATCCATTATCACCATGGCCATTTGTAATTTGCATGGAGATTCTATCTAGGATGTTGTATAAAGCTAAAATTAGTGGCCTCATTAGGGGAATAAAAATCTCGAAGTATTCAATCATCCATTGTTTGCAGGTGATTTAATGATCGACATTAGAGCAAACTATCATGATGCAAGAAACCGTATGACTATTCTTGACACTTTCAGTGAATGGAGTGGTCAAGAAATAAACTTTCAAAGGCACGGTCTCTTCTTCTCTGAGAAGGTTGGAGGAACAAACAAAGCGCAATTAGAAGACATTTTTAGCATGAAAAAGTTAAATCAGGACAGTATGTACTTAGGCAACCCATTATTTATCAAGAAGGGAAAAGACAGAATCATTCACATTTCTAATAAATAAGGTTAAAACCAAACTCACTAGATGGAAATCTAAAACACTTACTTGGATGGGTAGAATCACCTTGGTCAAGTTTGTTCTGAGCACTACACCAATTTTTACAATGAGTGCATTCTAATTACCTATAAACTTATTAGAGATTTTTGGTGGGGTTAGATTTGAAGCACAAGGAAATTACTACTCCTCTCTTAGTTGGGATTCAATCTGCCAACCGAAGATTTGTGGGGGGACTTGACTTTGCAAAAACAACAGATATGGATGGAGCAATGCTTTCAAAAACAGCTTGGTTACTGACAGTTAATCCAATAACTCAACTGTTGGATTGCTTATAAAGAAATATGGTTAACTTGTTTACTTTCTAATAACGGAAAGTATTCTAACCATTCAAGCATGTGGAAGAATCTTAATATGTGTAGAGAAACCATGATGCTGAATTCCTGTAAAACTATTGGAAATGGTGAAAATACAAAGGTTTGGACAAAGTCATGGTTGCCAAGACTTGATGAAAGAAAGCTCATCCCGAAAAGTAGTGTGACTCTTAGAAATGAAGACCTTACGGTGTGCGACTTATTAGAAAATAATAAGTGGAATATAGATAAAATTAAAGATTTATCTGATAGTAATACAATGACCAATATCCTTAAAATCCACTTACCTGGTCAAGTTGGAAGAGATGAATTCATATGGACGAAGTCTAAGTCTGGTGCTCATACTGCAAAATTTGTTTGCCAAGTGATGTGGACTCTAAGTTTCATAAAGGAAATGAATTCTTTTGGAACAAACTCTGAAGTAGTAAACTCCATGATCGATTAAAACTCCAATTGTGGAGAATGGCCACTGACAGCCTGCCTTGGGCCCCTGTCGACGGCCGCTTTTGTCCCCTGTGTGATGCTGGCACTGATAATTCTTACCACCTGTTTGGTCAATGTGCCTATTCTAGGATAGCTTGTGGGGAGTCCTGACTGGAAATTAGTTAAATGTCTCCTCCATATTGGAATGGAAATCCCTTTTCCCTAATTGAATTCTTATTGTGGCCTCCATCTTTTCCTTCTAATGTGTTTGATATCAGAAAATTCGTTCTATTTGGCTCTGATCTTTTTCACTATGTGTGGAAGGAAAGAACTAATGCTCTTTATGTAGTAGGAAGGAACTAAGAAAGATTTTGTAAGGTCGGTTAATTATAAAGTACATGTTGAGTATCAAACATCCTTTGACTTAAATAAGGTCGATGATGCTGAACTAGGCACCATGAAGACATATATGCCCACAAAAACCCAAGCATAACCTCCTTTTGATGTGGATTCTAATGAAGAAAATGACGCCTGCCCAACTTACATTTTTTATTGGTGCAGCATGGTCCCAGTCCTTTTCTAGCCTTGCAGGTGCAACAATGGAGATGGGGAGAGATCAAAGCTATTTGGTACAAGACGTGTAAGGCTCTCTCCTCAGGAAACGCAGAGGGTTTCGCTCTCCTCACTGGGGGGTGGGGGGGCCAAAATAGCGAAGGAAAAGGGATGGATTTTTGAAACGGTGAGAGTGTAAATGGATTAGTAAGGAGCTTAACACCTTGCCCCATAACTTGTGCAGATTATTAGTGAATGGGCAGGGGAAGCACGACTTGTACCCTATCTAGAGCATGATTTGTCATACCATTCTGTTGATTTGGAAAAAAAAAAAAACTATCTACCCTATCTAGAGCAAAATTAATTAGCCAGTAACATATAGTCACATATGATATAATCAAGTATCTTTTTTCAATCTAGGATTTTAATTAGGGTTTGATGTTGAATGTGTTCTTGGTATGGGTAATTAACAATCACAAGACCCTACTCACTATTCGGTGTACCTTTTGTCTTTGTCAATGCTCGTGTTTACATACCATGGATCCAAATAATTAGTTGCTGTCGAAATATTCGTGCTGGTCCCGAAGTGGACCGACCTTTCTTGCCTTTTAATTTGGACCGTCAGTAGTTCCATCCATGTACACCAATTCTTGCGCCCACTTACACTTAAAAAAAAAAAAGCATTATGTTCCCACCTCGTAGGAGATGCCGTTCACACTGCGCCATCGTTGATAAGATTCAGCTCTCTCTCTCTCTCTCTCTCTACAACTTTCCAGCATTCCCTCTTGCCTAAGGCATTGGCATCGAACGGAAGCCTTATAAACTGTACTCGATCTTCAGTTTCGCGTCTGCAATCGATCGATCACGGACTAACATATGGTGGGAGCTGACTGCTCCTTGGGTGGATCCTTAATTTTAGCCCACGACAAAGGGGATCGATTCACAGGAATGAATTATACAGTACGAAGCTCTCCGTGACGACCGCAGATCAATCAAAGCACCGGCATCTTTGTCGGGGATTCCTCCGGCTGTGCCCTTGATGCCCGAGCCCCTGTCTAGGGCTTTCACTGTCAGTTGCTCATATATTAAAACACACATCGACTTACCAAATGAATTAATATATGAAAACTATCAGTCAGTCTCTCTAGTTAGTTTTGTTTCTAGGTCACTTGCTCGGTATTCCTCATCGAACGAGAACAATGTCCACTGCGATATCGACTTGTCTGAGTGATGATGTCGACATGCATGGTTCGCTACGAGGCACTGCCTTCCGAGATGGCTTGAGCTGTTTAGTTTAGTGACTAAACTTAAGAGGCCCGACTTGGAATTTGCTATCTAAAACGTTGTTCCAAAAATAAGGTTCGATGGTGTTTTACTATTAATATAAAATAAATAAATTTCAAATTTGCACTTAAATTAAAAGGGGTCTAGTGAGGTAGTAGATTATCAAATAATTTATCTGCAGGAGCGGAGAGAATGCCCCAAATTATATACATCATCAACTTTTTTTTTTCCAAATGCACACAACTTATCTAAATTCACATAAAACTGGTTCATCATAAGATAAAAAAAATCTTTTAAGCACTATTTATAAAAAAAATATCAAATTATTTTAACTAATATCACACAATATATAAGTGGGTACTTTCACTTTTATAATAAGAAAGGGAGCATAATTATTATATATAGGATTTTCGAGGAGAAAGTATGTTTGACCAGATGGAACACATAATTTCATACGCATTTAGGGAGACGTCCCGTTGTGGGGGTGGGGTTGGAAGTCAAACGCCATCAAATCTGCTTCCATATTTTATTATTCACAGAAAAAGCCTATTCGTCATCAATGGTGGCGGAGAAAAAGCCCACTCAGGGTAATGTCGGAACGCATATTCCAAAAAAATAAAAGTATGGTCATAAATAAATTAATAATATTAAATATATTATTTTTTATTTAAATTAAGAGATATTAAATTTAATTTTAAATAGTAAAAAGTCTTAGTAAAGGGGCATGATATAGGATGGTCCCCACCTAGGGCAAAATCATGCAACTTGCAGCCGTTATTTGTATAAATTCTCTCTCTCTCTCTAATCTTCCACAGATTTGTTGGTCCAAAATTTTGACGACCGTAAAAAAATAATATATATATATATATATATATATTGAAAAACCTTCAAATTATTCATCTCATTCCTCGACCCAAACCGAGTACCGTGACAGGCTGATGTGATCGCCTAAAGATCGCTATATTCTTTCATTTAGTAATCTCGATGATCATCCATATAGGGTAGAATTCATTTTTTTGATGGTAAATAAGACTAAGCATGGAACATTTTTAAGGAAACAAAATGATTTGTGTCTTAGGGTTCTTTGTACTCATCGTGCACCATCTACGGGTCAAGTATAAGAATGGTATATGAGTAAGAAGATGGTTGTAAAAGTAAATTTAATCACAATTTAATTTTTGATATGCGGCTTATAAAATTTTTGTATTTAAAATATGTGAATACCATTTTCCTTACACTTATTTAATTTTATGACCGACTTTAATTCTTGTTCCGATGCACCGACAAAACACAATGATCTAATACCGTAGTTTTAAAACCGGACCGAATCGAGAATCAATTAAGGCATGTATTTATAGATTCATAGGTCAGATCGGAGGCTTAATAAGTCAAACCGCATATTTAATAAATAATATTATTAATATAATATTATTAATAAATTAACATAACATCATAATGATTTATAATAAAATTTTATAAGATAATCATTATATTAATCCTAAATTTAATATAAAATATAAATATAAGTATAGTAAAATAAAATAAGTATATTATAATAGGTTTTTATTTTTTTAAAATTTTAAATCGGTCGATTTTTTAATCGGTTCAATTGGATTCTTCAATCTAACTGAAACTGACCGGTTCAATCATAGCTAATGACATTTAAAGTGTAATTGGGTTAATTCTAAAAATCAAATCGGGTGAGTGGCAGTTTCCGGTCGAACCGGCCAACCCGGTCTGACTTTTAAAACTCTCTCTAATACTTCTGCTATAATTCAATTAAAATTTAGACAGTGGAAAAAAAACTTAAATACTTTTCATAAATAAGGGTAAAATTCGTAATTCCTTAATTTCTTGCTGTTTGTCACCGTAAATGCTGCAACATTAAAACTTTATATATATATATTTATTTATTTATTTTAAAGCAATTTACGCACCCCCCGGCGAGATTCTCCTCCCTCACCTCACATCCCCGTCAAAGGAGTCCTTTTCCTCGCTCTTATTTCCTCCCCCCCATCTTCTTTTGCCCTCTCTAACAATGAATAGGCCTCTTGATCTATTACATGCTTGCAAGGGACAAAGAGGCTGTGGTGGCGAGGGGCGTCGGATCGTCCCTTCGGCCTTTGAGAGGGTAATCTTACTCTTTTACTCTGTAAGTCCGAAAGCGACAGCTTCTCTTTTGGTCATTATTTCTGAGACTCCGTCTTCCATTAGTATTAGCTCCATTCACTTCCGTCTTCTTTTTAGTTTTTTTTTTATTTATATAAAAAAGTGATTATTTTCATTTTTTAATAGCCCTTTTTTAGGTTGGGAATCATCGAGAGACCCGTCAACGTAAGTTGGTTGAGATGGTTCGATATCTTTTTTCCTCAATCGAGATATATCGAGCTCGAGTCTTTTGAATTAAAATAATTTATATTGAGAGAACTCTATACTCTAAGTAGGTCGAATTGCTCGATCTAGACTAGATAGGATTAAATAATTTCTAGATACCAATTAGTTTATTAAAAAAAAGATGGGAAAGAAAGAGGTTCAATATAGAAGCATAAACTAAGGTGCTTGCATAATTAAAATTGTGGTCTTAATGGACATAATAATAATAATAATAATAATAATAATAATAATAATAAAAGCTGGAGAGTGGAAAGGAAAGGAACAATTGAGTTATATACTTAAATTGTCGATCATATAATTATTTAAATTGCATGCTGATTAATTTCTAAGATCTCAACCACAAACATGCTAAAAAGAGGAAAGTAACTAACATGTCCAAAAGTTGGAATTAAGCTTTGTCCCCCCCGCGATATATCTCAAAGTGCTTGATCTTGTTTCAACGGTTAGCCTGAACCCAGCACAAAGCGTACCCCTTTTATTCATATTACCTTATATTCCAAAATTTAATATATACTAATTAAATTAAGTTTAAATAAAAAATAAAAATTACTATACATTATTATTTCTCCATTCACAATAATTAAATTTAAAATTTTACCCAAAAAAATGCGAAAAATACTCGATCATCCCGGATCATCAGCGGTCAAGATTAATCCAGAAGAATTTTAGACAATACATTCATGTTGGGGGTATAAGACTGGACGTTTCCTACCTGCCTGAGCACACAGAGCAAAAGCACAGCCTTTGGAATTTATGGGAAGGAAAAGGCAACTGAAAAGCTTGCCAAAAGCGCCCATCAAATCACGGCCTTTTTCTCCTCCCTCTCAGCAGGTTCAATTGGTTGTCCCGTCCTGTCCCGTCCTCGCTCCATTCCATATGACGACAGGGCTTGGTGGGATGAGAGAATATCTAAATCGGGTCGGGTCCTCATTCGTTAACCGAACCGTGAGATCCGGCCTTTTTAAAAACCGGATCGACACCCATCGAGTCGCACGGGCGGCGACATACGGTGTCGTTTCGTTCTTGAGCATGTAGATTCCACTGCACCACGTTTTCCACGTCTCGGCCTCGAGCCGTACGTCAAGGGTCAGGGCAGGGGCCAGAAGGAGCATGCTTCATTTAGTTTTAATTTAATTTTAACTAATTCATATGTGGTTGAGCTCGTCCCATTTAACAATGAAACGTTCTAGATGTTTTTTTATTTATATTACGTAATATTATCGAATCAGTCGAATCATATTTTGAGATTAGTCTGCGATCGACTTGAGATCTCGGAGAAAATTTCTGTCGATCCTCTTAACTTGAGATTCAATCCTTAGATCACCCATTTGAGGATTTAGTGAGGAAGTTACTAGTTCAAAACCAAATTAGTAGTATGTATATATATATATATTTACTCGAACCGAAACCTTACTTAAAAAAGAATGTGACGATATTGAATTATCTTGTTCAACTTATATTAATTCTTATCATCCTTCAACATACTTCCTTTTTCTACAAGTTTCAAATGCATGAAAATTTTTTATAATAATAATAATCTCCCTTAATATACCGTAAAATGTACGGCGATTCTTAGAGAAATCATCACCATAATGACTACGGATAAATCTCCTCCAATTATATGCAACAACGGCACGACTGTACTAAATAAAATATATGGAGATATTTGCCGAGTAAACGATGAGCAGTGATGTTGCGTAGATGCTTGCATCGATAACGAGAAGACTCGGTACGCCTTTATTCGCATCAATGGTCGTGGCTTCTAAGAATTATGATGAAGAATGATGAACGAAGAATGATACAGATGTGTGTGGTAGCGGTGGGTGGGGGGTGTGGTGGTGGCGCCATATTCTATTCTTCGCCATCGTCAATGTGTGTCACTCTCGAGCATTTTTAAAAGGGAAGGCTTTTCCAATGCCGCACGGGCACCTCAGCCCCCCCTCCCCCCCTCACTCGAATCCTCTTCTCACCGTTGTAAGTCATCGTTTTAGACGGGGCCGGCTCGGCTCAGTACGGTCTTCCTCCCGATACCGACATCTTATAGCTTACACATCGTCTCATTACTTATTGAAGTCTGACGGAAACTGTCCCGATGTTTCGAGCTGTTGGACTTTTGTAGGGTTGGGGGAGCTGTCATCCAGCATGTGCATGGAGCTGTTTTACCGTTCTCGATTATAAAGAATATAGGCTCGTAAATGCATTTTTTTTCTATGTAAAATAGTGTTTTTTTGAAAAAAAAAACATTTTAGTGCCGTTGGAGATCGGTGTTGGGTTGGTCTAAACGAAAAAAAAAAAAAAGAGAGAAAAGAAAGGAAAAAGGATTCTCGCTTTGGACGGGTGCCTCGAGACCTTTCTTTCATCATACTTCAAAAGTAAAAATAAAGGAGGACAGACTGTCCCACTTTCTTACATTAGTTAGACCAAAAAGTTATTCCACCACGGTAAGGCAGAGCTGAAAATTCTCCGCTATTGCGTCACGTTTGATAGGAAGGAATCGAAAACGACGGGCCGGAATGAGAAATAATGAGCATTTGTCACTTGTTTGCACTGTAAAAGTTGGTTAGCATTATTCCATTCAATAAATTTTATTCTTAATTTAGCGGAATGAGCATTCCAAAAAACAGAACCAAGGAATAGGCATTCCAATTGTTCCTTTAATAATATTCAATTTTCTCATCAGGATAATTATAAAAACCCATTAATTATCTCATTGTATTATACCCTTTTATTACTTGTGGTGGGAGGTAATGGAGTGGAATGGATTCGATAGGATAAAATGTTATAGTGTAGTAACAGAAAAAAAAAAAAAGAGTGATTTTTATGGTTATATTGATAGGAAGATGGAATGCAGTTGCTGAAGGAGTCAATGGAATGAGCATTCTTGATTATTTTCAGAGGCCGCTGATTTTATTAAAAGTGAGAATGAATTTTATCAAATGGAATCATTCTCACTAAATTTTACGGTATAATTAGGTTAAAATACTATTTATACCTTATTTTATTTTATAATATATGAAATCATGTTCTATTAAATTCATTAATTTATATTCAATTTTGTTACTGTGTATTAAATATTGTATTATTGTGAAAATCTCTTATAGATATAAATAATTATATTTAAATAGCGACATTTTATGAGCAGAAAGGACTTTATTTATTTTTTCTATTATAATCATTGCTCTGACATAAATGAAATATGTATTTATGTTCTCAAATAAGATCATTAGAATGCTAATCATCCCATGCTAAATGACCAATTTCACCTGAGATCAGTCATGTGGCAAGCATCCCCTTATCCCACTAAATATATATGTGTGTGTGTGTGATTAGAGACTAACAACCGCAACCTCGTAAAGTAAATATGAACATTATGGGACTTTATGGTCGTGGAAATTCCAGGTAAGCAGACGGGGGCACTGATTGGTTTCGTGGGCCCCGGCCGGAGTAAGTGGACACAGCATCCCCCATCTCCTCTGTCAACAACGCCAACGGAGATCGATACCATTTTAGAATCTCATTTAATCTGAAATGAAGGAATTGGATGTCCGTTCTAATTAATAAATACTTAATTTTCAATTATTCTCTCTCTCTCTCTCTCTCTCTTTTTATTGATTTTATTTATATTTGTCAACCTAATTTATAACTCTGTGGGGGCAAAAAAAGTAAAACAAAAGACCTCACGACGTGTTCTGGGAGTGATAGTGTATATAGTAAGGCAGAAAGATCTCTTAGAAGATGTGGCAGAATCTTATACTATGCTCTCCACCCACTCTCAAAAGCAGGCAACTGTATCACTGTTTCACACTCTTTCTTTCTTTCTTTCTTTCCACGACATTGCACACTTGTACATGCCTGCCCACTAGACAAAGTGATGGCAATATGCATTTTTGAGGTGAGGTACTTCGTTGTCCGATTAATCTCCAGTGGCTGCCGATCGGATGCGAATGACCGAAAGGAGTTCATGAGACTTTAGTACGAAGGAGTAAGAGCAGTCGCAACCCTAACCCACCCCCGTGAGAGTTGTTCATCTCGTATGTGAAAAGCAAATGACGATCTGGATGGATGCGGGAGACAGGAGTGCGTCATGGTGGCATAAACTTTGGCATGGGTTTATGACAAGTCCGTACATATGTCATCCCCATCGAGCATGACTATGGTAGGTTCCTCTTAGCCTTTTTTTTTATCTGGGTGTGCGTCATCCGACATCAATAAGCTAGTGAATCTTGATTGAATTCTCCTAAAGTTATGATGGCCGAATTTAAAATTTTATTTGAAAGGGGGAAAAAAGAAATTGAAAGCTAAGAGATCAATGTGTCATTGCCACAGCAATCCAATCACTAGAAAGCTTCATCCCCTGCCTCCTTCCGCTTCGATAAATAATTATCGCAGTCCCCATGAGCATATAGACATCTATGCCCGAAAGCCTTTCTCAAAATAGGAAGGAAAAAAAATGAAATTCTTTCTGCAACATAGTATTTTATCCGACCATCGGAGAGGCATCGCATGTAGAATTTTCAATATTTTCCAATTTTTGGATTGATTTTTTTTTTTGTGTGTGTGTGTGGCGGGGTATATATTAATTGTCGGAGGCGGAAAAACAAGTATTTTATTTTAAATTCCGACGACCGGCCGGCGGCGATGCCCACCCCGGTGAGCATCGCTAGGCAATGCCTGACGGCGGAGGCGGCGCACGCTCTGGACGAGGCGGTGGGCGTGGCGCGGCGGCGTGGACACGCGCAGACGACGTCACTTCACGCCGTGTCGGCGCTCCTCTCCCTCCCGTCCTCGGCGCTACGGGAGGCGAGTGCCCGAGCCCGAGGTGGCGGGCCCCCTTACCCCACGAGACTCCAGTTCAAGGCGCTGGAGCTCTGCCTCAGCGTGTCCCTCGACCGGGTCCCTTCGGGGCAGCTCAACGAAGACCCGCCGGTGTCGAACTCTCTCATGGCTGCGATAAAGAGGTCCCAGGCCAATCAGAGGCGGCAGCCCGAGAACTTCCACTTATATCACCAGCTATCGAGTCAGTCCTCCATTAATAATATCGTCAAGGTGGAGCTCCGGCAGCTGATCATCTCCATCCTCGATGACCCGGTTGTGAGCCGGGTCTTCGGCGAAGCTGGTTTCCGGAGTTCTGAGATTAAGCTGGCCATCCTCCGGCCCTTTCCTCACCTCCTCCGTTACACCGCACCGCCGCGGGGGCCGCCGCTGTTTCTATGCAGCCTGGATGCTGACCCTGATCCCGGCTCCGGCCGGATCAGGTTCCCGTTCTCCGTCCTACCGGGGTTCTTCCACGGTGGTAGGGACGCGAACTGCCGCCGAATAGGAGAGGTCCTCCTCGGGAGGAGTGGCGGCAGGAGCAATCCCCTGCTCGTCGGTGCGGGCTCCCACGGGGCTCTCAGAGAATTCCTGCAAACCCTTGGGAAGAACAGTAAGGCCCAATATGACACCATCTTAGCTCAGGAGCTCTCCGGGTTCACCGTAGTGGACATAGAGAACAACATCTCTGAAGTCTCCGTCAAGGAGAGGCTTGACAAGGCGGTCGATTTGTTGACTTCCCAGCTCCCAGGAGAAGTTTTGGTGGTTAGCTTTGGGGACCTGAAGGCATTCCTCGACATTGAAACCGCCAACTCAGATAGCGATCCAGTGAGCTGCACGGTGGCTCGGCTTACGAGTCTGCTCAAGGCTCAACGGGGGAAGGTGAGACTGATTGGTTCTGCCATGAGCAACGACTTGTACTCGAAATTCGTGGGCAAGTTTCCGGAGGTGGAGAAAGAGTGGGAGATGCAGCTTCTGCCTATCACCACCCTCCGACCTTCCATGGCGGAATCAAGCCATCGTTCCAGGTAAATCATGCAATGGTCTGCTGATATAACGATTCTATGTAGCGCCTGTCCTTTTGAAGCTTTACTTGTTCATAGATATATAAAAACATTAAGAGCAGCATCAATAAATATGTAATAGCTTTAATTGCAGAGTGATCAAATATCAATAAATGAAGAAAAATCTGTAGAATTGTAGAAATTTCTTCAGCTTTCTGTCGATGCAGAACGAATGAATGCTGGAAAATTAGGAGAAACTTATTCCGATTCTTCAAAATCAAATGGGAAACAAGTCGATCTTAAGGATTGATTATTTATTTTTGTGATCTCCAATAAAATGGGTTTTTAAAGTAACTTCTTCAATAGGTACTTATTGAGTTGGAATATCTGATTGATATGGTTGGCTTTCTTCACCTATGCCAGTTTCACCCGAACCAGGAAATTCAGAAAATGGGAAGACTATAAATCAAACCTGAAACTGTCACCAAAACTGATAAAATTGATACTTGACTGCCATGATATACTTCTCTGCGATCTTTTTAAGGAAATGGTTTGTATTTTCTTGATAGAATTTGAGTAAATCCATTGTAATGGAGGGCCATCCATTCATCCATTCAGTCATTAGCGTCTAATACGTTGTCACAATCTTGTTCTTTATGGAATATGGAGTGGAGGCAATTCTTGGATCGTAGATGATAGCTACTTGTACATGCTAGATGTATCCAATCTTTTTAGTTGCGTAAAATTTTCTTCTTGTTGTTTGGATCTCACGGTTACTTGATTCTGATATGACTACAGCTTGATGGAATCGTTTGTTCCCTTTGGGGGATTCTTCTCTTCTTCCACGGACTATAGCAGTCGAGTTCTGAGCAATAGCCCGTACCAATATCTATCCCAGGGTAATATAGGTGAAAGAGAAACAGTTCCTGACCCAAAGACAGGGTTTACCACTTCTGTAGCAGACCAGTGCCAATATAGCTTGCCCTCATGGTTGCAGATGACCGAGCAATCCTCAAATGTAAAGGTGAAAATAAGTTGCAAAACTTAGTGCACATGTCCCTTTTCTTCCCTTTTCTTCATCTTCTTTGCAGTATCAAAAACTGTTTTATGTTATTTTGGCTGGGGACTATGAAAAAACTTGATCAAGTTTACATATCAAACAACGAAAAAAAAATACAAATTTCACATTTTGGCTGCTTATCTGTTCCATTCAGGCGAGAGATGATAGAGTTGCCATGAGTACAACAGTCACGGGCTTTCCAAATGTGTGGGCAGATAAATTTCAGCATGCTCATCGGAATCCACCAGTTCCTGCATCAAATATTTATCGCGTGGATTCTCAGGTTAAAACTGTCACGGGCTTCCTTCCTGCCGAGAGAAGCGAGACAGTTGATGACTGGAGCATTAATGGGGCAGGATGCAAGAGTGCAAGCTCATCTTTGTCCACAGACACGCAGAAGATGTCTTGCATACAATTTTCTCTCTGTCTTCCCAAGGTTGCTCCAGCTCCAGACCCATCTAGAAAGGAGAGTTTCTTGACAAAATTATTGCAGAAGCCATTGAAACCCGAAGATATGGACTCCTGCTTGCTTGGAAGTGGGTCCAATTTAAGCATAGAAGATGGCTGCACAGCTTCTCCAGCCTCCGTGAACTCCATGACCACTAATTCATGCCCAAGAACAAACTCTGAACCTGAAATTCAGAAATTGAAGAATCCTCCAATTCAATCGCATGGCTCAACTCCTGACATTTCTGAACGATTCTTTAATGATGATTACAAGGATATTTACAAAGCTCTCATTGAAAAGGTTGGAAGGCAGCAAGAGGCTGTGAGTCTAATAAGCCAAACAATCACCCGCTTTAAGGCCAGAAGTTTCGAGACTCGTCACCAAATAAGTACCAGAGGGGATGTCTGGCTTACTTTCCTTGGTCCAGACAGAATGGGGAAATTGAAAGTTGCTGTTTCCCTCTGTGAGATCCTATATGGGAGTCGTGATCACCTCATACATGTAGATCTGAGTTCCCAGTCTGACTATCTGAACCATAGAGGGAAGACTCCTGTGGACATAATTGCTGGGGAACTGAGCACAAAACCTAAGTGTGTTGTGTTCCTTGAGAATGTGGACGGGGCTGATGAGCAGGTCCAGAGCAGTCTCTTGCAGGCTATTTTGACTGGAAAATTCTCGGATTCCTGTGGCAGAGAAATTGGAGTACATCATGCTATCTTTGTGGCGACCTTGACTTTCATGAAGCCCAGCGAGATTCTACGCTCTCATGAGTGGGATGGAACCGCTAGTAGGTTCACTGAGGAAAGGGTTCTCAGGGCTAAAGGATGGCCAATGAAAATATTAGTCAATCAATCCAACAATGTTTCAAGTCCCTCGAGCCCGACACATGTGAACAAGAGGAAGCTTATGGGTTCAGATGGGGAGGACATGTCATGTGAGACCTTGGAGGTGGTTAATAAACGTCTTTATGGAATATCGAGCAGAAATCTCGATCTGAACCTCCCAGCAGAGAATGCTGAACTTGAGGACTCTGATGATGGTAGTAGCATCGAGTATGACGTGATCTCTGATAACTCAAAAGCATGGCTGCTAGATTTCATTGACCGGACCGATGCTACTGTGATATTTAAGCCCTATGATTTTGACTCGCTTGCAGAGAAGATATCAAAGATGATCAGAGAGTGTTTCCATCAAACCGTTGGCTTAAAATGCATGATAGAGATAGAATCGAAAGTGATGGACCAGTGGCTTTCAGCTGTTTACAGATCTGACGGCAACGATAACAAGTTCGAGGACTGGGTGGCCCGAGATTTGGGCCGGGAATTCACCCAAATCCAGCAGTGGTTCAAGATCACCGACCATTCAACGGTAAGATTTCTCGCCTGTGAAGATGTCCCGATCGTAGAACAAGAGCCAGGGAATTGCCTTCCCTGCAAGATATCTGTAAACTAATTGTAGTGATAGTGATATATATATACATCGATCTCTTGAATCTTCCTAGTAACAAGTATATGGAATATAGGAAGCTTGTACGGGGATGTGAATCCTTGGGTCTGTCGATTGGATCCGTTTTACTTTAGGTTTGTGGTTGTGTGTGTATAGTCTGCAGCTAGTACTTGTGTATCTTCGGATTTACTCGAAAGAATCGGGTGTTGGGTTCTATCATTCATGACTTCTGCTCCTTCCACTCAACATTAAATATACTTTTACAGCAAAGCAATGCGAAGATTGTTTTAGCTCAAAAAGGAATCCCCATTAAGTAACTGCAATCCTAGCACCATGAGTTTCCATTATCTGCAACATAAGCCGTCACTCTTGTACCGTGAACAATTTGTACATGTGCAACAGCAGCGGGAGCAATGTCGGGTCTGTTTCGAAATGGTTCCTTCGGATCGACACTTCATGGGCCATGAGGCCCAAAAATGTGTAAAGTAAATGTCGATTGATGGCCCGACACTTAACATCAGCAACGTCCAGGCAGAACCGAGGAGGGCCCGAAAATATATTAAGGAGTCCGTACCATAACTGATGGGTCACATGGGCCCATCTCAAAGGCTGAAAGGCCCAATGCCCACGCTGGGGTAAAATGGGTTAGTTGGGCTTGGGCCTGGAAGTGGAGCTGTGGTCCCACCCGCCCTAATGACCGGCTACCCCCCAGGGCGGTGAGATATCATGAGCGGGAGGCGGGCCCCAACCACCAGACAGAAGCTGCATTTGCATTTGAGTCTCATCTTCATTTTCATTTCATTTCCAGTAAAGGGAACACGGGGAAAGGCAAGCGAGACAAGATTGTCCATACCAACATGTCTTGTTAAATGGTCCGAGGCATTTCTTTTTCATATCCATTTTCAATTTTATAAGTGGAAATTTGTAAATTCTTTTTTTAAAATTTATATTTTTAGATAAAACGTCGAGAAAGGATGATCGATTGACGGAACTGACTGACATCCACCAATGAGGAAAAGTCGTCAGCTTTCACAGCAGAGAAACAGCCCAGAAAGAAAGAGAAGAAAATTCGTCTCTTTCCTCTCTCCTTCCTCCCCCACGAAGAATCGCATAAAGAGCCCCACTGGCACTCCTCTGTGAACTCACCTCATCCCTTCAATTTGAGGTCTCTCCCCATTTTTCTTCTCGAACAACTCCAGTCCTAGCTCATAGCAGCTTCTCCCCCTGCAAGAAGCTCAAGAAAGTCTCTCACGGTACGGATTTTGATGAGAGCCTTCCTCTGGTTTTGCTGGGCTTTGTCCGGCCACTGCTGTTTTTCTTCTCTCTTTTCCCTTTTTAAACAATCAGCGTGCAGTAATTCGATGGATGAACAGGACTCCCCCGGTGCTTCTGTTCAAGTTCTATGGAAACTCGAGATTTCTTTCGTATTAAAGTTTGAATTTTTGTTTCTCTGGTTTTGCGTGTTCGGACCTCTTCTTCTCAGGAAATGAAATATGTTTCTCTCTGTTTTCTGTCCCTGAGGACGCTTGCAGACATTGATGTTTCCTAGAGACCAAGTCGATAAGTTCGTGGATTGAAAATGACCCATTAAGGATTTTAATACTCGTGTTCTATTCTTTATTGAATAGAATAAGTACGAAATCAGCAAATATCGGTCCTTAAGAACAGGATCAAGAACAGTTTGACGTGTTCCTGTGTGTTGATACGCATGCTGTTATTAATTTAATACTAATAAACATCTTGTGTATTAATTTGGCCGGCTGACTTTACTTTGGAACACCTTGTTTGAGCCGGAATTTTCTTCCTTAATCTTGCAGAACTTGGGCATGTGTAGTGGTTCAAAGAGCAGACTCTGCCCTGCAAATTTTTCCATGGCGGGTGAGCCCCAGCTTGAGCGGGATCCCTGTGAGTTTTCAATCTTACTTGATCTAGCTGCGTCGGACGATCTTAGGGCCTTCAAGTGTGAGGTTGAAGACAAGGGCCGTGATGTTGACGAGCCCTGCTTTTGGTATGGAAGGAAGATTGGCTCAAGGAAGATGAGGTTCGAGGAGAGAACCCCTCTTATGATTGCTTCCATGTTTGGGAGCCTTGATGTCTTGAAGTATATTCTTGAGACAGGCAAAGCTGACGTGAATAGGGCTTCTGGGTCCGACAAGGCAACTGCCCTCCACTGTGCTGTTGCAGGCGAGTCTCATGGTTTGCTCGAGACTATGAAACTCTTGCTTGACTCATCTGCAGACCCGAACAGCCTTGACTGCAATGATAGTAGGGCTGCAGATCTGATAAAATTGGTATCAAAGCCATCAAGGCGGAAAGCCTTGATATCATTGCTCAAAGGCGAAGGCTATGCTGGGGAAGAGAAGCCAATTTTAGCAGGTCCAGAGAAGAAAGAGTATCCAGTTGATGTCCAATTGCCTGATATTAATAATGGGATCTACAGCTCTGACGAGTTCAGGATGTACACTTTTAAGGTAAAGCCATGCTCGAGAGCTTACTCCCATGATTGGACCGAGTGCCCCTTCGTTCACCCTGGAGAGAATGCAAGGCGGCGGGACCCCCTGAAGTACCCTTACAGCTGTGTCCCCTGCCTCGATTTCCGGAAAGGATCGTGTCCTAAGGGAGATGCCTGCGAGTATGCTCATGGGGTCTTCGAGTCATGGCTCCACCCTGCCCAGTACAAGACCCGGCTTTGCAAGGATGAAACCGGCTGTGCCCGGAAGGTCTGCTTCTTCGCCCACAAACCTGAGGAGCTACGACCTGTTTATGCAGCCACGGGCTCAGCCTTGCCATCATCCAAGTCATTTTCACCTCCTTTATCTCCCTTAAAGAGCCAAAAGAGTATGGGCTTCTGGCCTAGCCCGCCAGCTCTGCAGCTCTCTGGTAGTCGGCTTAAGGCAGGCACGACTGCTCGGGACTTGGATTTGGGAACGGAGCTTCTTGGTCTTGAGAATAACCAATTGTTAGAAGGGAGCTCTCGTCTCTCGTCCCCCGCTTACTTGAACAAGGATTTCTCGAGATTTGGAGACTTGAATCCCATCAACTTTGAGGATTCCCTCATGCCCCTTGGTTCAAGTGCACTGTCCCAGTTGCCGGGGACCCCGGTGACTAATAACAGCACTCATTCTCCAACCCGCATACATTCACATATGGGCATACAGATGCGCCAGAACATGGCCCAGCTCCGACAAAGTAACCTCGCATTCACTCCGGTGAGGAAGAGTACTCCATCTGGGTTCGATTCATCCGGTGTTGCAGCAACGGCTATGATGAACTCCAGATCCGCAGCTTTGACAAAGAGGAGCCTGAGCTTCATAGACCGTGTGCCTGCCACTCAGGGGCCATTTGGGCCTGCAACTATGCTGGCACAATCCAATCTCTCCGGCTGGGGCTCCCCCGATGGGAAGCTTGACTGGGGGATCCAAGGGGACGAGCTTAATAAGCTTCGGAAGTCTTACTCCTTTGGGATCAGGGACACCAACAATGCCACGAAGAGGATCGACCTTGCTGGTGAACCTGATGTCTCATGGGTGAATTCCCTGGTGAGAGATGCCCCTCATGGAGAACGTGAGATGGACACGCAGAGGAACCATGATGGAACGGCCAACCATGGAATTGATCTGCCCTGGGGGGTGGATCAGATGTACATTGAGCAGGAGCAGATTGCGGCATAAATATCCCACTGCCACAGCTCGGATTGCCTGACAACGAGCTAATAGGTCCTCGTATTCTTTGTATTCTTGCATACTTTTTCATTCAAATCTGTACCGGATATCGCTGTGGGTATAAATAAAGAAGGGGGGAAACTCGCCACTGAAGAAGCTGAAGGAGTAGGATTCTTTTTGTTGCCGATACATAGTCTTCAGCCCTGCATGATGATATCTGCGTGGCGAGTGTTGGGGTGTATAATAGCTTCCTTTGCTCTGCACTGAAGTTGTCTAGTCCTCGTTGACAGAGATTAAGCTCTTGTTTGAGAGACGGTATGACAGAGATAACCATAGCTACATCTTGGTGCAGAAGAACAAAGGGTCAATTAAATTGCAGTAGATGACTAATCTGAATTGGTAACAGAAAATGTTATCAAGGTTCTTTTACTATCATGCTGCTATTCAAGATCAACCTCTCTCAAAAAAGAGAATTGACATTATTGATCTTGCCCTCGATTTTAAATCAGGAATCCCGAATTCAATCCTTATTTGATGAACATTTTTATCCTTATCTCATTCCATGATGGACTCTCTTGGAGCTGTGGACCTTTTGGACTGTTTTGGGAGGGAGGAAAAATCACCTGACATGGGGCGGGTCCCACTCCATCTTACACATTCACTTTTTTTTTTTTTTCATTGCGGGAAAGTTTCATCGGTCGAGTGAGTAAGGTAAGGCTCCATCAAGCCTCCTTTTTCTCATTTTCTGCTTGGAAGAGGAGTGAGTGCCTCACAGCCGCCCACAGCCCATTTTTCCACGATCGACAATTATTGTACCATCCCCTCGCTATCACAGATTCTCCGCTCCCCATCATCCCCCCACACAACAGAACCCGATTCACTTTACTGGGTAGTGGAGACTCGGTGATATTGCGAAGCATCTTCAACTTATCGGCTGCTGAGACTACGCGCACACGGGCACCGGTGATAACGATTTCTGACACTGCGCACCCGCAGCCACGGTTGCTTTCAGCCGGTTGTGCATCCACCTTGAGCAATTTGCGCCAACTGCGTCATCGTGCCTCTCTTCCGGTCTTGCTTTTTGTTATGAGTTTGGGCTGAGAAATCCATCCGGCCCAACCCAATAAACCGGCCCATTTATAACTGGGCCTGTAGTGGCAGAACATCAGGCCCATTAAGGATATGGCAGATCTGTACATCCCTAATTTCTCCCGTCTTCTTTTTGTCTTGGCTGTTGCGGGCATGCTTGTGAGGGTTAATGGCATACCATTGTCCATTATCGCATCAGTGATTTATTTTTTTTTCGATGTGTGTAGGAGGCTCGACATGCTAAGAGGTTCAACGGTTAGGTTTTACTTGAATTTGTGGTTCGGATAGTGCTAAATTCAAGTTACTATTAACTTTGCATGGCAGTATCCATCGTGCCCATTATATTTCTAATAATTTGACCGATTTATCTTATAGTGTACTTAGATCTGAATTGTACTCTTGAGGAATTGAAGTGTATCGTGATAATTTAGTGATCTTGAAAATTGGAAGAAAACTTATCTAGTAAGTCAATGCTGACCTGTGTTGTTGGTGCTGCAACCTTGGATCTGACCCACATGACAGTCCAGCTAGGCCACTGAAAATTTAATCCGTACCCTATCCTTTCGAATCTTCCCAATAATCGTCATGATCAACTTGGAAAAATCACAGGTCACTATAAAAATCGAGCCACGCGGAACTCGAGCCTCTCGATCGTTCAACATCAACCTTTTTGTCCTTTTGGAGTCTATCTTTAAACGTCTTGATCGAATTATTGGCCCAACACATCCCATTGAGAGTCTAAATCGGGTCATAATTATTGTACTGTCGTTGGATTTCTAATCGAGCAGGTGAAAACCATTAAACCATCAACCCCCATTGAGCTGACTTCTTCGTGCACGACCTCACTCCCCACGCCACTGACTGAATGGATGAACGAATTAACACTTTAATCCTCTTAGTTACTCTATCATACACCCACGAGGAAAAGGTTTAAGAAAAATAATGATGACAACAAAGCAGTCAGAAAGGGCAAAGGCTGGTTAACGGATGCTCGAAGAGGGCAAGAACCAAGAAGGGAAGATGGTCGACGAACGCCATGCACCAGGATGGAATGATGAGCTGAAAGGAGCGTGCAACAAGTAGGGTTCTAAGTTGATTGGATGCCTGTGATTCCGAGCAAGCTTCTCCATTCCTGAAGGGGAAGGCCACATCCGAGCTGATGTTTATAGCTTCTGTTGTATGAGAAGGGTTTGGACGGAGTGTAGCACTCTTCACTTCCCATGCCTCTTCGTAAAACCGTGGGCTTCCGTTGATTTCTGTAGCTTTGTTTTAATGGGATCCCGGAGCATCTTGCTGAAATCTGTTGTCGTCTCTCTGCTCCCAGATGTGGTCGAAAGTTTATGGCCACCTGCTGAAGGAATGTTGCCGGGTGTTTTGGGCTGTGCAGCGTGCAGAGTCGAGGGGGATATTTCAGGTTCGACCACGCAATCACTGCAAGATGATAGTTCAAGAATAAGCGATCTCCCGTTACATCTTCAGTGAAGCACATCAAGCAGATGGAACTGCTTATAGGGAGCCTCCATGCCATTTCAGTTGTTGCGGGCGGGGATGATAGTCCGAGCTAGCTTCCAAAGGAGCAACATCTCATGAATTTTAGCCCTCCATAATTGCCTCCAGTCTGCGGACAGGTTGCTCTGTACTGCCGTGTCCCAAGAGTAGCAGATAAGCTGATTCGGTCGCCATATTCTGTACTGGGAGCAGCCAATTTTTCTTCTACATTTTGACTTGGGTTAACCAGTGACAGTATAGTACCAACAGTATATGAAGACGTACCATGCACTGCCCTGGTTTGGCGTATCAAGCTTGCTGGCTTTAAAATGCATGTAGATGGCATGCCTGGGATATATTATAGTTCCCTCCGCATCTGCTGCGATCTTCTCTTTTTACTACTCACAAAATCATGATTAATTTAGTTAAATTAATAGGTCAAATTAAGAAATAAGATACTTATAAGAACTCATCCGGCAATTACGAAGGAATGTGATGTCTCTTTCCCACTAGTCGTGCCACTCTGCTCCCCGTGGGTCGAGGCTGTAAATTCCCATTTCGCCAGAAAAGGAAAATCTCCGCCGTTAAGCAATCACAGTAATCATTCAATTCACCCTATTATTAATATTATATATATATCGAGCAAAAGTAATTCACTCCGGTGTACCTTACATCTCTCTCTCTCTCTCCCTCTATCACTTCTCCTCTCACCTTTCTTCCTCCTCGGATCGCTCTCACCACTCGCGCTGGCTCCAAGGGTTTTCAGATCTCGCAGCGATTTGAATGCCCTCACGCCTCCCTACCCCCGAGCACCAGTCGAAGATCGATCCCCGAGTTCCGCAGATCTGATCTCCTCGCCCTGATCTGAGCCACCATGGCGGCTGCCAACGCTCCGATCATCATGAGGGAGGCCCTAACGGTCCGGAATTCCATCTCTGCTTTCACCTCATTTATTTTTTTTTCACCCTTTCAGCTTAGCCTCGACGGGCGTTTGGGGTGAACTCTTTGATTCGCGTCGTACGGCTTTCTTCTGTGCCCTATCGGCCGGCAGTTTTGATAATTCTGCTGTTTCCTATGCTTGGTGTTGTTTTTTTGTTTGTTTTTGTTTTTAGTCCCGACTTCTGGATGAAGTTGTTAGGTGTCCATCTGCATCTCACCTCTGGTAGGAAACATCAATAGAAATGGTGGGTGCGATGGATGCATTCGAACTTGTAAATGCACAAGTGGCGCTATCGACTTGATCGCGCTACTGCTTCTGATTCCAAGATCTGTATGCCGGGCTTCAGCTTAGATCCTCCTCCGTGATTAATTTTTGTGTTAACTCGTGGTTTTTGGACTCGGACTTGTAACAGTTTTGTCTTAACCATGCAATTGGCAAGGAATTTGGTGTTTCTTTTCTGAGACCAAGGAACTGAATTGTGTTTTTCTTTTTTTACCTTATGTTGTTTGCAGCTTCCAAGTGTTGGTATCAATCCACAGTTTATTACATTCACCCATGTGACAATGGAATCGGATAAGTACATATGCGTGCGAGAGACAGCACCTCAAAACAGCGTTGTCATCATTGATATGAATATGCCAAATCAGCCTCTAAGGAGGCCTATAACGGCTGACTCAGCTCTCATGAACCCGAACTCTAGAATACTCGCTCTTAAAGGTATAATCTGCTCTGCCCACTTGCCGAACTAATCTTAACCATGTCTATCCATCTCTATGATTGGAGCTTTGTTCTATGGAACTCTGATGGCTCATCATTTTAACTGTAGTACATAGCCAACCAGTTGAGATTCAGATTTTTTTGAGCCTGTGTCTGTGGATAACTTGATAAACCAGCAGCAGAGTTGTATAATGTTAAGCAAATTTTTCTTGTTTTATGTTCATGCTAGTGCATTTAAAGTGCTTCAGATGTCACAATCTTGTCGGTTGTACTATAGTAGAAGTAGATTATGCAATTATTACAGAATTTGGTGTTGAAGGTTGTTGTCGTAGTTTCTATGAAATGCTGCCCCATGACACCTTTTTTTTGGGTATTGTCCTCCTGATCTTATGTTTAGTAAGGCCTAACACCAACATTCTATTTGGCCCTTTTGGCATTAAAAGTAATCATTCTCACTATCTTTTCACAAGTGATAGTAACATGCAATCGTTTTGCCCTTCACTGCTAGTTATGTTAAATATTGTCTTTAATCAAGTGGTGAAATCTGATTTTGTCAGCATCTTGTTTTATGGTTCTCTTGTGCAGACTGTCATTGTTGGCTTTGACTTTTAGTATCTGTTACTGCATGATGATGACAACTGTTTGCATTGCCTTTCTAGATTTCCCATTTTATGCCTTCTATCTTTAAATTTGACATTTTTCTTGAAGCTCAACTCCCTGGAACGACTCAGGATCACCTACAGATATTTAACATAGAGCTGAAAGCAAAAATAAAGTCTCATCAGATGCCCGAACAGGTGACAGGCGTCCATGAACCATCTCACAATTACATTATGTTTTGGTCTCTCTTGATCTCTATAGAAGTATCACTTTCTAAAGATGAACAGTCCCCCTTGCTGTGTGTATAGGTTGTTTTCTGGAAGTGGATCACCCCTAAACTATTGGGTCTTGTCACACAATCGACTGTATACCACTGGTCAATTGAAGGTAAATTGTCATTCCTAGATCGCTTTTTGACTTGATTCTGCAGGTTGCTGCATTTTTGTTGATTTTTATATTAGAGAAATGGTTGTCATTGATTTTGCTGGTGTATGATTGTCTGTTCTCTTCCATGTGCAGGTGATTCTGAGCCTGTTAAAATGTTTGAGAGAACAGCTAATTTGGTGAACAATCAGATAATAAACTACCGATGTGACCCTTCGGAGAAGTGGTTGATCTTGATTGGCATTGCTCCTGGTTCACCTGAGGTGCCTTATTGTCTCTTTATCTGCAAGTTCTTAAAATTTGATCATGAAACATCTAATATTTAATTTGTATTATTTCTTCCATTTTTTGATGAAAGCTTTGCAATGTAGAAATATTGGTTGATCTAAACTTTTGAGTGCTGCTTTAAGTTGTTGAAGCCCATAAACAAAATGCAATGTCCTGCAATTTTTACTTTCATTTTGATGAGTTATCCTTGCTACCGTTGGAAGTCTTTTCCACCCTATGTTTAGGGGTTTGTGGATCTTGGTTGAATCATCACTCTTTATCACTGGATGTTCAAATTTATATGCCATTAATCTGATAGAAACCTCTTATGCTTCAGTAGTATGATAAAAGTGTCACTTCTCGTGCTTACCAGCTGGAAGAAGTTCCTACCTGTCGGCGCTTTCTGATAAATGAAACTCTTTATGCAGAGGCCGCAATTAGTCAAGGGGAGCATGCAACTCTTTTCTGTGGATCAGCAGCGGAGTCAAGCCCTAGAAGCACATGCTGCAGCATTTGCTCCATTCAAAGTCAGTGCTCTTCTTGGATTGATAATGTTCTATACATAATGTTTCAAGAGTTATACAACTCCTTATTGGCAGATACATGATGTACTTGTAATCCTTTTTTGAATAGGTCCCTGGAAATGAGAATCCTTCTACTCTCATCTCCTTTGCCACGAAGACTATCAATGCAGGACAGGTTACGTCAAAGTTGCACATCATTGAATTGGGTGCTCAGCCAGGTTACTGTCACCAGAACTTCTGGCCTCCAACTTTAATTGAATTGGTTTAGTACTTTTAGCTCTTCAGTATTCAATTAAAGAGGCTTGGGCATTGTAAAATCCTCATCCCCTTTCTTTGATATGCCTGTCTTACCTTGTTCTTGTGCTAGTGATACAGTGGTTTTCTAACTGCTTGGCTCTAGAAGTTTTAGAGTTTGATGAAAGGCATGAAAGAAACTATTTCATTTTGTGATGTTGTTAATGTCGCATGATCCACTTTATTTTTTCCTTGTTGATTAATTGAGTGTGTGGCCTCCTTATGCTAATTTTGGCGTACTATGTCAACTTAAGATTATTAATTGTGAATTGGTCTAGAAGCAAAAATTTCTATAAAATCAAGTTTGTGTGCGTTAATGTACTGAAAAAAATGGTATCAGTTGCCCATCATCAATGGTTTACCTTTTTCATTTTAAGTGGAAGTGCTAGCAAATCATGAGATTTGTGGAAGTATAATTTAATTGCATTTTGTATGCATTGTTCATCTTGATTTGTGCTCACTTTGATGCTACAAAATGTAAATTATGGATTTGTCAGAAGATGATGGCGTTCTTCATCAAAATGCCTAATTAGTTTCTTCTAGTTTTCTTTATGTTGAATATATCATTGCTTCTCATAAAGAGCTACCATTGCAGGGAAGCCATCTTTTACAAAGAAACAAGCAGATCTATTCTTTCCACCTGATTTTGCTGATGACTTCCCAGTTGCAATGCAGGTATAAGGTCTTAATGTTGGTAATAAATTGCAGATTCTGAGTGTAAAAGTACATGTGTTAAATATCTGCTCTGTTTCTATTGGCAGATTTCCCACAAATACAGTTTGATATATGTGATAACCAAGCTTGGGCTACTGTTTGTTTATGATTTGGAGACGGCTACTGCAGTTTATAGAAATAGAATTAGTCCAGATCCGATATTTTTGACTTCTGAAGCTTCGTCAACTGGAGGTTTTTATGCCATAAACAGACGTGGCCAGGTTTTGCTTGCAAATGTAAATGAGGCAACCATTGTCTCTTTTGTCAGTGGCCAAGTATGTATATGAGGATTAATTCCTTCTTATCCATGGTTATAATCATGAATGATCTTTATATATATGCACATATGAACATTGTTGAATCATTGATACAGTTGAACAATTTGGAGCTGGCAGTTAGTCTTGCTAAAAGAGGAAATCTTCCTGGGGCTGAACAGCTGGTAAGCCTCATTCTTGTAGTTAAACTGTGGAGAATCCAATGTCTCATAATTTGAATTCCTGGCTGGAATCATGGAGATTATGACTTGTGAAAGTATGATTCTTTTCACCTTATAAGTTTGAAAAGTTTGTGCAACCGTGCTATCATGGGAATGTTAGGTTCCCCAATTTGTTCTTCTGTGTGTATTTGAAGGCATGGCCTACCATGTTCATTTATATTGCTCTTAAAAAGGGTTCATGTTTGGATTGGTATTGATATGGAGATTTTGGTTGGTATGATTAGGACAAATCTATTGTGTGAAGAAAACAAATTACATGGTTTTCCCTGTAATCTCAGGTTGTACAACGATTCCAAGAGTTGTTTGCACAAACAAAGTATAAAGAAGCAGCTGAACTAGCGGCTGAATCTCCACAAGGAATTCTGCGCACCCCTGATACTATTGCTAAATTTCAGGTATTCTGAAGTGTCTTTTTAACTTTGATCTGTCTATCTTTTACAAAAGATAGTCATGTTGACAGGGACAAAGAATGCGAGTCCATGTAGTGGAATTGTCAAGAAACTGGCTCATTGGTATCTAGAATGTCCAAGGACTGTTTACAGATTTCAATTCAATGAGATGAAAATATTTGCTGTTTTCCAAAAATGTAGACTTATCGTTAATTTACTTTGTGAAAAAGTAGCTGTCATTAATTGTTGGAAAATAGTATATGCCTTCCAATGCTGTCATATTGAAAAAGGTGAACTACCAATTGTCTATGGACTGGATTGTCAATGTCTTTTTAGCTGTCAGAACCATTATCTAGAACTAAATTGTTAAAAAAATATGGCAATGGTAAGCATCCCTATTCTTTGTAACTGAACTGCAGAGTGTACCAGTGCAAGCTGGGCAAACACCACCTCTCTTACAGTACTTTGGAACACTTCTGACCAGAGGAAAGCTGAATGCATTTGAGTCCTTGGAATTGTCCCGCCTTGTTGTGAACCAAAACAAGAAGAACCTCTTGGAGAATTGGCTTGCAGAAGATAAGCTGGAGTGCAGTGAGGAACTGGGAGACCTTGTGAAGGTTTGTCATGCACATTCATGGCTTTCTTACCCATTTTCAGAATTTTTAGATTCTTGGACTGAAGCTGCTTTGATATAATCCGGTATATGGAGCTACTGGTATAAATATAGATATTTCTTTTTCAGACTGTTGACAATGATCTTGCGTTGAAAATATATATCAAAGCCAGAGCAACTCCAAAAGTGGTTGCAGCTTTTGCTGAGAGGAGGGAGTTCGATAAAATTTTGATATATTCAAAGCAGGTGAATGACACATTTGTTTCTGGTTATTGACTTAAACTTATATATATATAATATATATATACTGCCATTCACCATAATGGTGTTGCCTCTGTTTTCTGAACTTTTGATGGTCAGATTTTCTATGCCTTTTTACTATAGGTTGGCTACACACCAGACTATTTGTTCCTCCTGCAAACGATTCTTCGAACCGATCCTCAGGTACGTAGGATTGTAACAAATATAATATGCATTAATCTTATAAATCTCATTTCTTCTTCAGCACCTATATTTGAGCTACTTTTTTTTTTTTTTTTATATCACTGGAAAATATTCTTTGGTGTCTGGCTTATGTTTTAATTAATCCATTTTCCACTTCTTTCTTAAAGCAAACAATTCATTGGTTTACATTAAATTGTAGGGCGCTGTCAACTTTGCTTTGATGATGTCTCAAATGGAGGGAGGCTGCCCAGTAGATTACAATACCATAACGGATCTCTTTCTTCAGGTTTGTTTACTGTTGATATTTTAAAATTGTTATTAAGCACTTAATATTGGAGGCTCAATGTTCTGTTTTACACTTGGTTTGTAAAGCTTTCTTTTAATAATTAGATTGTGCTACTGATTGTTAAAATCTGCATCCTGGATATGATTAGTGACACAGAAAAATCTGAAAATTCAATCAAATTTCAACTGTGAAGGATCTCTGAAGCATTGCTTGTTTGACTACTTTTTGCATTTGTATGGTCTTCCTTTTCTTTTTCATTTCACTTGAAACTGAAATATTTGTTTCTTTTGTGGGGGCTGTATTTTTTGTCTTACCAAATTTAGCCCCGTATTTTGCTTTTTTTCCCTGACTGCTAAAGAGGTAATCTGTATTTGCAGTTCGGTAATGTTTACTGTGTTGTGAATTGTGATGCGACTTTTCTTGGTATAACTCTCTTTTTGGTTGAAGGCTTTCTTTTGGCTACTCTTACATATTTGCCATTATAAAAGCTTATGCTGTGATAAAATAGTCAAGCCACTTGTGGGATGTGCAGAGAAATTTAATACGTGAAGCAACGGCTTTTCTGCTAGATGTTCTGAAGCCGAATCTACCAGAGCATGCTTTCCTTTCAAACAAAGGTGTGTTTGGTATTTTTTCAGGAATTTTTTTCCATCTCTATTATTTTGCTCTAGCTATGCCTGTTGACAATTTCTCTTTTCAAATGTATAGGTGCTTGAGATCAATCTTGTTACATTTCCAAATGTTGCTGATGCTATTTTGGCCAATGGAATGTTCAGTCATTATGATCGTCCACGCATTGCCCAGCTATCTGAAAAAGGCTGGCCTTTATATCCGTGCATTGCAGGTAATAACAGCCATAAATATCTTGTGTTTAAGATTATTACATTTTGGTAAGTGACCCTTGGATGAATTGTTTCATTTTCCTGCAGCACTACTCAGAGCTTTCTGATATGAAGCGTGTAATTGTGAACACCCATGCTATTGAGCCACAGGTTTATATCCACCACGATATTCTTCCCTTTCTTTATTTTACCTTTCATGCTGGGGGGGTGGGGGGTTTGGTGTGGTGTGGTGGTAATTTGGAAGTGCTCTAAGCTTGTTGCCTGCTACAGTCACTTGTAGAATTCTTTGGCACCCTTTCACGGGAGTGGGCTTTGGAGTGCATGAAGGACCTTCTACTTGTTAACCTGAGAGGCAACCTTCAGATAATATTCAGCGTCTTGCTGTTGGGATTATTTTCTACAATTTAATTGCTCTTCTTTCGTGTAGTTGACATGCTAAAACCCGTGTCTTTGCAGGTTGCCAAGGAATACTGTGAGCAGCTTGGAATTGAGCCATGCATAAAATTGTTTGAGCAGTTCAAATCTTATGAAGGATTATACTTTTTCTTGGGATCATATTTGAGTTCTAGGTACTAGCAGGGGAAATTTCTTTCTTATAATGTTGGTGGCACTGAGCCCGTTGACAGACTTAGATCATGTGCTTATTTATTTATCTCACTTATGAGCAGTGAGGATCCTGACATTCATTTCAAGTACATCGAGGCTGCGGCTAAAACAGGCCAAATCAAAGAGGTTGAGCGTGTGACTAGAGAGTCAAATTTCTATGATGCGGAAAAGACTAAGAACTTTCTGATGGAGGCCAAGCTTCCAGATGCCCGTCCGCTCATCAATGTCTGTGACCGTTTTGGTTTTGTGCCTGATCTCACACATTATCTTTACTCCAACAACATGCTCCGCTATATTGAAGGTTATGTTCAGAAGGTATATATTATCATGAATGTTGTTTGGCAGAGTTTTGCTCTAGAAACAATTGGGCCTCTTACAGAGGTCTTGAAGTCTTTGCAACATTTTTAACATTCCTGTTGCAATATAATTGCTTTTCACTGTCAGGTGAATCCTGGGAATGCTCCTTTGGTAGTGGGGCAACTTCTAGATGATGAATGCCCTGAAGACTTTATCAAAGGCCTGATTCTTTCTGTCCGTTCTCTGCTTCCAGTGGAGCCTCTTGTGGAAGAGTGTGAAAAGAGGTACACATATTTCAAGTTTCATTCAATTCTTGGTACCTAAATTCTTCTTCTTCTTCTTCGTATAAGTAAACTAAACCTTGTTGTGGGTTTTCAGGAATCGGCTTCGTCTGCTCACTCAATTTTTGGAGCATCTTGTGAGTGAGGGAAGCCAAGATGTTCATGTCCATAATGCTCTTGGTAAAATAATAATTGATAGTGGCAACAACCCTGAGCATTTCCTCACTACAAATCCGTACTATGATTCTCGTGTTGTGGGTAAATATTGTGAGAAACGTGACCCCACTCTTGCGGTTGTGGCATACCGGAGAGGCCAGTGTGATGATGAACTTATCAATGTCACCAACAAGAACTCTCTCTTTAAATTACAAGCAAGGTTTGAAATTTCCCTGAATTGTCAATGAAAACTTAGTTTCTAGCTTTTTGGGTACTTATTTGTTACCCTGACTGCAGGTACGTTGTAGAGAGAATGGATGCTGATCTCTGGGAGAAAGTTCTTAACCCTGAAAATGAGTACCGGAGGCAGCTCATTGATCAGGTTGTATCTACAGCATTGCCTGAAAGTCAGAGTCCAGAACAAGTATCTGCTGCCGTTAAAGCTTTTATGACAGCTGATCTGCCTCACGAATTGATTGAGCTCCTTGAGAAAATTGTTCTTCAAAATTCTGCATTCAGTGGAAACTTTAATCTGCAGAATCTTCTTATCCTTACTGCTATTAAGGCTGACCCCTCCAGAGTCATGGATTATATCAATAGGCTAGACAACTTTGATGGGCCTGCAGTTGGGGAGGTGGCTGTGGAAGCCCAACTCTATGAGGAAGCCTTTGCTATTTTCAAGAAGTTCAACATGAATGTCCAGGCTGTTAATGTCTTATTGGACAATATTCGAAGCATTGAAAGGGCTGTTGAATTTGCATTCAGGGTTGAAGAGGATGCTGTTTGGAGCCAGGTGGCCAAGGCTCAACTGCGGGAAGGTCTTGTTAGTGATGCAATTGAATCATTTATCCGTGCAGATGATGCAAGTCACTTTTTGGATGTCATTCAAGCAGCTGAGAATGCAAATGTCTACCATGACTTGGTGCGTTACCTCTTGATGGTTAGGCAGAAGGCAAAGGAGCCAAAAGTGGACAGTGAGCTCATATATGCTTATGCCAAAATTGATAGATTGGGTGATATTGAGGAATTCATTCTCATGCCAAATGTGGCCAATCTTCAGAATGTTGGTGATCGTTTGTATGATGAGGCCCTTTATGAAGCCGCGAAAATCATATATATGCATTCATATCGAACTGGGCTAAGTTGGCTGTCACTCTTGTTAAGCTTAAACAGTTCCAAGGTGCTGTCGATGCAGCTCGGAAGGCTAACAGTGCAAAAACATGGAAGGAAGTTTGTTTTGCCTGTGTTGATGCTGAGGAGTTCCGGTTAGCTCAGATATGTGTCTGAACATCATAATACAGGTTACAACATGCGCTTTGTTGCAGTATATACTTGTTGACCATTAATTCCATTGTTTTTATGGAGCAAATACTCTCTTTGCTCACGTTTCATCTGTATATTTTGTAGGTGGATGACTTGGAAGAAGTCAGTGAATACTACCAGAACAGAGGTTACTTCAATGAGCTTATCTCTCTCATGGAGAGTGGTCTCGGGTTGGAACGTGCACACATGGGCATATTCACTGAGCTGGGAGTTCTCTATGCTAGATATCGACCTGAGAAGCTCATGGAGCACATTAAGCTCTTCTCAACTCGTCTTAATATCCCAAAGCTGATTCGAGCTTGTGACGAGCAGCAGCATTGGAAGGAGCTTACATACTTGTATATCTTATATGATGAGTTTGATAATGCTGCTACTACCATAATGAATCATTCCCCAGAGGCTTGGGACCACATGCAGTTCAAGGATGTCATTGTCAAAGTTGCCAGTGTGGAACTTTACTATAAAGCGGTGTACTTCTATTTGCAGGAGCATCCTGATTTGATCAATGATGTCCTTAATGTGCTTGCTCTTCGTGTGGATCATACTCGTGTTGTTGACATCATGCGGAAGGTTTGACCTCTTTTGCATTTGACTTCAACTTCAATCATGTATTCTTTTGATGCAAGTGCCGTAGGATTTTTTTCATTTGAACTTCAGGCTGGTCATTTGCGTCTGGTGAAACCATACATGGTTGCGGTGCAAAGCAACAATGTGCCTGCCGTTAATGAGGCCTTGAATGAGATTTATGTGGAGGAGGAAGATTACGATCGGCTACGTGAATCTATTGACTTGCACGATAACTTTGATATGATTGGCCTGGCTCAGAAGGTAAATTTCTTTTACCTTGTTTTTCTGGTTTTGAGTTTTTTAATTGATAGACATTATCTCATTTGTGAGATGTTTATCTGCAATTTCGAACAGATTGAGAAGCATGAGCTCCTTGAGATGAGACGTGTTGCTGCTTATATATACAAGAAGGCTGGCAGGTGGAAGCTATCAATTGCACTGTCCAAGAAGGACAAGCATTACAAGGATGCTATGGAGACTGCTTCCCAGTCTGGTGATCGTGAGCTTGCTGAAGAGTTGCTGATCTATTTCATTGAGCAGGTATGTTCCTCAGTAAGTAATTGCTTTTGTCATTTCTAGCGCTAGCTAAAAGCATCTATTTTCAGTATATGCAATAATCTTGTCTAAAAAATGATGGAAATTGTAGCTAATACTACTATATCTTTGCTGGATGCTTATACATCTTTTCCTTACCCCAGGGCAAGAAGGAGTGCTTCACCTCGTGCCTATTTGTCTGTTATGACTTAATTCGGGCAGATGTGGTTCTGGAGCTTGCCTGGATGAATAACATGGTTGACTTTGCCTTCCCGTATTTGCTACAGGTGATTTGTTATCTTACTATCCAGTTATGCATTTAATTAATATTTTCTGCTCGAAACATTTAAGCAAAGTACTTTATTTTAAAGTAATTTATTTAGTCTGTCTTCCCTGTTTTGAAACTTTGGGATAGCTTGAGTTGCGTTTCTGTCCAATTTCCAGGACCATTTCTGATTATTTTAAAGCTGATTAAGATATTGTTTCTCTTACATCAATTCCTATCTTTTGCAGTTCATTCGTGAGTACACCGGTAAGGTAGATGAACTTATCAAGGATAAGATGGAGGCCCAACACGAGATTAAGGCTAAAGAGAAGGAAGAGAAGGACGTAATTGCCCAGCAGGTATCAAGCATTTTTTTTTCATAATTTGCTTGGTGGATAGAATCTCCTTTTTTGGCTCTGCTCTTCCTTTAGGTTCTCACGACTCGTAAAAGCTATGCTTCACTCTCAGAGATAGGCAATGAAACACCTCTTTTGAAACATCTACTGATGCCTTTCATGGAAAAACAATTGATTCATTGTTTGTCCTTGTGCTGCAGAACATGTACGCTCAGTTGTTGCCACTTGCTCTACCTGCACCACCGATGCCTGGCATGGGAGGAGGGCCGCCAGGAATGGGTGGAGGCTTCGCTCCACCACCGCCAATGGGTGGGATGGGAATGCCCCCTATGCCATCCTTTGGCTTGCCACCAATGGGAAGCTATTTGAGCTGAGGAAGGGAACTATGAGGATGCAGCTTATTATCGAATGGAGAGTATTCAGGAGCAGTTTGATCTCTGGTTTAGCTGTTGTATAATGTTGCTTTTGACTTTTGAGTTGGGACTGTGTTTTCCTTATACCGATGGAAGGCAGTTTTAGACTGATAATTCGATTTTGTGCGGATCTATGTTACTAGTTTGTGTTGATAAAATCTGTCCACAAAATATTCCTTAGGTTAAGAGATGGCAATTCTTTTGGCTGTTGTAGAGTGCCAAATTTGGATCTTCCCCTTGTATCTTGGTCTCCTGTACTTATATATATGTATGTATGTATGTATGTCGTTCGGTATTTTCACGAGTTTCCCCGAGTCACTTATTGTGCTCTTCTAGTTGTCATTGTTTAAATGGTTGTAGGTACCAATCCCTTGTACTGGATTAGATTGCTGCTCACGACCTTTGGTCTCTCTAAGAGGTAAAAAAAATACAATAGCGTACAGTTGAGGGCCGGCAGCTGTATCATGTTTATTTATGGTCTTCATCCCCGGTAACTTCTTGTCATCGGAATAGAGATGAGGCTAACGTACACGGGTTGGTGAGATGGTGTTTCATTGGATGTAAAATTTCATGAAGCATGGGGGATTATGATGAACATTTTGGTATAAAATTGTCTTTGAAGTTATAGACATCATTACTATATAACATTGTACAGGTGGAAACTGGAGAAATTTTATTAAAGCTTTTGAGGAGGGCTCCACGGCCCGCCCTATGCGGCCAGCGCCCTTGATAATTAATATTCGGCCACTTTTGTTTGGGCTTTTGTCCAGTCTGTTAGCCGGACAGAGAGAGGGTGGTTAGCAGGCGTGAAAGTAGACAGTGGCACGGCAACTCTTCATCTCCTTCGTTCCTTCCATATCCTCTCTCTCTCTCTCTCTCTCTCTCTGTAGTTAATGGTTCCATCGTAGAGATGGCTGCTTCCTTGAGCTTGGTCGTGAGCTTCACCTCGAAGGTAAACACTACTCGTCCCTCCTAGCTCGAATCAAACGTAAGGTACAGGCAATTGATTCATTTTCTTAATCGCCTAATATGAGAGAGAGAGAGAGCGTTCAGTTTCTCTCTGGAGTTTCCTGATCAGTATCGTTGTTGTTGTTGCTTTAAGAAGCCCTTTTTTCCCCGTGTGTGGGAAAAGCTAAAATTGATCTATTCTCCTGGTGAATCCTGATCACCTGCGACCTAATAAATTATCACGGTCGAGTTTTCCAGATTGATGCGGAGTTTGTCAGCTCAGTCTGATTTTTTCTCCCCCTGGTTATGGTTATGTTACTGAGGTGGTTTAAACTGCGGTTGTATCGCATATGTTCAAAATCTGCACGAACCCCTTTTCTTCTCCGTCTTGTACCCTTGTCTATGTGTTTGATGTGATTAAACTTGCATCTCATATTCTCACTTTAAATTTCTACGTAAATTACCTCATGTATTAACCTGCTGCTTCTTTGATGCTCTCCAAAAACCCTAAGTCTGATGGTGATTCCTTCACCGAGTTTGCAGTCTGGTAATAGATATCAGAATAAATCGAGGCCTCACGCCCGAATTTCAGATTTCGGTAGAACAAATCTGCCATGCCCACTGTGGATGTCCAAGCATCAGAGACCAAGAAAAATTTTCCGTCATTCCGTCTCGGATGGTGATCGGCTCGCCATAGACGCCACCGATGAGGGACCTAGCCCACCTGTGGAATCTGTAGGTAGGAGCACCCAATCCAATGTAACGGTTCCTAAACTGGAGGCGGAGGCGGAGGCAGAGTCAGCGCAACCCCCAACCCCTAAATCACCACAGTCGTCCCCAAAGAGGTCACCCTTAACAGCAAGAGAGAGGCTGAGGGCGGCCCGTGTTCTGAGCCGCTACTCGGAGTCAAAGCCATCTGAAATGGGCAGCAAAGTTTTGGAGGCACTCAAAGAGAGTGATGGCGGGAAGAGGAGATCGGGCCTTCCTGAAGCCCCGACCAACCTGTTCGATGACAGCAAGAGAGGCCTCCCTAAGGAAGGGTTCACGTTTCAGTTCCCTGGAGGGTTCGATCTCTTCATTGTCGCCTTCTCTTTCGTCTTCATCAGCACTCTCATGTTTGCTACCACTTACCTTGTGTGGAAAGTTGGGGCCATCCACTTCAATGAGTACTGAAGCTGTAGAGATTTTTACTGGAAGATCCATTGCGGCAGGTCCCGATCTCTTTTTTTAGGGTTTTTTAGGGATCTTGCTGCGAATTTCTCTCGTATACTGCGAATTCAAGGGATCTTGCTGGGTTATTTTCTTGCATTCATCTAGCTGTTGGTAGCATATTCTAGTTATGCAGCCCAGTTCTGAGTGATATTGGATGCATGTGTTGAGTAGCTCTTAAAAGATGTGTCTGAGTATTTTTCGTGAGGTGTCGTTCAGTGACAAACTCAGCCAAGTTATGGTTTCTTGATTATACTGATGTGATACACTCAGGCGGTCGAACCGATAAAGAAAAGGTACGATATATAAATTTAAGATTATGCAATCGAGATCACGGATTAGAAATGAGTCATAGTTGGGCCTAGGCCTTTGCCTAATACTGGGATGGGGCTAGACCTGGGCCTCAGAGTGAGTGGGAATTGGCTGACTGGGGATCAAAGGCCTTTAAATGTTACTGGATGTGGCCTGGGATTCGCAATGGGCTCGGGCATGAACCTGGTCCCGAGCCTGAAACTAGATCTCTGACTGGGCCGGTCCAGAAGCCTTACCTTGGGCCAGGATTCTTGCCTGAAGATGGGCCATCGACTGGGCCTGAAGCTAACGTTGGGCCGGGCCTGCCTATGAGACTTGACCATGCCTTGTTCCTGGCTGGGACCGGGCCCACAGTTGGGCCAAATATGGGCCTAAGACGGGGCAACGGACCTGGTCTGGGGATGGATCTGGGCCACACTTGACTATGGGCCTGGATGAGCATGAACATGGGCTTCAGATCGGGCTTGCAATAGGCCTCAATCCTGACTTGGAAATTGGCAAGTGTTTGGGCCACGTATTGGGCCTGTGATTTGCATGGGCCGAAGTCATTGGTGGTCCGGGTCCGGGCCTGTGACGGGCCCGAAGCTGGGCCTTGGACCGGACCTGGGGCTGGACCTTGGTCCTGTGCCTAAGGATGGGCCTGCGTCCGGTCCTGAGGATGGGCCTGATCCCTGCTTCCAAGGCTAGGTCTTGGCCTTGTTCGGGGCATGGGACTAATGGGTTCGGAGATGGGCCTGCGATCTGTCCTGAGGCTGGGCCTGATCCCTGCTTCCAAGGCTAGGTCTCGGCCTTGTTCGGGGCATGGGACTAATGGGTTCGGGGATGAGCCTACGACCGGTCCTGGTCACTGCTTCCAAGGCTAGGCGTCGGCCTTGTTCGGGGCATGGGACTAGGCATGGTGCTGGACCTATGGCTGGGCCTCAGGCGGCGCCTAAGACTGGGTTTGTGGCCGATCCTGTCATGAGGCTTGTAACCGGATCTCTGGACGGGCCGGCTCCGAACCTCAGACACTGCGTGGCTCCGGCTTAAGCTGACCATCCAACGAGCCGGAAGAGTTCTCCTCCCCGAGCTTTTATGTAGTTTTTTCTAATTAATTTGAAAAAAAAAACTTGATTTTGTCTTTCAGTTGGAAGATAATAAAGGCCATTACCTCACGGCTCTCTAAATTCTCTCCCATCAATTCTTACTCAGCTTGTTGACTGAGCTCTGACTAGATAGATGTCCAGTAAACGAGAGAGCTTAGCTTGACCCGTTGCCACCAGCGATGGCCATGACTACCCCAAACCGAATCATCTGTCTTCCACCATCCAAAACGGACAGAAGGCTCAGTCACCGGTGCTCAAAGCTAGCTCATCGAGCTTTGATATCCAGTTGCTCCATCGCGATCAATCAGAATCAGTCGATTCCATGACCAGTTCGTGCAAATGAAACTTCAAATGGTTAAATGTGTCCCAGCAAGAGTGAAATAAAACACAGTGCAACGAGATGGGAGGCCCCCTATGATGCTGGAATAATTAATAAATTTTCAAGACGGAAGTGAATCTACAATTTTGCAGCTTCACTGGAGGGATCGAATTCCCCACAAGACCTAAAATCAAACTTGAGGATCACAATCGACATCAACGAATGAAACCCTAAAATCCCAAATGGCCTTAAATCAATAGTATTCCATTTATTTTTCAACTCTTCCGGAGACCTGGATTCATTTAGCCCAAAATCAATACCTAGTCATTTGACTACACTGTGTACTTGAAATGTTGCAGTAGAGAGCTTAATACTTTGCCAAAAAACTATAGCTATCACGAAGCATGCTCAACAACTTCTCAAACCCCTAATCAAAAGATACCGCTTCCCCTTGAGCAGGAAACGAAGCATCAATCAGGTTCAGTGAATAAACGCAGGACGAGAAGCCTAATTATCCTGATCAAAATGGATTGATTATTCCAGAAAATAACAAGATCCGATCTTAAGTTCATCAGTCTACCAGCATAAAATTGGATCCGAGAAAACAAGACTAGCAGTGATAGAAAATACCGACAATATCTAAGACGCTATTACTCAGACGGGGAAGGCGAGAGCACAAAGCTGGAAGAGCCCTACTTGGATCTCTGCCTCATCTTTCTGCGCTTCCTCTTCAGCCTCCTCATGCGCTTCTTCTTCCACTGCTCCACACCAAGAGACCAAAATCATTCACCGACTCTAACAAATCTCACAGGAGCAGAGTCGCAATCATCAGAATGAGACGTTACCTTGGCCCTCATGGTGAAACTTACTGTAAGATGTCCGGTCGCTCTCTTCGCCCCGGAAACCCTTGCCGAGCTGCTGCTGCAGTTGCTGCCAGGAGCCTCGTTCTATTTATACAAATGAGAATATGGATTAAACCCTAGAAACTGGACTGTCATTATGGGCCGGGCCCAAAATCCGTTCTGGTCCTTCAGCTTCCTTTGGCCCACTACTGGAACTGGGCCAACAAAATTGGGCACTGGTAACCTGCTTCATCACTATCGAGAAGGAAACGACTACTAGCCCACTACTGCCATCAAATGGGGAAATTATAGTAAATAATTAAATTATAATAATTATAATAAATAATTGTCATTTACTCTGACTAAATACTTATAATCATTATTTTAGCAAAAATTGGTGTTATAATTATTGCTAATCGGAAATAGATAATAAAATTAACCCAAAAAAAAAAAACAAATGAATACAGTTAAACCTTAACTGGTCACATAAAAATAGATAATTACAGAAATATCCCCGGGAGAAAAACAGGCAAAAAAATTTAATGGCCAGCAAGGTAACCAAATCAAATATCACCTACTCCCCTAATTCATTGAATCTCTACGGCCGAGTCGGCCCGTAGATTGGCACGGCAGAGCGGGCAGACTGGCTGAGCGGCGAGCCACCTGTCAACGCACTCGCTGTGGTAGCAGTGTCGGCACGGCGGCAGCACCTTTATCTTCTCCCCGTCCTTCAGAACTCCCAAACAGATACTGCACTCGATCTCCTCAACGGCTTCGTTCCTGTGCTTGATTATGCTGCCGCCTGCTCGGTCCAGAGTGACGACCGGTATATCGTCGATGGCGGCACGGTCCAGGCCACCGTGGGACCTCGCAGGAGGGTCGGAGGCGGGGAACAAGCTACAGAGCCACCGGGCGTAGAGGATGAGGAGGGCAACGAAGAGGATGGCCGAGAAGAGGGCTGCGGCGTAGAAGAGCGCCCGGCCTTGAATTTGGAAGTTGCGGTCGTGGAGAAGCTCGGTGTACTCCCAGTGAAACGCGGGCGGCGGGGCCGATACCATTGATGGGCGGCGGCTGGTGGTGTCACCGCAGCTCGCAAAGCAGCAGCTGCGGGCGGCTGGTCACGCCGGAGAGGCCGATGTTTTACAAAAAGAGGGGAGCCGTCAGAGCATTTGCGGATATTTTTGTAGTGGGGAAATAAATAGCGATCACCAGCCGGTTGGGAGAACACGTGCGGAGCGCGTGACAGCTAGCGGGAAGGAGACAGACTCTGTGTGTGTGTGTTCAGTGTCCATTGCTGGTAGTACTCAGACATTCAATTGACCATTGTGCCGTAGTAATATAACCGAATGTGGTGAAATTAAGCGCAATGAATTATTTTTAGGCTTAATTTCACCTCTTCTCTTTCAAAATTTCGTGGTCCTAATTGCACTTTCAAGTCCAAAGCAATTTCATGCATATTCATTCATGTCTCAGCGACAGCATGGGCTAACATTAACGTGCATGGTAGTGGTTCATGGGTCGGATGGAATGCATGAGTATGATTCATGAAACCATTGACTTACTCTTATTATCAAGCCGCTAGGCTTCAAGCTTCCTCCCAGGCCATGCTCTCTAAAACATTATGGTTTGTGTGTACTGCTGATCCAGAGAGCTTAGCATAAACTGTCTTGATACCAAAATATGGAAATGTCATGACTAACATGGACAGAATTAGAACAGGGACCTCATCACTATGGAAAGGCCTGATGGAACGTAAAGACACACTAAAAAAAGGGTGCTTTAAGAGTCATTGGTAGGGGAAGTGAAAAGTATGTCTGGTCCGACCCTTGAGTGCTAGGAATAGAAGGATACTTGCCCGCTCCTGCTGCTTTCATTGTAATTGAACCGGAACTTAAGGTGAGAGTTCTCATGCTATTTAATCCTAAAAGATGGAATCTTGATCTGGTAAGAAATCTTTTTAATGCCCCTTCTGCTAAAATTCTTTTCGGCTATCCACCTGTCTGAAGAGGATGAACTTGACCGTTTTGTTTGGATATATAATAACCATGGAAAACACACTGTCAAATTCTACTGTCCTTTGGGTCAGGCTGAGAGATTTTGCACCCAGAACAAGGGTCAGTGAAAGCATCCGTGGAGGATTGCTATTGAAAGCCTCCCTTGGTTTGGTAAGGAGGATAAGAAATGTCCCCTACGCCAAGCTGGTTCCCACGAATATGGACACCTATTCATAGGTTGTTTATTCACTCGAGTGTTGTGGAGGGAATGACAATGAAGGTTATGGAGCATCCCATTTCCAAACCAAAGATCTATCTCACTAGTTGATTTCATTAGTTCGCCACCTTTATTGCCCGAGGACTCCACAGATGCAATCAATTTTTCTCTATTTGATGCAATACTGTGTTACCAGCTGTGGACATAAAGGAATCAGATTTTGTATGAAAATATATCCCCTGGCATAAATGTCTTGTTAGGTAAGGTGGAGTGGAGTTACACGGAACACCAACACAGGCGACTTAAAGGTGGCAAACCACCTAATACCATGAAATAGGGACAGAGCTCTGGACAGGAGGATGATGGCCCAACCATCCCTACTGATGCTGCATGGACTGCCTCAGAAGCATGTGTGGCAGGAGTTGCCACTAATAGTCTAGGAATGGTGTTATCATGGTCCGAGAGAACCCCATGCCTCTCCCCTTACAAGCAGAGGGGGAAGCCGTGCTTCTTGCTGCATCAATGGCCACCTCCCTAGGATGGACACAATTAACTCTCAAGACGGATTCACTCATCCTAGCCCAAGCAGCGACATTACAGGAAGATCCCCCATGGGGGAACTTAAGGCAATCGTTGCAGACATTAGGAGACTTTTGCAAGCTTTTGACTTTTGGCAATGTATATTGATTAAGAGAGGACAAAATGGTAAAGCTCATGACACTTGCAAGAAGGGATTAGCTAGTGTTTGAAGGACATATGTCTCCTTAACGTTCTGTAGATGTACTTCGGAGGGAGTCCCTCTCCGTCTATCGTCATTCTATAATACAAGGACTATTTATCCATGAAAAGAAGAATTGGCCTTTTATTTTTCGTACATGTGTTCGCTATTGCAGAATTGGAGGAATTAAGGAGATATTTGAGGAGGATTCTCGTGGACATGCTGATGAGGCTTTTATATTCTTAAGACAGTTGAAAGTTAATTATTAGATCTCAAGGTATCATTCATGTCATATCTGGAACGAGTGGGAATGAGTAGATATAGATATCTATTGGTTGGAGTAAACCGAGGGACAGGTGGCTCAAGCTGAACATTGATGGTGCAGCAAAAGGAGATTTGGGACTTGGGGTGGGCAGGAGGAATCATATGAGATGCCCATGGAATTTGGACCGGTAGTTTCAAGCAAAGTCTTGGATCTGTTTCCCCTTTAATGGTGGAACTCTGGGGGTGTGCGCTTCTGTTTGGAACACGCTTAGGCTGATGATTAATGCGTGAAGTGAACTCAATGGCAGTCTTCAGGCCCATCACAGGTGCAGATGGATGTTCACTGTGTTTAGGGTAGATGGTCAGAGATATTTCGTAGGATCTAGCATGGAGATGGAATATTCGTGTGAAACATACCCATCGAGAAGGGAACTGCCACGTGAATTGGCTACCAAGACATGCCATCTCTATATCATTAGGCATTCATCTCCATTTGATGCCAAATGGCTTGGATCACGTCTCGCTTAGGTGATATCGTCAGGGCTACTATACCATATCTGATCCGTCACTGCACTACTGGGCAAAGCTATTCTAATTATAAATTTTTCTTTGAATGTGAGTGCATTTCATTCCCACATCTAAAATAGTGACCCAACTTGGTTGACATCGACACCCGAGTCTGCAAGTAACGATTCACTAACCCAAACAATACAAGATGCGACCGATTAAACTTCGCTCCTGTGGCTTACCAGCTTCCATTAAGCGCTAAGCTCGGGCCACTCCCGCATACTGTAAGCCAACCTGGTTATTGGATCTCTTGATGAGCGGATCCTGTGAGCGGTTGAGGGCCCCCTCGGTCAGGTCCCTTAGTGCTTGCCTGCTCCATGCTAAAGCTGAGCTTGAGGATTAACTCGGACAGCAGCAACGCCCATATCTGATGGGGCCATCGAACCTAAGAGGCCCATGGCATCAATATTCCTTTTTCTATGTCGACTGGACGCAGCACCGATTAAAACAAAGGTCGTCCGCGTAGTATCTTGTACGGTTTCAAGGCAATGATTAGCCTCAAGAAAATATTGTTCAGGTCAGAGGCACAGAGCCCGTGATTAAATTCGTGCGGCATTTCACCTTTAATCACAACTCATCTGTTGACTCTTTAATATTATTAGTCGGCTTGGATTAAAAAATTTCTAAGTCTCATTATCCTATTAAAAATTTTAAAATTATAAATTTTATATATTCACATTATTCAGACTCAAGCAAAAATGATATTAACTTTTGAGCCGAAGAGGGCAAAAATGAATTCCAAAATAGGAATTATTCCATGTGCTAAGTTATTTGTTTTTTTTTTTTATTTTTAAAATCGGATCGGACTGAGAACTAGTCAAGACATGAGTTCATAAGTCAGATTGAGAGTTCAACGGGTCGAATCGTATATTTAATAATATAATATTACTAATAAATTAATATAATACTATAATTTAACAATAATTTATAATAAAGATTCTTAATATAACTACCATATTAATATTATGTTTAACCTAAAATATACATAAAATAAAATATGAGAAAATAAAATAAATATATTATAATAGATTTTAAAGTTAGATAATTTTTCTACGGATTTAATTGGATTTACCGATCCGATCGGGAACTAATCAATTTAATCGGAATTGACTGTATTTACAATGCAATTGGATTAATTTTAGAAATCGAACTGAGTGAGTAACCGATTTTTAGTTTAATTGATTCAACTTATTATCTAGTCTGATTCAAAAAATTATATTTTGATTCCAATTTTTTGTATTTTTGGGGTAAAGTATCTTAATTTCCGGTCAAACCCACTGAAGGGCTGCTGACACTCATTAATTTATCCTCTTGGAGCAAAGCGTGTCTTACAGTTCAATTAATGTTCGGAACTCAACCTGCAGTATATGCGCAAGAGATGTATTGACTTAACATCCCGTGAGACTAAATTATGCACTTAATCGGGCTAGCGTTCGTGTTTGGTAACGCTAACCAATCCACGCGATAGGATCCGCAGATGATACTCACAAGATCGAGATTCCCTTTCCTGAGTTTATTCGAAATTGGCTTTGTGATCGATGATTGCGTGGCAATGTGCTGGACTGAGACACGTAACACTACAGAATAATAGTTAAAAATATTACCCCGTGATCTCCGTTGACTCCTCACCCCCATCCGTACGGAAATTAATTACTAGGGAGCAGGTCCATAATTAAGATTAGTCCCCTCGAGAGTAATTTTTCGAACCTCAATCCCAACAATTAGGAGCCCTGTAAATCCTAAATACATCTTATTCGAGCTAAGCTAATCTCCTAAGGGATAGTTACTCTCTCAATCATACATTTATGCATTTATAAGATATGAATACGATGTTGTATTTGAAAACAAGTGATATTGAAATACCTCAACCAATCATATTTATGTAAAGTTTCTCTGATCGCATTCACTCGTTAAAGATAATTTTTTATTGTATATATTCTTGATCTATTTGATTTCCTCTAGTTAATTAATACTTCAATCAAGTTAAATCCTCTATTAAACGGAATTATTTTAGTATAATTTTTATTCTGTTTACGGAAATCTAAGTGGAGGCCTTACTTAACATAGATATGGGAAACTATTTAAGGATTTTTAGTAATTCTTTAGTGTATTTGGGAAGAAAGTAGATTAATTAAAGGTAAAACCTTGGCGGAGCACACTTGTCTCGGTAAGGGGACCGGCGGAAAAGGAGGCAATGAGCCAGCGGTGGCCACGCGACAGTTCTATCCATTTACCGTATCCGAAAGATAAACCAATAAAGAGAACAACTTTTTCATTAAAATAATATTAAGAATAAAAAAATTTTAAAATTAGAAGGGATTTATCTTAATTATAAACAATTGGTTGAACCCAATTCTCTCTGAGCATCAGCAAGGTGGTGGGGAGAGCGTCAGTTGACTTGTCCGATCACAACTAGGAACAGGAATCTCCTTCCATCATCCTCCACGATTAGCTTAGTAATAATTGAGCAATATGCATTGATTAAGAAACAATGGAGAGTCAAACTGTCTGTCTCGAAAAGTCAACCCTTGGGCTCCCGGGGAGAACCAGAAAATTCGACTCCTCACGAGTATGATGAGCTCATGACCAGACGTTCGTACTCGTCCACGGCACTGTATGGCAAGGCGACCATCACCTTGACCCCATCCCCTCCTTGATCGCCCGTCCTCGGGAGGATTAGGCAGTACCTGTCGCAGCAAATCGGCGATACGTGCGCCGGCTTCCCCATCCCGAAGTCAACCTTGTCGAGCCCGAGCCTCGACCACTGTGACACTATCAGCGTGCCCGTCAGGTCCGGTATCGCCCTGCCCTCTCTAACCGAGTCGACAACCGCCCTCACGAACCCAGCATTGGCTCGGTCCTTTGCTTGTCTCACGAGTCTCGAGATGTGGCCCAGGCCCTTCTCCGTCAGGTCACTCACGCTCGATTCTGCACAGCCGAGCACGAACGCATTGCCATAGTAACCGCTGGGAATTCCTGGCTTGACCCGGTTTCTGATGTTGATGCTGAAGATGAGCTTCAGGATTTGCTTGGATGGCAAGTTCAGAGACCTAGCCCAGCTTCTCCACACATGAGCTGACAGGGCTTCGAATGATGTATACGATGTAGTCGACCCTCCTGAAATCAGTCTAACAATGGTATAAGATAATATATTTTCATAAAATTAATTTGGAAAATACTTATATTAAGTAATACAAACATTACCCAAAATTTTTTTCTCATTTATTCTATTATTTATTTGAGTTTTGGCAGGAGCTCCCCGAGAATAGGTATGGTTCAATGAGCTTACCGGGTTGACTCCTGGAAGAAGCAACCTTCTTTAGCTCGCCAAGGAAGGCTCTGTCGAAGATGATGGAGGTGGGGACGAGCCTCTCGCTTGAGAAGCGAGCAGTGAGCCCAGAAACGTCAACGACTCGGCTAAGCTCCGTCGGAGCGGCTCCCAAATCATCTCGTGATGTTTCATGTGATCCGATTGAGTCAATCAAGTGGCGATCCCAGACGGGCCTCGGTATAAGCTCGCTGCCACCAGTGAGTCCACGTCTAGCCATCTCCGCGAACGAGTTGAGGAACTCTCCGCTCCCGATACCGTCGCAGAGGCAATGGTTGATTCCCACTCCGACTGCTGCGCTACCATCCCTGAGCCATGTCAGCTGGACGACGAGCGGCGAGGCCCCCTGTAGAACGTCCGGAACTTGGAGAGACAGGAGCCTTCTCCACTGAGTTACATGCCGCGGGGCTCGTTCGAAGTTGGCGGGCACTTGATCTGAGACAGCCTCTATGAACACGGCGCCTTGTGCACGGCACACCACGTCGAGACCCGTCCCCTGGCTGGGGCTAGGCCTGACGCGGCCCGCCAGCGGATAGTACGGCACGAGGACCCGGGCGAGGGCAGACTTGAGACGGGCTGTGATCGAGGCACCGTCGTCGGGGCCGGTCCAGTGATGCTGCGGCGGCCGCTCGTAGATGAGGAGGTACTCGATGGTGAAGCGGAGGAAGGGCTGGGAGTCGAGGGCAGAGAGGGGGAGGACTGTGGAAGGAGTGGGCTCCGACGGTGTGACCACCACGGCTTCTCTGATGCGGACGGCAGAGCTGCCCACACAGGCGTCGGCGGGGTTGGGAGGTGGCGGAGTTGAAGAAGTTGGAAGGATAAATGAAAGAGGCATGCTGATGGGCGGAGTAGAAAGAAACAGGAGGAGACTCCTTTAGGTTTCTCCTCTTTGATGTGGGCATTTAACATCTTCGTGGAGTGTTCTCTGCCCTTTAATAAATGATAATAAAAGAATCATCGGGATAAGGTTGACGGAGTGTCATCTTTTTATCTAGATATCAAATTATTATAAATTTAATTTTTATTATTATACAGTATTATGCTCTTTTATATTAATTATTTTATATTTTTTTATATAAATTTATAAATTTATTATATATTAAAAAAACATACAAATGAATTACTTCTTTTAGAACCCATGAATTACTTTATAATGTAATAGACAATAATCTAATTTATTAAAATGTATTAGCCCATATTCCAAAACTTGTATAGTGCAGGGGCTAATAAGAACATATGTGGGCAATTTAGGAATATAAATACCAAATTAATTATGGTCTTTAATCGAATTATGAGATATGCCTAAAGCGTAACACTTGTAATCTAAAAATTTTAATGAATATCTATCTAATTCGTATTCAACCGGAACATATTTGCTATAACATTGAGTTTACATTCTAATAATCGAGAAGCCCATCACTTCGGACATTGACTTTATATATATGGACTAGGAGAAATTATGTCTATGCTTTAGAGTATATGATACTTCATAGTTCATATGACACGAATCAAATCGAAAACTTTAGTTAGTTGGGCATCTGGCACGCATGATACCTTAAGCATCCATCAATCGTCAAGCTAATTGTAAACATCATCGGATGTTCCGTCGAAAAGCGTGACATGACAACACTATCGTGGAAGATGTACGATAGTTGAGCGTGGCCTAATAATTATCGTACTTCCGATCGGTGTAAACATGCAACGATGTGTATACCAGACAATCTCAAGGATCATACTCGGTGGTGTCTCGACAGTTGTAAGAGCTCCCTAAGGGTTTGAAACGATTTTGTGATGGTAATACCCCAGTTCGGCCAGGTGGATATTTTGCTAGAAGATGGATACGGTGCAGCAGCATCGTCGATCTCCGGTCGGTCGGTACCGGCACGACTTGCTGTAATACGTTGCTACCACCTTCCTCCAATACTGGGGGCATTCTATATGTTACTGGACATCGAAAGGCACACAGCAAGTTGGCTTAGGCAAGACTTCACTCTGCCGAGAGAGATATGGACCCTATCGCACTCTTTAAGGATCCCCGCTAATTCGTCAGCAGATTTGCTTTTGATGAGTTTGCTCTTTTAGAAATTCTCCGTTCTAAGTTTATATACTCCATGCATGTCTTGCTTTTATTCTATCTCACAAATATATATTTCTTGTATAATATTATATTATGGCGTGCCCATCATCATCCATTCTGTCTCCTGTACTTCCATGTAGGGCTGCCGTATGTCGCTCACGGTCGTTACTGGCGTAAGCTTAGTCCGACTCATTAATTTCGAGAGCAAGCATTTCGATTATCGCGATTTAAAGCCATGGTGTGAAGTACTTCGATTGTGCTTTGTCGGTAGACATTCCGGGAGATAAATTCAAACCTGATTACACGAGTCGATTCTCTTGTCGGGGTTATCCTTCTGCAAGTGCGCTTAAACAGTGCATTGAAATGCTTCGCCATTAGCTTGTTTAAGCTGCGGAATTTTCCATACGATTGTTTTTTTCTTTTGCCCCTGTTTACAAATTCACATCCACGGATCGAATAGAATCTTATTAATTCAAGATTTAAATGGAGTTGGCCATTCACTCTTTCAATAATATATTTTTTTCATTTTATAATATTCAAATTCAATATCTTAATAAGAGAAAATGTTAATATTTATATCACTATTATTAAGCTTTTATTATATAGAATGAGTTTTCTGCAAGAATCCTTGGAAGAGGACGCATGGATGGTGAATCACGAAACCTATGGTTAGGCAAGGTGACGAGTAGGTCCAAGGGTCGAGCGGTTGGCTTTAATTCCAGCTCCCTGTTGGTTTGGACTGCTGTACAGTAGGCATCTAATCAAACATATGAATCTCAAACCGACATATGAGGTGGTGTCTCGATCGATGATTCCATGCAAAAAGGCAATTAACTTCTTTTGATTTCATGGGCTGTTCCTCTCAATTTAATTTTCCCACCAGCCTATTGGGAAAGGCCTTCTGGTGGACTTGGAAGAATGACAATTAAAATTAGGAAAATTAGAGTGAACTTTTTTTTTATAATTAAGTCATATACATATATTTTAAAATAGTTTAACCAATTCTATATATTATCCTCGATAACAGAATTAAATTCCATCTGCCAACCTCCTTTAATAAGTTGATCGTGTGGACTCCACGCTGTTAGTTTTGCATATGTGACCGTTAAGTTGATGGCGTGGATGTCCACCTGGCAATCTTCTTTTTAATGCAACATGAATTGCAATCGTCAACACCTGGCAGATCATCTATCCCTCTCTCGTCTCTCCACCCCCTCACACATCCCAACCCCCTTCCAAGACCATCGCCGCTGGAACTCACCGCCAGCCTGCTCCATCCACCGCCACTCGAAGCTGCTGCCGCCGCCACCATCAGAAGCCACAACCTCCCGAGACCATCATCTTCTCTTCTACCTTCACAACCCACCCCCATCCCCACAACTGATCTGGAAAATCCTTAAAACCGCCTATATATATATATATCCGTAAAATAATCAATCAAATGTATGAACAGCAATTTGCCTCCCATTACCAACGAAAAATTAGATTTTTTTTTATTCCAAGCATCAACATGATCGGAAATGTTAAAAGAAACCAATCAGACTATTCATTGATCCGTATAAACGTAAAAAGGGATCACACTATTCTCTTTAATTCCCAATTTTATTTGCCACACTTATATATAATCACGTGTGACATATTATGTACATGCAAAAGGCAGTTTTCAAGTTGACACGGTCCAGATGAAAGAGCTTATCCCCGTTCGATATGTTCTGTTCATAGCGCGGCAGCATGTCTCGTGCAAAAGGCATAAGGAGATGTCACCCTATTCGATTTTAAATTCAAATATAGATTATAAAAGATATGTATATATCTGCCCGAAATTCCAAATTAATAGATTATATATAAGCCACTTATACTTATATTCCCCAAACTTTCTATATATCTTTAATGTAAAATTAGCATTTGTGACGGTTGGGTAGTGAACCGAGTGGGGGCAGATATCTAAATAATCTAGGTAACCTGGCATCAATAAGTTCGATTGAGACAATACACATGGGGGGTGAGAATATGGGATGGGATCACATCATGCAATGTTTGTCCACTATCGACCTAGATTCAAAACACATGCACATGTAATTCATTTTTCCTTGATAAAACTTTTGTACCCTTAAATTTTAATGGCATCTTAGTATACAATTTCTTATTCAGTGAGACGACAAGGTGGTTTGTTTTTAATGGAAAATGACAAGATTGATTTTTGATTTCACCTTACAAAATTATTTTTAACATTTTTGGCTGCATCGATATTTTTGAGACATCCATCGGGCCATCATTTCGGCTTGACTAACATCACGACTTTAATCGGAATAAGCGGGAGAAAAATAAGGAAAGGAAATTTAAAATAAGAATATGGAGAGAAAAATAAAGGCATGAAAATACTTATTTATAATAATCGTCAACAAATTGATAATATGAAATAAGTCACATTCATAATTCGAATGTTTTGAAGTCGGTATCTGGAGATTAAAAATGGATTTCATACTGTATGATATGTGGTGAAGTGAATTAATCAAATCTTAAATTTTATGGTTTTAAATTCATAACAGTGTCGCTCTATGAGCTTATGTCTCAAGATTTTATCCGTCTCGTGTGAGCCGTGACTCAAAACTCGTGAATTTGACCGAATGACCGCCTTGTGCTAAAATACAAAATTCATGTTTAGTAGGTGGCTTCCGGCACGGCCCGTCTTGATGAAAGACAGCTGGCGCCGGGTGCATTTGATCGACCAATTAATTAATCCGGTCCACATTTTAATTTTGAATTTCCTGTCCTACTAATTTGGAGAGGAAAATGAGGGCGGCAAATAATAATAATAATAATAGTAGTAGTAATAATGTCAACCTTCTTCCATTTTGCATGTAGAGACATTGTGACATTCATTGGGCATGCAACATGAGGACAGTAGATTGTAGGGCCCCGACACCAGCTGTCATGTATTCCATCAACAAAATTTCAATTTTGAAATCATACCATTTTTCTATATGAAATTGAGATTTGTAACTTGTAAGTCATATTTTTATAATGAAACTATTTGTGCCTTTTTTTTTTCTGTTTAGTTATCTTTTTCCCATACTCTTTTAGGCCTGCAAGTAGTGATGTAAAATGAGGTGGTTTGTATTGGTTCAAAACCGACCGTGAACCATCTGCTCGATTATGATTCAAGTCATTAAGCTTAATTGACCAATTTAGGAACTTTCAAATTGCGCCTTGATCCAAAAAAATTTTCCCAGCATAAGAATGATCAAACTGGTACGGCTCATCACGGTTCATGCCTATTTAGGTTCAGTTTCATGACAGTTTCAAGTTAGTTATAGTTTCAAGAGAGTTTTCTGCTAGGTCGATGAGGTAAATGGGTTGGGCTAGTTACGGTTTTGAACTAAAGCGCTAAGTGGGTCGGGTCTGTTTTGGCTCCACAAGTCTATTTCCTCAACTTGGCACGAAATCGCTCCTCAATCTGAATAAGATTGGTTTCTTATTGAGTATGGAAATGCTTTGGGGGTGGTTTTGTGTTCTTACGGTCCGGTTTGGGGCTAAATTGGCCCAGTTTATAATCTCTACCTATAAGTCTCCTTTAAGATTAAAAAAAAATCACTCTTAATATAAATGTATGAATTGGTTAAAACTATTCAATATATCTCTTGACTTGAACCCAAAAAAAATCATAAATAATATAATTTTGCCCTCTAATAAATAATAAGTTGATTAATTTCAGATATATACTAGTGAGTGTCGACCAGTTGGGTGAGGACCCGTGTGATGATTCTCGGACACGCAGCCTCGAGATAAGGGGAGGGTCGGCAAGAAAAATGGCTAACAAAGATTCCCTTTAATTAATTAATTATGTCATATCTGGTATGTCCGGCTAGCTGCTCAATCTCCGTCGGGCTGGTTCCATGATAATGAATCTCGACACAATCTTGCTGGACCAAATTTAAAGAAATCTTAAATAAGACAAGGGAAGATATGGTTGTCCCATCTATCACATGGAGGTATTCGAATAACTACTGTTATAGTAAGAAACGGATTATTCATATTCAGCAAAAAGTCATGAATCTCTCAAACTGAATAGTGGGATGTAATTTAAGATTTTTCAATTCAGAAACATGTGTTTTCCTCCGTGGTGATGCGAATAATTCGAATAATGATACAACAGAAATGTAATGTGTCTCATGTGATTGCTACCGGATGTTTGTTTTAGACTTGATTTTGGTTAGGGGATGGAGATGTATATCGAATCCCATATAATGATTATTAGCTTGGCTCAAGTGATTTCTTAATCACATGTCTAAGTTGATTATGCTAATTTACTTATGTAGTTGAAATTATCATTACTACTCATATGAGTTAGTTGAAATAGTTCATAATACTTTATTAAAATACTAAACTCCAATATTATGAATAGAGAAAAAACTTAACTTGAAAGGGTTTTACTCCTCGAGTGGCTGATCAAGATCAGACTTGAATTAGGCGAAATTTGATAGATTTTTGACAATTATTAGTTAGTGAGCATCAAAGGATGGAACTATACCCATCATTAGGCAATAATAAGAGGTATTTAAATCATGGGAGATGATGATGATGATCTGGTTTTAGGGCATCGAGAGGCTAGGTCACTTATGCACACACAGACCCTCTATAGGGTCCTTCCTTGCTAGGGGCAAAAGGAGATGGTAATCTTCAAGATCTTGCCCTATAAAGTTTCGAACAAGCATGATATGATATGTCGACAAGAACTGTCTTTTATCTCTCTTTCGTTCTAATGGATATGCATCAATGCTTTTGACGAAGAGCATTGTCATATTTTCACTTTTTCTGTCAAGTGTACATTATGCTAAAGACAAATGGATACTTACCGATCCGGTTTCAAACGAAGAGTGTTGTACAACATGTTTGCTTCTTGGTCTTCTATGGGATAGGACGACTATGAAGCATCATCGATCTATTTGCGAGTTGGTTTGTCGGTTGGTACAGTGGAATTCCTTGTGTTGGATTCCATTTGACGTACTGAAGAGTGCATGTTGCCGCATCCTGGCATTGTTGCAGGGGATTCTGCATTAACTGGGGAAGGATGTGGATGGAGTAACAAATGTCAGATCTCAGGATGGGTAACAACAACAGTAAGATATATCAATCTACCAGCTAGCCGTCCTATCGTATCAGCTTGGATCTCTGTGCGTTTGACCCAGATCCAAAGGTGAGCTTGAGATGCTACTCTGCTGTAATATGAAACAAGTCCAGGTGCCAGCACCACGCACTCTATCAAGGGTTGGAAGGCTTGTCTCCGTTCTTATGAGCGATCTAAATCCCTAGGAAATATTACGGTTCCCACAAAAACCTTGACACAGAAACGGATCCCCATATGAAAATGGATTGTTACCATCCATCCAACTGGTAAAAACTCCCAATTTCGGTAAAAGTGCAGTCACGGAGGGAGTGCAGCAAGCAAGCAAGCAACCATTTCATCGGCATCGGTGTAAAAATTTCACATGAAAGTCAGACCTCTCTGCATCGTTCCAATGGAATCGGATGTCTCGGAAGCGACCAATCCCTCTCAGCCCCGTGGATAACCTTCTTGCAACCATGCGGGCCTTGGGTCTAATCTGATTTATTGGCCCAGTTTGCCTTTTTTCTCCTCCCTTGGTTCCTTCTGTTCCAGCCTTATCAATATGGGTTCAGCAGATTTGCATAATATGCCCAGTAAATCGCACAATTCGATTCGGACGGGCCTACCAAAGAACAGTTCATAGGAGGAAGCGGAGAATAAGTTCATGGATGGTGGAGTTTATGAGGATTGAACCCGGTTTATCCTCATCTGTGTCAAGGGTGATGCAATTCTTTACTAGAACTCTCTCTTTTCATCGTTTCGATCACTGTTTGATCACGAACATGTAAAAGCTGTCAATGATAATCGAATTATGTTCTCATTGGTCAAGGATAATGTAATTGGAACCCAAATTCTTCACCTAGAGTTCTCTGTTTCATCCTTTTGATCACTGTTGACCACGAAAACATGAGTAAAAGGCAGAAAAGGACACGTGTAGTGCAGCTACATTTGAATATCATTAATAAAATTTCACTATATATATTTTTTCTTATTTCACCGTTCTATCATTTATAATAAGGAAAAAAAAAAGCTCTCTAGCCTCGAGATTTTTGGTAATTATCTTTTTACCTCACGAGGATTCAGTAAAATAATTTAATTTTTGCTTGATATAGAAAATGAAATAATAATATTTATGTGAAGTGGTTGTATATGATGAGAGCCAGATTTGGACCACTAAATTTATTATACTAAAGAGGGAAAAACTTCAATTTTGTCGACTGACTCGGATGCATGGCCTGTAATTTAACAACTGGGACGCACAATGAAATAGTTTTATTTTATTTGCTGTAAACAAATAACTCATTGTCAAGCTGCTGCGAGACACGATGATTCAAAGTTGGGGTCAAAGACAAACCCTAACCGTAGACTTTGTCTTGTCAGAAAAAGACATTGAAAGTTGAAGCAAAAATACTCATTGGTCCGAAGAAATCACCATATCTAAGTTTGAGGCGCACTTTTTTTTATTTACTATATTAAAATTGATAATTAATTATATAAAAATTTTAGTTTGACTATAAATTAATAAGAAATGTAATGTAAATAATTTTAACAGCTGTTTATTAAATATGATAAAAGGAATTTCTTTTCACTTGCGTGTGTTTACAATTGACACACGGAGGGTGGGCATGCCTCCACGTGGCAGCAGCCCAGAAGCCATCCTTGCAGTTGCAGCCGACAGGACAGAGAGAAACAGTCAAGAGGGCGCACCGTCAGTTTAATCAAATAACCATGAAGAGACTTTCTGCGGTGTACTCCAATTTCTAGAGGAAATCGAACCTTGACAATAACAATGAACAGAGGAATTCTCACAGATCGACTCTGAGAGAGGGGGGACGAGAGAGAGAGAGAGAGCGAGACAAATGGAAGGAGCTCTTCCTCCTCTAATGGCTTCCTCCGGATTTTTCCTGACTGGGCCTCTGCTGGAGTCACTGGTTCACATCTCCAATGAAGTGCTGTCCCTGGAGGAGACCCCTCCTGTACAAGTCAGGAACATCTCGACCATGATAAGGAGGATCAAGCTCTTCTCCTTTCTGTTCGAAGAGATTCAAGACGTGAAGAGGAAGCTCCCGCCATCTTGTATCCTCTGCCTCACCGAGCTTCTCTCGGTTATACAGCGCGTGAAGCTTGTGATCCAATCGGTCAAGGAAGGGAGCTGCCTATGGAGCCTTGTGCAGACGGAGGAAGTCTCTAAGCACTTGCACGTATTAGTGAAGGATATGGGGAGAGCTCTAGATATTCTTCCCTTGAGCTTGCTCGGTATTACAATTGACATTAGAGAACAGGTAGAGCTTCTCCATAAACAAGCGAAACGGGCGGAGTTGGTTGTCGATGAACGGGAGCTTCAAAGAAGAGGCGACCTGCTGCAGGTAATGGCTTCTAACGACGGGAAGAACAGCAGGAACGAGGGCTTGGTTGATCTCGATAAACTGAAGAATATATTGAGCAGCATTGGGATAAGGAACCCGATGGACTATGACGCAGAAATCTCGAAGCTTGAGGCAGAGGCCCAGAGACAAGCAGGAACTGGCGGTCTAATCGTGGTCTCGAACATCAACAATCTTATCTCTCTAGTTTCATTTGGGAGATCCATGATCTTCATGAATGAGGAGAGTGAGAAAGCCAAGGAGAATTCTGGGCAGCTTACCTCATCTCTGAACAGGAACTTCAATCTTTCCTCTTCTCAAGGAACAGTTCCCAACATACCCGATGAGTTCCGATGCCCCATTTCCCTCGATCTGATGAGAGACCCTGTGATAGTGTCTTCAGGGCACACCTATGATCGGAGCTCGATTGCCCAATGGATCAATTCGGGACACCACACGTGCCCAAAGAGTGGCCAAAAGCTCATTCACATGGCGCTCATACCAAACTATGCCCTAAAGAGTCTCGTGCACCAGTGGTGCCAAGAGAATAACATTCCACTAGCAGACTACTATCCATCACCATCCACCGACTTGGATAGTGACTCAATGAAAATCAACTCCAGAGAGAACGCGGTAGATCCCATATCCGCTGTGAAGGCTGCAATGGATGCCATGAAGATGACGGCAGAGTTTTTGGTCGGCAAGCTCGCAACAGGTTCTTCGGAGATGCAGAGGCAGGCTGCTTATGAGTTGAGACTATTAGCTAAGACTGGGATGGACAATAGAAGGTTGATTGCTGAGGCGGGAGCGATCCCATTCCTTGTCAATTTGCTGAGCTCTGATGACTCAAGAATCCAAGAGAATGCAGTCACAGCCCTTCTCAACATCTCGATCTTCGATAACAACAAGTTTCTCATCGTGGCAGCTGGAGCAGTGGAGAGCATCGTTGATGTCCTTGAAACTGGGAAGACAATGGAGGCGAGAGAGAATGCCGCAGCTGCAATCTTTAGCCTGTCGATGATTGACGAGTGCAAGGTGAGCATCGGTAAACACCCAAGGGCCATAAGGGCTCTTGTAGGACTCTTAAGAGAAGGGACAACAGCGGGGAAGAGAGATGCTGCAACTGCTTTGTTCAATCTAGCAGTTTACAATGTTAACAGGACTGGTACTGTAATAGCTGGGGCGGTACCTTTGCTTATTGAACTTCTCATGGATGACAAGGCTGGGATCACAGATGATGCCCTTGCTCTGCTAGCTTTGCTTTTGGGGTGCCCAGAAGGGATGGAAGAGACAAGAAGAAGTCGGGTTCTTGTTCCTTTGCTAATAGATCTTCTGAGGTTTGGGTCTCGAAAAGGCAAGGAAAATGCCGTTACACTACTTCTCGAGCTATGCAAGGATGGACGAGAAGAGGCTGTCGGGCGAATACTAATGAACCCGAGAAGCATTCCTTCGCTTCGGAGTTTGGCCAGTGATGGGTCCCCGAAAGCTCGGAGAAAGTCTGATGCTTTGCTTAGACTGCTCAGCAGATGCCGTTCTCATTCTCGAAGCCCTGTCCCATAGACAAACCTGATCATTAAGGGAAAAAGGGAAGGAAGTGTAGTATAATGGAGACACATAATTTTCCATTATTACCATCAATTCTCTGAAACCTTGATAATGTTTCATGGTCCTCTATTTTCATGGCATTCTGATGACACTGCTTCAGCACAAATTATCCCATCATTGATTAGAGAATTGTTGAGATATATCATATATCGATAAAATAAAAAAAAAATTATACATTTATAAAAGAAAATTTAATACAATCACTTATCAATTTAGGTTTTTAGGTGAAATCATACTTGATATTCAATGTAATATCAAAGCTAATGTGCTCGCACATTGCCCAATATGAGTTCGGAAATTCGTTTATGGTAAATTGATATTAAACTTGAATACGAAAGAAATTGCAAAGATCTAACTCAAACCTTATTGCAGATCAACAACGGTATATAAAACTCTCTTTCTCAGCATAGCAAGTCCAGTACTTGGCACATAAACCCACGGACACAGGTTAACATGCCCTTACATAACAATTGGGCATGATGGTGATGCAATGGAACGGATCAAATAAACCTCCAGTGACAATCAGATTCCTGACCCCAGTCAGCACAGTTCTAATTTCACTTAGCTTGCAAGACTATTGGATACCTGTTTCTCAGTGGGACAGGCGGAGAACAGATGCCCACTAGTTTCCTCCTCCACACAGCATGACACACAAGTTGCGTGAATTTCTGATTACCAGAACTGATGGAGTAATGTCTCCTAACACATGGATTGAACAAGAATACGCATGAGAATTTCATGTACTAGACATGGAGAGCATCCCATTTTATCTTATGCACATGAGACAATGTCCTCAGGAACAACAACAGTATAAGACGCCAAAAATTGAAGCATTCTCACAGCCTCGTCTCTAATCTGTCTTCCCCTCATGTTGGAATCAGATAACATCAGCCATATTGGCATGAAGAATGTCAAAATCTGTCATCACTTCAAGCAGCCTGCCACAACCTCAATAACATTTTTTCCACGCATATGATCAGATGCCTGGTACTCACAGATATCCAGAACTCCTGCCCCTGATCAGACATATTTTGACGCAGTCTATCCATGGGAACCTGTCTTCTTGAGTAGAAGCCAGATAAGCTTCATTTCACAGAACATGTTTCAGGACTACAGCTCGTCAACAGCCAAAGCCATTATCCTTCTTGGGCAGGCACACCACTTCTGATTTGACTTTTGCTTTCTTAGCATCCCCATCTCCCCTGTTCCGAAGAAATGCTTTGCACTTAGCTTTGACAGCTCTTTGGACCCTTTTAGGGAGAACAAGAGCACACAGAAAGTTCAAACACGATCCCAGATTTCACTAGCTGAAAACTTCCTGAATGTACAATTTTTATTATTTCAATTGTCAAAAATACATTTTCCATGTTAAAATAAAAGCAAGATACAAGGCCATATAAGTAACTCTATAAGGATTCTAATGGAAAATCAGTAACAGGAGAAGGTTAAACTTCTGTTAAACCAACAAGTGTGAGCTATCAGTGAACCATGATTCACATGAGCTGGTGAGAGAATGCTGTTTTCACGATTCTACCAATTCCAATTGAATGTTTATACCAATTATCTTGTAATTCCAGTGCCAGCTTCCAGTATCCATCATATTTGATGCAATTGGGCGAATGTGGGCATCAAAACCTGAATTTCAGATGGAGAAGGTGACATAATGTGTCAGTAAGAACAGTGATACTTCGAGCAAAAAGACTTCAGATTCTCAGATTAACATAACATCAAAAAGCAGAGTTAAATGGGCACATTAAGTGAGTATATATCAACAAAAGCAGAATATTATCTGTGATGTTTATGTAAATAATGAATTTTCCTTAGGGTGATCCAAGATCATGACTCATGCTTTGAAAGATATGAACCTGAAAGTCCTGGAGTGAGTATTAACTTGTGACCATCTGGAACTTCAAATGTGTGATTTCCCTGTGGGGAAGAAGAAGAAGATTAACTATATCATCTCAGAAAAATACATGAAAGCCTGACTGCAGTTTCTTACTGGTATAAAGCATTTGATAGTATATAAGAAACTTAAAGGGATTTCAGTTTCAGGTAGGGATTGGACATTTAATATTTTCAGGCAGCAACACCTAATATTTTGAGACCACCTTATTATGCTGCCAAAATCCCATACAACTGAAGGCTAATTATTGCAGTTCCTAGTCCGTACAATCAAATCAAGGACCCCTCATTTCTGATAAGTTCTGAGAGTGGTGCAACAGTTCGTTGTTACTCCATTATACAACTGACATCATATTGCTTATATATCAGATATACCTGAATAGTCACATCTTTGGCTTCAAATTCTGCATTTCCATGCAGTTTGACCTTTAATGTTTCTAATCGCCTTACATCATGTTTCCAGTAAATGTTGCCTTTGAATTTCCAGTCAATCCCGCTATTCAAGACCTTGACATTCTGTAACTTGCACCTTCCGCACCTAGCAGAATTAGTTTGTTTCAAGTAAGTTTTTCTGACGCTTGCATTGCAAGAATTTTAATCACAGGCAGGAAGAATCTACTACCTGAGGCCGTATCTTATTATTGGCTCACCATTTTCATTCCTTCCAGTTGAGCCCATAGCATTACTGGCTTCAACTATAAGGCTTCCATCAAGCTGGAATAGAAAGACCCAGTTGGCTTATAAAATCAACAGGAGACAAGCCATGTAATAGAAATCAAGGGTCAATACCCAAACTATCTCACCTCAACATCTCTCCACAAAAACTCTGCCACATCTATTTTTAACTCAGAGCCTTTGCTAATGGAACCTCCAGAAAACTGTGCAGATGAGAATTGTAATGGTTATTTTAAGTTGAAGTTAGATGTAAACCATCATAAAAAAATTGCATCCTGGAATAGCAATAAACATCTGACATAAGTAGGCCACCATGGGCCACAAATACCATAAGCCAGATTCAAACAGGAATCACTTTTCAGCTAGTACGTACAATGGGGCAGAGAAAAACTCCAGCAAAACTACTTGCCCCAATAAAAGGTGGAAAAATACAGTAGACAACAGCAATGTTGCACTACTACCCATGAACAATCCTGTTAGACTGACCACAAAATTCTAAGGAATATCCCAAGTATTACCTTTTGTCTTAATACCTCCCAAAGTGGGCCAAGAGCAGGGTGCAAAAGAATGAGAAATGGTGGTGCAGAGTGAAGATATTTGTCATTTCCTTCAATCTGCCATATATTAATGTATTAACACATAGAATTTTCATTGGTACTGACACCCATATGAAAGAAAAACAAAGGAAGAGAAATGCTAGTGCAGGGAATCAGGTGGGGAGGAGGAGGTGGAGGAGTAGGAGAATGATAAGTTGGATATCTATAAGAGTTGAAATTGGTAATTCGCTATATAATGAGAGCATAAGTCATTCAGGATGGGAGATCACTTGCTCTACCTCAGGAAGATTGATATTGCACTGAGAAAGAATATCATGGGCATTTCGCATTATATCCAACAAAGAACCCTCTGGAGTCTGCAAGACATTAGGATCGCTGTATAATTGTAGCAGGAATAAGAACCTAAAACATCTTTTGGCAAAATAGAAGGTCTAAAGTCTTTTCCTCTCAATCTTTGTCTAGGTTAAACTATACCTGTTTTTGGACAAATTCTAGGTTAAACTATACAAAAGGAAAGGCAGTCTTTATTCATTGATGGGGGGCTCTTTTTTTTAACAGCAACTAAGCACAGATCTCGAATTGTATGCAGCAAAATAACTGAATTATCATAGGATCTTTTGCGACACCTTTAGATACCATAAATAAAGTGCTTCTGACTTGGCTTTCCAGTTGAATTTCTGTTTTTACCAATCAAGAGATTTTTATAGAGCCAGAATAATTCAACAAATGGAAGGTCAGATGGAAATTAAATCCAAATAATTGGTTCATGATCAGAAGAAAGAGAGAAGATGGTTAAAATATTATGAGGTCATCCAATATCCAATCGCAGACAATGCCTTTTTTCTTTGATACAATATCTTCCACAGTTCTAATTGTGAAACCGGACTCAAATGATATATGACTAGACAGTCAGTCATAGAGAACCTAACCAACCAGTAAATTTTCAAAACATTCAATGAAAAGCTTAGGCAGAATCAGAAACAAGAAGTAAGCACCTATGACAATGTATCAATATGTGTAAGAAGATGAAAGGGTCAAAGCATGCAATTGCAATAAAAAGGATAAAATATACCTGGTGCAATGACTTGTCCGAGTGTTTTCTTTTTCTCTTAGCAGATGAAGTGACCTTTCTTCTTTCATTGTACACAAGAAATGTGTCTAGCTCATTTGCTGATACATGCCGTCAAAAGTTTCTCACATTAGCAAACTTGCTTCTGTATGGTAAGCACCGGCATCGATACTAGTCCAACAATGGAAATCAAAATTATAAGAAAAAGGCACCTTCAACATTATTGTGACATTGAGAAGTATAAGTGTTGGTGAATTTATCAGCAATATTTTGCATTGTGCATTCTAGCCTTCCACCCATCACACTGTTACAGAAAAAATGTTAGGATTCAGTGTTATCATTGAGCATTTATATGGATGGAGACAAAGAGCACATTTTCTAACATACATGCAGCTGTTAAGAGTATTTGGGGAAAGAAAATAGAGACTTTACAATGATAGAAACAGCAATAGGACCATTAATATGGCCAAACGTTACAGATCCTACTCATCAAAACACTCTAGTAACACTCCCGCTTAAGATAAATCACTGAGAATAAATTCAAATGCTCCATCTGTGGAGTAGTAGTGAAAACCAGAAGAAAAAGGTGAACTGACAAGTACATAACAGACATGCAAGCTAGTGGAAAGGCTTTCACACAAGAATGGTTTAGGTCTTGTCAAATGATTCTCTTACAGAAGTATTATGGCTTTCATGAGAAATTAAGAGCTTCACGAATTGGTGAAAACAAATTTCTCCACAAAATGGGAAAAAAAATTGTTAGCAGTGATATTGCATTGACGACAACTGATAAATAAGAGCAATTGCAAAGCCAAAATGTTACCATAAATAATTTGGAGAACTAGAAACAAATATTCTTGTCTCAATGAAATCCCATACCTATGCTTGTTTCCATTTTGATCAGCATACACAATAGATTTTTTGGTGTTTAACACCATGCCAGGCAAACTGCTTTCATCGTTGCTTGATGCAACCAACTCTACAGATGGTAAATCTACATATAGAATATTTGTATTTGCTGGGAAGTCTGCCTGCAGACTTAACACAAAACATAAGGTTAATTATAGTCAATATATATCACAACCTAATATGCAAAGGGGAAAGAATGATAAATAATCAATGCGTATTGAAGCTACGACAGATGCATAACAGGCATAATATCAGAAAGGAAGAAATTTCTGATGGACAACGAGACGTGCATATGATAGGTGCAGAAAATATATGGAAGCGTGAGAGTAAATTTCAGGGAAAAAACTACATAAAAGCATTGCCAGAAACACAAATTCGGGCTGATGTAGTAACGAGATATGCAGAAAATTTTTCAAAGAATGCTTGTAAAAAAAATTTAAACAGAATTATCAAGTTCAGAGCATAAAGGAAATCCTACCTGTTCTGAGAAACAGCCCCATCAGCAATTCCAAACTTGTCAAATTCTGTATATTCTATGCATGACAAGCCATATGACCACTTGCCATCAGAATTATTCTTTTCAAGAAGAACATTGATTCCTTCTGTAGCTCCTGAGTTTCGCTTACATGATGCAAACCCCAGTTTCTGTTTGGAGCAACATGTTGAGAAAAATAAAGGTCATTATCTCCCAAATTAATCACAAGTGAAACAATCCATTTTACTGAACCAAAAAGCAAATGCTATGAACTGTATATATCATAGGAAACATAATACATATTCCTGAAAGAAGCAAAGCACATAGAAGCTTACTTGAACATTTAGAAGCAGAAAAGTATGGCATCTGAGATGTAGAAAAGACCAGAATATTGCATAATGTATTTATTTGTCCATGCATTAAAGATGATATGCGGTTTCATTGCATGGAAGGATAGATTAGAGCTCTCACAACAGCACAGTACACCAAGGCACAGAGAGAGGGAAAGAAGAAACTTTAAAGCAACATAAAATAACAGTTACCATTCCATATCTTAAGCCAATCCCCGACAATGCCAAGAGTGTTACATCAGTGGCAGCAACGACATTACTGGAAGACAAGCAAGTAACTCATTAGATACCAGATTTTCCAATGACCATGTAATATATTTACGTAATAAAAAAGCCAGTTCTACAGTCCCTAAAGTGCATTGGCTAACAAGAGGTGACCTGACTTGTCTGACAGTTGCGCCTTTCCTTCCATGATCATAAAACCATTTGAATACGCCTTTATCATAAGCAAGTTTCCATATGACACCATGACCACCAGGCTTGCAAACAGGCATGAATGGTTTGTGGACTATCCATTGCCCATCTTCTGCACAAACAGCTGGAACGAGAGGCTGCAGCATATGTTTTACATAAGTTAGAAGCTTCATCTGGTTGAGACAAAAGAAAAGAAATATCCATAAGTAGCAACAGTATCCACTTAGTTTCCCCATAATACCTGTTCAAAAAGCTGGAAGCTTGATTGACCTCTCCCAAACCATTCAAGTTTCTCACAGAGAGATGTGATCCTTTTGTGGTTTTTCTTGGCTGAGCTTGTCATGATTGCAACAGGTGTGATACATTGTCTTCCATATAGCTTGTAGTATAAGAACTCTCGAGCCTACCAACAACAGGCCAAACATGCATAAGAATTTAACTGGGGCAAGGACATAATTTTAGCACAATTACATTCCCAATGCTGCCCAATCATCTAGTCTACCATCTGCATTCACATGAAGGATAAACAGAGCACTCTACCTGCAGATCTCTAATAAGACCCTCCAATAAACTCTGTCCACAATAAGGAAGCATTGCAGCTGGCAAACACTCACCAGTGTCAGGATCTACCAAACCAAGCCTGTCTCCTGAGCCTCCAAGCGGATAGATTTCACCAAGGTCCGGCAGACCCTAAAAGAACAAGAGCAAGGCCTCATAGTTGAACTTAATCCAGCATGATCAAAAGCAAAAGGTGCAAAATTAGCCACAGATTTTACTCGCTGCTAACCTCAATTCCCCATAGTGCAGCTTGGGATGCATACTCAGTATTACGAGATAGGTCAATCCCAGTTGGAGGATGAATTTCCACAAACTGAGATTCAACAGATGCCACGGTGTGCTGAGGCCAGTGAGCAGATTGTGCTTCTAATGTTAATTCATTGAGTCGCTCCAGAACCATTATCTGATAACTGCAGCAAATATACCATCCATTAATCACCAATGTCGAGTGAAAGAAAACTAATCAAATGAATGAAATCTGGAAAGAAGAATCGAATAAAAAATAGTTGTCATCCTTCCACCCTTTCCTTCCTAAATTTCAGTCTGATCACATGATAGATATCAGGCCACACAAGTTTGAATTTTAAGAAGAGAATACCGTCACAACTACAAGAACCTTAACATTCAAGTTGCTGAGCAGAAAAAGAAACAAGAGCTGACCCTATGATCCCTCCAATGCAATCATAGAACTCCTCAATCTCTCGCAGCGTTTTCAATAACTTCCTCAAGTCATCAACTTCCTCGTCCTCCAAACTCCCGCTGACTTTCCTCTTCTGCACACCCTCGCCTCCATGGACGTCCAATCTCTCAATCATCTCTACCAGAGCATAGAGCGCGGTCTTCATGTAGCTCCGCGTGGACTCCACATCTGTCTCCGACGTGCCCAGCACGTGCTCCTGTCCAGCCGCCACCAAGCACTTCAGAAGAAACAGCTCGTAGGAGTCCAAACCGAGCGACCTCGAGGCTCTGGCGTGGAAACCGGTGGAGCCAGCGTGGAGGAACCGGTTCACCAGGGGGTCAGCATCGACCACTCGGTGCTTCTCCTTGAGTGAGCTCGCGGAGGAAAGGAGGGACCGGAGAGCTAGGAGGCGGGTGAGCTCACGGACGAAGTCGAATTCAGGAGCAGGAGGCGCGTACTCGACCGGGGCGGTGGAGACGCGAGCGAGGCAGCTGGTATGCTTGGAGGGGGAGAAGGAGAAGGAGAATCTAGGGGCAAGGTGTGGCCTAATGGAGGGGTGAGGAGGAGGGACGGAGGACGGAGGGAGAGAGGCTTTGGAGCTGAAGGAGAAGAGGGTATTGGTGTTGCAGCTGTAGAGCGCAACAGGGTATCGAGCCATCCTTCATTGGCGGGCTTTGAGCGGGGAGGGGGACAGAGAAAGGGGGGGTGTGCAGAGATAGAGAATATGAGAAGGTCCGTCAATGGAGGTCTGGATATTTGCGTGTGATAGGGAGAGAGAGACGGAGACGGTGGAGGGGATAAAGCGGGAGATGCTCGAAGGATATACCAAGGCAAGAAAGATGGGGAAAGAGGAGAGAGAAACGCAAACTGTCGCATTCATGGCTGTCTTCGTTGCTTCTTCAATGTCATCCCCAACCTCATCCCGCCACTGGGATCAGAGACTTCATGGCCCCCATTTCTGCGACTCGAAGACAAATCGAGCTCGTGGCGGACGGCTGATGCAGAGTGTCTTGGTATCGAACTTGAATGATTGAGGCCCATGAATCTACAACTGGGCTCTACATGATGCCCATGAGGATCACAAGTATTGCTAAACCAGTGGCCCCTTCAACATTTTCCTTATCTGGAGAATTTTTTCTTCTCTGCAAATCCATAAAATCTCTATATAAAGTTTATAAATACAAGTTATAAATTTACTTGAAAGCCGATTCATGGTTGTTCATTTAATTTCATTAATAAATTTTTGTAGTGCTTGAATTGGATCCATCATCATCCCACAAGTCCATGATTGATAATTTTGTGTACAAACACGGTGAGACCAAGGGCTACACGTTTGAGCTAATGATTGAATTCACAATCCCCCAACCGCATACTATTTAAGTTTTATGAAAAGAAAAAATATAGAAATTTCACTGTAGTTAAGATAATTTTCACCTGATATCTCCAGGCTCTCGCTTGACAAAGTGGACATGTGATAACTAGTTGAATGTCGAGTATCATCGTCTTCTCCCTCCACTCCATCGACTTCCTCTTCCTCAAGATAAATTAATAAATATTTCTGCGGAATGTTTGCCCCCTTTTTTTCCTTGAATTGCCAACTTCTATATATATATATATATATGTATGTATTATATTACCCATATATAATTATATGATATGATGTGAGGGTAAGAACAACAGTTGCCACCGAGATTCAAAGTAACCCTGTGTCGCTTGCACTGTTCGACTGACTTGACAGAGACAATAATATAACAAAGATTCTGCAATGATTCCCCCTTTTTTTTACTTTTAGGGTTCTGCGTTGATCACCACATATCGTACATGTAGATCGAGAAGACTCGACAAGTACACACAGATATGTTTGGGCTCTTTATTTCTTACTACCTTGTTTATCACAAAAAAATGGTTTGAATAATTTGATATGTTAATATCAATCTTGATTTAAATATCAATCTTGATTTAAATACTTTTAATGCTGGAAGTTTTTGTTAATGCTGTGTTGTTCTTGCCATTGATCATTTCCCTGCTCTTAAATGTTGTTTTCTAGAGTGTATCAGGAACTGGACACTCTATCTCCGAACCTGTTGACTAGCTCAGTTTCACTGCTATATACAAGAAGACAGTTCAACCTTAGGAACAAAATATCCACCGTTGAAGAGATGACAGCAAACACTGTCGACCAAACAGAAGATGCCTCCGATGATATAAATAATAACAATAATATTATGTAATGACATATATGATGATCGTAGTACACATGATCGAGAAGACGTTCCACTGAAATTGTTGGCATAAACAAGTACCTGATCTCTGATCTCACTTCCAGATTGTCCCCACTCACAAAGTCAGATCAAGGGTACTTGTCTTCTTTGTCCTTATCATTTCACTGACCTCCTGCTCCTTCTTCTTCCTGTATTCAACCTTTTCCCTTAATCTAGTGATCTTATCCGACCATGGATTACTCGAAGAATTCAGAGAGAGACAAAAATCACTCTCCGTCACTCTGTCATCAACCGCCTCTCTGCAGATTATTTGATCCGCCTTTGATCTCACTCCAAGCGACAGATCCAAGTCTAGCAGCCCATCTGATTCCGGGTTCCTCATCTTCTGTGCTGGCGCTACTCTTAGGCTCATTAGGGAAGCACCTGAAGTGCTATTGGGGAACCCCATCCGGTCTCTGATTGATAGGTTGGGTCTGGCTAGGGTATGGGGGCTCCTGAGAGGAGAATTACTCGCTCGCTGAATATCTTTGCTGATCAACAGTCTAGGGTCGTAGATGCTTGCAAGAGAAGATCCACCACTGGTCATATGGTAACTAGGGCTGTGAATTTGTTGTTGGTGGTGACTGTGGCCCCTCCAAGAAGCACCGGCAAATCTTGAATAAAGGAAGAAATGATACCGATCATGTAATATAAATGCATAACACTAGAAAATAGAGGCGGGACGAAATTACATAGTACGACTCGATGTACGCCATAAATGTACATGATTACAAACCCAGAAGCTGAACTATATATTTTCCGGGTCACTCATTTTTCATGGGATCATATTTCTTACCTTAAGCAGGCCCTTTTGTTCAAGCTCTGCAGCTTCGAGAGTTGGCTTAGGTTGTAGATACGGTGGTCGCTGCCTTCAGTGAAATGGCCATTGTCCTTTGCAGCTGTCAAATTGGATGAACCATCCGCTTTATATGTGTAAAGAGAAGATAGCCTAAATCTAAATAGACCCGAGACACTTTGACCAAGGGAATATATCGTACCTCGACCGTGGTCATCAATCTTCTTGCTCCTATACATCTGAAAAATCAACGTTGTTACAGGAAAGTTGAGTATTTTGTACAAAATTTGAACCAAGAAAAATTAAAGTGGCGAGAAATTGGGCTGAAATTATCAGCTAGTACCTGAAGATGGCTCTTCACATGAGTGATGCTTAGACCCTTGATGTTCATTGACTGAAGGACCAGCTTCGGTGTTGCTCCTGTGATGCAAAGGTAGCACCGGTTCGATTTATATCTATTCGCTTCTTTGTTGATTCAACGATGGAATGGAAAATGCTTAATTAAGAAGATGTGATGCAGAAACACTAATAGGCTACAAAATCATCAAATCAATTCATTGTCATGGTTTTCTATCGTACTTCTCTGGATCTCAACCAAACCACGCTGCACGTGCTTATCATGCTATGCATTCTCAAAGCTAAGGAAATTGGCATCGAACTGGGATTGAGGAGGAGACTTTGGCAAGGACATAGAGAAACTAAAATGAATTTTCAGAAAAGCCAAGGGTTTGCGAGTCAGAATCCAATGGAGATTTTGGTGGCTACTGTTCCATTTAGCCCTTGGAGTTCATCCCTAGTATAGGAAACTTTATCAGGGACAGATTCTCTGAAGGATCAATATATGTATATATATACAGTCAATAGAGGGTTTCATTAATTTAGGACTCAGGAGTAAAATAGCAATAATCAACTTGCTAGTTCCCTCAAATCTCAAATAATATAAGGCTGATATGAGTAGAGAGCTCACTATCATGTCCTCCCAGCCTCTCGACTGCGCGGACGAAGCGAAGGTGAAGATCCGGGGTCCACCGGAGCCTCGGCATCTTTGAACGGATGTACTTCCTCACAGCCCTGGAACCTGAAGAAGAAGCTGCCTTCATCTTCTCGTTGCAATTTCTATCGTTGTTCTCTTCGACAGTGCTGTTGCTCGAGCTCATCCAATTATCAGTTCCCTGCACATCGCTCCCATCGATCTGGTCCACCTCCTCGTGGTGGTGGCCTCCCGGCCTGTCGGTCAAAGGAGGGCTCCTCGCATCTGTGTAGAAGCTGTTCGCAGTACTCTCACTCTCCTCCATCTTGAGAGTCAAGATTTCCTGTCTAGTAAGTCTCTCTTCATTCGTTCTCATCTCAGATCATGAAAGGCATATTGTCTTCCTTAGATTAATGGTAAGGGAGAGATTAAGAGAGAGAGAGAGAGACAAGAATTTTGCAGAAACGGGGTGGAATATATGGCAAATGAAGTCTTTGACAGATAGGAAAGTCTTGCTTCCTCTCCAATTTATCTGTTTTTTTTCTTTTTTCCTTTTTCTTTTTTCTTTAAAATTAATGTTAATTTTCTTCTCTCTCAAATATATGATCTGCATGCTACAAGCTAGGTGTTTAATTACGTGGATATATTTTTATGGATACGAATATTAATACTCTTTTTAATATCATGAATCCATAATTTCATTTTCATTAACGAATTTCTCCTATCCCTTAACCTTCTCCCTCTTTTTAACCTTCTAAATTTAATTTAGTTTCATAATTAACGGCGAGATATAGATATAGTAATATTACTTCTCAGTATTCTTTTATATGTTTCTTCAAGCTGAAAAATCCCATCAATCAAGTTCACTAACCAACTGTAGAAGTTTTGGTTTGAAATATGAAATATCGAGCTTCTATCTATCATATAGGTTCATGCACATGAAATTGTATACGTATATATATATATATATATATAGGGGGCAAAACAAAATATATAGTAACGAGTAGATATGGCACATGATTTGACCAAGAAATATGCACATAGGTTATACTTAAATAAGAAAAATTATAGTAAAAATTTTATATATTTGTTATTTTTTGTATTTGAGTCTTATACATTTTAAAGTGGTTCTGTCAATCATATACATTTTATTCCGTAATATACTTGAATCTTAATTCTAACAATTCGCCAACATGACTTTTAACAGCATCATTTGACATAGTTTTCGACACGTCAGCAGAATATTGTCATATTAGCACGCCACGCTGGCAATTTATGACATGTCACTATGCCACATCATCAATTTATATGTGTGTCATGATGCCACATCAACAAATAACTACCACATCATCGCACCATTAGAATTTGAATTCAAGTATGTTACGGAACCTCTATATATGATTGAAAAAGTCACCTTGAAATATATAAGACTTAGGTGTAAATAATAATAAACACATAAGACTTTTACTGTAATTATCCCTACTTCAATACATAAACATGGACCTATGCACTTTTATCTTTAGTAAAGTGCTAACTCCATTGAACCGTACGTATTTATCTTTTGCATAAGACATAGGACTCCTACTGTAATACATATGGACTCCTACTGCACGGATCAATCTCTACCATGTACAGTATAGTAAGTGAAGATGTCAAGAAATAATATAAATGAAATCATCTTACATATAATAATAATAATTATCGATTTAATTATGTCATATGAGTCAAATTTAGAGGGAGAGGGAGGGAGAATCTTGGAGAGTAGGTAGGTGTCGGCTTTCATTTCATCCCCATGTGGAAAACCTCACAACACAGTTTTTGGTATTGTGTTTAATACGGTATCAAAAGAAATATTATATTCGATTTTTGTAAATAAAATTCTTATAATTTGTTATTTATCATATTTACAGATAAAGAGAAAGAGGGTCGAGGAGGAGGGTTGAAGCTCTCTCTCTCTCTCTCTCTCAGCACTGATATATAATTATAATTATATAAAAAAAGAATTACATCTGCCTGCAGCCACCTCATTTTCGTCGAGAATCACGGGTTTGTCTCATTTGTTCTCTTAGATTTCCAATTTCACTAAATTATCATATAGCCCTTTTTCCTCCTGGATCTGCGGGTGGTTCACAATGACCCATTTCGATCCCATATAAATCGATCCCTCCAACTGTAACTAACAATGAAGGAGAATTTTGCAATATCTGGAAAACCCTAATTTTCACTCATCCAATCGTTTAGCAGTATACGCAGATATTCACGTGTATTTAGGAGGTGACTATGTGGTTCCACCTGTGGGATCGATATTGCTGAAAAACTAGGCAGGGCACAAAATTGCGAGCAACTCTTTGGCTCAAGCACTTAGCGCTAACAATTTATTGTGATTCCGTTGTCTAGCCTACCCACATCATTTTGTATAACTGCACGAATTGATTGATGAATTAATGAAATCTGTCAAATTATCGCCAAAAAAAAGGATATTGCTGAAAACTCGTGGATCATGGCACGCAGTTTATGATGATGATGATGCTGTCCTCCTCAAGTACTGTGGGTGAACGGGGAGGGGGAGAGGAATGAATAAGGGGGATAACGGAGATTAATTTAATTATGAATTCTTTTATGTAATTGTTTTTGTTTGAGCAGGAGAGATTCTCATGTTGTGCCAGGTTCACTTTGATCAGTAAGTACATCAAACTTGTTCATGTTGAAGGAGGAGATTGACACCTTTTTTTCTTTCTGGTCGACAGCTCGCCTGACATCGATCTGCTGATCCTTTTCCTGTGACTTGTCTTTGCCAAAAAGGTAAGGGCTTTAGAGGTGGCATCCTGGGGGAGGACTTGCATGGATGAAAAACCTAACTTGAATCATATATTCCACCCTCGTGTGGTGGAGTTAGGGTTTTTTAATAATCGACCCGTTAATTCACTCCAATTCACGGAATTCACCAACAAAAAGGTATACCCACACGGGCTTCTTGAGACCCCACATCACAGCCGCCTAAGAAATGCCCACCTTTGAAATTTCCCAAAAAAAAAAAAAGAGAATGCACAACTCAATTATGTAAATAAATAAATAAATAAATTGTGTGGATGGAAGAAAAAGTGTAATATATTATTTTTCGATTTTAACGAGGGCTTGTGAATTTATAAAAATATATATTAATCAAGAGGGAGAATGGTCTAATTAAGCTGACCATTAGTCAGCTAGCCTAGACGTGCTTAACCTTGTCGATGATCTATAGTCCCGCATCAGAAAAATAAAAAAGAGATTTTAATTTAAAAAATGTATAGATGATTGACACTGTCATTTACCAGTTCGAGCACTGCATTACCCAATCTCTTATGCTTTCAATGGAAGTTTAACATGGAATTGGGCCAGGTCAATCGTCCTCTCATTTGAGCACATCAGAAATATCGGTAAGCTTAATTCTTAGGTAAGGTATCGAATTAAGAGCAGTGAGCCGTATGCTTAAATTTAACCTACTGTGTCCTCGAATTAAAGAGAAGAGATTGGAAATTTGAAACCTAATAAGTTGAAAGACATTTAGGAACAAATTGGCAGGCCAAGATGGGGGAGGGAGACTAGAAAAAGGTTCACCCTCGAGGAACCATTTTGTGAAGTCAACCCTGACAGTACCTTGATTCTTGATTACCATTTTAATGAAAAACATTATTATTTTTTATTAATAAAAAATACCACTCTTGCTGCTGCCACTACTATTATTATTATTATTATTATTATTATTATTACTGTGTTTTTCTAATTGCCATGAGGTAACGTGAACCTAATTATGCGGATCCGAATCTGCCATGGGACTAAGCATGTCTGTTTTTCCACCTTATGGGGTCCTTCACGTATTATTAGATTATGAAAAATATTAAACTAAAGGAGAAAACCTTTAATCATGATAATTTTTTAAGGTCACAAATGGAAGTAGGAGATTGTAATGCTTAAAAAGGATGCAAGTGGCACTATTCTCTATACTAATTAAGAGATTATAAATTCGATATTTACTATGTAATCGAAAAAAAAGCTTATCATAAAATCTACCAAGTACATGCAATATAACTCTAAAGTTGGACATAACCCCTTTGTTAAAAAGAGGGGAAATTTTTTTTGATATAATGTGAGAATTTCAGTATTTATTAACAAAATTTTATGATGAAATTATGTAATTTAATTATGTAATATAGAGTTGGTTACAATCTCATGTAATAACTAACAGAGAACCAAAACGAACACTACTTAGACTTCCCCTTCCTCCATCCATCCACATGATGCCATCACATCGTACGGTAAGTGAATATGCTCATACGCTGCAGTTGTTATTGTCCCCCATGGAACGGCCGTTGTAGTCGATAACGCCATCATCCACCCACTGAAATGGGCTTATTCTTTTTTGTATAAACCGTCGGTATCCAGTTGGATTTTGTCCAGTTGACTAATCCGGATCGCTCCGAGTCGGCCCATTTAAGAGGTTAAGAGCTTCTCGCTGCAGGTGAGACTTGAATTCGAGTTCTCCCATTAGAATGATGAGTGCCGAACCGCTCTATTACGCCAACGGTAGTTCACTGAAATGAACTTCACATTAACCAAGACACGTAAAATCCTCAATAACATCGATGGAGAGCTGATCCCATGCCTGGACACTGCATTTCAACTAACGTGTTGACTGCGACACACTCGTTGCGACGTGCCTGTCGATGTCTGGTCCGTCGGGGATCAGTTGAAAGCCTCACCGACAACTTGTTTTCAAGTGATTTTTTTTTTTTTTGCTCTCTTTTCTACTGAGAATGGGTACGTTTTTGGATTCGTATGAAATGGGATACCAATATTATTTGGATTGAGTTAGTTCCTAGAACAGTTAGGAACCTGTCCCTTTTCAGTTTATATAGGCAGGGTCCATGTATCTCGGGTAGGAGTGGGCTAGTAACTGAAAACTTACTCTCTCACACGGTTTAGTGAGATAATATTTCTACTTCAAATTCCCTCGAACATACCTGCTTGAAAAGCATTTGTAAATTGTGTGCTCTTTGGACCGAGTCTTGGAGGACACTGGTTTCTTAAACTACGTCAGTTGTTCAACTCGTCCGATATATTCGCAATTGAATGCGAAAATTCGAATATTGCGTAACGAGAATATCAAGATTGACACTACGTCTGCCTTTCTACTTAAAAAATAAGAGAGACACGCATCCTTTCTGGGTTTTAAAATGCAGTCAATCAGTTCAAAGCTAGTTTTCCTCAACTGGTGCAAATGACATAGAATGATTAGATTAGGCTGGACCAGCACTTGGGACGATTAACAATCGATCTCACGTCTCTCTCGATATCAGTCACGACACTAGTCCGATAACAAATGTGAGTGCGGGCAATTAGTACGATAACCTGTATCGAAGAGAGATCCGACTGTATCACGACAATCTTCATGACTTGCGTCCATAAAGAACAACTCGGAATGGGCGGATAATCTTGAAAGTTTGCATGTGTTCAAGCACATCAACAAGAGGTTGAGAGGAGTATGCGCGATCCAATGGGCATATATATCATATGTATATATATATATTTGTCTAAACTGTTGTCTAGTATTCAGCAGTATACCTTGATTGATTCAAGATCGAATCCGGTCGATCCGGTAAGTCTACTACTCAAATATTAAAACTTATTTATGGGGTCTTAAGGCAACTGACTCTGGGAAGCATATTTTGCCCACGTGAGACTGACTACTGAACCATCACCAATATTCAATATTAATGCCAGTCACCATCTATCTTACGAGCCGTGGTCTCTGAACAGATTGTAGCAAGTGAGATTCAATGGAAACCACCGAGTACCTTCCAGTGGGCAACCCCTTGCTCTTAAACAAACATAGAGATCATCAGCTCATAGATGAATAGGAACTCAGGTCCCAGCTGGGAGCGAAGACTTGCCCCCGGGCCTGTTTAGGATGAAAACCAGGGTTATAAATGAAACAGGCTTCCTCGAACCGAACCGTACCTACCAAAGGGCCTCCGGCCGTATTATGTAGAGGTTAGGCTAACCCTTGGCCTGGCCTTGCTTCGATCAAACTCGTATTGCCTCAGTTTATAGCAGGAGTTGCCCGGTTGAAGAGTAAAAGGGACAGTTAACTGAGAATGAGCCAAAAGGTAAGAGAATTCATCATCCAAGTACTAAAGAGAAATAACAGCGATGTTTAGATCCAACCCATTCTTGGCCAAGAAGAGAGTTTTTGCCTGCGAAGGATGTAAACTCTGCTTCAACTCAGGGCAGGATCAATAGTTCGTATCTAAAAATAAGTCAACGTGTACATCTCTTCTAATTTTTTCTTGGACAGCGCAGATTCTGAGTAGCTCTGAAGGAATATTTCCGATCACAAATTCAAGTGATGAGCAAGCTATCGGAATTCGTGAGAAACAAACAGCCAGGTGACAGATGAATTCCCATAGAACACCAAAAAAAACCATTACATGGTGATTGCGTGTCTGCCAGTGCAGTATTACTAGACCATGAATTCTCTACTGCTGAAGCTTAACATACTAGGTTAAGGTATAGAAATCTGACCTCCAGAAGTACAATATTTGTTGGGACATCAGATCAAGCTCCAATAGAACTCTCGTTGGATTTCAAAGGATTTTGAAAAGAGAAGTTGCAGAAAGTCGTTCTGTGACAACTTGGCTGCATTCCCTCCACATGCATATACATGCTAATGGATTCCACTCTTTCAACACCATTCGAAAGGTAGATAAAGAGAAATCTTAGCAAAAGCTCAGTGTTATCATCAGTTTGCCATCTGAAGGCCCACCCTGCTGGTCCCAGTCCAAACAGAGAAGTTGGGCCTCCTAAAGAACTGAATGGAGATGAATAGCCACTCAGGTAGAATCTCTTGGGCAGGGAAGATGGCAAGATTCAGGGTCCCAAGGAAAGACGAGACCTGCAGATCTCCCAGAGTTGACTTCTGCATTATAAGATCCCAGTGGCACAGCAAAATGAAGATCAATCACCTCGAAATGGAAATTGTTTTACTAGTAAGAAGACCATGCAGAATATTACATTCAGTGTATCAAGAATGGAAATCAGAAGCATCCTTTTAAACCTCAGAATGCAAGACAATTAAAGATGAAAATCTCTCACAGAGTGATTGAATGTGATAAGAGGAAAATATATCAACAACTACCCTCTAATGTGACAAGCAAATCCTAGTTCTGTCAGTTCTCCAAAGGAAAATTTTGAAAGCAAGTTGGTATTAGAGCACGAACGATACTGAGTGTCAAAGGGAACCGAAATAATAGGAGATACAATAAGGTAGCCAAACAAAGAGTGTAATCAGGCGTTCTGGAATCCGGAACTCAGGCCTCCAACTTGAGGTGCAGAAACAAAAGCATACCCTTTTTCTCTGGTCAAACCTGAACGTCTATTTAAGAGGCAAGCTTAAACCATGTCTCAGTTGCCTCCTTACTGATTTAAATGACATCCGAGAAGGATCTATCAAAGTAGGCCAAGCAATATTCTAAGTCAAGTCAGGGTTTCCCGAGGAAATTTGGCCAAGGGATAGGCCCAGAGATCCCTTAATGTATGAGGAGTACTTGAAACAATCTTGTGTTATGAGGAACAGTCGAGCAATCAAAGGATTTGTGCAGTTTTTGAATCTCGGGAAGAACGCACCAGCACCTAGCTCTGATGTTTGGTTCTAATCGTAAGCTGTAAAGTCGGACCAGGACCTTGTCCACTTTCATTCCCATCTACAGGTCTAATCATAGTGAGGCACCCTCACTGAAAGTCATAGTCCATCATTTATGGCATGGATGATTAAGGATTTTTCCATTATAAATAAGGTCCATGTATTTAAGAAGAAGATAGGAAGAGGCATGCAAGGTTACAGTTGAGAATTGAATCAAGTGATAACTATTTTATTGAATTCATTTCTCATAATTGACAACTTATAAGTTGACAAAAATAGAATGCACTATGTCATATGTTCATTTCACGGTGCATCCTCGGAAGTGTGCCGATTTAGTAGGATTGCCATGCGACCCTCCCAACAACTTTTACAGCACCCTTCAGTGGCCACAACAATGATCTATACAGCATGGGAGTCTCTTCCATCCCGGCCCTTCTCAGTCTGCATGCTGCTATATCATAAAAGTGTCCACCTGATAACATACAGTCACACAAGGACAGGTGTGAATGAACACCTTGAGATGTTTACGGACAAAAATTGACAAATGATGTGAAATTTCTTGCAAAAAACCAAATCAACAGTGAGGAATATGGCCAAGCAAGCAGCCGAAGCTTCTGTATTAAGCATCCATCACCGCAGGGCAGCTCAACTCCACCCCCCACCTTCATGTATAGATAGCTCACCTACTCAACAGTACCAGAAATGACTCTGCATCGTGTTCGGCTTGATATGACCAGATAACTGAACACCCAGAAAACACTGCATAATACTTCATTATGTTAGGCAGATTGCCTCCAATGAGCACAATCGGCAAAAGTAATTCTTGAAATTTAATTACCTCTATGATCAAACCAGACACCGTAGGCCTTATTATTTTCCCTAGTACTCGTGCAGTCCGTCCGACACTACAACCGAAGCTCGTCTCTCTCAGCCTCCCAAAGATGTCGGGCTTCATCTTCTTGCTCTTCCTCTTCACTGTTACAACTTCCCTCTCAGCCCCTTCTACAGCCACTTCAATCCCGGCCCGATTCCTCAAGTCCCCGTATCGCCGCCGCCCTCCCTCCGCCCTCAGCAGTACTTCGAGCTCGCCCGCCCCCTGCCGTCGGAGCTCGTCCGCCCATCATGCGCCCACCCGGTCCTCCGCCACTCCTTCGCCAACACCATCAACTCCCCGCCCTACACCGCCACTTACTCTCCACCTCAGCCCTCCTCCGGCTGCGGCGCCCCCTGGTCCCGCGCCATCCTCGAGATCTCCACCTCCTGCCGCGGAGACCAGTACGACCGCATCTCGGCCCTCTGGCTCGGCGGGGCCGAGCTGATCAGAACCAGCACCGCCGAGCCAACTTCCGACGGAATCTTCTGGCGGGTCCGTAAGGACGTGACTCGGTACTCCTCCCTCCTCTCCCAGCCCGATCTCAACGTCACGATGATGCTCGAGAACATCGTCAACGACGAGTTCACGGGCGTTTACCACGTCAACGCCACCCTCTTCTTCTACAAGGATACGGACGTCAGCTCTCCGTTGAGCCTCCCCCGTCAGAAGTCAATCCGGAAATTAGCTTCCGATGGTTGGGATTTGGGACATGGCGAGGACAACAATTTGGGGCTGGGAGCACGGGACTTCTACGGGCCTCCTGCGGATCTGATAATCCCAATATCGAGCAGCGGCGACAGAGGATTTTGGTTTCGATTTGAGAGTGAATCGGCAACTCATTCGAGGCGAATCAGCATCCCGAGGAACACGAAACGGGCAGTTCTCGAGCTATACATCTCGTATCATGGGAACGACGAGTTCTGGTACTCGAACCCGCCTGACTCGTACATCAGAGCGAACAACTTGACCACCGGACGGGGGAATGGAGCATACAGGGAGGTCTTCGTCACAATCGATGGCCGATTCGTGGGGTCGGAGATCCCGTTCCCGGTAGTGTTCACTGGTGGGATCAATCCCCTATTCTGGGAGCCGGTGGTGGCGATTGGGGCGTTCAACCTGCCCTCGTACGATCTCGATCTCACCCCGATGTTGGGCTTCCTCATAGATGGGGAGTCACACGAGTTCTCGATCGGAGTCGCCCATGCCATCTCATACTGGCTCGTGGATGCGAACGTGCACCTGTGGGTTGATCAGTATTCAGGAGCAGTCGAGGCGAAGCCAGTTCTCTATGATGCTCCGGCTGTGCACGTCAAGCGGAGCTCACAGTTTAAGCAGTTAGATGGGCTGTTTGAGGTCGAAGCACGGAGGAAGGTTCGGGTCGCCGGTTGGGTGAAATCGAATGCGGGGAACTTGACCGTGATCATGTGGAACGAGTACAAGCTCAAGAACTCGATCCGGTTCCAAGCGAACGGGACTCACAAGCTCGTGAAGCAGAGGATGAAGGCGAAGAGACAAATGCGGATCAAGAACGAGTTTGGCAGCACCGTTGCCCGGTCTGTCTTTAGGAGGAAGTACCCGCTGACTGTGATCACGACGACCCTTCCAGGAGCGGGCAAGGACAACTACACACTCGTCACAAATGTGTCACATGCCCTGAACGAGAAACTCTCCTACGGGGAGTTCTCAAGCTCAGTCCACAACAGACAGGACTCGGACGGGTGGATGTTGGTGAAGGATCATGAGGTTCTCAATGGCACAGCGACAACAAGGCAGAGCTACAGCTACAGGGACGAGCTGTTCTGCTACTTCCGGAGTATCGCTGCCACCGACGGGAAGCTCGTTGGTGACAATTCGACTTTCTCGTGCGCCTCGTCCTCCTGACTTGCGCTTTATCAGTATATCTATTTCCATAGTGTTTTGAATAACCCTATTTGTATGCTGTATGAATTCCATTCCAGTGTAACCAAAACTCTTAGTTAAGCTTCCTGTACATAGAGTTCAGATTTCAGAAAGTTTGTATGTTCATGAACTGTGATCGTATGCAGGGGAAAACCGGCCGGCAACAAAAAGAATGAGGAAGAGATTCTAAGAATTGGAATGAAATCACATAAATCATTGAATCTACTCCCTCAAGCATTGAATCCTAGAACCTGCATATCTAATCCTTACTCTGCTATACTGGGAAACCGCATTCTGCACATCGACCTCTCACATCCCGCATCTTCATCTCCGTCCTCACTGCTCTAGTCTCTACTCTACCCACCTCCCCGTTCTCCCTCCGGAGCATGGTGGCCGTGTGCTCATCATGCAGTTTGTCATCTCTCTAAGTCCCCTGAAGCAATTCAAGAGATCCGAATCTTCAATGAGGCAAGCTTCTGATGACGAGACAGTGTGTGTATGCCCTTCTAACTTTCTCATTTGTATCTTTTGTTGTGTGTAATCATATGTTTGAATTGGCCGGGATTCAACAGAATGGCGCGGGGATGATGAGGTTGAGGGAGACGGATGCAATTCCGATTGCTGCTGAGGATAGTCTACTTGGGAGTACTCTCTAACCGCTGTTCGTTCGTTATGGTCATGTTACTAGCTTAATCAGATGGGAGTGGAACAGGGCTGGAAATCTGTTTCCAGTAACTGAGAATTGTTATCATTCTCATCGGTGAAAGTTGCAGCATCAGATAGAACTGAAATATCATATTGTCGCGTGCAACATATACGAGGATTGAGTGCATAGTGTGTGCGTGTATATATACATGTCCATGAAGGGTTCTCTCAAACTCACCCTCGACCCCAAAATAAGGGATTTCTGTGTCGATTCTCAAAAAAGCGAACCACAATTGCCCATTATTTCTCCTTCTTTATAACCAGAAGGGAAGCACAGGACCATACCACAGCATCATGAGACGAAGGTAATGACAGTGCCAGTGCAGAGCACGTAAAACACGGGACAACGTTTGGAACCGGAGCAAACAGAGAGTCGAATCTCCGTTCATTTACATTTGACTATCAGAGACTCCCGTTGCAATTTTTATCACCACCTAGCAGACCTTGGGGACAATGGGAATGGAAGATTGAATGTTGGCAGTCACTGGCTCTTCTTCTCCGACCACTCGTACTGCTCAGTCGCTCTGTTCTAAAGTTTCTCGGTCGATCTGAACACCCTCTACACGGCACCGGCAGTCATTAACACGTCCCCCCATAGAGTGCAGAGCTTTTGGACATATTCGACATTTCCGGTGCACTTGCATGAAACGTATTTTCAGACACTGAAAGCAGCACCGAGTTTAGGGTCCAACGATCCAGGCGGTCGATTCAGAACCGGCTGCCGTGATGACCTTTTCTCGTGACCACACATTAGATAAACTTCGCCTTCGGCTCTTAATTTCTTCGAGAATTGTCACATATAGAAAATTAACTCGACGCGAACAACTTTTCCGGCCCATTTATTCTAACTATGCGTGCCTCGAGATAGGACAGGCAGAGACGCTGGGATCACGCAATTCAGCTGCAAAAACTGGCCACCAGTTTGTCCCGGGAGTGAAAGGAATTCAATCCCAGGTTTCTTCCAAAACAAGAGGAATGCAGACACCATGTTTGACAAAATTTGACATGTGTGGTCTCTAGTACTACCATGAAATAGCAGACAAAGACGTTCGAACTTTTATTCCATCGATTCATAGTCGCAATAAAAGGGCAAAACTAACCAGCATCCAACATTTATGTAGTATGGAAAAGTTCTAAAAGAGCAATAGCTACACAGAGTGGGAACTTTATGGAGAGAAGCCATGACACGCTTAACATCCTCAAGTGAATGAACGGATGACAATGTAACAAAGGGAAGAGACCAGATGGCATGATTTCGCTGAGAAGATAGGCGAGATTATGCGGCAATTTCTTCTCCATGAAGCAGCATCTGATCAAAGTGCCACACTCCTGAAGAGTCCAGAAAGATTAAATTAGTCAAGATCATGCTTTAGAGAACTATTAAGCGATGGGAAATCATTTGGGTGTTGAATGAGAAAGCCTTAATGGTGCATGTCCAAATTGATTCCTACCATGTCCTTTGCCAACTCTCCTTAGCTGGGCAACGTATTCTGAGATCTTCTTAATCGCTTCCACCTGAAAAAGGCCAATACAAGCCAAACCTGTTAGTACTCTGTCAACACGAAAAACAGAGGAAGGAAGAACTTCTCTGTCTTTACTTGTTCTGTCAAGAATTCACTCTCAATGAAATCCGCCAATTGCGCATCATTATTCCTATCAGCAACCTGTTCATTCAAACAGCACTCAGTACCAAGACAGGAAAATCCAAACGCAACCACTGATAAATCAAGTTTGTGGAAATAGCTGGTAGAAGAAACTTGTCATCTTACACTGTGTAAGTTCAGGAGCTTTTCATTCGTAAGCTTCTCAAGAGACAGCGTGAGCTCCATTGCTGAGAAAAGAAACTCCATTCATTACTTAGTATCATCTTCATCTACCTAAGACTACATACTACAAATTCAAATGAAGACGAAAACATATGCAAACTATTTCATAGGTTTACATGACTAATAAAGATAGAAAGAACAAATGAAGATGTTGCTAATCCGAAAAAGGAGAATATTTGCGAATCTAAGTTATGATCCCATGCCTGTGGCATTTTCTCAACTATCTAAAGATCTGTATTTGTCAATTATTGCCATGAAACGTACAATACATAGTTCAGAAACGCACCATACAAGGCATCCCCCTTGTCTGCATGATCAAACTCCGAAAGAGGCATACAAATTCTCTGGAGCATCACCTTCCCGCCCCTTTTGTTCTGCAAGATGAGGAGATTTGTAATTATAATCACTATTCCCTACTAATCTGAAACCAGTATTCCCTATCAATTAGACTTGCTCATCAGGAGCCTTGTTTTTGTGATCACCTCACCTGATATTCCATCAGCTTCTCAGCATGCTGTCTCTCTTCCATGCTTGAATCCTTGAAAAATCTGATAATTTCAAAGGACAGCTTAGTCCAAATTGTACTGAAACAAGATTTTATAGGGCCTTACAAGAGTCACTGATTCAAAAACTTACTTGGCAAGACCCTTGAGAGCAACATTATCCCGATCGAAGTATGCGTACATGGCGTGGTACACAAATGAGACATTGTACTCCACACTTTCATGAAGAAGAACCCAGGAATCAGTCAGAAGAGAGAAAAAAAGTTCAAATGTTCAGGTCCTCATCATTAAAAGAAAACCTCAGGATGAATGAACAAGGTATTCGGTCCAAATCAAGGTTCTCATATTTAGTACACTTGGAACGTCGTTGCCATCTCCAACATTAATACTCGAGTTAGAGAAACACAAGATACCATTTATTTTCGTCCAAGATGCTGATAAGCGAGCAAACTATGGGAACAATAAAGAAGAAGAATCAAGAAAGAGACAAGAAGTGACGAGCAGTAAGGAGACCAATGACAAGACCCCACCAAAATCAACACAAACAGATGAACATACTGCCAAATGATAGAAATGAGAGACCCACTTGATCTGCTCGTTGATGGCAGACTCGCACTCGTCCAAGAACTTATGCCGCGCGAGGGAGTCGTGCGGGGCTGCGGGCACGAGATCGAGCTCCTTCTTCACCTCTTCAAATGGCTCAAAGGCCACGCCAGAGAGGGACCTGTTGTTCGCATCCTTTGTCGCGCATGCCAGGGAACCAATCCCATGCTTGGCAGGCGGAAAGCGGAGAACGGAAGAGCTCAGGGAGGAAGACGGAGAGGAAGAGGAGGAGGCGGGGGACAGGGCATCACCGCCATGTGAACTCAAGAGAGAGAAAGCTGGGGCAGCCCTGAGCATCATGTTCGATGATGAAAACGAGATTGAAGAGCTGGATCTCTAGAGGGGAAGAGATTGCAAATGTAGTTCGTCGATAGAAGAGGGAAGATGAAAAGTCTCCTGGCAGTTCTGTGGAGAAGAGATGAGGAGAGGCGACGTGTGGGGGATTATATCGTGGAGCATATGGGGGGATTGGCCATTGGATGAGAGACGCGTGGATGGTTGAGATTGAGTTCCGTGGATGGGCGCGTGTCCTGCTCGTGGCAGAGGATGGCTCCGGTCAGAGTCTTTTTTTTTTTTTTTTAATAAATCTTTCGGTGAAGATAATGACAAAAATACAATAAATAACAAGTAAATATCATCCGCATATTCCGCATTTTATTTCTTTAAATAATATCTTAAATTTAAAATTTAATAAATCGAAAATTTTTAAATTAAGAAACATGTATGATTAACACACATTTAGTTAGAACGCCTTGATGTAGGAGGATTTTACGTAGGAAAAGCTAATAGAAAGAATCTAATGATCCTACAAAATCCTATTTCCAATAAAGATTTTATTTGAATAATTAAATTATTTCACTTTGTTACAATTTTAATTAATTCAGTATCACCAACTAGGTCAAATTTCATATTCAAACCCTTTCTGATATATTTATTTAAACTAATCAATGAAGAACACTAGTGTCTTAAACTAGAAGAGACGTTCAATAATACAACACTGACAAAGTCAATACTGAACACTAGTTTATTCAGTAATTTATTTAAGGATGAATAGAAGAGTTAGAATATTGCATAATTTAAAAAGATAAATTTAATTAGAATAAGAGTTCATTATAAGCACAACCTATTTATAGATATAGGATAATGAGAAAAGTATTCATTTGAAACAGAGGGATATACTGCAACAGCAAAATTATTAAGAAAAATTCATTATATGAGTCCAGGGCTGGATTATCATCTTACAGGTTCAAATATGTCCTAGCAACATGGGTGCCCCTGCAATTAAACACGAAAGAAAGTGGGGGCAGTCATGGCGAATTGCAGAAAATGCTGGGAAGAAAGTGAAACAAACACAGGAAAGATACATGTCTAGCTCGAGGCTGCTCAACACCCAAGCGAAAGCCGAGGCGACTCCTCCAACTTGAGGCAAACCCCATCATCCCCACACACCTGAACAATAAACCTCAGACTCGAAACATCGGTCGGCACGACAAGGTCGGAGACATAGAAGGCTCCAACCTGAGCCACTCCGAGAAACTCCCTGACACTCCTCGGACTTCCTGACTCCACTTCCTTTTCTCTTTCCACATATATGTTGAAGTTCCTGAAGCCCGGAGCTTGAGCAGCACAGCCCTCTCTGAGTCTCCAAGTAATTAGAACACTGAGGGATTTGAATCCAGGAGAAGGGCTAGAAATCCATTTTATGTGCTCGGCCTCTACCAGCCATGAATTATATGGTGGGAGATACGAGCTGGACTCGGAGGATTCAATTGATATGTGACCAAGAACAGCATAAAATTTGCAGGCCGATTCGGCTCCAGAATTTCTCAATATCGATCTGTAGCAAACAGCATCGATTCTTCTAAGACTGTATCCACTCATTTCAATGCTACCTTCTGTTATGGTCCATTCAGGCGCCCTTGCAGATGTTCTGACTCTGAGAGGAGCAATCACCTTATCAAATTTGGCTGAGAACCAGTTCATAGAGCCTACAACATTCTCATTCGATGGGAGAAGTAGTGCTATTTGCTTGTCTGTTGTCGAGGAGAATTCCAGAGAGAGGCCCACCAAACAATCCAGCTCTGATTTCACCTGCAAAAGAGAGTAACGAAACCAACCATCAAATTTCATAATTTTAAAAACCTTATAGCAATACAGAGCTGTTAAAAAAGTTCTATTAGTCCAATGATATTAGAGAGCAGAGAGAGTGGAATACCGAGAATGCAAAATGAACAGGTAACTTTCCCAATACGAGATCTCCCTCAAACAGCCTTGTGGAGAAAAAATCGTCTTTGAGGGTTCCCTTGAAGGTGATATTTCCTCCGCCGCTATAGCATGCTCCCTCGAGACTTAAAGTTTATACAAATAAAACAACGACATGAGATCAAGTGAAAGCGTTTAAAAATAGATGGGGCTCAGGCCTCGGGTACTTCAGCTTAATCAGGAGAGCTTTGATATTATTATATAACCAGAGGCTCAAAGGAAGGATTGTGACGTACTCAACGATTACTTCAATAGAATCAGCAGCACCATCTGCCTTAAGCTCAAGGAAAGGCTGCAAATTGCATTGAACAATCATAACGATAACGAGCAAGACTAAGCAAAATTGACCCATGATTAAATAATCATCTCTTTGATCCAGTTACTTCAATTCATTGTCTAAAGGAATGTATATCAAAGATGTCATAACAACACAATAACTTCATTGCACTAGCAACAGGCCTCGAAATTGAGATAGTATCAACATATGAGAGTGTCAAATTCTTTGATCAGCTATCAGTTCTGAAGTTCATGAGGAACAAATTGCGAGTCTACCTGAAAACTTTGGCAAGATAAGTTGCACCAAGAAGAACAGGAAACATATTCTCCATCAACTGAGTAATGGTAACCACGACCCTAGGCAATATCATAACAATGAGGTCATCTCCATACATAAATTTAATAAAAGAATAGGTATATGCACCAAAATATGGTCTTTCTCCATGTGGTCCCATCACTTGGGAGTCAACAGAACAAAAGAGTGACTTAGCTAAAGATGATAAATGTTGTAATAATCCTTTTGTAAGCTTCCTACCATAGGTTACTTCTAACTTTAACGAACATAGGTCTCTGCATTAAAAGATGGGTGCCCTTTTCAGATATTTATATATACAACCTTCTAGTCAATTCTGCAGTAAAATATTTGGAACAAAGCAAATTTATCAAGTTTGAATGTCACTTTAGGAAATGGCCCTTTCCAATAAACAATACCTGGTCAAAATTAGTGTAGAAAGGAAGTGAATTTGGATATTTTTGCTGAACTCCCCAAGACTTCTCAATAATGGCCCACCATCTGCACAGTCAGAAGATATCTTAGTCACCGATAAAGAATTATTGAGAGCATTGGTAAAGCAAAAAATTACCACTGAGAACAATGAATCAGAAAATATAAACCAAAGCTAAAAACTCCCACTATTCAACCTAAAAGAATGTTTCACTAAATTGGAGAAAAGGAAACCATTAGAACATGGTGAGAATTTTCAGGTTGGTACCTATTCTGAGCCGTCGTAAAATCAGGTAGTTGATTGGTTTGATAGACCCAACCAGGAGCAAATATGGCAGCTGATACACCTTCATTCTTCAGCACATCAAGCGCAACATTTATCTGACATATGAAGAATCATAAAAGTTGATGAAATGGAGGAGGTATAGAAACATAAACTTATAAGAATTGATGAATGATAGAAAACCGCAAACATCAGGTCAAGGGGCGGCAAAACAAGACTGATGTGCAAGTATCATAACATCTAGGGCAGAAATTGCTAGAAAGGCAGCAAAGCTAGGCATAGATTAACTTCATGACACTTACATTCCACTCTCCACCACCGTAAGAGCCCCTTCCGAAGACATCAATTCCCATGTAAACATCATACTTCCTTTCACCTGCAACAGCAGCCGAAAGCTGGGGATACTTTTCCTGCATGGCTCATAATAGAGTTCCCTGACACTATGACAAATTAATCTTTGAGCATGCTTTGCAGCAAAAGAAAGAATCACTAGCAAGCACCTTCCATGTGTAGTTCATGAAGATGCCATCACAGATATCAAAAAATGGCTTGTTTTTATTGTTGAGTTGATCTTGCCAATCCAAACTGCCCTCAGTTGTGATACTGTCATACCTTTAATAATTAACAGAATAAAATAAACCGAGCTGAAGGTGGTACGGACCAGCACAAAAAAGAACATGAAGAATTCTCACCATATCACTAACGATCCCGGCTTGGAAGAGTGCATAGTTTGGGTCAAATGGCTAACAAAATGCAACATAATGGGGATTTGCTCTTTCATCAGTTTGACCTCCATATTAATCTGTCAGACTCAGATGAACTAACTTAAAAGGAAATACTTTCCCATAAAGGAAATGACAAACATTTCATTGGAAATAGTGCGTACCTGTTAGATACATTCACCAATTATATATTTCAAATACATATTTGCATAAATGTCTATGTGTGTGAATCTGAAATAAGAATTCAGAAGGGCACTCTAAATGTATTGGAAGGAAAATACCAGCCATCCATCGAAGCCCAATTCAACTGCAAGCTCCGTCAAGCACTCAGCATGCATTTCAGCAGACTCCTTTGTTGATAGCAACTTATCGCAAGTTTGTCTCCCTTCATCCCACTCTGTGAGAAAGGTCCCTAGCACCTTAACGCCATAAATAAGATAACACATAAGACTGTCTCCAATAAAATATGACTCGAAAGGAAGCGATCACAGTCCTGGAATGGTTTTTCTCCAACATTTGCTTCAGTATCATATTGAAATATAATTTTTTGACAAAAAATGAAAATCTTTATTGCATTGATATTACAAGATAGCATATTAAATTCACCAGATATTAAACTCAAACTCAAATGATCAATCTGTAATATCTATAGTGCTGGAGATCTAAATCAACTGCCAAATTACTAAACTGCGAGATCTGTGAGCAGAACGGTTGGCCGTATCATTAATTGCGAAGCTTTCTAGCATGCCGAGCAAATCGAACACTTCACGTCACAGAAATTCAAAAAAAAAGGTGCATAATTTACCCGAACGCCATGTCTGTGAGCAGTATTAGTCCAACAAGGAGGTGGAACCGTGACAAGATAGTGCGAGAAATATACGAAGATATCCATCAGGTACCAATGCCAAATCGCATAGGCTCCACCATTCGTCCCTCCCTGTACCCAGCGGTCGTCACCATAGCCGCCCTGCATGTCGTGGCAGACCAGAATCCTAGGCCGGTCGGGCAGGTTAGTTCTCCGCTGCTGTAGGGGGACGGAGGCTCTGTTGAAGGGGAAGTGGAAGGAGGAGAAGTAGGAGCGGGACGAGAGGGACTCCAGGGTTTTTATTGGATAGGACACTGGCAACGAGGGGACCATCGGGTCGAGTCCAGTGGGATCGGCCGGCGACGATTTCGGCTCCATCGCCGGCTCTTCTGCTGCAGGTTTGGGGAGGTGAGACATCACAAAGCGAATGAAGGATCGGAGGAGGTTGAGGAGGAAGACCAGCACAGAATTGCGGCTAGGGAGGAGGCGTGGAGGGGGCATCCATGGAGGACTCGAGGTCTTCGTCTTCCGTCGTGGAGGCCACTGGCATTACTTCTCCAAGACCAAGAGGACGAAGACTCTCACTTCGGGTCTCTACGCTGCGTCGCTACCAGGGAAGATTTTTTTATTTTTTATTTTTCCAGATAAAAAAATTTAATAATTATATATTTTCAGATGTCGGATGGAAGGATAGTGCATGAGTCTGAGACAAGAAGTCGACGGTGACGTCACCATTTGTCTAAGTAAAAACCTGCTGATTTTCTTTTCGGCCGGTAGTAAAAAATCTGATAATTAATTACAGTTCCCTTCTCCGTGGTTGTGGAAGTTGGGCTTTGATCTACCAAAATCCCAATGGGCCGTTGATGGGTCTGCCTGCCTGCCTTGCTTTGTCGGGCAGAAAGTTGATTTTGTGGGCTTGGGCTGTCTAATGTTGACTGTCTCTCTTTCCACTCTCTCTCTCTCTCTCTCTTGATAAATTATCAAGTCTCTCCATCTATAAAATTAAACGTAAGATGACACCGAATGATCTCGATCAATCCATGTGTAGAGAACACGATCCTATATCAGACAATTAAAAGAAAAACTGCAGGCTTATAAGAAGATTTAGTACCGTAACCCATTAACTTAATCTTTTATGTGGAAACGGATTCAATTCCCTATAAACACATAACAAATTCAATATATTATTAAAACCAGTAGGCTCGCACATGGCTCGGAAGCCTAGATCGTAGTCGGTTGATACAAGCCCGAGTACCTTAGAAAATTACCTTTCTCGTGGTCAGTTGTCCCATTCATTCGAGACCGGAAGAAGAATACCTAACTCGTAAACAGTCATTGATGACGGATATTTAATGACATGTGACAATGATAGGTACAAAGAATACGATCCCACGTTGGACAATTAAAAGAAAATTTGCGACTTTGCAAGAGAGTTTGGTGCCGCCACCTATTGACGTAGGCGTCTAGACAAAAATGAGTTTAATCTCTTATGTATTCAGTAAATTTACTGCCATGTTAGTTCTTTTTTTTTTTTTTCCTTTTTTCTATGGTATTCCAACGAGACACACAAACCCCTCGTGAATGACACGACCGAATAGTGGATGCTTGCATTGTTGCTTTAGGTTATCTCTTAAAATGCTCACTAGAGAGCCACAGCGATGCAGCTCCAGTGTTCCACATCGCGATGCCAGAGGCACTGACAAGGGAAAATGGATGGTGTTTGTTTGTGTGTGGGGGGGTGGCGTTGTGGTTAGGTGGCGCATGGTCGGGGAGCCCGCTCGACCTGAGCCCAGCTCGGGTTCGATGGCCTGCCTCCTCCCTCTCGGATCCCTCACTGCATGCCAATTTACACCAGTATCCACCTCTCCTCCTCGTCTATATCGATCCGGCTCAGCTTCACTTCATGACCTGCGGAACATATGCGGAGCACATGCGAAAAGAAGCTGCTGAGATGCGTCTATATCATGCGGCAGTTGGCTGTATGTGTTGGGACCTGTCAAATCAATGGCGAGCTGCGACGGTGTCCCCACCGCACAGACATCTAGAGGAGCAGGGCAAGATGACAATCTCTCTACCAAACAGAAAGAGTTGGGAGGGGAGCAGTTTGCTGAAAGAGATATTTCAGGAAAATTCCAACGGACATGTTCAAGTCCTACCACCAGACAAAAATGAGATAAATGCGAATATTCAGGAAAAAAAATATAATAAGAATAAAATGTGGATAATTTCACATATTTTCTCCTAACTAAAAACTTTAAATTACAAATGAAATATATATATATATATATATTCACACCCAGCACGCCACACAACATTCTGAGCTGACTAGCTTTAGATAGCAATCCTTCGAATCCTACTACTAGCTTACGCATTTTCATTCACCTCCGTCCCAAGTCCAATAGTAAGCGTATTAGATGGACCGTCAACACCACGTCCACGACGAAATTAGACTCGATCCACCGCCATGTTAACACAGACTAATTTATTTCCGCACGATGCATGAGATTTTTGCACCCGATCCACCGCCGTACCTCTGGACCAGGTACGGTGCGGTCGAATCAGCTCATTTATTTACCCATTGGCGTAATTTAAGGGCAACGACAATCTTAGAAGAGATAGGTAATAGATAGTACCGTCCTCTTAACAGGTAAAGCTGGGCGTAATTGTCTTATACTACGAACATCAAATACTGTGTATTAGTTTCTAGACTGAGATTCAGCATCCACAATTCCAATAGATCACAGCCGGTAGAAACTCGAAAATACACCATTCAATATGTATAAATGTAGTGGATCTTGAGTTATCGAGACTCAGGGCAGGTGACAGTCTTAGTTTCATTGATACGTGATGTGCTATTAATTATTATTATTATAAAATTTCTATCTTTATTTATCTAGTTTTATATTTATTTTTAATATTATAAATATTTTATATAATTCAAAAAAAAGAAGAAGAAGAGACTATACGTGTATCCGGCTGGAAGAGGGCCACTTGGATCACAAGTTGATAAATCAAATTTTGAATTCGGTGGGTAGACATAATACAATGCGTCTCAAAGGTTGCCACAGTGATAAAGGACACAGATGGGCAAATAAAATAGGGGGAAGGGAAGACAACAGATTCAAATGAAGAGATCGGGCTAAAAAGTCATAAATAATTATTATGAATTAGTAACTACCAGTTTCGAAATTGTAGAAGCATTAAAAGGAACAAATCTATCTATATCAATATACGTATATATGTACACACACGCGCACGCACAATGAGAGGATAAACCCTAAAATTGTTCTTATCACTTGTCGACATGTATATGTTTATTTGGTAAAATGTATGTAATAAATTATACGGTAGAAATTAAAGTCAGAGGTAAAGACAAAAAATCAACCACGCAACCCAACCGCACTTGCGATATTTACATATGATATCCATTAAGCAATTAATAACTCGATCGGCTCTTCGACAAGTTGAGACGGCCACGAGTAATCTCGGGCCAAAAAAAAAAAACACAGCAGTCCAGTGTGGTCAAATTCAACCCAACCAAATAAAGAGAATGAGAGTTCGGTAATTGAAATTATATTGTTCTCGACTTAAAAAAATAAAGATTATTACATCGATTTTGTTGTATAAATTCTTTTTATCAGTAAAATGAGGTTGTGATTTCAAATTCTTTAAATAAAAAGAACTTGTATTAAAATAATTTCAACCCTTAACACTTCGGTCCAAATTTAGATGTAAATTAGTTATAATTCAATAATTTTTTTTATATTGAATGATTTGGGAAAGGAGAAAAAAAATACTTTGTCAAGATTTTGACTTCCCTTTAATGGGAAAGAAATATGAATAATTATTTGAGTGGTTTTGGTTTGCTTCTACTTGGGAATTAAATAGATAGTGAGTAAATAAACAAATGTGGGGGGGGGGGGAACATTTAAGAGCCTCTCCTTGCCCACTTGCAAGTCAACTTGCAGTTCCATTGACAACACATACCCGACAACAGCTAGAGATTTAAAAATGTCTCAAATGGATGGATGATAAATAAGGAATAAAAGGAAAAAAAAGAAAAAGTATTTCACCACAAAAATCGAAAAAAATGAATAGCCAACTTGTCCAAGGGGTCCGTACATCGAGTCGCTGTTTCAGTTGGCTGTTATCGAAATGTCAAGTTGGGGCCTGCAGATTTCGATGATTCCACTCCACCATTCACTGTCAGAAGTATCTCGGGGACAAAAGCTCAGTTTGGAATAAAGAAAAAAGACCAGACTAGACTAGACGGTGAAATGTATTTTTTTAAAATAAGCTATCCGTTATTTCAATTTTACATATAAGAATAATTTATATTTAAAAATCTTTATTTCATAAATTGACAATCTAATTCAAATGTAAATTAATTATTTTTTAATGATTTTCAGGCTGTTTGTATATACAAAAATTAAGAGAGGAATATTATAGATAATATTTATTATATTAGGAAATTGAGGTTTTTTGGCCAAGGTCACAAAAAAAAGGTTACATGAAAGAGAGACGGGTATCGCAACCCTTACAATATCACTAAATAATAAGGATTGCAACTCAGAAGGGCAAATGTCTAATCGATGAAAACCTATTACATGATGAATCGTCTCATTCACACATTAATCCGCACAAACATTTTTTTCACGATAGGTATTGCGTTAAGTTTACTAGATAATTTTTATCTAAAATCCTTCGAATGTCTAAGAGAATTCCTTGTTGCGACCTGAGGTACACTTGTCGTGTCCGTATAGATTTTAGCACTATCTCCGAATCAAGGAAATTGAGTATTTGATAATAATATAACATATCCTATTTTATATTAATTGATATATTATGATTTGATAATATTTTATTAAAATAAAATTAAATATATTAGATAACTTCCCAATTTCTTAAAAAAGATAAATTATCTTACATATTTTTTTATCATTAATATCATAATAATACTAATATAACTTTAATTTCTTGATTGTCACGAATTTACATTATCTACTTTCCTTTTTTTTTCCTCTGATTATATTTTGGATTTTCAAAAGGAAGCCGGCTTTGCATGCCATTTCTAATTCTTGAAATGTTCTATTGGGTGTTTATCTTCCTTTCATCCTCTCTTTTCCCCGGACTGATCCACGGTGCTCTGTGTTGCCTCGGACACCGTAGGCTCTTCACCATGTGCAGGATGTATGCGGTCATCTTTGTTCCCCGAGTCCGATACAATTTATCCTCTGACATAGTCTTGACGCAACTTTTAATTCTTAAGAAACTTAGTGACCAATTCAATAATTTTTTATACTTGAAAAAAAATTCGAATACATGGCATTCATTAGTCTCCTACCTTCGTTTGCAATACTTTTTTTAACCATAGAAATAAATTTAGAAAAAAAAAAAGAAGAGGAGAAGCGATAGCAGAGATAAAGAGATTGAAGGTGATTGATTTCCTCTAATCGTGTGCGTGACAATGAAAAACTATGCGAAGAGACAAACTCTGCAAAATGAGAGCAATTAACAAATTGAAACCATTAATTAACCTACACAAGTTACAGCAAACAACGTCCTGTCCATGTTCGAGTCCTAAGATCTGCTCTAAAAAGTGACCAGTTGATGATATCGAAGTTCCCCACGCTCGTTCTTGATATCAGACCTCATCAACCACATCGGAAATCAGAAAGAGAGAAAGAAGGAAAGGAAGAAGGAGCTCGCGGTCTGATCCGTGGATCGGCTGCGGAGAGACATCAGGAGACGGGTATAGCGTTCCATCGGGGAAGATCTGCGGTTAATCGATGCTATTGCTCTTTGCCAGCTTCTCGGAGATCCGCGCGAGCGACTGCAGGTTGCACCTGACGATCGTGTCGAGGAAGACGCGCGTGTCTTCGGTGGTGTTCCCCGGAGGGACGTCGACGATGTAGGACTCCACCACCACGGTCCCGGCCGGTTTGTTGCAAGAGTCCGGTGCCGGGTGGAGGGTGGTGACGGATCGGTAGTTCGAGAGGCGGTGATCGCCGCCCACGATGCTGAAGCTGATGACGTGGCGCTCGTCGTCTAGGATCTCGAGCCGCTCGGTGCTGGAGGCGGCCGGGAGGCCCGATACCACCTGGACCTCCCTTAGTGTCCCGACCCGGCCGTCCCCGTCGATGACGTGGCAGCTCTTGAGGAAGTTCTTGTAGGCCTGCGGGTTGTCGAAGCGGCGGACCATCGACCACACGGTCGACATGGGGGCCGCGATCGTCTGCACCAGGACCGAGCAGCACTGGTCCGGGCCAGCCCCGTGGGCGTGGTACCGGGCCAACACCTCCGGCAACGCCACCATCTCAGCTGCACCCTGCGGCCTCTTGCGGAAGCCCGTGGGACCGCAACCGGCCGGCTTGGATGGATTTACTCGCTGGATTTGTAGTGAAGAGGGCATATTGTCCTGACGACCTTGTATCCGGTATTGTTTTTCTTCTCTATGCTCTCGCTCTCTCTCTCTCACACACACTCTGTGCCTCGGTCATGAGCTAGCTCTGATGAAATCTAAGCGCTCAGAGGTTTATATATATATATATATATGAGATGAGAAAGGTTGGGGTCAGAGAAATTTGGTGGGTTTTCCCCGCTGTGCGATCTCAATCGGAACAGCCTACGCCGGTGGTCGAAGGAGATGACTGACGCTGTTTTATAGCAAGTGGAGCTTCAACTTGCAGCTCTCTTTTGGACTCCAACAACATAATTTAACGGTTAGTTCTCTCTTTTCTCATCCCTTCTGCGAGAATGAATTAAATATCTCCACCACCTGCCCTGCCTGTTTGCCTTATCCTCTCCCCTCATTTCCTCTTTCCAGTTCACCTTTCCCGACTCCCATTTGAGTTTGAAAATTTCGTTCATTATTCCCCCTCTTACATACATACATATACACTCACTTTTAAGTCCATAAAAATTATTTATAATCGGAAAGAAAGACCGTAAATCAAGATGGCCAGGCTGTGTTATCTCAATTCATTCACTGGTTTGATAATGTGTTAAAAAACAAAAAACAAAAAAAAGCTTATCCTCAATATTCATTCCACTTGTCATCACTCGTGTCTTTTGCGTGCAACTTGTGAATGACGATGTTAAATGGGCCCAGTGTGGCCAAGAATGGCCCAAAACCTTGATGCAGCCGACATGGACCATCATAAAACCGGCTCGGACTGTCAAAACTCTTAGTTAAATTTTAATATATGTTTAAAAAATAACATTCTATTTATGTAAATGAAATAATTAGTAAATTTATAGTTTAGTGTTACGAGTAAAATATAGAAACATAAGTTAACATTTTTTTAAAAAAATTATGCATTTTAAGTATTTTGAAAAGAATTTAAAGAGAAAAAGGTCACGGTTCACGGTTTAAATTGGTTCACTTAAACTTGTAACATGATCAAATGATTTAAGACCCGTTTTTGAACTAGTTAGAAACCGATTCGAACTGCCCATATTACATATCTACTTGTGAAGGCAGGAACATGCTGAGAGAACAAGGAAGTGCAACTAGAATACCTATCATATATCATATCTCAGTTTGCCATGAGATGATTATCGGTCAATTGAGCCAGTGCATGTTAACGAACGTCCAGATATCATCATACCGTGTGCCGATAAGTTATTTTATTTTTATTTTTTAAAAAAATAAATAGAATTAATAATTGTGCTTCGATGCCCCGTTGCACGTAGAAAAGAATATACATAGCAACAATAGCAAGCCAGAGTTGGGATTATGATTGTTAAATTTGTTATTAACTCATAAGAGATTAGATCCGTTTATATTTAAAAGTTTAAGTTTATAGGTGGTGGTATTGAACCATCTTATAATGCTACAACTTTTTGTTTATTTAATTGATATGAGATCACTGTGCAATTAAACACTTGCCCTCAAATGAGTTAGATATTCTTTTTCCGATCTTGGACGAGGAGAACAATTGGTCATTGGTCGAGTAATTTTCTTTTGTACTTGGGCTTAATATCAACTGACCACGAACCGAGCTTCCGAACTCGGGTTGGATAAGGTGTGAGCCTATTGCCTTTAATACCATGTTAACTTTTGTTATGAGCACATAAATAATTGGATTCATTTCTATTTAAAAATTTAAACTGATAAAGAGCGATACCCAGTCTTCTTATAAGTTCACAATTTTTTCTTTATTTAATCGATTTGAGCTCGTATATCTTAATAATAATGACAGTAAAATGTCTCAAAAAAGAATCAGACGGGCATGAAATTCTCCATCTTTCGTAAGATCGTATCTTGCCGTACAAAAGACTGCCCGGGATTAGAGTGCTCGCATGGCCCCCGCCCATTTAACTAAACTTCTAGAAACGAACGGGTCACTGCCTCACTGTACCAACCCTGTCTCGTATCTTCATCTTGCCCGCCTTTTACCTAGAAGAAGAGAAAGAGGAGAAGAAAAGTGAGACTTAATGAAAACTGCGACTCCGTAACCGACCGACCACATGGCATTTTCAAGATTTGGTGAACGCCATGCGTATGTACATCCAAGCCGCTTGATTTATGTCCACTAATTTGCATGATATTGATTGGTATCTCATTGACCCATTGATACCGCTCGGGACGCAAATTTTCAATCAAGTGGCATTGATTATTTATTCTTTTCTGTGGATTCTTTTCTTAATTATGTGTGTATAATTTAGAGCTAAATTCCCCGGAAATCTACTTGAAAAATTATACCAGATCTTCCAAGGTAGGGCTGTCGTGGAGTGTCATGATCTCAGCTGGGTTTCGAAAGCCAAAAGGCAACATTCTGATTACCATAATTAAGAAACAAAAGATTATTAAAATTCAATTGAGGGAAATTTTGATTATATATATATATATATAAGTTACATATAAAAAATGCAAGTGTACACATCTTCTTTTTTCCTTTCCCTTTTTATATGGCAAAATAGATCATTCAAGTTCAATGTGCCAGCCATGGTCAGCACCACGACTGACGAATATATTACATGACCTATGAAAAAAAAAATGAAAATTGATACTGACACATTCATATCATTATTAATATGAGATTGAGATGTTATGAATTACACTCTCATTAAAAAGACTTATAATATCTTTTTTTCATTAAAGAAAAAAATTTCATGTATGATCTTATATATATACATCAACTAAAAAAATATGCAAGTGAAATATCATATAAGAAAACAATAGCCAAGAAAATGTTAGTGTGCATATATATATATATATATATATAATACAATAATCAAGATTGACCCTTTTTCTATTGCAAGGAGGGCAAGGAGGTCGAAATTCGGAATTGTTAGATATCATGTTGGAATTATATCAATCCTAGACAGTTGCCAAGTTGATGCAAATATGCAAAAGGGACAGCACACGCAATGGATGGAACTCTGACAACCACCAACTCCGGTCGAATATAGAGAAGAAGGTAGATCTAAGTAAACAGCCTTCCCGGAGCGAACATCTTGATTAGGGGTTAATGTGGTTGCCCAGAATCAAGTGATTTGCCATTAATATCATCTGCCCACGAAACCCCAAGGTAAAACTGATCATCGATCGATGCCTGTTGTGGTTGGATCTTCGAACTGCATATGAGAAAGGAGAACATGCACAGAAGTGGTCACAACTGCTGTGGACCTTTCCCGTGAGCAATTTCATTGATGTGATCACATTGACAATGGTGTCAAATCAGAATATGTTGAATTTTCTAGCGGCAATTCAGACGTGCATTGCTCGGAGTTTCCGCAGCCCCTCAAATCCCGTTTTGTTTTGCCTAAAGACTAGCTGGATAGCTTTCCTCAGCCCATCATTCAGATAGCAGGATTGGGGATCTCCCATTTCACGAGCTCATTGTACCAAGTTAGCCGGTTCCTTCATGGGGCTAGCAAGAAGGGGACGCTTTCCAGTTTTCTTGCCAATTGAACTTGAATCCATCCATCTTTTGATCTGATTGTGTCGTAGAACCAGCAACATTCCTCCGGAGGAACCTGAAGGCCTTCTTCTGATGGACGTATGACCTCTTCCCGAGATAGGGATTCAGGCTCCAGGTGCTCCTGTTCTCTTGCGAGAGATCCATGTCGGAGGAGGCATTGTTGTAGAACATGTTTAAGCAGTAAGCCCTCATCCTGAGACTGTTCCCGCTCCATTTCTCTGTAACTCTGTTGTGGAGTTCATCTTCGGCTGTCCTATACATAGAAAGCATCTATAGGGGCAAACAGACCAAAAAAGTGGGGGAAAAAGGAAACACGTCAGGTGTTATTCCAAGATATGGGATGACCATAAAGTCTCCCCACCACATATCGAGTGCCGATTTTCTTCTTTTTCCTCTTCCTCTGGCCATTTATGATGAGACAGAGTCCAATTTCTTTCTGGTGGAATGCTTCGCCTCCACACTTGGTCTCAGTCCAGGTCGAATCTCTTCATGTAAGAACTGTTAAGATCCTTCTGGTATAAGCCTGCATTTTGGGGTCCTCTGCCCATAGATCAGCTCCTCAGTCACGAACTCTCTTTTCGGAGACAATTGGCAGTATTTCCTCCGTAAAGATTTCTTAGACGAAGCATTCCTCAACCAGCTCATGCTGAAGTCCGTATCTTTGTCTTCTGAATCCTGACAGCTCTTCTTGCTCCCTTCCACTGTAGTCCTCTCAGAATGATAATACCCGAATGAGGATGAAGGCCCATGCACTACCACAGCAGTTGCTGCCACCCTCTCTTGACCATGAACTTATGGATATCAAGTGAAGTGTCGAAAATGGCTAAAACAGGAATTGGATAACAAAGGCATGCGTGTACCAAATGCATTGTCATATGTCAGTAGCAACGATGATTATTACATATATGATAATCTAGGCGGCAAAGGAGGTATTGGACCTGTACAAGCTCGGTCGGGGGCATGATTCATTCGTCATAGCAACAGGTAACAATGCTGGATCGGTCCTGGAATTCTATCTATCCAACAAGTATGAGATCCAAAGATTAAGCTCCACTGCCACCACATGGCACCATGATCAGCTTCCATAACTTCCATCCACACAAACTTTGCTTCTTAATTTCTCGAAACCATAACAACGTGATTAAAAAATGGTGATTTACAAGGCAATGGCGTTCCAGTTACGTTCATTACTGAAAACAGCTCCCTTCCCATTGAAGTTACGCGTACTAACATGCAAAGACTCTGCCTACTGACACTATTAGATGTGGGAGAGTTTGGCTTTTGAGTTACCCGAAAAACTCGTCGGCCGAATCTAAATGGGTATAATTTAGTATTCTCCTGCGACGGTTATTCACAGATTTTAGAAAAATGTTCTCCAAAGTTTATCTGTCCTGTCAAAGTGTCAATTAATTCTGGAAGCTGGGTTTAAATAGTTGACCGTCCCTAAGTTCATCCCCCTCTTTCTCTTTCCGTAAACTGTCCTCAGTCAGGCCGTATGCGCGGGTAAAGTTCCAAGCATGTGCATTATAGCATATGTCTAAAACATTGGAAGAGTGCATCAAATGAAATGTTTTTGAGCATTGTGTAGTATCCTCGAAGGAGAACAGTAGTCCGATCACCTGGAAGCACCTGGGCAACGAAAACAGCTGAGGAATGTCCTGTGGAACAGTCATACTCCAGAAGAACTGCTCATCATGTCACTAATTTAATGCTTGGGACCATCGCCAGAGCAGAGGCCTCGAACGTTATCGAGTGCTAGCTCAGTCTGAAGTTCCGACAGTTACTCATCATCATTTTCAAATCGTCTTGGCAGAATGAGGGTGCCGTTGTCCTCGAGATTGTTCAGAATGAATCTGCAGCTTTGCTCCAAGGTTCGATGAATGTCTTGTGGTCCAGCATTGTTCGGTGAACTTGGATTTACCACTTCCGGTCGTTTGACAGACTGGATCCGCTTAAAAATGAAGATGTTCATTAACAGTTGCATCGAGCATTTAGCGGCCCTTGCTTCTTCCACAATTGAACATCTCCGACTAGTTTTCAGTGATTAATTCACTCTTAAACGAGTTTTCCAGCTTGATTTTTTCAGGATTATTGTCAGCAAAGAACTGGATGAGGCAGGAATGTGACTTCTCATCAGTCTCTCAGTTTAACCTGGGGACAGGTCATGTCCGCGTTAACCCTCCCGCAGTTACGATCAGAGGTCCGATGAGAGAATCTAAAATAATACTTATCACGTTAATCTCGAAGATTTCATAAGAAAGTTGGTCCAGATTTACAATCACGAGTTTTTCATAATGAAACTTTGACGGAAAAACAAAAAATGATATTTTTAAATTCTCAGAATGGTCATTACATTGCTGTCGGCTCCCAATCAGAGCATGTCCTGGACCGATTTTAGGATCCATTCAGATATTCTGTTATTGACTTTCTAAATGTACTCCCCTCTCTAGAAATTGCTGCTCCTCTCAGCATCTCCCTTCAACTCGTACCTGTCTTTCTGTTTGACATCAACAGCTGCTTCCAACTAACAATCCCTGTTCCATAACAGAAAGGTGGGGCACTCTTGATTGTCATGGAGGATTTTGGGCCGAGCAGAATCACATTGAGCAAGCTCCGGTCAGACGGGGAAGTTGATCCGGACCTGGAAGTCCTCGAATTCTTCTGAGGAGAGACAAAAATGGAGGGGTTGTCGGTTCAATGGGAAAATGTAACCTATATGTGCATTGAGAGGGAAAAGAACATGGACTCAGTAGGCTACCTGTACGGAGATAACCCTCTGAAGCACAGTTTTCCGGTGTTCGTTGCCATGACAGCCCTATCTCAGATCGTTTCCCATGTAATCTACTTCCTTCTCAAGCCCCTGAGGCAGCCGAAATTCGTCTGCAGTCTCCTAGTAAGTTCTTACCCTTGTACATTCTTAGCTCTTTGTCGCATTTGGGTACTAAGGACAACCATATGCTGTGTTTATTATTCTGTCAAGCTGAAATTTTTCCTTGAATTGCCGGGTAAGGATCTCTAAGAAAGGATAACACTGCAAAAACAGGAAAATCGAAGTCTATGAAAGATTGCCAACTCTTATACTAGATCAGATTAACAAATCCGTTTTGCTTGTGAAACCTGAAATGATCAGGGAGGCATTTTCTTGGGGCCGACCGTCATGGGACAGAGCAAGTCATATTTGAGCACCATGTTCTCGCCGAGAGAGTACATCCTGATGGACGTAACAAGCAACCTTGGCCTCATCTACTTCCTGTTCCTGACGATGGTGAAGATGGACTCCCCCCTGACGCTGAGGATCTCGAAGAGCGCCTGGATCATTGGGATCTCGAGCGTCGTCCTCCCGATCATCATTGACTTCTCCATGTTTGGCCTGTGCAAGCATCTGCACTACATAATGCACGAGCGAGCCCACTTCCTGGTCTTCGCCTTCGTCCTGACGCATTTCCCGAACGTGGTCCACGTCCTCGAGGAGCTCAGCCTCCTGAGCTGCGAGGCTGGGCAGCTCGCTCTCACGGCCTCGGCTGTGAACGAGATGATCGCGTGGTTGATCCTGCCAATCGGGTTTATAATCAACAGCGGCAATCTGTGGCAGGCCTCCTTTCTCACCTTCTCCGCCGCCCTCCTCCTGGCGTTCTTCTACATGGTCCGGCCAGCTCTGCACTGGGTTGTCTCGAGAACCCCGGAGGGAAGAGCAGTGGATGAAGACTACATCGTAGGGATACTTCTTGTGACCTTGCTCGCGGCATTGTTAACCAACTCAATTGGGTTGATCCTCTTGGGGAGCATAATGTTTGGGTTGGCAATACCGAACGGGCCACCTCTAGCCACGACGATCGTTGACAAATCTGAGATCTTCATCATGGAGTTCCTCATGCCCTTCTTTTACCTCTATGTGGGCTTCCACACGGACATCTCTTTAATACAAAATTGGAATGGTGCCTTCAAGATCTGGCTCCTTTCCATTTTCCTCTCCCTGTGCAAGTTCATGGGTGCTTTTCTACCTGCGGCATTGTACTACAAGGTTAGGATCAGGCATGCTGTCATTCTTGGGCTTCTTCTTAACGTCCGGGGAGCAGTCGAACTCATCTACCTTCGCCGATGGAAAGAAAGGAAGGTAATGGATAATATTATGCACATCTCTTGTTATGCCGATCTCAGTCTCAATCTTTCCCAACTTCGCCGCATTCTGATCTCATTTCAATCTTTCAGATGATAAATGGAGAAAGCTACACGGTAATGGTGCTAGCCAACATGATGGTTACGGCAATCACAGTGCCTCTGCTTGAGATCTTGTACAAGCACCGGGACAGTTCGAGCACACTTCCGGTGAGAAACTTGACCACAATTCAGAAAAGTTTACACGGCTTGAGCCTGCGGGTGGTTGCATGTGTCCACAGCGAACAAGATGTCCCTAGCACCATCACTCTCCTTGAGGCTTCAAACCCGACGCCCGGTAGCCTGATATGCGCTTATGCAGTTCACCTGGTCGAGCTCGTTGGGCGAGCCGCTCCCCTTGTTGTTCCGTATCGCAAGCACTGGAAGATGCTTCGATGCCAGAGCTCTGATCGCATCATGCGTGCTTTCGAGAATTACTCGAGAAGTTCAAAGGGTACTGTGACCATAAAGCCTTTTACGATTATCGCCCCGTATAAGACGATGCACCAGAACATTGCTAAGCTGGCCGAGGATCATTCCGTTCACCTTATAATCATCCCCTTCCAGAGAAAGCAAGAGGAAGATGTAAGGGAAGTGACGTTCCTACGTGGCCTGAATTCCAACATACAGGTGTCTGCTCCCTGTACGGTCGGGATTCTCGTCGAAAAAGGCTTCGGTTGTCGCACTCGGTACAACAACTTTTCCTACAACGTAGCGGTGATATTCCTTGGGGGGCCAGATGATCGGGAGGCGCTGGCGTTTGCCACCAGAGTTTCGGGTCGTGAAGGGATCCAAATGACGGTGATCCGGATCCTCGTAAACTGTTGGAGTGTAAAAGACGATCAAGGAGGCCAGAAGAAGCTCGATGATACGATTCTCGAAGACTTCAGGATCCAGAACATCGACAACGCGAGGGCAGTCTACCTTGAAGTGATGGCAGAGGACAGCGTGCAAGTAGTGAACAAAGTCAAGTCGCAGGAACTGAATTACGACCTCGTGATTGTGGGTCGTAGGCCGATGAACTCGTCAATTTTCACTGAAGAGATGCTCACTTTCACAGAGAATCCTGAGCTCGGAGTTATCGGCGACATGCTCGCTTCAGAAGACTTCTGCGGCCACCAGACTTCTATACTGGTGATGCAACACTTCAGATGCAGCCAGGCTTCATGAGCTCCGGTAGGCAATATCCCGTGCTCGGCACCCTCTCAGTCATCACACTAACTCCGGACGTCGAGGACCTGCCGAATAGATTTTGATTGCAGAGGAACCTATTGAAGCTTGGAATGGCCGACAGCGAGTTAGCTTTAGGCTTTCATCTACCCCTTGTTGATAATTATGTCGAATTTTAGCGGAGAACAAATTCTGGAGACACTCTACAGCTATTTCCCGATGCAATCCTCGGTCCTCTCCCGTCCGACTGGAAGGCCTTATTCTCGAACTTTTATGCGACTTAAGGCCGATCGGTAATTTATTTGTCATACAATCTCACAACTTTCAGGACATCTGTGTATGCATCTCTTCTTGTCCTGGTCCAGTTTGACGAGACTCGATGTCGCTTCTCGATCTCGCCAGGGTCTCCAAAAGTCATCATGTACTCGGAACAGTTCATTTTCATAGCATGTTCCAAATTGTCTACTATTCCAGTCTTGGGGTGTAATATTTTCTGATGGAACAGAGACATACAGAGTCGAGCAACAGCGGAGCCTCTATTGTATTCTGTTTTATTGATTATGAAAGATATCGAACACATTACAGAGGACTCAAGAATCTTACTCGTGACATATCAAACCGGCGGGCTTCGTCATACACACATTGATATGAATCTCATAGTGGAAGGGAAGGCAAAACTAATTAAAGAGAAAAATCACTAAGGAGTACACAAACTCCGCTTGACTCATGAATTTATATCTGAATATGGATCCCATCTTCTTATGATCAATCGCAGTTGCCGAATGTTATTGTGTACCTGGACTGTGCAGGGGTTCATTGCGCTCGGTCCAGCAAGCTCGGCCTGTAGATGTATTATATGCATTGAAAATACTATGCTAACAAGGAGGAAAATCGGATGGAGGCGGCTCCAAGGACTGCAATTCTGCAACACCATTTTCAACAAGTAAAACCGTCGCCAAGCCCCATGATATGTGAACATCCAAGTGACAGTGCATAATCCAAGCACCTGTTTTTTCATCAAATGCCATAAACCCATTGTCAGATTGGTCAAAATTGGCTTATGACGGAGACAATAGTCGGATGGATACTGAATGCAATTCAGTGGATTACTTGTAGTAGCAATTTGCCTTTACCTGGATTATCAGCAACGAATCTAATGACTGCCCACCCATTCACAGGGACTGCAACCGTGTTCCTCAATGGCGGATTGACTAGATTAAACTTGGACGAGTCCTTCTTGGGGTCGAAGTTCCCGAAACCCAAGGCGATGATATAGAAATCATATCCATGGAGGTGAATTGGATGACTCTCAGCTGTCTGAATGCTGGTCCCTTGCAGCACTATTTGCACCCTTGATCCATACTTCAACTTGTACACTCGGGTCCCCGGCATCGGCTGCCACAAGGACCGGCTCACGTTTCCGGTGTAGTCAAACTGAACTGGTGGCTTAGCAGGAAAATCGGTTGTGAAAACTCTAGGGATGCCCTGGTAATGTGCCTGCAGGATGGAGAAATTCGATGGGAGCATGAAGGACACATTGTTCATACTCGATGTGAAGCGAGTTCCATTGGGACCCTGGCACTGGGAGGACTTGTTAAATGTCGGCGGGCACTTATTGAGGCCCAAGCCAACGGTGAAGAAGAGGTCCTCATCGATTTCAGCGGGGACGGGGACTTTCTTGGGGCTCCTCAGGCTCTGAGTGAAGGCGGTGGCAGTGGCCGTGTCATTGAAGGCTGGAAGGCTTGGCATCATGGGCTTTGTCGGGCCAGGGACCGACCCAGTTGGCCTATATTCGACTATGGCAGTGGTGGTGGTGTTGTCAAATGGGGCGCCCTGCGCACTTTGGTATGGCTTGGCCGCAATATAGTACTTGGCTGGAGGCTGGTTGGCAGTGATCAGTACGTCGGTGGTCTGACCCGGTCCAAGCATGATCACGGAAGCCATGAATGGCTTCAGGTATGAAGCATCAGCTCCAACAACGGTGAGCTTGTGGTTCGCCACGCTGAAGAAAAGCTCCTGGTTGAGTGCAGCGTTGATGACCCGGAGAAGGCTGGTCTCGCCAGGCTTTACCGGAAACACAGTGGTACCTGTTTTCATGGCATTGTTGGTCAAAAGCCCGGAGTTAGGTTGCAGATTGTACAATATGAATAGAACGTAAGTTTTGCAGGATTGACTCATGACTTCGATTTACCATTGCTAGAGCAATTGTAGAGGCTTCCAGGCTGACCGTTGATGGTGTACGCGTCGGACACATTTGGGGAGCCACCGGTTCGAGATGCCTCTTTTATGACATCCATAGGATTCGAATTCCACCACTCACCTGCATGGAAAGACCATGGATGAAAATGGAACCGAGAGTAGAGGAATAGTTGCTCTTCGGACGTTAATGGAATGATGATTACCGAGAAGAACTGGGGCTTCAGAATTCGGCTTCGGGAAAGGGTAGGAAGACCCTTGTTTCGGGTAGATGATGAGAGCACCGTAGACTGTGGCTCGGAGCCAGGAGCTGTGAGCGTGCCACCAGAGGGTTCCTTCCTGGCCCTGGATGGTGAATCTGTACGTGTAGCTTCCACCAGGCCGGATCGGGCACTGGGTTATGAATTCTGGGCCGTCAGCCCAGGCCGTCCTCATCTGCCGGATCCCGTGCCTGTATAAACGAACACAAACAGGTGTCTTGGTTCTACACAGTCCTCATGATCAACATTTACCGGCACAGCTCGAATCTTATTAGACTCTTATGGATCGATGAATCTACCAGTGGATGGTGACATTGTAAGGAGCCCTGTTGACGACATTGACCATGAGTGTGTCCCCGTTGTTCACCTCCAAAGTCGGCCCCGGGAACTGCCCGTTCACTGTGATTACCGTGTGGGTCCTGCACAGCCTCTTCACCGGTGTTGCTTGGACCTGATCATCGTACAAATGATCATGAAAGGAAACACATTCCAGAATTCTTTAAGGCAAATAATTATCGGATAATTAATGAATTAGTCGGCGTGAATATCAAATTCACTGAGAACCTCTTGGTCTAAAGTGGGAAAAACTATTGCACTGTACTATTACCCCATTACTCTATGTAGTGCGTGCATAAGTGAAAAAACGCAACCACCTTACGTAACCTGGTTCTGGTGTCAATTATTACCAAGGCATAGAAGAACAAGCAATATTTCGAATCATCAGTTGTCTATCTAAGAGAGCTCCCAGCTAGCAAATGTAACGGTAGCACTTAGATGACTCGGAGCTGCACAACTGAAGGCTTAAACGGTTGAAGAACGGGAACTTTTCGAGGTTCCAAACCGTTCCAAGTCCCCGAGGATGCGTTATCAGCTAGAAAGTTTGAAAGATGTTGGCAAGCGTACAGCAGGAAGAGCGAGGGAGTGAACGAATCCCTACAATGAAGTCGTGGTGGTGAACTTTCATGGTTGTCGGAAATGCCGAAGAAGGAGCAACGAAGAGGAGCATTGTGAGCCCTAGGAGGAAGATGGGCATCTTGCCTTTCTCAACACCTCCCATATCCCCTCTGAGCCCTGAAGTCTTGGATCAAAAGAGAGTTACGTGTTGTTTCTAAGCTAGATGGCAAGGGGAGAGATGACTGTTGTTGTGAGATGATATTAAGAGAGGACATGGTCTATTATATAGGAATCGAAATGGAAGAGAGTGAGTAAGAGAGGGAGGAGAAGAGTTTGATTTTCTCCTTAAGATAGATCACTCGCCACGTACGTTGAATCCTAACTAATCCAAATTCGAGTCATGTTGTTCGCTAAAAGCTAAACCACACTTCCCAGCCATGGATTTCCTTAACCAGTGAAACTCGAACTCGATATCTTACTTGGAAGAAAGATGTGTCGAATCGATTGATTCAATTACATCATGTTGATGATGTTGTTGGCAGGAGGGGGAAGGGGGGGTTGGCAGATTAGGTTTTGATTAGAAAGACTTGATCAGAAATCTTTGCTGGAGACACTCTCAATCATTGTCTCACTAGTTCCTCAACACCGTAGTTTGTTTGTTACACCCGCCAGCCTATTCCAAAAAATGACTAAGGTTTCATGATACCTTCACTTGTAAGTCTATCTCCCCCTTTCCTTCCCAGCTTGAATTTCCACAAATCATCATTATCGGGAAAATGTGCCATGACAATTCCATATCTTCAGTTAAATCTATTCATAATTCACATCAATAAAAATAAATAGAAAATTTTGAGCTCATTAAAAAAATAAATTTGAATGCTCTAGTCTATCAATTTAAGCTTTTATGTGAACATGGGCTCGATCGATCCTCTACGAGGTTACAATGAATTCAATATAATGTCTGCCAACCTATGTCTGGAAACCTAACCCATGGTCAATCAATATAAGTGTGAGCATGGAAGAGAATAGTCAAACTCGTGGTCAGTTATCCCCTCCATTCCATCCGAGCGTAGAAGAAGAATGACCGGCTCATAGACTATTCTTGAGGGCGGGTCCAGAGAACACCATTTGACCACGATCCGGGCTTCCATACTCAGGTTGGACAAGGTGCGAGCCCACTATCTCTTATCCATCATTGAATCTGTTGAGAACTCACAAGAGATCGAGTCCGTTTCCAACAGCTCTCTCTTTATTTGACCGGTGTGGAATTGTGCATTTCAATACTTATGTTGAAAGTTTAACGAAGAACAGCTGAGGCATACGAGAGTCACGTTTTATCACCCATCGGCTCATGTTTTTCAGGTTAAGCATGAGTCAAATCTCATACAAATCCACTAGGAATTTGTCCTACTATAGAGGTGGGTTATCGTCTAGAACCCATCTAATCAAGTGATCCGATCACAAAAAAGGACGCATGCGATCGGTTCATCGGACGTTGTCGAGGAGGTTTGAGTATCGTGGGCATTATAACTGAGTGAGGACGAGGAAGCCCGTCTCGTGGTCCGTTGCCCCCCTCGTTCAAATCTCCAGGCAAATTAGACCACAAAATGGGGACCTGTGCGTGTGGCAGGAAATGCAGTGGTAGCCTATGAGAGTTTCCTCTCCCATGCATGCACGTGTGACTGCTGCACGTCTCCCACCCAAACTCTCTCTTGCAAGGGAAACGAGGGGCATTGGTGATCCACTCCGCTCTTAGATAGGCAAAAAAAAGAAGAGAGAACGAGGCATAATGATTCACAGAATTATATACAAGTCAAAAGGGTAGTAATTCGACCCAACAACAATTCAAGAACACAATCATCGATGCAATGATCCCTCCAAATTTTCTCGTCCTCTGAAGAAAAAGAAGGGCCAAGGACGGCATGATTATTAACGAGGCAACGTAGCCCTTAACTGTGGGGGGCGGGAAGATCCAGGCGCATCAGAGGGCTGTCGAGGTTACATCGATTGGCCCCGGATGATAGCAGAGTGGAATCGAGCATCCCCAAAGTCGCACGTACATTTTCCATGATAGCCTGAGTTCGAAGCTTTCCGATCGTGCCCGAGCGCGCTTATCTTTGTTCTCGAACAGTTACCGGCACTAACCGCGCTTTGGGTGCTAATCAACATGTTCCCTCGTGACCAACTAAGTCCTGTATTTGACCCTCCTCAGTACGGTATTGCTTATACCGGTCCACTCTCCCTGATATCTTCTTACCCATTTTAGATCAATCCCTCTCCTTCATCATAATCAGAAAAAACCTTAGTAGGATGGACATGAGTCGGCATGTATATTTTAGAGTCTAACTAGGGGTTAGAAATGGCAGGAGTCTATATATATAATCGGGAAAATTGCCTTTTAACTCACCTTGCGAAATTCCTTATAATGTCACGAATTAAAAAAAAAAACAAAATATCGTCACAAGCTTCTCAAAAATTTTTCCAAACTATCACAACCTTTATACTGTCAATTTTTTTTCTGTTAAATACTGGCGTAGAAAATGACACGTTAGCATGCCATGCCACCGTTTAACGGCAAAACTGGCGGGGAAAGGGTATGTGGCGTTTTTTGGGAAGACTCGAAAGTTTCGTGACAGTCTCCGCTATGTGCTCGGTTCATGACATCGCAAGGAGCTTATTAACATGTGATCGTATACCAAACTATTTTCGCCTATATGATCCGTATGGTGGTTCCATTTTGACTTCACTCATACGAATGTTGATATCGAACAATGAAATGCGAAGGTCCCTTGAGGTTTGATTATTTGACATTGTTAAAGGAAGGGAAAGCGTGTTAGGTGGCTTCCTTCATATATACCACAGTTTAAAAACCGGATCAGGCTGGCCGGTTCAACCTAGAAACGGCCACTCACCCGGTCCAGTTCCTATAAAAGACCCGATTATACTTTCAATGAGATCAACTTCGGTTGAACCGGCCGGTTACCGGTCCGACCGGTGAATTCAATTGAAGCAGTAGGAAAATTGGCCGACTTAAAATTAAAAAAAAATAAAAACCTATTATAATGTACATATTTTATTTTATGAGACTTATATTTATATTTTATGTTAAACTTTTGTTTAATATAATAGTTATATTAATAATTTGTGTTATAAATTATATTTAAATTATAATATTATGTAAATTTATTAGTAATATTATATTATTAATATTATTTATTAAATATGTGTTTCAATCTATTGAACCTCAATTCAACCTATGAACCCATGAATTCTTACCTACACCGATTTCCGGTCCGGTCTAATTTTAAAAACTATGATATATACATTGACTCTCTCTTTTCCACGGTTCTTTAAAAGCCTATATATATATATATATGTTGCTGATGATTTTTCTTTATAATCGAAAAAATATAAATTCATATTGCCCTCATCCATCATTGAAAGTGCTCCAATTCCTCAACAAAATTAATCATTATTCAAAACAGATCACATGATAGAGCAAAATCCACCGACAACTGACCATCAAGACAACTGGGAGGATTAAAAAAAAAAGAAGAAAGAGGTCCATGAGAGTGGGTGAAATGAGGGAGTGAGCAGAAGTCTTTGCAGTGATCATTCAACTGAGTTGACAAATGTACAATAGCATTGAATTACCAAAGACGAATATGGTCTCATGAATAGAAAAAGAAAACTATAATTAAGTGTGTTTTATATCAAGATCAATGTTGGAAAAATTGTCTCTTTCATCACTGCATATTATAAAATTCCTTATAATATTACGAACGAACGAAATAATGAAGAGTGTCACGAACTTTTTAAATTTTTTCCTAAAATATCATAACTCCTATACTGTCAATTTTTTCCTGTTAAAAGTTGACGTGGCATGTTGACACAGATGCCATGTCACTATACCACGTCGGCATAAACAATTACACAAACATCCACTTAATATTAAAAAAAATAATAGGTATGTCAATACTTCACGTAACCGTTTAATAGAAAAATTGATGGAATAAAAAATCTTGATATTTTAGAGAAAAGTTTGAAAAATTCATAACAATTTTTTCTATTTGTTTAATTCATTATTATATAATGAGAAATTCCGTAATATGTAATGACATATCAAGTTATTTTCCCTTACATCTTCGAGCTGACAATTTTGGTTTCTATAAATCGAGGGAATTTTATTCATTAATGGAACAATCAGGATTTGAACATGAATTATTATTGAACCCATTATATTTTAGGGATATTGGTAATGTATACAGAAAAGATTATATAAAACCTACTCTTAGAGTAGAAAGTGTGTATTTTATAGCAAGATTAGTTCGCCTACTTGCTGAATTTTGAGCGTATAGGAGGATTCTACAAAGCAAATAATTAATGCAGGCAACAAACTAAGTGGAAAGAACTGACATTTTGTCGTTGACTTATCATCTTGCGAGCTATTAAATTTGTTGTAATCTCATAAAAAATCAAGTTCATAAAAGATTGAGTTCATTTTCACTTAAAAATTTAAGATGATAGGTGGTGATACTTAACATTTTTATAAGTTCATAACATTTTATTCATTTAATCGATGTGAGATGATCTACTTTGCCACATGCCATTAAACACCCACCCTCAACAACTATTTACGAGCCGGGTATTCTTCTTCCGATCTTGGACGAGGGGAACAACTAGCCACGAGTCGGGCAATTTTCTTCCATACTCAGACTTATATCAACTTACCACGAGTTAAGCTTCTAGAGGCGGGTCGGATGAGGTGCAAGTCCACTGACTCTGATATCATGTTAGATTCGTTGTGAACCCAAGCTTTTAAATGGAAATGAATTCGATTTTTTATGAGCTCACAACGAATTTAACACGTTTCTTCTTTTCTTTTCTTTTTTTTGGTTGAATTCTCATTATCCTCTGCTCAATTAACTTATGAACACATAAATTCTCCCATTTGTCCTTTTAAATAATAATAATAACAACAGATACACAACGTTTCACTTCTCCCCCATGGGAATCTATCATTTTTTTTATCGAGATTATAAGGGGTTGAATTTATATTCAGTTTAGAAAAATTAAAATTATATGTAGTGATAGTCTGCCCTATCTTTATCCTCGGACTTCTTGTTACTAACTAATTAATGTGTGAGATATGACTGTTTGCCAGTGCGACACGGTTGTGTGGGAAGTTATTTTAGTGGGTCTTTCCACGATTTTACGGTATTCTCTTTTCACGCAAGCTTCTTGAAGACTAGGATATATCCGAAAAATATTAATCGAGATGAGAAATGATTCAATGCTTTTTTTTTCTCTCTAAGAAATTCTCGTGTTCGACCTCGTAGGAGAAAAAGCTTCTAATTAGGGAAGTTTTATCGATAATGGACCGATCGGGATCGAATCTAATTATAATTACTTATGGTTGAAGTTATGCACGAGGAGTGGAAGTTAGGCGGTCAGCAGTCCACATGATGAAAGTGCGCGCGGGGAAGAGGCCGGGTCATTTGCTTGGCAATCCGCAAAGCTCACTTTAAAGCATTCTATTCATTCCCATGCGAAGGATATATAGGATACGAGAATAAATGGACGTGGGAGTTAGAAGCTTTTAAGATGCGAGTATTTCATATCGTTAGATATATCTGCGATTCAACATGAAAACTCGAATATCGAGTAGTAGGGGATGGCAATGTTGTCGTTACTGCTGTATTCCAATTGTTCACGAGTCAAGCATACTCTTATGTATGTGAACGAGAGGGTCGGGAGCCTTCTCGCTATCTAACTGGGCCATGAGGCGGCATTCCGATCTCGGGCCGTGAGGGATGTGCAAGCACGTGCATTGACCCGCTCCATTAATGTTAGGATTGCTTGTTTTTCCCTCTGGTAGATAAGAGACCGAACCGATACTCATCCAAAAAGTTTGAGTTGATAGGATATGGTACTTTAGTATATCATAGACCGGGATATTTTCTTTGAAACATTCGATGGGGGACGATTTGTGAGAAATCTCAATATGTGTGTGTTCGATTTCTATGGCACTTCAAGAGAGGATACGAGCCGAAAGGCCACGACATACAGTAGCTTGTGAGGACGACGTGTGCACGTCGATTCGGGATCATACGACAGCTCGTTCTTATCAGATGCGGCTTTTGTCGGCCACCCAGAACGTCGAAGGTCTGGGCTCAACCACATCTGATTATGGCAGATCTAGACTGGCAGTTGAAGGGTCTAGGATCACTTGCATTTTTATGCAATATTTCTGATGAGAGTGAGAATTTTCTCTTGCTTTTTCTGGGTGATAAAATAGTGAGAATTTTCAACATGAGAACTACCGCCGACACTGAACTGATGGAATGGAGGAACCGAAATTGGTGGAAGAGCAGAAAGTAGTTTACTCATAATGGTCAATTCATCCCCCCACCCACACTTGGTTTTCCTACGTTGGCTTCACACAGTACTGACCGTTAACGTGTATCTGTTTCGTCCATCTAATGGTTCATCATTTTCAATGATGATCGTTTTCATGAGGTTTGGTTAGGCTAGATCAGGAAACTTCCACGAGACGCAGCCGTCCACCAGCAGGGGCTCGTTCAGGAGGGTTAACAAGCATCTCTTTCTCCTCTCAAGTGGCTCCGAGAGAGCCTTCACCCTTGAGTCAGTGACCCGACTCATACATAAATTGGTCAGATCTCATTGAACTCCTCCTGGATACCGTGCAATGAAATAGAATCTCACTGCAAGTGATGATAAGGAAATACTTGGGGGTTGGCAACAACTATCTGCTCCCACAACTAGCCCACCTTTTTCTTCCCAAAAAGATGATGTGTTGTATTGGTCACTCTCCCTGATCAAGTTGCCTTCTGTACACGTCTATCAAATGCAAAGAAAGATGTGTGTTCATAATTCGAAAATTCGACTATTTCTATCATTGGAGCCGCTGAGATTGAATTACGGAATCCAGTGAACGCTCCTTCACAATGAGGATCCACCAGGCAACAGAGTGCAACTTTTACAAGAATTCACCTCCGCATAAGGTCCCGTGATTCCCTAGCTTCCTCGTCGATAATACTCGAGTAAATCCGAAGTTAAGGAGATTCTCAGCTACAAGATCGACCCCCCGTGCTCAGTCTGCTCGGTCAAGCAAGCCAACCAACAGATGGAACAAGTCAAGGAGATTGTGGCCCGGAAACCACATCACCTTACACCAACCTTGCCTCACACTTCGTCATGACACGTTTCAGCATCAGATTGCTTTGCAATTGGAATCGGCTCAGCAAGCTACTCAATACGCACACGGATCCCGACCTGGTAACTAATCTCCAAATTGAGTTTGGTGGATTTTATCAGCAAGCTCAATTAGTGAATGCGCTTAACTTCCAATACAAATTTCAGACAATTCACCTTGAAGCGATTGGGTCAACTTTTTATCCTTCTAGAATCTCAACACCCGTTAATCAATCGACACTAAATTAGAATGCTGTACCGGTTCTAGTGGTACAAGAATTTCACGGTGTCGTCGATCGGTGTTGAGAATCAAAACCGACTCCCGTCACGGGGGAAGATAATTCTGTCTTGTGGGTAAATTGTGATATGGTAGTTTAGAGCGTTTTGTTGCTGTAATACTTACTTGTGGCCAAGGGTCCCGCACTGGTAAGTAGTAGCCGATCCCTCCAACAATTCATTACCATGCCCGGGTGATCGATCGTGCCGCTCTTTTGATTAGACATGACGTGACGTGACAAAAAGAGATGGAGCTCGCAATCAATTTCCAACTACTATCTGCCTCAGTGGGCTTCGAGGCTTTCAGCACAATTGGATGATTCGGCCTTTTGGTGTCCAAAGAGGCCCATTTAGGGCACAAAAAAGAAAGTCATGGGAGAATAGTAATTTGGAAGTTGATCCCACACTTCCTTTTCGGGTTCAATGCGGACAGGATGACATTCACAAATTGAACGACTAATCCAATTTCGATGTGAATAAATCAATTTACCGGGAGGTAAGACGCTTGTTACCCTGACCTAATGCGGGTGTTCATGCTGATGAAGGATAACGCGGTGAAGTAGTCCAGATTAAATCGGATGCTTTAAGCCAGAAGTTCAAGGATAGCTTGTTGGGGTTCCCGAAAGTCTTTCTTCTATAAAGTCGATGATATTCTCAAACCTAACCACGGGGGAAAATCCGAGCATTTCGATTCCCACGATTCATTAGTCATGGCCGTAAAGATGTACAATCGACTCGATCAGAACTCATCCCAAGCAAAGGATCATCATGGCAACCTCGATTCTTCACCAAATTTGTCAATATGCTCGGAGCCGAATTCAGGTGACACGGGGGAACTCGCACTTGGTCTGCAATTGTGATATGATTCCCCAGCCAATCTTCCACCTGTCAACTCATACGGGGAAAGGTATGACTTCTGCGGTTATATTTACGAGATTCGAGTTACGTTGGTCTTCCATTGTAGTCCCATGTCCACATCCCACCCAGCGAGAATTGATCCTTAATTTGACCCCGTCCTAGCCCCCATTCTGAATCAAGACACGCATGATTTTATAGCTTAAAACACTTGGCGATGATCTCAGGCTCTATCAGACGCCGATCTGCGATCCTCAATCATGTTGCATGCTCGCTAACTTCGGGGGCCCATCTCCTCGCTTCCGTGTTCATGTGCGCAACAACTTGGGCAGATATTGACTCGACACACGCACACGCACTTATCACGTTACTATGAGAGAAAATTAGTGAGGTTATCTGTTTCTTGTTTACTCGAAACATGTGACAGATAAGTCAGAAGCAACATGTCGCGTTAGTCGATGGTTAATATCCACTTATGGGTATCGAGAGACTCACGTGCGCCGTCAAAATCGTATGTCTTGGACCCACGCAAACGTACTTCGCGTTCACGTAATTACAATTATTTTTTTTTCTGGAAGCCGTAATTTCTATATTTATCGTGAACATGCGCTTGCCCCTGACATCCCAATTGATCTTAGCCTGCCATGGGAGAATAACAGCAGTTACTCGCCAGGTATGCATCCGGATTCCGGTCGGGTCTGTTGATAGAGGGTTGAAACCCTCTCAATAATAAAATTTTGGATTAATATCTTAATCAAGCACAAAATTTGACACGAGCTTTTTTTTTATTATAATCGAGCATCAACTTTACTTTATTCATCAATGTTAGCACGACGTCCATTTTTCGTCAAATCATCTTATACAGCCCATTAATTTTGCTGATATGACTAATAATAATACCTTACGTGACACCAATGTGGTATAGTATTACATAGAATAACTTAATGAAAAAATAAACAGTGTATTAAATTTGATAAATATCGTATAATTTATGTCTGATTATGATACTTTGTGTGAAATTTGAAAAAGTGAACAAAATTTATAATTAATTAAAACATCAATTCTAAAATTTTCTATTCATGTAACTTAACGTCAAATCTCATTGAAGGAAGAGGATAATGCTCTTTTGTTCTTCTGAGGATGGACCCACCACAAAATCAGGTACCGGTAGGACGAATAAATTCCGTTTTTTGGCCCAATCACATGGTGTAATTCGTTCCCTCCTCTCGTACAAGTCACCTAGCCGATTCCAAGGACACGGTGATGATCGGATAAGAGATCGGCCGTCCACGTCGAATTGGGCGCCTCGTTCATCGATCAAGAAATCATCTTAACCGGACCTCGTTTAAGTACTGCCTCTCTGTCGATTATCGGAATCCTCGAATCTGCATCTTGTAGGGATGATGAATGAAGTTCATGTGAACTTGCTCGGTTGCGATCTTGAGATTAAGCGCCTCCTGATAGCCAAGAAAATAAATGGGTTCATGGCAAAAGTTCAGATTCTGGGAACTGATCAGCGACATTTTATTCCCCGTCTGTTCCCACTCGATCAGAAGCAGAGAGCCCCAGGAATCAGATTCCACCTAACCATATGCTTCCTTTTGACATTATTTTTGTACATGATCGTGAATGTTACGATCAAGAGAGATTCTCTCGTGAACAAAGTTCTCCCCGCACTTCTTTGAATTCGGCCGATAAATGTCTGATGCGTTGATAGAGAGAAAATTACGGTGAATGTGATAATACACGAACATTTTTTTGTATCAAATCCTAAGACTTTTAAGTTTTGCTTAGTAGTATGTCCAAATTGGTCCTAAAACTTTTGCCTTTTAACTTGTGTTAATTGTATGTTCTAAATGTAATGGATCGTCAAGTATATATGATAGTGATAGACTTTATTTATATGACACATTGATATGACTGTTTTAAATTATGTGATAATAACATGTTAGATTAATTTTATTTTAAAATAATAATGTGATATTAATTACCATGTTAGACTATATCGTAGCATCAACGTGCCACATTAGCAAAAATTAGTACTGTTATCCCCACTTAAACATTTATTACATTTAGAATTTATGTGAGTTACTGAACAAAACTCTTATAACTAAATGAGTTAAAAGTTAAAATTTTGGAGTTTAATATAAAGAAGAAGCGTAATTGATTAAAAAAAGAAAGTGGCATATAATTTTTTTTATATATAAATGAAATACATATGCTTTTTAATAGGGTATGACTTTTCTCGTTCGTTATTGTCAGGTAACCATTGGTCGACTAAACACGGTTTATCTAAGAATTTCTTGTTTGTCACGTATTATGGACTTGCCGGACTCTATATGAAGGATAATAATCTACCAAAGTTCTTCGGCAATACTGGCCCTAAGTCTATCCAATGGCCGCTTGTTGCTTCTCTGATATCCATCATTGGATCAGAAGTCTTCCTCCCTTGTCTCTATGGAAGTCCAAGTCCTTGTCCTTGTTCATATGCTCTTCCTCGTCTTCTTCCCGATCACCTTCTCTGGAACTCTCCGTTACCGGGGCTGATATCCGTCAGTCATCATCCCCCATGGTCTCATTCTCGATCACCGCAGAGTTCGGCCTCCGGGTCCCTCTGTGGACATCGAAACCCTACCGAACCAGCCCGAGATCCTCAAATTTACTCGGGGAGGAGACCATCCCCGACCTATTCGTCAACTTCATTGAAGATGTAGTACACTACTGCGGCAACCCGTGCTATAACGGCATCAGGATCCCGAAACCAGACCCAGCTGATTCCGGCTTCAAGGAGATCTTCAACCTCGCGTTCCTCACCCTTGTCCTCCTTGTGTGCATCTACGAGGCTCCTATGGATCTCCGATCCTCCTGCCTCAGCAGCCTCAAGAATCACCTGGCTAGCTGCCACTCGAGGAGCGCCACGAAGGTTCTCGTAAAGCTGTTAGGGTCTAATCTGGAAGAGCAATGGATACGGTCCATCCACCTCGCCATAACGAATTGGATTCTCGAGCTCCAGTCGAGCGACCGACGCACCATTAAAACTCCATCCCCATTGTTCTCTTACTCTCTCTCGACTTTCGGGCTGTGGAAAGTCCATCTCTACTGCCCCATGATCGCCATGGACAAGGTGAATTCAACACACTCTCCACCCGATGAACGGCTTCTCTTCTCCCTGAACTACCACCAGCTCGAAGGAGTGATCCAACTCAACTATAGAGTCATTAAACAACACAGCTGGTTCGATGTAGTTGTGAACACCGATAACGTGAGGTCGAGATAAGTTTCATAATAACAGCATCCAATAACTGTGTGGAGATGCTTTTGGAGATCTTACGTTACGACTGATTTTATTGATCGTATTTTTGCTTTCTTGCTATATAGATGCAACGTCATCCGGCTTGTAACCGAGACACTCATGAATGAAAAAGGAGAAGGAGCAGCCGAGAAGCACTTCCCTTCTCGAATCTCCTTGCAACTCACTCCCATCGTCCAAACCAATGTCCTCAGCGTCTCAGTGGGGAGATCTTCCGAAAACCCAACAAGGGAGTTTGAGTTCGAGAAAGCCATCGAGGCTAGTTTCGACCCTCCAAATCCCTACATGGGAATCAAGGTGTCAGCGGGTGAGACCACGAGGGTGAGCTTTAGGCCATGGAAGTTCGAGGAGTCTGTCAACGGCTACAGTGCGAGCTTCAACTGGTTTCTCCATGACAGCATGGACGGAAGAGAGATTTTCTCCTCCAAGCCATCGAAGTTTGCTATACTGAACCCTAGAGCTTGGTTCCGGGACCGGTATTCAAGCGCCTACAGGCCGTTCACAAGGCAGGGAGGGGTGATTTTCGCCGGAGATGAGTATGGGCACGGGGTGAGGTGGAAGGTGGACAAAGGTGCCATGGGGAAGACGATGGAGTGGGAAATCAGAGGGTGGATTTGGCTAACTTACTGGCCGAACAAGCACACGACATTCTACAGTGAGACCAGGAGGTTGGAGTTTAGGGAAGTCCTCAATGTTACCATTGCTTAATTATCTGATCCAACTTGGAACTCAAGCGACGATTTAAAAATTCTAATTTGTGATGCTATGGATATGAATTTTCTTTTCATCGCTCAGGAGTCAAACATAAAGAATCTCAAATGTAATAAATTATGGGGTGTAAGTAACGTATTTTCAAGATCGATTGTATGATAAAATTGATTTTAGATAATTCAAATTATTCACATAGTTCATTGTTGCTTGCCCAACTATGAGGAGCTTCAAAAATTATGTATAATAAAGGGGATTTTAGTGCGGTATCTAAGATGAAATAAAGAGATTTTAAATTCGATTATTATCGATAAAAATCAATAAAATTCTCTTATCCTAATAAATTTTTGTTACACTTTCGAGCGTCCTTTGATGATTAAAAAATGATTCATGAGTAATAAAATTTTATTTCACGGCATGACTGATGTGATGACTGAATTTGGATCAGCAAGAAATGTTGCATGTGGGCTCAAAAGGAGGCCCAATAGATCCAATATTTATAAGAGGCCACGTCATCGTGCCACGTAAGAATAGGAAATGGAGTGGCGGTGCGCCCATGGTGCAGTTTAGCAAGATGCATCCGAGAACTTGTGGGAACGGAGAAACTGATGAGGGGGGCGGACATTTCGAGGGCGCTCTTCCCCTCAACTTCCCCGACTCTGTAAAGGCGAACTCGATCCAATCCCCTTTAAATTCCCCCCGGGCCTCTCCTCCGCCATCTCCGGCTGGTTTTTCCCTCTTCCGCCTTCTCCTACACCACAAGCAGCTCGCCGGCGTTGGTCCCCATGGAGTCGTCCTCCGCTCTCGGATCCTTCCACTGTGCGTACACTCTCTTGGACCTTACTTTTATTGCTATTTTGAGTGGAGCTTAAGAATAGCAATGCGGTCCTTTAGCGGATATTTGAGTCCGCTAGAGCGATATCGTGGAAGAATTGCTTGCTAGATCAGATGACGTGGCGCTTTCCTCTACCTTGTTTCTTGGCGAGGGAGCTCGTTTGCGGCTCGGATCACGTAGCTTGTGATCTTAACTTCGCTTAGCTGTAGGTTTTAGCGTGATGTTGAGAACGAGCTGGAAGAGTAAGATGCACGTGCATCTTCAGCCAGTATTTGGTTCTATAGGAGCCTTGAAGTGAGTAGAGATTTCTGAGGAGCTTGTTAAGCTAGTTAGAATATCGATGATCCATATATTTCTCATGCTGTTATTATGGTGTAATTTTTGAATTAATGACAAAATTTTTGCCTTCTTTCTCAGAACTCATTCATAATATAATCTGAGATGCTGATTATAGCTGTGGAAAGGGACGTAGTTCATGTGGTATTGGCCTTTGTACCTGACTAAAATTTCTTGTTTTTTACTATCGTATGGCTTGTAGATTCTGTGAACACATTGTCCTATGCGCGATCTCTACCAGAGAAGCCTGGAGTGATCCCTATGCACTGCAGCTGGTCCACGGTCAGCAAATTTGACATACAAGGTTTAAAGGTTTCCAGCAACATCTTCTGCTCACCCACAAATAGGAACTTAGCAATAATGTCGTCTGTGAAGGCATCTGATGCTGTTGTAACCGCAAATTCCAGTGGTGCGACTCATTTCTTCTTATTGGTGTTCTTCACTACTTGCCAAATCATCTTTTCTGACTTATTGTATTGCCATGTACTTTATTTTGTTCATATATGAAGTCTAATCTGATAGAGTATAAGAATTCTTAATGAAGATGTTTGCACTACTTTTCTTTTGTTGACATTGTGAACCATGTGACACATATTCATACAATGGAGCATTACAGTACGGAAATTTTTGAAAATACTACCAGCAGGTTTCAGTTATACTTCTGTGCAGTTCTTCCTAGTGCAGGAAGCGCTGTTCATATCTTCATCATTTAATGTTGTTATACTTAAGATTTGCGTAATCAATTTAAACACCTGATCAGGTTTGCATTGTGTAAGTTAAGTTCAATTGTGTTACAGTTCCAGCAGACAACACCACAAAGGACTCAGAGGAGAATGGTTCTCTCCAAAGGGCAACTTTTCCAGCTGGATTTGAGGTGTGTCACTAGGAGTCATCACATTTTCTTTTCCATCTATACATGGCAAATTCTTCATTTAGTCTGCTTTAAATATTCTTTTGGTATTTAATAAAGATGCTAGACCAGAATCTTTTCTGCATTTTAACTGTGGGTGTTGCTAGCTTTATGGTTGAATAAACCTTAGATATTTGTCATTGGACAGCCTTTTCCTTTTTGTTTTGATTTTCTTATAATATTGGACTATTTATGGACAGTCTCGATTTCTTCCAGCTTTTGGGCTGTGCTGGTAGAGTCTCATGGTCCTAATCCATCCAGTTGCTATCAATCTTCTTCATTACTAGATATCATAATTAAGCTTCAGATGTCTTCATGGTGTTGCAGGCCTTGTTACTTGAAGTCTGTGATGAGACAGAGGTTGCAGAACTTAAACTCAAGGTACACTATTGTTATCCCTTATTTTTCACCTAGACTATTCAGTACCATCCTTGCATTCTGATTTCTGACACCATTTTTTCCCTTTTAGATTGGAGATTTTGAGATGCATGTGAAGCGGAATGTAGGGACAGCAAAAGCTCCAATATCAGTTGTGTCACCTCTAGTGCCACCCCCTATTCCAAGTGAACCCATGGACAAGTCAGGCTCTTCCACTCCACCCCCTGCAGCACCACCAAAGCCCTCTCCAGCAAAGGCCTCTCCATTCACCAATGTCTCATTTGGAAAATCCTCTAGGTTGGCAGCCTTGGAGGCGTCAGGAGCCAGTGGTTATGTCTTAGTATCTTCTCCTACGGTGGGTCAACCTAAATATTGAGAGTTTGCTCATCTCTCTTTTCTACACCATTAACCTCCTGCTACCGATTCAGGTCGGGTCATTTAGAAGGGGCAGAACATTAAAGGGAAAGAAGCAACCTCCAAGCTGCAAAGAGGTACATACTTTTTGTCTTGCTTCTCACCTCTTTTCACTTGATGTCTTTGTTATTGCCATAGGTGTATTGAAATGGAAAATCTATGTTTACCTTTATCTGATTTTCCTTGTTTGGCATATTCAATATAAGGATTTGCTTATCAGTAATTTTATTCATTGCATAAAATGGCTTTTAATTTAAATAACCATTAGAAATTGTTTTCCTTCATTTTGTAGTGGCTTGATTTCTCTTTCCAGGTAATTCCGAGATTATTGTTCATTTCATGCTAAAATAGTTTATACCAGGCAGCAATATGTCCTTGGCTTTGAGCCTCATCATTTGTTTATACTTCATTGACAACAGCTGATCTTTTCTGCACATTTTCAGCTGATAATGCTAGCTTTAGAAGCTGTTGTAACATTTTCTAATGAGATGGGACCTATGTCCTTTTCTGCACGATAGTTACCATAGGAGTTTACATGAACTTATTAAGTCTCTGCGACAGGGTGATGTCATTAAAGAAGGACAAGTCATAGGTTGGTTGGATCAGTTTGGGACAGAGCTTCCTGTTAAGGTAGGCTCTTCCATCTTTCTCTAATTTGCATCTCGACATCATTATGCAGTTCACAACAAACTCTTTTTTGTATGTTGAGCAGTCAGATGTCTCTGGAGAAGTCCTCAAACTCCTGATTGATGATGGAGGTATGATCTGCAGCTTCAATTTGTGATTTATGAATAATGTGCAGCACATTATAACATCGGATGTATCAGTCAGATTGAATTACAGTTTGCAAGAGCCTTGACATTGTGATTAATTGGTTTTTATTACAGGACCTGTGGGTTATGGAGACCCTCTTATTGCCGTCTTGCCATCCTTCCATGGCATCAACTGACCTGCGTGCGTCTATCATGAATATGCAGTCTCATGCTTGAAGGACCTCTTAAATTTAGTTTATTTTTCTATAGACGCTATTGTTCCGTACATCATTCTGTTGCAGTTGCGTGTTTGAGCTCAGTCAGCGGACATGCTCCGGTGATGCGCGTTTGATAGTATACCCAGTCAGGCTGTAGTTTGAAATTCCATTTCATAAATGACAAGGTCAAAGATTACCGTGTTATACGTTTGGTGTCAAGTTTTTTACGTTGCGCATTCCAATCCCGTCAAGCAATTCGGCCTAATTGTGTTGGTGAGATGATTCGAAGTGACCTAATTTCAAATGCTGTCAGCTTTGTAGAAACACTCAAAACCTAGCATCTAGCAGAAATCTTGAGCTTCGATAGCGCATGTGGTAGATTTGGAGTGCCAGAAATTGGCATACGGTCAGGGCGGCCATCACCTCTGAGCCACTGGTTGGCTCCGTCTTCTCCTCAACCAATACTGACAGCTATACTCCACCGGCGGCGCACCTCCTACCCGGATTCAATGCTGCTGCCTGCTGTTTTACACGGCTCTCTGTCTCTTTCAGCCAGAATCTACTGGAAGAGACCGTGAAAACAGATGGGGGCCCCCGGGGGGCCAGCAAAGAACAGGCGGAGCATGATAAGTACGCCACTCTTGGCAGTGGCCGCGGGTGTCGTCCAATCAGCAGGGTCAAGAGCGGCCGAGGAGAAGACTCCGACTGCCATCACTCCTCTGCCTCCGCCGCCGGTGGCGGCAGGTCCTGTTTCTTCAGCTTTGGCGGGGAGTGATGAGGTGCTAAGCTCGAGGACATGTGACGCAACGGTGATAGGGGAGTCGATTGGCTGTGGGGAAGGACGAGAGCAAGGCGTGGGAGAAACTGGTGGACGCGAGGGTCCTGTATCTGGGGGAGGCGGAGCAGGTCCCAGTTAAATAAAGCCGACAAGGAACCTGAGCTCGAGATTGTCAAGAATCTGAGGTGGCGGTGCATTGAAGGCGAGCGGACGACTAGATATCTCGGTGGCCTTGGAGGCGTTCCCCCGTGACCAGCGGGAGCAGCAGCTCAACCAGTTCCCGGATAAAAGGTCATTCCTTTCTTCTTCAACTTTTGCTGCGTCCTACTTCTCTTTCCATTGAATCTGACAGATTGGAGCACTCTCGATTCATGCTAGCTAAGATTCTTGGTGGGCCCTTTCTGTTTTGATTGATCAGTCCTTAATTGCATCGATATTTGCGAGTGAATGATTTTGAGTTCGACTACTGCCAGCATATCAAACACACTCGGAAGAAAAAAGGAACGAGTGAGGTCACAATATCTGAATTTGCTGCTTCACCCTAATTCTTCTGCACGCTGCTGGAGATATCCGGAGAAGAAATCGGACGGTGGTGATTGTCTTTCGTCACAAAACCACAGTTGGCATTCTGCCATATTTTGTCATTCAACCGAAGCGATTTTAGATTAGCATTTATTCAGTGCGTGTGTGTGGAGTTCCTGATGACCCATCAAGGGGATCAATCAATAGCAGTCCGAAGAAGTCATCAGCGTAACATCGGTAATGTCAGCCAAGTCAAGAATTTAGAAGCATGAAAGCTAAATCACGGGCATTTATTCGCATCTATCGAAATCTCAAACTACATTATCGTTGGAAACTGTGTTATCATAAATCTAAGATGTTTGAAAATCCCTCCAATTCTTTGAAACAAATGCAAGGCTTGCAGAGGACACCCCCATCAGGAGTCTGGGAGTTATCATCACCCTGTCAACTACATTTCAGCTTTCTGCCATGAAATCGTGGCAAGAGAGTCTAGGGCAGGATTTACAGACCGTACCGAAAGATCAAAGGCACTTTTACAAGTCAACCCTTATGCGAGAAATTGACACTTCAATACTGAGAGCAACGAGCAGTCGAATGCTGCACCTCTTCTGTTGAATATCATAAATGGGCAGAGCATGATACTAGCAATCACTGCAAATGGCAAAAATTTTAAGTCAACACATGGATAATGTAGCGTTAACGGATAGAAACAGAGAAAACATTCATTGGCAGACACTAGGAAAGGACGCTCAACTACTTTGCTCCTCCTCTTTACATGACCAAAATCAATTGAAGTCTGGAATTTATGTGAACCAATCATAGACTCAATCATGAAAAGATTGAATAACAACACAATGATTCTCTTCGTTGTGTTAACATAGCTTGGCATCATTTACTTCAGGGGAAGACTACAATGATCATCCCAGTGATAAGTCTAAACCCACCAGGAAATTCTGAGCCTAATGGGCGGCGCCCTTGACATCAGAGTCGGAGTCACTTGCATTATAACCTAACCAAAACCAGAGTCATCAATATCAGTCAATAAGTTGCATATGTAGCATTTTAACAAAAAAGTTGCATACATAGCGACCAAACTCAATACAGGATAAGCAATGCAGGAGACGGAGAGGGATGTTACCAGGTTGTTTCTGGCCCACTTGCCAGACTGAAGATCGGTTCTTCGAAGCTCTATTAATCCAAGCACGACCCTTCTTCAACAAAATACAGCATACACTTAAGACGTATGGATTTCACAGACGCCACAATGATAATCAGATTAACCATTTCAAAGATCAATCCTAGAGTTAATTGGGAACGGCTAAATCGGCATTAACAGTTCACAAGAAACAAATTAAAAGATTAAGCCCATCAACACATGACTGAACCAGCAAAGGAAGGCTTAACTTCCCAAATCAAATACTCCTCTCATCTACAGAACATCACTAGTAAGTCATGGCACCAATAGACTAGACCAAGTCTAACATAGAATTCCCTGACTCCCAAGAAATGTTCCAACATAGAGAAAAAGATCGATCATTAACCTTCTGGGGGTCCTTGGCAACGCCATAGCCGCTATTGTACATCTGACCAACCAGGATCTGCATTGCGGTGTCCCCCGCCTTGGCCTCCTTGAGGGTGTCGAGGAACCACCGCCGCACGCAGTCCGCCACAACCTGGGACAGCTTCGACCGGCCCAGACCCTCCGTGTCGGGGCTAACCGCCGCGCCACCGTCCCCTCCCTCCTCCATGGTGCTCTTCTGCTCCGCCGGAGGTTTCGAGATTCGCTTCTGCTGGGTGGGCCCGCCGAGCTTGGAGTTCTTGGGGGTGTCGATCCTGTTCTTCTTCGAGAAGGGCGGCCTCGCCTGCTTCGGGGGCCTGTGGTGGAGCTTGTCGGGCGACGACGAGAAGATCCGGGTGAGTTCCTGGATCCTGACAGATGAAGGGATTGATTTTCCCATTAAAAAAAGAAAAAAAAAAGATGGAAGCTTGACCCTGCAAATAATATTGGGTCGAATTGCTGAATCTCCACTTGTGGGGCACCTTTGTAGGTTCCTTTCATCTGGTTTTCATGGTGGGAGGCCTCTCTTATCTTCCTTTACGAGCCCTTCGCCGTCTCTCTTTATGGGGGCAGGTGGGCACAGCGTAGAAAGAACCGAAAGGGAAGGTGCACTGAGTTTTGCCCTGTGTCCGAGCCGAGTGCACTCGGGATGCCTGTAAAACTGCAACCAAAATTAACTAATTCGTCATGTACTTTTGCATCAATACGGCCCTTTCCTAAATTTGTACATAATTTTTGTCTTCATGAACGTTAATTTGGTCTCTAACACATCAATTTCATCTTTTTACGTACCAATTCTATCTCTCTACACATCAATTTTATCTTTCTACGTACCAATTTAATACTCAATATATTAATTTTGTTCTTCAGCATACATCAATTTAGTCCATTCATTATATATTGTGTTAAATATGAACCCAAAAAAGGGAAAATCTACGAATCAGTCCTTCTATCCATAAGTTTAGTAACTTGCAATTTGGTCCTCAATACTTTGATTTTTTTTCCCTTTTCCTATATTTATAATATTATTGAAATGTCATCAAATTTGGTGATCTTAGCCTGTTATTATTATACGAGCTACAATTTAGAAACAAGCAGAACACCAAATGATGAAAAATCAGTCCAAAAAGTATTATTTAAATATCATAATTTAATATAATTTTTAAAAATCTCCTAATATAATAATTTTCAATCATTCAATGAAATCGAGTTTCATAAATTACCATAATTTATATACATATATATATAATGAGCAATCTAGAGATGCAAAAATTTCATATAGAAAACTACCATTAATAAGCGAAATGATAATTTCTTTCCCTAACCCTACTAAATTAAAGTCAAAACTAACAGAGAGAATGACTTGATGCTGTTAGAAAACTCAAAATCGGAGGAACGAGTCTAAGCCTCAAGTTTAGTCTTCGTATTTTCTCCCCCATTTTTATGTTTGTTTGGCTTAGTATTTATTCCATTATGAGCATAGCTTTCAATCTTAGTACTAACTCGATCGATGATCGACACCGCCCTCAAGGTCGGTGGAGCACGACGGTAGCAGCCCCACCTCGAGGGGCAGCGTGCCCTGCTCGCGAAGGGCTCGAGGAATGGGGAAGTGGCGAAGGGAGGTTACGGTTTAAGTAGAGGAGAGGGTGGGTGTTTGAAATTTGCACAGTGGGAGGAGAAGAGAGAAGAGAGAGGAGAGAGGGTGAAGCATTTCAAAATCTTAGAAATTTTTTATATTTAAAAAATACGTTATAATTATAATAGCGGAGGATTATTTGATAAAACGGACAGTGAGTGGAGCACTCAACTCAAATGATGGAGGAGGGACTAAATTATTAATAATGTAAACTGAAGAATGAAAATGATGTGCAGAGGGCTAAGTGGACTAAACTAATATAGTGAGGACGAAATCGATGCGCAGAAGGACGGAACCGATACGTTGAGGGCCGAATCGATGTGTAAATGTACCAAGTTAATGTTCAGGATGACGAAAGTAATGCATAAATTCAAAGAAGGACCCAGCTGATGCCAAAGTGCATCTTCCTCGGACCGATTAATTAATTCACTCTAAAACCTAAAGCTTTATAGCTCAAATGGGCCGTAGTGATTTGTAAAGGGCCCATGTTCATGAGTTAATGGGCCTACTAATAAGCCCAAAACTCTCGCTGCCCGTGAGCTCGCAGCAATTAAAAAAAAAAATTACCGTAGGAGGGGAGCTTTTATGGCCGGCGGCGACACGTCGTTCGATTATTACTAAAAACCGGTCGGTGTCATAACAACCTAAGTTCGCATATGATCCACGTGTTATAATCATCATCGTCGTACCCATAAAACATTTCTTACTATCTGACTTGATTAACACATTTATCTTTTAGTTTGTAGTATACGATATTTTTGAATCAGTCAAAACTAACTTACAATCGATCGAGATTCCTATAAAAATTCTCGTTAATCGTCTTCACCTGAAATTTAATCTTTCAATCGTCCATACGAGAGTATAACGAAAGAACCGCTAATCAAATTCTAAGTTAATTGATTAGCACATTTAACCAATTTAAATGATATTAAATTATAAATTAATTAAAATAATCCATTATTTATCACTCTTACTTCTTCAAATAAAATAAAATTTACCATTAAATGATTTTAATGAGATTGTGATTAAAGTTTAATCAATAATGATTTATTAAAAATATGATAAATCCAAAAATAAGAGAATGATTGGTAAAGCATTTTATCATTGCCTGTTCAGCATGTGAACCCACACAAGAACAGACGAAAACGACGTCACACCAATCCACATCACGGATAGCTCCGTCCCCGCAACCAAACAAATAAAGGCGCACAAATTTACCGCCGAAACAAGACGAACAAGCGGTAACATTAAACGAGGTAATCTAAGTTAACAGTATAAGAAGTTCATATCATAGTTTTAAAAATTGGACCAGACTGAGAACCGGTGTAGGTATGGATTTATGGGTTTATGGGTCGGACCGAAGGTTCAATAATTTGAACCGTATATTTAATAAATAATATTAATAATATAATATTACTAATAAATTTACATAATATCATAATTTGAATATAATTTATAACAAAAATCATTAATATAACCATTATATTAAACAAAAGTTTAATATAAAATGTAAATATAAGTTTAATAAAATAAAATAGGTACGTTACAATAAGTTTTTGTTTTTTTTTAATTTTAAGTCGATCGGTTTTCTCATGGATTCAATTGGGTTCACCGGTCGGATAGGGAACCGGCCGGTTCAATCGGATTTTTTTTATTTTTTAATATGTAATTGAATTTTTTGAAGGAACCGGACCGGATGAGTAATCAGTTCCTAATTGAACCGGTCGGACCGGCCGGCCCGGTCCGGTTTTTAAAACTATGGGTCAGATATAGAATTTGAAGATTTTAGGATCAATATATATAATTTAATTGATAGGGTCTAAGTTATACATTATGTTATCCGATAAGTTAGTAAATTATTACAACATCAACTACACTTATATAATAAAAAAAGCTACCAAATTAAAGAGGCAACCACCTTCAGCCCGAGCAGCAGGATCCAATCAGGGACCGCCACGCAAGCAGGCTTTATTTAGTATCTGTGGAGGTGCCCGTCCAAGCGATCAGATGGCCAGGACGAGGCCCGGCACGGACTTCCCGACCCGGTTCGAGAGGCTGCTCTCCCAGACGGACGGGCACTTGCGGAGCGATGCCACGGGCTTGATCCCGGCCGTCGGAGAAGCAGGTGCCGTGAGTTTCGACGGTGAGGATGAGTGGCTCGGCTTTGACGACTCGCTGATCCTTGTCACTGTAAGTGAAGTGTTGAAGTACTCCCTCACCTGCACTCGTACAGAGCCAATGTGATTAGCTTGTTGGTGAAATGAGAGATTCGAATCACCGACCAGTCTCCGCTATTATTTCGGGAAACATGATTTGATTAGATGAGTGAGAGTAACGCGTTTGCGATGATATTGATGAAAATACCTTGGTGACTATCCCATCGGAGACCGTCCAGGCGTGAACCCAGGAAATGGAGCGAGCAGGATCGCAGCCCTCGGAGAGGACGGTGGAGCCGAAGGAGGTGACGGAGTAGGGGATGAACTCGAAGGTGTCGACGCCGGGCGATGAGGAGCCGGTGAGGAGGCGCATTAAGAACTGGTGGGAGGGCGGGCCGTGGAACCACCACTCGAGGTCGGAGGCGAGGATCTGCTGCACCGTGGCAACGTCCCGCGACCGTAGAGCGTCGTACAGGGCGCGGACCACCCTTTCTCCTTCCTCCAGAGCTTCGCAGCTACTAGTGTTAGCCAGTTCTTAGAGAGTGTGCCCACGCACGGGGGAGTGAGAGTGACGGGGTAAAGTGGTGAGTCGGCAAGCAGATACCAGAGAGGAAGAAGGTGGCGATGCTCTGCTGAATACGAAGGTCAGGGCGAGGGTTATATAGAGAGAGAGAGAGGAGCACCACACCGGCACGGCGGGAGCTCTTCGATCCGCTGCAACCGAGCAAAGAGGGGTATTTCCGTCATTTTGAGATTCGAAGCGAGAGCCGGTCCGTTCGATGAACTGGTTTGGTTCGACCCAATCTGCAATTATTTATTTATTTTCCATTTTAATAAGATAAATATTGAAATTATAGGGATACGGGTGTCGGTGTGCATGGTGCACACCCTACACACGTGGTGCAAGGAGAGCCTCACAGGGGCTCTCTCTCTCTTTAAAGAAGATAATTTACCGTTCGATAATTTGAGACGTTTCTAGACCCAAAAAATTGCACGTGTCTTAAATTTTTTAGGTTGACATCCTAATTAAACACCATCTGTAATAATATTTTGAATTTAACATAATTCTTTTTTATGTATCTTGATTACACACTAGTTATTTATAATTTATCTAATTTAGAACTGTCTTCATTTTTACATTAAATCATCGTCTATTGCACTATGCAAGGTAATATAAGTAAAATTAGTCTATCATATATGATAATTTAATAGAAAAATAAATATTATAATTAATAAATAATAGATAGTTTGGATTTTATAATATACCTAATATGATTTAGGTTAAATTAAAAAAGGGATAAAATTAGTAATTAATTAAATTATTAATCAAAATTGATCAAATTTATAACATATCCATCCACTGCATAACCCAAGGACTCATATATATATATATATATATAAACACACACTTACCCATAAACTTACATTATAAATAAATGCCTTTCATAACAGATTCTAAAAGGGACATTTTTAATCTGCGTTTGAGGACAGCAGATCATGACACAAATTTTCCCTTCCAAATGGTAATGCTGGGCTGCATAGACTCTGCAAAAACCCGAATCAGTGAGCACACTAAACTCAACAATCGCCACCTTCGAGCGTGAAAGGTTGAGAATTCAACTGGTTCATCAATGTCGCATATGCTTGATTTCATCGAGGAGAGATCGACTCGATAATTATGCACCTGCGAAATGGGAAATTGAGGAGGAGGAGGAGGAGGAGGAGACAGGGAGATGGCTCTATGTCTGGAAAGGAAGTAGGCACCGGCTTAGAGAGCAGAGGACAAAATGGGTTTTGTCAATGCCACTGTTACCTTGTCAAATGCACTAAAGCTGTGGACAGTAGGTAGATGAAAAAGGTTGTGGTCGTGGACACGTGCGATGAATCAAAGGTGATAGTTGAGGCCTTTTTTTAATATTATATCATATAAATAAAAATAATTTATTATTGATAGAGATTTTGTTCATTTTTTTTAGCAAGCACACATGCCCAAACATGTGTAGGTACTCCGACGAGCAATCGATTTCACAGTTTAAATGTACATTTATTTGATTTTTTTTTAAGTTTCCAAATGTCGAATTAATGCAAATCATAAAAGAATAAGTGAAAAAGTTGCAACTATTATTGGTGTCTCTCGGCTATCCTTTTTCTGTGTGACTCCGTCCTCACATCAAAAGATGTCACAGAGCTCCAACAGATCATCACAGGCTCGCCCTAAGGCAGGATCATCTCCCTCGCCCCCATTAAATGCTACCCACCGTACCCAACTAGGTGGCAAATGTCTAGATGGACACTGTCAGGCTCGGTTTTACGTGAACATGGAATCAAATCTTAGCAAGATCGTCAAGGCAATGCGACCAACAGGTCTCCATTAGAGGAACTTTTTTGTTGGCAAATCAAGTTGATTCAAATTGAACATGTTCGAATTGTTGAGAACACATTTCATGCCTCGTGGGATGCGGCATACCTTAAAGGTATGTGCTTGATTCAGACATATGTACATGGTTCACAGACCAAGACCAAATCGTCCCCCCACCGGCCAGAAGGAAGCCACAGCAGTCCAGATTATAAGTACATTTGCTTGTACTAAACTAAGATTGAATGATATGAGTGTGATCATCCAAAGAGTATGTAAAAGTTGGGAGAGGGCAAGGCCTCATCTAACAGCAAACCAGAAACAGTAGCTACATTGCCCAGTTTTCTCAATCCGGCCATCCATGGTCCGGCACCTTCCATCTATATTGGAGTGTTGGGGGATCTTTCTTTGGACGTGGGGATCCATGACTTCGTAATCGTATAATTTACCGAGAACTCCATCAATGAAATCAATATGGAAAAAGGTATGAGCTCATCTCTAGCCATTCATCACCTTCTGCAGCATCACAAGAGAAATAACTTGTTAACGCCCGTGTTTCATTTGCCCAGAGGAAAAAGAGTCAGCACAAGGCAAGGTGAATAAAAGACCAACCTTTTACTCTTGGCTGTTGGTACAATTCGTCCTCTCTTCTCGAGGCTTTTAAACCGATCCTTCGCCAAGGTACAGCAACCCTTCAATCAAACAATTATATGCTATAACATGAATAATTTATTTGGAAATTTTGCAGTAAAAATTGAACTAGAACTTCACTGTCAGGATTAAGAAGTCAGTGTACTTTAAGCTGGCGCAGTGATCCAGTGATATCTTCAGATAAAAGGACCCGCATTGGAGCCGGTTCATATCTTCAATAGCGTACAAAATCAAAAACCAGCTTTCTTACACCAGGATTACGGGAAAAATGTAGGTGCTAGGAGACAAAGGAAGTGTACAGCGTCAGCGTCATACTTAAGCTTCCCAAGACGCGGTGGCCATTGTTTTAATCTCTCTTGCTTTGCCACAACCCGGCTAAGGTGCCGTTTCTCCTTCTCCTCGTCCTCTTTCACGATTTCCTGCATGATATCAGAAATGTGCTGCCCAAAGAACCCATATGGAATTTCTCAGACATACGCTTGTCAAAACTAAAAAATGATCCAGATCATGTTAACCTGAAATTCAATCTCTGCATAGATTACCATGCTTCCTTTGTTAACCAAGTATCCAGATCATCAGCTTATTCTATGCAGAATGCCAAATCGTGTATGATTCGATAAATACAACATTTTACACGTATAGAAGAGTTCCAAAGGAATTAAGATTGGCGATCCCAAACAAGTGCCCTAAGTTGACATGCTGAAACACATAAATTATATTGTAATATTCCTGTAGGTCCAATTCTAGATACATTTTACCATGATATTATATCGAATATTAATCTCCATGTACTTTAAGAACTAATGTGAAGAGTATAGTAACTAAAAAGAACTCGTTGCTTATAAAATGAATGCAGCGAACATATAATAAAAAATCCCACAACATTTACAAAAGGGATACCAAAGATGTAGGTTGTATCCAGGCCCTCAAATCAAAGCCTCACCAGGCATCAGAGAGGACAGACATGTTAACCCATAAGGTTTCATTTCTGTGCACATTACCATGCTTCGTTCATTTAAAATATCCAGAGCATCGGCTTATTGTACACAGATTCCTAAGCTTCTAGTTGTATAAATGAGGAGCTCGTTCAACATGTTGGAAAAATGATTAGTGAGTAATCATAGGTTCAAAGCAGCCATCCAATCAAAAATCCAACGGCATCCAGGGAAGCAGACAAGACACAAAAATCCGTACTTGAAAGCTTAAAGGGAGCTCCTTCCTGCTCCCTCGAACATAAAACATAAGCAGGCTTCAAGGCAGATGATAACAAAACTGAGAAGCGTGGCTGCATTGATGCAACACTGAATACACTAAAGAGCAGGGCAGAAAGAACCTCAAAATTTTTTGTTGATGAAAAAAAAAACAAGAATACAGCTAAGGCTGGGACCAGAGCTCTTACTCACTTTTCTTTCCACTGCTCTGCACATGATTTCAGAATGTAGGTCTTAACCAGGCCCCCAAATCAAAGCCAAAAAGGCATCAGAGAGAGCAGACATATTGACCCAGGGACACAATCTCTGTGCACATTACCATGCTTCCTTCATTCAATAGATATCCAGAGCATCGGCTTATTGTACACATAACCCCATATTGGTGTGCTTTTTCAAGCAGTGAGCAAGGAAACCTCTAATTGTCATCGCCTATCAATCTAAGTTCAAAGCCAACGACCCAAAAAAGGGAACTTGCATTCATAACTTCAACTGGAATTGCCGAAGGGCAAATCTACATCCAGACTTCAGAATGTCTCCCAGTCAAATGGTTAGAGAACATAGCAACCCATAATTAGAAAACTTTAAGCTTTAAAATGATAGAGGAAATTTGAGAAAGGGACATAAACAGGCAGCTGAAACAAGGGTAATCGATACTTCGGGACTTGTCGACGAAGAAAAGGGCGTCGCTGGCGAGACCCGCGACGGAGCCGCCGGAGAGTGCACCCTTGGTGGACTTCTCGAAGAAGTCATCGATGTCCACGGCGCTGATGTTTGCCCTCCATGCCTTCTTCCCTTTCCTCGAGCTCTTAGCTCTCTTCCCCATTCACTCTCCTCCTCTGTCCCCACTGTCGGTTTGTAGGCAATGAAGTAGACAGAAGCTCCATCACTGGCTTTATAGCTTTGACAATGGAGTTAGGGTTTCCAGGTGAAATTGGCTTTAGGCCCATCAGTTGAGGTAACGGAAACCTAGTACTACTTGTTTTGGGAGATGATGGACAAGTGACAGCCAACAATCAAATTAGGGTGCGAACAGGAATCTCGTTAAAGTTAAAGGGGCTAATTAAAAACTTCTAAACTATGAGCTGACATTGCACGGGGGCAGAGAGTTTAGGGCAATTTTACAATTAACCTAACCTCTGACAACTTCTCTCTCTTCCTCATTCTGCTCATCCTGAAACCCTAGCTCGTTCCCCTGTCCCTACCCCACACGGGCACTCGGTACAGGTATTGTTCTTGCTCTCGTCTTTTTCACCCACTGACTTCACGGTGTCCATCACTATCCATTACCATCTTTATCTACGGGTTCATTCGCGTTGGACATACCGACTCGAGCTCTGGTCGGTTTCAGTCAGCTCGGTGCACTGCCTTGATTGTGCTCAGTCTTAATGGTTTCAATGCAGAAGCAGCTATGAAGGTGGCGCAGGCTGTATTCCGGTCCTTCAGCTATGGCGTTCCCCGCCAATTTCTCCGTGCGCCTGTTGTTAGACACTTCTCAGTCGTTGCTGATTTAGGTATTGGTCACCGATAGTCTTGTGGTGTGCATTTTATACTTCAGTCTCTATTCATTTGGAAATCTCGATTGGACTTCTTATAGAGCTGGCAATTCGCATTTACGTTCCTAGAGTGTATTTGTATTGAGGTAGTCGATCCAAAGTCGTGTCTAATTCGTTTGCAAGTTTTCCTCTCTGATTTCATGTCGTGTAGTTATCTGTTGTAATGTCTCGCCACTCTCTTGTGTTGCTTGGTAGATAATGGAAGCAGTGATAAACCGAACTCTCGTTCACTCGAGTCAGCTGATGACTTTGAAAGGCGTATATTTGGTGGTTCCTCGGGAAGTAGTTCGAGAACTGATGCTTTCTTCCGGAAGTTTGATCGGCTCCAGCAGGGCAGATCTGGTTCGAGTCTGGGCAGTGAAGAGAACTCTGAAACGTGGGACAGCCTAAAAGACATTCATGATACGTTGGACGATGGGATGGACAACAAACTGAAGCGAGAGGCAACATATTTTGAATACGATTCTGAGGAATGTGATCAGGAGGATTACTCATTCCGACCTGATATGAATTTTCAGCCAGGGACAACTTATGAAGTGAAGGTGAGTGATACCAAATCCTCATCTGCAATCTGCAAAAGTTTGTGTTAAATTTTGTAGAAGCATATTATGGGACTACAAAATGTATTAGATACTCTTTGACCCCCTTCCTGTAACTGACACAGTGGGCATTGTTTATTTATTTTTTCCTCATTTGGTAATCCGGTCTTCGCTGCTATGGCAATTACCAAACTGCAACCGCTCATCTGAGTGCTTTATCTGAGAGGGTTCTGGTCGTGCCATTAGAGGCTATTCTGTTGATATCACAGTCAAAAACTTTCATTTAAGATCTTTGTTGCTGGACTATTTACAGGATCTTGACCTTAGAAGACCAGGAGTGTGGAAACCAACAGAAAGGCCACAGTTTGAGGTTACTACTGAGGAAGTTCTGAAGAAAGCTGATTTTAGGGTAAGCATCAGTTTGGCCATCAGTGTCCTGTGTGATGTTTCTGTGCCTGTCTCATGTACAAACTCTTTTACCTCTTGATTGGTCGATGGCTGATGGCTATTACACCCATGACTGGTTCTGATCTCGGGAATGGGGATAATAATCTGTTATATCTTCTGCTTGTTCTGATGTTTGTGATATTCATGAAACTCTTCTTCAAAGCACAATTTATCAGGCCAGCTTCTTTAATCTGTTGTCTGTATGCTTAGGATTTGCTTTCTCATTTGTTTGCAGAATGTGAGATTCCTCGCAAATTTCATCACTGAAGCTGGAATCATTATCAAGAGGAGCAAGGTAATTATTTCTATCACATATGAGCTGTACACAAATCTGACTTTATTCGAACAGTCTTGTGGTGCACTTGCTTCTGCAGCTGCCTCAACCTCTTGCCTTTTTGCGTAGACTGGCATCAGTGCCAAGGCTCAGAGGAAGATTGCAAGGGAGATCAAAACAGCTCGAGCATTTGGCCTCATGCCCTTCACGACTATGGGGACGAAATCTTTTGTTTATGGGAAGTCCATGGAAAATCTTGATAAGGACTATGAGTACGAGGTCTACGACAGCCCGGTTGATGATGGTTTTGATGCTTAGAATGCACGCCAAGGCATGTTGTGTTGTCAGGGCCTCGCTGCCTCCTCCCCTTCATGGGATTCGGTCGCCCAAAACCAGGCGATGGACAGTGTAGTGGCAAAAGATATGCAGTACTTGGGATTGAAAAGGCTTCACACTTATGGTTGCTAGAGTTTCTTTTGTACCGTGAGCACTTGGGTACTGATGGAAGGCGGTGATTTTATGTGGCTTCCATAAATCTAGAGAAGAGATGCTCGGTGTAGTTGATTCGAAGTCTATCGGCCTGGGAATCTCGAGGGGTGACCTATTGGTTCTTTTCTCGGGTTGTTTGGGTCGCAGGTTTCTCTCCGTTAATAAATGAATGGCTGTCCGACGCAAAGTTGAATCAGTTTTTCACAATTTCAGCCGAAAAGCGAGGGCGTCACTGTTCTCGTGTACGTGAGCAATTTTAGGAATTAGGCTGGTACGGCATTTGGGCCGCAATGAGGCCCATTGACCAATTTGGGCCTATCGGGTCCTACAATTTCTTTATAGTGAGGGTGGGCCCACAGAAAATGTCGGCCCGGGACTTGACTCCATGGTGGACGTAGCCTTCGCTAGGCCCGGCCATGCATCGGGTATTAAATCAATAGTATCGACTTACCGACGATAATATTCCGACGAATGTGAATCAAAGCGAAGTGTCATCACGCATTGGCAAGACCGAGATACTCATTCAGTAAAGGCAACGTATAGCTTGTATATGTAAAAGCTGCATCGAGATAAACATCGAGCAGAGCAGCATGGCTCCTACCACGACTTGAATTGTATCGATCCCATATGTTACATCTTCTTCTTGACGTGTACCATTTTATTATTGATGATCACAGCTTAGCTTCCGAATATAGAACTAGGAACTCGTGACGCTCTTGAGCCTCGCTAGCTGTCGCTGCCGGCGTCCCAGGTGAAATGCAGTGATTATCCACATTGAGCAGACCTGCGATGCCCGGAGAGAGATATTTAGATATGACCAGTTCCAAGGCTCGCATTGACGAAAAGAAACTGAAATTTAAGGACTCATCAGGAGACTTGAAAATAAGTGATCGGCATAATCACATACTGGCAAGGCGTAAAGGGAAACTGTCGAAATTCTTCCATTGAAAGAGCTGAAGAGTAATTTAAACATCCCAGCCGCTGTAGCATCACCAAGTCTCTGGACAATGACGTCTATGCATACCTGCCAATGCATGCGAAATATTTCACTGCAATGTTAGACCAAAGTAATATAACTGATAATGATTCCAGGTATCAGGAATAGTAGGAACAGCATGATTTGTGGTCGAGAAAAGAGTTTCGACCTTAGCTTTGTACTTCTCGTCCTGTGAGACAACAGTAAATAGAAGCTCTCTTCCTGGCCTTGTAACAACATATGTAATAACCTGCACACATAAGAAGGCAGGCACTGAAAAGGTCTTTCATATGAAGTTGACCAGTTGAAGCCAATTATCTATTTTTCACATAGGAAAGAAAAGAGCATATTCTAAGTTCAAAACCTTCCGAAGGGTCTCAGAGATAGCAACTGCTACCCATGTGGGCCAAAGTGCAACAGCCACCAAGTTCAAAAATGCAACCAAAGGTGCAGCGCAAATAGCCATAGTGACCCCAGCAATAGCAAGAATCGGACCCTGCTAGGACAGAAAATGTGAGACAAGGACAGCAGATACACCAGCACTTAATACTCCTCAGGATCATTTCTGAGAAGAACATTAAGAGCTCTTACAGTTAAAGTCAGTTGTCCAGAAAGTATAAACACAGCAATGAAGCTATTTATCTGGGCAAACAGTCTTCTCCGGTCGGTAGAGCTTGTTACAGCATTTGCTATCACAGTAACTTTCTACATACAAAGAAACTTGGGATATTGAAAAATAGAAGCAATATTGGAAGAACATGAATTTGGTCCTATCGGTAAGCCTTGCAAGTGCCTATGGCTAGAAGAAGTGATGCATCAGGAGGAAAGAAAAGTCCTTTTACCTGAAAATAGAAGAATGATGAGACAACTGCACTCAGCCAGAGAAATAGTGATACGTATATCAGGTAAGTAGAGGACAGTATAAGCCAAAGCCCATCCAAGATGGCCCAAATCTGAGGCTTAGTCTCAGGAGAAGATGATCTAGGAGATGAAAATTTGGCATCAGGAGAGGGTTGCCCTCCTGCATCCTTGTGCTGATCAGCACCTGCTTTTCTGCGTGCAAACAAAAACAGATAAAATCAGTCTCACCTTGAAGGCCAAAAGGTTCTATTGGAAACATTGAGTCTAACCAATTGCCAACCCAAAATAAATGGAAACTGAGATGACAAGATTAAACCAAGCACGTGAATAGAAATTCAAAATGCCAAAAATGCCAGAGCAATATACATATTGCAAATCATAATCCTTCTGCCAGACCCAAACTTTCGACCGAGTAACAGCTTTTAATTTGCATCATAACCAGCAGTGACCAGATATTAAAGAATAAAAAATATAAATATCTAAACCACGAAAAATGGAGGCAAACAGACGTGATTGGAGCTAATTCTCCAGGAAGATGATATAACTCTTGGTCGATCCCCTTTGATGCTTGTGCAGCAAATTCCAGCAAGAGAGCAGCCAATAGAAGTAGATCTGCATTTGATCTAGTCAATAATATACTTTAAAAGAGAAATAGAAATACATCACAACAAAATTCCATAGTTGAGAGTGCAAGCTTTACATACATGGCCCTACCCAAGCCATTAATGTGGCAAAAAGTGACCCAAAAAGCTGGCCTAGTGTAGCACCAGCACCAATGAACCCAAAAAGTCTTGAACCTGACTGAACATAAAAACCATTTAAGAAGCAGTAATTGTATCTGCTAGTCAAAACATAAGCTTTTGGCAGTATAGAGACCTCACTGTCCATCACATCAATCACTCTAGCCCACGTCGATGAAATAGTAATAAGATTGAGCAGAGCAACCTGTTAAGTTACCAATAAAATGCGAAATTTGCTCAGCTCTTGAGAAAAATTAACCCAAAAAATGGCTCAGATTTGCAATAAACTTAAGACCGTACCCAGAGGAAAAATCCCATCCTCACAGACATGTAAAACAATCCATAATCTTGGCCTCTTAGGGAGGATGATGGACTGGCATGATCAACATCAACTTTTAGATCCGCCTTAATCGATGGAGACAATTTAGAAAGGGCTGATTCCTATATGAAGAGAATAAAAACAAGGCTTGAGCATCGCATAAGGAAGAATCAACTCCGTGGACACAAATGCAAAATTCAAAATGAAAACTGCTATCCCTTAGAAACTCCATTGTTACCTTCATCTGAGACGAAAATCCAGTTGAAGAAAAATGCCATAGTAGAAAGAATATAACCAATGATATACTGAAAAACCTGTGTATCAAAACCAAGGCCTGGGATTTCAAGAAGCATCCATTAAGGAACCATGAGTCAGACTGAAGAATAAATTCAACAAAGGAACTACTTTAGTGGAGATATTCATCTTGAGCGAAACAAGAAGAAGCAGCCCAATGTTTACCAAAGTCGGGACAACTCAATGCACATGTTTACGTGGCAAAGTATGTGACTTTACATCCCTTTCAAGTTTCAAACTTTCTAGTCAACTAACATGAAAGCACCAAGGTTTGAGGCTTATTGGCAGGAAGCAATGCAGTACCTTGCCTTTAGAAAGATTGGGCAACGAAAAAATTAGGGTAGAAACAGGAGCAGCGATCAGAGTGAGCAACAAGGACCCGACGAACAGACCCGGGAGATTCGATAACCCTAGAGAGATTGCCCCTTCATCACGCAGCGGAAGCACCACGAAGTACGCGCTCAAAATCTGCCAATTACGGGGTCCCAAATCGAGGTCAAAGCTCTTACACGGTCATGTATCGGGCATCAGATCGATGGATGGATTGAGGTGGGAATTAAGCTTACGCAGAAGAAGCAGGAAGAAGCGTGGATGAGGGCGGAGACCTCGTGCGGGTGTACAGTGACGAACGCGGATAAGATCGCATGCGAGCGAGACCTGCTCATCGTCGCCATGCTACCAAGTGGCCCTTTTCCTTTTCCCAGCTAGTGTTTCTTATTGTCCATGGGAGGCTTGGATGGAGGATGAAATGGCGAATTCTGATTGTTCGAGGTGAAGGCCCTCCTCCGGTGGCGTCTGTCGGCGGAGACGTGGCCGTGCTTAGTCAGTCCGTCGGCTCCTCCCCAAGCTAATAGCTATTACGGGAGGAAAATCAGCTAAATATTCTGTTAGGTGGCATATTTCGATATATATATATATATAAACGATAAATAATAATTCAATATTTTTTCTCTAAATAAAAGTTTATATTTAATATATATATAATTATACTTAGGTGTTTTATCTCATATTTATACAAAAAAAAAACAGAATTTGGTTGTAATAAAAAAGTTTTATTGTATTTTAAATAATAATATCAATTGTACATTTTCCCTTTAATATTAAATTGCAACAACATTTTATAATCAAATACTCTCATATGTAGTGCATATTACTATCTTCGTCGGCTGGATCAAACGAGCTAACAGCCCACCATACTTCTAGTTTCCCAGCGAGCTGCTGCAATTCTCGATTCAAGCCGAACCAGAGATAGATATGATTCTGCGGGTCAGCTAGTTGACCCTTTCGAAGAGCGAACATGCTCTGCTTTGGTTCTTATCGGACAACTGGATCTTCGAAACTCAGTAGTACTAATCGGGTAGTTTAGGAGATCTTCACTGCGGAAATTGGAAAAGGCAAGCATCCGGTTCGTCTGTGTGGGGATTTCATAGTAACTGGGTCAGATTCTAGGGAGCGTAGCAGAAGAAGAAACAGTATCTGCATCCAACTTTGAGAGTGCCCCTGCTGCCAAGTAAATATTAAGTGGGTAGTACATTAGAAGATTGTATTTGCTATCTACCGCACAAGGAAGACGATACAGTAAGTGTCTGTCTTGTATGAATAAACATTGACAGTGGACAAGAAGAGCCTCATGAAGCAGTTCCCGGACTAGGATGGCCTCTCCAAGCAAAGCCACAAGAACATGTCTCCGCCAACTTGTGCTTCAGCTCTCCTCACCACCCCTCGTGTCCTTCTTGCAGACCTTGCAGGTCTTGTAAGGATCCAACCCTCCTTGATGGATTGTCATCACCAAAGTGCTTAGCCCTTGATTCTATCCGCGAAGTTCTTTCTCGAGACATAAATGTAGAAGGAAGACGGGGCTAAACCAAATCTTGAGCAAAGGTACGAGATTGAGAGAAGGTTGTATAAAATTGCAGCATAGATTTAATTCATGAATATGGACTATCCATATATTTACATCCATAAAGATCAATGAACACTTAATAGGATTGCATTAAGAGACCGTGAATAGACAGAGAGTTTTACCTGCTCTGTGGTCATTCTGCCGCCGGATCTAGTGGCCTCCCTGGCGTCTCCAAGGAGCTTGTTGTCCTCGGCCAACCTGACCTTGGAAATTCTTCAAACCATTGACAGTCACAGACACATTACTCTTCCCATCGCATTTTCTCTTCTATTCAAAACGAAATTCCTCACACTATAAGAGCAAACAAAGCCCGAAACCAAGAAAAGTCTTTGGGCAGCTCTCCCACTTGGACTCTTTTATGGAGCCATGATAATTGCTGGGGTCACGGTTTTGATGCCAATGAAGTTCACTTGATATATTTATGGACATCCATTTTTTCCAGTTTTCCTTTTTAACAGGAAGATGAGAAGAGAACAGAACGGGAAGTTTCGCAAAATGTGTTCATCTGTAAAGTCGCCATCTTCCAAGATCGTCAAAATCACACCTAACCCCGGGAAACCCTTCCTTTGGTTCTCTCTGTTGGTAAAGCTGTTGAAAGCTAATGATGGCTGATTTTGTCAAGAAATTGAAAAACAAAAAAAAGGGGACAGAAAAAGGCACCTGGTAGAAGGTGAAGTGTTCCCCCACATAGATAGAAGTTTTACACCTGCTGAGCTAAAAAGGAACACCGAAGAGCTCGGTAGATTCCACATGTCGGTGAACTTAACTCACCGGAAGAATCATAAACCAGAGAAAAGAAGTGATTATTGTGCATTATTAGCATCAACTACAGGAGTTCTTCAAATGGCCAACAAAGGAATCAAGTAGAATTATCCAGCAGCTGGAGTCAAAAGGCTGGTCTTTCCTTATAGAGTCTGCTTTAATGGTGCCAAGCTCCATGCCCTTTATTTCAGAAGCCTCTCTTGTATCTCATGTTATCAGTGAGACATGAAACAATATGTCTCCAGACCATGTTGGTTACAAAGGTGATCCATGGCGTAGAAGAGGATAAAGAGATGCGTAAACTCACTGATAAATCGTCGCTAGGAGTTCTCGGTTCCGTTTGAGGGCAGTTTCACAGCATGCTATCTCATTTCTTCTCTGTTGTATATATAACACAGTCGAGCAGAGCATCCTTTTTCCTCTTCGCTTGCCTTTTTCCATGAGACAGTCTCCGAGGATGGACGACCTTTACTCCCACCATGAAACAACTGCTCATTAAACTTCAGACCGGTGGACCTCCAATCACGAATCTGCATCAGGAAAACACTCAAGATCAAAACCTTACTCGATATTCATCAGATGGTTTCAAAGCTTCGCTAGCCCATTATTCCTTGGAAGTTCACTGTCTTTCCTGTAGAATTGTCGTAGATTCCGAGGAAATGAATGACAGGGTTGTAATTCAAATTATCATGGGGTCATCAGGATCTTTAGGTGACTGGGCACGCGACAGATGAATCGAGCCACAGACAAGCGTATTTTAGTCCGATGAAGTAGCAATAAGCCGCATGGACAATCCAACATGAAAATCTCCTGGGGATGGATTTTCAATTTTTGTTACAAAAATCTAAGATATGTATAACGTTGCACTATTTTCATCACCTCAGTTATTTTTAAAAACAACGACAACAATAACAGCAACACTGATGAACAAATATTACAGCACTTAGCTCATGACCTCTCCACAGAGATTCATGAGACCAACTATATATATATATATGTATGTATGTATCTATGTACATGAAAAAGAGCATGAAGTACACTTTTAAAGAGTCTGTGGCACTAATTCAGTGACCCATGCCGGGACTCGGGACCTCGCCATGCTTTCTGTAGAAATCATAATCCGGTACTCCGTATCCATCGTCAACGTCCATGGCTCCTCCTCCTCCTCCACCCGGATGGTTGTGATCTTCAATGGAGATACGCGCCGCCATGGCTCTTGCCGCTTTGGATTCTCGTGCCGAGCAACGTACCGAAAGGAGAACCAAGACGAGCAGGAGCAGGCCTAGACATGTCTTGCTGAATAGCTCCTCGCTTCTTCTTCCCCCCACAGCCATCCCCATGGGCCTGAGAGCAGCAGATCTAGCAGCAGAGATACACCTCTCTGAGGGAGGGAAAGGGCTTTGTCTCTGGATCACTCTTCCGCATGTGTATGGAGACCTGGATAGAGGTGCATGTAGATATATAATAACAATTAACGGTCGTGAAAGTAGGGGCACTGTCTTCGAATTGATATAAAGTGGGCATAATAACCACGGACCTAGCTCTGCGCTCCATTCTCTGAATTACACTATTTTAAACTTAAAAACTTAATAAATATCAACTAATTTAGATATAAATTTAATCGATCCACTAAAAAAAATAAAATTCTCCCTATTATAAATTTTCTTACTACTTAATATTAGATAATAATCTCAACCAAGTACAGCGACTGCTTTTTCTTTTTCTTTTTGATTTTATGCAAGGGATAATGAGAGTGCCTTCCTAATTTTTATCTTTGTAGGGGAGCAATGATTCTATGGATGCTTTACTGTCCCTTCATTATTTGACCAATGGGTCATGCGTACCCATTGCTTTTTGCGTTTCCCTGTGCATGCCTTCATCCATTGGGGGGATAAATCTCCATGGATCGACTCGATCTATTTGACCAAGATTTTGGGTTCGGCATGAGTTAAATTCGTATGAGTATGGATTGAGTTTCATTTCGAACCCGGAATTCTCTTTGGTCGACGAATTAAGTGTCACGCACGTAGGAGTGAAGAACAAAGATGAGAAATGGTGGCATGTGTGGTGGGGTTTGGTTGCCACTAGTGCCCGATGGCTTCCATGTGCGAGTGTGGAAGGGTTGGGGTCCCGCTGTCTTGGTGCGGATCACTGGGACTTGTGGGTCCAACCGACACATATTGAAGACTTCATCACTTCATCAGCGAGGTCGGAATTCGGTCCCGACATTGATCCGTGAATAACCCCACCCTTGAAAACCAGCTTTACGGGCCCAATCAAGATCCATCAATCCTTCGAATTCGGCCATTATCCAACCTGACTCGGCACAGTTTCATTCACGGAACATATAGGGCCAAGTAGAGATGTTAAACGGACCGGGCTGGCCCCGAACCGGCTCGGGCAGTCCCTAACCCGGCCCATAATCGCCATTATTAGATTGAGGAGCGGTTATAGACCGGGTGAGAAATATAGGTCCGTTGAATTATAACCGGCCTAGAACCATTTAGAAAACAGCCCAAACTGTCAAAATCCTACAAATCAACAATCAGATTTTATCATATTAATTTAAAATTTTAAAAAAATTATAAAAATATAAATGATTCACAGGTCAAACCGGTCCATTTATAAACTATTTCGGATCAATTCATATATATTTGAACTACAACCAAGTCAAATAATTCCATACCTATTTTAAACCGCCCGTACTACCCTTTTAACATTTATTAACGTTGTTGCACTATTGTGCTAATGTATAATGCAAATGCGAAAACGATCAAGCATATCTCGCTCATATATATATATATATATATATATTCGGAGGCTCTAACTTGACCTTCCTTCAAGAACACACGTTAATTTGATTTGATGGCTTCTTTTCAAGTTGAATTCTGATACTTAAGGTCAAATAAATGACCATATCACCAACAAAGTCTTCCCTTCGACATGGAAAATTTCACAAAGGGAAGAAATCTGGTTGAAACAAATAACTCAGTTGAGTTCATTGACCATCTGCAAGATTCCTGAATGGCCTCCAGTTCGTGGAAGACAATAATATATCTACTCTAGCGAAAGCCAGTCCTAGTGACCGGTGTAATGCCCCGACAGTGATGATTTGTCAAGAACCCAGATGAAAAAAAAAATCGTCCTTTTTTTGCTGCAGAGGGAATCAATTTACCAACTTGGATGTCACAGTATTGTGCTATAAGAGCTCAGGAAGTAGAAAAGATAGCAGAGCAGTGCGGCGTCAATGGCTAAAGGCAGCATTACTGTCTCCTCGGCGCTTCTGCAGGTTGTGTTTTTAGCCGTGGCTTTTGTGGCGGTTTCAGGAAGAGCAATGGAAGTGCCTCTTCCGTGGAATCATAATGGAGCCATTTTCAGTTGATCATTTAGTCGGATATTTTATATTTCCAAGTGCGGGATTCTTCAGCTCGACAATGGGTTGGCTCAGACTCCTCAGATGAGGTCAGCTCTCTCTTTTCCTTGCGTCATTTTGTTGGGAAAATTTTCGGTTTTCAACTGTGGTTCTTGCCTGTAAATGCTTGGTTGCTATCAAAATTAGTTCGAGGCTGGGGAACTAATGTGTTGCACGAACCATGGCTGTTGCTAGTGGTGTATTGAACCGGGGGCTTTTTTGCATGCATTGAATAAACGTTTCAGAAAAAGAACTTTCAGCAGAAGGTTCAGGCTGATACATCATATGGAAGTTTTAGATGAAGAAAACAATGAACAAGGATGTGATCGATTGTGATGCTTGCTAATTGTCTGGGTTTAATAGGGTTGTTGCCAGCGCGTCCCTTGCTTCAGGATTTTGACTTTAGTGGTCATCTAACTAACTTTTACCCAAAAATAATTTTTTTTAAGGATATGAATTTATATGTTTTGGCTCATCAATTTAGTGACTCTGTTGTATTTGGCAGATGGAATAGCAGAACTTCTTTGCCTGCCAATATCAATAAACAGCAATCAGGAAACTGGAATAAACTGGTATTGTTCCTTTTCCATTTTTTTGTAATTCTTTTTTCCTGTAAGTGATGGACTAATTCCATAAATAAGCTTTGAGCATTCTTCAGATAGTGACATCACTGACTTGACCAGTTTGGATGTTATGGTAGATGATGAAAGATTTATCTGTCGAAATGGCATGTTTTTACTACATTGAAAATCTAGTTACCAAGTTGCTTCTGGATCTGACAATCAGATAGCTGCGCAGATCAGCACAAATTAATGAATTTCTGACTTCAATGTTAAAAGAATATTGAGCTTCTGAAGTAATTTCGTTTATGACAGCTGAGGCACTTATTTCAACTAGCCTTGCTGACTTAGGTTACATCCATGTCAACATAGGTATTCTTCCGGTGTATTCATTAGTATATTAAAAACCCTTTTGTTCATGTAGTTTTAATTATAACACATGCCCTATGCAGATGATTGCTGGTCAGATGCAACATGAGACTCAAAGGTCAGGTTTTTGTTATCACTTGCACTGCCTTCTCTTGTCAAAATAATGTAATTATTTCTTTCACTTGTATAGTATACTCATTTTAATTTGGCACTGCAGGGCCAACTGGTTCCTGATCCAGAAAATTTTCCTTCTGGGATCAAAGCTTTAGCTGATTATGTGCGTGGGAAAAATCTCAAGGAATTTATTCAGATGCTGGGTAGATGAGATTCTCAACTTGAGTGATTGCTTCAGATTGTAATGCCTGGGGATTTGGTCTTTGCCTACACTGACTCAACCGAATTCTTCTTAAAGGGTCTTCACATGTCAGGTTCGACCTGGTTCACTTTTCCACAAGAATGATGATGCAGAGCTCTTTGCTTCTTTGGTGAAAATTTGTCTTCCTTAGAAACTCCTGATAGTTTTCATATATAAAGATGCTCATTTTGGCTGTAAGAAGTCTCTTTCTTCTCTGACTATACATTAGAGGGTAGACTACTTGAAGTGCAACAACTGTTACAATCTGGGTATCAGTCCACAGGAAAGGTTATTCTTCATCCTTGACCTATCAATTTTCTCTAATCCCGAAGTTTCAAAGCTAAAACCAACACAAATTTCTGATAAAGCAGAAAACTCTGGTAAATTGAAACTAAGATGAATTAGTTTCAAAAACAGATTCCCACCTATGAGAGATATTCTAAATGTGACAGGCCGCACAATCTCTCTCTCTCTATGTGAATGGTAACTCGTATTCTTTCTTCTCTTTCCGGCATGTTCATGAGAAGTTATACCTTTTGCTTTTCCCGGGGAGTTGATGATCCTGCGCTATGGACACATGGTGTTGGAAGTAGTTGGCGCATGACTGATGATATCAGTGATTCTTGGGTGAGGTAATGAAATGCCTATTCCACAGGTTGGTAGATTGATACTTACAGTTGTGATGTCAGAAAATTTACTTCTGCGCTAAAAGAGTATGTCTTCGAATTCTCAAGGGACTCTTCAGATTTGTTAATGAAAGTGTAAATTTTGCCTTATTAAAATCAATTATGGTCAGGATTTCAGCAATTTAAATTGAAAAAAACAAGAATGGAAGACTCTGACAAATTCATTCAATGAACCATTTCTCATGTAAATTCTGATGGGAAATTTTTTGCTCCAATTTATTCAGCATGACCTAAATTGCAGATCTGAATGACAAGTGGGCAGCCTATGCAGGACCCAGGGGATGGAATGGTGAATCGGTAAATCCTGGTAAGACAGACTGAGTGGTTTAGTTATGCACGGGTGGATTCTTTGTTCTTAAATCTATTTTCTTACTCAACAGATCCAGATATGTTGGAAGTGGGCAATGGAGGCATGAGTTATCGGGAACACCATGCTCATTTCAGTACATGGGCTTTGTTGAGGTTTTCTTTTTTTGAACTTCTAGATCATTTCCTCTGTTTCTTAGTTGTTTCCTATCTTGTCTTTATTCACAAGGGCAAATATTTATGTCTCTTTTCCGTTTCTTTCACCTGTTAGTTTTTATGACCGAAGGGTTCATTGAATGAATAAATTGATTCTTGTTCTTTATGCAGTAAAATATACGTGCCTGAATTATCTGCAAGCACCGCTTTTCATGGGTTGTGATGTAAGAAACATGTCAGCAGAGACATTCGAGCTTTTGAGCAATAAGGAGGCTATTGCAGTAAACCAAGGTGAAGCTAAAACTGATGTCCTTTATACCATTCTACAAAATTATTTTTCCGGGCTCTCCGTCGAAAGAAAAAAAGACAACAAAATTGCTAGTGCTGTATTTCTTGCAGATTCTCTGGGAGTCCAGGGAGGAAGGTTCATGTTTCGGGATTAGAGGGCTGCCGTCAGATATGGGCCGGTCCTTTGTCGGGATGTGGCATGGTGGTTGCTTTATGGAACAGATGCTCAAAGGCCACAGTCATTGCAGCTACATGGGAATCACTCGGGCTTAGCAGCAGTGTTTCCATTCGAGATATTTTGCAGATAAGTCATATGAACAGACTGATCTTTGGGCTGACCAGGTTTGGGTTTGGATCCCTGTCTTTGGCCTGGTAGCATTATTTGCCCTCACGACCATTTTTTTCTCATTTGCAGCACGAGGAAGTTGCAGAAGGTGCAGTGTCATCCTTTGGCTCCCATGTCGAAGCTCACGACTGTCACATGTATATATTTACACCTCAGTCAATATCCCGTTCTGACACATAGACGTGGTATCAGCTGAGGTTGTTCCTTCATGCTACTTGAGAGTCTTTAGTATGCATAAAACCAGCGTGTGTTTGTCAACTTCTGATCTGTCAGAATAAAAGAGCTGGTGAATTCATATTCTCACGTAGAGGTCCTTAGCCCATGTTTTGCATTGCAGATGTAATCCAAGCGGCTCATGTTTGTGGTAGAATCCGTTGGCACACCGTTGTCTAATGAAGTGGGAAATGGACTTCCAGAAACTTCAGACAATGTCTCCAGATAATTTCATGGGCGCTTCACTCCAGTATAAAAATGACAAGAAATGCTAACACTGCCCGTATGATTGCTCATCTTCTCGGAAGTTTGTCGCAGTGCTGCCGCTTACAGACAATATCGTGCACATTGTCCTACTGCACAGTAATTTTTGAGGCACTGCCACCCATAGATGATATTGCAGGTTCTGCTACGAGCTGCAGAGTATACTCTCTGATCTAATCATGCCTTCTGTTTTAGTCATCGTATGAAATATGTCCAGAGAATTTCCTACTACAAACTTCGATGAACTCCATCTTCAGGACTAATCTGGGTACTCAAATAATTAAGTCGAATGCACTAGGAGTATGATGTAAGCCCTGCGATAGGACTCGAAAAGCCTTTCACCAAATTCTGCTCATCGATGACAAAAGCACGAGTTTCTCAGTTTACTCGCAAAGGGTCACAGAACACGTCTATAGGCTCTTAGGAAAAAAGAAAAAACAGAACAGGAGACATGAAGCGACATTGTCTTCGCAAGATCTATAAAACCAGAGACAAAACCATAATGGCTCAAGTTTAAGATTCGAAATATAGTTTATTTTCTTGGCCTTAACTATTTGTTTCAGCCATCCGCCTGAGTGAGCAACGGTGGGAACTCTTCAACTTCGAGCTGGAAAGGCATAGCAAGAGAGCTGCAGATCATTGAAGAAACGACACCAGTTAGTAACTTCTTGTCTTGTGGTCGGAAATAGGGAAAAGTAAGTTGCGAGTTTGCAGAAACTATTTTTTCTTTCGAGTCTCCACGGGCCAGAACATACACCCAGAATTGGTTCTAGAATATTGCTCTGGAGTTTCCATTTTCCAATTTTAGTTCTCTTGTAAAGCAGAGAGAACCCAAGGGGCACTAGTGTGAATTGCAGTATATAAACAGATCAGAACCCAATATTATCTCGTATATAAAAATCAACATACTGTATTTCTTTATTTTCTTTATTGTTCAAAAAGAAAAATATGGCAAAACCAAAATCTTTGCGAAGTCTTTGACAACCGAGAACAGCCTTGAGCCAGCAGCGACCAACATACCTTTTATCATTGCTCTCCAGTGATTTTGGTTCTTTCCCTTTTCCCAATGGAGAGCCGCTCATTGAAGTCTCCATAGTGAGCAGGCATGACCCAACTTTCTCTGCAGCCACTGATGAAGACTGTCCCGTTGATGGCCTAAAACTCCCAAAGCAGATGCCCAGTTCCCCAGCTTGACGAGAAATCACCTCAGATTGATTGGACAGGGTGTCTGCTGCAGCATCAGTCTTCTTGAGGCTCAAAAGAAGCGGGAACTGCTCCAGTGAGAGATCGAGGCCACCCCCTTCACCCTCCTCTCTCTTCTGAACCTCAGCTGCCTCAGTCTCCTTTGACGATTGTTTCCAGGTAGTAGATTCAGAATTCCGAGCCCTAGACCACATCTGTGTTCTTCTCGGAGAATGGTGGGGCTATAAATTTCTCAAACACTGTTAGCTAAGAAAGGAAAAACAGGGTAACATCTAGGATTAAAAGCGAGACTGGACAATCAAGTAGCAAAAATATGGGCTTTAAACCGGGTTTTGGTTGGTACCATCCAACTGATCATTCAGCATGTCCAATCCAATTTATATATAGAACTACTATAAGCAGTGTCAAAACATTGAAATTTATTATTTTCCTTACCGGTTTTGGAATGTAAGTTCCAGTGCCTCTTGACCTCCCAAATTCATTACAGGAACCACCTCCTGGTGATTTTGGTTGCTGAAGAAGTGGCCTTAGGACGAAGGCATCTGCTCCTCTCCATGGAGGAGTTGTGGCTCGGTTCTGGAACTGGAACCTGCAGGAAGTGTCCCAATTCCTAGGAGACTGTGGTGGAAGAGCTGGTGGGAGGAGAGACGGTGGTTGATCAGACGCCAGATTATGCTCTTGGTGCCACTGACCATAAAGAAAGTCATTATAATAAGAGTCAAACTCTCCATTAAGGCTGAAGTTGTCAAATTTCCCGGTCCCAAATGTGGGGACAGGAGCATCTACATCCATCCTCAGTCCCCTCCCGTTCCTGTCAAGAGTGTTGAGGAAGAAAGCCTCAAGCTCTTGAACCATTTTCTCCATTGGGAGCATGAGAATTTCACCAAGCATTTTGGCCCCATAAGCAAAGGCACATTGGATCCGCATGGCATTGCCTAAGAGAAAGATAAGATGACTATCAAATAATTCAAGTATAAAATGAAACCATTTCACCTGTAAACATGGAAAGGCTCAGATAAGAATAAGAGGATGAACAGAAGGAGAAGCTGAATCTATCATGATTAAGAAAAGGACATGCAGCAGTCTCTTCACATCCCAAGCAATCAGCAATAATTTGTAAACTGGGAAATTGAAGTTTGTTCTTTTCTGTTCCTCGAAAGCAGACTCAGTTTCAGAGTTTAAATCAATAATCTTCTCCTGGCTTTATACACCCCAAGCATTGATACTGGTTATTGTATTGCAGACACTTCCATATTTTCCAGTAGGCACCAACACAGCAAATGGCATTATTGTTAACATACAGATATATAAATTAATTTTCAAGCAAATTACGTTAATAAACTGGCAGACTATTCACAAAACTAACGTCATCAACAATTTAATTAAAAAGAAGCTGCAGGCATAACAAATGTAGATTGAAGAAAAAAGAACCACCGGAGAATGTTTTGTTTGTAAAATAAGATCAGGCAAAAGTGAAAATCAACATAAATCCATGCATTAGTTTTCCTGGATCTTTTATCTACCAGTAACTTGGAATTGGTTGCCGCACGTTAGAATTGGCTTTCACTTAGGACATCCATCACCAATTAGAGACCGTCATTCACAGCCAGTGAGCTTCACCTTTACTCACACTGCGCCCAAGATTGTTGTTCTCCTTTAAAGGATCAACTATGTTCAAGTGCTTCACAAGAAATCTCTTGGTCTGCACATCAGGGTCCGGAACTGAGAATATGTCTTTGCAGCTCCTAAGGAACTCCTTCCCAAGCAACAGCCGATCAACATCAATATCTGTTGAATCAACTGCAAAGAGTAGAAGAAGCCGTCAACTAACAAAAAAACCCAATTAATTGCTTAGAAACAATGAGAAAATTCAAAAATAATCCTAAAAAAGCCACTAACCAATTAAGAGTCAAATAACCTTGAATAAGTTTTCAACAAAACCAAGCTTCTCTCTATCATTTTTATCTTGCCAGTTTCTCCAACTTATGTGCAATGGTAAGTTTCAAGGTGTGTCTGGCCAAGAAAATTTAAATATTTGCACCACATTATACAATAATCAGGTGGTGGCCTAATATTTTAGATGAACAGGTAGTGCCTTTTTAGCAAATATCAATGCAGACGCTTAGAAAATCCACTCACCCACTAACCCTGGAAGGGAATCTATTCTGATGGGACCATATATGCTGATACAATGAGTTTGCCAGTTGAACTTGCTGAAGTAATCCAAGAACTTAGACAGGACCTACAGACAATAAAATTCAAATAACAAACTGATCCTAACTTTCTGAATTGAAAAGGAAATGTTCATTGAGGAGATCCCACCCCGAGCGGGCCGCTGACATATGCATGGAAGAGGTTGATAATATACAAGACCATTATTTCCAAGCCATAGGTAGAGATCAGTCCATTATGAGAACCTAGTACTCGGCCCTCATAGAAGCACCAGGCTTTGACCAAGAGAATGCTGCGCTTGAAAAGATGCCCTTTCCCTATAAGTCGGTCAACCTGTAGGAAATGACAGCAGTAAAAAAAAAACTAAGATAGAATTGCTCCAAAAAAAAATGCTACCTGAGTGATTCTGTGTGTTTAAGAGAGAGAAGGTTTTGTTCAGCTCTGTAAAGCTATTAAAACCTCAAGCCCATTGAAGCCTATCCATCCATGCATTTCTTAATACAGCAGTCCTAATAGTTAAATCTATACTACCACCACCCCCACACATACATGTATCCATGCACAGAGGTGGGGAAATGCGGCAGTTGGTGGGGGGGGGGGTGTGCTGGGTGGGGAGAAAGAGAGAGAGAATGAGTTGCTACAAGCACTAGATCTAACATATGGGTAGAATAAAATACCTGTTCAAGGAAACAAAGAGCACCAAGTCCAGCAATTTGATTGAAGGAGACATCCACAGCAATGTCCTTCACATTCAATTTAACAATCTTAACCTGACATCCAACACCATCGCAAGAAACCAGACAATTTTAATTCCACCAAATTTGTTTTTTTCGATAATTAATTCCATCAAATTCACAACTCACAAGAACCAAAATCTGCATGGATCTGAATCTAAAGCACAAGAATGGAGGATTCAATTGCCAAAACACGTTTCTAATAACATTTGAGTAAACCCAGATGTGGCAACAGAGTGACGGTACAAATAAGTGCCAAAAAAATACTCATATTAATAAATAGGGCTATGCATTGATTGTCCCTAGAATATAAATGAACCAGCATAAAAAGTGAACACTTTAACAGCACCGAGATTTTATTACCTAAAAGACTGCTAAATAATAAGTAGATCTGAATGAGAACTCAATCAATACAAGTATGGTGCCAAGGAAAATATTTCGCCCATGAACAAATGCAACAATAAAGTGATCGAGAAGATGCCAACAATTAGTATAGAATCCAACTATAGTTTGTTTCACAAAAAAAAATTCCTCATGCTTGGTGACGTAATACATTTTGTTGTCACAAAGACATTTCATACCCGTGATACTAAACAACCCTGCTACACCATTAAGAGCCCTTAAAAGCCCTCATACTGTTTGATTTTCTTTAAAATGCCAAGTGCATTGCTGAAATTACAGCAGTAGAAAAGCTTAGCACTAGGAATACCAGTAGGTTTAATCCTTTTACTTGGTATACAATGACTGACAATTGGTTATATGGAACTAGACATTGCTTGCAGACTTTGCTCGTCAACTGAGGTAGTTGATTAGACAATGAACTGCTTAATGTTAGGGTTAAATGGGATCAGCATCTGTAGAAGAGATCGGTAGTGAAAATGAGTTCAGTGAGGGCATTGAACTGGACATTTAGAGTAAAGAATTACGACTTAAGAGGTGTAAAAAATTTAGGCGAATTGATTTGTTGGCAAGGTGCAGGGATCAATTAAACTGGACGATGTTTGAGCATCTCTCTATCTCTCTTCAGGTATGCAGCATGTTTTCCAAAATTGTGCTTAATTTTCAAGTAGGCAACTCCACCAAGGCATTCGATAGTACATCAACCAGAAATGATATTTAAAGGAGCATTTATGCTATTGCATTTGGTAATTCAGTATGTGGTAAGTTAAACAATGTCGCTCTGCAAGGGAGGAAAAAAACAGTGAATCAAAATTAAAAGGGCAAGAAAGTTTATCATAAAAATAAAAGTGCTAAAATAGGTGAATGAGCACAATGCCTAGACAGAAACACAATGAACAACAGAAGGAAATCCAATCCAGTTATAGAAAATAAAATTACCAATGCCCTTTTGGTCAAACTTTTTTTCACATTTAACTTAAAAGACGAACATCCTTAGTCCCTCAAATTCTGGCCAAATTTGATCTGGATAAGGGTTAAAATAAACTTGGTTCAATCATGAACTACTTTTGAGTCTTTACAAGGAATAGAAAAATTGGAAGTGTTCTTACTATCCTTTGGCTTCTACAAGGAAGGAAGCATTAGAGCTGTCAATGTCATGGAGACCTCCACATGTGTTGAAAAGGAGGCATTTGGCATGGAAAGAACTACTGACACCATTTCCCTAAGAGACGGATGGATGATAAACATATGCACCATGAGTAGACCAGAATACAGTCAATGAATACTGACCTCAATCTTTTTGAAAAGAAAAGATTTGATGAATTGAGTGTCAAGTAGCAGGATCTAACAAAGAAACAGGTAGAGCTTGAAATATTGTAGACTACCTATTAAACATCCTCTTACATAAACATCTAGAGATAGGCTTTTCATCAATTTTATTGTCCAACAAGCAGCATTGAACTGATTATCTTTTGTGTGTCGTTTGAAGACAGGAGAAGGGGTTTTAACATTTTTGGTTGACAGAAGTTTCACTAATGGTACTTTCTGTCATCAACTAGTAGACATTCAAAATAGGAATGGAAGCAATAACTTTCAGGTCATAATTACAGTCATAGACTAATCATATATGGACAATGCCTGAATTGCTGACTGGACTCACTGTTGCAAAACATTCAGAAAGAATAAAAGGTTAGTTAGAGTTAAACATAGAAGAAACTTAATTTACATGACTCCTCCATATATCAAGAAATATTTCAAGACTTCCTTTAATGCATGACAGGAGTCCCATGAGAGGGGCTTTGATAGCATCACCACTGCAATTAATGTGAACATTCTTTAGTAAGTGCTATCCCAAACTTTGTCCACTTTATTTTCCTGTGACTTACAATTGACAAAGTCTGCATAAGAACCCTGATTTTATGATCCCATGAAGTTTTGCAACATTCGGTTTTGCTGCACTGGCATTAAGTGTATTAAAAAAAAAGCAGATAAATATTGTGCTTTGCATGCCAATCACATAAGTGAGAACAAAATAGAGAAGCCCCTACCTATAAGCCTGCAATTTATGATATGTTGACTGTAGCTATAATCATCATTATTCTTACAATACAAGATAGTAAAATATTGAAAGCTAGAAGAGGTGAATGAATAATGGATTGTTTCAATAGTAGAACTGGATTGCACAAAGAGAAAAGCTGACCTATTCTAACAAATGAAACCTCTTTTGTTCTTCAGTGAGGTTAACGCATGGAGCAATATAGAAATAAGTTATAGGTTACGGTTGAACATGGTTAAACCTGTGCACGAATAACTTGGACATCTTTCATCTTGAACCCATCATAGTTGTGCTCCCTTTCTTCAACAATGCTGCACAGTCCTCTGATTAAATCTTCCACTGAGCGTTGATGGCAAAGTACAGTCACATCAATATCTCCATCAGGAAGATATGCTCTTAGTGGCACTGAACCAAATTCAAAGACCTGCAAAAAAATGCAATCAGTTTCATCCTTAGATTATCTTCCAATTAAACAATTCAAAACATCACAATTTCCACAACAAGATCCAATGGGTCACTTCATTGCACATTTAAAGTCAAGACCTAACATCTTATGTTTATTGGCTAACATGCCCAGACAAGATGGACTGAAAGAATGATGAAAGCCCATCAGACAAAATGGACTATATAATATACAAATGAGTGGTAATGGAGGATCAAATTCAGACTCCAATGCTATGCGAAGAGAAGGAGATTGGGAGAAACCACCAACGTTCTCTTAAATAACAAGATGATATCTTAGTTAATATCAAGAGTAGCTTGACTTTAAATATTATAATGTTATATTACAAGTACAATACACCTACTATGGAGCAGCCCTAGTCTTAGCACTGCATAATTGTTTCCAATATATGCACGATATGCTTAAGCCACATACTAAAGTATGCAACATAGAAACAGTCTTCATAACCCTACAAACAAGGTGATTCTTGAAGAGTATTCTTCAAATGTAAATGGAAATCATTCAGGTAATGAAGACTATAAATTAGTTCTCTGAAACATTAAAGACAAATAAATGTGCCAGCAAGCAAATGACGGTTAGCTATGTTTTTAGTATGATCTCCATTTTCAAAATTCTTTGTTAATAGAGCAAAAATATGTCTTGGCAATTTCACTTCATCCAGAATTGAAAATCGATGGGATTAACAAGTCAAAATATGATTAAATAAGTAAAAAAATACTAAACAACTTATCTAACAAGTTTATTCTAAATCATTTGGCTCATGTGCTCATTAGTTTCATAGTAGCCTTTGTAGGGTGACAATTGATAACAAGCCCATATGAATTAAGAGCTGACAACAAATCTAAGCAGTACATTTTACAGCATTTTATGGGAGCTTACACCTCACCACGTGCAATCTAGTTGAATACAACAAGGGAAGCCCAAAGGGCAGATCATGACAGCAGTGATTTCTGTGCAGGAATCTCTTCATGAGCTATTCTCTTTTCCTAACCTAAACTTGACCTAGCTTTGAACTATCTAAGGAGTTTAACCACCTTCAAATCCAGCAAATCCAAGAATTTTAGGTTTACTTTGGTAGACTGAAAAGAAAAAGGGAAATCTGTAGCTGGAGGAGAAAAGAAAATTCTGTATCATGCAAAATATGCTAGGCCAAGAGAAGGAAGATACAGAGATAGCTGACCTCAAGCCGAAAATAACCATTGATTAGTTGTGCTAGGTACTTGATCACCTCTTTCCTCTTTTGCTGAGAGACTATAGTTGGCTGAAATGTACCTAATATTTCTTCAGTTCTTTGTTCAGCTAATGCCCAAACTTCCATATCAATGAATAATGGCTGTTGAACAGATGAAGTTTGGGGCACAGACAACATGGAGGAAGAAGGTGAAAATTGCACTCCAATATTCTCCATAATCTGACAAACAAACGAATTCTGTCTTCTACAATTGTTGGTATTGAGATCAACAAATGGGTCCTACAAGTGACAGTGATGCCACAAAGAGACCAGTTGAGGTCAAGATTCTCATAGACAGCCCGGGATTGGAGAGGCAGAAAAGTGACTGATGAAAACTATGAAGGCTACAGTGAATTCCTGAAGGAGGTTTCCAGGTGCACAGGAGTTTTTTATCGCTAAAGATGTGATTGTTTTCAGAAGGCTCATTAAAGAAATCAGAAGGATCAGATGAAGAACGTATCAGAAGGGGCTTTCTAGCAGGTATCGTGTCAAGATGATAAACCTAGGCATCTCAATTATTTATTAAGAGGAAAATCTAAATGAGGCTCTGAAAATAAACATTATACCTGGTTCTCTAGACTCATGAAAGGGCCGATGAGGGAGGGAAGGAAGTCGAGATAGAGATTTAGGAATGGGATATTCTGAGAGAGGGAAAAGGAGAAACTGAGAAACTGAGATTAAGTAGATAACATGAATAATATGTCAACAAAGAAACTCAGGCATCTAAAATAAGGATATCACTAATTTTTTGCCAAAAGGTGAATCCTGCATTCACAAAAAGGCATCTTTCAACAATGGGAAGTTATTTCCTGGAGCCAGAATACACAATTCTATATCAAGTAAAGTATTAACTTCAGATTCACAAGATTTCCTTTCATTGTATCATAATCTTGCTGGCAAAAATGAAGTTGTTCAAAGCAAAATTTTTACTTTGCTGTCTATGTGAGTCATCCCAAAATAATAAGATCAAATTAGACAACCTCTTTACGGCTAAATCTCATTTGAACCCAGATTTCACCTTGCATTAATTAATAAGGAGATATCATACTTACTACCTTCCCAAATGTTTACTCTGGTTACCTTTAAATTTGAGATGCCAACCCCATAGAGAAGCTTTTTGTCCTTTTTCTTTTCACTGGAAATAAGGCGCATTTGTTCTTTCTGAAGATGTTACGCAATATTAATGAATTTCACCCAGTTGTTACAAGAAGTTTCTCAAAGGCTCTCATCATAACTCAGATTTTGGTATAAGGTCACTTGAATTTGCAACACTAAACGGACCTATTCCCCAAGAAAATCACATCATATTGAGATATTAGTTAAAATTAAATATGTTCCGTTATGCACACATGAGGAAGAGCTCATTTTAGACCATCCAATACTGAAACATAACAACCTCTAACATGATCAATCGCAAATTTTAGCTGCTTAGCATGATGGATCAATAACGACAGATTTCATAAGCAAGAATTCTATAGTCATAGCTTGCGATGATATCAGTAGGTCTTTACAGGGATACTACAAACGAGAATGAGAAATCTAGATCTTATCTTCCACAAAAAGGAGCATCATTTTGATTGAAACCTCCCTCAATTTCTAAGCTAATGAACTAAAATGATCATTCACTGATTACTCAGGCCAACTTTGATGCCAGACTGACTGATGTATAATTCATGGTATGGCACATATTAGAGGTTGGGAAGCTCAAGATATCAATAAAAGGCAGACCCTCCGAGCTACCACACAACTTTCTCTTCACTATCAAAAGATCACAGACAAATTATCAAATCCCATAAACCACAAGGCTCATACCTCAAATTGATAAAAAAATTACATACCATCTAAATTTCCTTCCGTTAGTTACATAAAAGAAATATAATTACTAATAATTATCAATATTGACAACAAAGAATCCCTAATTAAAAACAAAGCACTGATTATAGTGCCAAAGCCTTTTTAGCTCTATTCACTATAAATGCGAGAGAATGTTCCATAATTTTCTTAATCTTAATATTTGGATTTAAGCTTCAAGAATACGTTTGATCACTTGGACATAATCCTCCACCATAGATCTTGAGCATAGACAATTGAGTTTTCTCAATCATAAGCAGTCGATTTCTTCCAGTTTTACCAAGAAAGTCGACCAATTTTCTCAAGTAAACCAACATAAATTTTAGAACGAATCAATATATAGCAGGACCACATGTAGGATAAGAAATTTATAGGATCAGGGAAACGTATGGTACTAGCAGAAACTATCCAAGACAAAATTGGTTGTGCATCCCAAATGTTCTTACTGAATGTGCTCAGGCAGAGACAGTCTGAGGTTACCTAGAAAGGACAATCACCCTAGATTGCCTGGGTTTCAGTGGAAGAAAACCTCTTTATCTTCCAATTTTGATATTGCTAAGTTACCAAACTCATTATACAAGTTTCCCCTCAAATGTCCTCAGGTACTCATCCCATCCTAGGCTCTAAGGCAGAAGGTTTTACATTTTTACAGAGCAATAGCAACGGTTTACTGGTCTTTAAATTACATATATCCGTTGATTAAACAAAATCATGGAACACAAAACAACAGGCTCTTCCCTTCCATTTCCTTTTTCTCTCGGAGCAGAGGTCAACAAACGGGTAATCCTAAAACCTTGTACAACCTACGATGATTGCAAGAATGGCGGCTCCTGCCATGTTTTCCCCAAAGAACCATGACAAAAAAAAAAAAAACCACATACATAGCTAGCCATTAGTGGGTTTTGCTTATAATGCATTGTTCATCCTTCCATGTATATCAATATTCATAAACTGCATTAATAACAATTCCAAAACTCGAAAAAAATGGTAACCTTACCATTTGGAGAGTGCCACGATTGCTCCTCGAGGGTTCTGATTCCCGCCATTGCTCCGCTGGAGGTCAAAGCTCATACCTTTATTGCACCGATTTGGATCAACCCAATCGAAAGCGCCAAAAGAGCTCCGGTAACGCATCCGAAGGTTTTTCCTTTTCGTTTTCCTTTTCCGCCCCATTTTCTCCTTCAACTTTTTTGGGCTATTAGAGCATGAAACCCCTTATCTGAAACCCCCATCGTAGAGCCATGCTTCAGAATCGAAGCCGACCGTGGGAGAGCCCCAACATGCCGACGAGCTTGTGGGCGATACATCTGCCGTAAAGAGCCTCGGCAAGTCTCCGTATTTCTTGCCGAGGAGACGCCCGTAGCCATCGGTCTGTTCACGAGACAAATGTTTCCCTTTTTGCATTTTTCATTTAATTTTTCCGTTAAAGTAATGTCCATTGTCCATAAAACAAAACCATGAAATCTTAGGATTTTCGAAAGCAATTTCTTGTTTTTAAGGCCCGTAAAGCTTCAATCTTTACTGCCAAGGCCAATCTGAATCGTCCTCTCATATTCGGCCGAAGGATTTTGCGGTCCTTTGCCCAAAACCCTTCACGATGAGCTAACCCGGGAAAGCTCTCGCCAATTCGACTGTAGTGATGATTACGGTTGGAAGCCGAGCATTGGAAATGAAATAATCACATTGGCAAAGTTATTAAACATTATGAGTGGTGTCATGAAAATGTTTCAACCCCCGATGATGATGTAACGGGGTCCGAACAAAACTATCGGACAGTTCTGCGATTCCTACTCGTCGAAATGTTATGGTCAATGACACGACTGGTCGGCAGAATCTCAATTATAGCCAGAAAATAGAACAGGGGAACAAGTCTTCTTCGGGCCCGGCAAGGAAGTAGTTCCACTGACGAAGGATATACAGGCCTGGAGACCGGCAGATGACATGTTCGACTAGTTCGACGTAGATGATGAAATGACAGATTCACAAGCATGTGGGAAACAGATGGAGACACCATTCCTCTGTGAATCTTCTGCAACTGATGCAGGCATCCTCTCTTCAACATTATCCAGCATCCTGATGGAAGCCGGCGACTTCTGAATCCAAGTGAAAATCACCCTGATCACTCTCAGTTTCTTCGGATTCCAGGTTCCTGTCCATGAAAGATCCAACCGAGACAGTGATCTCAGATTCTGAATTGAATTTGGAGTCGAAAAAAATAAGCTAAAGTCATGTCGATGATCTTACTTGATGGGTCCTAGCAGAGGAGCCGATGAGCAGTCAGGCGTGGTGCCTTCTGGTGTTGTCAGTCTGTCTGGTGATGATGTTCATCCTCACCAATGCTGAAATGGGAGATTAGTATAATTAATCCAAAAGACATTGACAAAAATCCTTCCACAAGCGATTTGAAGAGTGTCGACATTCTTGAATACAGACATGCATTGTCAAATGTCCTATTGCCTTGATGAAGTTCATTCAACACCGAAGGAATTAGAAAATTATCCAGGGAAGTAGCTTCAAGGATCATCATCTCTTGCATGGAAGTCGCTGTGGACAACACTTCTGAAGCGATCTGAATCATCGATTCTGAATCACATCTCTACTTGCAGTGAAATCTCCAGGCAAGACTTTTGGAGACACCACGAGAACATCCCAATTACAAAAAACTGGGCTATACAAGTGTTCGCAGATTACTTAAACTTTGAGTATGAATAGAATCTCACTTGCAGACAGGCAGAAGGGATACTTCCTACTGAAAACTGAATGCAACTTAGCTTTCAGTGATGGCCAGCGACCAGAAATTCCCAGATGCCTGAAAATCAAATTCCATACAACAAAGGCAATTTCAAGAAACTAGAAGATATTAATACATGAGAATGTCACCCTTTTGCCAGTTCGGGATTGACAATCCATTGCTCAGCAAGCTCATCATGGGCCATGGCTTTCTTCACCTCTATGCTCCCCACATTTACCATTCTGCATCTGTTGTTCAGTTTTATGAGGACTAAGATTCAAGAAATGGATAAATCCATATGGAGCACGCCATTCTTTAGTTTTGAGACAACATTCGGGGAGACCTAGCTTAATGCACTGGCATTGTGTTGTACTCGGCCAGTTCTTGACAGTAACCAAGATCCCAAGTCAGATACAATATGAAATTAACAGAAATTCATTATAACAGCACCACGAACATTAAACTCTCTTCTGCTAAGCAACCAAGCCAACTAAATTACCGATCGCCTCAACAGTAACTTTTATGAACCTCAAACCCGAGAATTGTCAAAAGCTGCAGAGGTGATGGCCTAAGCAAACTCCTGAAAGTTGATACACTCATCAGCATCCATGACCGCCTCCCATATCATCACTGTCAGTTCCTCCACGGTGAGCACATGTCCCAGCTTGGCCATGGAATGAGCCAGCTCTGCGGCAGTGATGAACCCATTCCCATCCCGATCAAATACCTTGAAGATCTGCCTCAGTTGTTCCTCTGAGTAAGGGCACTACGCAGTCACGAGTTCTGGCTCCACCAGGGCCGCAAACTCCAAGAACTCTATTAGCGCATTGCTGCTCCAGTTGGCTTTCTGGATCAGGGAGGGAATCGAGCTGGTCAGGGCTAGTCTTCGGGCCCATTGACCACAGGAGGGATCCGAGCTCGAGTTGGGTCAGGCCCCCACCCTTGTTCCCGTCAAAGGACTGAAAATCTATCTCAGCTCCGCAAACTGCTCGTCATCTAGCTTCACATGATCTGGTTCTTTCCCACTTATATTGTAGTTTGCAGGAATGTGAAGAATATTCGATACCAAACCGTGCTATTGACTCCAAATGGAATAAAAAAAATATCTCTACGCTCATGCTAATGTAAACAATGACAGAACCATGACGCTGAAATGGTAACCAACAAACACAACGATAATTTTTTCCTTAGAGAAAAAGATGTTCCAATATCGTCTTCCTTTCAATGTGTTGCAGTTCCTCAAATGCGAAATGAAGCTGATGCTGGTGCTGCGGTGCAGATGATGAGCTTCTTCCCGTGAGGATAGCTTTTGAGTACACCTCGCTCCTTGGCCTTAAACTTGACCGTCGCAGATAGGTCTCCTGCTGAATTATAGGATCTATGGTGGGCTATGATTGCCTATTTGAAATTCTTAGGAATTTAGTTATATTTTCCTGCGAATTTCACCTAACCATCAAAAACTTAAAAAAGAAGGCGTAATTCAGAAGCATGGGACAACATAATCAGAACTTTGGGACTATATCTTCTACTTGCATATGCCTATAAATCACAGAGTCTAACTATTTCTTTATCAAGCTTTGGAGCAAAGTGCAGGGGGGCGCGGTTGTGGTTTCACTCCTACAGTTAAGAGTCTCACGACTTCGTTTGGTTCAGATTCAGCCATATAACATCATCTTGAACTTGCTTATGTACGTAGCTACCTTCCTAATGTTTTAGGTGACCTGACAGTGGAGTTGTTGATTTGGGTTAGGAGAGTAGGTGAGAAGAGATGCTACCAAGGAAGCATGTTTCCTTATTAGGACGTTACTGTCTAGACTTTCCTGGCATATGGCGGTACCACATGCTTCGGCCTCTCGACTTGAAGGCCCCATGCAATATAGCTCTGCCAGATCCTAAAGCGCTACAGTTAGCAGAAAAAACCTATTCTAAACGAGGACTTGCATAAATGGGATCGGTCCAGGATGCCTCTCATGGTCGCGATTCTTGACTCCAATGCTTTCACGGACGATCCTGCTTCTCTTCCTTGGCCTCCAATCATCCATCCTTGAAACTGCAACCTCATTTCTGCCCAAGTTTGTATGAAATGGGACTATGCATGAGGTAAGGTCGACTCTCCACATTCACAAGACTCAAATTGAGACATTGCAATCAACCACATGTCAGTAATTTTTGTGTTTAGATTAATGATTATTATCATGAGGAACAGCTTTCATAATAGTCTCATGCCATCTCTAATTATAGGCATCAACATTGGATATTGCCTTTAAGCATCCAAAGCCAACCAACGGACATAAGTGAGAGAACATGAATTAATTACCCTGTCTTTTCAAATATGGAAGAGTGGTGGAGTGGGAGAAGGATTGGTGCTTGGAATAAGCATTGTTCTCCTCCTCTTTTCTTCTCTCAAATGATTTCTTTAGAGAACTACAACACTAATTATGATTACTTGGGATCAGGTGCCCTAAAACCAAAGTTCTTATTGCCCCTCTTTTCCATCTTCCTGATTCTCAAACTCTCAGCCCTTCTCCCTATCTATGCCTGTCATTTTCGAGAACTGTGGCCAACCACAGTTGATGTGGTAGGCATAATGTTTACAGTTTAGAATTCAAATGGAACTTGTGCTCTTCCTATGAAATCACATATAAGTCTTATATGTTATGCATGTGCAGTCTGGTTGTTTCGGTATTGTATGGCTATGTTCGCTTTGCTGCTCGAGTAATTATGACCCGGAAAGACATACCAAGCAAACTTTGCCTCTTTTTAGACTGTTCCAGCTCCTCAAAAAGGATCTAGAAAGCTACAGAACAGAACCTGCACTATTCGTCTTCCCTTCTTCTGTTTTCAGGTTGTCACCTGCCGAAAGGAGATAGTGGAAGAAGACTCTGATCTCCCAACCTTTCTTGGATCTTGCAGAAAATAGCAGCAGAGCCTCAGGAAACTCTCGCATGGTGGCCATGGCAGAGCTGTGAACACCTCCAAGTACGAGCAGAAGACACTACTTCAAGGAGAAAAGGAACAGTTGAAACTGAAGAACGGAGGAGGATCTGATCAGTACTTGACAGACATGAACTTCCTACTCTCCATCTCCTTCGTGGTCCGATTTCCTTCCCACAAACCGTCCCGGACCGGGGACCTGACAGGGCAGTTCGCTTGATTGATTAAGCTCACGGTTCAAATCATCTATTCGGTTAGCTGTGTGCGTACCGGTGTTTAAGTATTCCTTTCAGGTGGAATAAAATGGAGGCATCACCTTTTGCTCAACGTCCGTGCCGGCTATTGCTTGATGTGGAACAGAGCCCTCCATTAGAGTCTCATGGAAACAAGCCACGGGACCCATATGGAGGAAATGAGGCCACCTTCGACAAGAACATGGTGATCATACTTGCCGTCCTTCTCTGCGCATTGATCTTCGCCCTGGGGCTGAATTCGATAGTCCGTTGTGCCCTCCGGTGCAGCCGAAGGCTCAGTCTCGAAACTGGGAGTCAAGCCACTGGCCGGATGGCAGCCACGGGGCTGAAGAAGAGCGCCCTCCGCCGCATCCCCGTGTCGGTGTACCAGGCAGGCCTAGGCATCCCTGCTGCCACGGCTGCTACCGAATGCCCGATCTGCCTTGGTGAGTTCGAGGACGGGGAGAAGGTCCGGGTCCTGCCCCAGTGCCACCACGGGTTCCATGTCGGGTGCATCGACACATGGCTCATCTCGCACTCCTCTTGCCCCACCTGCCGCCAGTCCCTCCTCGAGCCAAACCCCCCACCCAGTGCAGTTTCTGATGCTGCCGGAAATGCGGTGACGGAGCTCTCAGTGACCGCAGATCCCGAGTTTGGCTGACCATTGCAAGAAACAGGTGATTCATCAGTTTTTACTGGATAATCCAAAGGAAACATTCACATATTACATAGTAATGGATAGGTGTGTTTTACTGCAATCTTACCGGAAAAGGACCAATTGAGCAAAGGATGGATTACTTCCTTTTTCTTCCGGTTATAAGAAAAACCAAGGGGCATGGAAAGTAATGCAAACGACAGTTAAACTTGGGCCGTCGAGCACCATGCCCCTTTCTCTATCTGCATTGCTAATGACAATGTGAATGTCTGTTAGCATACATATATGTTTCTTCTGGTGAAAAGAGCTGAGGGCTTACCTATTGAGGTTTTATGCATAGAATGTAATTTTCTGCAGAAGTTGTTTATCTACTCAGAAACTATGCGACCATGGCCTCGAGTTGCTTGCTCCAGTCAGAGCATTTTATCGAGATGTTTTGGATTAGGGTCGAGTTGCGTGATTTTTTTTTTCTTGCCCGATCTTGGAGATTCATCCATACTACGGATGGAAGGTCCGTTCCCTGTCACATGAATGAAAGAAAGTACATATGTTCCTCTATGTTGAGTCCATCATTTAGTAATGCAGCATATGTGAGCTCATGACTATATCAAGATAATAAATCAATAATCCGATCTCGCTCAACATTTTACTGCGACATGATATTCTCTGTGTTCGGTATCCGATTTCAATGTGACTTTCAACTTGAAAGGATTGCAGTTGCAGACCTACATGCAAGATTAGGCCTTGTATATCAACCAGAGGAATTGTTTAACATGACATGACACGTGTTATGTTATAAACAGGAGAAAATTCATAGTTTCAAGAATTTTACTAGTTAATACGCCAAGTATGATCGACCCCGAATTAGTTGGGTTAATGGGCTCGTAATACCAGGTAGTGTAGATGAAAAGGTGGTACTTTGACCCTAGTATGGGGAAAATGATTTCTTTGTTCTCATACAACAACCTTGGAACAATTTATGGGTACAACACAAGATTTGCCACAGTGTCACCAGACACGTTCTGGCTGGGAAAAACGGGTCATAATGAGGATTGAATGGCTGATAAATTCCATCCAATTCCCAGGTTGCTGATCTTTCCATTAATAAAATGGGAATTCATTACCCAACTGTGGTCAGGAACTTTCTACTTCGAGCAACAATCAGCTGAATTGTCAATTTCTGGAAGGGTCTGAGAGAGGGCCAAGTAGCAATCACCGAATGGTGTTTTTTTTCCCCTTGAAATCCCACTACCATTTATGGTTAAGCCCCATGATGTCCAACCACTGATAATTTCTTTTCTTTGCCCTAGTGCTGCACTTGGATGTGGTGAGTGACGTCAAGTTCAAGAGGCATCAATTTACAGACATGGTCCAACAAGACTATCCGGTCATGATACTAAAATCTGGTTTTGTATGGCGACAAGTTCTCTGAAACTTTTTTCCCTCGGGAAATATATTTTGGTATCATCCTCAAGTCGAGTACGAAATCGATGAGCCAAATCGCATTTTTCAATCTCCCCGTGATTTGATGGGCGCATAATATCTCGAGGAATCGTCAGTTGTTGGGGCTCACAAGGAAAGAATATAGAATCAAGTGAACCCTTTTGCTAATTTCTTTGTGGACCAACCACGGCTTCGAAAAAACTTCAACAAAGCAGACGTCTCTGGATTGTCTCGAGAGGACTTGTATGTCTGCTGTTGGGTGATGAGGAGATCTTCTTTGGAAGCATACTGTTTTCTTCAACGTTGGGTCACCTCCCTCTCCATGGCCACAACTGTTCAGCGTCTTTCTTCGAGATTTTTCCACCGAAACGCAAAGACCATGGTCGAAAATATCTGTACCCCTTAAGTCGCGGCATCATCTCAACTTGTACCGTTTTTCATGGCGGCTACTAATGAGTCTTCTGTGGGAGCTTTCCATCATTCATAAGACTTGGGTCAATATGATCAGACTGTTGGCCGAACAGTTCGGTTTTAGTAAGACCAGAATTCATGAACAGTTCAGCTGCTGGACAGTAGAATTCTCCCGTATCGGGCTGCCCGGGCCCACCGAGACTGCCAGGACGTACGGTTGATTTACAGATCAGTGTGATAGCTGGGGGAAGAGAAGAACAGGAGAAAAACCAGTGATGGGAATCTGAGAAAGGTTCTGTCATGCAATTTGGAGAACCTTATCAACAAAGTTGTTAACTAGAGGCACCGGTGGAATCCGGATAGCGATGGCCACGGATGGCGTATCATTTAAGATTAGGAACCTTACGCAGGATGGGACTGCTAGAAGGGCTGGGGCCTGTGGGCAGGATCTCGAAAATGAAACGGTATTCCGACAGCCCCGTCTCTTGTTTTCCCAAACTTTACGGATGGATTGTGCTCCTGTGATCAGGTTTTCGTGGCGGTATTCACGTGAAATCCTTATTTTTCCCGATGGCTGAGAATCATCGGATCTGAACAGACCTTACTCGGAGAGGGAAAGGATCAGCCAGGACCTGAATTCTACCCTAATGTCGGCCAGGGAATGCGGCGACCGGAGTATAGACTTCTTTTTGGGCTCGAGCTGGATGGAGATCGCAGCAAAACGACCGCAAATCAGTTGAGTTGATGGACAGACCGGGCCAGGCCCGAGAGGCTATCTGCTTTGATTGGGTTTCTTTTGAGTCCAGCCCAGCCCCCGTGTTCGAGAGACGAGTAGAAGGATGGGTCTAAGGAGATGTGATTGTCCCCCCACAGCCCATCCCCTGAAATCCGAATTCGAGCATAAATCACGTAATGTCAATGACCGAGATCAATCCAAAATCAATCATTGTTTAAATTAATTCTGATGAGACATTATTTGCTTGTTCATAATATACTTGCTTATTTTCGTCTTTTTTTTGGGGACATTTTTACCGTTGCATTACGCTCCAAAGTAATGGGAGGAGGGAAGCTGGTGGGTGGTTTCCCATCTCAGCAGTTCTACGCCTTTTTTTTTTTTTAATTTCTAAACGAAGTTGTTCGTTGTGAGATATAATTGATTTAATGATTTAAAAAACGGCCGTGATGACGTGGCGACATCCTAGCCTACGTGGACGTCTGATCCCATTCCATTGGCCCGAGCTCGCCTAAAGTGTGTGGCGGCTCGCAGTCAGCATGCAACGGAAGCGTGTTGCCGCGTGCCTTTTTCACATCGGCCCGGGTGGTAACCGCCACGTCGGGTCAAATCTTTTCCTTCCATGCACGGACGACGATGGGGGCCACGATCACCTACTCCAAGCTCTTCCTTGCAGCCGCCACGCGGGAGGAATCAGACGGTTGTTCGCCGTCGATATCGTCCCTCAGTATCAAATTGTGCGGTCCGGATTGAAGGGGACATCCCAGGGCTGTGAACCCGAGGACGGTGGGTTCACCCTCGTGCGAAAATGTGCTCTCACACGTTCCGCGACATGTTCTCCTCGTGGTCGCCGAGATGCAGCCGGGGTAATGATCTAGTGTGACACGTTAACAGGGAGTTTGCTACACCATCCAGTAGAACAAGGAGAAAGCTGACGTGGATCAATCATTATCTCTGATATCAATTCTACCTTATTTTAAAATTGACTAAATAAATAAATATTTACCCAGATAGTTTCTCTGTCTCTTAATCATAAATTTTATTACATTCGTAGAAATTACGTTGTCATGGATCTGACGGCTTTCGGCAATGGGCTGCACCAAACAGCAATGCATGCGCCCGTAGAGAAACGCTCCCCGGATTAATCATCTCGCGCGGCATCTGCTCCACAATGTATCCGACCCGCAAGCCGGAGAATCTTTGACGATGGGATGAAACAAACCTCGGTATTTTAAGGAACTCCAAAAACTGTCAAGGCGGATCCTTTTTAAGCATCGAACATCCAGAAGTCCCTTCTCCGGAGTTTCATATCAGCTGAATTCTCCGATCCAATCTGAAAAGTTCTTCCCCACCAATCTTGACCGAGTCCGCGATTTGCCGCGTATAGCTTCGGGGAGATTTCCTGCGACCCACCATACGAATACAGCAACTCTCGAGGATCCGGTCGCCGGAGCGGTTTCCCCGATCAAGAACAGGACCGGGGATACGCCTTTGGCTCTCTGACAGGAAAACCATGGCATCGCTGGGGATCTGCGGTGGATGTGGCGGGTCCTCGTGCTCGTTTCGTCCCCGCGTCGACGTCGTTAACGCCCAGGTGAGGCCCTGTTCCCTGGTGATATCCAATCATTCAAGACCTCATGCGGGGACCGGGGCACTATCAATTTCGAGGGTTCCCATGAGGAACGACCGGAAATTTCGGGGTTTTGAGATTGAGGGTGGGGAGGACCGCAATGGCGTATCCAGGTTGGTCGCTGACCGGAGGCTGGACGAATGGATGACGGCCTCGGTGATCGACATAGTGAAGAGCCTCCCCCAGGCACCGCTTTTTGTGCAGGTGTACGAAAGGAATCAGGATGGCGGCAGATTTATCAATTTGAAGACGGAGATGGAAGTGGGAACGGACTACTGGGATGTTGTGAGGGCCAAGTGGGAGGGTGGAGAGACCCCGGTCCCTGAAGGTTTGATGTTTGTGGAGGAACTCTTCGATGACGAAGAAAAACCGGAAGAAGCCCATTATGATGATACCGGTGACCAAGTTGACCAGATGTGGGGGATCCTCGTGCAGGGGAAAGGGGCCCACTGCGGCTCGCCGGTTTGCTACTTGCTGAAGACGACTCGGGTCTCATCGGGGTTGGGGTTCTGCGCGGTGCACTACTTCTTGACGAAGGTGAGGAACTTTCAGGAGAAGGCGAAGACTCAGCTGAAGAAGTGCTGGTTGGTTCAGAGGCCCGAAGATGAACAATGACATCAGATTGGGTTATGCCAGTCCTTCCTACTTCTGTATACTAGTGGAAAAGAAAGTAAAGTTTGGACCTTTGATGAAGTTTGTTCTCCGATGAACAATAATTTGTATAGGATAATTTATTGACAATAAATTTCCGAGTTTCTTTTTTCATCTTTAATGATCGACACTCATATTTTCGGCAAGATTGTTTTCTGGTTGCATTATGTGGTGTCCGGCATGAGTTGCTGCTGATCGAGGCTGTTAAGAGTACTGTCTTTAACTGGAACATTCGTCAGTGGTCACTGAAAATCATGAAACTAAAACTTCCATACGTCCGCAGGAACTCCGAAAAGTGGAAAGATTATAAACTATGGAGAGAGAGATGTTAATGCCATATGTTCCCAATACTTTCAGGCCTAGCAGTGTTTTCCCGGTCGATATAGATCAATAAATACACTTGGATTCCTGGACTCTAACCAGTTTACTCTTACAGGTGACGGTATCTGTGTGTTTGGCTTCTCTCTTTTCTTTTAATTCTCTTCTGCATTCTGCATTTTTGACCTTTGTATGCAAGGAGACTTCTTTAGGACATTACACTGTTATTCTATCGAATGTAGCACGTTGGTTGAGACATGATTTCAGAAAATTACACGCAAATGAAGTAATCGAGTTTTGACCCTAAGTCTCAACATTGAAAATAGGAGCGGTCTTTGCCCAGTACTTTGCTGGTCTTCTTGGAAATTTTCCTATGAGGAGGGTCGAAGCATGGACACTCGTGTTGTATGAATCTCCAACAGGGTGCCAGATTGTGGGCAGTGATCTTGGATTGGAGCAGAAATTCAAGAAAAGGCCGCTGGACAGATCATAAACTGCGTTATCCCATTATGTAGCTCCGTCAACCCATGGAAGTGGTTATCTCCCTGAGTACAAGCTTCTTCGCATGTTCAAGTACCTCAGGAAGTGAAACCTACTTCAGGATGCCCATGATTCATAGAAAGAACAAGTTATTAATGGCTTTCCAGGAGGTGCTATCAGCCCTCCGTGGGATCCGTAATCCCATAACTTTGTGACTCTGTCAGCGTTATAGTTCTTTCCTGCGAACTTGCAGCATCAAAATGCAGAAAAAGAAAGTTCAGGCTGTAATCAGTAAAGAGCAACCTTTTATGCCGTGCGTCCTCCTCTTACATGCCCATCAGGTAAGCTACAGAAAACATGTAGGGGTAGAGCTTTTCATGTTCCACCAGAATCATTTTTCTCAGGAAGGTGTTCTTTTTCCCTACTTTGTAGCTGAATTTATGACCGAGTCCTATCATTAGTGCTGCAATTTCAAGATTTTATCTTCACAATTCAACGAATAAATCATAATTACAGATCAGGAAAAGCTGATAGCTCAGAAGAAAACTAGCTATTAGGGCAGCTGCTATCAGTTAATATTAACTTCTTTATGGGAAGGGACACAACCTACGGCTCAATCAACAAATAGGTGATTTCAACACCTAGTTTTATATTGTTATCTTCATCTCCTTATATAGAGCAGGAAGAGTGTGCATGAGAGACTAAAATAAAAGCGATATAATTTTACATTGAATTAGGTAGTCAGAAGTTTTTACAAGAATATGATAAAACTTTCAGCACCCAAAAGTGGGGAAGATTAAAGAAAGAAAAGAAAAGAAAAGAAATATGCAGCTGCCCAAATACAAGATGACTAGCCTACTGTACATGTATGAAAGGCAAAACTAACATCATGGATCTACCCCAGGCCCCATGTTTTTCTCACCAAAAGCCACCCCTTTTTTGGCTATACTCACTTAAAAACCTCTTTAAACGCTACTTAAATGTACAAGAATGGATTGCAGAATCAAAAGAGTGTTGCTTCTGGGGAATAAGGTAGAATATTTTACTTCCATTCAAATTTGAGGAATAAGGTTTCAAGATTGAAGAGAGTTTGGAACCACCTTGCTTGAGCTCTGCTTGGAGGACGGGTCACTGGAGACTTTAGCAAGTGAGCGATATTGCAATTTAACACTCTCTGCATTATCGGTAGTCTTCACCACGTACCTGCAGGTGATTTTACTTTACTGATGAAACAGCTGTATGAGTCATGAACCATAGCTGAGGTGATAGTTTTAGAATCAACCAAATATTGGGCTGGGCAAACTGTGGGATCATGGATCCTAGTCATCTGACTAAGATTTAATGTATCAACAATGTTTTTGAAAATCAAAATATTCGAAAGTTGGCTGGCTGTACAGGTCAAGTTTCCATAACTCCGGGTGATCTCTGTTCTTCACTACTCCTTTGATAATTAAAAGCATGGAACAATAACTAACCATCCATTCAAGCACTGTGTCATCACAACAGCCTCACGTCCAACAAAGCGCTGAGGTGTCCTCTTGTTACCCTGAACTGAGATCTTCAGTTAGTATTAGCTTCTTAAACTGCTATACATTGATTTAAGTGCATAAAGTGACGGTCCAGAGAGAAAGACCTTTATGATAACTCTATCTGTCACAGCAAATGGGAACTGCGCAGCTCTACCCTTTGATAAATCCATGAGTGAATCAGCATAACTGTTCATGTCCTGCAAATTGAACATCACAGTAATGATAACAAACTCCAACAGTGCTAAAAGGAAAAAGGAAATATAGACGAAGCTGAGGAATCTGACATTTTCTATTTTCTTTTTAAACATTTATCAAACTCCAATACATTCTAATTATACTGTTTTAGGAACACAAAATAGATGTTTACCTGGTCAACCCTCTCTCTCCTCCTCTTCGATGACCGGTTGATTAGCATGTCTTCTTCCCGCCGAAATGCCTGTACAGCTGCTCGAAGAGCTGAAATTAATCCGGAAAAAGAGTGCAACTGTTTTGAGTGTAAAGTAAGTCAGATAAAATTGCCAATTTAAAACTTTATACAAGTAGGAAGTTTGCATGACTGATATTTTCTACTTACAGAGATTCGGCAGTATTGAGTCTTCTGATACTGACTGCGAACAGGTGGGGCAAGCTTTCTGAAGTTCCGTTTGTTACATCAAAGTTAACACGTTTATTGAAGACATAACCCAAAACTTGCTGGTAAACCTCTTTGCATGGTATTATACAACTCGTAAATCAATTTAAAATGGTGCTCCTACGCAGAACTCACCATTCCAAGAACATGCTGAATTCCACCACCTCCAAAGGAATGCCCACAAGGCAAAATCATTGCATCATCCATAAGAACTCCCCTGGAATTTCAAATGCAAAAATAACTCTACCAAGAAAAGTACCTCTGCAACTCCAGAATCTTGATATCCATAAGTAAAAGCATGACCTTGAACATTTTGTCTGAAATTATTCAGTATAAATGGTATAAAATCCTACATCAGCTAAAAGATATCAACAATTAAGGCCATGAAAAAGTATATACTTGATATTCTTTCGATTGCAGATTCAAATCCATCTGCACACAAACTTTTCCAGGAAATATGAAGCTCTCAATCATGAAATATGAGAAAAAGCTTGAGATGTAACTCCCTACAAGCAAATTTTGGTGACCGAAGAGTTTAAACCTAAAAAACAGCCTCAACAAAAAAAATAATTTTGTAATGGCATACAACCCACAAGCGACTAGACTGACCTACTAAAGGGCATTCAGTAGTCTCTACTTACGTCATGGGATCAGAAAGAATAGCCCGTAATGGCTCTCCTGATTCACTGTGAAAAGATCCATCCTTTTTTCCGCTAAAATGGCATGTATTTTCCACAGAGACATCCTTCTCTCTGCTGTGGGATGGCTCAGAGCCCTGTAAATACTGCGAGCAGAACAATTCACCATCAGGCCCCATAATAGTGACAGGATTTGAGTAATTCCCAATTTGTCCTGGAGGATGATGAATCTCTGCAGAACTTGGCCTTGCATTATTCGCGGCTTGTGTGGAGTTACCATCTTCCACAACTCCTCTAGTCACCTCTATAAGGAAGATATTTAAAAATGTGAAAATCAACCACACAGTACAAACTGGAAGACCAAGGTGCTCAAATTCATCCCATCCTTCAGCAAAATTAGCCTGCTTGTAAAATAATTTTCCTTTTTTTTTTCAAATTAACGACCCACTAAGCCATAAATCTACCCCATCATTAGAGCTTATGGAAAGGCTTGGCGTTGCATTCATTATTTAACACTTTTTGCCAAACTTCGAATTTCTAGAACTGCAATATGCTTCAGTTTCCTCCAACACTAAATAACGTCCAGTCAACTGGGGTTTTCCGAGAATTTACTTGGTCGAGGAGCTTAGCACAGTTCTCTTCCAGACAAATCATAGATAAAAGTCGAACCTTTCCGCGACCATATTGATATTAAAACCACGAGCTTCTGCAATTGCTTCACATGCCCGCTTCATCACAAAAAAAAGCCACAAAATTTACCTACTTAAAAGAAATCCTGACCTGCGGGGACGTCCTCCTCGTCCTCATCATCATAATCCTCCTCGTTCCCGTCCGTTGCATCACCGCCACTGGGAGCGTCACTGCCACCGCTCCACTTTGGAGCACGGAGGTCCGGCCGGTCAGGGTAGAGGCTCCGGCGGAACTCGGGGCCCCGATGGGCGAAGAACCGGTCTTGGACGTAAATGGGCTGCCCGAGCTCTCGGGACTTGGGCCCCGGATCGCCCTCGATGCGAGAAAAGCGGATGGAGGGATCCTCTTGAAAGAGGAGCTGCTGGGAGCTCAGGCCGCTCTGGGGCTGCGGGACGAGGCCCGGTTCTTCACTCGACATGGAGAGAGACGGACGGGAACTCATGAAAGCTGAGACCGAGCTTCTCTCCAATGTGCCAATGGGGGCTTTATTAAGTATGATCATTAATAATAATTAATGATTTTTAAGTCACTCCTCTTTCAGATGTTCTAAGCTGTCATTTTTTTTTTTATGTTGAAGCACATCATGTGCCAGAAGATAATCTAACTAATCAGATTCGAATAGGTTTTGTAATTTGTATGAAGTGCAGCCCCTGAGCTGACATGAAACTTGCAGAAGTTCTTCAGCTTGATGAGCCTTGGTCGATATGGATTAAGAACAACCATTGACACAGATACAATTATCACATTTGGGTCCAAATAGACTAGATTTTTCACACATTGGATCATGCAAATAAGCCCGAATTGTAAGTTTTCCGCATGAATCAGGCTCACAGGTTTCGAAGTCAAACCGCTGTAATGGCAATGCGAATGGAATGCAGTCACCCATTTGATAGAGAACTGAACATAACCACTACAACATAGGCAGACAAACCCTGAAATAAAACCGCCAGCTCCCATTCCAAATGATATTGAAGTCGAATTACACAAAAAGGAAAAATCATTCCTGGTATTTGATTTTCTGTTCAAGTAGCTCACATTTTGCTCAGTCACAAATTTCTCAGAAAGAATGACAATCATCGGTAAGAAAGGAGGAACACATTGGTATTACATATTCAAGCACTATTCTTTGGGGTTGAGGCATCAAGACTCCCTAGTACAAGTCGCTGCAAGTTCCAGTAATGACCCATCACACCCTTGATATCCCAAAAAAAAATGTACAGCCAAATGATCCTTTGCTGCTTTCTGTGAGCTCATCTCTTCTTTCCTTCCCTTTTTTACATCCCAGAAGAGGTTCGGTTTATCCTCTGAGCACCTAATTTCGAGGCAGTGGGCTTAGCACGGCCACGGCCGGCTGATAAGGGCTTCACTGAGGTGGTTGGTGGGGGAGCAGCTATGGCAGCCCAGGGATCATCAGCATCAGCTGAAGAAGCTGCTGGTTTTACGATCGAGGGCTTAGAAGAGCTCCTCGGGACTGGTGCTGCTATGGAACCCCACAGATCATCATCCTGTTCTCTAGATGCCTTTTTTGGTTTCAAGCTTGTGACTGAGGCAAGCCAAAATAGTTAAATCAATCAACAGCCCACAGGAAAAATCCCAGTTATCAAAGGTAATGGGCAAATGTTTAGCAGTTCTAATGGCAAGTGAAAGCCATATTACCAGGAGGTTTAGGCTGTGAGGTGGGTTTCGAAACTGAAACCGGCCGTTTCTGGGCGGCTTGAATGTTTGCAAGAGCTGGAGATGGCTTAGGCTCTTCCAGAGGCTCAATATCATCCCAACCATCCTTGTCACTCTCATGGTCATCATGAATTCCGTTTTCAAGCTCTCCCCAGCCATCTGTTGAAGTAGGCGACACGGGAACTGGTGGCTCAGATAAATCAGTGCTGGAACTTGCATGGACCATTGTCCCACTAGTTGCAATGTCTGCCCCTATAACATCGAATGAGATAATTGTTGCTTATCACTATGAATTTCCGATAAGAAGTGAAATTTTCTTACATCAAAAACTCCTATATCTTTCACATCTCAAGTTAAATGGTTATATTTGTAAATTAAATAAGAGAAGGTTCGCATAGAAGTGTAATATCACATTCCAATAGAGTGGTCATACAATAACAGACAAATTTAAGAGATTATTTTTGCATTACCCAAGTTGGGTGCGGAGGCTGAAGAAGCTACCGTGGTACTGGAGTTTGCGGTGGCAACTGGTGCTTGCTCAGATGGTTTTCCTTTCAGAGTCAATGAGCTCATTGCCCATCTGCACAATTTCATATTCAGTGCCAAATTTCATAAAAGAGAGGGAAGAGGATTTGGCACACAACAACTTGTAAACAAAAATGCCAAAGACCAATGAATGAATCTAACATTCACAAATCAAATTACAAACCACTCAAATAAAAAGATATAGATAGAACTTACCCTAGCAAGCCTGCATTTCCCGGCATGGAGGAGATTCCAATGCCTGTAGTACCAATAGCATCCTCAGAGCCCACCTAATCAAACCCAGGGAATCACGAGATACAAGGAGCACAGACGGGGTGAAATAATGATTCCACATATGAGGATCCACATTTAAACTGAAAAGGATGAACTTCAGCGCAAACCTTCTCATAGCTTTGCTTCAGTATCTGCAAGAACTGATCAACTGCTTGAAATGCCTTTGATCGAACATCACTGTTCAAGAGAACAGAGAACATTTGCACAACATAGAAGAGGGCGAAGAAATAAAATTGATAAATGAAAAAAAGCAGAAATCACAATCAGTTTTGAGATGAGATGGTGATATTATATAGGAAGAATGCCTTTGACAGCTTCAAGGTTCAGACAAACTGACTTCCTTGAATAACTTTTTCAAGCTACAAAGCAATAAATGCTCTGTGATGTGTTTCTTTTATTTAATAAGCGAAAAAGCAAATCGTAGAACAAGCAATCACCACCAGTTATTACCTGTCAGGGTCAATGGTTAGAACAACAACATTAGGAAGAATCCTCGTGGCAATCTCTGTCATGTCATAATAAGAACTGGTTGCACACAAGGCCATAATTCCTGCCCCATAAAATTGATATCGCTAGTCAAGTCAGATTTAATGAGTGCAGGATTCGAGAAGATCGATGTAGTAGCATAGTAGACATTGGTGAATGTCAGCAGAGACTGTCACCATCTAAAGGAAATAGAGTCTATCTATAAAAACAAATTCTTTTTTGAGACAATTCAATCAGATTACTGAATGTTATAAGTTAACCTTACCTGCTCCTCGGGCAGGAGAGAAGGAATCCCTCAGCGCACGAACCGTAAATGCATTAATCAACACTCTTTTTCTAGTCTGCCAAAACAATTGTTCATGTGTGTACAGAAGGGCAATACAAAAAGCATTGCTGAGGAAACTCATTATGAAGGACACTAATGAACAAAATTGCATTAGTTAGAAAGCTCACCCCTTCATTTAGATAGATTGCAATGTTGCCAAGTAATATGGTAGTATTTGTTCTGATTGCTGGTTCTTCATCTACCTGTTATAGGGTCCATAACATGCATCATTTAGAAGATCACAAACTTTCTCAACCATAAGAATACAAGAACCAATGTGTCAGAATAGAACAAAACACATTCTAGAATACTTGGAACATGTAATGTGGTTTCACGTTGCACTTTCTCATTGACTTTATTGACAGATATGTATCAATAAATTGAGGATGAACAAAAAGACAATTTACCTGTAACTTTGACAGGTATTTCAACAAAGATGTTGAAATTGTTCGCTGAGAAAGCTGCAAGCAAAAGATGAAGACCTTAAGACAAAACCAAGAAGTATGATCTTGATCATAAGTCAGAGAAATTATGCTCCAATTAACAAGAAAAATAAACCATGCATAAAACATTTGGCATCTCAAACCAAAAGAAAGGCTCAACTGCTGTAACCAGCAGATAATCTTGATAATAGTCCAAAAATCTCAACCGAAATCCAACAGAGAAAAAGGACAACTAGTTCATACTAGGAAGCTGCAGCTTTTCCATAATATTTTTTGTAGGTCCATTCTGTGAAACCCCAGAACCACCAAGAATAACCCCAGCTTTCATTATGGAAAATATCCTGATGTTATTGCTATAAAGTTCCCACAGAAAAAAAAATGTGTACCTTAGGAGCAAGAACAAGCATAGATTTAAGAGTCAGCTCTCGAAGAAAAGCAGATGTGTCAGAGAAGCCAGTAGCAACATGAGGGTAAACCTAGGCACAAAGATAAAAATTTAGCTATAAGAAGGTGAAAGTATAGTTCCATGTTATCCGATTGACTTGTATAGAGACTAGATTAGACAGATAACAGAGATCAAAGAGATATCATATCACAGAGATTTAACTACATACATGCTCATCAACAACTTGAACAGATAGAGATTCTCCAAACTGATCAATATGCTGTAGGAGGCCAACTCTTATAGCACGGTCATTAGAGGCAAAAAGCTTGACAATTGTAGGAAGAATCTGTACATAAGAGCAAAATATTTTATTCTAAACCAAAATGAATTGAAAAATGAAATTGAATGTATAAACTAGTGGTATAATTGGTAATAAATACTATAAGAAGGCATCAATTTATAATATCTCTTTTATTGAAAGAGTATAACCTTTGCACTGAAATCTTCAGTTGAAAGCCAAGAACTCATTTTCAATAGTGCAGTCAATGCAGGAGCTGCAGCTGATCCAAATTCAAGTGCAGAAGCTAACAACGGAAGCAACTGTCGGGACCAGAAGTTGATCAATATGAGGCAACAGAGTACATATATGACAAGCTTCCAACAGCAATGAGATATAACCATAGGCAGTACCTTTCTCAGAACAATCTGGCGAGGAAGCTGTTCAGCCAGATTTGGGAGCTTCCGGAAGAAAGAGTCCTTCTCAACACTATCTTTCAAATTCAGTATCTCCATGAAATGTATAGTATCCACCAATTTATTTTGAAAGTATTCTGCTAGTCCATGAATTCATGCACATAAGTGGAATCCAAGCAATATCTGAGATACAGACAGAGACAGCTAATGCAAAAATAAAAACTAAAAAATAAACTAACAATAATTTAATTATACTGACCGCTATTCTCTAGAAGCTTGGATGTATTCAACCTGCGCGATGGCATGGAACTTAAAAGTCGCTGATAATCTGGAAGTAGAGACTGTGAGACAAAAAAGTAGACAATGCAGATGAAAAAGGATCTCTTACAAGCTGAAAACCAGAGAGACTATTCAGACACACCTCTAAACTGATCTCAGAAATATATGCACTGTCCAATATCTAAAATTACCTAATATGCTCAAAACACATATATAAGTACCTAATGACACAAAAGATGCAAAACTAACCTTTGGGATGGGTCCAGTGTTACGCAGCTCCTCTGTCTTGCCTAACCTTGTACCAGAGAAGAGTTCATAAATGAGACAGCCTGCCCATGGATAGAGGAGATTGTTTAAGAAAGATTTAATAAATAAATAATGTGGTAGATAAAGAAGGCCCAAAACAGTAGGTTCTTGTAAGAGTTTCATGCTAGCATGAGAAACTACGCCAACAAGGTGTACAAAGTTAGCTCAAGTCACACATCAAAGGGAACACATAAGTACTGAGGAAGAAGAACAGCCAAAACATGCAACTGAAAGACATGTATGATATTTGGAATTTCCTTTTCATTGAGAGGAAGAACTTTACCCAATCCCCATGAGTCAATCGCCCAAGGTGGAGACTTTCTGATAGCAGCCCAGTCAGATTTCACCAATTCCATTGGTTTGTATTGGGTTCCAACAAGCCACTCATATTGCTGATTAAATTATAAATCAGTCAAAGGGAAAAAAAGAGCACTTTTCAAACAGCAGAAAGAAGAGAACAAAACATATTAAGTAGAAGAGCAAAAAGTGTTCAGTGGCATGGAATTCATGCACAAGTCGAAGAGCAAGAGAGTGACCCCCAACCCACCCATCTACCCACTGAAAGAGATCCATTAGAAAAGCTAATAAATTAGTGATATAAGTCTGCATCCAAATAGAAGCTTCTCTTGGAGATAAATCAGACTCCTATCAAAATTCTTAGGAAGAATTAACTATACCAAATATCTGAGGTTTGTAGACAAGCAGCTTATATCTATAGCTCAAGATCCAGTGACACTAAATCTACTGAAAAAATTGCAAGGAGAATTTTTATTCAATTACCAGCATTGGTCCAGTGGCAGCTGAATTACTCCCATCAAACTCCGACAGAACGTCGAATGCATGCAGCTTCCAGTCCAAAGTTTGAGTAACAACAACACTGGCCACACATACATTACCATGAACCTGCACTAGAAACAGTTAGCCTCTACAATGGACAACAAACAATGTGAATGAAGTAGGAGAAAGGAAGCATTAAGCATGTAAGACTACAGCAAGAAGTAAATCAAAGCATGAACTTGATTGGAATCAATAATAACTCCTAAATCACCCTCTAGCTAGCCATGATGCTTGAAGTAATCAGCCATAGATAATTCAACTAATCCAATTTAGAATCTGTCTCTTCCATTTACTAAGGATGAATTTCAACTATCAGGGATCTACAATTCACTGCCCTCATTATCAAAACCCCAGAGTTCTTAGATTCATTCTTTCTCGCAATCCTTGTCACAAATAATATGCACCTCCAGTATTCCTCAGGGTAAAAAGTGGCATAACAAATTCCTATACCCCTATGTGCTGTCCTACAGCTGCAAACTATAATTCATTTCCATATTTCCAAGCAAATAAAATTCTGAATATATATTTTAAAGAAAGACTCACAAGTTTACAATCATTATTGAGGAAGCTAACAGCTTTAGCAATCTGATTCAAACCCCAAGCAAAATACTCATCCCTGCCACAGAATGAAAGCATGGTATGTAAGAATGGACAAAAACACCCTTTAAAAAAAAGGCAGATGAACTTCAAAAGAGCATGCTTGGCAACCAGTACATGTTGAAATATAAAACTTGAACTGGGATTAACAAACCATGCACAAAATCTACAATTTTTTCACTGAAAGATAAATAGGGAGCCTAATCAGAGGACATTGTGTCACTTCAATACAGCTTAAGTATAGTGAGCTTCAAACAGCTACTAAATCAAGTATCAAGCTAGTAAAACAACTATGCACAAAAAAAGACAGTAATACCAGTCATAACATAAGAACAAGTAGTTCAATATTTCATGATGAGATTAAAATTCCATGGGATGAAGATACTAGAGTATGAACATGATCACCAGCAGTGAGACATACCTCTGGGTACCTTCTAGACCTAATTCCTTAATTTTCTCTGATAAAGGCATAACTGGCTCTGTGACAATGTAGATGGTAACCTTTGTATTGGGACCATCAAAAGACTCTGCCTCAGTGCTATGAAGAAAGGATAATATATTTGGATGCCTTACCTGAAAAGCATAAAAAAGCATAGAGATTGTGTGATCCAAAGAGGGTAGTTCACTTTTCTCTCTCAACATGTGACTTTGCTAAGACATATGTATTCACCTTAATCGTAAAAAGAAGAACAACACAGGTAAACTGCAATTGGAAATTCCAGAGTGGCAGTAATAGAAGTCAGGGAGGGGTGGTGGGGCAGGAGGACCTTTACCAAGAAGCACAGTGTTTTCTCATTCCTCAGGCTTTAAGCATAAAGATCACTGTTTCCTTGTCCAATTTAATTTAGTACTAATTTACTAATTACTATGTTTTGCTTTTCCCAAGTTGTGAATTTTCCTTCACCATCAACTGCTTGATACAAAATTTCCTCTAACAGTGAAGAGTAGCTTACCGTGCGAAGACGCTTGACACCATTACGACCAGCAGCTAAATGACCATCCTGGGGATTATTTCCAGAAAGGGCAAATACCGACACGAGGGATCCATCATCCTGACGCAAAAAGATAAATCAGCACAAGTATGAAGCCATTCACCTAAAATGGAACAGCTGAAAGACATATGATGCAGTTCTTTTTGGTTTTTAAGAACTAGGAGCATACCGGATCGTAGTTTTCAAGAGATTGGATTATAACACATTTTTCAATATTTTATTCATTTCCCAGCAAGGGAAACAATGGACAATGAGAAACTGCCAGTTTCCCATAACCAAACAGATGTTATTGCACTCCGCAAGCAGCGTCCAATTGTACATAAGCAAACCCACTGAAACGCTCGTATAATGAAAAGATGAACCTAATACACGAAGAAGCAGCAACGACACCGTAATCGAACCCTAACAAGCAATCCCACGCAGTATGCACACTCTGGGAAAATTCATAAGCACGTCGAGGATAAAATATGAAAGACCCTGAAGATGAGATCACCTTCGATGTGCCGCGGTAGTGGACCCAGGAGCCCCAAGCGCAGGAGTAGGGCTCGCCGATGTTATAAGGGAGATCCTTCACGCCGGTGCCGGATCCGGCCACCACTCCCTTCAGGAACTTCAACATCTTCCCCTCCTCTGTCTCTCCCCTTCTTCTTCAGCAAGCTATAATTTTGACCTGCAAGGATTAACGAACAGAGACTGCTGGAGCTAGATGAAGGTGGAGGACCGGAGGAGGAAGATCTATGAAGCTAGACTGAGACGGAGGAGACGGGAGCTCCGATCTAACAGAGGTGGAGGAGAGAGAAAAGCAAGGTCGAAGCTCTCGAACCGGGGAGATTGCGTCAGACCGGTGGCGAGCCGGAAAGGAGCATAACCGCTCCCGATACCCTGTTTCGCGGTTCACGTAAGACGCTGTTCATCGTCCGATCATCTGGTTCGGCCTGCTTGTGGGCCGGGCCTACAACGATCCTCCGCGATACGAAGATGCCGAGAGATTGATTTCTCGGTTGCAGAAAATTAATTGATCAATAGGGATCGAGAAGGACACGCTACATGATTTCCGGTTCTCTTGATTATAGATTAATCAAACTCGATTCAAGTCATTGGATTTGGATTTAAATCTTATAAATTTATTTAAAAAATCAACTATTAATTTTTTTATTTAATATTAATTAGTCATGTCCAAATTACTGGAGGTTAAGATATAGTAAAAAAAAAAAAATCAACACATGAACCCAATTTCAAATGGGCCTACATTGGGCTCAGATGCGAGTTAAGGTTGACGGGCTGGTATGAGGTCAAAGTCCAAGCCCCAGAGATAAAGATAGGCTTCTTCATCGTACTATTTTCCACGAGAAAAATGGGTGAATCTTTTCCCACCCCAAGTCCACGATTCAAGAAAGAAAATTCAAACTATTCGATCCCGTCAACTGTTCAAGAAATTTATGCGCAATCCGCTTCTTTGAGCTTGTCGTGTATCACGTAATATGCAGAAGATCAACAGGCACTGACCCAGTCGAATTCAAGATAATTAGCTCGGTGATAAGCAAAAATCCTCTTAATCGTAAATTTTCTCCGTTCACATAACTGCACCGGAGATTTTATATGAAGTTGGAATGTGATTCGATGTTGGGAATTGAGATCGTGCGTCCTCGAAGATCCACCCAAGAAAGGATCAATCGTATTGACAATCATACATATCCCCCCCGGCGAGGTCATGAACAAGTGAAAGCAAGATTTTTCTTGACCACAGTATGAGAAAAGGGCCGCCGGGTGCCGTGGTAAAAAGGATTCATACCGTTGTTCGACGGGTCCAAGAATGTTGGTGTAGTAGAGATGAGCTGGTCAAGCCTTCGATGACCATGCATACTATCTTCTGGAGAACTTCTTGGAGCCTAAATTGGGCAATTTTGACCCACTTACCCATTAAAAAAAAGTCGAGATAGAGGTTTTTGTACAATAATATTATATTCAACTTATTTTAAAAAATTATATATTTTTTATTTTTTATATTTATTTTCAGGCTCATAAATTTTTTATTTAGCCGAAAAAAAAGAAGTATTCAATATAATAGATAGTCTTTTATTTTAATTACCATATAATTTCAAATTTTCCGTTAATTACAAGCTGGGTCATAGATCATGAAGCTCTTGGGAAAGTGTACAACGCGCTCCAGGTAAGTACTCGAGGGTTTGATTTGAATTTGCGACTGGGGGTGAAGGCGCAGAGGTTTTCCTCTATACCCACGCACATACAATTTCTCTCTCCACCGATCCATCCGGTGGTTTGAATGCCCGAGCGGACCGTATTGAGTGGAATCGGTCAACATACCGTGTCAAGTAAAACAGCCACCGCACCGCGTGGATTTGAATTCCAATTTTTTCCTAAAGTATAATATAGATTTGGATTTACCTATCGTAGGCGTAGTCGAGTGGTTCGACACTCATCATCCCAATGAGAGGATTAGAGTTCGAGTCCCACATGCAGCAGGGAGTTATTAACCTCTTAAATGGGCCGACCCGGAGCGATCCGGATTAATCAGCTGGACAAAGTCCAACTGGATACTGACGGTTTATACCAAAAAATATAGATTTGGATTTTGTGAATTAAAATATTCACAATCACATCAATATTTTCTTTCAGTTAATTAATTCGGCTCGGATATCGGTTTGTTCAAGCCGAAAAAATAAATTAAAAAAAAAACAGAGAATGCATGCTGTTCTACAATTTCCATGTAACTTCATACCCAAGGCCCTCGACACCTTAAATACTCCACCCCTTGCCGCATGTAATGATGTAGGTTATCGAGAGCTGCATACATAAACACAAAATCTACGACAAACACAAACGAATCATCGACTGTTGCTAGATATTAGTTACAAAGTGGGGACAGATTGATCGTCCTAATGGACCCCGAGATCGTTTCTTTACTCCACCACGGGTGCAAGTTGGCCCAAGAGCTCGAGTCGGACCTTCCCAACCTGGGGAACCGGCCTGACCTGGTTTCCAACTTCTGCGCGCAGATCGTACAAGTTTTCAGTGCCGTGTGGGAGCGTATTACTAATGCTCCTGGTCATCAACAGCATCAGTCGCAGATGAATACTGCTGCAGACTTCGTACAATCGACGAGGTCGTTCGTTCTTCATCATCAGCAACAGCTGCTGCTGCAGTACTATGGTTCGGTGGCTGCTGAAAGCAGTGGAGCCCGGGCACTGCCAGAAACTTCCACGCCTGGCGGAGGCGGTGGCGGTGGTGGTGGCGGCGGCGGCGGCGGCACGGCTGAGGTCGGTGTTCCGGCCATGGGCATACAGTTCGGGGCTTCGGAGGGTTCTGATCCTGCTGTCACCCGCGCTTCTTCTTCCACCTGCGCCCAGAGGCCCCAGAGAAGGTGAGAGATCGATATCCGTAACCTCGATCGGGAACATTTCATTGCATGCACCTATTTACATCCAATGTCTTTCCTGTCTTAATCATAAAACTAGTTGTTCGTATTGAAATTACACGACAATTATAACCGCCACACCAGTCGTAATCTGACTCATTGACCCTAGATATATATATATATACACACATAGAGAAAGTAAATTATAAACAAAACGAAAACAGAACTGAGAAAGTGGGTGTGGTCTCTAGAATAATAAGTAAATGATTCTAGAATTAATTCCATATATTAGAAAACCCTATCATGCTGTAATTTTTTTTGTCTATGTGAAGTATTTGATATATAAGAAAACTCATTAAATCTTAATTAATCTAAATTCGAGTCGGATTAACTTATTTAATCAGTTAAAATTTTTCTGACATAAATTCTCCCTCAAACCTAGGATTCTACTTAAACAGAAGAGTCATCTCGAAATAATATTTTCTCAATTATTAAGTTCGAGTTTTATAAATAAATAAATAATATATGATTGAGAGTGTTTTACCCATATACAAAGTAGTTATGATGCATTTTGATTTCTAAGTATTATGTGCAATACATGAAAAGGAATTGGATAAATGACCTTTCAAACAATGAACTTAATTCTACTACCGACTTTCAAATCTGATTGGAATAGTTGTAAATTTTCATTTTTTTTCTTCACATTTGTCATTTCAATTGTTTTTCGTCCAAATCCATAATGAAGGAAGAAGACGGCCATGAAAATCTTCTAAGATGTCTCATGTAACCTTCATATTTTTTGCTAGTCATTAAGTGCCCGTATGTCTTCCATGCCCTTGAGCCTTCACTTTCCCACGCCAAATATCAGATAGAATGGATTTGTACAGGGCTCAGTCCACGAGTGAGATTAGGACTCGAAATAAGAGTGCTTTACAAGAATCGGACGAAATTGCAGGATGGATCCAGTTTGCCTCTTGAAGGATACTTGAAGGGTTGATCTTGTAGGTGGGATTCGGTCCGCCCTTCTTGATCGAGTATCAAAGTACCAACTTCCCGGTGACGACACCATTACTTCATAAACCAATTCGATATTTTTCCCGCGGTTTGCTATTTGTAGTGTGAAATTGCAGGTGCCCCCTTTCCCCCTCTCTCGATGCCCTAATTCGATCATCATGGTTGTGGTAGTGGTGCTATGTATGCAGGAAGGCCGTTTTTGATAATTCACCTGCGTTTGACGGACGTTTGCTATTTCTGTCGGGGATATGGATGGAAAGCAGAGAATTCGGTCGACGTGAAAACAAAATACAAGTGTGCCACGATAATTTTCTTGGTGGTTTACCCAAAAGAATTAGATAATTGCTAGGAGGCTGCCTTGCTACAGATTATGTCATGATGATTCTGGGAAACTTTCAAGCAATTGCTTTCAGGTTTTCCTTGCAATTTGGTGGATAATGATAGATACGATAGTTTGCGTACATGAAACTCATAACCTACCCGCTAAAAACCTGAGTCTACGGCTCAATATGATCTCACCATCCAACTTCATAGTATACATGTAAGTTTTTAGCGCGTCGGAAATTATCGAGAGACCACCAGCTGCGTACGTAGGATCCCGATCATCATCTTTGTGAAATCATATACGTGACAGGTGTCGTATACGTGCAGGCACCGCGACCTGAACAGGAGAATAGTGAACGTAGAGGCACCCCGATTCGGGAACCCGGAGGCTCCACCGGAAGATGGATTCACCTGGAAGAAGTACGGCCAGAAAGAGATCCTCGGTTTCTCCTTCCCCAGGTATCACATCTCAGATCATCATCACATCATCGATCCAAGATCATAGCCAGGGTTCCTCCCTGCGACAAGTGATGAGGTTCACTTGGAATTTTTCTGAGTCTCAACCTTACTGATATCTTCTCGATGTGAACGTTTTGCTCCACTTCCAGGAGCTACTACAGGTGTACCCACCAGAAGCTCTTCCACTGCCCCGCAAAGAAGCAGGTCCAGCGTCTTGACTCTGATCCCTACACCTTCCAAGTGACCTACCGCGGTGAGCACACTTGCCACATGTCCTGGACGGCTCCGTCGGCTGCACCAGCATCGCCGCTGCCAGCGATGGCACTGGGTACGGTCACCGGCCATGAGACGACAGCGGCTCATCCCGTACAGCCACCAGCCCAGGCCTCCACGGCACAGCTCCCAGCTGCCGTGAGTCGATGGCTCTCCAGGGACTTCACCCTAGGGACGGCCGCAGGCCTATCCACATCCACCACGGAGGAGCCATACCCGCTGGTGGCGGGTGTGGCAACAGATGCGATGCTCAACTGCGGCAACCGCAGCACCACGAACAGCATGGACGCGATCTTCTCCTCCATGCACCGTCGAGATGATCAACAGTGCACCGTCGTAGCCGGGATGCAGGGGGACAACAAGGACTGATAGATCAGTCAATTGTTAACCATTAGTTGGCTTGATTATGTCATAATTAAAGTGAACTAAATCAACTAATTTTCTCCTTTTTTTTAATCCGCTGTCTACATGTAAGGATTAGGGAGTTCAATTTAATAATTCATTTGGGGCAAAAATGTGGTCTGTTCGTATGTAATTTGCAATTGATTTAATCTCATGGTTTTCTTTTCCTCTAAATTTTTTTCCATTTTAAAAGAAAATACAAGACGTTAAAATGGTATATGAGAAATGGGGTTTTGTACAATTATACTAATATTTGTATAATAATTAAGAAGTTATAGTCTTAATTATTATCGTTGAATTTCCTATATCAATTTATTCATCTTTTCTTCTATCTATCTTTGAATTCGTAATCAAAAAAAAAATTTTTTGAAGTGGTTTGGGATAAGTCATGTATTATATTGTTCATAAAAAAAAAAGAAATGGAACTGCCAAATGGGCCGTCAAAGTGGGCCGAGAGCAAAGCCCAGAAAATGAATGACAGGTCGAGGTCGATGACTAAGCCCGACAAGTTAACGAATCGAAACGACGATAGCGGTCTCCAATCAGCGTCTCGTGGCAACCAATCAAATCACGACGAAGACAGAGCACGGTAGTAAAGGCCACAGACAAACATCCTCCCCTGTTCGCTGACGAGATAGTCAAGGACGAAGGAGATTCCTCCAATTCCGCTACGCAATTATTGAAGAAGGATTTTGGCCTCGCGGTCGCAGAATCGTCGGGCAGAAGCAAGTTGCAGCAGTAACATCATCCAGCGGATCAGGTTCCCTCAAGTTCCTGAAGCTGCGGCGCGGTCCCCCTAGTCGACGGACACCGAGGCCGCCGCCCTCTGTCTCGTTCAGGTGATTCTCGGTCAATTACAATATCAAAAGCACTCTTCGCTCTGAGTCGTTGATCACTCTCGATTTAATGGATTAACCAAGTTCTGGCCGGCATTCCCTTTTTTGCTACTCGAGCTTAAGGTATGGTGATGGTTAGCTGCTTATGTAGTTTGTCCTGAGGGAGCTTATCAAACAGCAAAGATGCTGTCTTTATTTGGCTCTGTGATTGAAGTTGAAACTGTACTGGTGCAAACTGTTAATTCGTCCTGCTCTTGCTTGCATAATGCTTGATTTTCATAGGCGACCGATGGTGTTTGGTATCTTTCCCAATTAACCTGGGAAGTGTGAGATGCGCGTTATGTTGCCGAAAATCTATCAGCAATACAAATGTCTTTTTAGTCATTTCTTTTTATGCCTAGAAATGGTATAAAGACAACAGTTCCTGTTTAGCATCGGCATGGATTTTGTTTTCCAAAACATATCGACAATGAAGAGACCATGACAATGTCTGAGACCCTGAATTGATAGCTTCCCTTCGAGTCTCTTGGATGAAGGAGATGAAGATCTGTCAATTCAGCTTTGCAAGGAATTGGTTATGAGGAATTCTGGAAAAAGAATCTTGTTCTTGAGATTATGCCCTTGGTAGAACTTCCCACGACTGATTTTTGTATGTCAAGTTTAATTTCATGGATCAGCTCAGTCCCCCATATCTAGAACTGCAGTGGCACTGAGTTGTTACTTAATTATCACCAATTTCATCTGAACTGCCTCCTCTCTCATGCATCTATATTCATCTGTGGGTTAGCCAGGCATTCTTTTCTCCTGTGAGTTGGTAATCGTATATATAACAATATAGAGTTGTCCTACTACTTGTTAGTTTACGATATGCAGCATAGTTTGTTTCATTCAAGTGATTTCAATTCAGCCTGACAATCTCAAGTGTTGGCTTTTTCTTTGCTGGCAGCCCTTCGACTGGTTGAAAGAGACTTTCTTGGAGAAACTTGAGCCAGAAGTGAAATAAGTCCAGGATGCGAAGAAATCCGCTTTCGACTTTCCTCTCAACAACTTCGCGAAGAAAGGCTGTCTGAATAATGAGTTTCCCACCCTCCGGCCGAGCCTTTGTCATCGGTCGAGGGGCTATGAGATCAATTCTGACCTTCGTATCTTGAAGGTTGCACTCCATGCTTAACTTCGACTTCCTCTTCTCCATGAGCCTTTGCTTGCATTTCGCATATAATCTCGGACCTATTTGCAGTGAAATGCGATCAAAGTATTATTCAAATTCCGATTCCTGCTCTTACCAGAATGTATGATAACTCAAACTGAACGCCTCCTGATCAGGAATATATGATTACTACTACTAGGGTGCAGTGCACTATGATTTGGCAAAAAACTACAGGGACCAATCTGAGATTTCCCGAGAACATCGGGGGCTGAATTGAAGTTTATATAAATAACGGGCTGAGAAGCCCAGCTGTTAATGGGCCAGCTCGGCCCATTCTAGGACTTGGCAGTTTCTCCGGGAAGAGCGATTCGAACAGCACGCGCCTATTTCTGCGCTTGAAGCAGTCTACGATCTAATACCCTTTCTCTCTCTTTTTTATTTTTATTTTTATAATATTAATTAAAAAACTTTTCGATTATAAAAATAATCACCGCAAACTTAAAGAAAGTAAAAAAAAGAAAAAAAATCTCATCAATGAGAATTTAACTGGTAGTTCTTGATTCTAATTTTATCAGAATTAGTGATATTTTAAATCACGATAAATTATGTGATAGTACAAGGTATGCTTTTTTTTTTAGGAATTAATATTAAATATGGAAAATTTCCGGCAGGTCAAATTATATGACAGAATTACCCTTTTTTTAATCCTTCGGAGAAAATAAGGTATGTCGATTTATCTTGGTAAGTATGATTATACGTACCAATAATATATATATATATGTTTGGTAAGATAGATGTTTATCCATTTAGTGCTCTAGCAAATATCAAGATTTTTATTTTCACATGTGAATATTTAAATTTATTTATTGTATTAAAAGATAAAATTTTCTTTGTTATATAAATTTTTATTCATTCATGAAATTTTGACTCAGGTCATTTTTTATAGAAAGAGCCATCAGACAAGTTGACCCGACTCGATAACCATAATCTTATCTTAGAATGACAGTAAATATTTTCAGAAAATAAAATAGCAGATTTTATTTTATTTTTATATAAAATTGGGGGAAAAACCAATGTTTATTTCTCCATTTCCCGATTTGATATTAAGTCGGACCGGACGAGGATATTGGGTGATTGGGGAGAGGAAGGGTAGGTTTGGGAGGATACATCTCGGCTGAATCACACGTAGCCCTTGATCTCAGCCGTCCGATCTGAGAGCACACAGAAGGCCTCTCTATATATTCGACACCCAATCCCTACTTCACTCTTTTTCTTTCTCCTACTTCTCCTTCTTCGGCCCTCCCTCCTGTTTCTCCTGTGAAGACTCGTCTCACTGTCTCTGAGCCAAAAGAACCAATATACCAGATCAAGGGAGCGCCATTCTTTCACCTTCTTCATATCTCTCGAAGCATAACCATCTTCCCTTCTGTAAGTTGGCTTTTTTTGTTACCTTTACGTTTTCTGTCGGTGTATGCTGTTGAGGAACTTGCAGTTTCTTTCCACCCCAGATGAGAGAGATGGACAAGATTGAGGCATGCATTCGAAAGGTTGGGTTTTTATGCGTGTCTTTAATTGTTTGGTTGTGATGCAGAGCGAACTGGGGAATCGAATCAGGGGTGATGGAGGAGGAGCTGGTGCAGCTGTTTCAGGCGGCGAGCAAGGCGGCTGACGCGGCCGCCGTACACATCGGCGGCTGTGAGGACGAGGAGAGCCGGTGCCTCGACGCCCTGAAGCGCCTCAAGAGCTTCCCTGTCACCTCCCAAGTCCTCGTCTCCACACAGGTACGTACCTCTTTTGCTTTTTCTTCCGCACATTGTTGAACCTTTCACGTTCGTTCACAGGTTTTTTGTCCTCCGTGAAAAATCTCCTCTTAGGTTGTTTCCTTCTGGCTGGAATGGAAATCCCCTGTTTCTCTTATTCTTCAAAATCATGCTACTCTGTTCTTGCTGCGTTGAGACGTTCTTTCTTGCTTATCGTTCATCTGATTTAGTATGAAATTTTTAGTCTTTTATGGCATGGTGTTGGTTTGATGTTCTGACAGCATTGAACAGGGAGGGCTAGTTTATACGGGATAATTGCAGAGATTTATTGGAAAATATGGTGGTTGATTGGTTGTACAGTGAGCCCTCATGTGAGCTGATATGAACGCGCGTAGCAGTGTTTTATATCTCTTTCCTTTCCGTTTCTTCTTTTCCGATCCGTTTCAATCTTTATTTTCTGATGTTATAGGGGTCAGTTTTACTCGGTTAGGGGTGTGTGTGATTATCTCTCTGTTCTCTCTCTCTCTTTTCTGATGAAGTCAATTATCTCTTTGTTCTCATTGCTCCAAATCTATACATCGAAAGCCATTGCATATCTGACCGACCCAGTAGGAGAATTTGTTGATTCATGTTAAAATTGTGGCAGCATGCAGTTGTTGTTGTTTGTTTGTTTGTTAGGTGAAGTCTTTTCATAAAACTAGGGAGTATACACCGAATGGGAAACTTATGCTTCTTCAGAAATTTGAGTACTGTGTACTTTTTTGTTAGCTCTTGGTAAATGTTTGGTTGTTTTTGCAATTCTGACTTCAGGTTGGTAGAGGGATTCGACGGCTTACAAAACATCCAAAGAAGAAGATCCAAGCTTTTGCTTTTGACGTGATCCAGATATGGAAACAGATAGTTACCGAGGAATCAAATGGATGCAAGAGAAAAGAAACTGAGAATGGTAGGAGTTCTGGAAAGGTTGAGAATGGGAACAAGGTTGAGAAGGATTCTCCTGTCAGGGCTGAGGAGGTTCCCATGACCACCATGTCAAAGGCCAGGAAAATCATAGAGAATGGTACTCCAGGTTCCAATAAGGTGGAGGAAACAACCATACAAGATAAGTCAGATCATGCCAACAATAAGCCACAACCAAATTCCAGATTTGAAAAGTCGATGCCTCTAGTTAAGTGCAATGATCCCATGAGGGACAAAGCTCGAGAACTCCTCCATGAAGCTCTGTCCAAGGTTCCTGGTGAGGCTGAAAAAGACATGATTGAGGAGGTGAATGCATGTGACCCAGCCAGAGTCGCAGTCTCTGTAGAGTCCGTGATGTTTGAGAAGTGGGGAAAGATGAACGGCGCCCAGAAGGTAAAGTACCGCTCGATTCTGTTCAACATCAAGGACCAGAACAACCCCGACTTCAGGAGGAAGGTCCTCTTAGGGCAGATCAAGCCAGAGAGACTGCTGAGCGTGACGACCCAGGAGATGGCAAGTGACCATAGGCAGAGGGAGAACCAGCGGATCCAGGAGAAGGCCATGTATGAGTGCGAGCTTGGGGCTGCCCCCAAGGCCACAACCGACCAGTTCAAGTGCGGGCGCTGTGGGCAGAGGACGTGCACTTATTACCAGATGCAGACCAGGAGTGCTGATGAGCCCATGACGACTTATGTGACCTGTGTTAATTGCAACAACCACTGGAAGTTCTGCTGATTGCAGTTCATACTATTCAGAGGTCGTGGCCCTTATCTTACCCCTTCTTTGTTGGTTTGGGTTAGTATTAGTGATTGACAATCCTAGGAGCAGCAGTCTAGAAGAGGGTCCTTAGAGTCTGGTCCGGTTGAGCAGTAGTCTAGACACTGAAGTCTAGAGGGTCCAGGAGTATAATCCATTTTTAAACCTCGACGTGGAGTGTTATTTTCTGTTGACCTAACTGGATTAACTTGTGTTCAGTGTGTTCCGTTGCATGTTACATGAGATGCATTGTGCTTTGTTTCTAGGTTTGGCTTATTAGGCTGTTATTTGAGTCCTTTATGAAATAAATCTAGTGGTAGTCTGTACCCTCGTCATGGTAGATGACATTTCATCTATATGCTGGCATCGTTCTTTTACACTTGCACTGTCCTTGTCTTGTTTCTTCATAATCCTGCACCCGCATCATTCTTCCTTTTCCGTTTGATATAACCCTATGCTCGGATTAGGTTCTCGTCTCGACTTGCCAGAACCCATAGTAACCTTCATATCCAAACAGAAAGTACAAGTATATGCAATTTCCCACGGCAGGGGATATTTTAAGACATTTAGCATTCAAACATAAAGAAAGCAGAATCTCCAAACCAGACTAGTATAATCCCGAAAGGATTCGGCCAATCTTAGAAATCCAAGAATTTGTTGTAGTATTCACACGTTATCGGGTTGATAACGCCGTCTGGCAAACAATAGCTGATCTGTGGGCAAACACCACAAGGAATTGAAGCCATGGCGGAGACTTTCGGTTCCTTCCCAGGACCAGGCTTCTTGGCTAATTTGTAACAGACTCTGTTGATCGGTATCGAGGCAAACTCCCCTATTCCTGTGCTCCTTACCTCTAGTGTCTCATTGTCCAGTACCAAAGTCCTCAAGATCTCAGCAATCTGCTGGTTTGAACACTCGACATTAAAGAGTCTGGACCTCTTGATGGCATCAGATATCATGTCCACGGTTGCAACCTTCAGGCTCGATATGTATGACAGACAGCTTTTCCTAACGAGGTCTATGAAGGTCTTGTCAAGGGCACCTTCGTGATACCACGTCCCACCAGTGATCTCAGCAGATGGCTCGAACTCAGATGCCATATAGTGCTTCCACCCTTTGTGCTGGACATTCTGCACTTCTTTGATCAGGTTCTTGGCAAGCAGCGACTTTAGGGATTTAGTGACCACACTGGGTAGAAGCTTCGTGTCTCTTTTTATGTCCCTTGACAATATGCCCATATCTTGCTTGCTTTTAATTAGATCATATAGGGTCTTCTCATGCTCTGTCAGACCCTGAGTTGGTGCAACAGAGTCGGGTCTCTTCCTCTTGCTCATTTCCTGCTTTCAAAAATACAAACAATGTAAATAAGAAACACATACAGCTTCAATTCAATCATCTCCAGTAATTTTTCATAACAGCAGCCTACTCTACAGATCCATGCCTGCTGCTCTTCACCAAGTTATAACTGAGAAAAACACGTCAACATCACCACATGAGATCAAGCGAAGGAACATTGGAAAAACTCTAGCATGCCAATTAAGAAAGCAATAGCAGTGTAATTCTTACAAACAGTTCAATCATAAACAGTCCAGCTGCATCATATACATGTAATATTTTGCAGATAATTTTGTTTCATCACTACCATGAGTAACTCTATCAAACTAATTATTCAAGGGAAAAAAACTCTATTAAACTAATTCAATAAGATTATGATTCCTTCGAAATTCATTGCAATGAGAATTCCAATGTCCACAATGGTTCCTCCACAAATGTCAGACTGTTCCTATTTCCTCGAATTGTCATCAATCATGGACTAATCCAGAAAAATTATCTAAGGGGCAAGATTCAAGGGAGCAAAATGAAGAGTAAAAGACAGGCCCTGGAGAATTCATTTATATTCTTGATGAAATTGTATGACATTTCACGACTGCCATCAATGTCAGACGCAAAGGACATGTACCAATGAATAAGGGAACACACAGAAACAAGCGTAGCAGTTTTTTTCCCAACTAAAGTTTGGAACTTTCTCCTGCCCTTTGTCTGAAAAGACTGAATTTGTAAATAAATCAAGCCACTCATGCTAATAGGTAGGTCTATGAGAATCTGCAGATTTACACAGCACTAGGAAGAAAATTGTTACCCTCTTTCACTTCTCTCAGGAAGCCGGATGGGTTGTCGTTGCAGAAATTGGATGTCACCAGGAATCGCAGGAGAGAGGATCTATAAATCGCATAAACAAAGCATTACAAAATTTTTCAAGAAAATATTAAATGAATTTTAAGAGCAAGAATTAAATCAAACCAATTCACACGAATTAAAATTAGTTCATCACAGATACACATTACTTTCAACTTAAAGTTTTAGGAAAAGTAGTGAACAGCATCAACATGCATCTGAGAGGAGGTCTGGGTACATTTTGGTCTGCCAATTTCTGTTCGCAATTGTCAAGCTTGAATTGCAAATGACAATATATTAAGTGGCAACTTTTAACAATCCATATGCATCTTCCCAATACCTAGAAGCTCTTCTGAAATTAAAACTGGTCAATTCCTACCAACAAAAATGATCATTTGACAATTCCAAAATGCTGCTATCATTCTGTGCTTCATATTTTGATATGAACCCCCCTTTTCATTTTCCTATTTTGCAGTGGCATTTTTGTAAAGACTCTAGCAGATGCCTCCTGTATTCGCAGTCCCTATCAATGGTACCATGGTCACCTTATCTGGTTGCAACAACCAATACAGTTGGGATGAAGTTTCATTTATCAGGCAGCTTCATCTGTGGAGAACAGCCCATAGCAAAAGTTGCAACTTAGATATGAGCATCATTCTTCAAATAATCAAGCACGCACCAGTGCTTGTGCATCATGATGAGAAGGATAAGCCTAAAAAAGGCGATAAATTCCACAACTAGATAGAACACTAAGCTTACGGGCATGCAGCAGGAGAATGGAGGACTCTTGTGGATTGCAACATCCAGAAGGAGTTGACCCTTCACCTTGTGCTCCGACTCCATGGTGGGTTCTAAGCCTGGTCATTTTATCTCTATTAAAGGGTTGTGCCCATGCGACCTTCATATGGTAATGGTGATGGTGATGGAGATGTAATAATGGATCGTGATCCAATCTGTGAATAAGTTTCTGTCATCTGGATAGTTTCAATTTGAATAAAGTTTGGGTTTTTCATAAGGTGCTGCCAATTGCTGCTTTCTTGCTCTATGAAGTTCTCTCGTTGTGATTGTATATATATCAAACGGTAATAATCATCATATGTCAGATTAAGCAATGGATCTTAAACAAATGCTATCGTTTGACATTCCCTTGGTATTCTACGGGAGCGAAGTTTTAAAATTCACCATTTATTGGATTGGACATTCAATGGAGGCCGAGAAAGAATACTATTGTCCGCAATTGTCATAGTCCCACAACGCCGAGACTGACTGAACAGAAACGGAGAAGACAGAGAGTACCTTCTCGCCGGAGAGGGAGTTGGCGTCAAAGCGGGCGGCGGGCGTGGTTCCAGCGGCAGCGAGTTCTGGACTTGGTGAGGCACTTGAGGAGGAGAGCTCCTCCGGCGAGCATCACCAGGGCCTTGATCACGGATCACCACTCCTGGAGCGTGGAGCTGCTCTGCTCTACTCGAGTCTCGACATCAGCATCCAGCAATACAGAAGAGATGGGACAGGGCATTCTTTGAGTAACAAGAGAAAATTGAAATTTGAAAACCCTAAGTAGAAAGAAATTTTCTGCCGTTGGATCCCCTCGCATTACAATCTGTGCCGTTGATTTCTACTCTTTGTTCCACGACGATTTAAAAAATAAAAATCGAGCTTGGTGCCGGCCCGGAACTGCCAGAACGGAATTTTTAAGCCGTGCGTGGCCCACCCTGTCGGGGCAGCCTCAAAATCTCAACCAGGCACAAATATTTTGTGCTTTGAGCGGTTTAAGCTGAACTAAATTATATAAATAATTATTTTTTAAAAATAAATTTAAATAATTTATATTTTAAAATAATTTTGTATGGATAGATTAATATAAATTTTATATTAATTTAAATAAATTATTAAAATATAATCATAAATGCATGATTATTTTTTTTAATTTTTCATACTATTTTTTATTATAAAATTCATTTTCGTATCAAGACGATTTTTTTGTGTCGTGTCAACATGATCCGACCTCTTTGATGATCCGAAAACACTGGCATAAACATTGTTTTTTCGTACTGTATTCGGTTTATGACAAATTTGGCCAACTTTAGTTTTTGGTGGTTCCAAAGTGTATAACGAGGGATATGAAACATGGTCTCACTCTTCACCACCTCCCGCTTAAGCCTCTGGGCTAGCTTGTTTGGAGTTCGAGATGGCTTGGGTTAGGGTGAGGCCGGGCAAGGGTGACGCCATCCTTGGCATGAACTCATGCGGGGACCAGTTATGTGCGAATTGAATTTGCATTCACCTGTTCAAAGATACGAGTTTAACTGATTGCTCCACCATCTTAATTAAAACGCACATTCACCTGGTAGCGGTTAGATGTTCTGCAGAATTGCTTCACGCGTGCTCACAAGCATGTTGGCTCTTCATCTTGGAACATGACAGCCTAATCTTCAGCTCACCGTGTTCATGCACCAGATATGTTAATTGTAAGACCTTTCTTTCCCCTTTGGCATCCTCTCAGCTGCAAGCCTCCTGCAATGGCAGCCGGCACCGGAGGTTGCAGATGCATCAGGTTCTTGGGATCCGGCTTGTCATGGATTTTATGGTGGTCCTGTGATGGAGTCGTCCTCGAGCTTCAGTAGATGCTTGTCCTGATGTTCCCACTGACTACAAATGGCTTCTGTTCAGCTTATAAACGCTCTCTTCAACTGTGCTGTCCACCTGACAGCACAATTTCGCAGATGCAAAGTAAAATGCCTGCTGCTCAAATGTTGACAAGAGTCGATATCAGAGACACCTACTGAACCACACAGAGCGATCCAAGCCTATGCTTCTTCAAAATTCCCAAGTGAGTGCCCACCGTGTTAGATGAGAGTGGAAGGATTCTAATGCAATCAATCCAAATGGATGCCGTTCTTAACTCAAGTTGTGCAGATCTCATCTCACTTCTACATGCAATACAACTGCAATGTAGTGCTCTGGTTTTACTATACTGCAATCGAATGTTGATACCTGGTCTGTATACTTTCACATAAATCAACAGATATTGCAACAAGAATCCTCTCTCAGTATGTCCACTTTCTATAGACTCTATACCCTTCATACAAGTATGTAACAGGATCTAAACAATCTCCATCCACTTTCAAGGAATGTAAAAGTTAAAGAAAGAAAATAGTAGGTAGAATGTGAACTAGCAATCTCACAGGCCCAAAGTACGACAGAACATCCACCAAATGCTCCCGGACTCTTTCTGGTCAACGAAACTGACCCCGTTGGCCGAAAGACCCTACCTTTTAAAGACTTGGCTTACTGAAGAGTAACCCATGAGCTGATGAAGTGGTGAGCTCCTCATATCTCGAGGATCAATTGGAGAATATGTTCCTTCATTGATCTCGCCAACATCTGAGGTAGAGTACAAATTATTCATTGCATCGATGGAGTTATCATACTCTCCGGCCTCGGAAGGTGGAGGAACACGAGTATCAGGCTCATACGGGACTATGCAAGTCCTGTTCTCAAGTGAGAACTTTAAGACCATCATGCAAGTTCCACACCTCACCTGATGGCACCTCCTCCTGAAGATGAAGGAATCTTCTGGCAGCTGAAGAACCTCCGAGCAGTGGTAGCAAATCATGAATGGAGCAGCCCCTCCCATGGGGCGCAAGTGTCTCTTCAGTAAATGATCTTCCTTCTCCCGATAATACTTCCTTGGCTTCTGAAGCTCATTCAGATCACTTGACCTCATAGAGAACTCAGATCCTCTGTACTGCTGTGGACTCGAAGGCCACGAGCTGTAAGGACCATAGAAATTCCTCCTCCAGGTTCTGCAGATGCTTTTGTTGTGAAAGAGAGGTGGAGGCAGAGGCTCAGATCGCTGACGGGCCCGAGGTAATTGGCCCCAAAGAGAGTAATCAGGTGGGTGGGCAGATCTTGTCGTCTCGCTTGAGAAGGGTATTCTCAAAGATCCAAAGTTCCTACCCCAAGGATTATGTCTTGGAAAGTTCAAGTCCATCAGCCCTTCCTCCTCAGGCAGCTCATAACTGTTGTATGCAGCTCTATTCTTCTTCCCATAAATTTGCTTGAGAATGCATGATTTCTTAAGCTGATCCTCAAGCTCATAGACAATTTGTAGCAACCTCATCTTGTCCTCCTCTTCAACAAACTCCTCAGGTGACTGAGATAAATGATAGCAGGAAGGGTGTGGGAAAAAATTGTCACCAGTTTGGTCCGATGAACCTTCATCCCCATAAATGGATCCTGTTTCCCTTTTATAGACAGGAACCATTGGTGGTAGCTCATTATTTCTTCCACATGCTGTCCCATGTCTACCACGAAATCTGCTTCTTGATGTCCCGAGTGTCTCATTGGACACAAGCTTGCTCTTACCAAGCCTCTGACTTGGTAGACCAAATTTCTGTTCATCCTTCCCAGAATGTTGTTTCCTGCTACTTTCCCAATTGTAGAAGTGATCTGCTGGTGCATCAAAAGAAGAGATGCTTCCATCATAAGCATGATGATAACCTCGAATTGCTGTTAGAGACCTGCACGAATCTCCAATGATTGTGCTGCTGAACTCCGAACAAGGATCTACATACTCTGTGCTAGCAAATGTTTCTTCTGACATCATACGTTTATGAGAAACACTCATCTGCAATTTCTCCTGCTCTTCATTTGAATCGCCATTATAGGTTTCTTCTTGTGACAAGGCTTTTGTAATAGGTGAGATCTCTCCATTTGTCTGCAAATCTTGATTTGCCTTTTCAACAAGCTCAGGTAATGAACCAAGTTTCTTGGGTACTTTTTGCCTTTCCTCATTGCTGAAATCACTGCAGGTCCCACTGTCTTGGTCATGGTTGTAGTTCATAGACATCTCCTTCTCTTTCACATTGTTGAGGTCTGAAGAATGTTCCTCTGGGGAAGGAATGACTATTTCTTTGTCAAAGTCATTTGATCCTTTATTCTCCTCTAAACCTTTAACCAGCTCATCTCTTGAAGATTCAGTCACTTCCTGTGAGTTTGATCTTATACGTTGGGCATTATTATTTCTGTTTTTCACTGCATATACATAAAAGAAATATCATTTTACGACTTCAAGCAAATCAAATAGATTCATCTAATTATAGCCCAATAAAGAACAAGATGGTAACACCAATAAGAGTTCCTTTCCATTTAGCTCAAGAAATTGCAACTTGTGAATATATGATATACTGAAATTCCCAAGAGGTAATTATGGAAAACTTGGGCAATTTATTATAAACCAATCTTTCAAATGTCTTATCACAAATCTTAAGATGATATACCTTGGAGAATGGCATTACATCCACCACATCTATAAACAGGAACATCCACCAACTCAGGAAGAACATTCTTACACTTGGGACATTTAACAAACCGAACTTTGGGATCCATCTTACTGGTCACCTCCCCTGAAGACTCAACACTGAAAATCAAAATTTCCCTCGGCAGAGTTTGATGGGGATATAAATCTAAAAACCAACTTCAACAATGAAGAGCATCAGCAGCTTCCCCCTGCAATCAAACAGCGGTAAGCAACCAGCTAACTCAAAAACCCAAATCCTTATTGAAGTTAGTTTTTGAATTAACAGGCATATCTTTAAGCCAAAACTAGTTATTTTCCATGTAGAGGCAGCAAAATTGAATGGCATCTATTGACTACCAAATTCTATCTCCAGGCTAGGAACATCTCTTATGTGAAAAGAGCTCACAGGATTGACATATGAGCAGGATATACCAAGAAACCAGCAGAGCTAGAAAATAACATATATTTGTGACAGATAGCACAATGGATCCAGCCTAAATCAGTGAGATGACAAAACATAGCAAGACAAATGAGAAATTACAGAAACAAGCAAAGTTCCCCAGAAATTCTTCTATGTAATTTTCTCATTTTCTGTTTATTTACCGTAATAACAATAATTTATTTACTCAGCAACAGGATCTATTGGGGCTACTGGTCACTTCTCTACAATCCGACCCACATGATAAACTGGGGAAAGCATATTAATATCATCAATAACTGAAACAGCACGTTTCACCAGTATAATAGCATCACCGTTCATCTACTTGGTTCTGCCACAGCTACAATGAATACAAAATCCACATCTTCTGGAACGCAGCAGACACTGAATTAAATCCCATATTACTGAGTCAAGAATTGCAAGCTACAGCCCCATCAAGAATTTAACTCCCAAACCAATCAAATGCCAAGAAATCAAAAGAAATAGCGAAAAAAGGGAGGCAAGGAAGACATTTACGAGCACCCTTTTAGCTGAACTTCAAAGTCCGGCAAGCAAGAACCGAAATTGAGATCGATCAAGAGGAACCCAGGTAGAGGGCCAGTTCATCAACCGACTCTTATGAGCCAGAGTGGCCAAAAGATTCGAACTTTCTCCGGATTTGCAAGGAAAACGAAAGAGAGGAGGCAGGTGGGAGGCGATGGAGAATTCAATCAAGATAAGAGAGCATTAATTATGGCAGTCCCATTTATGCAAATTTCGAACGGTGTCAATACCAGCGATAAAACAATAAATGGAGAAATGGCTGCCAGTGTGAACGAAATTTACCTCGCTGGAGAGCAGACCCAGAGAAATTTCCCGGCCAAGTTCCTCTCACTCGGCCCCGAGTTCACGAACTAACTACGACGCCGTTTGGAGTCTTCGGCTCCTGCACTCCTCATCCTTCCCTCCTCCTCATGCCCCTCCTCCGCCTCTGCTCCTCTCTCCCTTCCCCTCTCTTCCTCCGGCGTCTGTCTATGGAGAAGAGGAGAAAAATATTAATCTTTTAAAATCAATCCAGAGACCGATTAAATGCTAACTATGATTGAAAGATGACAACTTTTTCTCAATTAGTCAAACCGGCAGATTCCACTCGAGGAAGGCGGGAAGGAGACCCGACGTGTTTTCCCACTGGAAACAGAAAACGGAAAATTGGTTTTTTCTCGGAGCCTTCCAAGAAACAACAGGACCGAAAGGGTTTTCCAACCTCGCCCCCATCGTCTTCCTACACACTAATGTCCATCATCACCTCGACTGGGTACCTCGAAGCCAACCCGGATTCCTTTACTGTTTAGCGTTCCGAGTCCTGGACCGATCTCGTAAGCACGAGACATGGACGATCACAATGGCTCGACAATTTATTTGTGCCATCCAAGGGAGTCGGCATTGACTTTTTCCTCAATGATGCTCCCCGGGCAAGACCGTTGCTTCGATTCCTGCCTGTGTCTGACAAGTCAACTCCACTTGCCCTTTTCTTCTCTGGTGGTCCTCGGGACGGACCATACCCTGCCAGTTTTGACGTTAGATACGCGGACAAGTAATGCCCCCACGAAATTTGAATTAATTGAGGATATATGAGATGGCAGCAATGCTAATAACAATTGGTCGATGGAGCTATAATAATTTTACACGTGTTGGTCAACTGATCAATCACAGTGGTCGTTTAAGGTAATTATTTTCCCCTTTTAGAACCTTCCATCACTGAATAATTATTATATAGGAACCCTCTGGACTTTGAGATTAGGGTCATGGTTTGAGCTAATACAAGAATTCCATTATTCCACCCACTTATCCAATACCCTCTTCGCTTGTCAAAATCATTAAGAACTATTTTTGTATACTAACAATCGTGGCAATTAGTCGCATGATTAACGATCGTTCATTCATTTATCACAGCTCAATCAGTGCTTAATTACGTGATAAGCATGCGTGGTTGGATTTAATCTTATGCATGCGTTAACATCAGTTACCAATTCAACTCGGAGAAAAAGTCCAGCAGTTGACTCGGAAGGACGAGTGCCAGCTTTATCCTCCAGGTGGCATGGGCTGTCCGCCATCCGATCAGGTGAACAACTCTGATTCTTGATGTGCCATAACGGTTGACCATATTGCCTGGACAGCAGCAAGGACAACACGGATCGCCTCGGCCGACCGAGATTACGCGCTCCTCACGTCTAGGGGAAGAAAAACAAAACGTGTCTGGCTTTATCGCGCCGGAGAATTTTCATGTCGACGTGAAATCTCCCAGCTCGGAGGCACAGCTCAGTTTCCAGGCCCGCTCCCAACTCTGTGGCGGGAGGCGAATCCCAACAAGCTTGATAGGAAGTGAAACGTGGGGCTTCACTTTTTATCTAAATGGTGGAAGGGACCTTCGAGTCGGGCTGAGCCCAAACCGGGGGCAACCCGGCTCAGAATCAGGTTGGGGTAATTGCCATCTGCGACAGTGATCTTTGCTTTTCTTTTATTCCAATGAATGTCTTTCAGCACCTCCAGAAGCAAGCAATCCAGACATCAAAGGTCCATACACTGTTTCTTCTCCCTCCGCCATGTCCGCTCATACAACTCCTTTACCTCAAGCCAGACTTATTTGACTTACCCTCCGTACATCAGAAGGAATGAAATACGGGTAATCTCGAGGGGAGCCTAACTAGCAGCTAATTTCAAACCATCTCCGCTTCACCATTCATGGCCATACCATTCCCGTTTGCTGATGACCCTGAGGAATGGCCGTGGTTATTGTAGTCCTTGGAGATCTCCTCGAGTGACTTGCCCTTCGTTTCTGGGACTAGGAAGGTGAAGAGCAACCCGAGCATGTTTACCACAGTGAGGGCTATGATCGCCACCTGCCTGCCATTGTCTTTCTGCGTGTATGTCTGGATCCAGAACGCTCCGAGGGTCGCTGCAGTTGAGATCCCGTGGCAAATGGTCCGGAACTGGGCCGGGAATAGCTCGGCGGGCAGGATGAATGTGGTGCTGTTGGGTCCGAAGTTGGTGAAGAAGAGGGTCAGCCCGTAGAAGAGAATGAACTGAAAGGGATGGCCATTACGGTACTCCTTGTCATGGTTCGAGTCACACTTATCTCCCCGGAAATGTTGGTACCGGAACCCCAGCACCGCCATGAATATCGACATCAGGAGGAACCCCATTAGCTGGATTATGAACCGTCCAATTCTGTCGATCAGGATAACGTGAACCAGTATCCTGGCACGGTTGCAGCTATTGAGACTACGAACATGGCCTTGGAGATTTTGAAAACCTCTTCGATCCGTTCATCCATGAGGCTCTTTTTATGTACCCGGTGGCAGGGTAGATGTCTTTCTGCGCGAGCTGCAGGCTTTAGAAGGCGACATCAAGGAGGAACCATGTGGAGGCCGTCCCTAGAAGGTGGAGCCCGTGCCGTTGCAGGAACTGAGCCGAGAACAGCCTGTATGAGGGCTGGGGAATGGCGTCATCGGATGGCTTCTGAGAACCTGATTTCTCCAGCATGATGTCCTTGTCTAGGACTTTGGCCATGTCGGAGGCGGCCTTCTCGTGGTCGCCCTTCACAAGAGCAGTGTAACGGGCGATTTCCAGAATCTTCATCCACCAGTAGTAGGTCAGGGCCGCCGGCACAGCCCCAAACATGAGTACGATCCTGCAGATATAGTCTGCCCGGGGCTGGGTAGAGAAAATCGAGTCATTTCTGAACATCGGGGCCGGGTAGGCATCCGGGAAGATCTTTGAGACGATCATCGCCACAGCACCGGCAAACACAATTCCAAACACCCTGCACAAAGAACACTGCAGCTATGAATGCTCCTGGTGTCCGTTGGTTAGCGTACTCAGACATTATGACCGCAGAGAGTGGGTAATCTCCTCTGATGCCAAAGCCCAGCCAGAACCGGAAGAAGCACAATCTCCCAATCACACCCCGGGCTGTCGATCCGGACGAGAGCCTGGACGCCAGGGCACAGCCGACCATGGTGACTAAGGTTATCCCATAGACCCTTCTCCGGCCGAGCTTGTCGCCAAGCCAACCAAAGAAGAGCTGCCCTGCGAGAGTCCCACAGAGGGCGACCCCCGTGATCGCATTGTTGACATGTGGAGGGAGGGTACCGGCATCATGTTTCAAGCTAGCAGGATTGTAGTAGTACAGGCGGCCCAGTAGCATTGCGACGGCAGTGATGCAGAAGAGATCATATGCATCAGTGAAGAAGCCCATCCCTGCGATGACTATCGCCTTGACATGATAAAGTTGGGTCTTGGCATTGTCAAGCTCAGAAAGGACGGCCGAAGCCCGACTAGCCGATGCCATGGATCAAGTTTGAGATTGGAATATACTTTCCTTGTTGAGGATTGCGTCTCTATTTATATCTGAGCAGCTTATTGCTAGATTTTTCCAACAACTTTCGACAGTGGGAGCTTCTCCATCGTCTTGTTGCACTATTAAAAAGAAATTCCTCATTGTTTCTAACGACATCTGTGAAGATAAACTGATCTCTATTCCATGTGACTTGCTTCGGCTCTATGCTATCATTTTTTATGTTGATAGTTCCAGCGATGAAGCTTTCATCCTCAGCACGAACATAGAGTCCCATTTTGTTTCTTGTATTTCGGTTGATCAGAACATTTCGTCTTTTTCCTGCCTCTGGCACTTGACAGGTCCTAGGTATTCTCGGGGATATTCTTGAAGAGAGACAAATGGTACATGAGATGGCAACTTCTGTCTCCGGCCTCCACATTAATCCTCATTCATGCCTTGTCCCTCCTATTTAAACATCACAATATAGGTTAGGAGTTTCCTAGGTCTCACCTCAGAAACAGAAGCCAACTCAGTTAAGTTTCTTGGAGATGGAGAAGTTTCATACTCCTGCAAGTAGATTTTGGTTGGTGCTCACATTGCTGGTGGCATCTCTGTTGCTTTGCAGTACTCATGGAGGTCTCTCGCAAGCTGTTACTTACTCATTTCTGTTCACAGAACAAGGATTTTTCCTAGACATCTTGCAGCCTCTTATTGTTTTTATTTTCCGATATGTTCTCGCAAACTATTGCAGATGATGAAGTTGAAGATCCAAGAAAGACTCTGAATCTAAGCCCCTTTGAGAAGTGGAGAAGTGTTGGAGAGTGCCTCCGAAACGTAATGATCCTTGAACTGTTCTCAGTTGTGTTTTCATCTAAAGGTGTTCGGTCAATTTTTGGGGGCTAGATCACTGCTTGGCTTAAATTTTTATACATGTTTAAGATAAAATAAAGCTAATGAAAGATCCATGTTAGCCTCGGATCTTTCATGTCAGAGTATGACAAGTAACTGAGACAATGGAATCCTATGCATCTGAACAGACATCGCAGAGCTGTGGCAGATACAATCTGAAAATAGATGGATGGATGAATGTAACAAGCACCGATACGGAAGATTTTTGCAGGGTGGGAGGCTGTAAGGAACATACATTTGCTGTTTTAGCATGCATTTGTGCTGTGAAGAGTGACATCCATTTTGGCAATAAGGCAACACTGCAGGATCTCGATCATACTATCGCTCATGGGTGTTCTCATAGTATGGCACATTTGTATGATCTAGAGTGCTCATACAAGAAGAGAATTAGAAGCGATCATCAAGAAATATATGACCTTGATCATTTATCGATAACTTGCAGGGTTTACTGGAAATACCTGGATCTCGAGCAGTGGAAGATCGACAAGCAAAAGCAGAATTGTCTTTGCAGCAACAGCAGCACTTGTAACCGGTCTACTTTATGATGGGATACTTTAAGTCGTAGGTGGGGTACTATCTACGGGCATAGTCCTCCAGTGTGTTTGTCACTGTCTATGCATCTACTTGCAATAACAGAGTCGAGGAAGAGTGAAGTTCTGCATGTATCCATCTATATTAATGGTAAACAGTGCAGCAGTAATGGAAAGTTAAATAAGTGCGAACTTCGCATTTCTTGTTTCATAATCTAGAAACGTACTTCCTGGAACTAACATAGATTGGAACATACAAACTAAGACAAGATCAGGCTAAGGCTGCAACACCAGAAGCCATAAATGTGAGCTATACACTGACAATATAGCATAGTCCAAATTGATAGAGCTTAGAGATTAAGCTCTAAGAAATAGTAAATATGAATATCTCAAGAGAAATATTGTATTAGTTTCATTGGCACATGATAGGCATCAATGTCAAATGCACTTAGAACAACCTGCAGAATGATGCATGTTTTAGAAAGCAATTCCTCCTCGTTCAGATTTCCATCCTTCAGTAGCTTATTGCCTTAAGGGGTTTGAGTATTTGACTCGGCCTCAGAGGATGGACGATCCTTGGCCTCACTTCCTCGAATGTCCTCAATCATTTTAACGACCTCGTCCATGTTTGGCCGGGTGTCCGGAACCTTCGAGACACAAGCGAGTGCAATCTGAAGCATTTGAACCATCTCCTCTTCGGAGCTCTGGAATCTCAGGAGCTCGACATCAAACACCTCAGCAGTCCACTCCTCTTTGACCACTGACCTCACCCATCTTGGGAGATCCACTGCATCACCATAGACCGAGTATTGCAGTGGCACTTTCCCAGTCAACAATTCTAGGAGGAGAACCCCTAAGCTGTAGACATCAGACTTCTGGGTGACCTTTTTTGTCTCGATTGTCTCAGGAGAGTGGTAGCCAATGGTTCGGGAGACAGCAGCAGTGAAGTTCATAAGCGGGGTTAGCCCAAAGTCAGAAACACAACCTTCGTGGTTTTGGGTTAGGAAGATGTTGGCAGACTTGATGTTTCCATGAAGGCACTTGGCTCCACTTTCGGAATAAATGTGGGCAATTCCCTTTGCGGTTCCAAGTGCAACGTTCAGTCTCGTATCCCAGTCCAGTGGAGCTCTTTCTGCATTTTTAGGCCCTGCAATGGTGCAACGTCCACCAGAATCGATATTGAATTACATTGGAAGGAAAACCAAGGCCAATTGATATACAGACTATCAGATAGATGAAGATGAGTTAGTCTATATATTGTTTAACAAACGGTTGTAACAGATGTACCGTGTAAGTGTGAGAACAAGCTTCCCTCAGACATGTACTCATAGACCAATAGCTTTTCATCCTTCGAATAGTAATAGGCTCGGATGGGGACAACATTTGGGTGCCTTCCTACCCTTCCTACAAGCTCCATCTGCTGCTCAAATTCCCTCTTCCCTGCCACGACTTCCCTCAGCCTCTTAACCACCAGAGTCGTCCCATCATCCAAAATAGCCTTGTAAGCTGTTCCATAGCTCCCCTTCCCAAGAACTTCTGCTGAAGCCCTCAATAAGTCCTCAAGGTCAAAGTTGTAAGAGCAGCCCTCAAAGAAGAAGAGCTTGTTCTTCTCGGGCTCCTGGACTCCACTTCCAAAGTCCTTAGAGGTCACATTCCCAGCATTTGTAGCTTTTGACTTCAAGATAACTCCTTTTCCATCCTTCTTTTTTATGCAGCATATGAAGATCACAAGACCGAGGAGGAAGATCACCGCAGAGCCTGCGATTGTCAGAGCCACAATGGTTCCAGCTCGAACTTTTTTCTTCGGCCTGACAGTGTCGCTGTGAGGAACATTGACGGGCTGTTGCTGGGATTTGTTGGAGCAATCCCTAAGGGGCTCCCCGCACAAGAGAGAGTTCCCAAGGTATGAGGAATTGGGAAACTTCCTTAGAGAATAAGGAATCGAGCCTGTAAAGTTATTATAGCTAAGATTCAGAAGCTTGAGCTTTGGGACTTCTAGTTCCGGGATGCCTCCGGTGAAGGAGTTAGAGGAAATATCCAAGACTTTGAGCTGCAGAGAAAGAGAGGTTGGGATAGTACCCGAGAAGTTATTGTGTTGGAGGAAAAGTGAACGGAGGGAAGGAATTGATGGGACATCTGGAGGAAGATCACCGTTCAAGTAATTCGACCGGAGACTCAAGATCCTCAAAGCGTCTAGTTTTCCGAGAGTTTTTTCCGGGAGTGGCCCATAAAGACCGATTCCGGGAAGCCTGACAGAAATAACTCGGTTGGAACTAAGATCACAAGTAACTCCTACCCAGGAGCTGCAAATGGGTGAGGTGGAGTTCCAGTTGAGTTTTCGGGCATGAGGGACAGAGGATATGAACCCAAGGAGTGCCTCTCTATCAGAATTCAGATCAGCCGTAAGGAAAGGAAACATTGGAATTGCAAATAAAGGGATCAAAAACGTTGAGATTACTGCTCGAAGCTTCATTTAGTTCGCTGCTGGAAAAGGATCAGTCTGCAAGGGTCTAGTGCTTGTTCTTGATCTGCTGTTACAGGAATCAAACATCATAAAAAAGAAGATAACATATGATCCATGAGATACTGAAAGATTAGACAAGAGAAAAATGGCAATCTTCTCTTACATATTAATTGCTGATAAGCGACAGATAGAAAGCCAATAAAGGGACTTCCAACACTTTCAGACAATGCTTCATGTTTTCTACCAAAAAACCGTGCCAAGATATGTTCTAAGGAGTACTCAAATGCATATCCTACCTAGTAAGAAACTGAATTTAAATTATATGAAAAGTTACCTTAAATGGAAACTTTATGGGACAGAAATTAAAGAAATTAAAGGGCTCACAGCTATAAAGATATCCATATAAATAAAGAGGGAAGAAAAGCAAGGTGATTAGAAAGAATCCAAAGGAAGGAAAAGTTCATTCTTTTGAAAGGAAAAGCAAAGCGTTCTCCTTTTTCCCCTCTAAAGGAGATGCGTTTGGAATCAATAATGCCCTCCTTTCCCTCAGCATTCAAAATGAATGGATTTTAAATAATCAGATCAGTGGATGAAGAAGTACACAGAGACAGGACTGAATTTTCAGGAAATTCAACAAGCAACTTTCTGGGAACAACTAAGAGCACTCGATCCAAAAAGGAGGATAATGAGCAATGCGGAGGCAAATTTAAGAAACTTACAGCTGCTGCTATGAACATCCGTCAGGACCTCAAGATATCGTTTTCTGTCGGACTGGAGATGATGTAGTTGCGAGAGAAATATCTCCCTTCCACCATTAATGGGATTGAAAATGAAATGCTGATGCAATGCCTTGGTCTACTTCTGATTTCTGTTTTAACACATGACCCTTCACTTTCACGTACTGATTTTGATGTGGGAATCAATCAATGAGTGCTTCCCAAAAGAACATTCATTGCTCTTGTTGTTGGCTGTTTCAGACAGACAGGAAGAAGTTGATAAGAATGAAAAGCGGAGGTCAATGAGAGTTAGTTTGGAAGAAGGGAGACACTGCAAATGGAAGTATGACACCAGATGTGAATGTCTGGTGTCCTTATTCAATTTTCATTTTACTCCAAAAACAGTTGGGGGTTGGTTTTAACAAATAGTATCATAATGGATATTGTCATGAATAGTGAAATTCGTATAATCCAAGCCGAACATGCTTCATGTATGGTTCATGAGCATTTTGCAGCAGTCAAACTAACTGAGCATATGGAGATCCAAGAACACAGTTCATGCGGAGAGGACTATACACAGAAACTTCCATCCCCAGAACCAGCTCATCTAGAAATTGTTAGAGAGACCAATAATGAACCCTTCAGGAACTGTGAAAGGCAAAGTTGGAGGATTCAAACACAAAGGTGATGGAGCATTATAGCTTATTTTGACTATTAAATCTTGAGGGACATCAACAGCATGATGGTGCCCTGCAAAACAAAGAATAAAGAAGGCAACCGCATGAAATCAATTTCACATGGTGGGGCCCCCTCCCTTCTCCACTTTCAAAACCCTAGTGACCTTTTTTTTCCCAGCTTCTTTCTAGGGTCCATTGCTCTCAATGCAAGGAAAGAACCCATTCCCAAAAGTCGCAGGCGGAGTAAACCCTAGTCGCACTGTCCCAGTGCATACGTGTAACAGTTGTCGGCCCGCACCACTTATAGAGATGGGGAAATTGAATGGATAGGTGATGGGAACTAACGGCCATCTAATTGTTTTTAAGTGTGAAAGGACTCCAGAACCACCGTGACTGCTCCTACTCATATTCATTGAATCATCTACTACATCAATAGTAAGTTGAGAGAGAGGCAACGACATCAATCATCACTAGAGAAACAGGCGCAATCTCAGCTGATGATAACCTGAACTTTCAATATTTTTCCCCCAACTTAAGTATGAATCCGCATTCCTTTTCTGTGATTGTGGAAAAAAGTCACAAAAGGAGAAATGTACTTAGTACATGCTAGAGTTATCAGCCTCTCATCAAGGACAGTGAATCCAAGCACTGCCTTTCAGCTTCTCTTGACATGTCCTACCAAGAAGCAGCGGCTCCTTCCTTAACCAAGCACAGGGATTGGTGGTGTGGTAAGACAATTATTAACCACAGATTGAAATGAAAACAATAACACAACATAAAATTCATGGCTCTCAATCAGAAAGGTCATGTTTGAATTCAAAAAACAGACGCAGCTATGACAAAATATTGATGCAAAGTTCCAAAATCTTGGGAAGTAATTTTATCTAGCTAAATAAAGGAGAAAGCCTAGGCACCCGCAGGGAGGAAAGCTCTTCCAGGTTGACGATCAGCCAGAGGTCCATGACACCCAAGAAGCTGCAGAATCCAAATAGAGAAGCAAAATTGTGAAGACAGCTTAAAGGAGTAATGAACATCATAAGGGGGATTTGAACTAAATAAGAGAAAATTATTCTTTATATAGGAATAGTGGTGGCGGATTAGGGGTATGTTGGGGAACAAATACAGAAAAGCAATTATTGAGGATATCCCCATGACATAGTCCATAGAGCAAGTGTGTTGAATTTAGATGCATCACCTTAGCATTCACACCATCGGGTACAATCCTGTTCTCCGATTTCCACTTCAAGTAGTCAGATCGACCAAACTTGGTGAAGCCCCTGAAAATCAATCCAGATATTGAGATACATCAATAATACATGGGAAAAAACTGATCACTTTGTGAAAATGGATATGTTACTATTTGGGGATGGCTTTGGTCTAAAAATGCCCAGCTCTATGGGATAAGGATCCTGGAATATACTTTCCCTCTGAGATGTGTTAAATTTAATTCATTTGTAGCACAAACACAAGTCCCATACCACTTTCTGCTGACAATGATCTTTTGGCGACCAGGGAACTTGAACTTGGCACGACGGAGGGCCTCCTGGGCATGGTGGCTGTTACTGTCCTTGCAGCGGACAGAGAGGAGGACCTGACCAATGCTAACTCTAGCACAAGTACCCTGAGGCTTTCCAAAGGCACCTCTCATGCCAGTCTGGAGCCTATCAGCTCCGGCGCATGAAAGCATCTTGTTGATACGAAGGACATGGAATGGGTGGACCCTCACTCTCAGGTGGAAGGCATCCTTTCCTGCATACTTAGCCATGTACTTGTTGCAAGCTATACGAGCAGCTTCAAGGGCTTCACTCGAGACATTTTCCTTCTCCCAACTGACCAGGTGGATGCAGAATGGGAACTCATCCACACCCTTCTTCTTCATCCCAACATCATAGATTCTGATCTTGGGGTCAGGGACACCGCGACAGTACCGTGATTTTGGGTATGGCTTGTTCTTATCTGGCGGTAACACCTAGCGGGTCCTGCAACAAAAACAGCATTAACTCAAGTTTTTACATCATTTAGACATAAAAAAAAAATGTGAATCACTTCCAAAAGCAATGAAACCAAGCAGATCGGAGTAGAGACATTTTGCTAAGCATTTACAATATCAAAAATGAAAATAAGAACCTCAAGTAGGTTCTGCATATAGCTTAATGAAGAATTAAAAAACCAAAAGAGAAAAGGGAAATCCTTTCAGACAGAATAAAACTTGACATCATTTATCATTTAACAGCATACTAGAATCAGCAGCTGTGAATTTTTCATGGCGTATGCAGCATTCTTAAATTTATATGCTTGGACAGAAGCTAGCAATGGCATTTCCACTAGATGTCCAGATAAGAAAGTTATGGCCAAAAAAAAAATGCGAGGGCTTCCTCTTAAATGTGCTTTATAGTTTATACATAAATCATTTCACAAAGATAACAAACACACAAGCCCCCTTCCAAATTCCAGCCTTTAGGTGAAAAACATGACCGTAATCCACTTCGCACGCATGCCAATACTTCCCCACAAAAATTCAATCAATTTCGACATCAAAACTCTGTAGCAGTGCATTCAAAAAACTTTGCCCCACCAAACAACCATCCCACATCATGGAAGAACCGGCCCTACCGGATCTCAAACACGATATTCAACCACACATCAAAGCTAGATTATTCATACCAGGCAATGAACAAGCGGACGACACAAGATGCAATCTAGGGACTTAAAAATCAGCTCGATAAAGAGAAAGAACAGACTCACTTCTCCCCATGGCGAGCGCCGATGTATTGCCCGGTGCAAGCCCAGACGTAGGAGGTCTAAAGCCACAGAAAACCCTAGATAGACTCATTATATATAGAGAGAGACGGTTGCCGCCGTTCTGAACTCACCGCAAAATGTAACAATCTCATGCGCAGAGAAGTTTGGGCCGCTGATATCAAATTGGACCCAAACCGTGGGCCCATTAAGTCATTATGGGAGTTGGGCCCCAGGCCCATTAAACCCGCAGTCAACGAGAGACCAGCGTACGGGTTCATAGTTCTGGGACTACCTCTGCGGTTCCTCGGTCGACGTCGTCGAGGCAGCATTTAGGACGATGACAATAACATAGATTGCACTGGAACTGCAAGATACCATTTAACACAGTGATTCACCATATCTGTTTTCACAATATAGATATACCCACTTGGGAATTTTTACCGTGCAATTATTGATAAAATTACAATCAAATTCGCAATTCCCATTTTACACCCTTTTTAAATTTAAAAAAAATGTATTCTAACCTTATTACAGAAGCAATCTTCTAATTGTCACGGTAAAGAAGAACCAACCGTACATGTTTCGGTAACTCGAATTTCCCCTAATAGTGTAAAACAATAGATCGAATGCTTTTACCGGGTATGATTTTCTAGTGCGCAGAACAAGAACCCAAATTACCAGCTTCCTGTGGGGATATCAGTGTAAAGCTTTAGCTACGCAACTTGGATGGAAGCTGCTGCCGCAGGCTGCTCCAGAGCAATAACTATCCACAATCTCCGTCCAGACGTTTTAGATATAACAAGTTGAACATAGCTTCGTATGACAATAGGGTCGGCAAGCGATCTGTCTTCCACATATCTTGAGCATGGTCAGATTGTTGTGCTCAATCTTCAGCTGGCTAGCCGACCTGGAGTTCCTTTGAAGAACATGGTTTGTCAAGGCGACTCCATCGCCCCAATCCTTTATGGACAGCCTGTGGGAGACGGCTGACCGCCCGTTGCAAGTAGCACATGGGGAGCCCAGTTAGTGGTTTCTATCGAAACGACTTTGTGCTGAGGTTCTTATGAAGAATCACAATCACATGTTTAATTCTTTATGTCGAGACACCGAAGAATGAGAATAAACCACGTTCCACTTTCAAAACCCTAGCCCTCAAAAACTAAGAACAGCCCATATCAGTGCTCCTTTGGAATGCACCTAAAAGCTTAGAAAACCACATAAAGAAAGTAAACTCACAATTAACAAATGACCCAACTTTTGTACTATCAAAAAACATATGCTGTATCAGAAAAGAGGGGCGACAGGGGCAGAACACAGGGCACAGTCCCATATGAATAGAAAATTGGGCTCATGCGTACTTGGGTCGTCTCGGTTAACTCGAACAACTGTACTTTCTGCACTCAGACCAGCCCCATTTGCAGGACCAGGTGGTCACTTTATGAATTGAAAACCGAGAAAAGGACTCGGTCCGACAAATCTCCCATCGTCGGACCGATGGTGCCGCCACGACTTGTGGCCTCACGGGACCCACGGGCTTCGAAATTTACAGTCGGAAAACAGGGTCACTACCACGCCACAACCGAACGGATTGATCGTTCTCTTCGAGGTGGGAAAACAGAGCCACATGGTGTTTTGCGAGGACAAACTTTTGGGTCACAAATAACATATAAATAAATATGTAAATATATGAAAAATAAGGATTTTATGCATGAGCGGAGCTTCAAGTTCCGATAACTATAGACCCCAGTTAGAGGCAAAAAACTATTAATTAGATAAGTCTGGAGAAAGTGTACATTGAGGAATGCGCAATGAATGCACAGGCTGTTTTCTATGTAAAAGTTGAGATAGCAATCGCCGCAGGAAAGAGATTCCACCACCACCTGCATATCACGTTGAAGAATCCTACCCTAGGGTTTGGAACACAGCTAATCTGGCAAATAAGCCACATGTCACATTGTCTCTACATTATTTATGTAACACACATAACACAAAGCATCCTGAAAATCTCTAGATAGTTAATGTTATAGCTAGGCACATGGAAGACAAATAGGATGGAACCGATAGAACAAACATGATTTCTCATGGCTAATGTAACATCGGCAGTACTCAACGGTTCAGCAAAGGATGCATAATGCAAAATTTCTATCCATTATGCTAAATTGTATCCCTGGTGAAGGGTTCCATTTGCCCATGAATGTTTATCAAAACTTCTAACTAAACAAGGATATATAGGTAATCACCTACAGGATCAGAGTAATAACTGTGCCACAACAAAATGGAGGTTCACGCATCTGATTCTCTACGAAATTATCATCACGGATATCAGGACCACGCCATATTGTGCAATTGCATCAAAACCCTAATTCCCCTCAAACGTTCATGGTGAAGATCCATGTGTAAAGAAGAGCTCCCTACCAAAGCAATCAATACATAAAGCCAAGCCCGAGTTCTAGTTGACAGGGCGAGCACCGTGAGTTTATCCTTCTAATAATGCGATCGTAAGCAGGGGTTGCACTCAAAACAGATTGCTTGTTCTGAAGAAAAGACAGTCTATACCATATAACAGAAAAGCTTGTGTAAATCATTAAAACTTCGTAAAATTTATAAATGGGGAAATTATATGTGAATCGATTAACTTAGACATGTAAAATTGAAAGAAACTAAATAACCACTAAGCGCTCACGAGCATCACCTAAGCACAATTTGGCTGAATGTTCATCGTGATTCATCACTTCTTGAGCTGTGACTTGTAGAGTACAGTGTAGATGAGGCCAACACAACCAGTCCAGAACACAAGTCAACATCCATGCTACATACTGGAAAACTGGTACAACGACAAGATCATGTCAATCAATATTAAAGAGAGAATGCACGCATAGAGAAGATGGAAAGAAGGAGCTCCCTTCAGTCCAAGCATGGAGAAGCGGGGAAGGAATGGACTCCCGCTTCATTCACTCAGCCACCAGTAGAGGGATTCTCAATTTCAGAACCTACCGAGCGTTTGAATGAATGAGTCGGCAGTCAATTCGACCCCTGAGCCAACCATGAGTGGACTGAAGGAAGCTCTCTCTCACCCCATTTCCCCTTATGGTAACATTAATCCTGGAAAAAAAAAAAAAACCAAGACCTCAAGGAACAACAGTATGATAGATATTAGCAAAGAACCGATATCCCAAAATCTAGATAACTGATCATCCAATCACGCACACTTTACTAACCAAGAGATTTCATTATTATCTGGATTCATATACGCTCAATCTGTTTCCTTAATTTATTGAACGGATCAATCTGTTTCCTTAATTTAATGAACGGATTATCAAACGTAGTAAGCATGGTAGCTGACAGACCAATCTGAAAACAAAGGGAACAGAGAGTATGTTAGCATTAGATTGAATATCCTTACCTTATCAAAGCTCTGCAGACAAGTTCTACCATAACAGTGCAATCCAATTTTTGAAACCGTAACATGAGACTACACAAATATATCGAGCAGGACAAGCATAATGTTGAAGCTTCTAAATCGAGGACTAGTCCATATACACAAGCATAAACCCTAGGATCACAGAAGAGGCACATGGATCAGCTAAATAACACATCAAAATTAACAAAGATGACAAGGAGGACTCTGAGAAGGAACTGAAACCCTAGATCAGTTCTAAGCTTCTCAGGGTTAGGGTAAAGAAGCAGTTCAAGAAAAAAACAGCAGAGGATGAAGATCAGATGAAAGCAAAAGGGAAGACTCTATGAGAATTGAAGTAGAGGAGGGGAAAAAAAAAAAACAGAGACAAAACATGAATCTTCTTGGAAAGATCTTGTCATAGAAAGTTTGATTCACATTTGACGACTTGGTCTCAGATAACTAGGGCACGGAACACTGAGAACCCCAACGAGGGGGGTGATACATAGATATTATATTCCCCCCAGGGGAAAGTAGACGATACTATCAATAGCCTATAACGTAGTAGGGGAAACAGGAAGATTTCTGTCAGATAGACAACACTGGATGGCCATAGTAGCCTACTCTAGAATGTATATGTCCATACATCAACATGATACAAATTCATAAATCAACACTTCTTGACGGGCCATTAACCAGAGAAACTTCGATAACTTTTTATGGGGGTCTAAATGGTATTATAAAATTTTGTAGAATGATGATAGCCCCGGAAAATAATCCAAATTTTCCACCAAGAATCAACACTTGTAGACATATAAGTATGTATATTCATACAGTAAGACTAATAATACCAGTATAGTAAATGAAGAAGAAATGATGATAGCAATGTATGGAATTACGTAGTTCTAAATAAGTTACAAGTGGGAAAAATGAAAGAATGAATTAGATATGTATGTGGAAGAGAGGCATAGGATAAGGAAGACGAGGCAAAGGTTCTGGTGAATTCTCAGGTTGGCAGCAGCGAAGGGTCAAAATCGCCATGAGAGTCATAGACAAGAAAGGGACGCACAAAGATCTCAGCAAATCCCCCACAGTGCACATTGCGTATAAAGGTTTACAGGTAAGAGAGGGAGGGAGAGAGAGAGAGAGAGATGGGTAGGGTTTTGCGAGCAAGTGCCTCTCTCTCTACAGTCAACTGACTACTGAGAAGTCCCTCTGCAGAATTAGAGTGCTTGCCAGCCACTGCAGCTGACTGAGACGAGAAATTGAAGAGGTTTTACCATTACCAGCAAGTTCACTTTTTCCAATTACACAATCAATTTAACCCTTTTTTTTCTCTTTTTTTTTTACATGAGTTTAGTTTTTAAAATTTTTCCTTTTTCACAAATTAAATAAATATCATAAAATTACCTAATTTTTTGGCCAATATTTCTCTATCTATTTCTGGTTGTAGTTTCTGTCGGCTTATTATGATATATATATTTTCCAAATCCTTCATCACTTTAACGTTTTATGCTTGGCAATTCTTTTTTCCTAGTAATATGAAATACTTATATTGATGACCTTGTAATAATCTAAATTTTTTTCATTTTCATTTAAAAATTTTATTTTGTAATATTTCTACTAAGCTTATAAGAACGACGAAACCATATTTAATAAAATAATTTATACTGATAGTGTGATGGTAAGCATTTTCGTAGTATATTCAATGACTATTTATACATTTAAATACCCATTATCTAAATTGAAAGTTAAAAAAATCTTGACAAATCGGATTTATAAGAGAACTTGACTCATATCTAATATAATTGCGATAAAACTCTTTATATCTCAACATTATTCAACTCTTGTGGCCTGCGGGTTTAATTAACTGTATCCTTTCTGCAGTACATTTAGAGGTTGTGTGAGACCTCTCCCACCAGACTATATGGAGCATGCAGACAGGCCCTGGAAAAAGGACGACATGCCGGTGAATGTCACTTATCCATAATTGATAGTGACGTTGAATTAGAACTGACTTGGGCTATGCATACTCAATTAAACCAATTTTAGGTCAACATATGTTTGTGGATGAGTGACATGCAGACATATCTAATCTTGTAAGTAGGGTTCAAACTTGACATGATTGCTCGTAGACACCTTTCGGATTATCTCCCCAGATCTCATCATCTTCCCCTGATCATTCTATGATATTGTCTAATTAGTATTCCACATTGGGAGTCCGTGACAAAGAAATTCTCACAACATGCCAAATCCTAAAAAGTTGCCCTCTTGATTGCATGGTTGGTCTGTGTTAGAACAAACGAATCAAGAATCGTACGTTTGATTTCATACCCGAATTAATGTTGGCTTGGAGAGAATATTCAGTCGGACAGAGACGTGGACAGACAAGACATGGAAGGAGAGCAGTGCCATTATTGTTACTCACGACAGTGTAAAGAGAGAGAGAGGCCCGCCCTTGGACCATTGGGCAATACGAAGCACTGCCGTTCTTCTCCCCCTATTGTTGTCACTCGAATCAAATGCCTTTTCATGCCCGGTAAAAAAATTCGCTCATAATCATTTCTTCTGCGAATTATATCATCCCCTCTTACCTGTAAAATCGTCGGATCAGTGTCTGCCGTCGAGTAATCCGGTCGGAACAGCCACCCTGCAGCCATCACCCGGGGATGATTCTGAACGGAGGGCCCGGCGGTGCTGTACCGGAGGAACCCTTGCAGTCATGACCAATCGGGGGAGCCTTGATCCGAGTGTTGTTAATGTAAAAATTATGGATGAGTTCTAATTACGAAAACAGTTCCTAAATTATATATAAAATTGATTGTTAATTCGATAAGTGTGAGCAAAATTACTTATACGGATTTATTTATTTTGTACATAAAATTGCTAACCACAGAATAAATCATACACTACAATCTGTGATAACTCGCACGGACCCTCGTATTCAATTTATTTCACAATGGGGTTCACTGTCAATGTGATGGCTTACATTATTATAAGATTACTAGCCCATGACCCGTGCGACGTACAGTAAGCAAAATCGGGTATAATAGACAATAATAGTAAGCACGCTGATAAAATTATCCTTGCGTTGTCTGATCGCTCCAAGGGCTTCATCCGGCGAGTCGCACCCGACTCTCTCCTGCAAGATGAACAGATGAAACATACTGCACCACCAGGATGGAGGAGTGTGAGAGCTGTAGACATCTACGTGGCAGGTGAAGTTGGTCCCACTTTCAGCAAGTGCTCCATGAGGACAAGAAGCAAGGGAGCCGTAGACGATCGGAGTGAAATCTGATACAAGATAAATCTGATCCAGTGTCCAACTACTGACCTGAAATTCTTGCACTCTGAATGATTTCACCACATTATCCATCTGACTTCAATGAGTTCCCTCGAGCATTGTTTTTTTTTATTCTAATTGTGGCACGGTATGTATTAAGGACAGTAGCAATTCCCCAACCTTACGATTTTAAGCTGATATCAACCCAATGAATATCATCGATCAAAGACGCAAAGATGCACAGCACCTACTTACCTAATGTAGAGAAGAAGTTGCCGTACAAACAAAAGAACCCTAAAGAGACAGCAGATTGCGGCTAAGTGACCATTCATATGTTATAACTGAACTTCAGGTAAACCAACTCGCATGAATGGATTGGTCTCGAGCTCTTCCCCGATGGGGGAGGGAACGGTTGGGAGGCCCTTCTGCTGCTGGTCTCGCGCCCATGATAACTTCTGCTGAATTTTAGCATTTTCTGGTTCAACAGTTGGCGCAAATTGCAAGTTCTTAACAGTATACTGCAGAAACATAGAAGGCGTCATCACTCCAAAGGCCACAACGTAGGCGACAAAAAATATGGAAGTTAGAAAACTATGCAGTCCATAAAGGGCAACCGTGTACCAGTCTTAGCCTATTTCGGCACGATGGTATGAGAAGAACATGGGAATACTTTCATCCGGAGAAACAGAAATGAAAGTGCATCAGGAGGGCAAATATATGTACCTCACGGTCGCAATAAACTCTCGTCTGCTTCGGCAACGATCCTAAAGTGACACAAAGTGATTGATACATCTGCTCTGCCGTGCCTTCGAAAAATTTCCCACTGCCACCTGTCAACTACATTGCAGAAATATTTAGGGACTCAGCTACCTTCATTTCCAGGTAAAATGACTTTCTGACACTCTTGTCTTCATAGAAGCTTCACTTATGCACATGAACAATCCACCCCTTTTCAATAATTTATACACTCTCAAACTGTTACCTGCCACCACACGGTGCGCCAGCAATTCTGATTGCAATGCTTCATTTGGAGATTCAAGAACAATAAATACTTGAGGAATCTAGCGATCAATTGGTCACAGCAGAACTTGGATAACAAAAGACAAATGACAGGTTGCTAAAAATACTGTAGATCTTTCAAATTGCATCAATGACCAATACCGTAGACAAATGACATCTTTGTTATCTGAGGCACCATATAACAAACTCTTCAATGGTTATAATTAGGCTTCTTTTCTGGGATAGAACCTCATGCAAGAGGATGTGCCTCCATCCTTTCAGACCCGGTACCACAACAATGGGGCACTGATGCCCTCAAAATGAATGAAACAGTATTTTTTCCAGGCTCACCAACGTGTCACCGGTGAAAACGGCTGGGTCCTCTCCATCCATTGCTGTTACATAGTAACACATGTGGCCTTTGGTATGGCTGGTAAGAGCAAATGGAGTCAAAATGACAGCTATATAGAGCAAAGTAGGCTGCAACATAAACTTCGATGGTCATGCTTTGACTACATATTAATATCAGCAGATTATTTGATGCACCATACTGTGATGTGGAACGATGAATCAAAAGTGAAACATTAAGTCATGTCGAAATCTAGCCCAATTGCAAAGAGATTAGAGTATAGCTATATCGGTCCCCAATAGACAGTATCTTTAACGGCTTTCAGGAAAGATATATATTATCTGGAATTTCATGGGATGAAGATTGCATCCCAGTGCATGACATCACAGGATTCAATGACCTTTACCACTGAAGTTAATATGGTAACATTCTCAGCATTGTGCTGTCAGAACCATGGAATTGGAAGGGCTGCTTGAATTTGCAAAATTATCAAAACATAGATACTCTTAGGACGAGCCAATGGTAGAATGGAAAAATTCAATGCTGGTAACCTTCAAATTCCAAAGAATCAAATAACCGAGTGCGTCGTAGCCAATACCAGGGTTGTGAAGGGCCAGTATACTAATGTCCTTCCCCGGAGCAATCCTATCTCCATTTTCCACCGTGTCGGTGCAACCCTTCACATTGTCAACCGAACCACCGTAAACCTTGATTCCAGGAATCGATTGCTTTATCTTTTCATTCCCACCAGCATGATATCTATCATTTAGAACCAATCCAGCTCAGTTCCATGTGGAGAAAACTCAATACCAGAATCAATACGCTAACAAAAACTTCAAAACAACACATAATCAGCATGATCAGAATGCAATGTTATAAATTCTAACAGAACATAGTGGCAGTACTCGCTTGAAGATGCAATGGAACTGACAAAGATTCGACACAATCACGGCGGTGAATTAAGCACACCCTCCACGAGAACCCAAGTACAAAGCGAAGAACGGAGAGAGCTGTCCCGAAAGCAGTGGACAAAAGGAAAGTGATCAAAAGAACGGAGACAGAACAAGGAACGTAAGATCAAGAGGTGCCGGTGATGGTGAGTGGTGAGTACGAGCTTGACGGAGGCGCCGAGCTCTAGAGCAGCCTCAACGACCTTCTCCGGCTCCACGGGATCGACAGCCGCCGCTTCTTTGGTGACATCATCGATGATCCTGCATATATCCAGGGATTAAACCAAAGCGCGAGCTCGTAACCTGCCGAGCCAAACTGATGTCAACCTCCCTAGAGAGTGAGAGCGAGGGAGTGTACAGTTAGGAGTAGTTGTCCTCCAAGCAAGGGACGCGGTGGATCTTCATAGTCAAGAATTTCCCAAACACTCGCAGGGGAGAACTCGAGGCGAGACCTTGGAAACGTTCAGAGCTTTCGGAGCTGTGCCAGGTGAAGAAGAGAGACCCAGGCACCGGGATACATGTCAATTCAGATGACGAGGTGGTTGCCGCCGGAGCGACAACGAAGAACTCGGTGCTGGGTTTGGAGCTTCTCGGATCCGCCACGTAACTCGCTCTGCCACGTGGCAGCTGACAACGTGTCGGCAAACTAGGATTCCACTTATGTAACATACATTAATTATGGATCCATTGATTCCATATTTCTCCCCTTCTTAAAAATTCCCAGATTTGCATTTTGGAATGAATATCATCCACACCTTCCATCTGATTTGAACATATAATGGTTAATTGTACTGTCGGATGGTGCAATCGGCAAGGAAGAACATCTGGTGAAGCTGGATGACTGCCAATGACATTTGACTGGGTCCATTTGTCACTGTCCTTTACATTTTCAGGGGCACAGACGGTTTTCATGAATTAGGAATTGGGCCTCCCCGTTGGGCTAACCGGCCCTTTTAAATTTTTTAGCAAAATAAAAAATTAATTATCCCTGAATATTCGAAGCAGTCCCTTCTGGAAGAAAATAATTAATTATTTTTTTAAAAATGAAATAGAAGAAAAATGTCGTCATCGACACATTGTTTTGTCTTCTGCTCGGCACCTTCGTCGGAATCTCAGTCTCTGCTGCTCAGTCCCGTCGAGGTACGTGATCTCCGAGTGTATAATCTTCCCTGCACTCTCTGCGATCTGCTTTACTGCATCTCTCTATCTCTTGATCTCTTCGTTTCGTTGCTCCTGCTGTGTGATTCACGATTGGATCTCCCATTCTGGTCTGTTTTTGCACTCATATGAGTCCGAAAAAAGATTTTACTCTCCGGATCGTGGTGACGGTGATATAATTGTTGCTATGCGCTTCTTCTTGTTTGTCCCTCTAGTTATTTCATTACTAAATCAATCTTGTGAGGCTAAATCGAGTCCTGCGCGTATAGCGAATATGGAATTTGCAGGGAGTATGGAAGGATCTGTGTAAGGACTAAGGCTTATCTGCGGCAGTTCGCATTATTCTCTGCAGAGCTCTTGCTTTTATCTGACACAATAAGGGATGGAGGCCACTAGTGATAGTGTGATATTCAATTTTCATGTCAGATACATGCTAATATGTGCTGCTGGTTCAATCAAACTCAGAAGCTGGAGAGGAGATTAGCATTGTTTGAGTAATGGCTACTTGTACTTACGCTGATTTAGCTTGGAATTTTTTTTTTTACTGTGATGTGTTTGGCTATGTAAGATTTTCTAATTCTTCCTATGTGCTAGCCGTGGTGGTTTCCTGGATTGCTAAATTGAGCTTTTTGGCAGGGATTGGTGACTGATCTATCTACACCCATGAGTTCTACTGTTTCATCATCTCAAGGGGGACTGCCTCCAACAACCTATGATAGGAGTGGGACTCCAAACTCTGCGGCGTCAAGATCTTTTGCAATGCCTGAACAAGATCTTAACGATAGTGAGGATACGGAATTACTGTCAGTATCCTGGAACCAGGACTATGGCTGCTTTGCTGCTGGCACCAGCAGAGGTTTTCGTATCTATAATTGTCAGCCATTCAAGGAAACTTTCCGGCGGGATCTGAAAAGTGGTGGGTTCAAGATTGTAGAGATGCTTTTCAGATGCAACATTTTGGCCCTAGTCGGTGGTGCAGCTAATTCTCAGTATCCTCCTAACAAAGTTCTGATCTGGGATGATCATCAGAGCCGGTGCATTGGTGAATTTGCATTTAGGTCAGAAGTTAGAGGTGTAAAGCTGAGACGTGATCGAATAGTTGCTGTACTTGAGCACAAGATCTATGTTTATAATTTTATGGACTTGAAGCTGCTCCATCAGCTTGAAACACTGTCTAACCCAAAGGGGCTTTGTTGCCTTTCACACCACACAAACACATCTGTCTTGGCTTGCCCAGGTCTTCGAAGAGGACAAGTACGGGTGGAACATTTTGGATTGCATATGACAAAGTTCATTAATGCTCATGATAATAATATAGCATGCTTCACCTTGACCATGGACGGGATGCTTCTTGCAACTGCAAGCACTAAGGGTACTCTTATAAGAATTTTTAACACGTTGGATGGGACTCGCCTACAGGAGGTAACCATGTGGGACATGTAACCATTTATGTATGTTCTCTCTAGATTTTTTAAATACAATGGAAATTCATCCAATAGGTGTGAAATGTAAGCTAGTATCTTTTGTATCTCTAGGTGCGTAGAGGAGTGGACAGAGCAGAAATTTCAAGTATTGCTCTCTCACCAAATGTCCAGTGGTTGGTTGTGTCAAGTGACAAAGGCACAGTCCATATATTCAATCTACGTGTTAGAGTGGGAGGGGAGGACTCTTCTGTGCTTTCAGGTGTTGCTCAAAGCCCAGGTCTTCTATACCAGAATTCCTCAAATGGCCTTGACCCATTGATTTCCCTGAATACTGGTGCCAACCCTGGATCATCGCTATCTTTTATGAGAGGTAAGATAATTCTTCATTAGCAGTTAATGAATTTCATGAATTGTATAGTTTTCTTGGAAGTTCATTACTTCTTGAACTCTGTGCAAGCTTAAATAGTGAACAAAGGGTAGAAGGCGTGATTCTGTTTTACTCCCTGCATATGAATAGCTAGAGCTCTAATTATCAACTTTCAAGGAGTGCAAAACAACATGAGAAATGGATGGTCCTGCAGAATTTTCTTCTTGGAGATGAGTTGTGGATGGCTTTGTAAACTTTCACATTTATGAGTTAATTTTTCCCCAGCTCATCCTACTTCCACAGGGAGGTATTTTTGCCACTTTTTATTAGTAAATGTGGTTTTGAATATGTTGCGGAGACATTGACATGTATGCTGAGCCTGTACCACCTGTTGCAGGGGTCTTACCGAAATATTTCAGCTCAGAATGGTCATTTTCCCAGTTTCACTTGCCAGAAGAGACCAAGTTCATTGCTGCATTTGGATCCCAAAATACTGTTATAATTGTTGGCATGGATGGGAGGTATGTTTCATTTCATGTTCTTTTCCTCTTAGTTTTAAAATACTTGTAGACGTTGTATATCTGGTAAGCTAAAGAGTCTGTATGTTTGCCAAAAAAGAAAGAAAGAAAGAAAGAAAGAAACTAAAGGGTGCATATAGAAATAAGGGCTGTGTTTGTCATCTTCCTGTTTCTTTACTACAAAATTGATCCTAAAAATAAGTTTTATCCGAGACAAAATTTAGACAAATTTGGACGAGTCTGAATAGTTTGTCTATATATTTAATGCAAGTATCTCATCTTTTTTTGGCCTTGTATATATCATTTTCAACTGAGGATTTCTGTGACCAAAAATAACATTGATTTATTACTTTACTACTTCCGCTTATTTCATGGAAGATGCCTATTGTCAAGAAAATAGGAGAAAACACCCATGTAATGTATCTGGTGCTTGTATCACCATCTTCCTATTCTGAAGCTAGGGCTTAATAGCTCCCATTCCACCCCATCCTTTATGAATTTTCATGCTTTAAATTGCCCTCTCCTTCTCTGGCTGTTAGTTCTGATAATTTCCATGCGCGATCAGCTTCTACAGGTGCGGCTTCAATCCTGTGAATGGAGGGGCGATGGTGCAGCAGGAATATGTACGATTTCTGAAAACCGATAATAAGCCAAGGTAGGGATCACACTCCAAGTGCACGAACGATGACTTTGCCTTCTACATTTATGGGTATGGAATCCATCAACATCTGTACAGGCTGTAAATATGTATCTTGATTGGAAGAGTTGCTCTGGTCTTATGTGAATCTTTGTGCAGCCTTTGAACGATTGATAAGGTGCCTATAGCTAATGTTGTGGATTGGACAATGTGGCTTCTTTATCCTGAATTTCAAAATGGACTACGCACCGGTTAGACTTCAAACATATTCTCGCAGAGGTATACGGATCCTGAACTATGCCCTCTCTCAGTGCCATATACCGAGCATAGGTCTCAAACCCTAACATTATTCGATTCCATTGGATACCTGGCTTAAAATCGTGCCAAGTATCCAGATTAGAACATGAGAACAACCAGGGCTGGTGCACCGATGTCATGACATGTTGAAACGAATGGACAGTGAAGATTGCATTGAGTGTGTGAAGGTGGAAGATGATATGGACTTCTCCCAAAAGGGGCTTTCTTTTTCTTTTTTTTTTTCCTTCTTCTTTTTCCCATTTGGATGGTCCCAACTTAAAGGTTTTACTTGAAGGAAAAATATATTTGACTGTCTCGACTCGCTGCTATGTATGGAAATTGGACCCCGCGACATATTCACGTCTGGTTAATCTTCAGTCTATTGGGCCGACAAAAAAGTTAATGGGCTTCTATTCGGGCCCACAAAGCCCATAAATATCGTCTAATTTAAAATACCTCCTCCGAAGTCGTAAATTTTGAACAGTGAGAGAGAGAGAGAGAGAGAGATCGGAGATTCATTTTCCGACAGCGGATCTCTCTCTTCGTCTTACTGTTCGTCGGACTGCGGCTCGCTCAGAGAGACGGGAAAGTTCATTCCTTTCTTGAATCTTGACGCCTTTGTCTGCGAACCCACGACCGTCGCAGAGCCTCTTCCCGGAAATTTCCACCCTTCTTTCTCTTCGGGCCCGAAAGGGAGTGGGTAGGGCTCACCTGGCGGATCGGGAGGTCGATGTTTGGGTAGAAGGTGGCGGGAGGAACGGGAATTTTGGGCTCTTTTGATGGAAGGGAAGAGGGTAGGAGTGAGCCCTCGGCCGTGCAGTGGGAGGAGAGTGGTGGCTGCGAAGAAGAGGCTCAGGTGGTGGGGATCGGGCGGTGAGGAGTGTGTGAACAGCGTGAGGAAGCTCCTCAGGAGGGAGATTTGCTCCAAGAGGGACCGAGCCTTCTCCATTTCTGATGCCCAGGAAAGGTTCCGCAACATCCGATTGCAGGTCAATTCTCAAGTCCACTTCTTTTATATTTTCTTCTTGTAGGAAAAAATTTCAGTTTAGGGAAAGAAACTAATAAATTCGAAGACCCAGTTTCTTTCCGTCAATTGTTCGAAGGAAGTAAGAAGTTGGGTTTTTGGTCGTTCTGACTAAAATTAGACCGTAGACAGCGTGTTTGGTACTGAGAATACTTCAGTCTTTACAAGTCTGTTTCCCAGAAAGATTTTAGCTACTGGGAAATTTTCTTATTTGGGGCAATCAGAGTAAACTATTTGTTTAGCAGAACTTGAACGACTGTGCAATGTCGTTCGTTTATGGTTGATCCATTCTTGATTGGGTCGTTGGGATAGTTGAATTTGTCTGTAGAATTTGTGGGAGTATGCTATTCATGAGTTTAAGCAATGCTTGCACTGCTTGGAGTAGACATTAGATCTATCATAAGTGCTGATGACGTTGAATCCGCTTTTGTCATTGCTGGAACACAACACGTTTTCCTTTCTATCCAGAACATTGAACAACCCCTTTGAGATAATAAAAATTTCAATTTACTGTCTCCTTTTACATTTCGAAGATTTATTGTTTGGAGTTCAGATTCAATATCACCATATCTAATGCTAGGATCTGTTTGAAAATTTGTATAGGAGGAGTATGATACTCATGATCCAAAAGGACATTGCCCCACAGTGCTGCCTTTTCTGAGAAAGAGGTCAAAGATCATAGAAATTGTGGCAGCTCGTGACATTGTTTTTGCTCTTGCACAGTCTGGTGTTTGTGCAGCATTTAGTCGAGGTAGTAGCTGTTATTTTGTAATATTTCCTTGTGAGTTGAAAACTTTTCTTAATTTTAATGCGCCTTGATTTATATTCCTGAATGCAGAGACCAACGAAAGGATATGCTTCCTGAATGTAAGTCCCGATGAAGTTATCCGAAGCTTGTTCTATAATAAGAACAATGACTCTCTTATTACAGTTTCTGTTTATGCTTCGGACAATTTCAGCTCTCTAAAATGCCGAACCACAAGGATTGAGTATGTGAATGTCTTCCATGAAAAGTTAAAGTTTACTTACTATTAAATTGTATAGAAATTTCTGCTGATGCATGTTTTTTGATGCTTGATGGTTCAGATATATACGAAGAGGCAAACCAGATGCTGGGTTTGCCCTCTTTGAATCTGAATCACTGAAGTGGCCCGGTTTTGTAGAGTTCGATGATGTCAATGGGAAGGTGCTCACTTATTCTGCACAAGACAGGTATATATTTGTATCTATCTTTGCCATTGATTGAGTGATTTCTTATGTATGGGATTATTTATTTAGTAATTTACTACTTCCGTATTATCTGTATGTATCTTCTTATGTTGTGTTTATGCTATATATCAGCATATACAAGGTGTTTGATTTGAAGAACTATACAATGCTGTATTCCATATCAGACAAGAATGTCCAGGAGATTAAGATTAGGTAATTATTGTTAAAGTTCCGAGTTACATGTAACTCAATTTGTTCTCTCATCAAGTTTGCTAGTCCTGATGCACTTATTTTGCTATTTCCTCAACTTTCGTAGCCCGGGGATCATGCTATTGATATTCAATAAGGCTAGCAGCCATGTCCCTCTCAAGATTCTCTCAATAGAGGATGGCACTGTGCTTAAGTCGTTTCACCATCTCCTTCATCGGAACAAGAAAGTCGATTTCATTGAGCAGTTCAACGAGAAGCTTCTTGTCAAGCAGGAAAATGAGAATCTTCAAATTCTTGATGTAGATGTCTTCATTAACACCTCGCCATGTCTTATATTTTTAGTTACTTGTAGTTTCTGACTTGCTATCAATATACAGGTTCGCAACTTTGAGCTGACAGAAGTTAGCAAAACAGAGTTCATGACCCCATCAGCGTTCATTTTTCTGTATGAGAATCAGTTATTCCTTACGTTCAGGAATCGGACGGTGGCTGTATGGAACTTCCGGGGGGAGCTTGTAACTTCATTTGAAGACCATCTTCTGTGGCATCCAGACTGCAATACGAACAACATTTACATCACAAGTGATCAGGACCTCATAATCTCTTACTGCAAGGCTGATTCCAATGATCCTCTCTCTGAGGGAAATGGTAGTTTCTTTGATAAGGACTTGCATGCTGAGCGGACTTTTACCATACTGAATGCATTGACGAAATATTATCTCCCCATGCAGCAGGGTCGATCAATGTCAGCAATATTTTGACTGGGAAGTGCCTTGCAAAGATTCAAGCAAGCAGCAGTTGTCCCTTGGAAGTCGACTCAAGCAGAAATGCAAGGAAACGTGCCCACTCCTCAAGAATAAGAAGCAGAGTTGCCGAAGCTTTGGAGGATATAACTGCTCTCTTCTATGATGAGGATAGGAACGAGATCTACACAGGCAACAGACACGGCCTTGTTCATGTATGGTCTAACTGATGCTTTGGTTGTGATGATCATTTACTCGAGTTTTTCATAAACTTAGCCGTTCCTGTAGTTCATATTTGCTACGTCTGTGCCATCTATATGAGAAAGAGCCTGTTGAATCTGTACGATAAAATGCTGTTATTTGATCTCTATTCTTTTCTTACATTTGCTTGGACGTGACATTATCGAGCTTGTATCATCATCATTACGGTAATGTAGGAATTCGTTTTTTCTTCCCCTTTTAGCTACACCATCTTCTCTTTTCCTCCCTTATCCCTGCTAATGGCACCCTGGCATTATACTGGCTTGTTTATGTATCTTCAACGGAATTGGAACCTTTGTACCTCAGCATTTAGGTGGTGTTGGTTGAGGCCTCGTACAATTTGTTAGTCTTGTGGGCCGAATTAACCGATGTCATGCATAAACCATGATGGAATTTAAGCTGGTAGAAGCCGATCCATTGACCATACCGTGTACAGAGATCAAAACATTTTACACAAGCACAGGAAACACCACTAATGGTGTACCTGTAAGGTTATAGCGTCTACAGACTCCTTATTGATACATTTGGCAATATGCACATACCAGGAAATGGAAAGGCTTGTTTGGCTGTTCCTTCCCCCTTCGCATTCACACAGCAAATACAAGCACCACACGTCATTGCTTTCCCATACACTTGAGCCGCCTCAACCATTGCTGCAGCGGGTTCTTCTTGCCCTTTCTCCTTTATTCTTCTGTTTCGAGCCCTTCTGCGGAAACGAGTCAAAACAAAGTACTCAAGGTTAGAGGTTAAACTTGGCAATGTGTAAACTTCTTCAACAATCAGTTGAGTCTTATCGTTCTTTCCCTATTTCTGTACCGTTTAGCCTTCTCACCAGAGCTCAATAGCTCAGAAAAGCCAGCAATAGGAATTGGAATATTTCAAAATGTTTTGTCATACCGTGGAATCCTTCTCACTAAGGTTCATCATGGCAGGCTCTGTTTGGAGAAGAAGAAAATGGAAAGCATTAATACCTCCGTACATCAAGCGGTTCCATTATGTGTACCTAAAACATTGGTTACAAAGGGACCACAGTTACCATTATTCTCATCCTCTTCGTCGACCCATTTGTCCCAATCCACTTTGATGAACGCTGGTGGCTTTCCTCCCTGCTTCAAGAGCCTGTCCCACCATTTATTTTCTTCCTTCTTTATCACGTAAGCAATGCATCTCACACCGACATTGCATTTGCTCTCCTGCAGAAACGTTCAATATTTAACTTCATATACAAATCATCAAACAGGTGCATTCCATTTCCAGAAAGCAAGCGATCCAAGGACCATGGATTTCCATACCTTTACGTTGATATTGTCAAACAGCTCAATGTCAACCTCGTAAGGAATTCCATCTTTGGCAGCGGAGAAGATGAATCGCCCTTCAGGCTCAAGCTTATGAGACACATCTTTGGCCTCCGGGAGATCGACATTGATGTAGATCTTGTCAGATCTCTGAGCCCACTTCACAATAGGATGCCGGCTGCAAAATGTTAAAATGATCACTTTCCAGCCCAAGATCAGAAAGCAATGAAAAATTTGAGACTTCCTTGTTATGAACAGATCAAGGAAGGGAAAGAAGAAAAAACATTGAACATCTACGTTATGTCTTTCTGCTTCATTGACAACTCAAACATCCGCTCAAATTTTAGCAATCACTTTGAAAAGACATTCAGACAAAAATCAGGTGAAAATCTAGAAACAATTAATCTTATACTGCCCTCTTTAATTTCTAGTTCCAAGCAATGTATCCCATAACTATGAGACTCCCCCGAGATACTATTAGCGAAAACATGAACATCGGCTCAGTAAGCATCTTATCTCAGCCCAGCGAGAAGAATGTAGAATTGGTCTCCTAGATAGAGTTCAAGAAAGATATGACGGCACGGCATAATCCTCCAAAAATGAGAACTTTAGACGGCAGGGGAATATCCCCACCGTGTTGCATCAAGAGTGTTACCTCATTTTGCAAAGAATGCGGGATCTTCAGCTGTTCTACGGGAATGGAGAGCTTGATGCAGACGAAGAACGGAAATGAGAGTTAAGAGAGAGAATGATGACAGAAAGACACAGACAGACAGTGCTGCAAAAGTCAGAGACCGCGAAAGAACCTGAAAGAGCTCGAATGTTCCAGAAACAAAGCGTGCCTTCTAATTGACCAACTAAAACAACCAAAAATAAAAACCAACTACTGTTCTCTTTTGAAACGGTTTCCGACTGGAGGAACCGCGCGTATCTACTCAAGACCGTTGCTGCTTTACTACTCTGCAACAGACTGCTCTCTCCCCGAAAAATTCGAGCTTTATCGGACCTGTACCGATGTCAAAAGATTTACCCGATATCCTGTGTCCGGACGATTGGTCGCCGCAGCTCGCTCTGATCACAAACCTCAGCACGAAGTTGGACCCGATCAACTTTTGAGTGGTGCTGTCCATATCCGGCTGGCATTTATGTCTCAGCCTGCCTCAGGACAAGTGCCGCAGCGCATAACCGAGCATTAGCAAAGCGTCAGTTGCGGTGGTGCCGCTCACTCAATTGACCGGAGATCTGAAGAAGTTGCCCGCTAAAGGGAGGAGAACCCGAGTACTTCAATACCCAAAACGATCGAAATGCCTAAGTTCATCACCAACTACGGACATTGAAATGAAAGCTTCTCGATGCCTTGATCAGAGGAGACTACAGCTCCAAGCTTCTTGCTCCTGTGGACGGTGAGCTTCAAAATGAATTTTCCGAGCTGCTGAAAGGCGATTACAGGTTTTTTTCCGGGATGATGACTGCCCGGCCGTTATTCGGCTCCCCATTGTGGGCTTGACATTTAATGGGCCCGCTTCTTAATGCCAGGCCCATTGGGCTAGACGGTCTAATGGGCCCATATTCATGAGGAGGAGGGTGTGCCAAGGATTGAGACGCAGAACGACTCCCCACCCCACAAGTTGGCCATCCACAATTCCAAAGTTTACTCAACACTACATTGGCAGCTATCGATCTCACCATGGAGGCGATTCACAGTAACGCTACTAGACTCGATTATCTGAGTGAACATGGACCAAGTTATCCTAATAATCATCCTAGAACAAAAACCATCGACATTATTCTCTGCAACCCAATAAACTAACAGCTACCATCTTAATCTACCCTCCAGACAGTAGACAGAGCTCAAGAAGTGAAGAAAAGGAGGCTACTCTCCTAGAAGCTGCTGCAGGTTGTGCCTCCCATAAGACTTAAAATCTTCAACAGCATCACTGGTGTAGTTGAGCTCAAACTCCTCAACAAGGTATCTCCCAAAACCAGGTCCCTGGATCATGAGGATGTGTTCTCTTCAAAGCGATATCACCTGATCCGTAAAAGTAAACGAAATGAAACCATGGTTACAAGATTGAAATGGGATGGTAAAGTTCAGAATTTCAATGCTTTTTAATGGAGAAGACACTTCTAGCAAATTCTAGCTCTTCAAATGAGATACTGAATCCCAGCGTGGATAATGCATTCCATGTCCCAAAACAACTTGTATCATGGTTACTTCCCACAAAATCTCGAGATATAAAATGAATGTTGAATATGTTACAGAAGACACTAGCATGTCAGCACGTAAAGTTGGTAGTGGCCTATTAGCTATATCCCTCAAGCTGAACATTCTGACATTGCACAACCTTCGGCATGTTCAGTAGACTATATTTCTAAATATTAGACAATACGCTATGATACTTTACGGTCTTTTTAATAAAATCTTCCTCGGTGGCGTTGGAACAAAAGCACTCTCATGTTATAAAGTAGAAGAAACCCCAGGCGGATTGATTATAAGCAATTCATCATCTTGCACTTTCAGTAAAACAAAAAACCAGTAAGCAAAGATACCTACCTTTCAGTAAAATAATGAGTTGCCAGCATTATCATTGTCTGCAGCATTACCCGGTAGACTATAAGCCAAAGAAACCTCGGCATTTTGAGGACCCACACATACATTTCCTATTCCTGAAGTTACTGCTAATATCACCATCACTGGACACGACTCCATAATCATACGTTAACTCCGTCAGGGGAGGAATGTGTCTCATAGCAAAAAAGGCAATATGGAGATACGATTGATTATTGTCTTCATACATGACAGGTTGCCAGAAAACATTAGGATAACAGCTGTGGTTCATAAACCGAGCCACATTACCAAAGCTCTTGGCAGAGATAACCAAGGGTGATGGAATGTTGTAAACTTCCTCCTGTGAGGGCTCATCAGAGCCCTCCCCCTTGAGCAAGCCCAGCTCATTCCACCTGAAAGGCTCATATACTCGGCTTGTATCAAAAACATATTCATTACTGTCTCCTTCTTGCAGCTTCTGCTTTAGCCTAGCTTTGTCTATGACTTCACCTGCATACTCACATATGAAAGTGCCTGCTCGAATATGATCCCAAGAACGGAGGCCCCAGCCTCGATTCTTGGTCTTAAACACCTCAAGACGAAGCTTCAAACCAGTCTGTGATACCCTGTTCTTGCAGCCAGGGTAGCACTGACAGGAGGGCCCACACTCATACAGCATTGGCTTCCTCCTCACAAGGATACTGTTTCCAGTGTAAGGAAAGTCTCCCTTATTCGTCTGATTGCAGGAGCAGTTGAGGTCCCCAGGATTACATGAGCTTTGGCACTTGCAACTATGAGAACCCTGCATATTGTAGGGCTCAAAATACCTAAGAGATGGGAAATAGGTAAAATACGCTGGACCCTTCTCATTGTCGATGTCATTCACAAGACTTACAGGTATGCCCTCAGCTCCTGAAGTGAGGTCAGGAAGTACAAGACCAGCAGGAGTGGAGACCCCTTCTTTCCACTTCTCAATAGATTTCCATATTCCAAAAGCTGAAGGCTGCCCAGGAACTCTAACCAACTTGTACTTGAAGATATTAGTATTAGACTTGCCCTTCTGCGCCCATGACTCCTGTACTGTATACAGCCCATCAAACATGTACACCTTGGAGTTTAGGTTGAACCCATCTCTCATTCCACGGATAACTCTAACTTCATTTCCTCGGCTCACACTTCTCTGGAGGGCAAGGTTCCCCCTCTCAAGCTTTTGATCAGAAGCCTGCTTGTCCAGCACATTCACACACCCACCCTGACCACTATAAATCAAGACATTCTCATCTCCATCATCATCATCATAATATCCTGATGAAACAATGCTTAAAGCTACAGGGTCTTCCTCGGATTCTCCCCTGAGATTCATGTAATCAATACCAGCCATGGACGGGGCATGCATGCCCACCACACAAAGCTCCATTCGGAAGTAGAAAATATCACCAACTTCAACCCCAGGAATGGCTCCAATTCTCCTCTTCATGTTCGTTCGGAACCCTTTGGTCATCAACATGTTGCCAGCTTTTAGGTCCGCCCGCTTGGCAAGCCCATGTGAGATCACCCCAGCATCTTCCAATTGACAGAGACGCCTCCGTAGCCCATCGTAGCCCACCATGATGAAATCAACCACCTCTCTGTCACCATCTTCTCGGTGCGCCAAGCTAATCGGAACAACAAAATTATGATTAACAGGTATTGCCGCCTCAGATCCCCAGCTCCTCTTCTCTATGCTTGTCTTCTGAGAGGATCTTGGAGGACGGCCACGTTTCCGTCTCTCAGAACGCTCTGATGCATCTAGTGAAGACTCTACATATCCATTGGGGCCTGCAGAGGAGGGCTCAGGTGTCCTAAAGGACCTAAGGGGAGTCGGAGCAGCTGGAGGCTGAGGAGCTGGTGGTGGGGACACGAAGGGGTAAAATGGGGTATAGCCCGAAGGAAATGGACCTCTTGGTGGAGCTTGGACAAAGCTCGGGCCTTGGTTAGGGGATGGGAATATGGGCTTCAGGCTCCTGAGAGGCTTTACATCCAAAACCCTGGTCTTATCAATGGATGCAGGAGGAGGAACAGAGTCCATTCCTGAACCTCCTTGCATTGTACTCTCAAATCCTCAGTCCCCAGAAATTATCACGCTAAATCAACCCTAACCCTCATCTTCTTTCCTTAGCTGTCTGCTGAACCAAAGAAGGAAATCACTAAGCAGGCCATGCACCTACATGGGCACTGTCCTAGGATGGAAAAAAGGTATCCTGCAGAAACCCACGATAAATATTTTAAAATATTAATTTTTCTGAAGCCATTGTGAAAAATCAAAGACAGAAGTCTTGAAATGAAGCCAAGAATGGAATCTCAGATCCACTGTTGCTTGTCTAGAGATTTAGGCCAAGGACATCATCTATTTAAAACCCAGAAATCAGAACGAAACAGAGTACTATTCACACCCCAGAGCATGATGAATTCCGGGCCCGGGAAATGAGAGATGAGCAAAAAAGATACCTTCTTTTAGCACTTCAGCGAACCTCCGTTAGGGTTGTGGTGGAGCAGGAAGTTCGTGGAAGAGAGAATCAACATGATCTCCTCGGAGAGAAAAGGTCCCTTTCTCACGAGCTCAACACCTCCTCCTGTCGTTTAGCGCCTTGCTTCTGTCGTTTTGATGGTTGGAAAATGTTTTCAGTGGTGTGTCCTCAGTTTTCCACATTTAGGATTTGGCGGAGATGCTCGACTCTGAAAATGTTTTCCGTTTTTCTAGTGTTCTCTCTGCTAAGAAAATGTGGAGAAGGCAAACGTGGAAGAGTTTCCTTTTTTTTTTCCCTTAAAATCAGCCATCTGGGTTTTTTTATTTGGAAAACATTTTCAAACTTAATATTATCTTTTGACAAAAATAAATGGTTTTTGGACATTAGTGAGGTCCTTTATGGCAGCTAAGGGGCTCTTCATGAGCCAAGCTTCTCTTCCTGCTGTTCCTGGAGCATCAGTGCCTTCAGACGGGCCAGATTGAGTTCTTGAATTCCACCTTCCGGTGACTGAAAAGCATCTACATTTCAAAGCTCGATTTCTGGATTGAATCATCTTCTTGTATGATGCAAATCACTGATGTCATTGTTGCCTTTTTATTGCTGATATTCGGCAAGAGAGCTGTTCCATCCAAGGGATCATATGGCCTGAAATGAAATCACGTAGGGACGTTTCTGACATCATGTCTTCACCTTTGGTTCCTTCAGAAGAACTGCATGTATTTCCACTTTTGCCAAGTATGATCCATGTTGCTCCAGAATCTCTGGCAGCTCTGACGGCTAGTTCCTAATGGAGAAGCTGTTCCCTGCACTTTTATGCCGAGTTCAACCTACTCAGATTACAAATCCTTCTCAAATGACACACTTTGGGATGGGTTCTCTTAGGAAGACAGACTATCCCTTGCGCTCCCTCTGGTGTCTGCAAACGATTAGAAATAAATCTACTACAGATCATTTTTTGTCTGAGCCAACTACTCATGACATGTTTACTAGATGTAGGTCTCGTCTATTACTCCAAAAAACCAAACGAACGAGGCAAGAGATTTACAATGTGGACCGAGCTTACAATATAGAGGAAGTTAGTGTTTTTCACCTGTTTCTTGCTTCATCTCACTGGAGATCTTATTGGCTGGTCTCCTCTAATCTCAGTGGTTAAGAATCCATCAAAACTAAATTGCATAACTAGCACTATCTGAAAGGTGGTCCCATATTTTAAATGCTTTTTTAACTCGGCCACCACTGATATCGAGGGAATGCAAACTATACCGGGCAAGCCGTTAGGGAAAAACTCAGAATTCTCTGGCTGCAGGAAAGATTAGATCCATCAAGGAGATTTGGCGACAGACAACAGATAATAAAAACCCCTGTGAGTTCAGACAGGAAAGCAAAAAACTCTCGGGAAAAGAAGGGAATACAAAGATATAAGCAGCAGCCAACTCACTGACACAAAGTTGAATTGCTCTCATGCACAGCAAGCACAGAATGAATATACAGCACTTTTCATACCTTCAAGGAGTTTGCAGTTCTTTTCTAGCCATAGTGACCAGCTAAAGAATCCTGGAACTGCATTACATAACTTCAATGTTATCAGAACGAACTCATCCATCACCAAATCATAAAATTGGTTCTCCACAGGAGTCAAAAATGAAAAAAAATACGATCCCCTCAGAGCAACTCACAGTATGCGTTGGGGTAACTTTGGTGCGCCAATGAACATGACTTGATTGCTTCAATGAATCTTTTCGTTCCACATATTCCTTCCTATCCTAATTCACCATTTATGAAACTCCAATACCTTCATATCAAAGCCTTCAACTAGATCAGGATAATACACAACCTTCACACCATCCCATTGTCTTTGCCTAGGTAATGGTAATGTTTGAAAGATTTTGACGGCGATTTCATTGAAAAAGAGAGGTTATACAGATAAATAAAGGTTTCTTTTTCTTTTCATCATTCAATTGCATGGCATATTCGAACAGTAAACTTGTACTCAGCCAGCAAGAACCTTGAACGTTAGAACAATTACTTGAGTTTAAAAAATCCGACGTAGTCATCTCCTTATGCTTAGATTTCATCATCCAACAAAAGGTGCAGTATATAATTGAGGGGGGAGAAGAAGAAAAAATACCCCTAGAGTTGAGATTCCACAAGGAAAATTAGAACTAGAACCAACATCATCCATATTGGAGGCCCTATCTATCCCGAACAACATCTCAGTCACAGTTTCTGGCAAACCACAATGAAACGACATACTTCTCCAGGAATCAGACAGTCATCTTCTGTGTCTCCTCCTTCTTCATACCCTTCTCTATCTCAGAGGAACCTTCATAAATTTCCATCAAGCCTGGGACTTCGTTCAAGTGCTTAACCACGTACTTCCTCAAGAAACTATCTTCGGACAATGTAAATATCCAGCCATTCGATTTATCCCTCTTTAGCAAACCTTTTGATATCAGGGTCTCAATAACCCTATGCCTTCGGCGAAGCCTAGAATCCAATCCGTAGGTAAGAAACTTCGGATACTTGATAATCATCTCGAGGTCCAGCTTTGCAGTGTTCAGGTAGAAATCCACCACCGTCCTGATCTTCTCCTCAGATGAACCGAGGCAAGTCGGGTCCCGCCTAAATGTTGAATGGACATCCTCTTCCGACCACCCCAGGCTCCTCAAGACCTCGACCTTACGGTTCCAGTTTGCTTCTTTCATGCTGAGCATCACACGGACCGCATGGATGAACAACGCGGACTTAGGCTCGACTCCCAGTCGTTTAACGGACTCCACTGCTCTAACTACCCTCTCGTGGCTCTGAACAGCAGCCCTGGGTTGATAAACTATGAACTTCGAGATCCGATCAGGGGTCAACCCCTCACGCAAGAGAAAGTCAATGTTTGGCTTTAGGGCAGACTTGTGCTGCAAAGTTAGAAGCCACCCGAATCGTCTAATGGCAGTGCGGAGCTCCTCGAAGGTGTGGATGTACGTCCGGAGGAAATCGAAAACGGGCTCGAGTTGGGTCTTCACGCTTCGCCTCAGGATACTGGGGTTTTTCACAATGAGTTCATGGAGGAACGAGCCTTTGAATCCGTTCTCGATGAGGAAGTCCATCTTGGGCTTCAGGGTGGTATTTGGCCGGCAGAGGAGGAGCATGGGGCGACGGGAGATTAAGGAGGCCAACTGGGTGTCGCCGAAGCCGTAGGATTTCAGGAAGCTGAGGACGGCTTCGGCGTTACCGGTGGCTGATTCTCGGAGTTCGATCTTTTTTGCGGCGGAGATGGCCGACTCTAACGGGACGCCGCATCTATTCACGAGGTAGTGTACCGTGAAGGGGAGCGTAGGCAAGGTCCCCGAAGTGCTGCTGAATAGGCGTTTTGAGATGAGGAGGATTGATCTGAATGACCCAAACTTGGCCATTGAAAGAGGACGAAGAGGAGGAGTGAGAGAAGACAAATTGAAGCGCTGACTCCGCTGAGTCTGCGACTTTTCGATTTGGCATCAGTAGGAAGGAGGAGGAGGACGACGACGACGATGACGACGATTGGGGAAGGGAGGAAGATTTACGTCTTGCTCCCCGAAAGTCTCTCATTTGTACCACCTTGCTCCCTCCCAACGTGCAGCTGTGATAAGATGAGGACAGGACCACATTTTCACCCCTAGATTTGATGATAATGCCAGATTGCACCCTAAACATTTCTTCTCGTCACGATTGATTAATCACTTTTATTTTCTTTTTTCTGTTTACATTATTACGCAACCCAAGAGAGGGAGCAAAAGAAAAATGAACAGAACGAGTACGGAAAATTTTATTCACGAGAATCCTCCTCATCCCGTTTGTTTTATACATAATCCACAATTGTATCATCCAAGATGGATGCGACTGTCGGCGCGTCCCATTGGTCATGAAGTACCCAGTTTTTACCTCAAGGTGGGCCAGTCCATCGGGTCGAGATGGAGCAGGGACTTCGGATCCCGGGCCATGCATTTGGGGCCCGTTGATCGAGATGCTATCGTTCTGCTCCTGTACCAGCGCATAAGGCAACAAGCTGCTCAATGTATTCTGAGGAGGGCCGGGGCTTCGATATTCGTTCGCCAGTGACGTCCCAGCAAACAAGATACCCTTCATCAAGCCTAATGTAGATGGTACCGTACCAGACAAATTGGCTGAGGGAAGGCTTCGAGTTGTTGGAGGGTAGAGCTCGGTCCCAATGCAGACCCGAGCTGATACGGCTTTACAAAGGCAGTACAGCGGCAGCTTACCGCTTACCTGACTCTGAACAATCCAGAGACTGGGAATGCTGTAGCAAAGTTGTTCCTCTTTGCCTGAGCTCTCGATGGCATAGCTGGGGTCCGTTCTTTCTTGGCTGAAGAACACCTCTGGCGCAATTGAACAATTGAGGATGTCATAAGAAGCAGGAGACACTTCCGTCACGGGACGAATGTAAAGCAAATACCATCCAATAGAGAACACACAGGCCGAAAATGTTGCCCATGTTTCGTGCCCACTGGAACACTCGTCAGCATGCATACACCTACAAAGCTTCCTAAAACTTAACACACAAGAACGACCCATCCATAAAACCCAAGCTTAAAACATGAGAAATATATAACATTCTGATGCATATCTCACCAACTACTCCATTTGCAAAAGAGAGGTGAATCACTAGGTGGCAGTTTGGCACTTCTCCCATGCCCCATACTTGGAGCTGAAGCTGCCTCCACCGCTCTGCTCTGCATACTCAAGAATGACTGCACGAGAACAATTGTCCCATGTCCTTGCTATGTCCTTGAGGGACATGGGCTGTGAGAGCCCCCGGAGGGAGATGCTAAACCTGGACTTTGCCTTGACTGAGAGATCTTCATACTCTTTGCTGTAAAGATTTGACATTTTCCCCCAAAGTCCACATAGGAAACAGACATATTTAGTCAAAGCTCTAAGAGACAGGTAAACAGTGATACTTACCAGATATATGAGATAGCCACCAAGTAGGAGATGAAGAAAAACTTTCCTAACCTTATTTCAACAGGAAATTTGTCAAGTAGTACAGGTGAACAGTTGGGGTAATTTGAGGGAACGAGCATCCGCAAGGGTTGAATTGGTGACTACATAAAACGACACAAAATTAAGAGAAACTTTTGACAATTCTAAAGAAATGAATCCAGTCCCAAAAGCTTTATAACCCACCAATTGTGCAGAACCATACTGTGACTTCAAGCCTGGGCTGAGAGATACCGCATTGAAAGAGCACTTAATAATAACTCCCTCCCCTCCATCTGCCACAGCAGCTGCAGCAGTTGCATCTATGTCCTCATTACTGATATCAACAACTGTGTCTATTAGCCGTTGGTTTATTTCCCTAATCTCTTCGATCAGAGTATGGTTGGCCTGTAGAAGATAGCACACCTGTATCAGCCTCAAACTTAACTGGTATCCATATGGAGTACAACATTATAGAAGTTATTGAATCACCCGATTGAGCAGAGAATGCCAGCTTACAAAAGTCGTATTTCCCAAAGGGTGAAAGTAAAAGTTTCTGAAATTTCATAGTTCATTACTGTAGACTAAGAAGATAATGTTTGTTTAACTTTAGAATGAAGATAAGTTTACAGGAAGCTGAAAACTACCCTTCGCATTACTACTTTTTGTCCAATTTCCTTTTCCTTTTAATAGCATAATCGCAAGTAGAGTAGCTTAAATGCACATCTAATTCAGTAAAACATATATGAGCCATTGCAAGAAAAATCATATTTTGAGAAGTTTCCAAAAAATATCTTGTTCACAGAAAATCTTTCAGAGATCTAGCATGTGAATAAAGGTTATTTATACACAACAACATGAATATTAGAGATGTACAGTAAAGTGTTAAAAAAATGACTCCTCTAAACTACAGGAACCCCGGGAACTTTTATCCAGTGCCAGCAGTTTCAAGATGCTGCTTAAACATTCAAGTGAGCAGAGCTGTTAAAGGAGTCATTAAGTGGGGCAGGGAATTGCCTTTAGAAAAATCCCCAATCTTTTACACATAAGATAGAAATACTCAAAAAAAAAATAAAAAAGGCAAATGTAGATACCTCACTCCTCAATCTCTTGATACTAGAGGTTGCAGTTGACTCCAGGTCAGATGACTCCGCACCCATCAACCTCTTGAGACTATCATTAATACTGCTGGCTGAAGATGCGACATTCAAAGGCATTGCGCTCGTGTAGCGCCTCATCTTCTTAGTAACACTCAGACCATCTTGCACGATAAAGTTCCTCGCTTGTGTACGGCATTTGGTCATAGCCACTAAGTCCTCACCAATAGCAGCTCTAGATCCATTTCCCGGTGCAGAACCCGCTATCCTGTCAACCATGCTAACTACTGAACTGATGTCACTGATTGCATCACTTAATGCTTGAGCTGACACTGATTTCACCTAAAAACAAGATAAGAGGGTCATCTCTCTTAGATTTTGCTTAAGTAAGATTTGGTAAGAAATGAACTCAGCCTCAATGTTGTAAATAAGGAACCATCCTAGCAGAGTTAAGTCTGGCCTCTTGACTAGTAGACATGGCATAGATCAGCAGAAATGGAAATAAGATAAAAAGAATTGAGTAGACTAACAGCTCGGATCAAACGTTCAATTGGCTGCTCAGTCATGGTGGATTTCCCAGAGACCGCTGTTGATGATACACCATGAGCTCCATCAGGGCCACTGAACTCTGCAAGAAGCGGAGAGGCTGAAATCCCAGGAGTGCCGATAGCAAGGGACTGAGCCCCTGCTGGGAGAGCAGTTGTATGCTGATGGCTGAGATTCCCAGCATTAGAAAGGGAAGACATGCCAGAAGCAGGCTTCTGATTCTCAGAATCAGGAGGCATAGGGGATGGAGCCAAAGGAGATGGAGGAGATGAAACCACAAAAGGTGAGCTTGCAGATTGTAAAGGAGTTCCAGTTTTAGTGAAGGATGTCAGCAGATTTTGCTGATCAATTTGAGGTGAAGAATGCTGTTGAATCTGAGGGGACACAGACTGCAGAATCTGTGGGGAAGAGACGGGAAAAGATGATCCCGATTTCAGCTGTTGGTGAGGATAAGCAGGCCGTGGCCCTGCTGAATGGTGTTGTTGGAAGACTCCGGGTTTAAGGCCCATTACAGGTCTTACTTTCATCTCAACCTCATTTATCTGATGCATTTGTGACATCTGATGAGCCTGCAGCTGTGCTGGGAGTTGCTGCTTAGCTTGTTGGCTCAACTGCTGCTGCTGTTGCTGCTGAATAAATTGCTGTTTCTGCATCAGCTGCTGCATATGACGTTGTTGGTACTGTTGCTTAAACTGGTGTGGATGAGCCTGCAACTGTTGTTCTTGCTGTTGTTTTAGATTCTGCGGAAGGACGTTGGAATTTGCTTGAATGTTGTTAACATTTGACTGTGGAAGCATATTTACCCCACCCTGTGATGACATGGCACTGACATTCACCTGCTGTGAAGCAGAAACTGGATTCTGTTGCATAGATCCCACAGAAACCTGCTGCAGTGAATTCATGGAATTTCCTTGCCCAGGCTCCATGCTGGTATTAGGCTGCAGAGAATTCATCATGTGTTGCTGTGTATTTGAGACCCCCGAAAATGAAGAAACAGAACCATGCTGCATGCTGGTCAAATTGTTCTGCTGCACGGAAGCTACTTGACCCTGGAGATTCATCGACTGCAACTTGGGATTCATTTTATTATCATTTGACTGGACTTGGCCAACCTGAGATTGTGACTGCTGAGGTTGCATTGAGGGATGTAGTGGAAGCTGCCCTTGCTGCCTTCTGGGCCTGTTGGCATTTAAGAAGTTCTTTATCTTCCCCTCATATAAGGGCAGCTTTTCCATTACAGGAGGAACTATTTCACTCTTTGGAAGATGCAGGAAACTAGTATAGCGCTCCACTATTGTTTTGAAGTATTTCAGCTTGTCATGCTGCTCTGACTTTGGCTGTTGGGGAAAAGCATCACACTGCCGAGAGATGCCAAAAAAATCAAAATAATAATAATAATAATAGCATCTTGTTAGAATTTTGATGGGTGAACTTTTTCATCAAAGTTTAAACCCAAGAACTACACACTCACAACCTATAAACAATTGTGAATGTATTCACACAGTTTTCATACCTGCTGCAGCTTGGTAGCAATTTTCTGGTACATTTCATTTAAGTCTGGCCCAAACCTTTCCTTCAAGGATTTTATCTGCGACAAGAAAAATTAGAACACAATCAATGACTTAATCCTTTCGACTATCACATGTAAACACTTCATAATGGCTACTCAATGTCACAATATAGCAAAAACATGGCACACAATTAGAAATAATGCTTAATTCTATACTATTTTACAAAAACAACATACTACAGCATAATCACCTGAGAAACTAGCTAATTAACATCTTATTTACATTTTTATTAAGTCCCCCAGTCCTTTCATATTCCAGCACAGGAAACAAACCCTATTCCAGCATCCAGCCAATTGTTTTCTGGGTATAGCTTCCAGTCAATCTTGCCAACCCAAGAGTGTCTTCTCCTCGTAAATAAAAAGCAACAAACACAAATGAAAAGAGTGAGCCAGCAGGTACCTTCTGATAAGTCTCCTCTTGCCAGTCATCTCCATTTACTTGGCCTGCCTGAGCAGTGGAATCAAGAGGCACTAGAAAAGAAAAATGGAACATAACTTGCTTTGTATAAGTGTGAAATTCAGAGTCTGGATATAGGCTGTACAGATTACTCTAGAAAGCAAAAACAAAAGGAAGTACATACAGGATGATGACTCTGCAAGGCCTCTTTGAGATTGGTAGATCTGCTTTTGCTGATCCATCACATTTTGTGCCGACTGGAGCACCGGACCTGATGTCTGGAGTCTTTGCTGCGTATCTCTTTGCAGTGATGCTTGGTGTTGCTGTAAGCCCACTTGCTGTGGCAAAAGTCCAGGTTGTGATTGCATCTGTGACATCAATTGTTGCTGTGGTGGTGGCAACTGAGATTGCTGCCCAGGCAAAAGACTCGAAGCCCCGCCCTGCATTTGTTGCTGAACTGAAACTTTGGGCTGCTGCAGCATATGCAGAGAATGCTGGCCAGCTTGCATACTAGAATTACCAGATTGAGTACCCATCACAGATTGCTGCTGATGCATTCCAGAGACATTACTTTGAGAAGCCAGTTGTTGTGGATGGAGGTTCGAGGGGTTGTTTTGCCGAGATAATAACTGCTGTTGCTGTGGCTGCTGCACCTGGAGGTTCTGAAGATTACTTTGTTGATTTAGCATCCTGTGCTGCTGTTGCTGCTGCTGCTGCTGCATGTCTCCAATATTGTTGTGTTGATTGATCATTTGATTTTGCTGCATATTTGCCTGCTGCTGCTGAGATGGCATCATCTGCTGTGGCTGTAGGGATGTTTGCTGTTGATGGACAGCCTGTTGTGGCTGAGTCTGATGCCTCATCAATGGTTGTGGATGTTGTTGAAGCATTGCTTGTGTAGTCTGTTGGATAGGCTGCTGATTCTGTTGAAGACCAATGAGAGGAGCTGCTTGCACTCCTGTTGATTGCATGACAGTGGATGACTGCATAACAGATTGCTGGGGAGGTTGAATTTGACCTGGTTGTAACATATTCTGCTGCTGTGGTTGTGGTTGCTGCTGCTGTTGTTGCTGCATGTGAGATGGCATCATCGAATGTTGGATATTCCCTTGCTGGAGCTTCTGCTTCATAATATGATCCTGAAACTGCTGCGGGTACAAATGCTGCTGCTGATTCTGAGGTGGTTGCTGCTGAGAAACCACCGGTTGTCTAACCTGTATCTGCCTCTGATTCACAAACATGTTGGATGCTAAACCCTGCCCCATTGGATTCCCAAGTGAATTCTGTGAAACATTGGGCATATTCTGCATGTTTGACTGGTTCACCACGGTTGGCAGAGAAGTTTGACTTATACCAGAAACAGAGGGCAATGTGGAGGTCAAACCAGCAGATCCCTGAACTCCAGAAGTTGGTAGGTTGTTCTGAATGTTCTGCGACAAGTGTTGCTGGCGCACCTGAGATTGATTACCCACCCCTGGATTCGAAATTGAAGGCCCCTGATTTTGAAGTTGGGGCTGCATACCTAGAGATGAAAGAGAACAAATGCAAAATCAACTAGCAATCTAGTGGATCAAATATTCACAATAAATTGGGATCACACAAAGGGGTGTATCACCAGTGTATATTGTTGGTACTTTTACTATTTACACAATTACACCTTTCTCTAATAAGAATAGCTCAACAAATGGACAAAAAAATCTGCATCAAACAAATGAGGGCAGTCACACAATCTATTCATATCCTGTTGCTAATCTGCACAAGAGATGCAGAAACAGCTACAAAGGAATTCCCCTTTAATGGACAACATTGTCATGATCTCATGTAATCTATGAAGTACTGACTTAAATGTCAATAACTATTGTCAACCAAAAAAAATATATGTCCTAAAGGATGAGAGGATGCAGAAGCATAAAGGGAAGCAGTAATTAATATATCTACAAAGCAGAAAAAAGTGAACATCTGCATGATTAATTATCTTTAACTTACACATCTTAGTTTTTCTCTCGTGAAAAGAAAAGGTGAGAAACCAGCATTTAGGCCAGTGTTAGCTACTAGAACCAGAAAACTGGCTCAATTTCAATTCCAATTTTCTGACTGAAACAGAAATGGTACATCATTTCCCAAACCCCAATAACACATAGTGCCTTCTCCTTTGCCTATAATGATGATGTATAATCCAATCTCCACAACCCATCCCAACTTCAGTGTCCGATGGCCTAAATGATGCCAGATCAACATGGGTTAGCTCTCATCAATCCTGAGATCAAGTGCATAAAACTTTGCCAGAGTCTCAGCTTAAACTCAAGATGGGCAGATTGATTTTGTTTCAGGTAAATTTCATTTTCACCATAAAAAAAAAAGGTAACTGAGAAGTTCTCTTCATTATCAAATCACTGAAACTTTTCATAGCATCAAGCAGGAATCACATCTCTAACTCATACCTGGATCAGGAGCCTTACTGTTATTGGCAGCAGAGTTGGATGGCATAGAATTGGCCACTGAATTTTGAGACTTTGACTCCATGGTCAGCATCTTCAAAGATATTTTCCGCAAATAGTCAGGCTGAAACAGAAAGATAATGCAAGTCTATAACAAAGAATGTGGTTGTTGGCATAATCCAGATGGACTTATGCATCAAGCATGCAACAATAAATACATTTATGTTAGGGAAAAGCCATGATTCAAAATCTACAAGTATGGTTACAGAATTAATTACTTCAAAAAGTTAAATTAATAAATTTATATAAATCACAAATATGTAATTTATCTACTTTACCCATCTAATATTACAGAATGCTTTCTTAATGAAAAAAACTATGGGCCAACGGACCTGGCTCGATGCAGTATGGAAAATTTTTTCCTCGAACCGGACTGCAATTTTCCTTAGCTCTGGCAATCCACATGGACCCGAAAATGGGATATGTCTGTTCAAAGTCTCCATTCTAAATTTTAGACAATAAATTCAGAAAGTTATTAAGCATGACATAGATCAAATAGAAATGAAGCAAACAAATGAACCAAGAGAATAAACAAACACTGATATAAGTTAAAGAATCAGTACAAATATCTCCCACACGAGAAAATAGATAGAATGACAGTTTTTTACTTGTAGCAGTTTTTTTATAACAAGCGGTTTATTCTTTCCGGGTCCATGCCCAAGGATAAAGCAAGTACAAGTGTAAACACACGTGTGAGTGGTCTCACCAAAAGCAAACTGTGCAAGGAGGAATTGAACTCATAATCTCACAAATTATTCACGATGCAATATCATATAAAGGTAAAGATAATTGACGCTTGTTTCTGGGTACAACAATCTACTCTAAGCACCACATTCAGCCAAAGGGAGAACAACATAATGAAGGTCAAGAATTCAATGAACCAAAATGAATTTTTTTCCAGTAATAAATAAAGAATTTCATTAATCATGCACCGATTAGGAGCCGAATATCATATACAAAATGGTCAGTACTATACCAAAAAAAATGAACTTACATGAATTAGAGAGCACAAATCACATATCTGATAATGTCATATTTCCCCCAAGTAAAATCATCTAGATATATCTAGTTTATAATTGAACTATCCATTCATGTAAAGGTTGAAGCTTTTCCATTGATTAGTATGGGAAATGTGTAAGACAGGAACTGAAGTTGGTGAACAAGCAGCTTTTCCCAATCAACACTGTAACAAAAATTCTAAGGGCCTCAGACATAACAGAATGGGGCATTGAAAAGAACATTGTACCAACCATTAGAAAAATTAAATGACATTATGTTATTTATTTATTTATTTATTTTTATTCGAGTTTAGTTTCTCCAAAATATACACCTTTGTCTACCATAATTTGATAAACCGATATCAACAAACATCAGATAAGATTACAAAGGCAATACTTTATGCAATATCTCCCTCTTAGATACAGCAGAAAAACCCAATTAATAACATGCATATATTCTCAGACAATTCCATCACATTGACCACAGAGCAAACATGTCTTCCTAAGATTTTTTATTTCTCCAAACCTTTCTAAGGTCCAAAAAAATAGAACACAGATCTTTAATACTTTTGACAAAAAGTACTAACCATCCTTGTCAAACAAGATATGCATTTTCCAGCTGACAATGCAAACAACCCAACCTTCATGCATGCACAGATATAAGGATGTTATCACAGTGCAAAGCAGGCTTTATCAATTAACTTAGAGCACAAATGTTGGAGTAAAAAATGAATCATCCTCCACCATCTTCTCTCTATCAAAATACTCCTTGCAAGCAGCCTAAGGTTCCCAAAACCACAATCTGCAAAGTAAGCCATCTAATCCAAACACTGTAAAAAGCCTAAATGAAATGAACTACAACAAGATTAATTATCAAAATCTTCATATGATATCAAAACCATTTAATTTGCCACATTTTCAAGGCTTGGCCACATAAAAAGGTACAATTTTAATACACTAGCTCAAAAGAGCTTGAGCCATACACCATTGGTTTTCTGGAGAATTTGAGTAAATTAAAGAATCCACATCGACAACTCGAAGCCTAACTGAGGAGCTTAAAGCATTACCCAAGTAACTATCATTTTAGGAGCATATGAGTCCAAAATACCCCAATCAAAACATATTCTATTGGGCTTAGTTCACAAGAAATTGTTTACGTTTTGCATTATATTTCAGTACTACGCAAATTCTTGATGCACTCAGCTCTTCCAGACATATTATTTGCACCAATTTCTCTGTATAAAATGTCCATTTGGCATGTTAGGACCATTTCTATAAACCCTCGCCTGGGGCAACAACCCCACGGCAATATCACAACCTGAAGAAAATCCACAAGAAGCCAGAAAACGCTTACATCTTGTTGACTATCCGATGCCTCGATTCCGGGGCCAGATGCTTCCGCCATTCATCAGCCTCCACCGCAGCCTCGCCGCCGCCCGCCCCAGGAGGGGGCGGTCTCCAATTATTGTTGTCCATCATCTATCTGGTCCTTCACGCGGCCGCGCAGAGACGTAGGGGATTTCCTGAGGTGCTGCGATCACACGCCGCAATCGACTGGTAGGATGACTATTTCAAATCAAGAACATCGACAGCTAGCCGGATTTCGACCACGAGGGACGATCCATACCTGGGGATGAAAAAAATGGGATGAGCAATCAGGGCAACGAAGACACGATCCAGGAGAATCTGAGCAGGGAGGGAGGACTAGCCAATTCCGCATAAGAGAGGTGACAACTGCACGCAAGGCAATCTGATTGGCCGATGACCGAATATCGAATCCCTCACTCCCAATTAGTACGCTAAGTCGATAAAATAAATAAATAATAATAGAGAAAATATGAATTACGCAAGCAAAGCAAATATAGGGAAATTATAAATGGTCGTATTGTAATTTCAGACTCTTGTCGGCTTTTTAGTCCTCAATTTCAGACTCTTGTCGGCTTTTTAGTCGGTTTAAATTCATCCTAAGCTTTTCCTGCTCTAATTCCCAATATTTCCGGGTTCGTTCAATTCCGGATTCCAATCGTTGCCCGAATTACGTTCCATTCTCGGTGGTGCCCCGAACCGAGCTCTGCTGCTACGGCTTCGTCTCGGATCAGACCTATATCCGAGAAAAATAATCGGGGGGCGATCTCCGACTTCACCGTTATTCTCGACGACAGCCTCGGCTGGAAACAGACATGTCGGGGTTGGCACATCGGTGCGGCGGCTGCTACTTTCCTATTTTGACTTGACCGTTGATCTGGGCCGAGAGTTTGCGGCAACTTCAGGCAGACCGACAACGTCTGGATTAGGTGAAGCTGACTTGAGCAAGGAAGCTTTCCAATGGTAATAAGAACTCATCTCCTCGATGTGTGTTAGCTGGCAAAGGCCGGCAAGTTTCCACACCGTAAGGCCCCGGAAGCCGGATGCTCACTCAACCTGGAGCTCTGATGCGTCGGATTCGCATTTTCATTCCGGATGGGTTCTAGATCTTCTCCGGTATCTGCTTATCGAAGCCGACATCATCGACGGATCCTGAGATTGAACCGAGAGCTTCCATGAGGGAACAAAATGATCACCGGTTGCTCCGTACAACACATTTTTGGACACCGTCCCACGGGAAGTTCAGTTGCGAAAATGGTGCTTCCAGATGAGCCTTTCATCCAGAACCTGATTGAAAGAGAAGAGTCATCCCAGCCGTTCCTTTCAATCGAAACCTCTGCAGTGGTGGCTGTCCCAGCTTGGTTACCATCTGAGTTCGATAAAAATCTAAATATTTCTCACACGAATCAAAGTATTCTTCTTGGACAGCTTGTCAAATATATGCACACAGAAGAAAAAAAACAAGTGTTTGTATTCGTGGCGACAAATGTGCTGGGGAATCTTCTATAGCGTAGCAACTACAATTTTGGCAGCCGACACTACCAGTGATTCAATACTCATACTGCTTGAATGGAGCAAAGCCCGTACCACCCGGTGGAACATACATCTGGCCGAAATTCGATGCCTATCTGCAGTATTCACCGGAGGCATCATGAGCTCTCTCTGCATCTTCGGTGAAGTTCATGAAGAAATCTACCTATCCTGAGAGTTGACTGCAATTTCTGCAGCTTCCAATAATTTCTCCCACAGCTCAGTTCGTTCATCCGATCGCCGGTACCATAACGAGACGGAGTTCCTCTTGCATGCATCTGGCCTTCTCGGTCAAAATTACCGCGATATATCTCAGACTTGTGTGTAGCATTCCGATTTGCCTCTATTCCCCTCTTCATCCTATCCTTTCCTGGCTCCATGATCCTCTTGGTAACCGGAAAACACCCAAAAAAAAAAAAAAAGCTTTAGCCCATGCCCTCGCCTGTTGCCGGCGGCTTGTATTCCATATATATAGATGCTAAGGTAGCTCCCTGAGTGGAACGGTCGGAAATGCTGGTCACCCTTCGATCCCTTCGTAGTGCTTCTTGAGTGGCATGAAGCCGCCAAAAGGAATGGCGACTACCGCATTTGATCTAGTGGCAGCATGTGGGCAACAAAAGGGGTCATCATGCCTTGGGAAGAGCGGCTGAGACAGACCAAGATGCAGCTGGGAAGTTCACAAGCGAACACCTGTTCTGAACACGGGAGAATGGAATTCCCAGCCCCCCAGGGCTCCGACTTCTCTATCAGGTGACGAGCTAACTGTTCAACAGGTCATTCGCACCTAGTGCCGTCGATTAGAACTCTCAGAACACACATAAGATCAGACCGGCAAGCCACTGAATAATGATCTCTCCGGAGTCTTCTTGTCAGCCAGAATAAGCTCCCCAATTACAAACTGTTCCCTTTTTCCCCTCACAAAGTATCCCTACACACATCATCTGGGTAATCGTTGCTCTAGAAGCTTGGCATGATCCTGATACAATAGGTTCGAGCCGAGCTAATTATATGGTCCTTCCCGTCATCGACATTCCCCATTCAAATACTCGAACTTGTTTAACCGGGAATGACACCTAACTAGCTCGACCAACCCAAATCGCTACCGTGCTGCCAGCCCGTAATCCATTGCAATAAAAGAAGCCATGAGAGCAAACGAACACCAACAGACAAGAGCATTCCATCACAAAATTAAAGACAAGCAACACGCACCCCCTCACTTTATTGCAATGGGGATAATCTTATCTCGCACATGGATAGTCCGACAAACCGAAACAAAAAACGTGTCACACCTTAAGTCCATGGGGGCCCGTTGGTATCTAAGAAGTTTACAATCTGCTTCTCATACAAGGGCAGCTTATCCCTCACACCAGGAACTATTTCACTCTAGGGAAGTAGCAGGTAAAATAATAACGTGCTCCACCATTGCTTCGAAGATCTTCAGCTCTCAGGCTGCTCTCACTTCAGCTGTTGGGGGGAGGAGTCACGCTGCCAACAGATGAGAACAGAAGCTTCAGACAAGATTAAATATCATCCTCAATTTGTGTAAGCCGAACTTTCCCATCAAAGTCCAGATCCAAGACGTTCACTGTCCCATCAAAAAATATGAATCAGCATACACACAGCTTCCACACCTGCGCTATTTCCAGTATGTTTCATTCAATTGTGGCCCATGCTTTTCGTAGCATCAAACACGAAGCACGTCCCTAACTCATACCTGGATCAGGAGCCTCATTGTTATTGGCAGCAGAGTTGGACGGCATAGAATTGGCCACTGAATTTTGAGACTTTGACTCCATGGCCAGCATCTTCAAAGATATTTTCCGCAAATAGTCATGCTGAAACAGAAAGATAATGCAAGTCTATCACAAAGAATGTGGTCGTTGGCATAATCCATATGGACTTATGCATCAAACGTGCAACAATAAATACATTTACGTTAGGGAAAAGCCATGATTCAAAATCTACAAGTACGGTTACAGAATTAATTACTTCAAAACGTTAAAATCATAAATTTCAATAAATCACAAATAAGTAATTTATCTACTTTACCCATCTAATGTTACAGAATGCTTTCTTAGTGAAAAAAAACTATGGGCCAACAGACCTGGCTTGATGCAGTATGGAAAATTTTCTCCTCGAACTGGACTGCAAATTTCCTTAGCTCTGGCAATCCACATGGACCCGAAAATGGGATATGTCTCTTACAGGTCTCCATTCTAAATTTTAGACAATAAATTCAGAAAGTTATTAAGCATGACATAAATCAAATAGAAATGAAGCAAACAAATGAACCAAGAGAATAAACAAACACTGACATAAGTTTAAGAATCAGTACCAATATCTCCCACATGAGAAAATAGATACAATGATAGTTTTTTACTTGTAGCAGTTTTTTTATAACAAGCGGTTTATTCTTTCCGGGTCCATGCCCAAGGATACAAGTAAGTACATGTGCAGACACACGTGTGAGTGGTCTCACCAAAAGCAAACTGTGCAAGGAGGAATTGAACTCATAATCTCACAAATTATTCACAAAGCAATATCATATAAAGGTAAAGATAATTGATGCTTGTTTCTGTGTACAACAATCTACTCTAAGCACCACATTCAGCCAAAGGGAGAACAACATAATGAAGGTCAAGAATTCAATGAACCTACATGAATTTTTTTTCCAGTAATAAATAAAGAATTTCATTAATCATGCACCAATTAGGAGCCGAATATCATATACAAAATGGTCAGTACTATACCAAAAAAAATGAACTTACATGAATTAGAGAGCACAAATCACATATCTGATAATGTCATATTTCCCCCAAGTAAAATCATCTAGATATATCTAGTTTATAATTGAACTATCCATTCATGTAAAGGTTGAAGCTTTTCCATTGATTAGTATGGGAAATGTGCAAGACAGGAACTGAAATTGGTGAACAAGCAGCTTTTCCCAATCAACACTGTGACAAAAATTCTAAGGGCCTCGGACATAACAGAATGGGGCATTGAAAAGAACATTGTACCAACCATTAGAAAAATTAAATGACATTATGTTATTTATTTATTTATTTATATTCGAGTTTAGTTTCTCCAAAATATACATCTTTGTCTACCATAATTTGATAAACCGATATCAATAAACATCAGATAAGATTACAAAGGCAATACTTTATGCAATATCTCCCTCTTAGATACAGCAGAAAAACCCAATTAATAACACACATATATTCTCAGACAATTCCATCACATTGACCACAGAGCAAACATGTCTTCCGAAGAACTTTTAATTTCTCCAAACCTCTCTAAGGTCCAAAAAAATAGAACGCAACTCTTTAATACTTTTGACAAAAAGTACTAACCATCCTTGTCAAACAAGATATGCATTTTCCAGCTGACAATGCAAACAACCCAACCATCATGCATGCACAGATATAAGGATGTTATCACAGTGCAAAGCAGGCTTTATCAATTAACTTAGAGCACAAATGTTGGAGTAAAAAATGAATCATCCTCCACCATTTTCTCTCTATCAAAATACTCCTTGCAAGCAGCCTAAGGTTCCCAAAACCACAATCTGCAAAGTAAGCCATCTAATCCAAACACTGTAAAAAGCCTAAATGAAATGAACTACAACAAGATTAATTATCAAAATCTTCATATGATATCAAAACCATTTAATTTGCCACATTTTCAAGGCTTGGCCACATAAAAAGGTACAATTTTAATACACTAGCTCAAAAGAGCTTGAGCCATACACCATTGGTTTTCTGGAGAATTTGAGTAAATTAAAGAATCCACATCGGCAACTCGAAGCCTAACTGAGGAGCTTAAAGCATTACCCAAGTAACCATCATTTTAGGAGCATATGAGTCCAAAATACCCCAATCAAAATATATTCTAGCGGGCTTAGTTCACAAGAAATAGTTGACGTTTTGCGTTATATTTCAGTACTACGCAAATTCTTGATGCATTAAGCTCTTCCAGACACATTATTTGCATCAATTTCTCTGTATAAAATGTCCATTTGGCATGTTAGGACCATTTCTATAAACCCTCGCTTGGGACAACAACCCCACGGCAATATCTCAACCTGAAGAAAATCCACAAGAAGCTAGAAAACGCTTACATCTTGTTGACTATCCGATGCCTCGATTCCGGGGCCAGATGCATCCGCCATTCATCAGCCTCCACCGCAGCCTCGCCGCCGCCTGCCCCAGGAGGGAGCGGTCTCCAATTATTGTTGTCCATCATCAATCTAGCCCTTCACGCAGCCGCGCAGAGATGTAGGGGATTTCTTGAGGTGCTGCAATCACAGACTGCAATCGGCTCGCAGGAGGGCTATTTCAAATTAAGAACATTTACAGCTAGCCGGATTTTGACCACGAGGGACGAGCCATACCTGGGGATGAAAAAAATCGGATGAGCAATCAGGGCAACGAAGACTCGATCTGGGGAATCTGAGCGGGGAGGGAGAGTGGGGAAGGAAGACTGGCCGGTGGTTCCGAAGAGAAGTGACAACTGCACGCAAGTCAAGCTGATTGGCCGATGGCCGAATATCGATCTCTCACTCCCACTTCCTACGCTGAGTCGATAGAGAGAGAGAGAGAGAGAATATAATTACGCAAGCAAAGCAAATATAGAGAAATATAATGGTCGTATTGTAATTTCAGACCTTTTTGGCATTTTAGTCCTCAATTTCTATGCTTCATTCACATTCATCCTCAACTTTTCCTATCCTTAGTTCCCACTATTTTCGGGTATTCAGCTCTGCTGCTAAGACTTCGTTCTCCGATCAGTTCTATGTCCTAGAAAAAATTGGGGGGATGATCTCCGGCATCATCGTTGTTCTTAAGAGCAATCTCCGGCATGAGACAGAAATCTCGAGGTTTGCACATCAGGCAGGCGGCTGCTACTTTCCTGTATGACTTGGCTGTTGATCTGGACTGAGAGTCTGCAGCAAGTTCAAAGAAAACCAATAACATTTGAATAGGTGATGCTAACTTCCGCAAAGATTTCTGTAGTAACGAAGAATTCTTCGGAAGCCTGCCGAATATATGCACATGGAAAAACCAGTGTTCCTGTGATGGGGAATCTTCTATAGCATGACGACTACTATTTTAACTGTTGAGACTAAATATGATTCAATACTCATTCTACATGAACGGAGTATAACCCGTTGTAGTTGGCAAAATATACATCTCACCGAAGTTCGGTTCCCATCTGCAGTATTCACCCAGAGGCATTCCAAGCTCTCTCTCTGCATCTTCTACGAAGTTCATCAAGAAATCGTACCTCTACTGAGTCCCGACAGTTTACCACAATTCCTGCAGCTTCCAAGAAGTTTGCCGACAGCTTATCCAATCTAGTAGTTTGTTTGTTCGACTCCCGGTATCTATAGCAACATGTCATATAAGAGCACTGCTTCCTGAGTCTTTCTCTATCGCCATTTGTTAGGATATAACGGGACAGAATTTCTATATAGCATCCTTCTCGATCAAAATTTTCACGATATTTCTACAAACTAGCCTTTTAGGCTTGTCAATAGAACTCCCATTTCCCCCTGTTCCTCTCGTCGTCCTACCCTTTCCCAGTTCAATGATCCTCTCTGTAAGTGGAAAAGAGAACAAAAAGAATTCACCGGCGTCCTTGCCAGGGGTCTGTATTATTCCAAACAGTTGCTGATGCAGCTCACTGATGAAACAGTCAGATGATGCTGGTCCTCTCCAGATCACTTCTTGCTGCTTTAGTTGCATGAAACTGCTAGATGAAAGCTAGATAATGCATCGAATCTATTGGCAGCTGGGGGTTATCAAATGGATTCTGCCGTAGGGAGAGTGGCTGAGACAATCCAAGATGCAGATAGGAAGTTCACAAGTGAATACCTTTCCGAACAAGGGAGACTGGAGTGCTGGCAATAATAAGTACTGCTCTGAAGCTGACAGGCTACCACTTCAACACGCCATTCACGTCCAGGGCTGTTAACTTGGCACTAATCCACAATCTGCTTTATATTCGTTGGTACTGCATATATGGTGGATTGGTGAGTTTTTCATAGTTTGTTTGTGAGCTTGCATAAGCTTCCTGATTGCTAATTGTTTCTTTTTGCTTTAGAACCACTCTTGCATGCATCCTCCCAGTAATTGCCGCTTTAGAAGCTTTGTGGCAAACCTTTTGAATGCTGGGATCTAATGGAGACTCTGCTGAGGAGCAGACGAACTAATTTGATGGCACCACCTGTTCCATCTCTTCTTCTCTCGATGAGATATCAAGGCCTGGAAGCCCTTCCACAGAAATAGCTGAGCAGGTGAATGCCAACCTTTGAACATTAAGCAGCATGTGATTCAATAGTTTTACTCTTGTAACTGGTCATTGGTCGGTCGAAGCTGAAGTTGAAATATCGGAAGTCCTGAAGGCCAACAAGAGGATGGCAGCCTTCTTGATTCCGGTTCTTATTCTCCTTTCCCTCCTTAGTATAAACATCCTCCATTTTGCACTTTGACAGGTCTAGATCGTGCTCATCGCTTCCCCTATCTTTCACTAACCTGTCGACTTCCATTGTTATCATATCAAACATAAGTTCCACTATTAGGTATTGGCTTTTCAAACTTTAAAACTTGGCCTTCGAGTTTTGATATCGGTTTCAGATTTTGCTTTCCCAGCTTCAAGGAATGCAGTCCACACAGTGTTCTAGGCTACTTCCAGCATTTTCAGGTAATGCTGACCTATCTATCTGGTCTGCTTGCCAATATGGATGATCAAACAGCCAAAGCAAAAAGAGCAAGCCTCAAGTAGCAGAGACATATTGGATAGTTCAGAGAAATGGCTACGTGAAGCTGAGGAGGAGAGTTGGCTTGATTTGATGACCATGAGAATGCGATTATGCGTATTAGCGTGTAAAGCAGATTTGTAGATTCTCGATCCGCCTAGTATCTTGTGAGAAGCCATTCCAACTTGATGATCTTCTGCAGATGCCTATAAGATCCATAGCAGACATGAAATTTAGGGTCCATGCCAGATCGGAATAAAACTAGAGCTGAAGGAGATGTTGTGTGTTTTGACAAGAAAGGATGCTGGACTTTATTATAGAGCTCTGCTGTTAGTTGAAGAGTCGATACATATTAACAGGTTTTTTCAGGAAAGGAGTCGATATTCCGCTCAAAGATTGGAGCACGTGAGAATCAAAAACCTGCAGAGAAAGCACGGATTTCGGTTTGTGTTCTAGTTGCTCTGCGGTGGTTCTTAATTGGAAGTTTGATGTTAACTCGAGGTTCCCCTCTGAACAGAGAAGACGAGAGAAATGCAGATGCCGGGATTCTCTAGTCCATACTTTCACCAAGTGTCTTGTGCCCGCCTTGGAACCGACCAGTAAATGAAATGCTAGGGGATGAAACAAAGCTGCGGATGAATGCGTCCCTGATGGCTGCTGAGTCTGGTAGCTGAGCAACTTCTTCGGCCCGACATCGTGCTGAATTTGGCCAACTGAACATGCATGGATGGGCGAAGGGAAACCTAACCAGGTCCGTTTCTGGAGGTCCCGCAGTCAAGACGTGAAAGCAATCTTCCAACGTCCAACTTTATCTTCCCATCTAATCTTCAAATTAAATTGGTTGACCAAACGACTGTTCGAACTGCACCGCCACTCATCAGACTCCTCGCTACTTAACTTAAAGGACGCCCGGGGGTTGGATGAGAACGGCAGGAAAAGCGTAATAGAAATTACACGAAGAATATTTCACTTGCAGGTCGATGATCCTGACTGAGACTGCACCAAACCTCTCGCTCTATCCGTCGTCAAAGAGGGAAAAGGCCCCCACGGTCGAAGCAACGGGACAGAGAGTGATAACTTAATTGAGGGATGACTGGCAAATACCGCAGATCGTTGTCAATTAATGCTAGCTTTTATTAGCGTTTCAGGCTCACGGTTGGGCATGAGCTATCAGTACACCAAGGCAGCACTGGTCCTTAGAGAAGGACGTCCACACACACATATATATACATATTTAATCACACCTACCAAAGGAAACTGGCCCGCGTCGGAGCCCCGATAGCAATTACTGGCTTATCCACAAATTCAACATACAGATGCACAGGGTGCGATACTTATTCCATCCTCCTTTCATTCACGACGACACGGTTTTTGGTGGTATAGACGAGGAGAGAGCATACTAAGTTCTCTCTGTAAGTCATCTTGCACAATCCGACATACATGTGGGGTTTCACGTGTGTACGGTAGTGGAGACAAGCATAGAATGTTGAAGGGCTTAGCTGGTAAAACTCGAGAGAGATGGATACACGATCATATTCAATGATCATGGATATACTTCTCTTTTGTTGTCATGGAATCTGACGTCCAAATGTCAGTAATCCTGATGTTACCCATCTGAAATACGGCCTGAGTTCGAAGGCTTATTCAATTGAAAAGACCACCAAAACTACATCAACCGACCCATATGGCTATATCATGCAGCCAACCCATAATCCATTGCAAGAAATTAAAATGGGTCCTGTCCTGAGGGCAAATAAGATTAAGCAATTACAAAATTAAAGACAGATGAATATAAAATTTATTGCAATGTGGATATTCTTATCTCACATGTAGTCTTTTACCCATTTTTTCAAAGCCCTTAGTCGATCAAACTAACTTTCCATAGGACACTCGCGAAAGCATTGCTCCATTCAAAGATAAGTGCCATCGGCGCATCGCAATAATTGAGACAAGTTTTATATAATTTAATTAATGATTAAATATTATTGCTTGGCGATCGAGGGGAGATAACGTTGAACTGCAAGCCGGAGCCACCCAACTTCTCCTCCAGGACCTTGGAGAGTTGCTCCTCCATTGAAGGTGACAGGTAGTTAACCCAGTCTCCGACCTCGGCCTTCCGGAACAAGTTCTTGTTCTCGAAGTCCATGATCGATTTCCCACTCTTGTTCACCTCCAGCTCCTTCATCTTGTCGAAGCTGCAGAGCTCGGCTAGACGCTCAACGATGCCGCCCTTCTCATTTTCTGCGGTGAACGGGCACCCCAGGAACGAAGCGAGCTTCTTCAGGTGGGATACGGTATCTTCCTTCATCTCCTCGTACTTGAGGAACATCACCCGGTCGGGTTTCTCCCGGCTCGCGTTCCAGTACCCGAGCATGTGGTCCCAGAACGGACCGAACCCCACGGCCCCACTGCAGAACATCTCGAAGGCCTCCTCAAGCGACACCTCCGGGAGCGACTCCGGCTTCACCCTGTTGAGGTAGATCCACTGAGACACAAACATGTCGAACGGGTTCCTGCAAATGTAGACGATCTTGCACCGGGAGTTCTTGACGGGCTCCTCAAGGGCATGGAAGGGGATGTGGGTGCCGAATATCCTCGGGTCCGGGAGGCTCGAGAGGTCTGGAGTCTCGTCTCGCACATAAACCTTGTACTCGAAGAAGGGTACGAGGTCGTGAGGGTTCGAGGCGAGGAGAGGGTGGGTCTTGTCAGAGACCGGGAACCGGTGCCGGTTCGCGACGGCGAAAGCTAGGGCTTTCAGCCACGTGGTGCCCGACTTCGGGAGCGTCGTGAGGATGATGTCCGAGTCTCGGGCTTCGAAGTGTCTTTGGAAGGATAGTACGGCTTGGATCTGCTTGGGCTGGCACCAGAAGCCTTGGAAGAGATAGATGTAAGGGGTTCTCCATCCTCTTGCTGTGGGGAGGGATAGGAGGAGCTCTCTGCACTCGCTGGTTAGGGTTTCATCCTCGGGTAAATCGCTTGACTCCTTCTCTGTGGACTGGGTAATGGCCATGGAGATGATGAAGAGATCAGGTTAAGCTTGGAAGTTTCGACAACGTTGGGGCTGAATATATATAATTGAACACTGCTTATAACATTTAGACAATTATGAGGCTGACGGTCGGACACACAAGCTCTCTCGTGTCAGAGGTGGTCCAGAGTCGAAAATATATCAAAATTAAAAAATTACAATAAAAATCTCTTTTTTATATAAGTGAATCCTGTAACCATAGTTTTTAAAACCGGACCGGGTCGGGAACCGGTATAGGCATGGGTTCATGGATCGGACCGGGGTTCAATGGGTTGAATCGCATGTTTAATAAATAATATTAATAATATAATATTACTAATAAATTTACATAATATCATAATTTGAATATAATTTATAACAAAAATAATTAATATAACCATTATATTAAACAAAAGTTTAATATAAAATGTAAATATAAGTTTAGTAAAATAAAATAGGTACATTACAATAGGTTTTTTTTTTTTTTTTTAATTTTAAGTCGGCCAGTTTTCTCATGGGTTCAATTGGGTTCACCGGTCGGACCGGGAACCGGCCGATTCAATCGGATTTTTTATCTTTTAATGTGCAATTGGATTTTTTGAAGGAACCGGACCGGGTGAGTGGCCGGTTCCTGGTCGAACCGGCCGGCCCGGTCCGGTTTTTAAAACTATGCCTGTACCTCTCAAAATATTTTGTTGAATTTTGTATATTCAATTTTACTATGCCCGGTTAAATATCATGTGACATGTGCAAACCATGGCTCATTCATGCTTATCAGTAGAAGTAGACACGTTATGACGACGTGGCATCAAACATCATCAACTTGTTGCCTCGTTTGCGCCGACGGCATGGAAAAAGTGTCACACTCGCAGAAGTTTTTTTTTTTTCAGACTTATCAGCATAGTTTTAAGAATCGAACCGGGTTACCGATTCGATCGGAAACCGATCACTCATCTAATCCAGTTCGTATAAAAAAAATCCAATTGCACTTTCAATGAGATTAACTTCGATTGAACTGGCCAGTTTTTCGATCTGACCGATGAACCCAATTGAACTGGTAAAAAAATCGGCCGACTTAAAATTTTAAAAAATAAAAACCTATTACAATGTGCTTATTTTATTTTACTAAACTTATATTTATATTTTATGTTAAATTTATATTTAATATAATGATTATCTTATATAAATTTATTAGTAATATTATTTATTTAACATGCAGTTTGACCCATCGAACTCTGCTCCAACCCATGAACTCATACTTATACCGGTTCCCAATTTGGTCAAATTTTAAAAATTACAGTAAGAGGTTCAAAGGAACAAATGGAAAAAGAACATATATATATATATATATATATATAAAAGCGAGAGGAAGGAGGTGATCGATCTTAGTGATGCGAATCAAAGACAAGCAGGAAAACGTGCACCTAATCACCCTCCTAATTTCCTCGCATCACGTGCATCTCATGAAGCTTGTCCGTCACGTTTCCAATCACAGGCTGGCTACACAGACAGAGGCGTAGAACAGACCCAAATTTCAGGCTTGGGGCTGCAAATAAGACCCCATCATTTTCACGTTTCTTGCCATGACAAGATAGATTAGCTTAATATACATAGTGAGCAGAATTTTGAGACCTGGCGCTTGCCCACCTGCACCTGCAAATCAACCGAATTGACCACTGCTGAGTGAGACGCACGTATGTTACACGTGTGTGTGTGTGCGCGTACTAATTGGCACTACAAAATCCGGTTCAGTGCTCCCTCGCGATGATTAGTGAGATAGTGCAATTTGTACTAAATCTGATTGAGATTTGGCTACTTGGGGTGTGAGACAAGATCGACCAACTGAAACGTAATAGCATGACGACCGTACCTGCCGTCCGTAGAGAATAAAACCTAGCATGACATTTGACCTGCGAAATTCATCGTCTTGCTTAAAAAAAAAAGAAAACATGCGCGATTACGACGTGAGCTCTACGTACTTTTTACTTTCTTGCCCCTGATTCACACGCAAACTTTAGAGTAATTTTTTTTTAATTTCACAATATACTTGAATTACAATTTTAACGTTTTATTAATGTTTAACTTAAAGTTGTCACATAATAAAATTTTCTTTGTGCTCGCTGCATTACAGGACACGTTGGCAACTTTTTCCATCACAACATTGTGCCACGTCAGCATGACACGTTGGTGACCCATTGCTAGAGATGTTAAAACATGCGGTCCCGATCGATTTAAAATGTTACTGGTTATAGTTCAGGCATATATGAACCAGTTCGAAATCATTTATAATTGGGCCGATTCACGGTTTAGGTAAATTTGACCTTGAACCGTTCATTCTTTTTTAATTTTTTCAAATTATTCAAAATAACTATATTGTTTAATTTTAAATTGATCACACAAAACCTGACCATTTATTTACAGAGTTTTGGTGGCTATGCTAGTTTTGTATTGGTTCCGGGCCAGTTCAACAGAAAAACATGTCTAACTAGTTCTGATTCAATAGGTCTATTTCTTAGATTCAGCCTGGAACTGTTTCTCAACCCAATAAAAACGGTTACAAGCTGGTTTAGACGCAGTCGGTGCTAGTTGTGTGTTTTGATGGGCCAATTTCAGGTCAAACTAACCCTTTTAACATCTCTACTTGTTGTCATATCACTAGATTCTATTCACGCAGTAATTGATTAAAATTAAAATTTAATTATACCACAAAATCAAATAAAAATTAATTTTTAAGCATATAAAACTTACTGTATTTATCCCTCAAAAGAAATAAAACTCCATGAGACGGTTTGAGCAGGTAGCCGAAGAGTGCTCCCTGGTTCACTGTGAGGTGTGCGAGACGTGTGGAACTGACAGTCAAATGCCACCAACTGACAAGATAGTTAGAAGCTGCTAGGTGCCCGCCTGTGCGACCGTATATACGTACGTATATGTGATGTAGGGGATTCCTTATAATTGTTTTTTTTATGTCGGTATTATCCGGTGAGATAACAATCGACTAATTATAGAACGGTATATTGTACAGCTTAGAGCCCGTCAATTAAATTCGAGATATCGACTCTCGAGAGTTTCAAATACCAAATTTGATCTACTGTATATTATTAGGTTATGAGTGGACTGTGGTGGAAGTATTCCACATAATTGTTGGAGGAATCTTATTGGATTTTTCAGGTGTATAAAAATTTTTAAAAATCCAATAATTTATATGAATTTTTCTTATCTTATCAACTGTTCAATAAGTTTGTGGTTGGATTTTCCCAACCCAAACCCAATTATGGGTGATTCCACCTTGTCACGTAAAATCACGGACGAGTCAGTTTCGGATCTTTTTTTTTTTTTCCTCCTCTCCACGACAAAATCTTGATGATATTGACCACCAGATCATGTGCAAATTCATCCGTGATGCTGTGCACGTAAGAAAAGTCCCCTGCACTTTTTTTTACCTGAGCCAGCTGTGTACAAAATGATGAAAGTCACGGATTCAAATTCCTACCCAACATTGCAATTAAGAGGCATTCCCGGCCAGGCCCACAGTGCACTGAGATTGGACCGACGCGAACCGAGACTTTATTATTAACCTTTTGAAAAGATTAGATTCTCATCCCTTGGTGGACGGACACTTGCTCACCCTTCCTTGCCGGATAGAGTTACATCACCTTTTTTCTTTCATGGTACGTGGAGGAGTGTCAGCTAGAAGATCTAAGCCAATGATCGATTTTCACCTGGATCTTCTTCCTCCATCGAGAAATCAGGACGACGACGGCAATAGTCACCCGACCGCTCCGCTCGCGCGGAGATCGGGCTTTCATGTCCGAGGAAGTGGGGGAATGTCTCCGGCGGGTGTACTAGAAGGATTTCGGGGCTGGGATTTTGAGCTCGACCCACCGCATGCAGGCGGAGCTCGACGGTCACGGTGACATTCTCCGACCGCTGGTACCAGTAACATCGGCGGTGGACTTACCTTGGGTATGCACGCGGGGGCCATCATCTCTTGAATTCGATATAAGGTACCGAGAAGGTGATTTTATTTTCTTTTAAGCTATTCCTTTTTTTTTATCTCCCCAAAAAATATTTTGAAATTATTTTTCCAGTGAGCTCTTCGGACATTTTTTTTTCAAAAAAATCGTAAAAAGTTGACTGCCACTTTCAGAACTCGGTAGGTGCACGCGCGCACGCACCACATTTTGGGCGGTCATTGATGGCATCCCACCAGTACACGATTCATTTACTACGTACCCTCCGAACCAAAAGATTTCCGATTAGGAGTTTCGAATTTCTCGTTCCACCCTGAGATGATGAAAGTTGGGTCACATCCGAAAGAGAAGGAAGAGAGGGAGTCTGTCGGGGGCCTGAACCCGATGCTCGACCTAAATCGGGTCCGCTCGGGTCGGTCGTCTAGATTCGATTGAGATCGAGCTCTATCCTACGGGACCATCCTTGAGTTCGTTCCAACTAAGACCTCACAGTCGAGCATGTGAGATCTCCGGTTTGAGGCTATCCATTGCCCTCGGTTGCCACGGATAGCCACCATTAAGCCAGGCTGCACATAAAGAACCGGCGAATCGGATCGGACCACTATTCGAACTGAACCGAATTGAAAAATCAATTCAGGTTGTACGTTCTCATATGCTATCGTATAGTATATTTTCCACAATTTTATACTAAATTTCGTTATAAATATGTCACTAATCCTAATTTTGTATATTTAATTTATCTTTAATTAAAATTTTATAATTTTCTTTTGTTCTTTTTAATTTTATTGTATTTCGACGCTGTTTTTATTTAATTTTGATTTGGTTTATATTTAATTTGTTAAATTTTAATTATTTTTTTTAAAAATAATTTGAACGGTTAATTGAAGCATTAAACCGGTTTGAAACAATTTGATTTGATGGCTATGTAATAGTTGTGGTTCTGAAGGTACCGTACTCAAACTAAACCGAATCACTTTAATGGTTCGGCAAGGTTTGGCGGATCCCGAAACAAACCATGAGCAACCCTACCTTGAAGTGATCATCGAACTTTGGGACGATATGGAAATCGTGAAACACACCGTCATAGATCCAAAATGTTTCACCTTTTTTTCCCCCCACCTAGACAAGATCTGATCTTGCTCCTGAAGTCCTGATGGAGGAGCGAGAAGCTCGTCGAAACTTCGGTGCGAGCCGAACATGCAAAACGATGCCGTTCGATGCCAAAATTTAGAGCTCCCCGAATCTTTTACACTCGCAGACCACACGGATCCCATGAGAACAGCGGCTTACGACAACGTCGAGATGGCCGGGCCAGCTAATCTGCACGGGAATTCTCTCCTCTGAACGTATGACTGACACGAAAATGCCAGCCCCCAGTCAAGAGAGATCTCGAGTGGCCGAAGATTGCAGCCGATTGAGGAGCCCGTGGCCACCCCCAACAAAGTCTTCCAATCACTCGAAACTTGTCACCTCGATTGTGCTGAATCGGTTAGAACTCAGTCAATGGAAGGCTCGACGGATAGGCTGGCAATCAAAGTCACAGAACCATCAACCCAAATTATGTAGCAATCTTCCAACCCGCATATGTGCGAAAAATTATGTAGTAACAATCATTCTTAGACTACGCACTTGTCCCCAATGTATGGACCAAGCTAAAAATCCAATAGAAACTCACTAATACTAGCTAGGTTATTTATTCACACAATCTTATGGTCAAAACTGAGCTGAGAGTATCAGCAGAGTCCCCACAAAACTAGCATTAGCTCGCAAACTATCCAGTGCCCGCCAGTCTAGCGAAGAGCTGGTGAAGAAGCCGGATATGCTATACCAACCGCTCGTTAATACCAGGCCGGCATTGTTCTAAATCATAGGAAAACTAATATCGATCACTTCAGGGGGCTATATGAAACATGAAACTCCAGCTGACGAGCTTCAAACCGAGTGGCTCTTCCGTTTCATTCAATCGCTCTGAGTGATGACAGGCACTTCACGATCGTGAGGGAGCTTTGAAGGTCCGAGACCATGAGACTGAAACATATCTGTCTCTCTGATGATTTTATTCTCCATACTCTTCGGTGCTTTAACAGAGAAACCTTGGTTGTTGAAATCCATCCTATTGAACATGATGTTCGCAACGGCTCTGTCGATTATGTTTGTCTCTGACTCCATGGTTCTGTTCTCCGACCTTCAATCCAGTATTCATGAACATAAGTAACACAACTCAGATTTAACTATGAAACGGGGGGGTGGTGGGTTTGTGTGGAGAATGCAAGTTAGGATATCAGAGACGCATTGCAGAATAAACATTTTGTCACCTCAGGGTTTGGTTACATTCTGTCCATGGAGGTGGCTTTTCCTCATCCAAACCTCCACTCTCTGCCACATGATGCTGTTTTGCATTGTCAGCGAGGCGGTATAGAGCATCCCGAACGCAAATGCGGGTCTTCTTATTAAACTAACAAAATTAAGAGAAAAAAAAATTAAGGAAGATTTAAATATTGAAATCTGATTCATGTACACCATTAAAAGAAAATATAGTTCGTGTTCTTAAGCCATTAACTTGATACCTGTGCCATCACCATTCTGAGATCATGCAGGACAGATTCTTCGAGAGACATTTCACCTTGTTTAGAAGGGACTGGGATATGGACCAGTGATGCCTTGAATAAATGGTTGAGCAATCGTTAGACATACAATCTTAAGAATCACAAGGAGGACATATAACTACTCTTAGGATAGTGAAACAGTTACCAAGAGGTGAAATATGTAAATGCCACAGTAGTTTCAAGACACGAAAGACTAAAGAGGAACATCACTGATTGCAATTGCTTTCTGAAGAAAACCAGGGAGTAAATTTTAAGCAGAAAACTGAACAAGAAGACATGATTTTTACTTTCTTAAAACCTCCCAACAACAATCACGAATTTGCAGCAGAAGTTAGATTTGATCTTAAAAGTTGAATTTCCAAGGAAAAAGAACTAACATAGAGCCATTGCCATCGAGTCACTTCCATCAGGTACCATTTCCAAAGGGAGAAAGTTTTTGGTTACTTACGATGAAAATGCATCTTACACAAGCTTAACACGGTGATTTTCTCGAGGAAAACTGAAACATACATTGGTACCTGATCCACCTGCAGAGAAACTGAATCCAATCCATTCTAATGTCGTGTTACACAAATTTCTAACTGCAGACTTAAGTTCGAATTTTAAGATACTATCACATGAGTGCAGAAAATGAATTCTAGTGTTATATTAAAGCAGTAAAATTTTAACCTTTGGTGACGAAATCATCTCCTGCATGGTGTTGCAAGGAACAGATTGTGGAGCAGTTGTCTCCTTTTCCCATTCCAGAGATGGAGAGAAGCAATGGGATTCACAGCAATTTGAGCTATCCATATGATTCTTTTTGTTTGCAATACTTTGTAGTTCACTAGGATTTGGCCACGAATTTTCGGCCAGAGATAATTCGTATTGGCAATCAGGACAAACACAAAATGACCCGTGAAATTTCTCATTCCCAGGCAAATCTTCTAATAAGGAGTTCCTGCAAAAGACAAATCCCACGAGAACAATGAGATTTGCAAATATTAAATTGAACTAGAGACATTACTGAACATTGAGTTCTAAGTTGCAGCAGAAAGCAGCGAAGCTCAATACATCAAGAAAGTAGCAGCTAGGTGCAAATCATAATTCGATAAAATTTACCAGTTCTTACTGAGTTGTTTAAGTTAGTTGCAGCTGATCAGCAGGGCATAATGATTTCCAAGGAGTGAAACTCAGGCTATCTTTTCCAGAAAGGAATTTAAACAACTAGGACTAAAACTCTGGTGTAGAATAGAACCAATCATATGGCCAATTGTTGATTTCATGTCACTACTTTTTATGAATTATCACCTAAAGTACACATCTAAAACGCAAATGAAATGCTATCAGAATCAAGCAGAATGAAACCAGAAATCAGGCTACTCACAAGAATAAGTCATCCGCCTGTAGGTCGTTACAGAGCTGGAAATCCATATAATCCAATGGCACAGAATTTTGCCAAAGGCTCTTGTTCGGCAATCCCTCGAAGGGCCTCAAGCTGCCAGGACCACTTGCACTTCCCTGAAAAGATTCTTCCGATGCTGAATTTGAGTCCACGATAGAGTTCTTTTCTGGCAACCCGAAGGTTCCACAGCTTCCACCAATTTCCCACTGGGGCCAACGGTTTGATGGTAGGAGCCAGTCTGATGACTCTACATTACTGGGGACATCAAGAAGATGGATGGCGCTTGCTGAATACCCTTCCATGATTCTTATCCTAGAAATCATACCGACCCAGAACAAAATTATCAAATAGAGATAGAGAGCGAGTTAGTAAACAAGGTAAAGCTCCAGAACTAATCTTAGTTTTTCACCTATGTTGACAAAGATTGCAAAGAATCTAATAAATACACTTCCTTCTCACAATTCATTGAAGCAATAACCTCATTCGATAACTGATTGATCCTCCCAGAAAGCCAAAAACTACAGACCGGCATGAAATCCATCATCGAGGCAACCTTAATTGAATCTAGCCCCAGTGATCAACAAGACATCTAGATCAGTGTTCAAATGCGAAACATAAACTAAGACCCTCTCCTTGCAATCACTCCGCTCCAGTCCGCTACAGTGAGAGCAAAAAAGGGGAGCTGGAAATCTTAAAAGCCAAGAAAGATCGAACCCGAAGGCACCTTCTGAAGCAGCGGAGGAGAGATCTGATGGAGCAGACTCCTGGATTGGTTCAGAGACTCAAAGCTGATAACTCTAATGGGATTTCTTGCTATAAGGAGAAGTTGCCCAACAATACCCGGAGACGTCTGAGAGAGAGAGAATAAAATATATTACGGAGAGCTGTGAGGCTGAGAGCAGAGGTGGTGGTGGGGCAGAGAAGGAAAATGGGGTTTAGTGGCTGAGGAGAGCCCTTCATCTAAAACTGCAACCTCATTGGTCACAGTTGGGTCCCACTTATGTCACAGTTTGCAGTCAGTCACGGTCATGCTTTTGATTCTCTTTTCTCCTCCCTCCCCCCCCCCCCCCCGCGCTCAAATCTCGTCACATGAGCCCCAGCTGACGTGGTCAAATAGATGTGGCTCGCGATTATTATTATTATTATTTTATTTCTGTAGGCTGTCCACTGCATGATTAGATTCCTTTCCACAAGTGCCCCTACAAGGCCATCGTGCAAACCGACATTGCCCCCTTGTTTTTTTTCCTTTTTCGTGCGCATCCGATCTTATACATAAAAGTTCGGTGCTCATTCGATCCTCATTCACAGCTCATTTAAGCACGTTCAACATGTAAATTTTATGTAATAAATTTTTTCTATTCATAAGATTTAAATATGATATTACTACACCATTTTTATTAGGATTGGATGGACATCATCTCTCTTCTTCATGCCTTGTTCTTACTGTAGTCCGGAGTACTGTAGATCGAACTTGCTAGCAATTCAATCCATGAATTTGTAAGGCTCTTAACACTCGACGATCTGACATGAATTTCATCAGTTTAATTCAAGTATATACACTTCATCCGACTCTTAGGATCTTCCACATGAATTTAATATGTCCCTACCATGCCGTTGACATGTCACATGAAATATATAAATATTGGATGAAACTCTAATGATTGAATTAAATTAATAAAATTTCAAATTTACATCACACCAGTTAGAAAATGGACAAATTTAAGATCAAATTATTGGTCTACGCGAGGTGTCGTCTAATAAATATTAAAAAAAAGGAAAAGAAAAGAAAAGAAAAAAAGAAGGCGGGGATTAACGTTGGGAATGCTTACTAGCGATGCGTGGCTATAATGGTCTTTCTCCCTGCAAAGGTTGACGATACATCTCACGCTTCCCTCCAGTTTCAAGGCTTTAGGCTACAGACACGTGGACAGCAGCGAGCTGCTTGAGGACACGTGGCACCCACTTATGGACCCACAAAGGGCGGCTTCTGTTGAGTGGATAGACTTGAACGCGAGCCATTTATCCATCCTTTGTTTTCTCCTTAAAGAACGTCTCGAATTAATCAGAATCGATGTAAATGGAAATACTTGAGTTGTCCTATAGTTATATATCCAATATGTGCCGTAGGTAGATATGGGCCGGTTTGGACCAAAATCGGTCCAGACTCCCCTTAAACCGATATGTAGGAATTCTTATGGAATTGTTCGGGAATTACAAGCGCATGTTGAATTGGAATTAGTTCAACATGTTTTTTTTTTATTAAATCAATTTAGAATCATTGTGAAATCAACCCGAACCATCCTAGACCAGCAAAAATCTTACAATCAATGATCAATTTTTTTATCAGAAAAATTAAACAATTATTTTAAATAATTATTTTTTTTCAAAACAAAAAGGAAAGGATGTGGTTCACGGTCTAAACCAGCCTGTTTAGGCCCATTCTGGGCGGGTTCATGATTTTCTAAATCGAGGTCAGTAATCGGACCGGTCTGTTATGTTCAACGGGCCAAACCGTAATCCGGCCTGACGGAACAAATGGGCCGGCCCAACAACTCAACATTCGAACAGGGTTGGACCAAGCTTTCTCAAGTGTGTTTCCTACAAGGTAGGGATCAAGAGGAAACGATGACGTTTCAAGTATTCGAACATCCAATCCATTGTCCCTCTGTCCCCTGGGGACCGCCGTAGGGCTCTGTGCATTCAGCTAAATAGCTCATTGCTGAAGAGCGAAGACGAAAGCGGAGCGGAACCGGTCGAGTGGCCGACGGACCGAGCGCGAGAGAGAGAGATGGCGTTCACATTGAGGAGCGTGAAGGTGCCGCCAAACTCAGTGAACCTGGAGGAGGCGAGGAGCCGCGTATTCGACTTCTTCAGGACCGCCTGCAGATCCATCCCTACGATCATGGATATCTACAGCCTCGACGATGTTGTCTCCAAGTCCCAGCTCCGCTCCACAATCGCCTCCGAGATCCGCAAGAACGCCCGCATCACCAATCCCAAGGTCCCGCTCCTTCGAAAGTAGATATCGTTCTGTTTCAATTTGGCTCTGCTGACTTCATGCCAGTGCGTTTAGGTTTTGGAACTGTGTGTTTTGATATTCCTCTTTTGATACGTCCGCTGAATCCTCAGAGATCTCCCTATAATTAGCGTTATAATCTCATGGAATTGTTGCGGTTTTTCTGTTTCCCCAAGGTATTTGCTCAGTATTCCAAGATTGTCTTCAGAAATGTCTATGTAGCCCCTTAATCAGACTTGTAGGATTATATTCTAATCTTTCGTTTTCATTTACTAGGAAGAGATTTGATTGTATGGTTTTGAGCTTCATGCTGCTCCTTAGTGGCGGTCTTTGACTAAGCCGCTCTCCATGGAAAGATCAGTCTTTTCCGAGTTTCCTCCTTGAAGTCGTTGATTGATGCGGTATTAATTGGAAGAGGGGGACGGAGATCATTTATTTGATATCAGAAAATTGATATTGTTTGTTGGTTCAAGTTCACTTGAGTTTCAATTTTTGCCGGGCTCACATTCTTCTAGCCATGTCATATAGCCACGTCCAATTGTTCTCATTTCTGGTTCAAAATAAAAAATTTAGCTGAATGGGAAATCAAGGTTGATTTTTTATGAGTCCACTGAATTGGGCACTTGAACTAGTTGAATGTTGGTATTTATTCCATTCATCACTATTAAGCTCGTGTCTTATCTTCATCAAAGATATGATGCTGCATCACCCATGAATCCTTCCCATGTTAGTTCAAGGAATGGCATGTAGGGCGATGCCATTTGCACATGCTTGTCACTACATATGGACCCATAGGGATATCTTATTCAGACGAGCATGACTGCATGCAGCTCCCTCATCAAGAAGGCATCTTGATGTTTTGTTATGATAATTGTGAGATAGTGCCTTGTATTGACGGATTTAATTGCATAGCTGCCTTGCTACGGAAAATTGTATTAGATGCAATAAATCATCCGAGTTTTGATCATTTTTATGGTTAAAAATTGTTGCAGGTGATCGATATGCTGCTTTTCAAGGGCAAGGAAGAACTGAACAATATCACGGAACATGCTAAGCAAAGGCATCACATCATTGGGCAGTATGTGTTGGGTCGTCAGGGGCTTGTGCAGGATTTAAGCACCAAGGATAAGGGCATGTCTGATTTCCTGAAAAATTTCTACAGGAGCAACTATTTTTGAGGTGTTGTCGTTTTATGAACATGATCAGGGTAATCTTCATTCCTGGTGCACAAATTGAAATAACAACTGTACTCTGAATTTGTTTAGTGTCTTGCATGTGGACAAGATTCATGTTTTCTTTTACCGTTGCTAATAAAGACTGGTTCCCATCTTGCTCTAGTCTTGCTTTCTGCGTTGGGAGCCGTGCGACCTATAAATTGAATATCAGTTCAACTGGACGGATGAAACCTTCACAAGACATCTGGTTTCGTGCCGAGCGTTTATAGCAATTAAGAATAGATGCTCTGTGCTGCCCACCTTTGTGCCGTGCCACATGAGATTGTAGGCTGACTTCAGCAACAGTGGCTGAAATTGTAACGTCAGACACAACCTTCTCGATCATCTTTCACAGACAGATTCTGAATCAGGCAGAGTAGCCGTAGAATGATTCCTCCTGTATGAGCGTTTGGCCCAAATGTCTTGTACATCTCAATATCAAAGTCATTGCTCGAAGTTGACATTGTTTAGTCCCCCGGATTACTCCATGCAAAAATAGAGTAACAACAATTGATCAAGTAGAAACACCAAAAGATTTGGCTTTTTTATGAATGAGGTCCTTGGAGGATGTCTTGTGCACTCACTTATCCTTGTCTGTGCCTGGCATGTGCATTGGCGTATCCCGTCGTAAAACCCTTCAAGTGACATGATCCAAAGGCAAAGAATGAACAGAAGTTATGACGATATAGAATTTAGTCACCCTTATTATCGTAGTTGTATCAGGGCACAGGTCCACAAACTCCGGACTACAGGAAGCGTGCATGGTAGGGAGCAGCAGCAGCATCCGACTTATTTCGATCCAGCACCGCATGATAAGTCTAATTGTTACCGGGGGCATCCGTGCAAGTCTCGATCACTTTACCGGGTCATTCATCACGTTATTAAGCACTGAGCAGCCATGACTTTGTCCGTTCCCCCATACGGTGCTTATATTAATGGGCCAGGATCAAAGGCGCCTGCATTCATGTGGGTATTTAAAACCCATCGTCCCTCGCAAGGTATAATCAGCGCCGGCCGGCTAGGAACTGTAACAAGCTGGTCTCCGGGTTATAATTGCAGGAATACTATCTCACAGGGTCCCCTGGGACGTAAGCCAATGAGAATTCATTCCGATCTTGAGGATTGCAGCCCTCACACGTGGTTTGCTTGATGGCCCTGCAAGTCTTCCCACAGCGTCTACACTGAAAAACGCACGCTTGCAAGACCAACCCCCAATTGAATGGCACATGGAGTTGGTAAGCGAGGTTGTTTATTATTATTTTTTCACCTGTATATCATGATGTTGCCCCCCTAGTCCTTTGTATGCCTCTGGTATTGCAATTTGGAAGAAGATGAAAATCAAGAAGTGCGTTGAGCTACATTGGAAATAAACATAAAGGGTGGTATGAATGAGAAAAATCTATGGACATGAGGTGAGAATACTGTATCGTCCAGAATACCCAAATCCTGACCTGACGGTAAAGGACAATTAGGGATTTTCTTCGTTTACCATGGAAACTGTGATGCGAGAATGATTAAAGATTAATTAGGAAGGAGATGGCGACATAAATAGGAACTAAAGTTGGCACCAATCTGGAAGGGGGGATTGGGTCTGCAGTCAGATCAGGGGAGTCCCTGACTGACCCTTCGGGACAGCCAAAAATGGCAAACAAAGCATAACCAACCACCTTAATCCTTCCTTCCCCTGCCTCCAAATGTCTGGGCTGTCAGCTGTTTCAGGAGCCATTTCCGGATTCAGAGACCAATGTCTTCTCGAGTTTCTGGTCCAATCTCCTATCCGCAGCAGAAAAGAAGAGAGAAGAAAAACAAAGGGGAAAAAACCATCTTCTTCCCCCGTCCAAGGAAACAGAGCTCTCTCCTTGGTGCCAATCGAAAAAGGTTTTGCTTTCCCTTCGTTCTTCGAGTGATCGCTTGGTGACAACCAAAGGCTGCACCTCTGTCTGGAACTGCTCCCTGCCATTGGTTGAGAAGTTCTTGAGAGGCTCGAAGGATTGAAGAGATCAGACAGGCTGGTGGGTTGAGGGAGGGAGTGAGACTCAGAGCATCGAAAGGTGCGAACTTTGAATTCTGGGGCGTTGCTTTTTTCGGGAGGCAAAGGGAGGCTTCAGAAGGAATGTAATAATGTAAAGAGGACAGGTTTGTTCTTCCCTTCCTTTTCCTACTGGCAGATTTTAACAGAGAAATGAGCAGTAAGCACGGTGGGTTCATTAAGGCCTGGGAGTTAACCGTACGGAAATCGCAAGCTGCAGCAAAGAAACGGGCGAACAGCATCTTTGCCACCATGTCAGTTGCCCACGTGGATGACGACGACAACATCGCAGGACCTGGGGAAGTCTACCATTCAGAGCAAGTTCTATCCAATGGGGACTTCTACACGGGTCAATGGGCCGATAGCGCACCCCACGGACATGGGAAGTATCTCTGGACTGATGGGTGCATGTATGTAGGCGAATGGTGCGGGGGGAAGCCTATGGGGAAGGGGAAGTTCTGCTGGCCGAGTGGGGCCACCTACGAGGGTGACTTCAAGAGTGGTTACATGGATGGGAAGGGGACCTACACTGGTCCATCGGGAGACACCTACCGGGGCTCATGGGTCATGAACTTGAAGCACGGGCAAGGGGTGAAGAGCTATGTGAACGGGGATTACTATGAAGGAGACTGGCGTAGAGGGTTGCAGGACGGACATGGAAGGTACCAGTGGAATAACGGGAATCACTACATCGGACAGTGGAAGAATGGGATGCTCAATGGGAATGGAACACTGATATGGGCTAATGGGAATCGCTATGACGGGTTCTGGGAAGAAGGGTTACCGAAAGGAAATGGGACTTATAGATGGGCTGATGGAAGTTTTTATGTTGGGGTGTGGAGCAAGGACCCCAAGGAGCAAAGTGGGACCTACTACCCGTCTGGATCGGCATCCGGAAACTTCGACTGGAACCCGCAGGCGGTGTTTAATGTGGACTTGATGGATTGCATGATTTGCCCCGGGGAGAAAATCTTGATCCTGCCATCGCATAAGGTGCTGCCGTGGGCTGGAACTGAGGGGCAGCAGATGTGGAAGACACCACCGAGGGATAGTGATGCAGGTCCTGGGAGGCCGAGGAGGAGTTCGGTGGATGGACGTGTGAGTAATTACAGTTGGGCCTTCGATGGGGATATTGCAGGTGCTGAAAGGAGTTCGAGGGAAGGGGATGAAGGATTTGCAGGTCTACGGATCGAAGATTACGAAGCGAGATTGGCAGCGGCAAGAAGGCTGCTGAGAATACGTCCCCCAAAGCGGCAAGGAGAGACCATCTCTAAAGGACACCGGAATTATGACCTAATGCTCAATCTGCAGCTAGGAATCAGGTCTGATTTCATCTCTTCCCTTGTTAAATGATTGAGTTGATAGGGAAGGGCATCAATTAAATTAAATCAACCAAGGGAATTAATGTTTTTCCAACACTAGCAAGATTCACTTCTAATCATATTTATTTTCCATCCCCTCCAATGGAACAGGCATGCTGTCGGAAGGCCTGCTCCACCATTGAAATCATTCGATCTGAAGCCGTCGTATTTTGATCCCAAAGAGAAAGTGTGGACAAAGTTCCCACCAGAAGGATCAAAGCACACACCCCCACACTCATCATTCGAGTTCAAGTGGAAGGATTACTGTCCGGTAGTTTTCCGGTAAATTTCCAGGAACATTTTCCGGTGCGTATAATGAGGAAAGGCTGATTTGGCAGCTGTTGATTACTGTCCTCTTTGCATATCTGCAGGACTCTCAGACAACTGTTCAAGGTTGATGCAGCTGATTACATGATCTCGATTTGTGGGAACGATGCACTTCGAGAGCTCTCATCTCCGGGGAAAAGTGGGAGTTTCTTCTACCTGACCAATGATGACCGTTACATGATCAAGACAGTGAAAAAAACCGAAGTAAAAGTAAGAAAATGCTGAATACTTGTGCAGAATTCGAAATAAGCTCTCTTGAGATCCTCACCTCACATTTTACATGAAAAAAATGTGCTGATGTCAGAGCTAACACAATGACAGGTTTTGATAAGGATGCTACCTTCTTATTACAATCATGTGCGCAACTTTGAAAACACCATGGTGACAAAATTTTTTGGCCTTCACTGTGTGAAATCAACGGGGCCTGCCCAGAAGAAGGTAATGTTTGAGAGGTACAGTGATTGACAGGGTTTTTGGAGCTTGTGGCATGTGAGATTTGATGAGAATTCATCTTTGTAATAATATTCTTGTGACGATTTCAGGTCCGATTTGTTATCATGGGAAACTTGTTTCGCTCAGAGTATGTCTTCCACAGGCGATTTGACTTGAAGGGATCTTCCCATGGCCGTGTTACTGATAAACCTGAATCAGAAATTGAAGCGACAACGACCCTCAAGGACCTTGATCTCAATTTCATATTCAGACTACAGAAGAAATGTTTCCAAGATTTTTGCAGGTGAAATATATGAATTTCATTCTCTTTGCTGTTCTAAACTCATCTTACCTCCCCCTTCTTCCAAGCCACTGAATGAAACTTGATCACATGCAGGCAAGTGGATCGGGACTGCGAATTCCTAGAACAGGAGAGGATAATGGACTACAGCCTTCTAGTTGGTCTTCACTTCCGGGATATCTCTTACCACACTGACAGCAGAATTGGAGAAGCTCGTCCTTCTGTTACTGCTCTCCACACTCCAAGAGGTTTGATCTTTTCATCTCTTTTCACTTACATATTTGACTTGAGGCAGTGTTCAAGATCAATGCGCTTATCTCTTACTAATGTTTCCTGATCAGGGGCTGGAGACTCTGATTTTGACATTGCAGGGCCTCGACTTTCTAGCACAGATGCAGATAATATTCTATCTGAGCCTCTGAGGTACAAGAAAAACTCTCAAAATGAACTTTTAAATTCTCATAAGTTAAGCCATCGGCCAGCATTTATATAGAGATGTCTTTTGATCCGCCATGGGCGTTTGGAAAATACTTGAAGGATAATTGGTATTTGGCACTGCATTGAGCAAACACCTATTATCTGTCAGCACCTTACCAAAGATCACAAGCACTTTGTTGGATACCTATCTGTTTATCATGCTAGTGCTTCATTTATGAAAGTCCAACATGAAAAAACAGGATTCAAACGTTGGTAATCCTAGCTTTTGGTACCGGAGTTGTTTTGTTTTCTAGGATTGGATCATACCACCACCTTAAAGTTGCGAAAAGCAGTCTGCTGTTCACCCCATCCATCAAAGTGCAACAGGTCGTATATATTATATCTTACATTTTCTCCATTTGCAACCATGGCAGGTCCAGTCACATGAAACTTGGAATAAATATTCCTGCAAAGGCTGAGCTAACCGTGAGGAGGAGTGAATGTGAGTCTCAACTTGTCGGGGAACCAGCAGGAGAGCTGTATGACGTGGTAATGACCTTCGGCATAATAGACATATTGCAGGATTATGACATCAGCAAGAAGCTTGAGCATGCTTACAAATCAATCCAATATGACCCCACCTCAATATCAGCAGTTGACCCGAAACAGTACTCCAGACGGTTCCGTGATTTCATTTTCAGAATTTTCATAGAAGACTCTTAAGAATGAAGTTAGATCAGCCCAAAATCTCTGACGCGCAAGCCAGTGGAAGTCTGTGTATAGACATTCAGAAGTTGTGGCTCCCAAGGCCATTGCTCATGTTCAGAGGATTCTTGCTTCTGAAGATTCGGCCTTGGGATCCCTAATCTTCACCAAACTTGTTTGCTTCATAGGTATAAGTTAATACAGCACAGCCAACAAATCCTTGTAGGTAGAGAGGTACAAGAAAAAGATTTGGACTGATTGCAATCATGTAAAGATGTATTCTATTGTATCTGAATGTCATATTCCCAAAGAGTGAGGAGGCTTAGGAATATCTGTAAGGAAATGATGTACAGTGTATTCATGAGGATAAAGGCAGGAATTCCCTTATGTTTCAATTCTTAGAACATGAAAGCTTGACTGTCATCCAGCACTGTAAACACTCCATTTGGGCTTGTTTAATTTTAGCTGCGCGGTGTTTCTCGGATAAAAAAAGACCGAAAAATGTCAACAAGGCACTGAATGGCTGCTTGTTTATTATACTTGCATGCAACATGACATGATCTACAGAAAAATGCGTGCTTTGTTCAGTTGGAGATGATACGATAGGCAACAACCAGTTTACTCCTCCAAGAAATCCTAATCTCTCTTGCAAGTTCAATGTCCAGTCGGTGCCCACAAGCATTTAAACCGAGTGTAGCCACTGCCTAAGAGCTGTCAGTCCTTGCAAATGTGCACGTTTCTCCCAAAAGTATGGCTCTAATCATGTCATGTCCACTGAATCTGGTTAAAGTCAGTCTGATACAGAGTCAATTTCGTGCTACAGCTTGTCATGCTGATGTGAAGAATTGGAGCGTCCTGAATTAGAATGGAAGTCACCAACTCACCACGCCATTTATTGATGATCCATCACCATCTCAGAAGCTTGCCGTGTCTAGCGAATATGTCAAAGCACGGAGACAGAGGGGCACCAAAGCCAACATCATGCTACATACTGTAGACTACATTGATAGACCAGTTGTTGGATCTGAGATTTTGTGGTTGTCCCACTCATAGGACATGTCATATGTAACAGATGATGCCGTGTCCCCAGAATCGCATTCAACTTTGGACGGCTGAAGTATGTTTCGATCAGGATTGTCTCTGCACAAGAAACACTCCATGCAAGTCTTGGGTGTGAATGTGATATACTGAGTGATACGACTGTTCATTCTCACGGCGTTACATTCACATGTTACTTTGGCCAACTCCCTCATCATGGCAAGCCAGACATGTTTTAGGTGAATTTGTAATGCTTTTGTAATTCCTACATTCCCAGAATACTACACTTGACTGCAGTGCTGGTCTGATCTACATCCTCTCATAGTCCGACTGAAACAACAAAAAGAAAGTATGATGCATCACAGTATGAAGTAATCATCTTGTCGAGCTCTTGTTCAGCCTTGGCTCTTTGCTGGTACCACCAAATTTATTTCTCTCATGCTTTTCATGATCATTCATTGAACACACTAATTGGAACTCATACATGAATCAGTAGACAGCTTCTAAAGCTGAGTCCCGAAGATTTCATGGCCAGTAGTTGCAGAGGTTATTGGAATCAACCAAGTAAGAAACAGGAAGAACAAGATACTTGTCATGGACACAAAGAATCCAACTATTGTCTCCCACAAAGTGAAATGCTTGCAATCAAGATGCACCAGCGGTGATCACGCACTCTGTTGTTAAGCAATTTGTAACAATGTATTGACAATGATATTGCAATGATCAGATTAAGCTAAGAGAGACATTCCAATATCAGGCAACGTTGGTCATAGCAAGCCATTCAAGGAATGTCTTGATCGATCATTAAACTCTTTGAAACAACTTGTACCTTAAGTTAACTACGCAACCGCACCCTGATCTTCCTAACATCGTCTAATACCAGGATTTTGGAAAAGCTCAACTTACCCTGAGATTACCATTCTCTACATGGGACTTCACACACTTCCTGTCACACAGATACAGCAGAGAAAAATATGCAGAGTCATATAGCACAGTTTCAAGTACCACAGAACAAGCACCAGCGCCCGTGAAAACAATCCAGTAGTGCAAGAAAGGTCCATGGAGTTGCAGGATCAGCCAACTTATTTTCCCCATGAAAATGGTTCGTGCTGAAATCAAGGTACTTAGTTTCGGCATCCTGAACAGAGGGTTGAAGAACTGCTGTTGATCATCTACAAAGGTCTAGATGATAGAAAGCTGAGCAACGTAAAGGCCAATTTCATTTCAAGTGCAGATACAGCAGATCCGAGAGTATCTATACATCAGAGACCGAATTGATACAATGTTAAACTGCATAAAATTTGTCATGAGCTGAATTGCATACTTATTATCTAAATCTGATCATGCATAATTAGTAACAATGAACAAATTCATGTGAATTACCATTTATGGTTCAAATCACAGCCAGCAGATTCTGTCGTACAACTGAAATGCTCATCTCCTATCTACGATGAACAAACGGCTACGAAGACGGGAAACCACGAGGGATGTGTTGAATAGACAACAAGCATCGAGAACTAACCGGGCACCATCTTTACGATGATGCAGAGGCCGTCCAAGATGATAAGCGGAACTCTCAAGTACTGCATCGCGTAAATGAGACCGGTAACCCGTCCCTTCAGCGACTTCGTCCTTCCTCCGGGGAACTCCTGCATGCTTTAACTCCTCTTCGCTAGGAACCGGTCCTCGTTTAGCATTGCAAAGGCGTTGGCAAGCAGCAGAAGCTCTTCAAGCAGTGTCCACAAGCCCATCGCCTACATCCACGGACACACTTCACTCATCCGCGAGCAACTCGTTGGAGGGTAAGGTCAGGAAGCTCTGCAGATTGTTTGAATTTTTGAAATCATCATCTCGATCACCCAATGAGTCGCCTAACCAATTGCTGTCTAGGCTGAAATCCACAAAATCTATCAGCTCTAACCATGGAAGCGGCTCTTTAATCCGATTACCGGGCACAGAAGACAGAATTGTCGTGTATTTTAGTGGCTTACGGGGGATTCGCCGAACATTTGAGGACTGCTATTCTGTAAGGATGATATTTAGAGGATTTAGGATCTGGGTTGACGAGAGGGATGTATCGATGGACATGGCATAAAAGAAGGAGCTGCACAGCGTGCTGGGTAATGAGAAGCTTGTGAATTTGCCTCTGGTTTTTCATAGGAGGCAAGTATATAGGTGGTGTTGATGTGATCAAACAGCTCTATGAGACAGGTGAGCTTGCGAAGATCCTATCTGAGTATCCAAAAATGGCACCAGGGTTTGTGTGTGATTACTGGGGGGACGTTAGGCTCGTGCCTTGCACAAATTGCAGTGGGAGTAAGAAAGTATTTGATGAAGATGAATCAGAGCTCAAGAGGTGATTGGAGTGTAATGAGAACGGGTTGATTCGATACCCTCATTGCTGTTGTTAATCTCATGCTGAGTGCTGAAGTCTTTTATTAATATTGAACTCAGAGCCTGCTTAACGGGAAGACACTCTTACTGCAAATAATGTGGTTATGGTTTTTGGACTTGAAATTCTCAGATTCCTGTGGTTGTGTTACAGGTGAACATCCCATCTATGGGGAATGGATGATCGTTGCCTCATTGAACATAACTTAATGATGTACATATGTGTAAAGACCAGGAATGGCCGTGTTGCTTGTCTTTGTATGCAGGTTATTGGGGAGATTTGTTCTCTCACCATGGGGGCGTCAATTGAATACTAGTATGTAATTATGCCCTGCTACAAAGGATTGCTTGTGCTATCGCTGATTAATTGAAATGAAAGAAGGGCTTGTACCATAAACTAATTCCACTCGTGTGATATGCTTGAGTGACAGTTGATTCTCTCTCTGTTATCTTTGCTTTTAGGACTTGAGTTTCTCCTCAGTGACGATTATGCCCAAATGCCACTGATGATTAAGTACCTGCTCTGCCTGATCTGGTTCTCATTTTGATGCAGTCCAATCTACTATCTGTTGAGGGTTCCCTCTTGATGCCCAATGTAGTGGTCTTACCGGTCGGCAAATTCACGAGATTTGATTATATCTTCTGGTAGCTATGGTTGCCATGTCCCTGATTTTATACCTGACTATTTAAGGATACTAAAAGAAGTAAACGGCTGGCTTCTGTCAGATGTGTCATAGTCTAAATGCATGCTATGGAAATTCTGCCCTCTTTGTTTTGGAATCAATCCCTTTTAACATGATAACAGAAAAGTAAAAATGAGATTCAACCTGGCAGAGTCCCGTCTTCAAACTAAATCTGATGCTGCAAATACCTATGCGGCCAGACTCCACAGTTAACTGTTAAGAGGTCCCTTAACTGAAAACAGCAGCAGAGTTTATGTGATGAAATATCTTAAGTGACTGTAATCACTTACAGCTGGCGGTAGGTGTAAGTTGATGTTTTAAGCTGCTGGAAGATCGTTCTTTCATATGCTATGCTTAATGGTTGAAGGCTTCTTCTCTGCTGTGCCATGCTTATGATTTGACAGCTACAACGAAGAGTAGCTTTGCTCATAAAGCAGGTCCCTCGTGAGACACTGAACTTGGAATATACTTCTGTTGGAAAACAATATTGACAAATCAGTTATTTCAGGTACATGTTTTCCCCAACGTACACGCGTTGAAAAGAAGTACGGATTTGGTGTCAAGTTCAGTGTGCCCGAGACTAGAAGAAGCTAATCGGGGTCCACAGCGCAATAGATAAGGCACGCTGATTGTACGTTCAGAAGTGTGATTCTTACATTTCAGAAAAGAAGACATCTTGTGCCATGCTCGGAAGCCGAAACTCGGGTTTCTTCTGTTAAAAGGTACAAGGCTTTGTTTGAACTAAACTATCTAATTTCATTGAAGTTCTGCTTCAATTTCACTAGTTTACAATCACTAATTTTGCGAGTCTGCACACCCAAAGATTGCTTAAAATTAACCGATGAAATCTGGTGGGACAAATTATTTCACAGGGCTCACTTGATAATTCCTCCTCAAACGCACACTCTGAAAACCAAACAATGGGCAACATTATAGATTTTCAGTCTCTCATTGACTAAGGGGTACGCACTCAAGCTCAATCTCAAGCTCCCCTCTTTCCACATTCTGAAGCTTCAGCGAGATCTCCTGTTTAACTTTTCCGTCAGCTGCGCTGATGATACTGTCCTTCACCAAGGTGTTGTCTCTGCTTGCCAGCCACTTGCCCAGTTGCACAGATTCATAGAAGGTTGAGTTCTCATAAGCTTTGGCAGCTGTAACAAGGGCTTGAATGTCTATTTCGGCCTCTCCCATGAAATCATCAGTAGAAAATTTGTCCCTGTCATATACAAGCTGCAAAGAAACAGATACTTCCAATTAATAGATCTTGGCCCATGGCTTGTTAATATGATCTGGAAAAAAAAAAAAAACTCACCACTTTCAATGGAGGAATATTTTCTGGAATTGACAGCATGAGATTTTCATTCCAGACTGGGTTTAGGTTGTTTTTGATGACTCGTGTCCTAACAGACTGCAAAGCAATTAGGTAATTAAAATTTACTAGTTAGTGTTCCATGTTTCAGCCCTGGAACTTTAAATGGAAAAGTCCATTGAGGAGAGGCTCACTTGGTGTCCCAAAGTAAGGATGACATAAGGGTCACTAGACACCATATCTCGAACAGCCAGATTAGTGCCTTTGACCACATTGACCTTGATCAACCCGACAAATTCCACCATTCCTGCCTGCACAAAGGTAAGTACGATCAATGAGGGATTTTTATGTAAATGAAGTTTCCCGTAATCATTCTTCTCATTAATGCATCATAATCAGGATCATTATAAACCTGGAAAACCTGTTTGTCAAAAGCATAATCCAAGTCAACATATTGTTGGGTGCAGAGGAGAGTTCAATTACCATTGAGTTATTCTTCTTGTAGGTCTTGTGCTCAGAGTCTTTTCTACCCCAACTGTTATGAAAAGCACTCCTAATTCGATGCCTAGTAGCTTGTTTGTCCATATTTTTCTTATCCTGTGTAGCATTTCTATTGTCTGAAGAATCAATTTGGGAAGGATCTAAATCCTTACAATTCGGCAGGAAAGGGCAGCTCATCTTTTCTTCCGAGTACAAAAATTCTTGCTGCTCATACTTTCTCCTGGTTACAGTACCATGCTAATTTTAGATTCCCACAGACAGTGGAGTACATGAAAGGGATCTACAATCCTTGCACGTGCATTACCTAATGAAATCAGAGCGCTCCTCAGTAGAGGAATCTGGCCTCGGTTTCGTGAAGTTGTAGGGTAGGCAAGCTTCATACTTCAAATTAACCGCTGTATTTCCTCCCAAGTCTACTAATGTGTTGACTTGCTCATCTGTCCACTCATCTAGATTTACAGATAAAACCTGCCAAACAATCCCCAAATCAGACTCTAATTGGTGGAAGTATTGGCAGTCCTAGTTTGCTCTGACGAAGGCCACCTTTTGTCTGTTAAGGTTTCCGTTCAACCTTCTCTTATTATGAAACTCGCATCAAGGAATTTACTTAAGGAATTTATACCTTCGTTATGTGCACTCCAAGACTTCGATGAACACCAGAACACTTGATACAGATAAATGCCCCAAGATTCAATGATCTGACAAGCAAAGAAATACTGTCAAAGTCCAAATTGACAGGATGCGATTACATGCATGAATCTGGAGAAAATATACTAGACTTCACATGGTGTTCATACAGCATGTTCTTTGACTATTATGGCTCACATTGTGACATTAGAAGGGGAAAAAGGAAAAATATATAAATTAATCTTCTGAGAACCCAGGACTTACACCCATTTTGGATCAGCAGCCCCACAATCAGCACAAAACCTATTGCCTGTTTGGCTCATCAATCTCTCTAGCTTTTGTTGTGGTCCTGGGACATTGATATAATGAGTGTAGGGGAAAAAAAGGGGGGGGATAAATATCAATATGTTCAAGAAACCAGATGAAATGAATTGATTTGGCTTGTGGGAAAATTATCCCCAGCACAGTATGAGTTAAGAAATGCCAATCTGTCAGGTTGAACTTTATAAGTTCAAACAGATCCGACATTCAAGATTTGCATGATATGGCTCAAAACTTAAAGAAGGTAAATCACCTGAAATACAAAATACTTCCATACAAAACGTTTTAAGCTAAATAAGAATTAAAAAGGGAGAATCAACAAAAAAGGCATTCCTACATTCAAGCAAAAATTACCAGAGGAAGAAGTGTTGCGGTCATTTCTGCATTTCCCATCAGGGGGATCTTCATTTTCGTACCAATCGGAAGGCTCTAAGAGTAAGAGGTCTGAAAGGCGAGTTCCTGACACAAAAATGACAATGATGAAAGTATTTTCCAGTAAATGAACAGGATCAAAACATATATAGTAAAAAGTTCAATATGTTTAGCAATTTAAACAATTGAAGTCCACCAAAAGCACTGAAGTAAGTTAACTTCTAGGAATAACAGCATGGTCTAACTGACTACGAGGAAGGTGAACAGAGGGTGACAGGTTCGCATTCCTATCGGTCTCACAGCAAACTCAAGACTGAAATGAAACAGGATCAATTTATATGCAAGCAACATTCTCTGTCTCTCCATAGAGAGTGAAATTCTGAAGCAACACTAGGCATGCAAAATAAAGCAAAACCAGGCAACACGGAGGATTAATTGTATGCTCTGCACGTTCATCCATCACTTCGGCAGGCAAAAAGGTAGCTGCATATCCCAAAAATAGAAAAAGCTGCCTGACTAAAGGTCAACGAAAATTTCTGCCATCTCAGCACAAGTATTTCCTTTCTAATCTTAAACATATCTCTATTGATACTGATGCAGCTGGATCAGTAATTTCAGAAACTTAAAGACATATACATGCCATCACACAAATGCAATATCACAAGCTCGACCACATAAGCTGACAATTATCCTTCTCCTCAACTCACATTTTGCCATGAACAATCAACCAGTTCTCTAAGAAGACAAAACAAAAAATCTAAAGGAAACAATTATCGGGTAAACCAGCAAAGAATTCGACGCAACTGCCATTAAATTCTTACCTGTGACAAGGTTGGGATCAGAATTATCCTGCCGGGAAATCATTTCATCTTCACGAGACATCAAACCCCGCTACGATCTCAAGAACCCCATTCTATAGGTTATCTTCTCAAAATCAAGCGAGACGGGCATAAGAATCGATCTAAGTCAGTCAGCTGCACAGACCCGGAAACGGAACAGGAGGGGGATAATGCCACAGCATCAATTTTCTCGCATTCGACGTCACAACGCCATTGATCTCAGTAAAAGAATCACCTTTCAGCCTGCCGAACGAAGGAAATGGAGATGGTAGCCGATTCTCGAGATGGCTATTGGGGGAACTGAATTGCGTCAGACATGTAAGGCATGTCTATGGATTACTGAGTCAGAGGGAGGGCAGGCTGGTTTTTTAATGTTGGAAGAAAACAGTGGAAAGAGTAGGACAAACAAGAACTTTCATCACCAATGCAATGAAAGAATTTCGGATTTTAAGTCTCAAGGCAACCGCTTTATCCTCTTTCTTGTCTCGCACACCGCTCCCTGGAAGTTCAAAAAACCCACACACACACACGCAAAACCCATATTCCGCACGTGGAGATAAAATAGAACCTCTCCCTCGTCGTGTAGCAGTCGGCCGTCGGCGCTCCCTCGTGAACCACAACTCGGCGTCGGCATGTCCAGACAAAAAAGGGCGAAAATTTCCGTGTTTGGCGGATGCTTTCCGTGTCGCGTTTAAGCTTATGTTAGGTACATTCCAAAGTAAGAGTTTTTTTTTTCAAAATTTATAATATTTAGTGAATTTTTTTAAGGAATATAAATTCGGTTACAAAATTTTTTCTTAATATGTTGTCAGAGAGAGGCATCCGGAGCTCTTGAGTCTTGATATGGGGTTGCACGCAGAGAACTTAAAAATTGGATTAAATCATGAATCGAATTCAAAAAAATCAGTTTAAAATGAATTAATTTTTATATAGTATGATTTTTTAAGATAAATAATATAATTAACTACTAAATTTAAATAATTTTATTAATTAATTTGAACAATTAAATTATATTTTTAAAAAAATATTTAAAATATTTAAAATATAAAATATAAATATATTAGAAATATTTTAAAAAATAAAAGAATAATGAGATATATGTTATTTTACTGTTATATAATATATTTTCATTATTTTATACTAAATTTCGTTTCAAATGGGTCAACTAATTTTAATTTTGTATGTTTAATTTATTATTAATTAAAATTTTTATTATTTTAATATGTTTCTTTTTATTATTTTAATGTTTATTTTTATTTTCTTATATTTTGATATTGTTTGATTTTAGTTTAATTTATATTTAATATGTTGATTTTTAATTATTTTTTAAAAATGGTTCAAACCGATTAACCAAACCATAGAACCAATTCGAAATAATTTGATTCGATAATTATGTAATAATTATGAATCGCAGAGTATAGTGTGTCGAGGTTCGATCCTGAAGAACCGTGAGCATCCCTACTTGACATTGTGTTACGAAAAAAAATGTTGAGAAGACTCGGATATGTGATCGTGGTCGTACTGTCAATAGGCAAGGACAGCTTTTGGCGGGAAGACAAACAAGCTCGGCATGCCGTGTGACACGACATCACAGGTTAAAGGCGAATTTCTTCGATCTACAAGATGCATGAGATTATGATCAAACTTTTTTTTTTCAAATAGATGATTTAATGATCGAATTTCAGATTGGAATGGTCGACGAGGATTTTTTCAAAGATACCGACCCGACCACAGATTAATCTCGATGTACATTTCGGCTGGATCGGGAATGTCGTGAGGTGTAAACCAAAAAAGATTTTCTCCTCCATTTTTTTCACCGGGTTTCGCGTTGCCCCGATATAAGAATTGACTTGGGCTCTGTCATGAGCCCAACGAAGCCTACTGGGCTGACCCGAAGAGTGAAGCAGTGTAAGTGTCAAAAGCCCAGAAAAGCCCAATGGGCTCATACTTCAATAAATGGGCCTGGCAAAAAGCCCGGCACGGAACTGATGAGACGACCCTTCTGCCATGTCCGGTACGCGACGGGAAGGAAGTACAGCGAAGCGAAGATCACCTCAACAAGATAAACGGTGGTTAACTACCGATCTTGATTGGTTGGAGATGGGTCCTTTCTGGTGCTGCTTAGTAATCTGATTCATCAACGATCTCTGGAAGTGCCTCGAGAGTCGGAGATCTGAAGAGGGGGCCACCGTGAGCGTATTATCCATCACCCAGAGAGTTGTGCGTACTACTACTACTACTACTACTCATCATAAGGTCCTGAGGCAAGTGACCAAACGGGCAGAAGCCGATTAGGATGCACTGCTGACTAGTGTGATCGTGATGAGAAGAGCGGGGAAGGACCTGAAGGAGATCGAGGAGCTGTACTACGACAGCAGCAGCAGTTGCTGTTAACTTTTCGGACGACCGTATGGCCTCTCTACTTGCTGTCTTGGGGCATGTTTGAACCTTAGACTTGCATACATAAGATGACATATCATCGATGAATTTGTCATATGGTTTCCGGAGACACACGAAGCCAAAACCGGCAATCGGTAGATAATTCGCTTCATGCAATCAAATCGAACATGGTCCAAAGTCGGGTTCATATTAGCACATGGAACGGTTTCGTGGGATTATTAGATTACATCAGGCAAATCACAAAATCAACCCCATGAATACACAATAGCTTTGTCAATCGCTGGAAAACTCATATGATTTCTCGCCTCCTGATCAGCCTGACCCCGATCATTCATCAGTTCTCTTGCGTGAGGTGGAGTGACAGATCCATAGGCAGAACAGATAGTGTGCTATCTAATACGGAAAATCGTTTAATGTTTCGTACTTCAACAGACTACGAGCATAACCTGTGTACGATGAAGAGGTGGATACTTACACCGCTTTGAGGGCACCCACGAGGTGGCCTTGCGTCTTTTCTGATTGACGAACAGGTTCCTCGTCTTTTAGGAAAGCACATAAATTCCACTGTTAGAAAGGAGGAGGGGATGTGTATGGACTAGTTTGTTATTTTTTGGAGAACTCAGCCATTCGGTTTCTGATAATCCTTCTGATTTTCTGTTTTTAGATTCCGTAATGCTCTACCGAATTGAACACGCACCATAGCTTACACGAGAAGAGACGGACACAGAGAGAGGGAGAGAGATGAGGAACCTGGAGGCTTGCAGTCATTTTTGGCCATGATCGAACTTAACAACCAAGGATTAATCTAATGTGTAGCAGAAGCTCCAAGACCTGTGAGAATGTTAACATCCCAGTGATGTGGGAGGGGATTATTTATATGCCAAGGATTAAAAAAAAAATGGATAAAGAGCCAAGGAATATTGGAGAAGTGAGTGACCACTTGCATCTATGCCTGATTAGTGCAGACCAGCTAAGCTGTATTCCCATTCCCACATTCTACTCCATGCACTTCACGCATGATTAGAATCAGAATTCGAATACATGTTCCTGACAGCGCAGTGAGGAGAGCTTTAACCGTGAGAAGTGCCCATACTCCACACCAGCACAGATGGATTAAAATTCGAGGCGATTCCAGAACGGCCTCATTAGATGAACAGAAAGAAGATCATGCACTGGCAGCTCCTGCTGTCAAGATCCACAGCCAATTCGAGTAGGCCTCTCCTGAAGCTAGAGCAATAAAAACCTGAAAAGTTAATACTGCATGGCGTGGACAGATACATGAATCGGAGGGCCGAAACTTGGAAGTAAAGTTAAATGGGATGGAGCCAAGGGAGGCTATTCATAATTCTGTATTATGTCTTCGCAACTACTCAAGTTATCATTTACCTCTTCACCCTTTTTGTTTACCGTACTTCCTTCTTGTTTACACCCTTTTGGCAGTTCATTCTGTCGTTGAACACCGGAACCACACAGGTATCTTGGAGTTTCGGCTGCTGGACAGAAGAAGCCTCTTGCAGTATCCTGATGTATATTCTTATCTTCCAATCATTGTCAGCGTGGAGTCTAACCTTTTGGATGCATAATATGTCACGGTCAAAGACCGCAGCATTTTGGTTCCTTCCAAGTCCAATGAGTCACCGGGTTTACTGAGATTAGGGACAAAAGTAGCTTGATTTTCTCACGTTTGCCAGTTTCTATCATTTATACGGCTAAAGCAGTCTTGCCAACGGGTTGAAACCAGCTCCTGGTCTCACTTTGAAAAAAATTCACTAGTGGATGGTGGGACCATTCTTGAAAAAGATCCTATATCCAACAGTGTCCGCCGCTCGGAAGAAAGATTCAATCTCCAAAGAGCATCTGCTGCGGATAAGTGCATAGTCACGTCTCTCTGAGCAGTCGACGACAGTGAAGCGGTCATCAACTGCATAGAGATCCCAGCTGCAGAGGCCTCTGATCTGCAGACCGTACTGAAGAGAACAACAAAGACGGCCAATCTTCCATAATCTATGCGTTCAGTCCTCGTTGATTAATAACCAAATACTGCAGGCAAGTGCGGCATGTAAGTGGAGATGGAGAGTCTCAAAAGGTGCGGTGTGGAAATGGCAACTCACAGACATCACAAGTCGCTGCATTTTCTCAGGATAATGCAAAGATTTTTCTCCTATCTTGATTTGATGGAATTCTTGTCTCGGCAGATAGCTCTGAAAATGACAGAGCTACGGAAGCTTAAGTTTCTCTTCAATGATGAACCAACTCATTCGACTGAAAAGTAGCACAGCCATGTGTGTAGGCGACGACTTCGTTTCTTTGGCGATGCAGTGATTCAGCTGGTTGGAGTGATGATATTCGATGTACGACACTACCAGCTGTGGGGGGGGGGTGGGGGTCGGGTGAGCTCAAGTTTCTTGCATTTGGTGATATGGGAAGGGCTCCTGGGATGCTTGGTCTATGCACTACGTTCAGGCACTATAGGACACAATTTGTTCGAGATCGCCCGTTCATTCCACTAGAAGCAGGACTTTGTGTCAAGTTCGGAGCTAGATGGCTTTTGCAGCCTGGGTCAATCTCCGTCATCGGCTCCCTGACAGAACCCCAGGGAGCATTATATTTGAGCAACGTGGATTCTTTGGTTCACATCGGAGATCTAGGCCACGCCACGGGCTTCTCGGTGGAGTGGGACGTCCTCCTTGAGCTGATCAGCCCCTCGGCACCTTTGTGTTTCTTACATGACTGCAACTGGAGATCATGAAATCTGATTAACTCAAGTTCTTGATGCCGGTCCCATTTTTCATGCTGGAGTAAATCTGGTTCAGAAATGTCGAATCACCTTCCACATGTTGCAAAAACTAGGGGACTACAGAGACTCGGGATGAATCCACATGACCCCCCCCCCCCGACTAGCGAGCAGATTGTGGGGCTCCCAATGAGACCTATTTCCCCATGCCCCTCCAGCTAAAAAGATAATCGATCTTTGTGCTTGAATCATTGAATCGGATGTGTCGCACAGCACCTCAACGAACCGAATCATGAACCTCACGGGTCGAATCTTTGATCAGACACACGTGCATATCCTCCACAATTAGTATCGTTTAGAGTACGTTCCATGCCAGTTCAAAATGGGTCTGAACAGTTTGATCCGTTTATGTAGGAAATGGCCACCGGTTGGCCAAAATATTTCGGCCACATATATATTTATTATATTCTTTCATGCACAATAATGTCCTATAGGCACACATATATTGCCATGTATATTTAATCAATCACATATGACCAAATTTACTATTAGATTTCTATAAATTTAATTATGTATTGAATTTAGAAATAATATTATCTAATAAGGTATGAGAATAAAATGAATAATTTCGCAGGTGTCCGAATCAAAATTTAAATTATGAGAAATTATGTATATTATATGTGATCAATTGGGCATCACAACAAATCGCTAATGGATTCAATTTTAATCTCATTAAATTCTTTAATAAGAATATCTTGTTAACTCTCTCAATAAGTTAAATTCATAAATCAAAACTGATATCTAGCAGTGTATCATGATAATCGGATAGTGATGATTTCAATAGAATGATTGAACACCATTTCGTGATTAGTTTTCATATAACTTAATAGATTCGGTTAAACAATATCCCAAATAAATTAAAGTATGGGTAAAATGTCAAGTTTTAATATTTATTCATATATATCTCAATTCTCTACTAATTAACTCAATAATAAAATACCGAAATCTCATTTCCGATTTTTCGTTCTACTCTAACTAAAGATTTCTCCGGTCAATACTAATTAGAATATCTAAAACATTCTCTCCTTTTATGAGTAGTAATTGATCTCATATTAATCAATCACCACACCCATAAGAGTCTTATTGAGTCTAGAATGTCTTATGCATATTAAGATAATCATGTCAAGGAATAAATTAATGCCACAATTTATCTTTTACAAAATATTGTCCTAATATGAAGTCTAATAATTACTTGCATATACTAATGAATAATTTATTAATATTTATGCAAAATCTACTATATCTTTATTTATTATATAACGAGGAAGTACACCATTATAATAGTAATTTTTAGAAGTAATTATAAATCAGGTACTTTTTATTTTAGAACATGTAATGAGTATACAAATTTATTTGAATCACAATAATTCGATGATTATGAATAATTTTAAACTAATACTTGTGAATTTTATGTCTCACTCGCATGATATTATTATTGTTCTAAAATTAATATTATAATAATAAATAAATTATACAGTATATTATGAATTAATTTTGTGCCATAAACTAAAAGATAGCACCAATCACTACATATGTAATTAGGTTGAAGCATTGATTCCAACATAAAGGTGAAGAAGAGACAAGCATTTAGTTCACAATGATTCGACTGGACATGATTAGACTGAAGATTCAGAGCAGTACGCTGAAACAGTAAGCTGATGGATGGTTCACCTTATCTGTACTAATTTTCACCATCGTTTTTCTTGTTCTTTGCCTTGGTATAGTATCAGTGAAGGAAGACCGGTAAGGCTTCGGTCGGTCGGTCAACAGCCTCCTTGGCTTGTTTTCACTGGATAAGTATTGGCGCGTCCATTTAGTTTGTCAATGAATAGGCCAATATTCACCGGAAATTCCGGGGTGTTAATGGACAGATGAGATCAGATGTCTTTAATGCTTCTGGCAGGCACGGACCTGCAGACACCTCCTGTACTGGGTACTTTAGTGTCCATCAGATGTTTACCGATGCTGTTGAGCCTTTTACACCTCGACAACAGGGGGAGCTTCTTCATCATTCTCATTCAACTACCATCTTCTGGTTGATTTCTATCCCAGTATAATCTGGAAACATACGTGGGGCTAGTCGATTTTATTTCCCCTTGTGCACGTTTTACAATTACAAGATGACTTCCTATCTGTATCATGGTGAGTGCACAGTCTTCCCGGAAAAAGGATCGGAGCAGGGAAATAGACATTGGCATGCGGGTTTTTCAATTTGGATGAATTTCTTGGTGGTCCAAGTCAAACTCTCTCTCCTTCAGATAAATTTTGAGGCTTTTTGTCGATCCTGAAATTAAATGAAAATGCAGGCGCAAGATTGAAGTTTAATTTGGATCTCAAGGTTTTGGATACCTGTGGGGCGAGCAGTGGAAGGAAAGCTAACATGGGTCGGTATATCAAGTCTGAAATGATACCTGAATTCTCTGTATATCAGCTTATCAGATTTTGCTGCAACTCTTTGTTTTTCGCGAGACTCACAAGTTTGTCCGTTAGTAAATGTCACTAAACACCACATAAATTTTTATGCAGTTCGTGGATTACCAAACGAAGGCGGTGGTAGATAGCTCCTGGATCACCAGATGAACGTCGTCTCCCGACAACTAACTCAGCATTGTGAAAGAACATTCATATATCTTCTGGTTTACCGCTTAAATAATGCCAGTACCTAATTAAGACAGTGCTCTTGTACAAAAAGAAGAGGGTTATTTTACCTCTGACAGGGGTAAAACAAAGCATTGGGTGCATGACATTGAGACGAATTTTTTACTTGAATCTATTTTGAGTTCATTCGCCGAACTATCTCAAAGTTAATTTTGCGGCCATTTTCCTGAAGGTAGAAAGATGTGCACCCTTGAGAAGCAGTCAAAGACGGTATAATTATACAGATTTGGAAGCTACCAAGACGGAGCCTATGAATCCACCTGATGCGAGAGACATCCTTGATTTTACTAAAGTTGCAAGCAAAGGCCATTCCCACACAAACCGTGAATCATCTGATAAAGACTCACAGCATGATTAACTTGCCAAGCTGATGAAGAGTCCCCTCACCCTTTCCAAAAGTTCGTTCACCGGTCTCATCACCTTTATGATTGATATCTGCTGACTCAGTGAGCGGTGTTCTGTGTACCGGATGGCTCCTTTTTTGGAGCTACAACCCGGTTTGAAGGCATTGTATCCCATGGTCAGTGCTTCCAGCTTGTGGCAGAGATATTGGTGGGAGTTTGAAAAAGTCGATGAGGGCCATTTAACAGCTGTACTGCCATTGTTACAGAGACCCATGTTAGCTTTGTCTCCTTTCTTTACATTCTCCTGTCTCTTTGCAAATTCAAAACCTTCCCCACCACCCCATCAATAATGTCTCCCTCTCTCCCTCTCTCCCTCTCAGATCAGCACCGGTAGCTCAGCAACTTCATATGCTTCCTTCGTACGGACGTTTTGTTTGGGTTGGGTGGTGGTGCGGTGTGGTGTGTGGCGGGGGTCTGTGGGTGGGGGAAGGAATCTGTCATCTGCCCTCTTTTGACATAGTTTCTCAGTGTGCGAGTGAAGCCCACAGAATGTAAAGCTGCAAGGAATGTTACTGCAGTGTAAAATTGCAGACTGTTCTTTTAAACTTCAACTCAAACAATTTACTTCTGCCAGTTAGTGTGCTCCTAGTCGTACACTCGTACTTGTTGCAGTGTGTCAGGATTATTTTCGAGCGTAATAACGTGTTGGACTGTACCGTCTCGGTACGTGTCGAAATCATTGTAATCGAGGGCATCTCGCTAAGGCGGGAAATTGCCCGCCTTTGGAAGTGGCCAGCTCCATCCCGATAACCATCCGACAAGCCACGTTAACATTTTTTTAGCCATAAAAGGGACTTCACAGAGGAGGGATTACATCTGAGACAGTGACAGTGAATAGAAGCGATATGAAATTGGAAGTATATGTGTACATGGACAGTGAGAGATCTACACATCATCCATCTCTCTGCCTCGAGTGGGCAAATCTCCAAAGGGCACAGCAGTAATTTCACACCCAACAAACATGGAACATGCCATTGACAGTTTGAGCACAGCCCCCCAGGAACCTCATTGGAGGCTATTCATTGTCTGTCATATAATTCCATGAGAAGGGGGGGGGGGGAGAAATTAATTAAATTAAAATGAGGAGCTCCACAAGCGCTTAGAGAGAAGGCCCCACAGTTCTTGAACTGATATGATGCAGACTCATCATGGAAAGGATGAATAATTTGATTGAACAGTTTAAAGAACACTTCACGCCCACTTTGATCTTTAATCATTCTCATCACCTCTCAGCTCATGGGCTGGTATATTTAACATTCTTCTGGAGATCTGTGAAGTTTTTCAGATTCATTTGCTCGAGACAAAATCTGCAGATTACCCTCTTCAACCGATGGGATCTCGCAAATTTTTTTTCGGGTAAGTTGATGGATGAGCCAGTGATTCGTGTTATCCCAAATCAAGGCAGATCTTTCTCCAATTGGCAGAGTTCCAATGCAGTCCACCCTGAAGTAGGCATGGATCGCTCAATCTGCAAGAAAAGGAGTGCAAAAAGGTAACATTTTCAAGCCAATTGTACTCTGATATGCATTGATTTCAACATACTAACCGTTTTTAACTCCTGTTCTTTCGAGTTCAAATGGTTCTATGGTCTCTTTTCCCAAGGTCTTCGATGAGAATGTGTCATGTATCAACTTGAACTTACATTTCTTTATATAGAAACCTCTTCAGTTTCTCTAAACTGATCACGAAGATTGTGTGCAGTGATAGTATGTGAAGCAGCTCCATGGCAAGGAAGAAGAAGGGCTGGTTCGACTACTTGAAACGGTTATTCAGGTTGGATGCTAGATCGAAGACTGAAAAAGTAAGCACTTCCACTTCCCAAATCAATATATCCACTGTGGTCGCTTCGGTTTTTCATTTTTAATTTTTCGAGTTTTCTTTAGAAGGAAAGGAGGAGGAGATGGGCTTTTGAGAAGCTTAAGAACAAGAGGTTGCCTCCTCCAATTACTTGCCCACCTCAGAGGCCTGCTTTAAGTGAAGCAGAGGAAGTGCAGAGCAAAAGTGCTCTTAATGTGGCCATCGCCACAGCAGCAGCTGCAGAAGCTGCAGTGGCAGCTGCCCAGATAGCCGCTGAGGTTTTTAGGCTCAGTGCCAGTGTTCAGCTCCCTCAGCCAATGAATATTGCATGCCAAAGCAAACAAGAAGAGGATAGGTGTCAGGCTATTCTAGTCGACTCAAAGAAGAGTGGTCAAGCTAATCCTCCTCCACTTGCTGCTCATCAGTGTGAGACCAAAATACGAGAACTAGAAGATCTGAAGGTCGAAGCTGCAATCAAGATCCAGGCAGAATTTCGAGGATATCTTGTGAGTTCTATGTTCTATTTTTGCATTCCGAATACATATGTATTCTTTTGGATTTGCAGATAGGAAACATGAAGAATGAAAAGGCCATAGCTCGGGAAATTTCAAATGAGCTATCATGACTGAAGGCTTTATTATTAGTATAATGCCTGCAAACATTTCAGGCAAGAAAAGCTTTGAGGGCACTAAAGGGAATAGTGAAGCTTCAAGCAATCATTCGAGGCCGAGCAGTACGGCGCCAGACGATAACCACTCTCAGGCGTTTGCAGTCCATTGTGAATATTCACTCACAAATCTGTGCCACCAGATCTCACGTTGGGGAAGGGACTAGGAGTTATAATGGAAATTGCCAGGTCAAACAGTGGAGAGACAGGAATAAGGTAAATAAACTCAACAAAAACCCGAATGACTGTTGAGAACATAGTTAAACCTGTTGAGTTGATCTTTTCACATTTTTAGCTTGAGAAGAGTAATCCAAGGAGATGGGATGACAGCTTACTATCCAAGGACAAAGAAGATTCTTTGGTACTGAGCAAGAAAGAGGCTTTCATGAAGCGAGAACGGATAAAGGAATACTCATTCCATCATCGGGTCCGTGACATACCTTACTTAAATTCGTCATTTCTTTAATACCGTCTCGTTGTCCTAACTGTCGGAACATTTTCCAGAAATCGGCTGAATCAGAAAACAGAAAGCCTAATGGAAGGTGGAGGTATTGGTTAGAGCAATGGGTAGACACGCAGCTGAACAAAAGCAGAGAATTCGAAGATTTAGACCTGGTTCTGAACCCAGACCCAAAACCGAAGGAAGAAAATGGTGGGAGAATGCTGAAGCCTAGAAGCTATCTTAAGCAACAACAGCAACAGAACCATTTTGAACAACCAGACTCCCCTATCCCTGTTCAAAGGAGGCACCTCAGGCACAAGAAGCAGTGTTCAATGGGAGAAGACACTTTCCCTAGCTCTCCGTCAATCCCAAAATACATGGCTGCGACCGAATCCGCTAGAGCAAAAGTGAGATCCTTAAGCTCGCCAAAGCTCAGGCCCGGGGCTTTTGATACCTACTCAGATAGCTACTCGCCCTGCAAGAATAAGCTCTCCCTTGTGTCTTCCATTGTGAGTGAAGTGCCCACCTTGAGTTGCAGCAGCTATAGAGGGGCAAAGCCAAGTGGTCCGCAGCAGAGGTCCCCGAGCTTGAAGGGTATTCCTTGCACTGTGAAATCAGGCAGAGTCACGAAGGATGCCAACATGGAGTGATTGAAGAAAGCTTTGCTGTTTTTAGTTGTCACGCGTATCATGTCTAGAACTAGCAGCTGAGTTGCAGAATGTAAGCGTGTAGAAACTGACAGTATTAGATGGCAAAAGGAATATTGCATGACAATATGTGGCCTTGGTCCCATGATTTCAGTATTCGCAGAAGTTCCCTGTATGTTGATTTTCATGGACGTTGTCCGAGAATGTATCCATATATAATGGAGTTTGGTGCAGTCCTCTCAAGAAGTCACATCGTCAAAATCAAAATTGACAATATCTTAAATTGGAGCAAGATATGCCACTGAAATAATCCATTTCTCCACAGTAATCGTTTGAAAACCTCCATCTATGGCATCCACTATGGCTCTCCAGGAGTCGGGAAGCTATGATGAGAGAACAAGTAAGCAGTTTCGTGTTTAGAAAGCTGTGATATGTCACCCTTTACAACAAAGCAATGACAACAAATCGAATGAAATCTTGTACGAAGACCAGATCTTTGGTGATGGTTATACTTTTCTCTTTCCATTCTATTCCTTTATCCTGGAATGTGGCTTTAGCAGTTTGCTTCCTTTGCTTCTTTTCAAGCAGTGATTTCTCTATCCTCTTTCCCAGTTTACCAGGTACTACATCAGAATCAGGTTCAAATCCGAGCACAAGTGACGTGTTCAATGACAGGAGACCTTGCCCCTCATGCTGGTCCCGAGAAGAGTTGGGATGACCAGAAAGGTTGCGATATGAAGGAGCTTCTAGTAAAGAGGCGTGCCAGCTTCAAGCCACCAGAATAATCCTGAACTTGGAGCAATTTCTGCTGTAGAACTAATCTTCTCATACATAAGAAGAGTTCCTGGATTGGGAGGACGGGTAGAGACAGTGCGCAAGAAAGCATCCACGATATATAGGCAAAATGGGGCTTCTGTATCTGATGTGATTGAATTAGACATTTGGAGAAGAGAGAATGGATTCTTCTGCATGGTTGTTTGGTGCATTGGTCGGATCATATAGCTTTTCCTTTCTTGCAATCATATCCTCCAGACTACTGGAATCTACTATTAAGCTCAAATGCTTGAAAGCGACCAGGCATACTGAACCAAAGTGTTTTCACTGCAGGATGATCAGTAGTAGATCTAGCACATTCAGTTTTGTTTCCTATCCCCGTCTTTCCCAGTATTTCTGGGCTCTTGGAAGGTTAGCAAGCCCAGGGAAGAGGAATTGAAGCAGATCCATTTTGGCATAGATGACGAACTGCATCCATCAGAGCCGATTCCTCGAGATATTGTGAACTCGATATTCTTTGTCGATCGCTGCTCCAGTGGTAGAGGAACTGCAAGTTTGGCAAGGCAGTTGTATAACTCTCTCATAGAGTGAAGTAGGGGAATAGTTATTTGAAGAGCAGAGGTAAGTTGACAGACGGGACCCCTGAATCAAGTGGAGGAGGAGTTGAATCGGACATTATAGAGACTATGGGGTTAAGTTGAGATAATTACAGAACAATAGGAGAACAATAAAATAAAGAGAAAGTTTCAGGGGCAAATTGAAATTAGAAAGAATAGTTACTGACATTCGGAAAACGTCGGGCAGTTCCCCGGCCCAAGCCCATCCCTTCGGGGACCGTATCGAGCTTTGCCGCCATCCGTTGAGCTGCGCGGAAGAAACCGAAGACATCCGTCTCCTCCGTTTCGCTGCGCAGGTTCCCTTCTTGAACGTTCTCGCTTTTATATATGGATGCTCTCTCATCCTTCCTAGTTTCACCTTCAGTCGCTTGGAGTTTGCATTAGTATAGGCAAGTTGGGGAATTCTTGATCTTATCTGTTTGAGCAATGCAGCTGCGGGTCTTCCTGCTTTTTGTGCCTGTGGCAAGAGGACGATCGCGTGTTTACAAAAATAGGAGCAGCTTCTATCTAGAAAAGATATATAATATTTAGGGAATTATCAGTAGGCAAATGGATTTTGGACTTCTGCTCTCTGTCCTGCTTTTATATTTCTTTTAGTAATCTAGTCATTTGCTTGAAATTATCGGCAAAAACGTTATATTCTTAGGGATGTGCTTCTCCAGTGTGGAAAGGTGGAGTATTTTAGTAGCTTGAGTGATTACTCAGGATTGTGCAGTCCATGATCCTGTACATGGGGCAATCACAAGGGGGAGCACTTGGCCCTTGGTTATTAATTGTATTTATTCAGTCACTCTGGGAACTTCAGTTCAGGTATCAACAGTTAAGTGGTTTCATTAGGCTTACCTGCCGTCATTGTAACTTCTTTGGATACTAGGATAGCTTTCCATGGCACCTATGCCCTAAACAACTTAGTTGGCAGTAGAGATGTTAGGAAAATTAATGGAAAGGATAAGAAGTGACAAGGATAGATACATTTCCTGAGAAGAAAGCTGCGAATTGGAATGTGTGAATGAATTCAAAGATCACATTTCCACAATAAAGTCCCAGTTCAAAAGGGAAGTAAATTTGCTGTTTACTACACAGAAGCTCTTACAGTGTCTAAATTGGGAATTGATGATCTGTTGTTACAGAAAGCTGCATCCATTCTTATTAAAAACAATAGACTAGTGGAGACTTTCTAGAAGGTGAGAATGTTTTAAACGATGGTCCATATTTCTATACTTGTTTTTCAATGCCCATCACTTCCAGTCAATCTTTTTTCAGTGTCCTGCATTTAAATGGAGTTGTCTCAGACAAAGGTGTTATATCCAAGTAAGGTTGCACCAGAATGAATTAACATCTTCTCACCTTCCTACCAGATTCTTTTCAAGAGAAAATAACTGGGGGAGGTCTAAACAGAGAGTATTGATACTGCTGGCTCATCATGGATGAATAGGATTAATGACAAAAGCATGAAATACAATTATATTGCCTTCTCTGCCTGATAAGTTTTCTGATAAGAAGTATGCATAGAAGATAGATGTTCATTCTCATATTTCCATGCTATAAACAGGAATTGCCCGCTCTTTTAAAAAGATTTAACTTAAGAATTCTCATGGATATTTAGTTTTATTGATTGGATAGGTCCAAAAGGATCTGGTATGCTCTGACTGTAAATGCAGTGAAGCTTGCAGGGTATAGTTTAATTTATTCTTTTGCTACTATTCATTCTATTATAAACTAAAATATTTGCAGATTTTTATGATATAACCTTATTGGAAACTCAGCTAAATTAAGGAGCATTTCTGCATACTCTTCAAGACGTCATTTACACGCAAAGGTTCCAATGGTCGTGTCTGATCATGATTTCCCTCCTTTATTTAGGTAGTTGTCTATTTTCTTCTACAGTTATGTTTTTTATGTTGAATATGTGGCTTCCATAACCATGCTTGATTGAATATGCTGTGCATCATTGCTAGCATCGCACCAATGATGGATTGGACAGATCACCATTACAGGACTCTTGCCAGGCTCATATCAAAATGTGCATGGCTCTACACAGAGATGCTTGCAGCAGAAACAATTGTTTATCAAAAGGACAATCTAGTAAGTTGATCAAACCTTGGGGCTAGGACAGGGTCACACTTATTTGGAACTATTATGTTGAAGAGCTAGTTGGATATATGGGCTTTTTGGAGCAAAAACTGCCACAGATTTTTGAAATCCCAGTTCTAATGTGCAGCATTTTTTAGGGTAATCAAACAGAGTGGTGTTAAAAAGAAAAAAACACAGATATCTGATGGGTATTGGAATATTAGTTACCTTTCCATAGTTTCATTTTGAAGATGGTTCTATGGTGAATCAAAAGGCTCCCTTTTCTGTTGACAGTTGCATGTTCCTTTTCTGTAGTGACTTAAAAATTTTCATCTGTCATCAGATTTTTTTTGATGTATTAATCTGTCACCAGAGAATCGCAGTTAATGATATGCTTGAATGCTTCTGTTAGGTGTTTCCCATTTGATAACTAATTACTAACTTTTGCAATTCACATTGCTCAGGATAGGTTTCTTGCATTTTCTCCAGAACAGCATCCTATTGTATTGCAAATTGGAGGTAGCAATCTGGAGCACATCTCCACAGCAACTGAACTTGCTAATCCTTATGGTTATGATGGGATTAATTTCAAGTATTCTGCTCTACCTTCTCAATTGTCCCAGTTGATGATTATTTTTTATCATATGTTTGATTTGATATCTTTTATGATCAGTTGTGGGTGTCCAAGTCCGAGAGTAGTGGGACGTGGATGTTTTGGGGCTCGTCTCATGCTTGATCCAAAGGTTGTTTTTCCAAGAGTCATGTGGCTTTGAACAGAATATTTCAAATTGATGTTATTCTCTTTTTTCACTGTCTGATTAACTTTTGGCTTTTCCATGAAGTTTGTTGGTGAGGCTATGTCAGTGATTGCTTCAAAAATGAACTGTCCAGTTAGCGTTAAATGCCGAATTGGTGTTAATGATCATGATTCTTACAATGAGCTGTGTAAGGACCTATAATCCTTTTTCTTCGAAATTTAGATATGAATGTACTTTCTTCTAGAAGATTGAGAGAAATTGAGATGGAACATGTGGCATTTGCTTCTTCATGTTTTATTGGATACTATGTAATTTAGCCAAAAAAAGCATACTGTAAAGGAATGTCTCATTTCCCTTGCAGGTGATTTTGTTTATAAGGTTTCTGCATTGTCACCAACCAGGCACTTCATTATACATTCTCGCAAAGCTCTTCTTAATGGCATCAGCCCTGCAGATAATCGTAAAATTCCTCCTCTGAAGTAAGTAACGGGAACTATGCTCAATAGAATTTGACCTCTTTTCTGCTTTTTCCGTAAGCTTGAATTATAGCAGTTTCTTGTATATGGAAAAACAATGTCCAAATGGATTTGGTATGTGGAATTGACTAACCTAATTTATCATATGTAGATATGAATACTATTTTGCTCTCTTGCGTGATTTTCCTGACTTGAAGTTCACAATAAATGGAGGCATTAGCTCAATTGATGAGGTAATTTCTTCATGCTTATCATTGATCATCATTGGTTACCCAAAGGAAAGGACAGGAAAGAAAAGAAGGAAACTTTAATTCGTTGTGTTGAAGATAAGAATAAGTTTCCTTATCTTCTAGGATTGCACAAACAATCTGATTTTTTAGTGCCCACCTATCTTTAATGAATATATACAGGTGAATGCAGCACTGCATGAAGGAGCTCATGGTGTAATGGTTGGTCGTGCAGCGTATAACTAGTAAGTTTTAAGTATAGACTTGTCAAATGTATATATTGTCATCATTTGTTGCTTTCTATCCATTACCTTTGCCTGGGAGAGCCTAGTTGGGGTCTCAAAAGATGGTTGCTTTAGACCAGAAGAGTCGTATCCTGATCATGTTGGACCTGTTGCGGTCAATTTAAGACTTTGTAATCTTCTCAAGCTGATTAGTTCAAGAAGTTTCCCTTTCAAACGGTGCTTCATGTCATGTTAACCTATTGTCTAATGGTTTATTTCTCTGGCTCTGCTTCAAGGATTGGGCTGTAGAGCCCAATTCCATTGAGCCCCCTCATGCGCCTATTAGTTATCATTCAAGTTAAAAATTGTCCACTTCTGTATCTTCTCTTTGGTAACTGAAAACTACTGTAAATTTTAACAGCCCCTGGTCTCTTTTGGGACATGTAGATACTGCTGTCTATGGCATACCAAACAGTGGGATCACACGCCGCCAGGTATAACCAACCGGAAATACCCTTTCTTGTACATGGTTGGTTTACATTATTTTCTTCTCACGTTCTGCTGCTCACATCTACTCTGATTAAGGTCCTCGAAAAATATCAAGTTTATGGGGACTCTGTTCTATGGAGAGATGGAAAGAAGCCAAATGTGCGAGATATCGTGAAGGTACAGACGTGATAGCGAGTCAATTTGGATTTCTCTCGTCACCATTTTCTTTACAGTCTGAGAATTGTTATCTGTAGCCTGTGCTCGGTCTTTTCCATTCGGAGCCTGGCAATGGTTTGTGGAAACGGAAGGCTGATTCTGCATTTCGGGACTGCAGTGTAAGTTGGGTGTTGTCTGTGTCTTTGTGACAGAACAAAGCCATCTTAACCATAGAGGCCATTAAGCCAACAAATGGAACCTCTAGTTTCTCTCGATGTGATAAAATGGTTAAAGATGTTGTGTCGATGATGCTCTCAAATGGATAAATACCTCTTTTGATGATGCTGCAGACAATCAAATCCTTCTTCGAGGAGACACTCGGTGCTATTCCAGACTCCGTCTTGGATGCGACAGCTTCAGGACCTCTGCCCGAATCAAGAAATCCTTTCGCAGGCATACAAGATATATTGCCACCTCCGTACGACTCGGAGGAGCAGGAGCTTAAGTATACCTAGCGTCATCCGTATCAACACTTACCTCTCATAGATCAATGGATTATTCTGACAGTGCCAGAACCTTAAAACTTCTTCTTACACAGGCGTCCGTAGAAATGCCTACTCATCTGTATAAAAGATGATAGTTGATGTAGCCCGTTTAGAGCAAGTGATGATCTTAGTCATGTCACTGTTAAATTCCAAGTTGCCCCTGTTAAATTCCAAGTTGCCCCCTTAAGCTTTGCTCACTGTCTCAGTTTGATCCCACCAGCTCTGCTAGTGAAGGTGTTAGGGGAACGCCCAATTTGTATGTCAGTTTGATTTACGTCTGAACTTTACACCTATAGTGCAATTCAAAATATTATTAGAATTGTTAGTCAACACAAATTGAACAGATCGAACAACGGTGAAGAAAAGAACGGTTTTCGCATGGTAGTTATCTTGAGTATGGAAGACGGAGGTGCAGATTTCATGTCTACTTGCAAAAGAAAAGAGCAGTTGCTCTTGAAATCCTACGCACAAGATTTTGTTGAACGGTTGATTATTTGACGACAAGAACAATGTGGAGTCAATTGAGACAGGGAGAGAAGTTTAGGGAGCGAATTGAATTGAATTGAATTTATTTTCCAGGAAACTCTAAAAGCTCCTCTCCGTGAGCTCTTCCATCGGCTCGACGCCACTGTTAAAGAAGAAAGGGGACCCCGAGAGGAAGCTCTCTAGCATCAGTGGATTCAACCTGTGGAGTCAACAGTGGCTGGAACTTGGCGACGAATTGGACCGCCTCCTGTAGTTCTCTAGGGAATACGGTCACCGTTGAGTCCTCTGTTTCTCCCGTCGACGGAGTCGCACTCTGTTCAGCTCCCGCGGGATCACGAGTAATTTTCACTCAATTGTATCTTTACTTCTTCGAGCCAAAAAAAGAAGTGTATTGGATTGCATTCGATTCGTAGGAGGAGCAAAGCTGGACAGAGGTCGTACGTTTGGTACATCCTGGTTTGGAGTTGGATACGCGAGAATTCTCACCTAATTAGACAGGAAATGAAATTTGAGTTCAAAAAATCTGGACATTTCTTAGCCTGTTAGGTTGAGATTAAGTTCAATTCCGCCATTTATTTGAGAGTCAGGGTGTGATCGTCTTTAGTTTATGAGCAGATCCAGTCTCTGCTGTAGATAAGTAGTCCCAGCTTATTGGTCATTGAAGTGCATTCCTTGTTTTTTCTTTAATTTGGAACTGTAACAGTTTAGAAAGGTCTTATTCGTGATTTTTTATTCCTACAATTCCATTTTCCATAAATATGCCAATGCATGGAGTCTTTCATGCTATAGTGTTCTGCTAATGAGAGATGTTCTTTCTAGTTAATTTCTTGCAGAGATATGAAGTGAGGCAGGTTTATGTTAGGAGCACTTCTCGAATATATGAGATATATTATCCCTCAAAGCAGGAGGCGACAATGAGTATCTCTGCACGGTTCGTTGTGGGATTGCAGCTAAAGGTGAAGCTTCTGACATGTGCTGAAATAATGAATCTGGTATTACGTATCTTGGGGACTCTAATAGGGCTCAGACAAAGAAAGAGACAAGGATGATAATTCAAACACCAATGATGATGAGCAGGTTCAAGTCAAAGCCCTTAATTCACTTGCAGTTACTGATAGGTGCACATCCTTGCTGTTGAAGCATTACATGAATATGGTAATTCACTTCATTCTGTCAAGCTTTGTTGGCTTCCATCTTATTCAATCAATCATGTTCGCCTGATTGTTGATGGTGGATATTCATTGCTTGGAATGTGCTCCTCCTCCCTGAATCTTTAGCTTTTAAGAGGTGGGCATTTAGTAAATAAAATTTCAGTTAGGATCTTGCCTGCTAGTTTTCCCAGCATGTTTGCATCATTAGGAGAATGTTGTAATATTGGGATGTTAAGAGGGGGATGAAATAAACCCTGACATGTCAAGGGCTTGGCAAGACGATAAAGATTAGTTTGGTGTAGAAAAGGGAAAGGGAAGGTATAATTAGTTTGTTAGATAGGTCAGTATCAATGTTTATGTTCCTTCTTACGGTCATATCATTGCTCATCAGAAGAACATTGCAGGATTTTTATGAGGCAAAAGCTCGGATCTCTGATGCAGAACCCTGCATGTCTCTCAAGCTTCGGCTGCTCTCAATTCAGGGTGGAGGCTGTTTTTATATTGACGAAGTCTATGTTTTTGTTGATCCCATTGATCCTAATTCAGAAATTCAAGAGTATAAGGCAGAAAATTCAGCAGGAAGCTCCCTTCTGTCAATGCATGTACCTTCCCTTATTCAGCTTTCTAGATCAAAGGGTAGTAGTCTTCTTTCAGAAAAAGGCTCCTCTGATTCCAATGGCCACCAAAAACAAATTAAAACTAGGATAGAAGTGACTGAGCAGGAAAAAATGAGTCAACTTCACGTTTAAAGGTTAATGAACAGCAAATGGAATCTGAAGTTGCCAATGCCAAGGCTGTCTGCCCAATTGTTGAACGATCTCACTTGACTTCTCAAAATCCATATGTTGAGAAAATACCAGATTCTCATTATAGTCATATTGAGAATGTCTTGGAACAGCTTGTTTCTCAAGTTAGCAGAATTGAAGATCTTTTCATGAGGTTCGTGGAGAATATGCTTAACCCAGTCGGCAGTGTTGAAGCTAGGCTGACATGTGGAGCAACAATTGGAATCACTTAATGAGAAAACTCTCCGTTCTGGAGAGCAAACTTGCAGAACATTTTTGGCTCCACAATGTTCAACTGAAATTTTGAATATCAACTCCTCATGTGGCAATGAGAGAGGGGCAGAGCCCGATGAAAAAGTTTGTTCGGATAAGTTGTCTGTTCCATCTGAAGATAGTAAGGATGACTCTGAAAGTTCTGATCGGTTGCTTCCATGTCCTGATGAGGAAGGGGAGAATATTGTCTTGGAAACTCAAGTAGTGGGCGATTCTCCAAAAGCCAAAAGAAAAGGCTGTGCCAATAGATGATGCCCTGTTATCTGCTCTCGCTGGTTTCCTGTCATCTACTTCAATTCAACCACAAGTCTGCCTTCAATCACATGCACGGATGGCTTCAGATTTATCAAATCAAGGAAAAAACTGGGAAGAAAATGCTTCATACTTTGATGCAGCCACTAATTCTTCAGTCTGCTTTAACACATCTGATGAGATGAAGTTATCCAAGATTTCTACTTCAGGTAATGTCAATTATGAGTATCCATTTAAGGAGATTGGCAAAGAAAGCAGTGGTCCAGTGCAGTCCGATAAGGAAGAAAATTCAGGTAAAGCAATAAATGTGGTGGATGATGCAGCAAAACCTACCATGAGAAGCATTAATTCTCAATCTCATCAGATGGTCCCCATAAGTGAAAATGGAAAAGTTAATGCTGAAACAAGCTCTATCCCTGTTCCTGATGAATGTAAGGCTTCAGGTGAGGCACAGATTGCGAGCAGTTTCCATGATGTGGAGGAAGAGGTGACAAATGTTTGCTCATTCCAACTTTAGTGCTTATGAGGTTCCAAAGAAAGACTGCAATCTCGAATCTGCTTCTGTGTTGGATTTCGAGATTCCAATTCTTGATGTGAAATTTGCTCCTCAACAAGATGGCAAATCCAAGTCTGTCATCAAAGCCCTACTCAGGAATTCACCGGAGTCGGATATTGTAGTTCCATCTGATGAGGAAGCTCCCAAAGCCTCTCCTTCTCAAGCTCAGAGCAATTTCATTGAATTGGGAGATGTAAATCGATCAGATGTCACTGTTAACAGCTCTTTTTGCTGTGGACGTGGAGTATTGCAGCTTGCAAGAGGTGCTTGTCGATTCTGATTCTGAAAAGCTACATGATTGTGGTACTTCACGGATTGGAGAGGGCTTATCTGAAAGTTTAATATAAGAAAAGGCTACTTCTTTGTCTGGTCAGCGTCAAGTTTATGCATCTATATAACTCTGCCAAGCAGCGAGCCTCTTGGCATCGACCTTCTGCACTTTTTGTTTGGTTAGTGAAGTCCTTTTATCTTTTTGCTTCTTGCTGCTCATGTAGAAGTTACATAAGTGCTTCGAATTTCTAGATCGTTGTAGAATTTTAGTCACAACCTCTGCTGCATGGAGATAAAACTTTGTTCCAAGAATTACTCTTCATTTACACTGAATGATACTTTGATAGGACAAATCATATCTACGGCCATAAATAACTGACAATTTTATCATCATTTTCTGTGGTATTGGTCCTCAACTTTCCCAAGTGCAGCTGGGAGAGACATTCCCGTTGTCTCGGAGCACAACGTTGGCACACGAAGCCCTGGCACTTCCTCCTGATTGGCTCCTAAGATCAATGTCCTGCAACACTATCCCTTTGCAGGGACATGCCTTGCTGCAGTTGAACTTCACGGCCACCTCAGAAGCACTAGTCCCTTCTGAGGTGGCCGTACCAATTCCAATGGTGGGGTCCCACTGTGGCCCAAGCTTGGTTTACTTGCCTGCCCAGTCTTGATTCTCACACCATGTGTCGTTCCCATAAGCTTCGCTCCATGTATGAACACGTCCGAGACATGATCTTCGCCATTGTTTTCTCCTAAGCTGCCAATGCTGCGACCGAGAAGAGTACATTGCATAAGGGGAGAAAAAGGTTTCCGGTTCAAAGGAATTTGAAGACGATGGCAGACCTGATTCCATGGCCCGGTCCACAGATTATGTTTGTCGCTTCAATCTGGCTCGACCCGCTGACGATGGATATACAATCATCCCCTGGAACACAGATGACGGAGATCAACATCAACAGGTCCGAGCAGATGCATCTATGCACCGCCTGGTTCGTTCCTGGTTACCTGTCGGGATGACAGCATTGGATATAAGGATGTTTTGTGTTCCGGTGATATGAATGCCATCGGTGTTGGGGCTGTCTCCTGGCGCCGTTACTTGTAGATAGTTCGCTTGCACGTTTTCGCATTTCTGGAACCTCACATGCGTCTGCTGCGCGTTCCTGATCTTCAGGCTGTACGCCACAAAGTTCTTGCAGCTGTCGAATGTCACCGCCTGCAATTCGACTCCAATCTCGATCGAATATGATCGGGGTATCGATTGAATGAAAGTGTTCGGGTTTTGTCGGTTTTGAGCGTGGTAGCTTACTGTAGGTGCCCCCTTGCATGGCTGCAACAGAGAGAGAGACCATTCATTAATCAACTGTCGGTGTATTAACGTACTAAATGGAGACTAAGACGAGTTCGTGAGAGACATCATCGTACCTGTGTCTTGTCGACCTTGCACGATTTTTTCCACCATCTCCGGCCATTGCCGTTAACGTTGCCACCACCTTCCACGGTGAAGTTGTCCAAGTTTTTGAAGACGATCCACTTCCGGGGATCGCCTTCGTAGTCCAATGGATCGACGGAAGCTCTGATCTGTCCGAGGATCTGCCTCCAAGTAAACCACAAACAAAAGAAACATTTACCGCTACATATTCTGACACAGATCATTCAATGAGTACCCCGTTTAGGGGCTCGAAATTAAGTATCATCAGCACCTCTTCCCTTCTTGCATGAGACCCTTTCATATCGGAGAATGAATCCAGACCCTTAAAAGTTCTGTCAGAACTCCACGTGGTGAAGAACGGGACACCGTGCGATGGACTCGAGAGTGTGGGGGAACCCGTGCGTGGTTGGTAGGTCCGATCGAGTGCAGGAGGGAGAGGTCACCCTGTGGACGGTCGTCCCTCTTGCCTGGGCACGGGATGTCCGGCTCGTGGTCAGCAGTCCATATATCAAGGGGAAATAAATCCTTAGGAGCGCGAATTCGGATGGGCCACTAATTATTAATTAATTCCCGTAGACCACAAAAGATGACATTTTAATGATTTTTAGGATCAGGTTCAGATGTCGATCATCATATATGTACACGAGATTGATGTAATTATTCCTTAACTATCGCAGCAAACGCAATCGATGCCTTGGTATTTGGCTTAACTTGGATTGGCATGTATATTTCCTCATTTCGGGCATTATTTTCCGAATCTAGAAGTAAGCAATTGGACGTAGAAGAAAAATATGGGACCGCCAGCATCCTCCGTTCGCTTGACTGAGATCGAGAGGTCGTAGTTATATATCGGTAGAGTTCATGTGCCCGCTCATTTCCCCTCGAATTCGTACATCGGGCTCGTCATCGGACCTAATGAACTAGAGATCAATCGGCCGTCCCCGTCCCCCCCGTAAATGCTCGTCCCGATCCCGTCGAGCGTTCCGTTTACGATTACGAATCCCGAACCACACGGGGGGCAAGGCCTTGATTAATTAAGGAGATGTGCGAGGCAAAGAGAGAAATGGGGCGTCGTGTTTTCGTGGTCATTAAATGACATTAGTTAATAATAATTCCGCGTGTTTATAAGAAAGCATGACACAGCTGACTGGTGCACATAACAGCATAGTTTTAAAAATCGAACCATGCCTGCCGGTTCAAACGGTTTAACTATGAACCGGCCACTCATCCGGTCCGATTCCTAGAAAAGACTCAATTGCATTTTAAATTATGTCAATTCCGGTTGAACTGACCTGTGCATGGTCTGACTGATAAACCCAATTGAATCGGTAAAAAAATTAACTGATTTAAAATTTAAAAAATAAAAATTTATTATAATATACTTATTTTATATTACTAAATTTATATTTATATTAAAATTTTGTCTAATATAATTATTATGTTAATTATTTTTGTTATAAATTATATTTAAAATATTATATTAGTAATATTATATTATTAATATTATTTATTAAATATGCTATCCAAATAATTAAACTTTTGGTTCAACCTATAAATGCATACTTACATTAATTTTCAGTGCGATCCGATTTTAAAAATTATATATTGGCAACACCCGATATTTAAAATCTGTTGTTGCCGTGGGGATGCCTTCTGAGACTGACAAACATAATCAACACACAGACTGCTACACTTTCTTTTCTTTTTTTCCTGTTATCCATATGTGTGTGTATACATGTACATATATATATATATATAAACCGACAAGTATCCACAAAGCGTTAGATATTTTACCATTTCAGTTTGAGTTAAGCCAGTCTATATAAACAGTGCAATTTTTCTACTATAAATTCATTTAATTTATAAGGTTTGAATTCGAAATTTTACTTAAAAAAAAGACGTTAAATCATCATAGCAAACTCAAGTTGTCACTGCACATAATATTAATGATACTAACCAATCTCCATTTGAATTGAGCCGGTCAAGTAAGTGTTAAAGCACTCCAAAATGTGGACATAATCCGTTCATCGGACTCAAGAGATCGAAGTCTGATATAAGAAAGAAAGAGCTTATATTGGAAAAAGTTTTACCTCTCGAGTAAACTAACTGGAGTCGAATCTAAATTAATTAGGAATACGCAAGTTTATGGAAATTAGGTTGCTTATATCGAAAAAATGAGGAGGATATCGGGCAACTCACTAGGGCGGACTCTGTCATTTTTTAAAAATATAGTATATGTTGCAATTACTTTTTTTTTATCGGTAGTATTTGACGCTATAGTAACCGACTGATCTAACGGACGGTGTATTACACAACCTAGGGCCTGCTAGTTAAACCCTAGATACCGACCATCGAGAGTTTCGAACCCTAAACTTAATTTACTGTATATTGTCAGCTTACGATTGAGGTACCACCCTCGAGAGTTCTGTTGCAATTACTTACTTGTAAGGCATAGGCTATATAATAGGAAAATACAATAATAATAATAATTATTATTATGGGCTTTGATGGCATGTGATCCAAGATAAGCTGACGATGCTAATCGAACGACTCGATGGAGAAGGGGGGAAAAACAGGCGTCGTAGCGCAACCTACGGCTCGTTCACACTGAGCTATTGTGTATATGGTGTATGCATGACACTCAAGTACATGTTGGGCTGGGCCAGGCCGGGTAGGTCACGTAGAGCCCAAAATCAGAGCTTGCTGGCCCATGGGCCCAATGATCGGCCCAAAATCACGAGCCCACCATCTCAAGGGCTCCATTTTCTTTGTCCGATGCGAATACTCCTCGGCCTCAAATTTGAAGTTTCAACGATTGGGTTATGACATACATGCTAATGGATGGGCGTGTCTCACAAGCTCAGGCCTCAGCGGAGGTGGCCTCTGTTCTGTGGCTCTGAGAACAGAGCATGCTCAGCGACAGAAGAAATGAATGAAACGAGCGAGAGAGACGGAATCGATGATGGATCGAGCGAAACTTCACTCAAACTTAATCCATGAAGGCATACACGTACACTGGAGACTATTTATATTCATACCATTAAGTTAGCCAACACAACTACCGGCCCAACGCCTCTGTTTCACCAGAGGTCAGGGCAGGCTCTCTAGGATCTCCACCCGCTTGTGGCCCCGCCAGCTCGGTCTCCGGTTGATAATGCCTATAGTTGTCGTCGCCTTCAATCAAATTTTCATTTCCTGCCGTACAATAAAGTGGCTGGAAGGTGCGGATAGGAGAGAGGGCCTACTAAGATGATGACCGCTCCTTTTTTGGCCGAAGAAGATTGGCTGCTGCCTTCTTCTTCTTTTTTTTTTTTATATTTTTTTTATATTTGGGGTACTGTAACAACTGATTAATTCACCAAACGGTATATTATATAGCATGGGGCATACCAATTAAACTCTAAATACTAGTGCTCGAAAGTTTCGAACTCTAAATCTGGTTTACTGCATGTTATCAGTTTATTAGCAGACTGTCACCCTTAACAGTAAGCTGCTGCCTTCTTCAATTGCAAGTGCCGAAATTATAATGAAAACGGTTAATTATAAAAATTTTAAAATATCATATTTAATTTTATTTTTATAGTTTCATTATATTTTTAACTTCTGCTCGTCAACTATCATCAATCGTTAGAGGACATGTGTAAATTACCATTAATTAATGCTTACATTACATGACAGAACCATCATGTCATCACAAGCACAGCATCGGATTTTCACAGCATGGCATGACAACATAGAAATCGTTACGTTGTTGGATAACTGCCACACTAGCACAACTGTCATAGAGTATGATAGATGAGACTTAACATAATCAAATTTATGGAATTAAATGGAATCTTTTAAATTGAATGTATTGTTAAAAGATACTATCGGGTGGTAAACACAACTTGGTTGAGATGATGTAACACTATTTTTTCTTAAATAAGATTTCATGTTAGAATCTTATTAATTAAAAAAATTACTTCACTAATGGCTTGGTTTGGTTTATAAAAAAAAAAAAAAAGAAAAAAAAAAGATATTAGACATCTTCCCACCTTTTTTATTTAAAAAAATTCATGTAAGATAGTAAACATTGTTTACATGTTTATCTCAATAACAAGGTTATACTATTAAAACATTTTTTAAAAAAATTAAAAAAAAGTAATGCGAGATAGAAGAAAGAGACAAAAAATTATGGAATTATATTCGTACGTATCGTATATGGGAAGGCCCATCTTGGGACTTACAATAATTGATGCAAAGGTCATGGCATGCATGAAACATGTTTTCCTCGTCCATGTCCGCACCATAATTGTGGGCCCAATTTTCAATATGTCTAATTTTCTTTTTCTTTTTCTTTTTTTTTTTTGCCTCCCACACTACAAGGAATAGGAAAGAAATGCATGTGCGGTTGTGATGCACTCCGACAGAGTGAAGGGGCAGAGAGCACTGGCAGCAGCTGCAATGGCGGAAGAGCTGCAGGAGGAGAAGAAGCTGGGCTCGGAGGGCAGGGCCGGACAGGGGATAGTGGCGGTGAACCCGAAGCCGAGCAGTGGCATCGCTGCAAGGGCCATCGACTACGCCGAGAAGCTCGTTGTGATGCTAATGTACGGCACTTGCCGGCCTCTGCACTATCTCTCCGGCAACTTCGGCCCTGTTCCCGCCGAGACCCCTCCAGTAACTGACCTCCCTGTCAGAGGCTACCTCCCTGTGAGTCTTTCAATCACCTACTTTATCCGGATCGGTGTATGTCACTGTAAAGTTGTTAGACTGGACTGGAGCACTTGCAAGATGGGAACTTTGTGTTGTGTTGCAGGAGTGCTTGAATGGGGAGTTTGTGAGGGTCGGTCCCAACTCCAAGTTCGCCCCTGTCGCGGGGTACCACTGGTATAAATTACTCGAACTTATCCACTTCTTGATTTGAGATTTTCATTTTTGTTGGAATTGCAGTGATTGAGATTCCGATGTGTTAGATTTCTTTACCGATCCTTTGCTTTTCCTTGATGCAGGTTCGATGGAGATGGGTTTGTAGTCCCCTGCTTCAATATCCAATTCAGTCCTGATGAGCTATCAGATCTACATTCCCTCATAAGCATGATGAACTTTTCATGATTGCAGAATGATTCATGGACTACGCATAAAAAATGGGAAGGCGACTTATGTCTCCCGCTATGTGAAGACATCGAAGCTCAAGCAAGAAGAGTTTTTTGGGGGCGCTAAATTTGCTAAGGTATATGATCAAAAGAAGAATAGACCCATAATTGATGAGTTTGTGCCATCTGCCCGAACTCTTAGTAGTCCAGAGCTGTCATGAACTTGTAAATTCATCAAGAAATTTCATCCTGTAAGCTCTCTCTTTTTTATCTTCTATGTGTTGAATGTGGTCAAGAGCTTTGTTTTTATCTCAATTAACGTTATCCTCTGAGACTTATTTTATTACCCTTCCCCTGTTCACAGAATGATCTGAGCCTCTCAAGACTGATAGAGGAGGAAAAAAAATGAACTCTTTTGCTTAAGATAATGGAATTAACCTTGACAGCTAACTTGTTGAGGGTTCCCATAAATCTTATGATAGCGTTCCTTTTTGCAGATAGGAGACCTCAAGGGGCTGTTTGGATTAATTATGATCAACATGCAAATTCTGAGAGCAAAAATGAAAGTCTTGGACGTTTCCTATGGAACTGGAACAGGTAGTCTTATAAAACATTCATTTCAAACTACAATCTAGAACTTACTGAGCCAATCCGCCAATACTATCTGGACATATGGTATCTTTCACAGGTAACACAGCTCTTGTATATCACCACGGGAAACTTCTAGCTTTACATGAGTTTGATAAACCTTGTAAGGTTTCGGTTCTTTCAACTAGACAATAAAATCCTTGACAGTTTGATCAAAAGCATGGTGGAGAGTCATATTTTCCTCTTTGGTGGGCACGATGCAGATGTGCTTGAGGTTTTGGAAGATGGGGACCTGCAAACTCTTGGGATGATGGACTACGACAAGAGGCTGGCACATTCTTTCACTGCACATCCCAAAGTTGACCCTGACACTGGTAATACCTGTCTAATGAAAAATTCTATGGGTAAAGCATTATCATGAAGCAACAAGTTGATGTTAAGCCCCTTTGGTACAGGTGAAATGTTTACCTTTGGCTATTCACAAACACCCCCATATGTCACATACCGTGTCATTTCAAAGGATGGTTTCATGCATGACCCAGTTCCAATTACAATACCAGAATCAATAATGATGCATGACTTTGCCATCACTGAGAGTTATGCCATTTTCATGGATCTTCCTATGTGTTTCCGGCCCAAGGTTTGATTACATTATTTTGGAAGCTATCATGAGATTGAAATCTGTTTTTTTTTTCAATTACTTTAACAAGTTACGGACTTTGAAGCAAGAGAAGATACTAAAGAAGGTGGATGAACATGAGATCAAACTACAGTAAACAAAGAATCAAAAGATGGACGGCTTTTGAAATTTTAATATGAAATTAAGTTACCATATCCATGTCTCCTTAGTCTATGTTAATATACAGAAGTTATAATTATTTTATTTGGATTCTTTGTCATGCTACCTTCTTCCTTCTTTGCGCTCCATCATAAGTTGAATTTTATCCATAAATATCCTTGTAATTTACTTCTTGGTTAATCCAGTTTTCTCAATATAAGGTCTTGTAATTACCAATTGTAACATGTTAAGGTTCAGATGTCGCTTGCTACCTGTATGATATGCCCTTCTGGAAAAAGTAAATTTCAGCAATGTTGAACACCTGGTGTACGAACCATTAGCCTATTCGGGAAAACAAAGATGATACTGATTTGTATTTCAACTTCAGGAAATGGTGAAAGAAAATACGTTGGCCTATGCTTTTGATGCTACAAAGAAAGCACGATTTGGTGTACTCCCACGTTATGCAAAGAATGAACTCCACATCAGATGGTTTGAGCTTCCAAATTGCTTCATATTTCACAATGGTTAATCATCTTCACTTTTCCTAGCAAAAAAGTGTTCATATACTTGCCTTATTGACAAAATTGATTCACGGAGTATTTCTTTTCTTTTATTTGTCTTGCCAAAATTCATCCACTTTGCTAGCCAATGCATGGGAGGAGGAAGATGAAGTCATTCTCATCACTTGCCGTATTGAAAATCCGGATATAGAAATGCTTAATGGAGCAATCAAAGAAAAAGTCAAGAGTTTCAGGACTGAACTGTATGGAAGTCTTGATTATATTTTCGTGCTAGCTTAGCTTTTCTTGTATATTAATGCAGAGACTAATAGCTATCACCGTGTATTATGTATCAGGCATGAGATGAGATTCAACATGAAAACTGGTCTAGCTTCACAGAAGAAGTTATCGGAATCTGCTGTTGAATTCCCCAGGATAAACGAGACCTACACTGGCAGGTGAGGGGTCCGACACTCATAGATTTCCTACCTTTGCTTACTACATATGGTTTTTGCTTTTTAAGTACGTGCATCAACAGCCATAAGCATAGAAATTTATGCAGTATGACTAATCAGTATCTGCTCTTGATGAATCCTTCAACTGAACTAAACCTTCTATTCCTCTACTTCTCTCTCTTATCACATAAACCATTTTTATTCTCAGGAAACAGAGGTATGTCTATTGTACACGAATGGACAGCATTGCAAAGGTTGCTGCAATCGTGAAGTTCGATCTACATGCTGAACCAGTACCAGGAAAAGATAAGATTGAAGTGGGAGGCAATGTTAAAGGGATCTTCAACCTAGGAGCTGGGAGATTCGGTTCAGAAGCTGTTTTTGTCCCTCGAGAACCTGGTGTTGCTTCTGAAGAAGATGACGGATACCTGATATTCTTTGTGCATGATGAGAAAACCGGGTAACTTCTCTCCCTTGCTGTATGGCTGTAAGATGGTCAGTCACCTGACAAGATTACATAGTGAGTATTCCAACTCCTTGACTTTGCAGAAAATCATCAGTAAATGTGATTGATGCAAAAACGATGTCAGCTGATCCAATTGCCACGGTAGATTTGCCAAGTAGAGTTCCATACGGGTTCCATGCATTATTTGTGTCCGAGGTTCGTACACCTTAATTGATTTAGTGTTTGCTGCAAGTTTCCTTCCACAATCAGTATTCGCATTCACTATTTTCTATCTGATCCCTTTCAGCTTTTGCTATTTTCACTTGATACTCAATCTATATTTGAGCATTCTAATTTTTTGCTCTATTTCCTAGCAACTTGGTTCACGCTGTTTATGATCTCATGATCCATCCCTGTCCTAGTTTGCTGTTTTGTTTGCTTAGAAACGACTGTGCCTTCTGTAACAGGATCAACTTCAAGAGCAAGCGAAGGATTGATGTTCTGTAGATGTTCGAGGGCCTACTTGAAATCTATCTCTTGTATGGAAAAAGTTCACCTTCTGTGCCACCATTTTAGAACAGTGGCTGTTTGCTCCTGTCCTTGAGTGTATATTTGCAATAAAAAATGTTGTTGGCACCTTAATCAGTCACTTATAAAAGGACCAAGGCCGTATTTGTGTGGAGACTTTTCTGAGTTCCCTATGTTTGCACTTTTCATTTTACTACTGGGAGGTCTATGGATCTAGAAAGTAATAAGAGAGAGAGAGATAAAGGGACATGAAAAACCATACCAACAAAAATTGAATGTAAGATGATGCTATCGTCCTCCTTGACTGGAGGGTTAATTGCACCAATGGTACAAGTTGGACCCAATTTGAAAACTGCAAGGAAAATTTCCCGTTTCCCTTTGAAAACAATGAGAAATCATGTCAGATTGAACATCCACAGCCTTAGGAAAACAGCTCTGCAGAGCTCTGAAGGCGGAGCTGCAACAGGGTAGATGCAGTTTGATGCAATGTATTCCTGATCAATGCAATGTATTCCTGATCAGGAGAGTGGTCTAGCAGGATAACGTAAGGAAGTTAACCTTGTAAGTGACAGCAGTCGGGTCACTGTTGTCAAAGAGACAGAAGAAGCTTAGACCATTCAATGCTTTTGATTTGATGTTTTCGTGAAGTTACAATATTGTACTTACAGCGGGTCTCTTTTGAGACATTTGACAAGAATTAGAATTGCACCTACTATGCAGTGCTTTCCCCTGGAAAGGAGCATTTGAATCAAGACCTCAGATTAAGATGTCAGCTCGAAGCTTTCTCGCAACCACTTTGCCTGGCTCTGAAGTCCTGCATCCTGCAAAGCATTCAGGGCCGACCTGTAAAGCCTCGCATCCAATCCCGTTCCCTCTGTCTTCATATCGCTCAATAGCTTCACCAACTCACCAACCCTTCCACTCTTAGAGAATACACCAACCATGATCCCACCCATCACCTGATCGATCCTGCCTCCACTGGCCCTGTACTCGTGATAGAACTTGATGCAGCTCTCAAACTCGTGGGCTCGATTATATGCACCAATGAGGCTTGTGTAGCTCACCCTGTCAGGCAGCACCCTACGCCGCTTCATCTCCTTCCACAGCTTCTCAACCCGCTTCAGATTATGTACCCTCCCCTGCATATCCATCAAGGAATTGTAAACCCACACATTCAGCCTAATCCCTTTAGCCTTCATCTTCCCAAATAGCCTCATCGCCTCTCCTATCCTTCCCATCTTCCCATAAGTTGAAATCATATTCGAATAAGCCACAAGGCATTCATTATATCCCTTTCTCTCCATCTCCAAGAAGATCTCCTCAGCCTTCAAGTGGAGGCCTATCCGAGCATAAGCATTGATAGCCAATGCATAAGTAACCTGTCCCGGCTCACAACCCAATGAAATTAACTTCTCGTACACATGAGCAGCAGATCGGTACCCTCTCTTCTTCGAGAATCCATTCACTATAGCACAGAATATGCAATCGGAGACCTTTAGTTTATTTTGGATCCTCATTGCTTCCACAACTTCAAGAGTCTTCTCAAGCATCCCTTGTTCCAAGTACATCACCACAAGCTTCATGTACATGTCTGGGTCTCGCAGCACCTTCCCCCGCCTCTTGGCTTCCTCAAGGAGCTCCTCTGCTGATTTTACTTCACTGTTGCTCGATAAAGAAGAAACTAGGGAACAATAGATCGAGGCAGGCGGATCAGCAACAGAGCCATTGATCTGCATCTCCTGAAACAGCTGGAGGGCTTCAGAGACTCGACCTGCTTTGCTCAATGACTTGCAGACCAAACTCAATATCTGACCTGAAAATGGGGTCTTCCCATACTCCTTGCTCTGAAATTCTTCAAACAGTTCAATAACTTCCTTCACATTCCCCAATTTTGTATGAGCTTCCATTGCCCGAAAATAGCAAGCTGGGTCCACCAGATTAGGATTATCAGATGATTTCATTCGTTCAAACATGAGGATCGTACTGCTGAACATGTGAAGCCTATTGTATTCTCTCATTGCAGCACCAAATGCTAAAACAGGAACCTCCCGATTCAGTTCGAATGCTTTCAGCAAACTCTCCACGGCTCTGACCTTCCTAGCCTCAACACAGCTACTAATCAGCCTAGCACATGTAACAGCATGAGGCAATAAGTCATAAACCTTAAAATCATCGGAAAGCACTGAAACCAATTCCCATCTTCTCACCCGCATCAGGTATTCGGCCACAAGGTCCAATGTTGTTCTATCAGGCTTAAACTCGGTCCTGGCTCTGGCCTTCTCGTAGCACTCATATGCGAGTTCTTCACTCGCAGGAGTCCCGAACAGCCCATGAAGGAAAGCGTTCAGAGTTGTCGAGTCAGGCAGTCTGTCTTCGAAGTCCACTGATGTGGCAAGGCTAGACAGTTCACCGAGTACTGGAGAAGGGCAGTCCGAGGATGTCGAGCAGAAAAGAGCCACGAGCTTAGGACATGAGAGGGGCAGGAAGTGGGGACTCTTAAAGGTTCCAAGTGAGGAATGAGATGGAAGCTTTTGCCGGCAAGAGGGGTTGTTGATGGCAGCTAAAGGCCAATCTGAAGAAGTGGAAATGGCCATCAAAGATGAATCAGGAAGGTAACAGCACGGCCGTTCATCGAGGTTCCGTAAGAACACAGTATATACCTTATCTTACTGGATGTTGCCCAGATTTGAGTGGATCAAAGAAGCCACTGGCAATCTGCCACATGGAGGATTTCTGGACACAAAAAAAAATCACTTTTTCCCTTTCTTCATTTGCAAATATATATGTATGTATATAACATACACATATATCAGTCTCGACGAACGCCACCCAGGACCAACCACCCCCCCCCCCCGGGTCGCACCAAAAAAAGAAGAAGAAGCAAAAATCTCACCTTCAATACTGAGCACATTGTAAAGACTGCTCGCACTCCCGTCGTTCTCGAGGCCAGTGCAATCTTCGTCTACGCCGACACCGTGAAGTGGCAGCAAAGTCCGATACGAGTCATGCATACTGTCCTGGCACAACCAGAAGAACACATAACCACGACATCGAAGTATCAGTTCATGATAGCAATTCCGATAAAGGTCGCACTCATTGAGCAGCGGGGTCAACACTGGTTTCCAAGCTGTCCTCGGTGACGGCGTCGCGATCGGCGTTGAGGTGGTGGAACGAGGAGAAGGAGCTCGCCGATGGCAAGCCAGTAGTGCTCCAGTGGAACTCTGCTCCCCATTCTCCACACCGCAACAGGAAAATCTCGGAGGCCACGGAGCAGTGAGTTCGGAAAACTCAGGCGGCGTAGCTTCCGGGTCTTGCTGATCGACAATGTTGGACCAGAGCTGATGACCGGCTTCAGCTAGTCATGAGCTCGAAGAGCATGTTTCCGAGAGAGAGAGAGATTGTACCGCTCCGAGCCTGAGACCGTACCTGAGGTTTCGGCCCGTCGGAAGCTCTTCCCGAGCCTGAAACTAATCGGTAAAAAGGGATTTGACTTTGACTCGTAAAAGGTCATACTTTCTAAGTCCAAAACATAATCCTCCTACTTCACCTTGTTTTCTTATTAGTCCTTTACTTGTTTTCTTTTCCAAATCCTCATTGAATGTTTTCGAATATCTTCGGGTCGGCCCTCTCTCCGGTTGGTTACCGTTAAATCCGTAAGGAGACAAAATAATAATAATTAAAAGAGGACTTCGTAACACGGTTCAGTTCGCCAGTTGGGTCCTCAAGGTCGGTGCAAGCCAGTGGCCGGCTATCTTCGGCCGTGATCGAGACAAATCTGCCGAATCTAAATGTGCAGGGGGTCGGAAGAGATGTTGTTCTGAGTACTCATCATTCTATCAAAGATTAATTGGATAATCATCGAACCAATCAAGGAGAAAAAATTCAACAGGTAATGCAAAACTAGCTGAAAAGATGAACAGACTCTAATAATACTTTGCTTAAGAAGCAAGTCCCAATTAAATTAAAGAAAGAGGTGAAAAGCATTGAGTTGTGACGTCTCACGAAGTTCAGGAAGCTAAGCCCTTTGATCATATGCTCTGATGTTCTTCCCGGGGTAGGCTCTGAATGGTATCAGACCACCTACCCGGCGAATGATCGCTACCGTTGGAAGAGTTCTGGGCCTCTGCCCTGGCGTCCCTGATCATCTTCAGGACCTCCCTCATGGTGGGCCGGTTCTCCGGGGTGATGCACAAGCAGGCTATCATGATGTTGAGGAGAGCTTGGAGCTTCTCCTCTGAGGCCTCGCTCCCTGAGGCGGGTTCATCACCAGGCTCATTTGCCTCCTCCCGGACCAACCGGACCCAGGTGGCGATGTCCGAGCCTTGCTCCTGCACCAGGTCACTGAACGGGGACTTGCCTGTCAGGAGCTCCAGCAGCAGAACCCCAAAGCTGTACACGTCACACTGCTGGGTCACCGGCCTTCTGTGGTCTCGGCACTCTGGGGCCCGGTAAAAGAGGGAAGCTGCACCGGGCTCCTCAAGCGAATCAGGGTTCCAGAATGAGGAGAGCCCGTAGTCTGTCAGGCAGGACTCGAAGTCAGGCCCAAGCAGAATGTTTGAGGACTTTAAGTTCCCGTGGGCAAGACCATGGTTCTGGTGGATGTAGTGAAGTCCCGTGGCTAAGTCCTCAGCGATCTTGAGGCATGATGTCCAGTGGAGCGGCTTGCCACTGCCTGAAGTCCTCGATCCTGTAATAAGAAACATTGCGGGAACTGGGTTGGTTACAGACACAAGGTATCATTTTAACAGAACCGAATGGAACAAATCATAACAGACAGTCTACCAATCATTTACTACCAACATTCTCAACCAGCACGGTGTCATGTTATGTGAAGAAGATGAAGTAATTTCACAGCATACAACTACAACAACTCGTACTGCAATTTTCCTACTGTTAAAGGAAACTAAACTGCTGCATGTTTTTCAGAATGTGGACAGATGCAATAAGCCAGTGGGCAAGTAAGAAGAGCTCGCAGCATAACTGGAAAGAGGTGCCTTTTCAGGAGATATACCACTCTATCAAACATTAGACAAATCAAAATAAATCAAACATGTGCTGTCCTTATCCACCAAGACCAATGTGAGGCCACAGTGATAGAATTGGAAGCAAACCACATTATAAATATGCATCAATATGGAGAGTATATTATTTCCCAGAAGGAAATGAAATAGTATGTATCTACAGTTGAAATCATCGGTGATTAGTTGTGAAGCTGCATTCCATGCAGTTTTGGTAGAAGAATCCATGAAGAAACACCAGCGAGGTGCATATAGTTCCATGTACAAAAAGGATGCCCACACAGATATTAATCAATATAGCTTAAATTTGAACAAAAGAACAAAAAAGATAAAGAAAACAGGGGTAGAGGACCACTGACTCGTTCTGCAATCTCACGGGCATGTGCAGGAAGATATTGGGACCTCTATGATTTAAATTTGACCACATAAAAACCGCCAATTCTTTTTTGCATTCAAAAGCTTTCTCCAGACCAAAAACTACATAGCTCCATGAGTGGTCAAATTGTGCAATCTGAGACAAGGTAGCATGTCTCATATCATTCAGCTTTGGCGTGTTTGTAAGCCCAGGTAGGGGCCATGTCTGTATACATATATAGGCAATCCCTGGAAGTATATTTACTATGAAAACTGGGTATTTAGAATAGGAAAATGATGACCAGCACATTACCATGAATGAGAGTGAAAAGGCTCCCATTGGGGAAGTAATCGTATACAAGAAGCCGTTCTTCTTTAGCCTGGAAGTATGCTTGGAGAGGGACCACATTAGGGTGCCTCAACCTCCCAAGCAATTCCATCTGCCTCCGGAACTCATTGAGACTTGGATACCTTGCATCCTTCAACCTCTTTACCGTCACTATGTAACCCGACTCCATCATTGCCTTGTACGTGGACCCAATAGAGCCCCTCCCTAAGGTCTCTGCAGAAGCCTTTAACAGATCCTCCATGCTGTAACTCATCCTCTGATCACCAGCTCCAAGAAATACCAGGTTCCCTAGATCATCACCCTCCCAGGAAAATCCACCACCTTCATTCTGGCCATTATTTCCTCCCATGTCACTGCCTGAAGCCTCCCCTGCCTTGCCCGCTTCAACCCTGCGAACCCCTCCTTTGCTCCTTTCTTCTGTGGAAAATAGTTTCCTCTTGCAGAATATACATAAAAGAAGCAACACAACCAACCCTACAAACCCGCAAACTGTCCCCACAATAATCTTAATGAATTTGGACCGTCTTGATGACGATTCTTTTGGGGTTGAAGGGTATACAAGAGCCGAGGATGGACCACCAGCTCCAGTATTTCTACATGAGTTATGGACTTGGGCCCCACAAAGATTGATATTACCCAAGAATGATGAAGCATTGAACCTCAGCAGGGCATGAGTAGCCGGAATCTCACCAGAAAGATGATTGTCTGAAACATTGAAAAATCGGAGACTAGTTTGGTTCAATGGAGGGACCATTCCCGTCAACTGATTGTCTTGTAAATAGAGAACATACAGTCTCCCAAGGTTAGTTAAAGGTTCGGGGATGGAGCCTGATATCTGGTTTGCAGCTAAAACCAGAGTCTTTAACCGATGAAGCCCCAAGATTGAAGTTGGAAATTTTCCAGAGAAGTTGTTGTCGTTCAGATACAGAGATTTCAGGTTAACAAGACCAGATAGGTTGGGTATTGGGCCAGAGAGGGAGTTCCCTTTGAAGCTCAACACTCGAAGTTGATCCAACTGATTCAGGATTTTCCCATCTAACGAACCAGTCAAGTTTAAAAACTCAAGAACAAGCTTTTTCACCCGTCCATTCATGCAATCTTTCACCCATTGCCATTGGCAAACTCCATTTCCTTGCCATTGTAGTCTGTTCAGAGGATCAATTGCTGATTTTAGAGAGAGCAGTGCATCCGCATCACCTGATAGAGCCCAAGGGAGAAGCGCAAGATAGCAGGCAAAGACCAAGAACAGAAGATAGTGCCTCAGAATGACAAACCCCATCCAAATGTGAATGAAACTTCTGAAAGGTACACAATAAAACAGGACCTCTTCAAAATGGAACCTCCTTATTTCTTTTCAAAATGATAAGCAGTGCAAGGCTCACTTAAGTAGAGTCAGCAAATCTGGAAAATAGCATGCACAAGAGTCAGCAGGATACCAATATAATATCTGATCCGATAAGGAAAATTTGAAACAGAAGCCAATTGAATCACAGCATAAAACAGACACTTCATTTTAGTAATTCCATTTGCTTCATACTGAACAGCCTAGAAAAACTCAAAATAAAATATAAGCAACTTACCTGACCTCATAGGGTTATGGGAATTGGGGTCTGCGTCACTTGTCATACCAGAAAGTCGTCATAGTCAGATTGCCTCATTCCATTTGTCCTGCTCCTCAGATAGTTAGCTCTCAAATGGAAGCCATCCATTGTTCATAGAGGGCTTTATCTGATCACCTGAAGAGCTATTCTTCATAGTGCAACTGATGCACTGATCATTTTCTGCCACCAAATAACAGGTCAACTTGCTCTTAGTTATGCTCCCTTCACACAAGACCCAAAACCTACAGGTTAAGCGGATGCAAAAGACGTGTCTATTCAATCTCAAATAAAATCTTGAAATTAACTCCTTTTCTTGACAGATAATTGCAGTTGATGCAACAATTTTTGCATACATCAATACTAGAGAAAGAGCTAAAATTGTTAACTGCATATCATTCTCACAAGAGACAAGTGAAGCTCTAATTCCCTTATTAGTAAACATATCTCTCATTCCTTATTTGGTCTCTCCTTAAGATATATCCACTTCTTCTCTCATTGCCTGATTCCACTTCAGGAAATTTTATGATACATGAAATTGACCAAAAGGTTTCAGATTCTAGGAGACACCCATAAGAAACATCTGCCAATGAAAAGATTAATTAACTCACATCCTCTATAACAACAAATTATGTACTCTGAAAATGCAAGTGATCAACAGCATACAATCATGTACGAAAGTTCCAGATAAACCACAAAATACAAATGAAACACTTATAGGAAATGATACTCCTGTAACTAAACTCTAGAGGGGCCGAAAGTTGGAGACTCAAGTTACTGGGCTGAGATCAATGCCATTAATCAGGACAGGTCATGGTGGTTTTTTGAGGTTATCAAATCGAAAAACTTCTCTGAAATTGGATCCTACCCGCATTCACCACAAGACCAATCCGAGCACAGAGGAGAAGCTCAGGAAATCCAGACGTTTGCAGTAGAGACAAAGGAGTTAATTGGGGATGAAGTTCCCTCTTTTCTCTACTAGGGAGCTCTGCAGTCAAATGCAGACAGAGAGGATTGACATCGTTTAATGGGTACCCTGAAGCTTTAATATTGGAACTCACGGATGACAGTATAAAAGGTAAATGGTGAACAAAAGCGCAGCCGCTAACAGAGGGTTCACGTGAGCCCCTCAGAATCGGCAGTCGGGGAAAATCCTTTCTTTGATCTCCTCCATGAATTCTGTGCTTTTTTTTTTTTAATGAACCGACCATCCGCTCGTATTGTTGGGAGACAATAAAAACATGAGCTGGTTATTATACAAGGAAACAATAAGTACATTTGTTTTTGTTTAAACCCTTTGCAGCTGAGTTTCTCCAACTGCTAAAAGCTTTCATTTTTCTTTCGGATTTCTAATCATCAATCAGAATTCAGGGAACAAGGAACACATTGTGAGTATAACGATAGTAAAAAGCTTACACTGGGCCACTTCAATGGCGACCTCGGATATCAGGAAGCTTGATAACCTTCAACAGATCATCATGCAAGAAAGCAACGAAAGACAGAAGAAACTATTGGTCTTTGCAGCAAATGGGCAAGGTAACTGAGCTCCAGCGGCTGAAAGGGAGCAGGATCTAGCAAGATGCAGTCTTTAGATATCTCTCTGTGTACAAGTAATGAGCTTTGTCCGCATTGATAAAACAGGAGAGAGAGTGATGAGGAGAGGACAGAAAAGAAACGGATTCCTCCCTCCTCTCGCTTACTCCGTCTCAGGAGACACACAGTGTCTCTGGTCTCTAACGAAAGACATCGATACAGGACAGAGGTGAGAGGAGAGAAGAGGAGAGGAGAGATCAATCATAGAAATTAATGGCGGGGTCTACTTTCCTGTGATCCGACCAGTCTCCTGTACGTGTTCCCCACTACCTCCTGTCCACTGTTCACAGCTGAAGTAATGCCTTCTTAGCCTGAATATACAGGCGAGGCTTTGACACTATAGACAACGGTATACATAAAGGGCAAACATCCATTACATTTGCAAGTTTTTCTTTCTCAGAAGTCATAAGTCGTTCTCTACACCTTGTGCCAAAAAGTTTTAGAAAAGATCAGCTTGAGAAGCCATTAAAAAAAAAGTCAAAGTCATTTTCTAATATAACAATGTGTCAGAGCAATGAGCATGTTAATCTGTTCAAACACTGCTGATGATCGCGACAGAGCTCCGGGTCTTGCAACAGAGTCTCGGGATTCCACGATTTACTCTCTTCAGACTAGATATCCTACCCTCATGAATCTACCCTGCATATTAATCTCACTAGAGGGTTAAGTGTGAAAAACCCACAACCTCGCCAGCGAGCCACGTACACAAACAACCCACATTTTACCCTTGTCTTCTGGTTCTATGTATGTTCCTGGATTGCTTCACGACATTTACATATGACCAACTGAAATTATTGTCCAAGGACCCCTCCACTGATTGGTTGAGATTACAGCAGCACTGCCCCATCTCGGGTAGGTTCAAATCATGCTTGGCTTGGCAGAGAGGGTCACAAGGAAATATTGGATTAGATTGCATCAAGAGTTTGACTTCTTTACTATTTATAAATCATGATCATTAGTTTAACTATTGAGAATTAATCTATTCTAATTTCGGACGGAAAGAGATAATGTCATCACATTGAATATTCTTTGAATAAGTTGACATATTTTGCTCATAATGCCGATGGAAGCGTCTCACCTACAATCCAATCCTTCTGTCAATCTTTTTAATCATATTGCAGCTTTTGATCTGCAAATCACAAGTAGTGAAAGGCACCGAGAGGCACTTGCACTGAACAGTTGATTTATAACTGTGAAAATATGGGAAATTTTCCTTTTCGGTTCAACTTTTTGAATTCTTCATATTTTTCCTCCGAGTTTGAATGCTCATATTGATCAGCAAAAGTAGAATCTTTATTCCAAGTTTCGGGTTTCATTAATGCTCGTGCAGGCTGTTTGGTTCATTTGAGACTCCTCACGTAAACGGAAATTGAAACCGGAACTGTCTTCAGTAATCAGCATTTCCTACCATTTTGAGATATACAAATCGCAAGATTGCCAATTTATAGGCGGGCTACATCTACACCGGGATAAGTATTGCACCAATAAGATATTTCAAAGTTGAGAGGATGAGAGACGGTAGTAGCCTACTAAAATTCCTGTGTAGCTCAGATCAGAAACAGGGTGATTCCTAGGACTAGTATCAGCAAGCTGATCGTTCAGAGAAGCGACCATGGGCCCCTCAGGTAGCACCGCCAGAGGAGCTAAATCCATAGCCTGAAACCCCACAGCCGCAGAAATCTGCAGTCAGAAGGTGCAATGATCTTTCAAGACCTGCCTTGCAAGATCGTGGGCACCGCTTCTCCTGTATATTAGATGCAGGTTGTAAGCAGCTTCTCTTCGAAGATCACAGTAACCAGGTTTCAGACTTTCCATGACAATGGGGTCCTCGTTTGGAAGGTTCGGGATGGGGTAGTCCTTCTCTTTGGTCCTGAGCACCTTCTCATAGTAAAGAGCCGCCAGTGACATGAGCCCCACATGATGGAACGCCCGTGCTATGTTGTACATTGCTTCCTACACAGAAAGACCAGAAACCCAAAAATCAACAAGCTGGAATCCTTTTCCACTATAAATGAGAAGAATAGCTGAAAGAGTTGGAAGATTGTTACAATACAAGGACAGAGGGGATAAAACCCTAATAACATGATAGATTTAAAGTTGGCCACAAGTTTCATTCCTGGAGTTCATATGAACCATCAAAGCATGTGTGTCTTAAGAAATGATTCTGGTTCTGTGAGAACCTTACTGTGACGTTAACTCTTTTTTAGTCCTGCATGGACTACTCTTTCCACTTATAACAAATCTTTTAATGTCTCTGCCTCCAAGTCTTACTCCTAACCAACATTCCCTTTTGTGATTCTTCAATCCTCATCTTCTCTCAATAACCGAATAAGTGGGAATAGGTCGAGACTAAGTTCTAACGATAGTGAATCATAGTCAAGATGCAAGCCTATTATCACTCTTGACTAATTGTCAAGGCACAGGCTATCCCATTTATCCAACTGCATTGGGAACAACCAGGTCCATTAAAATTTCTGACTTGGCCAACAACCAGAAAGAATACCACAAGTTCAGATATGAGACAAGTAAAGGAGGGTAACATAACATTCAATGATGGGTTTATGATACAGAATAATGGAAAACATTGACTGCATACAAATCATAGGTATGTCTGAATCTAATAGTCCACTTATCATATGCTTCAGAGAAGACTACGATACCAAACGAAGAAATGGGACTCCGAGAATGAAAGCAAATGAGATAAAAATGAACCTGGCTATTTTCAGTGAGCCTCATATTATTGAACAGAAATGCCATGGCTTGCGTAAGACACTGCTGCTTGTTTTTAAGCCTGAACCCAAGGGCCAAATTTATTAAGGAAGTCCCTGCACCCAACCAAAGCAAAACAATAGTCTGCATTATGAACAAAAATAGACAACATGAATAATTTTGCTAAGATGAATGGGGGAAAGTGAAAACATAAATTAATGTTTACCAACACAGAGGTTAATTAACGGATTGTCAGGCTGCAGTTTATATGCTTCTAGGTATTCCCTTGCAGCATCTTGAGCACGGCTTTTAGCATTAAAGTGATGACCGCTGATGACAATGGGAGGCACAGATTCTGTATATTTGGAGCGCATGCTATGTAGAAAGTGGGAATGCTTTGAATAGATTCCCTCCAACCTAAAATGCAAGCAAATCAATTGACAAGATCAAGTGAAATGCAAAACAACTGAAATAGAGAGTAATAACCTAAACTGAAGGCCTTCACGAGGACTGGAGCTATAAACCCTTCTATGGACAAAATAGAGCTGTTGATTTTTTTTTATTTTTATATCAAAGAGTTTATTCTCCCGAGCTCATGAATACCCACAAACCCATGGATCCAGGTCAGTCCATGTGCAAGCACGTGTGGGCAATCTCCCCAAGATTATGCACTCAAGGGAAGAATCGAACCCACAATCTTGTGAACTTCTTACGAGTTGTACGTACAATCTATTCACTTGAACTTCTCACAAGCTGTCAAAATTTACTAGCTAAAGACAAAATTTCCAAGTTACGACCTCTCTCCCAACTCTGTGGGCTCTTATTTGTTTTTAATCCGAAGCTTCATCACTCTTGGTCAACTTTTCATTATTTTTCTTAGAATTTCCTTCCATTTATGTGCAAATCAATAGTACAAGTAAGATTTTAAACAGTACTCAGACATAAGTACAGGCGGTAAATAATTTGAGCAGATAAAAATAAACACCATACAACAATTACATGAAGTATCTGTGAAAGAGTACCTAGATATCACTTTGTAATAGCAGTTCCAGGTAATAAGTCTGTTGGGATGCTTTTCAACAAGTTGTCTGACCCAATCAAATCCACGTTTAGGGTCAGTGGTGTTGTATGCTATTTCTGCAGTAAGAAGGATATAGACTTGAGCAACTCATCAACTGTATAACAGTCTTTGTGACAAGAAACAACTTAAGCAATGTACAGAACAATTTCATAGAACCATTTCACAAGTAAATCAGCAAAATAATCAGCAAGCCTCAACATAAAGGTAACAACAGCTTTGCCCATGAGTTTCTTTAAATTGGACAATCTGTTTTACCTCAATCAGAAGAATTGCACCTCACAAATTTATTTCGGTGCAAATCAGTGTGGCAATTTGTGAAAGGAAGAGTGATGCAGCTGTAAATTCAGAATATGGAACCCAAAAAAGAAAAGGAATGTCAGAAATTACGTGCTCCAACAGACTGCAGCTCATCCTTCACCTCACATGGAAGTACATTGCCTGCTAATCTCATAGTTAAATTAATGACTTCCAAGGCTTCCCAATACCTCCCCAAGGATGCCAGTGCCTTGCACAGCTGTAAAAGTGGCCAAGAAAATGAAATCAAAAACTAAAATTATACAACATCAAGAGAGAAGAAGAAAGAATCTATAGTCCCCAACTATATGTCTGTTGTAAAGGAATATCATCATGTGACAAAAGAGAGATTAGGATATGCTAACATTTACTATTAGGCACTGATACTCATCATCTTTCCAAATTATATGCAGGGGAGGTTCCTTGGCTCTCTCTTGCTGGACAGTTTCCTGAAGAACAACAGAAAGGAGTTTGTAAGGCTAAAACTCAACCGAGTGAAGAAAACCATAATGCGTATCAAGGTACAATATCAAACACCATTACCAATTGCTCATCCTCGGAATTATCACTATCCCAATCAACTCCTGACATCGTTGCTGTAGATCTTAGTTCTCCCTTTAAGGTTTCCCTCTTCTGAAGCAACCTTCTAGCTCTGCTTGCCTTTAACCTAAATCAACAGTGTTCAATATTTAACTGTTAGATTACATACTGAGGCCAGATTTTCAAAGGAGTACCAGTACTGATAACCCAGCCTGCGAACACATCAGACAAAACCCTAGTATAGTCTAAAATGCTGGTATTCTCCAAGATCTAGTCCCAAAGAGCATACTGCTAATACATGTTTTGACATACATGTGAGAAGGGATTCAAACCTAAGACTTGGACTCAGCAAAGTGAAAGGGCTCACTAAACCACCACCCTCAGCGATAGAACTTATCTTCTATCAGATTTACCAAAAAGAACCAATAACCAGCTTTCGGCTAACCTAGCCTCCTCCATCCCTCAGGACCAACAAGGGATAGTATAGGAATATTCATCTATTGTCCATGGACTACACCTTTTAGCTTGACCTCAAGCACTGACTCACTGTCCTTGAAGGAACCTTCCAAAGGAACCCTTAGGTTTTCAGGGCAATGGATTCTCAACAATGTTTGCGTCACTCAAACCAACATGTGGACTCATTTATTGTTAACAATATGAGGTGCCGAGATAACACTCACAAATCTGATGATCGGGCTACTGGTCTGAATCCCGAAAAGACATTATCAGCCCTCTGGTCATCTAATATTCTGGCTCGTTCATGGAGCACTCTATTCGGAAGTCTTCTCTTTGGCCTAACCTGAAAAAAGCAATGATAAATGGGAAGAAGATGACGAAGCGATTATTTGTGTTCCCTTTTGACAAGTATACAGTCAGCATAATTTCAGATGGAAAATGATCCTCCTTACTACCTTGTGCCGAAGTGCTTCAATAGAAAGCGACTCTCGAACTAGTGGAAATAAAACATCCACAAAGGCCTCATTCATTCCTTTAGCTCTATAAATATTGCAGAGCTTCAACGTAACTTTTTCATGTTCCCACCATGGCTTAGGTTTACTTGGATCCTCATCTCCCAAAACTTCAAAGAATATATATACCCAAACATAAGAAATGAAGAAAAGGGTTGTTAATCTACTCTATTGGACATGCATAGCCATGTCAAGGTCACCTAAATTATTTGGAGGAGAAAGCAAAGAAATGGCTTCATCTTCTCTATTTTCTTCTAGGAGCAGAGCAGCTAAAGTTATACGGGCATCAATATCGTCCTCAAGTATACGTAAACCTGCATTGAGAGGCATTCAGCTGCAGAAACCAATAAATTGAGCAACAAGAGCATACATTATGTTAGTCAGTCGATAACTTTCCTAATCTCATGACTTATCTTAATGATTTTGTAAGAAATTTCAATAATCAACAATACTGGGTTTGCAAACTATATGGACCGAAAGACTAAAAATGAAATTTGCATTACCCTTGTAGAAAGATGAAATTGCTTGTGCCCTCTTATTCAAGTGTAGATAACACCGAGCAATCTTAAGGTGAAAAAAGCCCTGCAGAGTGAAATTCAGTAGTGAACAAGCTGAAACTTCTAACCTCAACACTAAGGAAGAATACTATGCATGTATTGGATCAAGAATAGCAAAATATAAGTTGTTGGATGCAATATGTCAACACAATATGATCATCTCTAATTGATGGATGATCCCACCACAAAATTCATTAAAAAAGTGTAAAGCTTACTTGTTACTTACGTTGGCCTCAAATTTTCCCCCCAGCAACTCATAATACCTCAACGCAGAGGGAAAATCCTCTATGCTCACATATGAATCAGCAATCTCAGTAATCAGGTCAGAGTGATCATGCTCGTTTTCCACTTCTAGGGCATTGAATAGAAACTACACAATAAACAGTAGACAGCATCATTAGTAAGAGACCATATTCCTGTTTTTTAAATATTTTTATTCAAGCAGCAAAATGAGAAAGGTGAGCTTATTATCAATTGCAAGCAAAATGCCTTAAGAATTTTATTTTCTTAAAGAACATTCATGTGACAAGGAAAAATGATCGGGGAAGCACACTGGAAGGAGATAATTATGAGAAAGAAGTCTCAGAAAAGAAATGGATTCAACTAAATAAATGAAATTCTAAATAGAGCAATAAAATAAAGAGTTACATATTCAAGCATAATGTAAATCTACTATATCAATTGTCAACATTAAAAAGGGAAACAGAAGAAGATAAGCCGCATAGAACCACCTAAAGCAAATATAATACCTCTGCCCTCTCCATATTTCTGAGATGCAGGTGGCAAATTCCTGCTTTAACAATCAATTTTGGGTCCAGCTCCTTTCTGAAGTTGTTCTCTTGCTCAATAAGCTGAAGAGCCTTATCCCAACTGTTATTTTGCATGTACACTGTGGCAAGCAGATTGATAACACGTACATCAGCCTGAGGCGACTGATTCTTAATGTAGTCTGCCAAAATTCCAATGGCTCGTTCAGTCTTTCCGCACTTAATGTACAACTGGAAAAGGAAAATGAGATTAGATTAGAATTGAGAAGCACAAATCTTTAAAAGTTATGAAGCATGTGAAATTTTGCTGAATAAAAATACTAACAAAAGCCACAAAATTTTCAATCAAAATAAAATGTATTCATAGATGTAGCATGCACTAAAATGAGCAGAAAAACTAGAGAAAAATAACCTATAAAAAAATTTTAAAAAATTGACAAGAATGGAGAAGCTGGAACCTTTGCACCAGTCATAAGAGCTTCCACATTTGTTGGAGAAATTTTCTGTATCTGCTCATAAGACTCTGCAGCTCTTTGATAGTCTCCAACCTCCAAATAAATAGACACAAGTTGAAACCTCAGAGAAATATTCTCAGGCTCTGCTGTGATTGCTTTTGTAAGGCAGTATTTTGCCTGGCCACGGTTTCCTTGTTTTCTGTGTGTAACAAAAAAATAAAAAAGTGCTATTCCTGTATGATTGTAGAGATAAATAGAACATTGGATGAAAATCCAAATTGGTTAACCATTACACTCAAACAAATTACATGGACCAGGTGTACAGCAGCTCCCATAGTGAGGCGTCCTTTGGCCTGAGGCTTGCAGCGATCATGTAGAAATCCATTGCCTTTTTTTCGTCCCTGAGAGCTGTATAAATAAGTCCGAGCGTGTGATAGGAATCGGGCAAGTTTGGAGCCAGACGAACAACCTCGTTTAATACAGCTATAGCCTGAAAGTTATCGTCATCAAGCAAGAGCACAGATCGGAAAATGTTATGAATCTCTAATGATGTCAGAACAATTGAAGAGTTAATTTAGAGCTCACCTCCTCATAACGGCCATGTGCATAGTGAAGGGTTGCATCACCGAGCATTCTTGAGACTTCAGGATTGATCTTTTTCTTCGATCCCTTCCGCCTACCTTTTTTCTTTAACTGAATACAACCATAAAATTGCAGAGCTCAACTTGCCATTTCAGTATAATTATCACATATATAAGATGCGCGACATATATACCAAACAAGCAGATTCCCTCTAATCTATAATATATGAATTTGACATAATGCTTGTCAGATACACCAAGAGATATACCTTCCGAGATCTTTTAAGAACTCCCCCATAAATCATCGCTCCCATGATCTCCTCCATTGTTGCACCAGAAGCATCCTCTAGCCTCACCTTCTTTGAAGTCCCTTCATCTGTGCTCAGAAAGATAAAATTGAACTGAAATCCATAAACCGGGCATAATATCTACACAGCACTCGAAATTTCACAGCAGCAATGCTCCAGAAACAATGGGAAGAGGAAAACAGCCACACTCACTTCCATGGGGATCTGCAAGCGCCTTTCTTTTTTTCTCAGCTAGAGCTTCATATTCAAGACGCTCGAAACGCTGGTAAGGTTGGAGACCACCAGCATCTTCATGTGTGAAATCCAGAGGGTCCATCCCGCTCTTAAACCTGAAAGCATAATCTTCGTCTTCCTCCTCACCTTCCTCCTCATCCCCTTCCTTTCCCTCTTCTTCTTGTTCTTCACCAACGGCATCTTCTCCCGCTTGATTTAAGCAATCCCGTCCTTCGACTGTGGCAGGGTCAGTCACCTCAACTTCCCCATTCTCCCGTCTTCCCTCCATAGAAAAAGAAACCCAGAAGGATCTCAGAAGTCACGAGAGGGTGGGTGGCCTTCCGGTTGTACCCGGCGAGCTTAGGAGGTTCCTAGCCCAGCTTCTCAAAAACGTCCTCGATGAGGCTGCTCACGATTCCCATCGGATATGGAGTCGAAGGGGGTGAGAAGAGAGGCTGACGGAGGTATTATTTACTATGGAGCCGGAAGAGGAGGAAGCGGAGAGAGGCCGGGAGAATCAGAGTGGAGACTGAGAGAGAAAGAGAGAGGGGGATTGTTTCAGAAAGTAAAAAAGTTGTGTGGCTTCTTTGAATATTTTTATAAGTTGAGGGTGTGAGATGAATCGAGAGGAGTCCGACCCGAAATAGCCCGAACACAAACCCGAGTAATCGGCCCGATTACCCACCTCGGCTCCAGGCTTCAGGAGTCAGGCCCAGTGGTCCTCCAACCGTTCACTCTCTTTCCTTCCGGCCCTCGACTCTACTCCTCAGCCACATCGACTGGCACCTTATTATCACTCCCCAAGAACACAGCAATTAAGCTGGGCCCTCGAACCATGAAGAGTTTCGCCAGGCTCTCATGCCAGCCAACCAGACTAAACTGCACGACTACGAATTTCGGGGGTTCGGGTTATCACGAACACGATGGCCGATCGGCAAGGAAGGTCGCCATGCAGAGAGAGACTCGCATCGAATAATCCTGTGCGCGGGTTTTCTCCCGAAAATTCTATGCGGGTTAAGCCACGGTTTCTAGCAAGCTCAGTGGCTTTAGCTTCAATTAAATTAACCCAATTTGCAGCTCATGTGATATTATAAATGTATCTGTGTACCGAGTTTGTTAGCACGTCCACTTCGTCTACATTTGCGGGGAAAGGGAGAGGGAGAGGGAGAGGGTGAGGTGTGCACGGCATCATCCCAGCACTCCACCTTCATCCATCCTGATTGGCTGAAATAGATATGATGCAAATGTAATCATCTAATGGTTCAAAATTTATTACCATGTGATTTGATAAGTTTAAGATATCAAGTTTAAATATCTTTTGACCGGTTCACTCAATATATATATTTATTTATTTACTAATTGTGTACTTTTATATTATCATGACTTGTGCATCCCTTTTATCGAGTTAATATGGGTGATATAAGCTTATTTTAGACGCTTAAATCCTTACCGAATGTGTTGAATTAAAATTATAACCAAGACTCTATGGCTTTTAACTATTTTGTCAATCTAATGTTTTGGGTGTATAATGTTATGTAATTGTTTACTTGGGAGTCAAACATACCCATCAACGCAACGTTCGTTGAACTGCTCATTTCCACAGTCTTTGACACAACTAATCTCCCTCACTAGCTTCGCACTTCTCATTGAATTTGTCAAAATGAGGATTCAGATGTCGATGCCCCAACGGCCCCCGCCCTGGATCGCTATTGGCTCTGCTCTCGGTCGTCGGATATCGACGGGCATCGCTATTGGATCGCCCGCCCACTTGTTGCCCGTGCGTGTCTTAAGCTTGTGATATCTCACACGGGCATGACAGTACTAAACCGAAACAAAAAAAAATTAAACTGTCAAATTTCTATAAAGACATAAGTGGAGAGTCACCATCTACTTTCTAAACCCACATAAATTTACCATAATAACCTTTTAGTTATATATGAAATTGGTAATTTTACGTTAGAATGAAATTGAAAGAAGAAAATAAAAGAGAAGAAAGAACCACCGAGGAGAATTCAATGCAATTTCTCTCGATTTAATGTCGATAATTGTGGTTACTATATCAAATCCCTATTTTTCCATCGTAATGAAATTTTATTCGTTAATCAAGATCAACGTTAAGCCTTTATTTTCATAATTAATTTAAATTTTTTTTATTTTAGGGCAAATTTATAGAATTTTCAAATTTTATCCGGCAAAGCTTGAGGAGAGCATCATCAAGAAATACTAAGTGAAATAATTCAAGGAGAGCCAACAAGCAACACAGGGCAGGACACCTACTCTTACCTAAGACTTATGAAATCATATGTTTCATAATGAGAGCAAAAAACAAAAAACAAAAAATCTTGGTGGGTGTAGAATATCACAATCAACATAGTCTTCATATACGTTGGTTAAGGAAGAAAAAATTCTCCAACCCACCTACCGGAATCATGATTAATCCATGTCTTATTCGAATCAGAAATTTTCTCGAGCATATTTGTTTCATTTACAAGAATTTATCGAGAATATCGTGCAAAATTCATATACATCGATCACTTTAAGCAATTAATATGTATTGATAGATTAAGATACAATTTTTTAAATATTTGTAATATAAATTGTTGGAATATGTAAATTAATCAAAAGGGGCTATGATTAAAAATTAATAAGTATGTAAGCTTACGGTTAATCTAATAATTGAAGTTGTTGAATTAATGACAAGTCCAGCTTTGTTGGGTCCCCTAATAGCATTGTCATCCCCTCTACTCTCGTCACACCCATGGAACCTTCGCCTGCACCTTCTGTATTTTTTTTTCCGAATAAATTGCAATTTGTTTTGTTTTTTCCGAATAAGTAAATCTTATATTTATATGGGTGAATATTGAATATTAGGATAGTATAAATGAAATTGATAGGTCCCATATGCTTTTCGGGCGATGATGAATTATATTTGGAAAAATATATGACATTTAATGTAAATCTTGCTAGTTTTTTTGTTCAATCTTTATCAGATTAACTTAGTCCGACCCTCCGAAATTCTTCCTTGCATCCCTTCATTGAATTTCAACCATCTTAAAAGAAATTTCATGTATCAAACCACCCTTTCTTTTCCCAATTCTATGAACATCATATTACTTACTTTTTCAGTTTTTATAGATAATTAAAAAAACCCTTAAAAGTCTTTTCATTTTGAAAAAATAACATTTTGTAAATTGCCATTTTTATGTATAAAATATGATTTTTTTTTAAAAATAAAGGTTATTTGCCCAAAGTCAATGAAAATTAGTATACCTTCTTGAATAAAATTTTAAGTTTTATATAAAAAAAAGATATTTCAGGAGTCCTATTCCTCATTATTATATTATTTTCATTTCACTCTAAATTAATTAGAATTTATCAAAATTTTAATTTTTAAAATTTTGCTCCGTCTATATATGTATATATATTTGAATTTTAGTGTACATCTTCGACTTGCCAATCGTGCAAAGGGTTTGCGTGCTGAGCGATAGCATACAAATTCTCAGGCATTGACACGAATTCCCGAGCCCAATCTCATACCTAAAATGTTTTATAGCTTCACATCTACACGTACAAGCATACATATACATATATATAGCTAACATATATACACGTGACTTAGACTAATTTAAATAAATCAAAATACTCTCAGTTATGTATCTCATACTACTTTTATGGACGCACGACATTCCATCATTCATTTCCCCCTCATCTTTTATTTCACATACGAACCAATAAATTCTAAGATTTGACACGTCCAACCTCAAGGCGCTGGGAGTCGGGAATTACATATTTATATGTGTTTTATTTTAATAATAATAATAATAGCAATAAAAATCACATTTTCAACGCTAAAATTCCGCGTGAAGAAATGGCACAGCTGACTAACGGTATCCGCCAATAGAAACGTGAGCGATTTTTATTATTTTCAACTTCGAGAAAGAAGGATGAGAGATGAGCTAAGGCCTTGACCCTCAGCATACAGCTGTCGAGATTTTGCCTCTTCCGTGCCTGAAGTATATTCTGAGTATAGAGGGAAGGGGCATCTGGGGGGAACACATACTGAAGGCGATGGCGATCCTCAGTCCACCGATATCGGTTGACTAAGCTGGATTGATATATTTTTTTTTATCAATTTTAATGGGTTATTGTGTTAGTGCTTTATAAGCAGAGGAAATTTATCATCCAAAAAATTTTATATACCGAATATAAATTATTAACTACTCACATGATGAGACATAATGTGTTTGTATGATTTACCGCCATCGATTATCTCGGGGAGTAGACGGCCAACCGGGATTCAATTGGGTATAAGCTATTGGTACGAGTAAGATTAACCCGAACGTAGTTAAGCGGATTATTGTTTAAGACTCATTGATTTGGGAACTTGGGAACCAATCATCAATCATTGTGAAATCGATGTTTCCCCTGTATGCATTTTATTCTGCCACGGCTTCAAGCATGGCTTTGATATTAACAGGCTACGATTTGACCTAATCTCTCGCCTCTCGTTCGGTTTATACAGATGATGTTTGTCCATTGGCCTAAAAGAAGTGGAATGAAGAATGATCAAAAAGGGTTTGAAAAATCTCACACGCGATAATCCAACACTACGTACTTTTAATCTGGATCGATAGTATTATCACTATACCAAATTTCCGTTTCACCAATTCTTTTTTTCATTTATAAGTTACATCTTGCATAATGAGAATAGGCATAAAATCGCAATCAACCACCATGTTGCTCACGTCAAAATTCATCTATAATTTAATATTTTACATTGTATGCACATAAAAGAGAACAGTGTGCTAGTATTGAGTTTTATATAAGTGTGAATTAACTCGAAATATATAATATATAAAGGTAAAATTGATTGAACACTATATTATTTCAAGGATATTTATGCATATATATATACTTATATGTGTAATATATTTCTTATTCATCAATCTACTAATGGATTGTCCCCTTGGCTCTCAAGCGACCAACTCTATTGGTCGAGCCCGCGTTATCACTGGTGGAAAAGGAAAAAAGGGGAACGCATTAGAAATTAATCAACGAAATTTCCTAAATGGGCAGGAAATTAGCGGGTCACACGTGGCACGCTTCACCTCCTGCCAAGTGGCTAATGCTTTGGGACTTGGAGAGAATGTGAACCAGTTGCATTGGTGTGATAATTCGAGGTCACTTGCCAGCAAAGTGTGCATCACAGCCCCCATGGGCTTGTGCCAAATTTCTGTCCTAAATTTTCTTTCATATTATATATATATTTATAAATTGTTATATTTCATGTTCAAACGATGGGAAATAACATCTATTTAGATTTAATGACTACGAATACATTAAAAGTTGGAAGGTTTGGCTTGGCCAATAAGTAGTGATGTTGATCGCTCTTATGAATTTATCCGACGTAGGATTACAACTCTCAACAAATTATTTAACAATTTCAACACAGCTTCTTCTAGAGAAACGACTCAGGTTAAGGTGTCAGGAAAGGGAAAAAAATCAAAATCGAAACCATTATCCATTGTCAAATTAATCGTTTCGAATCTGAATTAAATTTTTTTTCTACCTAAGTCATATGAAATCTAAAATTTGAATTAAATTTAACATGATGGATCAAAATTCGAGTACACTAATTTAATAGGGATAAATAAATAAATAATATATATATATATATACTTCTCTCAATACAAGTTATCTCCACTTGTAATAGGCCTGATTGAAGAGGAGAAAATGTCAAAGCATTTATACTAACTAACCTAGGATGGTTAAATCTAAATTAGGTACTCATTATAGCATATAATATGATATGCACATTAAAGAAAACATGTAAGACTACATTAATGTGCTATAGAGCATGTGAAAGTGTCCGTGTGAATAATTGTCATCACACGACAGCACGGTCTCCCTGGAAACAAAAATAAAAATAAAAATTTCGATGTGAAAGTGATGTATTATCCTCCTCCTCCTCTCTCTCTCTCTCTCTCTGTCTCTGTCTCTCTCTCTCTCAATGTTAATTGACATCTCTTTCGTCGGTTGGAAACCTAATCTCCCTTAGTTTATCGATTGTTGGACTCCTTCCCATTCCATTCCCAATGATCCTCACTGGTACATTATCATCCCCCCCCTCTCAATTGTGCAAAATCCTCTAATGCGCCATCACCATGGTCATGCAAAATTGCTCGACGCGTCGGTTATCTGGCACCCACAGGTCCAATAGGCCTGAGGCTTTCGACACGGGTCGCCGACCGAGGAGTGAACTTCTCCCGGTGGTCGTATGGTTTTCTCCATTCAAAATAATCTATCTTGTCGGATCCATCACGTCACCGAATTTGCCGATTTCGTGTCACTTTTCACTTTCATGAATTTAAATGGCTTCATCTACTTTTCTAAAATGTAAACCATATTTATAAGTTTAATAAAATATGATTAATACAGTTTAAGTCGAATAAACTAATTTACAGTATAAACACTCTCAATAAAATTTTTTTATTTATGAGTTATATTTTTTATCTCTCTCTTTTTTTTCTGGGGAGCTTTCCATTAATTAATAATTTGATAAGGGTATGTATGATTAAAGAATAAACAAATCCCATTAACTATGATCAGCAACCAACCCCTTATATTGAAATCTTCCTACCCAACCGCCAACTCACCAACTCTGCTCCTCCGGTTCCAGCCGCCTCGCTCCGCCCGCTCTCTGTCCTCCGTCTGTGTCTTCTCAGAACAGAGGACTCTGTCCCCTCCGCCTCCGCGAATTCGACAATGAGCAGGGCGAAGAAGAAGCTCTCGTACAACTCAGTCCCATCAAAGATGGTCAACTCCCTATCTCCATCCTCCATCCAGTCTCTCCTCATTTCCCCGAAGAAGCTTTCCTCGAAGTCCTCGAATCGTATCCTCGCCTGCGGGCTATCCCCTGCATCTCCCTGGGCATGGTTCCTCGCCCTCTTCATCCTTGGACTCTTTGGCATGCTGCTCAGGCTCGGGTACAACCTCGACCCTCTCATCCCCGTTTCCTCGTCTCCCTGCTCGACTGCCACCTGGTCCAGGATGCAGGCACTGGTCCCACGTAAATTCCCGAAGATACAGCTCGGCCCCGGGTCTCGAGTCGGTGTTGACAGTCAGAGACTGGCACTGGCCTCCGATGGATTCTCCGTAACCCGAAAAAGCATCACGTCAAAAGCCCTGAATGGTGATAGTGGAAACGGTCAGCTAGAGGTGAAACTCAGAGGCATTCACAGGCAGCAGCCGCCACAGGCCTCCCATGGATTCTCCAGGGCCAGGCTCAGCAATGCGACGAAAGATGGAAAGACCAATCACGAGAAGCGGGTCCAGGAACAGGGATTCAATGGCATCACTCAGTTGCAGGCACGGCTCCCGCATGAATTCTCGATGCTGCAGATGCGATCAGATGATGATGGAGGCTCGAAGGACGAGTTCTGGAAGCAGCCTGATGGGATGGGCTATCGGAGTTGCTTTGATTTCAGCGAGGAGTACAGAAGAGACACGGAGATGATCATGAAGGACCGGAGGAAGTATCTGCTGGTGGTGGCTGCAGGCGGGCTGAACCAGCAGAGGAATCAGATCGTCGATGCTGTGGTGATCGCCCGGATCCTCGGGGCCGCTCTTGTTGTGCCCATTCTGCAAGTCAACCTCATATGGGGCGATGAAAGGTGATAAAAACCGATTCTAATAATAGCTTTTGATGGCACGTTCTCGAGATAACGCCATAACCTGATCGGAATATGCAGTAATCCCTATGGATTTACTCAGTTCGGCTTAACGGAAAACAGTCAGATTTGAGTTGCTGATGATGTCGTCCCTTCCTGTCTAAGCCACTCTTCTTCTTCTTCTTTTTTTTTTAGCGATTCTGGAAATTTCATTAGAGCTTTTGAAGTCTTCTTAGGTTATCATTTATGAAGCCGTAAAGGTGAAGTTTTTTCCTTTTGGGTCAACATCTTCCATGATCTGTTCACTCAAGCCAGAAATTTAAAATGGTTTTCATAGACCATGACTTTTGTTAACAATGGGGCCTATCAGGTCGGCCTTTGCCTTCTCGAACCCCTTTTTTCCATGGACAAAACCATTATCGTGTGTCAGATGCATATATTGTTCACATCCAATCAACGGATAACTTGAGATGCCCGACTGGGATTGCAGTGTTTAGCTGAAGGTTTTGCTGAAGATTGACTACTTCTTTGCAGTGAGTTCTCAGACATCTTTGATATGGAGCAATTCAAGAGCGCACTGGCCAATGATGTGAGGGTGGTTTCATCCCTGCCGTCCAAGCACCTGAGGACGAGGCCGCTGGTTGATAACCTCACCCCGGCTCACGTCTCTCCCGGCTGGATCCGCGCTCGCTACCTTAAAAAGGTATGAATCTACATCGATCCTGTAACTGCTTTCACTGTAACCAATCTGCAACTTTAAGGGTCTTGCAAGGCATCTTTGACCCACAATTTGAAACGACTCTTCAGATGAAGAACCTTCCGGGTTGGTTCATTGGACACAGTCACATAGTTATCATCCATAACATTCGTCATTGACAAGATTTCTTACAGTCAAAGAAACTACTGATCACGGTAGATTAGTTTCGTCTTCTTCTGCATAGAAATGCAAGGAAGACGTGAATTCACGTCATTTCGATTCGTGTGAAATCCCATTACGATTCCTTGCACCAAATGGCTCATTGTGGAATACTTCTTACACAGTTACCTGTTTCCTCTCCGGCTGTTCATCCTTACATTGTTTTTTTAAATCGCAGTTGCAGAGAGTTGGAGTTTTGCTTCTGAGGGGTCTGGACTCGAGGCTATCCAAGGATCTTCCTTATGATCTCCAGAAGCTCCGATGCAAGGTACTTCATAAGTTTGATACCTGTCATGCTAATGCACCAGAGCCGATGAGATCCCCTCTGGAAATTTCAGGTTTCGGCTTAAGTTGCCTGACTAATCCGACCACATTTTCCTCTGATGTGTTGCTCGGGGCAATTTGTGCGTCAGGTTGCATTCCAGGCGCTGAGGTTTGCACCCAGAATCCAGGAATTAGGAAACCAGCTAGCGGAGAGGATGCGGAGCAAGGGGCCCTACCTCGCCCTGCACCTGCGGATGGAGAAGGACGTGTGGGTGAGAACAGGATGCCTCCCTGGGCTGAGCCGCAAGTACGACGAGCTGGTAAACCTTGAGAGGCAGAGGCACCCGGAGCTCCTCACGGCTCGATCCAACATGACCTATCACGACAGAAAGCTAGCTGGCCTGTGCCCCTTGAACGCTCTGGAGGTCAAAAGGTGAGTTGTTGGTCTCTGATAACTTCTCTCTTCCTGGCCATTGAAAACTGTTTCAGTTTTCTGTTTTTCACACATGGAAACAGGCTCGAAATCCTACCAGATGACTATTGAGAGTACGTCACGATGAACTTTAGTAGTGAACTTGTCTCTGAATGTTCGTTCATGCTCGATGGATATATCTCGGATCTTTAGGTTGCTGAAGGCTCTCGGGGCACCGAAGAATGCGAGGATATACTGGGCAGGAGGACACCCGCTGGGAGGGAGAGAAGCACTTCTCCCTCTGATCAGAGAGTTCCCGAACTTCTTCAACAAAGAAGACATCGCACTCCCTGGCGAGCTGGAGCCATTTGCACACCGAGCGTCAGTCATGGCGGCGATCGACTACATCATCTGTGAGAAGAGCGATGTCTTCATGCCGTCTCATGGAGGCAACATGGGCCACGCTCTACAGGTAACTCGCCCGAACCGCACATCATTTCCCAAACTTTGATGATTGTAACTCGATCCCCTCGGATGATCCATGCAATAAACCGAGGTGGAATACTGAAACGTGAGAATGTTTTCCATGGAAAACAGGGGCAGAGGGCGTTTGCTGGGCATAGGAAATACATCACACCGAACAAGAGGCAAATGCTGCGCTACTTCTTGAGCACGTCCCTTCCCGAGCCGGAGTTCAACAGGATCATGTGGGAACTGCACCGAGATTCACTGGGGCAGCCCGATCTCAAGATAGGCAAGCTCGGAAGGGATGTCACCAAGTTCCCGATACCCTTGTGCATGTGCAACAGTTCGAGCACCGGACACTCCTCTTGACTGCAGCTTCCGAACAGACTCTCTAAGTGAGAATACACAGAAGAGAAATCGATCCATCAGAATTGGTGACACCATATAGGGTTTTTCCAAACGGAAAAGATATCAGATTTGTTCATTCTTTATATTTAAGTAGGTACACTGCCCATTACCATGTAAAATCTTCAGACCGGTGATACTATGAGTCTTTTGCAGGCTAATACGTGAATTCTCTTCTTCTTCCTTTTTTCATTTTTTTTCCTGTTCCTGTACAGAAGAGACCTACATTGAGATCCATATTGAAAGTTGCCACTTTCCATAGAACCTTACCAGTTATTATCCTCTCTGCAGCCTACACACTTGCTCCTGCAGGCTACCAGCAGACATCGAACCCGGCGTCAGAAGATTCTGATCGAATTTGTCATCCTCGTGTTTGCTATTAACAGTTGCCTCTGCCCCAGATTCCGATTCCTAACCTTACCAAGTGGTTTAGGCAGCCGATTCGTTTTCCCATTAAACTGATGGAAGTAGAATCTCCGGAAAGAAGCCAGCAGCTGGCAAACATAATCCACCCTACCTTTGCTCGCCTGAATCATCTGGCCTTCTAGCCGGCTGCAAGTTAGAAACAAGATCCGTGCATCTTCTTTGTAATAGGAAAAGAACATCCAAACTGCAGGTTCAAGCTGTACCGGAGCTCTATGTATATCAGCTACACATTGTCGGATCACGGCTTACAATTCACAAGATCGACCTAGTAGGTGAGGAATGAACCTCGGACCCACTGAATATAATTCGGGCGATCCCTCAAGCCAGCCACCTATAGTGACACTGCTGTTCCGACTGAGCCGGTTTGAGATCAAACTGTTGGCACTTGTTCATGAATTGGTATGTGAAAAAGATCAGCATGTGAATTGATATGTAAATTTTGACTGCTTTCCAACAAATTCACAATGATCAGCTACTGCCCGACAACATATTTTTCCTCCAAAAAAAAAAAAAGAGAGACAGAGAGAGGAGAGAGAGAGAGAGAGGCCCTCCTTTTCGGTTGCGAAAATTCATCTTGTTGACTGATTTCAGCCCAGTAAGGCCCAATTATGAGAGCCCATGGCCCAATTCGGCGGCGCCGCTAGGGATTTCTAGGGTTTATACATGGATAGAGGCGCCCACCAACGTCTCCTTTGAGAAGATAGAGAGGGGAGTGAGTGGGACTGCAGCAGCAATGGCGCCGAAGACACCGAGGGTGAGCAGAAACCCGGAGCTGATCCGAGGGATCGGCAAGTACTCGAGGTCGAGGATGTACCACAAGAAGGGTCTCTGGGCCATCAAAGCCAAGCACGGCGGCCAATTCCCGCGCCACGACCCGAGGCCGAAGCCTGCCGCAGCCGCCGCCGAGAAGCCGGCGAAGTTCTACCCGGCGGATGACGTGAAGAAGCCCCTCGTCAACAAGCGCAAGCCCAAGCCTACCAAGCTCAGGTTACCCATTTTTATGTTCTCAGTCGGTTGATTTTCACTTTCGTGCATTGGGATTCCTGTGTCTGTTTACTTTTGGGCTGATTTTGGACTCTTAAGCTTTGATTTAAAAGCAAAATTGGAAACTTTATGTAGCACTGTGACATAGTCTATTATTGTGCTTAATCGGCTGTAGCTTTTCTCTGCTTAATGTTGACGTTTGATTTATGTCGGTGTTAATTTGAACGATCTTTCTTTTTCTATTCGATTAGGGCTAGCATTACACCTGGTACGGTGTTGATTATCCTTACTGGGAGGTTCAAGGGCAAGAGGGTTGTGTTCTTGAAGCAGCTTCCTTCCGGATTGCTTCTAATAACTGGTGAGTACCATTTTATTCATTTGTTTGGAATCCGCGACCTTTGCTCGCTTTATTGTTCTATGAAGATAATGTTTTAGATCCTGAACCATCAATGTGGTCTGAGTTTAATCAGTAGGCTCATTATCAACTGCTTAAGAATTGCAACGGTTCTCCTTTGTCCATTCATGCCTTCTGTTTCCGAGCATGTCTCCACATCCTGATGAGTTTAGTTGTCTATATCGTCAAGTAGATCCGATTTTGGCATTTGGTACAAGTGTAACTTATACGTGTCTACTGTATTTTGGATGAGTTTTTAAAGCGTATATCAGTGCCTATATTCATAATGATTAAAGTTCATGCAGTCAATATAATTTTTTTCACTCTGAGGTTGTTTCATATCGGGTCATTTTTTCCCTCTTGAAACATGTAATTACAGGTCCCTTCAAAATTAATGGTGTTCCTCTCAGAAGGGTGAACCAGTCTTATGTGATTGCAACTTCCACAAAGGTTGACGTCTCCGGGGTTAATGTTGAGAAGTTCGATGACAAGTACTTTGGAAAGAAGGTTGAGAAGAAGAAGAAGAAGGGAGAGGGTGAGTTCTTCGAGGCTGAGAAAGCTGAGGTGAGAGTTATGACCCAGCACTGTTTTTCCATCAATTTTTTTTTGTTATTTTCCCCTAATTTTAGTGCTTTAAATATCTGTGTACTGTTACAAATGCAGGAGAAGAACGTTCTCCCACAGGAGAAGAAAGATGATCAGAAGTTGGTGGACACCCCATTGATAAAAGCCATTGAAGGTGTCCCTGATTTGAAAAGCTACTTGGCCGCTAGATTCTCTCTCAAGGCCAACATGAAACCTCACGAGCTCGTCTTCTAGAGACCAAACACTGATGCTAGGATTGCTTTTTTGCGGTGGATTGCTTCATCTTATCTTTCATCTGCACTTCTGGATCTCAAAGGGCAGTAATATTTGTTGTTTTGCTAAATCCCGTGAGGGATTCGTTTTTCTTTGCTGTGCTTTTTCTTAAGTAATATCGACTCTTGAAGTACTTATGAGATATGAGCTGAGGTTCCTTGAAATATACGGGCTATACTATCCAGTTTTACTGCTTGTCATCGAGCCCTCTCAGGTGGAGAGGGCTTCATTTCCCAGTGTGGATGATATACAAGGATGAGTAGTGTTTTTATTATCTTCATAGACGGTTGGTTAGATCATCATGTGGCTGACTGTAGTTTACAGAATGAGATGGCTGGGGCTACGGATGGGGAGATCTTGTGTGAGATTCATATCTATCTGTACAACAATCGCCGCCTCGTTCCATTGAGAGGTTACTTAAGTTTTTGCTAATGAGATAATAGATCTATTTACTGTTCATGGAGAAAATGTCCCTTTGTTACTTCACAAAGCATATTATAGAAAAATGTACAGCAGATGAAATGACTGTTGGGTATGTGTGGGTTGTATAATGGAACGAAGGGTTTATAAAACATGATCGACTACTGGAGAGCATCTCAAGCTCGAAAAGGTTGACAAATTATGATCATAGTAAGCTGTCGGCTTGTGACGGCAACCGCTTGAAGAAGTTGCTTGGGACCAGAGGCAGCTTGCTCCGGAACTGAGGGTGCCGAAGGTAATACAGGCCGGTCACAAGAGCCACCACCCTGAACGGTGTCACATAGAGCACCACCGCAGCACAGAGGCAGAACATTATGAAGAGACCAGTAGCCCTGGGATCCCTCCACACCAGTAGAGACTGGACCCTCTCCCCTTGTATTGCCATGTCACCGACCACGGTCTGTATCCTACCAGCCACACCCCTGAGCTGGTCGTACCTCATCCGGACAATGTTGTGGGGCCTGGAGGTTGGGAATGTATCGAACTCTTCATCAAGCTCATCTGGCTGGACCGCCTCTGCCCAGGAGAGCCTTGGGTCCATGTGGGGCGGGTGCCTAGGCCGGAACCGGTAGTTCCATAGCCCAATGAGGAACATGTAGAGGAAGAGCGTTGGGAGGATCAGCTCTGGGTACCATACGAGGATCAGGAAGAGCACGTGGACGAGGACTGAGGTCATCGGGTTCCTCCAGTTGCAGACGTCCCCGAACCATTTGGCCATTGAGATGATCCCCGAGACCAGGGCTATGACCCGGAAGAAGTTGGCCTTGCTCCTCCTCATGCTCCACATTTGGGAGTCCACGTCCAGCATGTACTCCACCACCTCCTTCCGGAGGGGCGGTTCGGCCCTCCCAAGCCTTGTGGCCACAATGTTCATAGCCTGGCGCCGGAGGTTGTCCACCTGGTTCACTGTGAAGGGTTGCAGGTAATGCATCTTCGGGAGCAGAGGGTGGGTGTAGACGTATATCATGCTTGCCAGCGACAGCGTCGTGAACTGGAATGCGAGCTGGAGCTCGCCCATCTTCTTCACCCCATTCGGCTGCAGGACGAGAAGTGGGTAGGAGTGTGTGTATATGCGGTTGGCCTCCATGGTTGACAGCCGGATCCTCACCTTCCCGATCCGTGAATCCCTTGGTCCTCCGATCCCAGGCTTCTCAGCCCCACCAAGGTGACAGTTATCGAACACAGCGAGGGTCATCACCGTGCAGGGATCGTAAACCTCCCAGGTGTATTGTTCGTTCCACTTGGGGTCCAGTGTGTTGAGGATGGTCCGTGTACGGACCCACTTCTGGCCGTACTTGGCGACACAGTACGCATCTGTGAATCCTCGGCCATCCTTCATCTTCATCGGGAGAAGCCCCTGAGCCCCCAAGATCCCGACCTCGAGTATACCCACGGGCTCCTTCCATAGCTGCCTAGCCGTTGGCCTTTGATCACTTGTGTACATTGTGGGCTCATCCAACACATGGTACCCACCTTCCAAGCAAACTCTCAGGTGGATCCTGCTTGAGAACTTCAGCTCTTTTCTCCGGTCGGCCTCCAGGATCCCGAACCCGAACTTCTCAAGGTTGAACCATCGGGAATGGACTGGCCTGTGATCGAGCCTCTTATCGAATGTGTTGAGAGGGAGGGTGATCTTTCCCAGCACCTCGTCCTTCGAAGGGTGGACCTGGTCCTCGACTGTCACCTCCAGCTGCTCCTCGAACGGCTCAGCCACCACGAACACCAGATCCTCGTTCCAGACTGGGTTTGTGGTGGGAGTTGGGCAAGACTTGGTCCTGATGACTTGGCTTCCGACCTGTGCTTTCACGAAGACTTCAGGGAGCCGGGTCCGGTCATTCGGGACGACATCCTGTGCCTCGATCACATTCACTCTGAGGTACCACAGCTTAGGCGATACGTAGACCTTTGATCTCACACTGAAGGTTCCTTCTCCATAAACGGAGGCGGCGTTGGAGTGCCAAGCCTCGGAGAACGCCTCATCTGCCTGAGTCCCCATCCAGACTGCGAGCATTACATCCCCTCTCACCTTCCCTCCTCCTTGCCGGTCCTCAAGCCTGTACCACTGCGGGGCAAGTGGGCTGTCAGGTGGAACCCGAGTTGGGACCTCGTTCAAGTCGAAAACGACCCTCCCTATGTAGTCATCCCTTCCCATCATCTCTTTGTCCTTCACGAACACTTCGAGGACCGATGACTGGATCTGGTCCTTGGAGAAGGCGAACACTTGGTTCCACTCTGGGTTCATCTTCTTCTCGAAGTGCCTCGTCCGGCCTTTGTAGTTCCCCAGCTTTACCTCCACATATGGGTCGCAGCTCCCCGTGATGGAGCTCGGGGGAAGATCCTTTGCCTTTGCAACTCGGACGTAGAGGTAGAACATCTGTTCGACGAGGTCGTAAGTGCTCGTGAACCTCTCGCCACCGCTCAACCACCCTCTTCCACCGTAGCCCCTACCATTCAGCCACCTTTGCTCCCCGAGATCAGGATTCGTGTCCTTGACCTTGAACTCGTTGGGACCAGTTGCCGGATTCATGGTCGGAATTTCGGGGAGATTATATCAGGATGATTTCAGGAGATGATGAGGGAGTCTCTTTCCGTGAGTGTAGGATTTTATTCAGTTCCTGTCCAAGGAGATCATTTCACGCATATGAAGCTTTCACAGAAGTGAGAACAGGAGAGGAATCAGTTGGTTCTGGTGGTTTCTGGGTACTGCAAGGTTCGAGTTTCCTGGGACACGGAGGAACACTTTGATACTTGGTTGGGATTCTACTGAGACATATAAGAAACTCAGAGAACATTTGCTCTCTAGAAGCTACAGAGGCACGAGGAATCGGAAGCTCGCAAGAAACCGGATGCTCAGTCGCGAAGCAAAGAAGAATTCCCGCCAGAGATCAAATCAACCGACAAAAGGAGAGACGATCCGAGGCCTTCCTTTTGTATCTGCAGGTCAGGCACAGTTGGGACCGAAACTAACTTTGCAAGAAAAGAATTTTTCCATGAATAAGAGACATGATGCCGTAGGGAAAGAGAAGAATGCCTGTTGGGTTCTTTCCTTTGTATTGGAGAAAGGAATGCTTTGCCGAAGAGAAAGAGACCGCCCGCCCCCCTACTGTGTTCTTCTGCTCTGCAGAAAACAGAGATTCTCACAGGCCAACGAGAGGGAGATACCGTAGTCCCGGCTTAACCTCCACGTACCGGTAAGGTGCCTCGACAGACTCGGATATATTTCGAAAAGAAGAAATGCAATATTATTGTCGCTCGGCGGTGCACTCCATTAAGGAAATTGCCTGAAATAAACTTCGAGGATTGAACCGTGAGAATCTCACAGTTTAGGGGCAAATCGGATGATTATTCACCAATTTCCAAAAGAAAAAAAATGAAAAATCTTACTGTTACACGCTACCGATCCTATTCTAAACTCACATATTTCAAATATAATTATAAAAAAAAAACATCAATATCGTATGTAATTGATGACTGTGATTACGGAAATTACCAAGATTGGAATATAAGCATGTGGGTCACGTGCGTTTATCGACCAGGAATCTCTTACGTGTCAGCTCCATGGACCCGGTGTATGGGACGGAGGAAATTAGGGTCGGCAACTTCCAGCTCGATTTGGTTACACGGCATTCATACAACGTAAGATTGGGGGGATATGAGCCCTAATGTGTTATTCGAGTCATATGAACCAAACGCCCGGCGTAACCGAGTTCAGCGCGGAGGTGATGCTGACGTGGCGCCGCGCTTATTCTTTTCTAAAAAGCAGACCCTCTCCCGCCATTATCCCCACCAAGAGAATCTCTCCCTTCTCTCTCTCTCTCTCTCTCTCCCTCCCTCCCCCCACTCCGGCTGATCGCCTTTTGCTCTCCGATGGATATTCCGGTGATAGATCTCGCGCCGTACCTGGAAATAGCCGGCCGGCTCAGCGGCAACCCCGCGGAGCTCTACGGCCAGCTAGGTGCCTCGCTCGCCGAGCTGTGCCGCGAGGTGAGCCGACTGCTGAGGGAGACCGGAGCCCTAGTGGTGAAGGATCCGAGGTGCTCCGCCGAAGACAACGATCGCTTCATCGATATGATGGAGAAGTACTTCGAGCAGCCGGAAGAGTTCAAGCGACTCCAGGAGAGGCCCAATCTACATTATCAGGTCTCTTCTATTAGCATAAATTTGTTCCTTGATCAGGAAAAAAAAAACGGATTATTGGGGTGAATGACAGTTCTGCCAATGATTGGTGAAATATGCAGAAATTCTACATGGATTTGGTTTTACCGAAGGTTCTACCGACTGGTTCTTGCTCTTTTTGCATATTTGTTTAGTTCGGTAGGGGATATAGTTCGATGACTTAAGGATCTGGAACTGACGAACGATGCATTATGGCTGCCATATATTGTGAAGGCCTATGTGAAAACCTAGATCGCCTTTAAGCTACATGAAGTAGCAACTGCTCTTCTGCCGCTCTTTTGAATGAGCAAAAAAAATTAGCGTAATTGTTATTAAAGTTAAGCTGTCAACGTACTCAAATGCTTATGAGTGTGTGAGGTTGTTAAGTTCCCCGCAGAGCAGTATATGGCAAGGACAATTAAGATGCGGCAGTATTTATTGCTCAAGCACCTTGCTTGACTAGTTTCACTATCATTTAGTTTTCACAATTCCATAAAAGATGATATGGTGTTCTGAATGATATGCATTAATCAGATCAGCAGAAAGGGGGGATTGCGTTATCAATTAAAATTTCTAGGGGGTTATTTATGGGGTATCTCAAGCTTAGCCTTACTTATGGTGGATCGCTGTCTAAAAATGGAAATTAAAGGTTGGAGTGACCCCAGAGGGAGTTGAAATCCCTAGAAGTCTAGTTGATGATGAAATGCAAGAGAAATTGAAGGCAATGCCAGCAGAACTCCAGCCAGCAACACCAAAGGGCCCTGATCATAAGTGGCGATACATGTGGAGAATTGGTCCTCGGCCACCAAATACCCACTTTCAGGTCAGAATCTCCCCCACTTGACAAATTTCCGACGCTGTCTTCTAGTTTTGTCTTAATTTCCTTTTTTAATCAGAACGTCTTATTCACTTACTCTTGATAGGAATTGAACTCAGAGCCAGTCATACCTGAGGGATTTCCTGAATGGAAGGACACCATGGATTCTTGGGGTTACAAAATGATATCAGCAATAGAGGTTGTTCAGGGTAGTTAATTTTTATTTGCTGACAGATTGTTGTGCAAATCGTTTCTGAAGTTGATTGTGCCTTTTGGTCAGGCTGTTGCTGAGATGGCAGCTATTGGTTTCAGTTTGCCAAAGGATGCATTCACTTCTCTGATGAAGCAGGTGAAAAAATGTCATAGTTTTGCTTGCAACGCCAGACTATTAACTGTTATTCTTTCTTTAAAATCAGTGCAGCCATTTTACTTCAGACATAACTGAATGAATGGAAAATGAAAGCATTAAATAGAAAAGAACAACTGAGTGTTTAGTTCTGCTTTTCCGAGTCGTTTGTAAGCTTTTAAAGCCAAACTATTCATATTTTTTGGCAACAATCTTGAAAAACAGTTTATTTTCGGATGGAAGTATACTTTCTATATGTTGTAAATTCAGTCGATCTCTATGTTCTCAATGCTACTTGCGTTTAAAAAAATTTATATACTTATCAGTCCTGCTACAACTGGGTATTTCTCTCCTTATTTGTAATTTCTCTGGTTCCTTTTGTTCTACTTCCAGGTTTTGATTGGAGTTGTTTTGTATATACTCTTGTCCATAGTTGGACCATGCAGTTGAATTGCTCTTGAAATACAATGGACTCAAAAGATACTTGCTTTACTAATTTTCTGTGGTTAGCATATTTAGCGTCACCAATCTTTTAGCTTAATGATGTCTTAAAAGCATTCATGTTCACTTGTTTGAAGTGGCATGTTGCATATCCTGAAATTGTTCAAACTAGGTTACCAGTCTGTTGGCTTTTTCTCCACTGCAGGGACCACACCTTCTTGCTCCAACAGGTAGTGATCTTAGCCGTTATGGCCAGGAGGGTACTGTCTTTGCCGGATACCACTATGACCTGAACTTTCTGACTATTCATGGAAAAAGTAGATTCCCGGGATTGTATATATGGTTAAGAAATGGGCAAAAGGTTGAAGTAAAAGTTCCTGTAGGTTGCCTTTTGATTCAGACTGGAAAGCAGGCAAGTCTTATAGTTTTCAAGCCAGCAGCTGTTTGTTCAGTGAATAATTCTCTCCCCCTCTTTGATTCCCCTCAAGAAATAGTTTGATATGTTTGGGTTATACTTTCTGGTTCACTACTTCATTCCGATGGGTAACTTGCACTACTTTCCTGTCAGATTGAATGGTTGACTGCTGGTGATTGCATGGCGGGCATGCACGAAGTAGTTGTCACAAAGAGAACCATCGATGCTATGAAACTTGCATCAGATCAAAATCGCAGCCTGTGGAGAGTCTCATCGACTGTAAGTAAATCCATCTAGAACTTAAAGAGTGTCGAGTCTGAAAAGATTATGTCTAGAAAGAGGATCACACTAGTGTTTCTGGTGTCTTCTTGTGCTCATGCAGCTGTTTGCCCACATAGCATCTGATGCTGAGTTGAAGCCTCTGGGCCAGTTTGCATCCTCCCCACTCGCTGAAAAGTATCCTCCCATCTGCGCCGGTGAGTTTGTGGAGCAAGAGCTTGCAGTGATTAACCTGAAGGGAAGCAAATCGAAGGCCAATGTGACCTCATGACCATCAAACTGAACTGATTCTTTCTGATGAATTATAGCTATGATTTCATCGGTTGTTGACAATAAATAAATGGTGTTGCCTCCGACGTTCCAACTTCCAGGAGGCGTTTTCAGCTCGACCTTGATAAGGGAGTTCCAAAGTGAAGCTGGTGTATTCAGCTTGCAACTGACAGTATTTAACCAAGTTTCTTAATTCAATTTTGGCTGTCATGTTCGGGTCTGAGATTATATGCAAGTCGGCCAGCAACGAGTACATCGGAAGTCCTTTGTGCCTCTAGTGCGTATATCATGCATAGTTTTTAAAACCGAATCGGATCAAAAACCGGTCAATGTATGGGTTCATGGGTTAGATCAGGAATTCGATGAATCGAATGACATATTTAATAAATAATATTAATTATGTAATATTATAAATAAATTAACATAATATCTAAATATTTATAATGAAAATTTATAATATTATTATAATATTAATATTAAGTTTAATATAAATTTAATAAAATAAAAATATTATAATATATTTTTTTGAATTTTAAGTCTATTAATTTTTTTATTAATTTAATTAAATTTATCAGTCGAATTAAGAACTGATCGGTTCAATGAAGTTGCCGTATTTTAATCGCAAATTGGTTAAATACAAAAACTAAATTAGGTGGGTGATTGATTTCCAGTCAAATCGATTTATCCGATCTAGTTTTTAAAACTATGATCTCGATCCGCGGCCTGACTAGCAGATCTTCCAGGACACTATCCAGCCATGGCCATCCATTCCCCAGCCAAGTACACACCCACTCTCAACCAAAGTAAATTATTTACGGGCCGTGTTTTTGGATCGGTTATCTTTCCCGATCAGCCGATATACATAGACATACATATACATATATATATAAACACACACAAATACCTCGTTTTTCATTTGCAACTACTCCATAAAAGATATCAGATTCTGTCATGACCAACTCATGTCCATAGAGGTTACAGCATAGTCAACCTAATCTTTTTCTTTCCCCCTCTCGCCTCTCGTTTGGCCGATTTCACTTTACCAGGACTCCGACTTACAAGGATCATTCATAAACGAAGCAGCTGATGCCATCCTATAGGCTAAGAAGAAGATTCTATCTTCGGGTACGTATCACAACCAAACAGAAAAATGCGATGGCCTAAGTGGGGGAATTGGTGTAAATTCTGGTCAAATATGTCCTGCTCCTTCCTGCACATGGTCGGTTCAGTTAACTTGTTATCAGGGACTGAATACGAGCGTAGTAGGGGAAACCGAAATCCAAATGCTAACCAAAGGTAATGTGTCTTAGTTCTTTACTAACCACAGGCTCATAGCAACACACGAAACACCAAACAAAGAGCATGATCTGACCACAAAAAAAAAAAAAAAAAAAACATTCTCCGTTCCACCGGTAATCCCAACAATTTTGGATAATCTTTCGAGTTTTATAGAGAAGCTAGATTTGCAGCACCGCTTTTCAGTAGTATGCTTTCCGAGGATTGCCCTGAAGCAAAAGTAAAACCATCCAAGCAGGGGGCAGTTAGTTTGTAGCAGTCACAACATGAACAAGCTCGAGTTTGTATCTAATTAATACCACCAAGTGAGCCAAAGTGAAAATCTACAATGAAAGCCTCATGTTAGCCAATCCTAGAGCTAAAAATTTGAGTTCCACTACAAAAAGACTGGGCCAATCAGAATCCTAAGAAGATAACAGGATTTCTTATATTAACCATGGGCAGATGGAGACGTTAAGCATACATGACAAGGACAGATCAAACTGAAATCAAACTCTTTCCAATGATAGCACCTAGACAAGGCAGGGAATTAGATTCCTCGACAAGGAGCTTACCAGTGGGTTTGGCCTGTGGCGGTAACCGAGCATCATTCGCTTTTTATACTGCTCGTATATGTCATCTTCAGGTGTCACCTCCCCAGGCTTCTGAGCACCAACTCCCAAGTTGTCCTTCTTCACTTCTCCTGCCATTATTGGGTCTGCAATACCACTTCTAGAGCTCCCAAGCCCCTCACCTGTTCATATCAAACAATAATATATATAATCAGATTTTGACATTGCCGAGCATGCACAAACACATGTATGTCTACATGTATGCATGTATGTATAGCTTCATAGGAACATTTTCTTTTCAATCAGTAACAACCCCCAACAAGAAAAAAGCCGAATCTAATAGGAAAAAGGACCTTCTTTCCATCCCATTTTCGACAAAAGCTTGTGGCCCACATTATCAGCCTGGATTCGAGCCTTCTCTGTGGCCTCCCTAGTTGCTTTCTGTGCTACAGCATCATTACAAGAAGCCATAAACTTTTCGAGTTCTTCTGGTGGTATGAAGTCACCCATGTGGTGGCCTTTCTTAGGAGGGGCTGCAGACAAGACATAAAATACAAGTTGACTTTATGGTATTCAAAGCAACCCTCTAGAAACTTGAACAAAACATCACCAAGATTTTCAGAGTCCATTTCAAATGAGATTATAAAAGTGGATACAAACCTTGCAATGAAGGAGGTGGGGGCATCTCATCTTTGGATTGTCTGGGCTGTCTCCTTCTCTCCTCCCGTGCTGCCTTCTTCATGTAGAACTCCATCATAGCTATAGGATCTGCAAGGGATAGATATGTTTGACTTGCTTAAGGAAACACTTATAGAGAAGCAGCACAATGCATATCTAGTTGCTTTCTCTATCTAAATATGTTAGTCAGATACAATGATGGAACATCAAAGGTGCATTGACATGCTAAACAAACCCTCTTTTTTTAGTAGTTAAACAAATCGAATATATACTATAAGAATAACATAGATAGCAAACTCACAAAGTTTTTCCACACTTCACAATCTCTACAAATTTCCTCATTTTGTTACAATATGAAGATGCTAAGAAGAAAGAGGCCTAAATGAACTACCAGAAGTGATACCTATTCAGGCCTCATACTTAGACTACCTTACATAAAAAATCAATCAAAGGACGATAACCACCAAGATTATCTATTGGTCCTGCTATGCTAACTAGTTAGATAACTTTTGCAAGCAATTATTCAAAGCACCACTCTACTTTCCAAATTCAGAATACTGCATTCTACAACAACGCCACTTCCATCTATGATAACTCACAGATTTGACAACGAAAGACGTACCATTATTGTTTCTATCCGCCGATGCTGAATCAACCCGAGGATCATCATCTACTTCATACAGTGCTGAAGTAGGTGTATGGTAATTTGGTTGATGGCCATGAGACCTTTGGGAAGCAGTACTTGATCTTGATGATGAAGTGCTCATACCACCTTAAGGAACATAATCCCAAATTAACAATATGAGAAGAGGAATAACTCTCCAGATATATAGATAAAGATGTGCCATTATCAGTAAAGATGCAAGAATGATATCCTTTATGCAAGTGATGGAATCCGTGAACATACATATCAAAACCAAATCATGAAGCATTGGCAGACTGATTTGAAAAAAGCAGCAAGCTTTCTGGAATATAAATTTAAGATACGTAACACTATCAACATAGAAATAGGAGAAAATTGTTCACAGATTTAATTCCCTCAACTGGCCAGATGGTGATAATTATCCCTAAATGTGAACATATCCTCCATTACAAGGTTTATGTAAAACAATGTTCCTGACTAATTTCTTGGTGACTACACATAGCTTTCCAAGCACTAATTTAACATAATAGTTGCAACTTCAAATTCAACCATCAGTGCTGTATCATGGGTTTTTCCATCCATTCAAGTGACTCCAAGCAAATGAAATAACATGGTTTGACTAATGAAACTGAAATGTCACAACAGATCACTCAATTACTGAATGGCAACCTCTGCATGAAGCATCAGATTGCAAGACCAATTATTTAGTCCTTGAAATCACATACTGACCATTTCGGGATGTCTGGAATTCCTTGGACAGTGAAATGGCTTTTTCCTCTTCAACCAGCCGGAACTCATAATACTTATAATCAGCACAAGTCTTGTCAAATAGAAATCTGTAAATAGTGCATCCAATTTATAAATAGAATTAATTAAAAAAATTATGTCATTCATAATAAAGATAAAATCATAAGACAAAACAAAAAAAGGGAGGAAAATGCTGTGCACATATCTAGACAAATTTATTAAATAAAAATACATACTTGAATGGGGTATCACCAGGATTCTTTTGGCGAGTAATATCCTCAAAGTGCCTTCCATTTTTTGCCACAAAAGTTGCTAGTTTGTCCGCAACATTCTTTACTGTAAGGTCACTTGGAGAAGTTGGTGCTGCATTTCACTTACAAAACTGATTAATACCGAAAGCATGAAGAAGAGAATGCAAACTACTCTTGTAGCAGGCGTGCCACATAATCCAAATCTTTCACTGAACATCTCTTTCCACCAATGTTGGTAGGTACTTAAGGTTAAAGCTGCATTCATGAGACAAAACACATTCAAACCTTTGCCTCCTCTGTCCAACAACTAAAGAGGAGAAGTGGTTAACCTATGATTTCATATAAAGAAATCAAAAGGGCAATTTTTTCCCAAGCGTCCAATAGTTATGTAAATAAGAAGCTGAGACTAATGTAAAAGCAGGAAAAAAACAGTGGCAACCCTCAATTAGATGAAGATAGAGAATTCACTAGAATTTGCACCAACGAAAGACTATACATGGTTAGAAAAAACCACAGATAATGTTAATAAATTGGAATGGGAATCAAATTTCACTGAGTAGCCAATAACTTACATAAGCTAATAAAGCTGCTACATTGTCCTATTGCACAGTTCAACAAACTTTGTCCTATAGAAGATGAAAGACAGAAGAATGTTCCACTCTTCATGCAGCCACAATGGGAAAAGACACACATAGCAACCTCTTCAGGAAGTCCACACCTACCTTCTTAAGTCTGCATCTCCATTTCTATTTAAACTCACAAATAGATCTAAAGAATACCACCTTGACCACATTTCTGAAGTAGGAATAAAAAAACTTCACTGTAGTAATATTATTGTGATTTTCTAAATCATTAAAACACTAAATAGCACAAAAGGAAAATCAAATACCCAAGCTTGTTGCACTATACCCTAACAAACAAGAAAATATAAATGAAGCAGTAATTACCAACATCAACTTCTCTTGATGATTTGATAGATAGATCTTGGTCAGCTAACTTCTGCCGCTTCAATGATGTATCACCAGAATCATTGGCAGCATCATTCTCATTCTCATCCTCATCCTCATCAGCTCCTAACTTAACTGCAGGAGCCACAAGCTTTGACTTCTGTTTCAAGCTGAAAGCCAGTTTACCTCCGGAGGCAGGTTGAAGCTTTCGGGCATTATTAGACTTAATGCTGAAGCTGGTTTTAGCAATTGCAGAATTAGGAGTTGAAGTCCCTGACACAACCGCTACCGGCTTAGTATTCCCTGCATTCTCACCCGTTTCCTTGGCTTTCTCTTGCTGGAGCTGTTTGAACCTCTCCATGAATGAACCATCATTCACAAAAAGGCTGGGAGGCGCTTCTTTGTCCATTTAGCCACCAGCAAATTGCAGCTATGCTGTTTATTAGAGATTACTGCTTCCAAACAAGCTCACAGGACATTAAGATGTTGAACTGGAAACTCAACAACTTCCAAATGCAAACAGATGTCAATAGAAGTGGCGATTCAAGATTCCAAGAAAATGGAACCTAGCCGTAAGTAAAAGGATGTAAGTAGTTCAGCCAGCCGTTGCTCAAACAGACTAAGCAATCACAAGAAAGTAGAAAAGCAAATTAAACTCACACTGAGCAGCAAACGGTAACAAAAGGACATTCAAGTCTGAGAAGTCCTCAGACCTAAAAAAGAACTTTTCTTAAGATTCATCCTATTTCATTGAAACGCCCACACAAAACACGAGTTTTCCCGTAGAAAATGCGAAAAAGGAATCAATCCAATCAAGCCTGAAAACATCCAACTCGCGCAAATTCATCCACGCGAAAAAGCGAATCCAATTGATCCGATCAAACCCAAAAAACCCTAACGTAAACCAACCAGGAAAACAATTGAACGACGAAAAAAGTGGGGGTCGAAGAGAAGCTCATATTCAAGCGAAGGTAAACCGATGAACCCAGATCATCGCCAAACTTATCGACAGAAATAAAAAAACCCGAAGCAATTTGACTGACGAACAGACCTGAAAGGTTGATTGAAGAGGCTCAATCGGGACGCCCAAATCTCCGCTCCGATCGAGGAAGCAGAAGCGGTGGCGAGAGAAAAGGATCTGTGGAGGAAGTGAAGGGTAAGCGAAAAAAGAGCTGGAGATGATATCCGACCCGTGAATCGGAAGGCGAAGGAAGCTCAGGACGGCAGCGACATTAGGTCACCCAAACAATATGTGAACGTAAACGTATGGGCTGCCTGCTTCGCACGAGGGGCACGCTCTGTAATTTATTCCAACGAAGGGTTCATTTTGAACCAGTACGGATTTGTGATGTATCCTCATCCATGGAGTCCTCCATATAGCTTTTAACATCGAATTGAACTGGAAATTGGTTGAGATATAAGTTTGTAGGTCAAATTATAAGTTTAATTAATCGGATAATATATTTAATAAATAATAATAATAATAAATTAATATAATACAAGTTTTTGTATTGATTTATAACAAAAAAAATTCATAATATACTATTATATTAATTTTAAGTTTAATGTAAAATATAAGTACAAGTATAATAAAATAAAATAAATATATTATAATAAATTTTTATTTTTTAATTTTAAATTAGTTAATTTTTTTATTGATTTAATTGAGTTCACCGGTTTAATAGAAAGTGACTGATTCGATTAGAACTGACCATATTTACAATGTAATTGAATTAATTTAAAAAACCGGATCGAGTGAATGACCATTCTCAGCTAGGCCAATTGAACTAGCCAAACTAGCCTGGTTTGAAAAACTATGCTCCCAAGTGGGATTTTAAAGAAAATTTTACGAGATTTACCCATTGAATTGACCAAAGTTGAATCTTAAGATTAATTGGATTTATTGATTTTTGAACGACAGTTGTTTATACATTGACAGGAGTTCATTTTCATTAATTATCATTTTCATTTTTTAGACGATAAATTTAGTTGACTGACAATTCACTTGATTCAGAGCTAGAAACCCGTGAATTATGCAGATCTGAAAATTTGAGCCACCATGTGTCGTGTCCAAAAAGCTGAAACTGCCGTATTTAATCTCTTCAATGGTTAAACCAATCTTAATTCTGTCAAAGTTCTTACCTAGAGATCAATATCCTGGAATTCTGTGGAGAATGCTGAGGCGGCAGAATCTGTGAGGATCAAATTGAGTCTGGGACAGAACTTCAGGTAGTCAGGTAATATACAACTCCCCTAGCTGCCGCTATGGTGCATGGGTTTTCAAGTTTGCCGCTTGGAGCCAGGCCAGGTTAGTATAATGAGGGTTGATTCCCTGGGGGAGGGAACTTGCTAAACACGAGGTATTTGGCAACATTCAAGCACAGGCTCGATACTCGTTGGGGCCATGGGGATTGCTTGTGCCGTTAGCACTTCCGGGATTTCCGAGGAAGGAAACCTTATAATAGATAATGAACTCAAAGCTGAGATGCTGCTTTCATCAAAGTTTATTTCCAGGGAGAGTAGTCTCACCATACATAAAAGGCACAACTAAACTGCAATGGGATGATTACAACATCGCTATCTAATAGTGACTACCGAACCTTCGAACTCTGATGTCTTATTTGCTCATTGGCATCTAGAAACCACTTTGTCCTAGAATTAGCTGTCGGCAATTTATCAGCCATTAGCATCTTTAATTCTCAAGCAACAATGAGTAAAGAATTATGCAACCAGTTATAAAACATACCATGGGCTCACATCTCAGATTCGAATCCAATGTTCCAGAAGCCTTCGGGGGTCAGCGGAGGAACATACTTATACCTGTGCCTCGAGACACCTTCATGATGCTCACACCGAATGTTCACCCTGTTAACATCTTCATTTGCAGCTCCATTATTATCAGGAAGAACAGCATCATAGAACTTCTTGCATTGCTTGCACTGAACCCCTCTCAAAGCCACCCGTTCAGCTTTCTTTCTCACAGCACCCACATACTTGAAGCTCTTTCTACTGCCATCAGAAGGTGCTGGTGCTTGCCACTTCTCAGAATGAGGATCAACTTTCATGTCCTCGGTGTCATCATCATCATCAAGGGAGTGGTAATCTACTTCCTTTTGTTCATGGTTAGTGGGGTTTCTAAGACTATCTTTCTGAGCATTGTTGAGGTTCTCTCTGATGTTCTCCAGAGGCGTATCAAGAAAATCATCATGAAAGTCAGGTCCACACCGACTTTGGTGAGACCTAGTATCTCTCCAGTTTGATGCAGGTCGCTTAGTGCCAGTAACTGGACTAGATCTTTTATTGGCAATAGATCTCGTGGCAACAAATTCACCTGAACCTGGACTTGAACTTTTAGGCAAGTTGCTGTCTTTTTCATTCTCCAAAGGATTGTCTGCGTCAAGCTCATCTTTCACTTTTGCAGCATGATTAAATGTTGTGGTAGCAATATTTTTCTTCTCAAGGTCTGCAAATTGAACAATAAACCCTTAGAATCAGTGAAACAAATACAGTCAGCCACATTTTTTAATACAATAAAACATGGTTACATTAATTTGCTGAAGTTGAAAGAATGAAGAACCAAATTTAAAACCTTACTTGGTGTAGTTACCAGATTCTCCTCATGCTGATCTTCACCTACTGACTTGCTCTGAGAACACTTCTTTAGGAGATAATTGTACTGAGATTTAAGACTTTTATACATATTGACTAATTCTGCCCTTTTCTTCTTCTCTGATGACAACTCAGAATTTGCAGAGTGAAGCTGTTGCTGTAATTTTTCTTCAGCCTTACTTGCCTCACAGCTCTTTTGATCAAGAAGAGCCAGCAACTCATTCACTTTCCCCTCAAGATCATTTACTTTGCACATCAGCTTTTCCTGCTCTTCCCTGTGCTGCTCTAACTGCAATTTACCATTCTCATTTTCTTGTATTAATTTTTCACCTAACTTCTGCGCCTCTTCGCCTACTTCAGCCTTTAGCTGGAGCTCCTCTTCAAGTTTACCTATTTGTCCCTCCGTATACTTCAATTTGACCTTCAACTGCTCCTTTTCCTTCTCACAATCAAGGAGCAGCTGCTCTTTGCCAAAATTTTCCAATGCCTGTACTTCCATTTTCTTCAGCAAACTCGCTTCCAACACTCTCACCTTCTCTATCTCCTCTGTTTTCTGTCTAAGCTCTTCTTTTAGGCCTTCAACTGACTTTTCTAGACAACTTTGCCTCGATTGAAGAACACTCATTGCCTCTTCTTGCTCTTCGAGCTGTTTTCCCTTGCTCAACAATTTAGATTCACTTGACTGAACCACCTGGATCAATTCTCTCTGAAGTACCATTCCATCATCGACTTCCTTAATCTTTTGTCCAAGATCACGTTCAAGCTCCTTATTTTGGACTCTAAAAGACTCACGTTCTTTAAAAAGCTGCTCCTTGTCAATCCTCAGCATTTTTATCTGGAGTGAGAGATTTTCTTCCTTTTCCTTCCAAATCCTTTCTGCAGATTGCTGGGCCTCTGCATAAATTGCCTGCAACTTTTTATATGTGGATTGCAATTTCAGGAAGAGCTGACTGCAGAAGATGTACTCAATCTGGGAAATCCTGTCCTTGGCTTCCTCAATTGTGGCTACCAGTATAGTACTGAGGCCCATTACATACCTCATATCATCAAGTTCGAGAGAGTTTACCATTTCAGGAGATTTCCCAACCTTCTCTTCCTGCCCTGCCATTTGAGATAGAAGAATGCTCTATTCCACTTGGAAATACAACAAAGAAGTCTATGAGACCAACTTCACCTGCCCAAATGTAATTATCTACAAAACACAAGAAGCCGAAGATTAGCTAGTTCCCAAATTCAGAAATCTATAACCATGCTCCATTGGAGCATCTAATAGGGTACCTAGTCGAGGAAGGTACAAACTAGCCTCAAAAGAAAGTGACCCTTACCTCCAATCAGCTCCTCTAACATAAAAGTGTCGACACATTTCAATTAAGTGGCAACGGTATACAATGTAATATACTATCAATACATCCACAACATGGAATTGATTTGAGTAGATCTGCTGAGATTGTAATACAATATACGATTTTTCTTCCTTCTGTTTCTTTAACGGAGTACCTATGCTCAAACGCATGATATTGATAACATCACAATCTACAAGTTATATGCGAAAAGATCGAAGAGCATCAGAGGCAGAAAGAGTGTGTGGCAACGGGACCTCAATAAAGATCATAAAACGAAGCAACGACAAGCATTCTCTCCCCTAATCTGGGCCATCAGCCAAGACACTTCAAATCAAGTGCCACCACTAACTAGGCAGGAACCTAAAAATTAGACAACCCAGAACCACAATCTCTAACCTCAGCCGAACAGCCAACTGCAGGGCTGAAGATGGCCGGCGGTTGAACGGCAGAGACTCTGAGTGAGAGAGAGAGAGAAGCAGCTTCAGGCTTCAGGAGATGAGAGAGCTTAGAAAGCCCGCCGAAAAATGGATTTCTTCCAATGCACACTTCTCCCTCATTTTTTCCCTCTTTTTTCTTTTTTTCTTTTTAAAAATCCAAAGTCATGGGCCTGGGCCTATAGCCTTATTATTGGGCCTGTAAATTATTTTGAGCCCACTAACAACGACGGTGTACATGCCTACATAGACGTCAACGTGCACTCCACGTGATATGTCCGGTCATAAGGAAATCTCATATCCATTTTCTCCCCAACATTTCCAAATAAAATTTGACCGTACGGGACATCGGGTCGAATAGCTCTACCCGCAATTTTTTTCGGTAAACTCAGCCGTGGTGTGATACGACACCGTATACGTACTCCGGCCCCGATCACAAAATAAACAGCAAAGCCGGAACGTAAGAGTACGGCTCGCTCTCGCCTATCGGCGCTGCGGGCTCCTTCGCCTCACGTATTCATTCGCTCGCACGTATGCATACCTTCTCCGGTTCTCCCTCTCCCTCCGTTCCGGCGGCGCTAGAAGAGCTCCCTGATCTCTCCTCAGGCCGAAACAAAGCTAAGCGCCGCTGACATTGGTTTCTCGTTGCGTTTTCTGTAACCGACTGCCAGGTTTTCCGGAGAGGCTCGCTCTTCGAATTCCGGTGGCGAGTCCTTCACGTGAGTCGTGAGAGTCTAGGGTTTTTGTTCTGTTCTCGTCCGGTGAACAGGTTGTCGGGAATGGGGAGCGTGGATCGAGGCGATGACCAGACCTTCAAGGTTAATTTCACCGGCAAGGGGGTGGCGAAGCTCAGGGATGCCGTCAAGGAGAAGCTCAAGGAATTCATCGACGATTATACTGACGACACGCTTGTGGTACTCCTACCGATTCTTAGCGTCCTGTTTATGCTTTCGCTTCTCCATATTACTGCGCAGAGCTGTGATACGCCAGCTGCCATCTGCCTTGGGGTCTCATGATTTGGAGAAGGTCCTCCTCGTGCCTGTGCATTGTTGCTAATGAAGTCCTGCAGTGACATTGAAATCTGAATTTTGTTGTGGGAATGTGTCTAGTTGACTTCAGAAGAATTGAGCCTAGCATGCTGGAGTTTGAAACAATTAAGTAATCGATTCAGCTGTCAAGGCTGCAGCATGTCCGTTCATTGCTTTAGAGTATCAACCAATTTTCTATTTGAGTTGGAGCTCCTTTATCCTGTTGTGAGTGTGAAGAAAGTTTTTTCTATTTGATTTTCTTGGAAGATAATAGGCATGAAACACTTTATAAGTGAGGATATATCTTAAACGGTACACTTCCATCAAACTGGAGCAAGTTACAACAGCTTCTGTTGCCATAGTTGCAGTACCAGTGGCAACTCATTTGATCCTAATATTATTCTTTCAGTTCTTTATTTTCTCCTATAGCCTATTTGTATGGTCTGATGCATAGTGCTGTGGTTCTGGGGAAATTTTCTTCGTTGACAATAAAGATAGTTATATTGATGATGCGACTTGAGTTATAATGTCCAAGAGGAATGTGGTGTTAATTAAAAGTATGAAATTAGACATGTTTTCTGGTACTATGAAAAGCACTCTTAAGAACAAAATAATGTATTATTATTCAAATTTTAAAAGAAATAGTTTTAGTCGTATTCTCATGAGAACCATGATAATTGTTTTTCTCTATATGCATAAAAAATGTTATAACAGCGTTTTCTATATATTTTTACAAATAGAAGCTGGATAGTTACTGGATTATATGGGTAGTAATGGAATGTGCTTATCTGGACTCTACGAGTTATTGGACTTGTTGCAAGTGTACATCAGTTTGAGCCTGGAGATGTGGAGTGGCAACTACTTGCTGATTGTACTGATCTTGAATGATGATGCTGTTTTCAGGATTATCTTTCTATTTACATTTTTTATGTGATTGACATGTCTAGCATATATATGAGTCAAAAGAGACAGTTATATGATGATGCTGTAATCCTGCTTAAGTGGATTAAGGGCTATGTTGATATTGCTTAGAGAAGCTATCTAATGGTTCAAGAGTTTTTTTCTTTTTCGGCTTTATTGTATTTTGTTTTATATCCTTCTTTTGATGAGTTAACATTTTCCACATCTATTAGACTTCGGTGGGTTCTGATTCTGGCCATACTGGTGGCTGTGTTGATGCTTCCTGTTGGAATTTGGTTCAATTTTTTACATTTTCTGATCTTCTGCATGTTATTGATATTGATTATTTACTGTTGCATTGGCAGGAATATGTGGTAGTCTTATTGAGAAATGGAAGGCGCAAAGATGAAGCAAGAAGTGAGTTGGATGTCTTTCTAGGAGATGATAGTGATTCTTTTGTTTCGTGGTAATTGTTCTTTTTTTCACAGACATTTCTTTTGCATGAAAAGCTTTCAGAACTTTTATCTTATCACTCTTAAAATTAGAGACTTTTTCCCTACAGGCTCTGGGATCATTTGTCTACTAGTTTGGATCTCTATGTACAACCTGAAGAAACTGACAAGCATGATGTGACTGAACCAGAACTATTATTCATTGACCGAGCTGGATTAAATGCTTCAGAAAACTTGAACTCTGGAATTGAAAATGGCAAGTCAAGTAACTTATTAAGAAGTCGACACAACAGAGAATGGAAAGGACTTATAAGGGACACTGCTGACCCCCCTCCACTACTAAGATCAGCTATTGAAAAGATTCACTCTGAGGAGAAACCTTATCACAAAAATAGTCTCGTAAAAAGATCTATTTCACCGCAGCATCAATCCGGAAGGAAACGAAGTCGTTCTGATGACAGACATCATGTGAAGGTTGGACCTCCTTGAAAATTTTCATAATAAATTGCTTCTTTCTTATGAGAAAACTTTATATGCAACCTGACAAGTCCTTGTCTCCTCTATGATGCATGTGGATGGAAATTTTATATCTGTCTTCAATATTTACCCATATAAGGAATTTTTTAGCCATGCTGTAAATGCATTTTAATGAAGAGGGTGATCTAAGAAGGTTGGAGAGTTGTGCATAAATTCATGATATAATCAATCTATTGTTCTAATATTATTTTTTCACGGTAAGCTCATGTTCTCATAGCGATTTTGGCTTTACAGTCTTCTTGCCTCATTCCTGATTATGAACTTTGAAGATCTGATATCTTCAGTATCACAAATGTAGATAATCTCTTCTAGAAACAGAGCTGGTGTTTATGTGGTTGGATACTTTCAAGTTTTGGAATAACACATCATCTTCTTAGTCTATGTGCTGTATGACATGTTGCAGGGCTTCAGCATTGAAAGGAACTATCCTTTTTGTTTTTCTCTTTTTTTTTTTGGGTGGGTGCTTTATGATATTTTGTTGTACTGTTTACTGCTCCCGGGATCTCTTGTTAGTGAGGAAATTGTCTGATGTATAGTTACTTGGCAGAGGGAGGCTGGTCGTCAAATTATAGATGCTCCCCGCAGGTTACTACAATTTGCTGTACGAGATGCTGTGGCTGCATCCAAACCTGATTCTACCGCAGAATCCGCACTCAAACATCTTCCTTATACGGTTTCAACATCTAATGAAGATGTTTCCTTGGTTGATCGTCCTCCAAGGATTCAATCAGTTGCATTGGTGCCAAATTCCATGGCAACAGTGATTAAAGCTGTGGCAGAAGCTTCTGAAGATGTTAGAAAAGTCAAGCACTCCAGAAGTGTATTTGATAGACTTAGTAGTGGTGAGAATCCTGAAGAGTCCCATCTTGTAGAACACAGGGAGGCTTTGATTGAAGACACAGAATATGGGAGCATAGACCAATTTCCAAGTGAAACCCAATCAACTTATTTTGATAGTCATGGACAGTTTGATGGGGATATGACAATGACAGAAAGTGATTCTGTTCTAGCTACTGATTATGTTTCTGACTTTGATCTGTATGAGGAAACTGATATCAGAGCCAGGAATAATGTCTCTCACAGTGATGCCTTTGGCGGAGATGATGAGGGATTGATAATGGTACATCACAATATAGCAAATGATGGTGATGATGGCATGGGGATTAGATGGAACAAGGAACAGGATGAACCTCCTGTGACCAGAATTACTTCCCATAAAACGGTCAGTCTTCCTGATAGTATTAGTACAAGAAGGCTTCGTCCCCGTTATCAGGCAGTAAAGGAGGTTCCTGCATCTCAGTGTCTGAAACATTTGCAACAGAATGTGGCAGCATTTAGTACATTTGATGTTCAAGCAATGCAGGAGAAGGTTGTTTCCTACCCTGCTTCCCATGGAAATGTAAGATTCTTAGACGATCGCATTTAACATGCCTACAGCATGTCTTGATACTGTTTTTTTTTATACTGATCAGATTATTGATTTGTATTTTTTTGGTAATTAATTATTGATTTGTATTGTTACAATGAGCAGGTAAATTCAGCTTCTGTTTCTCAGAGGAACATGCAATCAACAAACGGTGGGTTCAGAAATCTTTCCCTGGAATTGATTGGTTTTCTTTCGGTGATATTGTCTAGTTTGCCTTTCTAATCCGTGCTCTTAAAACTTGTTTCCACTTCTGATTAATCAAGCACAATGATAATTCAATTCTTTATCTGTCACTCTCTCTCTCGCTATGTTTCTATCTTATGATTTTCGTTGGAAAGTCTTATCATTTCTGGATGCTTTATTTGCAGGAGTATCTACTCAACCAATGGAAGATGCTGATTCACGGACAATTTTTGTTAATAACGTATGTACTTTGAGAGTTTCCTCCCTCGATTTTCTTTCTGTATTAGAGCATTTCTAATGGTTGTCATTATGGCAGGTTCATGTAGCTGCTACGAAGGGTAGCCTGTCCCAACATTTCAACAAGTTTGGTGAAGTACTAGAAGTGATAATAAATGCTGATTCTGAAACTGGACAGCCAAGAGGGTGAGGCATTGAATACTTGAAATATATCCCGAGTCTTTTCATTATTGTTTCTGTTCAGTCTTATACTAAATCAATTTTGCTTGAGCAGGTCTGCCATTATAGAGTTCGCAAGAAAAGAATCAGCGGATAATGCTTTGTCCCTAGATGGAACCTCTTTCATGTCGCGGATTCTGAAGGTATTTATGGAATAATCTGAGGCATTACAATATACTTTTACAGAAGATAACAACATAATGCCAACTTCTTTGGTGGGTGAAATTATAGAAATATATTGCAAAATAATTATATTTTCTAATTTCTTCTCACTGATTGCTAGAGTTATATCTTCTTGTTCTGTGTAACTATATTCTTTAATAGATGAGGTTCGCTGGAGAAAACGTGCTTTTATGTATTAAAGTCTTTTGCCTTCTCAGACATTTCCTGACTTTTTTTTTTTCATTTCAAGGTTGGATGTTTGACTAATTAAAATTACTTTGCTCGAATGTCTCCTTACTTTCACAGGTAATTAAGAGGAGTCCATCCGCCCTCCAAAAGCCTGCTCCTGGAACTGTTATGACATGGCCACGAGCTGCTTGGGGCTCTCCATATGCAAGGTTCCGTAGGGCTCCATTCCCACGTGGCATTCCCGGCACATTCAGAGCATGCCCTCCCATGAGGAGTGGTCCGAGGAGCCTGCAATGGAAGCGCAATGGTCAACCCACTTCTTCAGAAGCCAGTGCTTCCGCTTCCACTTCATCTTGCTCTTTCAATGCCATACCCTCCTTCACTCCCCGGAGGTTCACCTATGTGCGCAGTGAGGCCAAACCCAACAGGAATGTTGGAGCCAATGGTACCTAGCTTCTTAGAACTCCCTGTTGCAAGATCTTCAGAGGTACGATCCAAGCAAAACGGCTGCCTTTCTTTGGAATTGTATGATTCATCGGCATATGGTTTGGTTACTAGATGGTTACTAGATGAGTTCCTTCCCGATTGGTGCTCGGGGGAAGTGAGGGATAAATTTTGGGGGAATTTTTTCATAACATAATGCAGAATCTATCTGGCCACTCGGATGAGGAAGATGGTAGCTTGTAAGTTGTGAATAGGAAGATGGTCACCGATTATTAGAAACTTCTCTCTTCTATCTTTACGCCAGAAGTTTCGATCTTTGCCGGTTCTTTTGTTGTTGAAACTTAAGCTGGTGTGAAAATCAGGAGGACAGGACATACTGTAGGAGGAGATAGGACGATGTAACCAGAAAAGGCCGACTTTGATCTTCAAATCTCCAATTGAGATGAGGAGATGGCTTGTGCCTTGTAGATGAAGTAGAAGCACAAGCGAGACCATCTTGACGCTGCAATGACGGTAGCATAACTCCGAGGGGATCGATCCATAATGAGACCTTGTGTTGTTTCACTTATCAGGCAAATTGGTCCCCGCTTATGTATCTGAATCTGAGGCATGGTTCCTTGTTAGTCCACTAAGTTGCGCCCAAGACCTTGACATTGAATCACAACCGATTCAATCTGTAACATTCAGCTCCTGGATTGATCCTAATCTTGAAATCAACTGAAGAGAATCTCGAAAATCTGTACATCGGTAAGGTTGACTTTTCAAAATGGAACTAAACGGAAAATGGTGAACCATATAATCCAAACACGGTATTTGCCATTCATGAAGACAAAAACTGAAGCAGGTAACAAGGAAGAAATCATTTCGACAACAATGTGAACAACAGGCCGGCGGTCAATCCGATGACGCAGGCATACGAGACCCCGCGGACCCTGACGAAGAGAGTATTCATGCTCTTAGCGACCTGGAGAGTGAGCGTCAGGATCTGCAGCCTGCCCAGCTCCTCCATCTTCCTGAAGAAATGCATCGGCTTCACGCACTGCCTCAGCATGAAGGCCAAGGAGAACGGGAACCCGAAAGCGACGCAGCTCATGATGGTGACCTCGTTGATCGGCGAGGACCGGGTGATGTAAGAGATCCAGGCCCCGAGGCCGAGCTGGACCAGGCCCAGTGCAGCGATCACCTTGCTGGAGGAGTAGATTGTCCTCATCATGCCATCGAGGACCTCGCGTGTCTCGTTGGCCAGAGGCGAGAGGTCCCGCTCCACGGTGGGGCCCTCGATCTCCTGGTTCTTGAACTCGGGGTTCTTGCTGGGGTACTTGTCGGGATCAGACTCCGGTCCCGTGGTCGGACCGGAAGACGATGTGTATCTCGATTTCTGGTCAGTGAGACCGGAAATCGGCATCAGGAGGCCATGATTCGGCAAAGAATCACGGCCTATAGTCCAGCAGCCACTGAAATGAAAGGATCTCGGGATTGTATCAGAAGGCTCTTCCGGCGAGAAGGTTCTCGATTTCCCACCCGATGATCTGGCGAGGCTGACCGAACCGAAGATGGTAGGGTTGTGATCGAGCTCCCGGGTCCACGTTGATGTTCCATCCCAGTTAGGTTTTGCCGAGGCCTGGAAGAGCAGGGGAGCGTATGATGAGGACATAGAAGACGAAGAAGGTCTTAGAAGCTTAGTGATGGATCTTCGAGTCATCATAGAAGCCATTGCCATCGCTTGAAGGATTCTCCCGACTAGAGAAGGTTGCAGAAGATGAGAGCGCAAAGAGGGAGTGGAGAACCAAAATCGATTTCGCTTCCTGGTCTCTGGGTTTGACCCGAATACGAAGGGTCAAATTTCAATCCGGATCAAGTTTCTCCGTATTTATCAATTGCGTCCCTGTAGTTTGATATGTTTCAATATCATCCTCTCATTTTGGGGTGTTTTTATAATCCTGCCCCTGGTCTGACTTCTCTGTTGAGATCTCCTACATCCCTTCCCAGCTGGTAAGCATTGGAAGGTAATATCTAATAGATTCAATTCTTATCTATGAGATCTATCCCTACAAAATAAAAATATTATCTATAGATTTCTCATATTCATTTAAATAATGAGATATCGGACCATTTTAAGTAAGTTATATCGATTCTCATTCTCTTTTTTTACCATTAAAATGATATAAATAATGGTAATAGAAAAAATTTAAAAGTAAGGATTAGAGGTAATCAAAATATGGTGTAAATATTAAAAGGGCAGCAAATCTTATTCCCCTTCTTTCATCAGCAATAAATGCATAACAATATATGGTTCATTCCCTTTTGTTTTTCTTTTCTTTTTTTTGTTCTTCCTTCTCTAGTGCAAGTAGCAGGCGACAAGGGACACGATCGAGGCGCCAATCAGGGACCCGACTGCCGGCAGAGCAGCTGCCGCGTCGCTTGTAGGGGATGGGGCGGGGGCAGCCGAGGGCCCCTCCGCGGCCACCACGGCACTCATGGAGGCAGCAGCAAAGATGACGGCGTAGGCGATCTTCTTCATCTCCATCGTCGCAAGCCCAGTCGAAGAGATTCACGGACTCGAAATGTGGTTATGTCGGCGAGTGCGGAATTCGACCGAACTCGGTTTATTCAGAGTTTGCTGCCTGAGGGATTGTAGGACGGGAGGGGGAGGGAATTTATAGGGCAGATGGGAGGGTTCCTTTTTAGTAAACGACCGTTAATTGAGGTTTTCTATTTTTGGTAAACTTCCCCTTTTTAAGCATTACCGTTAGTTGAACGGGGAGTCCCGGTTTGTACGGTTCTTTTGACAAAAAGGCCTTGCATATTGCATTTTAATCCCTCGGCCAAAAAAAATATTGCATTTTAATCATAAAATTTATCTGCATGAGTTGGATGAGATGATCCGGGCCAAGTGTAATTAATATGATGAGATCTAGGCATTATCTAACCGTTTTAGTAACCAAATCGAGCGGTCATGCATTTACGGGTCCTCTCTATAAGTATGCATATATCATTTTCTCCCTTCTTCTCCAATGGATGGATGAACTACTGGGGTGAGCATCGGAGGATCAATTCAGGCCGTCGTGCTTTGATTCGATTCGACTTCCCCGCAGGTATTGGAGACCCAAAACTCGATGGATGACTCGAAGATCTATCCATCACTTTAAATGGCCGAGCAACATGGTGAAGTCCTTAAAAGGGCATTGTAAGAAAAGCATCCATCAAAACCGAGTTGATCTAAAAGAAATTGTTTTCGCTACCTTTCTACATATCCCCCACTTAGAACTTAGCTCGTATTACTCGACCGATGTGAATTGTAAAAATAGTTTTACTCCACTTGTCCTAAAAAAAGGGAAGTAGGTTTACTTTTACTATTCTACCCATCATTTTTGCGTTTGCTACCTTTTTCTGTTACCATCGGGCGAGGACATATCGGGTAATTTACTGGAATATTTGCCAAACAGGCAAAGAGGACGCTAAATTGCCTAGAATTAAAATAATAAATAAATAAATATCGAAAGACTAAAATTTGAAACCCGCTCGACTTTCGCTACTTTCCCCTCTCCTTTGTCTGTTGTCTCCCTCGGTCTTCCAAAATTCCGCGTTTCTCCTATTAACAGCAGGAGAATTCTAGGGTTTGGGATAATCTCTTCCTGATCGTAATCGCGAGGAGGGCAATCCTCATCGAGATCGTTGGTTCTTATTGTGGCTGCGCTCCATGTCCATGTCCGGGAGGTGAATTTCCATTAATCCCGTGTCAGTTTCTTCGATTGCCATGCTCGTTTAGAACAACGCCTGCATTTCTATTTCCTGAACCAGGTACTGGTGCCGTATTGTTTTGGTTGTGTGAGGAATAGTCCTTTTCTGGTGTTTCTGGAGATTTTCCGTGGGGCCTCTGATCTTCGGTCTTGTGTTGATCAGAACATAGTATTGATGCTTAGGATTATGTTGCCTTTTGAGTGCTTGGCTTGGATCGGGATCAATTGTAGGCAGCTCTGGAATTGGCAGGAACCTGGTTGTGTGGCAGATTTTCTTGCGGAGAGCTGCTCCTGAAGCATTTCAGTTATTTCGTTTTGTTTTGTTGATTTTAGCCATTGGCAGAGAATACATAGTGGAACTATTATTGCAATTTTCTGAATGATTGGTTGAAATGGATAATTTTTCTCATTGATGATGAGTTTGGCTTTTGTGTAGAATACAATGCAAGTACTATGCTCGGGGAACCTGTTATAAAGGAGAGACTTGTGACTTCTTGCATGAAAGGAGGGCACCATCTCTCAATGTAATGCTCTCCCACACTACGTTGCTCACTTTACTTGGCTTCAAGCTTTTGCATCTCAAATTGGTGCTTGTTGATTTGTAATTTTAGGTATGCAGCTACTATCAGAAAGGAATGTGCACATATGGAAGTAGATGCAGATATGAACATGTGAAACCTGCTCAGTCATCGCATGTTGCATCATCTTCATCAGCTTGTCTCCGGTCTATGGACAAATATTCTGCTACCCAGGACTTACTTAATGGGAGTACATCTTATGGGGTCAATTCAAGCTACAGTTGTTTGGGGGATTCTTCCTCAAAGAAGCCATGTATCCCTTGTCGATTGTGGCACGGTGCATCATCTTCATCAGCTGCCTTTAAGCCCAAGGTTTCAGAATCTATGCCTCTATCTGTACCTTCTATGAGTGCATTAGGTAGCATTGATTCAATCTCTACACATGTTTCTGCTTCGAAAAGGCCAGTGAGCTTTGAGCGCTGTAATTGCAATGATGATGGGGGCCTTGAAGATTCTAATGCTGAAAGACATGGATATGGGTCTAGTTGTTCTCTTCCAGCTGAGGGAGACTATCCTCATGGTGGAAATTGCACTTATATCAATGGAGATTCCTCATCTTGTGGAAAGCACTGCCTCCATCCTCGTAGACCTCAGGAAAGAGAGGAACAAGGCAAGGCTTATAAGAAGAAGCAGAAGCAGCTTGAGGCAATGAAAATTAGTGAAGAGATTGAGTGCAATATATGCTTTGATCGCATTCTTTCAAAGCCCACTTCTGCTGAAAGAAGGTTTGGGATATTATCGGAATGCGATCATCCTTTCTGTATAACATGTATTAGGAATTGGCGTCGAAGCTCCTCAGCATCTGGAATGGATGTAAATACTGCATCAAGGTGTTGCCCAATGTGTCGCAAGCTTTCATATTTTGTCATTCCAAGTGACATTTGGTACACCACGAAAGAAGAGAAAGAGGGCATCATCAACAAATACAAGGCGAGGTTGAAGTAAGCTCAATATGACTTCTATGGTTTTATTTGATTGTTCAGCCAATTATTTATTCCATATAACCTAAATGGGAGCTTAGTTGTTTGGCCAAAAAATAAAAGGGAGCTTAACTATTCTTGCATGCGTAAATGAATAGTGAGCCAGCACTCATTCTGATGCACTGACAGCTATTAATTGATAAATATTTTCAAATCCCTTAATCTTTGTATTCAAGTGCAGACGATTTTGTAGAGGCTTTTTTTTTTTCCTCATGCAGACTCTTGCATTTCCTGAAATTAGTAATTGTTGTCTTATGCTTATGCTAAATCTGCAGGCTAATTGATTGTAAGCACTTTGATTATGGGAATGGCAACTGCCCATTTGGCAGCAGTTGTTTTTACAAGGTAATGTAGGTTTCTTTTACTTTATTTGGACAAGCTACAATTGATAATTTAACTTAGATACAGAGTGATATCTCTGGACATTGATGTTTCAAATATCTGCTACTTGCTCCAAGAGCTTAATATCAGTACAAACTATGAAAAGGCTAGAACTTGTCAACTTCTCAGAAAAAAGAGAGTTCAAGGATATATATGTGTATCTTAGAGATGATTTTTTATTGAGAAGTGACTTTAGATGACATAGTTTTAAGGTGGCCTGACTATAGCTTCACCTAGGTTAAACCCTGAGGAAATGCTGGTTCTAGTATTAACATTCATTACCCAAACAACCCAGTTTACTCTAGTCCACCATCCAGAAATAGTTTCATCTTCCCTATTGGCCATAACTTTTACTTTATGTTGAAACTTTGTGGATTTCATTTTTACAATGGAAAATGTGTGTAACAATGTTCCCTTTTTCTTTTCTTCTCCCAGCACACAGTGGAACCTGGATCCTACAGATGGATCCACCATAGGCCGCCGCCACCACCACCTCATAGACGCAACCGTGTGAACATGAGCTCGATTCTCAATGCTTTTGAGCAGTTGTGGAGACTTGATGACCTGATGGGAGGTGGAGAAGAGGATGACGAGGAAGATGTGGACTTCCTTTATGACATCAATTATCTGATAGACCCAGAGGACTATGTATTCCACAGTGACGATATGTCGACACTGGAAATGACCTCCCTGCTGCACCAACTTGGCTTTGATTCCAGCGATCATCGGAGCGATGAGGAGTAGGGATCTTCTATTCTTCTTCCCTCTTTGACATCTGCCTTCTTTTTATGGTCTTGTCCTTCTTGAAGGATTTCTCATTCGTTTTCCTTTTTTGCCGGGAATCATAGACGAGGCAAACTCATAGATACATATATATGGGGCTATCTATCTGAAGGGTAGCTTATGCTATTATGTGTATATAAAATAAACTCTCATCTGGTGGTATCTCTCCTGGGGAGAGGTTAAAATTGAAACTGCTTAACTTATAAGTATGCATTCAATCTCGTTCAGATAGTGCTCTGATTGTTGTTGGAGTTACCATTGCTAGGTCAGTTTGTCCTGGGTGTTGGTTGAGATGCAATTGTTGCTATCTATTTTTATTTGTTTGGCCTGTTCCGGTCTCGTGCATCCCATGCTAAGCTGTCTTATCGGCATTCCCCTCGGCCTAAATTCCTCTGTTATGTGAAACTCTCTGTACCTGAAGATCAAGATTAGGGATGACAACTGCATATGCTAGCCATCATGAGTTTAGCATTTGAAAGCTTTAAGATCTCAGGGCGGAGCGAATTGAGAAATTTGTGATGACAGAGTTATATTCCAAGTGGACCGATTAACGAATTAGTCGAGACCACAGGAAGTAAATGTGCTGAATTTTCAAGAATAAAAGGAAAAGAGGACCATTCATCTAGTATTCCCCCCTCTCCTTCACAACAGACTATGATGCGATGATATATATGACAAGTGATCGCCAAATTATACATGATATGGGTGCGATGTGTGTGTGTGTACAAATACGTTTGTATTGGGAAGCATGCCACTTAACGGAGTGAATCGATCGACGAGGGATTGGCACAGCCGCCTCTAGTAATGCTTGAGAAGAGCGAGAACAGAGAACAGCAGGGAGGACCAAATTGCAGCGTCCGATATGAATCGGTTCGAATGGGCAGCCCCAGCGGCCATCTCCGGAGAAGGTGTCGGGGCCATGCCCGTCTGAGCCGAGGCAGTCCCGGAGAACGCCGCCATGAATGAGAGGAACACGGCAAGACCCAGCAGCAGCTGGTCTCTTTCGGGAGCCATTTAATGGGACGGAGAATGGAAAGATAGAACGCAACAAGGCTACTATGGAGGAGGGCTTCGGTGGTGACTCGAGAGACTGTGTCGAGAGAGGCTCTGCTTATATAAGAGAGAGGTGGTAGGAGCATGACAGGGAGAGGGCACGGACCCCATACATAGTGAGTGCGGAACTTACGGGACCGATCTAGAAACTGAGTTCAAGGGAGAAATTCGAAAGTAAGCTTTCTTAGAACAACTTTTACGCTTGATCTAGTGACTAACAACACAACATGAACAGCGGGTTATACCGAGCCCAAGCAGCAAAGTTAAGAGGGAGCCCTAATGAGCTTTGTCTCGGAGGGAGAGAGGGAGAGATGGTTGAACTGCTTCTGTCTAAAGCCACCATCAATTAGTTAACTTGCAAGTTTCAGAAAATCGTTTTCCCTTCTTTCTTCCGCATTGAAATGGTCGACTCAGACACTTCACTCTTCATTCACAACCCCTCTCTCTCTCTCGCTCTGTGTCACAAGAGAAAAAGTTATGGGGTTCACTTGTAAATATTTTAGAATGGCATTGTAGTAAGTTTGAAGTTTTCGACTTCATTGTGCTGAAACCTGTAGCTACTGGTAACTGCTGAGCCCTGTTTTTCACGGTGACAGAGCAGAGCATATGTGGGTACTGATGTAATGTGTCGGGTATGGAATGGTATGTGTCATCTGTCTTGTTCTCAATCCCCGACTCTCTCTCCCCACTTCCCCTTCTATGCTTGTTCAAATTCTTCCCTTCTTTCTCTTCTTCGATTCCGAGTTCAAGTTCCGTTATTTGTTAACCTGCAAATTCGGGTTTAGCAGGTCACACACACTCACACTCTATCTCGACTGCAGAAAAGTTCTCCCAAGTCACAACTTTTGCTCAGGATGGATTAGATTAATGTGCTTTCAACACAAGAATAAAGAGATGTCCTCATTGTCAGTGTGGGCTGGTAGATTAAGAAAGATCTTGGGTTCTTCACACCCTGTGAATAAGGAAGATATATGGTTGAAATATCTTTGCTTACTAATAGGCTGATCTTACTTGAAGGTGGATTGGTCGGAGTTCATTGGATTTCTGCAGGTACGATAGTTGACATCCATAAATCATATTGTGCAATTGTCAGGGCTGTCTTCCGTTCATCCCGCAGACAGACTTGTGGCAGACAAGTTAAAAGGAAATTGATAGCACAACCATCTACTTGACCTAAGTCAACTTTTATCACATCGAATCAGAACTGCACAGGAAAAAAGGTAACAAGCAATGATCGGTCATTTGTCGATTGCTCTTTAGTGACGAGCAGTGATAAAGAGATGAGCCAGCCTGTTTTGCTTCGCTTGTCTTGTAGAGAATTCCCTCACCTTATTATTATTGTTGGGCTGGCTATCTAGTACAGAAAACTATGTAAATCGACGGTTTTTCACAGTTTGTACAATTTCTGATTTTGTCTGCTTGTGATTGTGTAGTACTGATTGGGTCACTGACCTGGAATGAGAACTAATCCAAAACTTTTCATGTGTAATTTGTCCTTTAAATCAGCTTCATCCCACATGAGTGACTATTTTACCTAATGCTCGGGATGAGTTTGACAATCCAACAACATTCATGGAGAAAAACAGATATACGTAAAGATGGAAGACCTACGGAACTGGAAACTATGCTTCCGCTCTGTACCTATCAGCAGTCTAAGCCAATGCCCTTGACAAGGTGGAATCGGAGCTTCTTGATCTTGTTGAGGCTTCCAAGTGAAGTTTCACCTTCGCACAATTTACAATGTCAGATTGAAGGCCATTACTGCCATCTGTGATGAAGTTAAACTTTCAGACATCACGAGGAATTTCTTGGGTGCGATACAATGCATCCCTTGCTTTTGGCTTGTCCATGACTGATGTCCAGCTATTACCCTTTGCATCTTAGATGCTACCTAGTATATCAGTCTGCAGCATGTCTTTGTCAGGTCAAAGCAAGTGATATTGATATTGGTGTCTGATCTTTGTTTCATTTATTGTCTTTTGTAGTTGTATTGGCTGAGAATGGGAGGCTCAGAAATATAGAGGATCCTCATCACTAAGAGGTTCCTTGAGTTAACAATGGCACATAAAGGAGAGGTTAATGCGACTGTGACAAGTGACATTGCAAGTTTTACTTCCTTGCAATCCTTATGTTGAGTTGAGAGTAGAACATTTTTTTTTCTCTAATAAGAGGATTTTTCTTACCTTGCCTATGAGCACTCTTTAAGCCCATCAACATATAATATTCACATTTGATTCAAATGTTTATCTAATAAAGGACAAGTGGATCATGGCCTAATGGATCTCAGATAAACTTGTTTGCAGGTTAATAGACCTCACATGTGTAGTGTAGATTTATAAGGGGATAAATGAGTTTTTTGTTTTTTGGATAAGCTTCTTTCTGTTCTCTCTTTTACCTGACTAAGAAGAGGTATCAACTGATATAGCACCAAGGAGGTGCAGCCCCTTTATGCGACATTTCTCGTAAAGTCTATTTACGTGAACAGGAGAGATCGTGGAATGCATGAAGCATTCGATCTCTAATTTTATGCGACATTTCTCGGTCATTCTACACCCTGCACACCCCCCCCCCCAACAATTATTGCATTCCTCATAAATCTTTGTTCTTTATGAGCTTTGGCTCCATACCTTACTGGAAAAAAGAATTGAATCTATGGTTTCTAGACATGCAATTAAGTGTTCCAGAGTTCTGCTATTTCAAAAATGTACATTATTGATCGATGTTTCTGTAAAACTAGTATCAGCTATCATGATATTCAATTTATCAGAGAAAAAATAGGGGGGAAAATGAAAAAGGAGTATCATGATACTCTACTATATATTCTAAAGCCCGTCCTATTCCATCCTCTCCTTCTTGTTAGAAACAATTTTTGTTTTTCTGTTTGGGAAGAACAGTTTGCACCCCCCACGTTCCCAACCCAATCATTCTTGACATACAGTATTCATTGATGCTGTGGATAGTCTGAGAAGTCTCCCTTAACCTCGTTCTGATTGTTGTCCCTCTTCATAGCCCCTGCCACCTGGAGAGGAGAAAGAACTGAGGGAGACACTCCAGGACGTAATCGGAAAAGGGAAGAAGGTAAAGATCCTGCAGAAGGTACACAAACCAGCACTAGCTTAGTGTCGGCTTCTTTCACGTAGTATTTAGATGCCCTCTTCTGGAATGTTGTTCAATATAATGTTTCTTTTAGCAGATTGATCCCGGTATCCTCGGTGGCCTCGTGGTGGAATTCTCGCGGAAGGTCTTTGATATGTCTGTCCATCAAGACTAGGGCTGAGCAGATGGAGAGGTTCTTGCGGCAGCCTGTTACTGACATCTTTTAGCCTTGACTTTGCTGCTGTCATGGATCAACTTTAGCCATCCTTCGCTGGGAGGAAATCGAGCGTTCATCTTCCTACATTTGGTTTCGGTTGCTCATGCTGCTGCACCTTTTGTCGGCAGATCAATTTGTTCAGTAAAAAGAGCTACTATCCATTTACTTAGGCTTCAAAATTAGATCTCTGCTGTATTCAGGGGGGCGTATGAATTATCGAACTCGTGCTTGAATGAGTTTTCTGCTAATTTGTGAGATTACATGGATACATGCACTGTGCCATTTTTTTTCTTTTTGATGGATCCCTGAGATTACACTCCGACACGGTATCAGGCTCCTAACTGTAATGGCGTCACCGGGACTAGGGAGTCACTCTTACAACCTACGTGGAGCCTGTGCTCCTTTGCCGGGTTTTCGAGGCAATTCTTAAGTCATTGTTCCGTGAACTGTATCGGGAGAAATTTCAGCACTCTTGGAGCCAAACCGGCTAAACGGGCCATGCCGATGGTACCCACGGGATGGGAACTGGAACCGGAATCGGTCCATGGCATATCTACCCTAAGAGGCTGATCCTTAGCGATAGGCACTGTATTGTCGTGGAAGTACATGGAAACCTTGTCATTCGCGTGTGATCACCTGCAGGAATTGTGCCAGTAATGCCAGAGTACGTGGAAACCGTCGGCACGGGTAAGTCCTATTTCTGTGGAGCATTCACGGGTTTCGTGGTGTTAGGTAAGGCGATCGAAGAAGACAAGACCAGAGGAACAGATCAAATGAAATTTTGCTTTATCGAATCGGAAACACAAATACAGATGAATAACACGGTCCTCTGGCAGTCCCGGGCACCCGAAAAGAAGTAGAAGACCCGATAAAGTTTATACATAAACATTGCAAGCGGACTAATATGCTCTGCCTGATGAGTCCAAGGAATAAGCTCAATGAAGCCATGTTGATGCTTCACGGTTTGAGACGAAAAAGGGGATCTGGATTTTGGAGCTTATAGTGGATCACCCCTCAATCAGCAGTTGATCCCACACTGCTCGACGTCGGGGCCAGTAACCCTGGTCGTGAAGGGATCTACCCTCACCCACAGAAGGGAGAAGATAGAAGCGAGAAGGATCGACCAGACAACCACGATAGTGGGGGTCCTGTTCTGCTTTCCCATCAGACCTTTGAGGAAGGGGTAGAGATGAATGATCACCCAGAATGCGAAGAACAATTTACCGAAAAGCGGGCCCCACGACTGGTACCCGCTGTTGATGGCATATGAAATCCCAGCGACAACCCCGACTATGTTTATGATGAGGAGGGTGGTAGGAGGGATGAGGAGGGTCGTCCATTTGAACATGTAGAGCTCGGCATAGTCCCCGTCCTCATCGGAGGCCTTTGAGGTGACGGTGAAGTTGGTGTCAATCCCCGCAAGGACCTTGAGAAGGCCTTGGAAGACCGCAAAGAGGTGGGATGAGACGCCTCCGATGACCCAGAACTGCTCATTCCTCCACCATTCGTCAATCCCGACCCCGCTCCACCTCATCTCTAGAATACCAGTGGCGAAGATGGACAAGAAAAGGGAGATGAACCATATGCTAGCAATGTTGCTGATCTGTAGGAACAAAAGGTTATGAAGTCCTCAGAATAATTTGGAGTCATGAGTATAATAAGATTAATGCATGAATGAGAAAACGAAGTTGCTGGGCATGAATGAGAAGAGCAGGACCGTCCAATATTGAAATGCATGACAAACCTGTGGGATGATGAACTTGTTGGTGAGCAGACAGACAGCGGGCAAAGTACAGTACATCAGAAGGGGAATGGATGTGATTGGGTATATTGTGGTGTTGACATATGCGAATCTTTCGAGCCACTTTAGCCTGCCACCATATCCATACCATATGGGGCAATGCCGACTCAAAAGAATTTCCACTGAACCAAGAGCCCACCGAAGCACTTGGTTCAACCGATCAGAAAGATTGATAGGAGCAGAACCTTTAAAAGCTGGGAGTTTCGGTATGCAGTAGATTGATCGCCATCCTCGGGCATGCATCTTGAATCCCGTGAGAATATCTTCTGTGACAGAACCATAGATCCATCCAATCTGCAAAAAGAGAATCAAACTCATGCTTCATTATTTCATAAAGCTGATCGATGTGGAGGAACCTGGAGAAAGTTTTGAGGCAGAGGAATGACCCAGTCTTCTTAAGGAAGAGTGACAAGCAAGCGATTTTCGTGACTTACGAAAATGGGAAAGAAATGTTTGTTAAGATAGAGTTTAATGTCCTCCATATTGCATTCTAGGTTTCATTTGCAGATACAAATGCCGTAAAAGAAAAACAGAAACATAAGAAACAGACACGGGTCTTGCACTGATGCTATGTAGCGATCGATTTCTCAAAAATCCTAAACTGCAAGGAATGCCAAGTCAGTTATATACCTCAGTTCCCCATTCTGTCTTATCCTCATACCCACAGCTGATGACGTGAATGGCCTCTTTAAGAAGGGTTTCAGGAGTCGCAGATTGAGGGACACCACCATTCTCCATAAGTGTAGAGGCAACAAAAACTGCAGACTGACCAAACCTCTTCTCAAGGCTCATCTGTGACATCAGCAATGTCTTCTCATCATCGAATCCAGCACCTGTTGAGAAATTCATGAAACACAGAATATTATGTACGACACAAACAAATAGAGAATGGCCAAAATAATTATCAAAAGAGAGAAAATGGCCAAAATATGCTCCATTAGGATTTAAAATAGATGGAAAGCAAGAACTGTACCTTCTACTCCCTCTTCTATGTCCTCCAGAGCAAAAATAGGGACAGTTGAATCTACATGCTTGCCAGATTTCTTCTTGTTTGATCCTTTTTTGCTGGATTTCGAACTCTTCTTTCTTGATCCGCCACATAAAGAGAGGAAACCAGATTTCTTCTGTTTTGGTTTTACAGGAGGTTCGTAACCATATAAGGCGGTTCGGTTAAACACGCATCCTGTTCCCACATAAACAGGACCTTGAATGCCGTCTAAACCTCTCAAGTTAATCTGCAATTAAGGAGTAAATGTCAAGTAAATCACAAAATCCAATTTAAACCTCATTGGAAGGATAGCTTGCCATCTTGTCCAGTCAACAACCCAAATAAATATTCTAGACCTACCACCAATGTCACATGGGAGGATGATATATTATAAGGTGACTTACATCAAAGAAGACAGTGTTGCGATTGGCATATCGATCGTTCTTGTCAATACCATCGAACCTCTGAGGAAACTGAACGTAACAAACTTGTTTCCCCAGGTTTGGGTCCATCATGAAACACATGGCTTCTCTCAAGGCCTTGCTGTTGTTAATGTAGTGATCACAATCAAGATTCAACAAGAAAGGTCCATTTGTAAGAACAGCAGATACACGAACCTGCAAAAAGGATACATTTCTATTGTAAACAAGAGAAACTTAAATATGCATTTGAATTTTGAGGGGCTATCGACTTCATACTAACCAAAGCATTCATAGCACCAGCTTTCTTGTGATGTTGGAAGCCCGGTCTCTTCTCACGAGATACATAAACCAACCGTGGCAGCTCATTACCTTCAGCATCAAGCCCGCCACTTTGCCCCAAGAAAACCTGCCAAAGACCATGACAAAATTAACCTCAACTCAAGACATCGTTGAAGCTAGGAGTAGAACTGGACAAACAGGCAAAATGACATAGGCAGTGAAAAGGAGTTACAGTTGCGATTAAACTGAAGAAATATAGATCATGCAAACAAAACACTAAAGACTGAAGCTCAAATCGTATTTCATGAACCAGCTCTGCAATTAAATGAGAGGGCAATCTCTTTTACCACTAAATACATAAGCTATAAAAATCTCTCCATATATGTTTTTAAGTTCAGTCTAGAGGTCAAACAGCATAACCGCATAAGTAGATGATGAAATCAATTTCCCAACCTCCTAATTTTTATTTTGATTATACTTCTAAATGAAATATGAAAAAATTCAGCACATTTTGTGGCACAAAGAAATAAGTACCTGAATCATCCCTGGATGATCCCTGGTGTTATTTCCAGGCCAAGGTGTACCATCTTGCATAACCCATCCTTCCTCAGGAACCTTCTGTGCCTTAGCAACAAGACCATTAATACGCACTTTAAATTCTTCATATTCCCTCTGCAGATCATTAGAAAGAAATAACATCATCAATGGAGCAAAGCAAGGTTACCACACAGAAAGATGCAATTATCTGAAAAAGATCTTGCCTTCATAGCTCTGCGATCTTTCACGAATGATGGATGAACTTTGTCCTTCAAATAGTCAATCTTCTGGGAGAAGTACCACTCTGGGGCCCGGGGCTCAATGCTATATTTCTTGCAGAAAGGAACCCACTTCCTGGCGAATTCTGATGTCTCTGAAAGAGCTTCAAACGTCAACATTGCAGCACCATCGTCAGAGACATAGCAAGAAACTTTGTCCACGGGGTAGTCAACAGCAAGAATGGACAACACAGTATTTGCAGTCACAAGAGGAGGCTCCTTCAGGGGATCCACTGTACTGACAAAGATGTCAACAGCAGCTAATTGTGATGGTTCCCCCTCCCTGTCATACCTGCATCCCAAAACCACAAACCATAAAATACTTACCAGAATCCAAAATCTAGAATTAGAAGCTAATAGAACAAATCAAGAAATCAAGGTTTTGAGGACTAACTCACCTTATAGCAAGTCTGTCAAGATAAGTTTCACGATTCACAGGAAACCATTTGGGGAACTGATCTAAGATCCAGGATATCGCAAACCATATCTCACATATGACAGATATTAGCCACAGTGCATAAGCATTGGGGACAGGATTTGTAATTCGATAGTGTAAGAAAATGCAGAGAATAACCAGCCGCAAAACAATCACCATTCTGTAGGGGTTTATTCTAGATGACGGGATTGAAACCTTTCTTGACAGAGGCTGTCGTGCTTCATCATTTCTGTCAGAATAAAATGATATTAGCCCTAAACAACAGCAGTGATTCTACTGATGGGCAGTAGAGAAAAAGGAAATTGATTAAAAAAAGCTGTAGTTACTAGAAGAGGATTTGCAATTTTAAAATTGAAACTCACAGCAAAGAGTCATCAACAAGGACATCGGTGCTGGCATCTATATCACCTCCCCTTTCAGAAGTGGCCTGACCCGTGCTCATTGGAGGAGCAACAGGTTTCTCCTGTTTCATCTTCCACCCCTCAACTCGTTCTTTCCAGGCTACATTGCCAAGTGCAGGTGAACCAATATCTCTTGGTCTAATATTAGCTGCAAACAATAAAGAGCCAGATTCCACAGATGAGGTCAAGAAAAGGTTGTCTTTCAATATAACATAGATTTTCATGCAAGATTGGCGGGTAGAGACAGGGGAAGAGAAAGATACGTGATTGATTAACATCTGAGGATGCATATGGGAGGGAATGGATACGCTTCACTCCATCAGCACCAGAAGATGCCATGGAAAGCCGCGCAGGTGAAGCAGCAGATAACTCTCCAGAAACCTGAACAGTTAGCAAACAACAGGACATGTCATTCACAAGATCAGCAAAAAAAAAGGATTCAAATTATGAATAAAATAGTATCAGAAACTATAAATTTACCTCTTCTCTACCAGGAAGCAGAGGAATGTTGTTGTGGGGAACCTTTTTGTCATAGTTTGGAGGGGGAACATCTTCCCCTCGTCCATATGTCATGTGCCAACTCAACATGCGCTCTGCAGACTTCTGCTTTTGGTCCTGAGTTTCAGTATTGTAGTTGCAGTCACTGACACCGTCTTCACCATCACTGTCACCCAGAATGGCAGGACTTCCTAAAATAATGGAAGGTATAGATGATATTATCTTCACATTACGATGAAAGGGATGAATAAGACAAATATTAAAGAGAGACACGTAGGCATACCGATAGATACAGCAAACTTCATTCTGGTAGGTTCTCATCTAGTTTAGACTTGAGGGATTTATTTTGAAAAACACATCAGGATGTACATTTTGCACGTATTTTGGGTCATTGGCATGAAGTTACCTTTAATTCCCCAGCCCACCCCACCCCCCAGTTATCAGACAAATATGAAAGATAGTGAATGAAAGTAGTATCTTCCAGACTGCATCGCTCATAACTCATAAGTAATTATCAAACCACACAACCAGATGGAGAGTAAAATCAGATATATGACAACTATAAAAGATATTGCATGGAAAGAATTTCTTCCAGAGTACATTTTATAAAATTAATTCTCAAACAATAATCGGAAGAACAAAGAAAACAAAGTTGCTCAGATGGAATATTAGACTCGTTAATAAAAGTGGGCATTTTTTCAAAGGTTAAAGAAGTTCAAAATCTAGTACCTTTATGCCTCTTGTACCTAGTTTTGCACTGAGGACATGACTGGTTTCCATCCTTCCTCTCGTACTCATAGCATGGCCTGCAGACAGGAAATGCACAGACATCGCACGCAGTAAATTGCTCTCCATCAACAGCCTTCCCGATGGTGTCACCACAGATCTGGCACACCTGAACCACCAGATTTTTCATGGGCTTTCCCTGCACGACAATGAACTGAAAATGAGATGAGGAGATAGCAAATTAAACAAGACCAGTAACAGAACCATAAGTGGAGCACTAGACTTGCTGTAAGAGTCAGCACGATCCAAATCAGTAGAAGATATTCAAAAGGAAAATTTTGGATATTTGCTATCAGTAATCGACCTATGACTATAACTTGGAATAAGTGTTCCTCTTGCTAAAAAAATAATCGAAGAATAAGAGATTAAGACAGCCATCAACCGAAGCAAGCTTGAAGCTCTGCACCTTCTGCATTTCAAATTGTCCTATTAGAAAGACTGAACTGCACTACCCGTCACAACTCAAGTAAAAGAGATTGGCGGAGTCTTACCCCACTTTCACCTTCAGACTCCATGGTTGATTGCTGAGATGGGAACGAAGGATCTCACTACACTCGGTCAAGATCTGCAGATTCTAAAAGAGCCCTTCACTTCAACGTGCTAAAAGCAAGGGCATCTGCTTTCTATGCAGTCTTCCACTTCAAGAGCAGTCTCTTTTTCCTGAGAAAGCTCCGACTCTGCAGGTGGTACCTTTAACAAGATTCTCTGCTTGAGAATGATAATCCATCAATTGGAAATTCACTAGCTTGAAAATGTTTCACGACAACTTAGAAATGGATTAGTTTGGATCTATCGACATTTGGAACTTGGTGCGGAGAGACATTAGTTGACCTCAACGCAACCACATAAGTTTTTCTCTTCCTAGATTGTGTCGGCGCACAGATCAGCAACTAAAACACCAATTACCGCACATTGCAGCAGTTCAGTAGTGACGTCAACGTCCTACGGTGATACCCTTTGATCTTCTGATTAAAGCATCAATCTGTTTCAGTACAGCAACAGCAAGGAAGGAGATGGTCAGCTGAAACACTCACCTAGAGACGACAGAGACCGTGGACTCGCCCGAGGAGTGACAGTCGATTCGACCTGAGAAGAACGAATGAATCGAACGAAGGGAAGGAGACCGGTGAGAGGGCAACGAAGATCACAGTGCGGATCGAGTCCAACGCACAGAATTCGTCGGCAGTTTCGACGGATCGAGATTGATTGACCGCGAAGGACAGAGGCTCAGCTCTCTCTCTCCCTCTCAATTAGTGCAACGCTGTCGGAGAGAGAGCGCAATATTAACAAGATGGTGGAAATGTATATATATATATATATATATATATACTGGCAGAAATTAATTAATCGAACTAAACTAATAAAAATATGATTATAAAAAATAATAATAAAAAAAATGTGATGGAAACACACATACTATATATATAATATATATACATATATAAACATGCGGTGCCTAATGCCGATATATTTTTCTGAATGTACTCCAATAAATTTCACTGATACCAAATTAATTATAATTTATAATTATTCAATTTATTAAAAAAATAAAATTATTTTTAATTAACTTATAATATTTTAATAAGGGTAAAATTTTTTTATCATGAGAAGTAGGAATAGGCCCAGAATCGCTCCATCCTGAGTGTCGGTCGGGGGACGAGCCTAAACCTAAAAGGCTACTAAAATCCCGTTCCTACACCATATTGTAACTTTTTATTATTTATTTATTTATTTATTAGTTAAAAATGGTAGTGGGGTAGGAAAGTAGACTTTCTCTCACTAACTCAGGGGCGGCTTAGCTGGAAAATGAAATGAGAGAGAGAGAGAGAGGACATCAAAGGGGACGAAAGCGACAGGGCAACACCAGCAACAACAGTACTTGTTTGAAAGTCCTCGCTCCTCCGTGTTACAGGCAGACAGACTGAGAGAGAGAGAGAGAGAGTTGTCCACCGACAGCGGCCGCGGATGGCCTGTGACGGCTACCGAGAGGGAAAAAAAATATGATTGATGACAGACGGACAAGAGAGAGACGGGAGGAAATTTCTGTTACGTTAAGACTCGCTATCCGTACCTGTAATGTACGAATTCTTCGGTTAAAAATTATCTGTAGAATAATTACTTTGTCTTGGAAAGACGAAATGATGAGATTTGGCACCACAATTCATCAGTTCAGCTTTTCAGAGCAGACAGATGATAAATTTCTTGGGGTCAGAGTCCGTGCTCTCCGATGCTCCGATCCAGGCTCGACTTCGACCCCGACAAGCTGATACATGTCCGAGTTCCATCTTTGACAGTTTGTGTATAACCTTGTTGTATGTTCGGGGAATTTTCCTTTCATCCTTTGTTTCCCCCTTTCTCTCTGTGGACTAGAGGTGGCCATTTGGGTCAGCCTGGTGTCGTCGGACGAGATCACCAGTCCGAAAATGATAGCAGGCTGGACTAAGTTAATGGTCTGATAATACATGGCATGGGCACGGCCCAAAATACTCATCGAGCCACTCGGACCAGTCCAATTCTCTCTCTCTCTTAAACTTTGAAATAGTGAAATGGCATTCAAGACCACGAGCCCTTAGAAGTTAGGCCTCGAAGGATCCAAGTACCCTTGTGGGTGCATAAAGGACCTTAGAATTTTTCAACTTAGATCTATGCCCTTTCTTAACTTCTTCATCTTCTACTCTAAACTTGCTGAAGATTAGATTTTTGTCCCTCCCCAAGTTAGTTCGACTCCCTTCTCTAATCTGGGATGTGGGTCTCTTGATGGAGGTGCTTGGAAGATGGAGCACTATCGGTCGGATATGAGTGGCCTCGCGCCTCTTCTCATGAAAAGGAAGATTTGAAGGGATGAGTCTCTCCGGAGGAGGATAGTGGGGGGCAGAGAGAGAAGGGAGAAAAGAGGAAGACGAGGAAACTGCAGTGACGACAGAGCTTTAGAAACCTGTGAGATTTTGCCATCACTTTCGGCCACAGATGCCACAGAGAGACACAGTTACACTGTCGTAAAAGAAAAAAAAACACTGATATCTGCCAGCTACTTAGCCGTGGATTGCCGGTGGGACATCTGATTCAACATTGTGGACTCGCTTGTTCTCTCGGTTCCTGTGAACTTTCAGGCACGCTCTTACTGCAGCCACAAGGAGAGCCAAGAAGAACAAGATCCACATTCCTAGGGTGAAACGGTTCAGGGCAATGTTCCTCGACCTCCTGTCCAGCGGGAGTTGCGAATGGTCGTCGTGGTCGGAGGATATCAGGGATTGTGGTTGTTGTTTCCCACCCATAAAACAGCAAGAACGGGGAAGATCAGCGATGCAAACAGCCATACCTCAGGAATTCGGGATCGGAAGGAGAATTGTGAGAACTTAATCTTCATTGGTGAGAGATAATCGAAGGAAACTTAAAAAGAGGTGTGCTTTATATGGAGGAAGTCCCATTTTCATTTGCCTGTCTTGTATGCTGCAATCCGAGACTATAAATTAAGTTTTCGAACAGCTGGATCCATCGAATTTGGTGGTCAGTCGGTAGATAATTAGATCCATTTCAACTTTAAAATCTAAAATTAATATAAGATCGTATATGACTTTAACACCATATTGAATTCAGTTAATAGATTAATAATGGATTTGATTCGCTTCCAACTAAAAAGTCTAAATTCATTGGACGGATATCCAATTTTCCAGTGTGTTCATTGCATGTAGATTTGACGTGATGAGGAAGCACCAATCATTTCATCCAGATCAACATCAATTTATGACTCTTTTATCCTAATCTTATTGATATTTTTCTCACGTGATTCTAAAAGCAAAACCTTACGGGGATCACAATTTTCAGATTCGAGACCCAAAGGGCCGAGCGCTGTCTGTCGTAATCCTGAAGAGGACAATACAAGACATACCTTGTAGACTAGAAGGAACTTGGGGGAATTCGAGCTTGCAGAAGTTTTCCTTTCCATGAGATTGCCTCGGTTGCTGGCTTTCGATACTTACAGTTTAAAATCACAAGTGAAATTGGGAATCCGATACTATGAACTACCACAGCCACTGACTTCACCTTCGATGAAAGCAAAAAATATGAATGAATCGGAAAGGGGAAGAAAGGAATGGGAAAAGCAGTTTGTTTGAATGATGTCATTCCTGAAAAGGGTTGATGGTATACATGTTTTTCTCACTCCCAGGTGACAGAGATCATGGAGTTCGCGAGGTCTGATTCATCAAATGTCAATTTGGTGTTGTAGTCCAGCAACTTTGATGCTCCCGGAATGGCTTGACCCAAACGGAATGGCCTGTTCCTGTCTTCGCTCCCCAGCTGCAAATAGCAGAAGGACCAAAGAAGCTGCAGAGACAAGCAGCTCATGTAAGGGGATAAGCAGCTGTCTAGCGGGAGGGAGATATTAAGTTGATGTCAAAAGCGTACATGGATAATATAGTGCTTTGGGTGAGCCACAGGCAACGCTTACCTGTACTGGATCGGTCTGGAGGAAGCTTCGCTGGGCCCTGCGTCCGTCAGGAAGACGAACTGCAACCCGGCAGAGAAGGCTCCTCCCTACCTTCGGCTCATCAGGAAGAGGTGGGAATTCACGTTTGCTGCTAGTGGATATCTCTTCCTCCTCGGCAGTACCATCTTCTTTGCCAGTTTCTATAGCCGAATCTTTAACATCCTCCAAAGAAGCTGCTGCCGATGCAGCCTTCGTATTCTCATCCTCTTCTTTGCTCACATCTGCACCTAAACAGCACACATCAGATCTCCCGTGTTACATGTACACTAGATTATGTTTAATCACTACTCATGAAGTAGGTATAGCCTTACATTTCTGCGGAGTCGTCAGCGATCTTGCTCTGGGACGTTTATGTGTCAGAGTTAGATGGTGATCCTTGGGGCTACCATCCATGAAAGGTATGAGAACCTACATATAGAGAAGAAGAAAATATGCAATGTTAGAAACATGTTCAACACGAGGCTTCACAAAATTTCGCCTCTCCTACTGAAGTCAAGAGCATGCAAACATGTCAAAGTACCTCAAGCAGATCCTCAGGCTGAACCATTCCAACACAGGATCGCATCTTTTGGCCCGTTATTGGGTCAATAATGAGAACTACAGGAATAGAATCCACTCTGTAGTAGGTGCGAACCTTCTGGCCTTCGGTTGTGTCATCATATACCTAATGCCAAGCGAATACAAGCATAGTAAACGAATACAAGCGAAAGCAGATGAGGTTCGCCATACACAAAGAGTGGCTCACCTGCCAAAAGATAAAGTTAGAACTAATGGTCTGAGACACAGCCTCATTTGCCCAGGTGTCCCGGTTAAGCTTCAAAAGAAAATCACAAAAATGTACAACTCAAGTTACATTACTGCAAGAATCAAGTGAAAAAAAGAGCAGAGAAATTCAAGTAAAAAGAAAGAAAAGGGTTCTTAAATGTCTACCATATGTGAGCTGAATTCCTTGGTTGACTGCAAGTTCACCAATAGCCACTTATCCTGCATTGAAGCAGCTCCCTTAACCTGCATTTATAAATAACGATCCATTAAATGAAGATGAGACAAAGATACGTCAATTCCTTTTAGCTGGGATATCAGCAATAAGAATTGAAGATATAGCACAGTGAGTAAAAACTAGAATTGAATATGGAGACACTGCAGAACCAGGCCACATATTGAATCTTGCTTGGAAGAAAAACAAGAAGCTACATTCAGATTGAGACACAAGGAAGTCTGTTGCTGACAATAATACCTGCTTGAACTTAATTTGATCATTCCAGTTCAGATTATTGTAAATTCAATCTTCCAGTGCAAACAAGATGAAGGAAAACTTACCTTCTGAAAGGATCCTCGAAACATCAGATGAAAAGGAGGGCGGTATAAAGACGCAAGAGTATCACGAGAGTCCTCAGCATTGGATGTAGCTCCTTGTTCTGATTCCCATATGCCCAAGCGCCTTGGTCCCTCGCCAAAAGTATCAAATGCAACTAATGATTCCAAAGCATTTGCTGGATATCCCATTTGAGATTCTCTGCACCAGAAGAGAGAGGATGAGTGCTCCGAGTCAAATATGATAAGTTAAAATAAGATAGCTCAACAATGCTTGCCAACAACAGAAAGGGGGCAAAGGGTGGGATAGACATACTGGAATAGTATTGCATCATCATAGAGCACCTCTCTTCTGACAGGCAAAGGAGCGCCCACTCCGTCTTCATCACCATGTCCAGCAGTGTTATTTCCAAAACCATCTCCCAATCCACTGAGTAAATCATCAAAAGTCCGTGCATCAGTTCATATGCAAAGCCAACCGTCATGGCTCGTAAAAGGGTATCCTGCGAGGACAATTAAAATAAGATTGTGGGCATACACTACTATGTGATCTTCTGCTGGAATAACGTCTGCATCACCAGATTCAGGGGCTTGCAATTCTGATACCATGCCACCCGAATTGTTATCCACGAAAAATAACAGAATTGCTTCGTCAAGCTTCCAACCTGTAGCCTGGCAGAATCAAAATTTGATATAAACATTGCCGTAGATGTGATTTTATGTTTAAAACAAATAAAGAGTAACCGGGATGCAAAGTGAAACTGTAAAGGCCCAACCAGGGTACCGCACCTGCTGCCAATATCAGGCATTCCACCCTCCACTCCATACATAAGACATTAGCTTCATTACACTATAAAAGCTAACGACATAGAATGTTTGCAACAAACATCAATTATTAATGCAGCAACATCTTCGGCTGAAAATTATACTATAAATTCTAGGAAGAACAGCTATCGCCTTACCGAATCCCTTCATAAGTCCTACGATACAACAGCACAGTTTGGCCCCACAGGTCCATACTAAATTCAGCCCTTCGACAGAACGAAGGAAAACTCCAAATATCATTCCCACTGAATCATTAATCAACATGCGCCCCCAACCCCAGTCAACCATAAAGATTTTATTTTATTTTTTTTCTGCACAGCCACCAGTTCCAGCTCAAATTGTCCCTGCAGCGAGTGGACTCTGGCCGGACAAGGAGAGAAACGACTGACTTGCAGGAGGCAGCAGCGGAGAGAAAAGGGAGGACCCACCTGCAAGAACTGTCGAGCAGTCTCAGCCGACTGCCCGACGGCGACTTCAAGGAAGGAGGAGATAATAGCCTGCTGGTCGTTCGTCGACATCATCCACACACCAGTATGGCTCTCACTCCACAACAATAAACCCAGTTCTAGTTTTCTTCTGACGAAGAAGCCCACCCACTCTTACAGGATTACTTAACGAGCAGCCTCAGTCACAGATGCGACTAGTCGACCAGAATCCACCATGAATCCTCGGAATAGCAGAGAGTGTATATATATATAAAGAAAGAGAGAAGACGGCAGCAGATTTTCTCCCATGGATTGTATATATTAAGCAGTTTTTACCAAAGAAGAAGAATATATTGAGCAGTTGATAATATATCCAATAATTCTAAAAGGCAGATTCCTTGCCAAATGCATGGATTGATTCTCACGTCAATATTCTAAATACGGAAAATCAATAGATGATTCCGCTCCGCACATACACGAGAATGGCAAGAGTATAATCACATGTGCAATTTGCTCTATATTCTAAGCGCGTATCAATTTTTTATATATTTATAGGAGCGATTAACTCTTATCCATTTAAAAAAATTATAGTTATTATTTTATATCCGAAAATGGCTTTTCTCAATCTCTTCGATGCGCAATTTCACTTTCTCAACTTTTGCCATTATCGGCAAGGATCTCATAAGTTGACCACGAAAGTCAGTCAGACTTTCGAGTCTCGATGATGGATCATGAGAAAGACGTTTTTTTTTTCTTGTGAGCTTGGTTTAGTGATGTGCAAGGTCATATAATAACACGATATAATGTTGTAGACGATCTTAAAATTGTCGAGTAAACAATAATTTTACCATGGCATCGTATGTAGTGCATAATTGAATCGAGTAAACAATGAGTTTAACCTTTTGGATTAAGCGATAATTACAATTTTAATATTCATTAATTCATATACGTGACTCTTTCATTTTTTGTTTGTACCACGCAGTATCCCTGGACCAACCGAAATGTACCTTGAGATCAGTTTACGCTCGGGTCGGGATCCTTAGAAAAATTCCCATCGACCATTCCTAATCTGGGATTTGATTTTTGGATCACTTATTTGGAAGTTTAGTGAGAAAACTACTAATCCAACCCTAACTCGATAGATATGATACTCTAAAGTTACCAAGGCCACTCGAGAACGTTTCTTGGAGCACTGTTGGGAGGAGTGGGGAGTGGAAGGGGCGGTCCCATGTCCAAACAGGCTCTTAAAATGGAGGACCAAATTTAGATAAATCTTAAAGTTCAAGGCTTCAATTCATACGGGAAAAAAATAACCCAAATAGTTAGGGACTCTCGATCAATTCTTTCTTTTTTTTTTTATACCAAACAAATGTGAAATTTCTAATTTGTCCGTCTCTATCGTATTCACCGACTTCCATCAATAATATCAATTTTGTCGTCCAAATCACGTGGAAAGGCAAGAATGCTCCCGTACTTGCCCTAATTTCCCGATCTGCAATGGTATTCTCCTCCATCTACATTAGGGCATGCGGCATACTTGCTATGCTTCCCAATTTCTTTTTTGGTATAAACCGCCGATATCTAGTTGGATTTTGTCCAGTTGACTAATTTGGATCGTCCCGGCTCGGTCCATTTAAGGGGTGAAGAGCTCCCCTGTCACAGGTGAGACTCGAACTCGAGTATTCCCATTGGGATGATGAGTGCCGAACCACTTTACCACACCCACGGTGGGTTATGCTTTCCAATTTCATTAGTCCTAATCGTCACAGTCCTTAAATTGAAGTTGCAATTCATGATAATTGCGGCAAGAAGAAGCACTTCAACCAGCAGTCGATCGAGTTGGGGGGGCAAGATTGACATGGCAGGAGGTAGATGGATGATCTCTGATGGGTCAAGTCCAGCCGATAGAATCGGCAGGTAGATATGTTATTATCATAGTTTTTAAAATAGGACTGGTCTAATGTAAGAATCGTATTTTTAATAAATAATATAATAATTTGAATATGATTTATAATAAAAATAATTAATATAATTATTATATTAAAAAAATATTTATTATAAAATATAAATTTAAATTTAGTAAAATAAAATAGATATATTGTAATGAACTTTTGTTTTTGTTTTTAATTTTAAGTCGATTGGTTTTTCCACAAGTTCAATTGGATTTACCACCAGTTCAACCAGAGTTGACATCTTTGAAAGTGTAGTTGGGTTTTTTTTATAGGAACTAGATTGGATGAGTGGTCAGGTCCCTGTTGAACCGATCGAACCGGTCGGTCTGGTCCGATTTTTAAAACTACGATTATTTATCAAAGGTGCAAAGCTTAGCACCATAGTTTTAAAAATCGGACCGGACCGGCCGGTTCGATCGGTTCAATTGGGAACTGGCCACTCATCCGGTCTAGTTCCTACAAAAAAATCCAATTGCACATTCAAAGAGAAGAACTCTGATTGAACCGGCCGGTTCCCGGTCCGACCGGTGAACCTAATTGAACCCGTGAAAAAACCGGTCGACTTAAAATTAAAAAAACAAAAACTTATTATAATGTACATATTTTATTATACTAGACTTATATTTATATTTTATGTTAAACTTTTGTTTAATGTAATGGTTATATTAATGATTTTATTATAAATTATATTCAAATTATGATACTATGTAAATTTATTATTAATATTATTTATTAAATATGCAGTTTAATTTATTGAATCTCGGTCCGACCCATAAATCCATATCTACACCGATTACCGACCCAGTCCAATTTTAAAAATTATGCTTAGCGCTATACGGTTGTTACCATAGTTTTGAAAACCGAACCAGCCTGGCCGGTTCGATCGGTTCAACCGGAAACCAGCCACTCACCCGGTCCGATTCTCATAAATACTCCAATTACACTTTAAATTAGGTCAAATCCGATTGAACCGGCCGGTTCCTGGTCAAACCAATGAACCCAATTAAACCTGTAAGGAAACCGACCAACTTAAAATTAAAAATAAAAAATAAAATAATATTATAACATACTTATTTTATTTTACTAGACTTATATTCATATTTTATGTTGAATTTGAGACTAATATAATGATCATATTAATAATTATTATTAGAAATTATAGTTAAATTATAATATTATATCGGTTTATTAGTAATATTATTTATTAAATATGCAGTTCGATCTATTAAATTTCGATCCAACCGATGAATCCATACCTTAACTGATTTCCGGCTCGGTCCGATTTTAAAAACTATGGTTGCTACAGGCGGATTCAGCCTTTTCAGAGCAGCAACAATAATAAAAAAAAAAAACAAACAAACAAACTCTATTGGGCGTGATTGATGGATGCTTCTAGAGTAACAGTAGCGCCACCCTTCTCCGGTCGTCCCCCCAGAACCACGACTTGAGCTCCATATAGTGATCTATAATATATCGAGTTTCTTAAGGTTGAGCGAGTTAGGCTTAGGGGTTGTTGTAGAGATTGGTCTATCAATCCGGCTCTTGCTTCGACCTGTCCTATTTTTCTGAATGTTTCGAAGTAAACGCGCGATTATGAGCATCGTGACTCTTTCATCCTTCCATTGTCTCACCGAAAGGCGTTTTTGCCATTTCATGCGATTCGGACAGAGAGCCCGGAGCCGTTCACGGAAATTGTGGAATGCGGTATATGTGGCAGAATTGACCGAGAGTTCGTGGTCACTCGGGTTATTTTCCTAATCGCAATGTACGATTATTGATTGTCTTAAATAAAAGTTGGAACGGTGCAAACGAGATGAGAATTGGAGTTAAAACAATGAAATGATGGCAAATCTAAGTTAATTATATAACCCTTTATTAATATCCGAATCTCACACAATACATTTAAATTAAAACTTATTTGCAGCAGAGGCGAAGCTTGTAGCCACGAGTGCGTGCGGTTCACATTTAACTCGAAGCCTAAAGGGCCTTAGGTGGGGGCCACGACACCGGGTCCATAGAAGATTTTGCCGCGCTTTTCTTTTCCCTCACCCGGTGATGGAATCATGGAACATTTCGATTCTCTGTGTACAAATGGCGTAGATTCCGCAGCTCAGCCGAGCTCCCATTCCCCGGCTGAGGCCTTGCCCCCCTCTTCTCTTTTACTCGCTCAACGCCATTGACGAGTCTCTCTCTCTCTCTCTATTCAGGCCCGCATTTTCTACGGCTTCTGCTGCTCGGCTTCTCAGCGCTGTCTCTGCGCGGGAAGATGAAGCGGGGGTTCACTGAAATCTCGGAGGAGGAGTGGGGAAGTGTCCATCACTCCTTCAAGCCCTCCCGGGTCCTCAAGCCTTCCGCTCCCCCGCCTCCCATCGAGTCCTTCGCCTACGGCCGGAACCCTAAGCCCGCGGCCTCAGATTCCGCCTCCGATGATTGCATCGAAATCGGCGCGGAGAGGTTGGAGGACGAGGACGCAGAGGTGGGAGGTCCGGGCCGCAGGCTCCCGGCGAGCCGCGGCCGCCGGTTCGTCGTGGGTGATGAGGACGAGGATGAGGATGGTGACGGTGGGGCGGTGGAGGGACATGCGGAGAGCGACGGGGATTTGGTAGAAGTGTTTGATATAAAGTCATCGGATGGCGAAGAAGAAGAAGAAAGAGAGGGCCAGAAGCGTGAGATGCAGGAGCTGGAGGAGAATAAAGATGATATTGATGATGATATCCTCGATGGTGACGATGATGAAGATGGCATTTTTTATGATGATGGCAGCGGGGATGATGACGATGTGGTGGGGAAGGCTCTGCAGAAGTGCTCTAAGATATCGATGGACCTGAAGGAGGCTCTCTATGGCTCCTCATTTGCTTCATGTGATCGATATTCCGAAGTGGAAGCGTCCTCTAATAGGATTGTTAACCAGGTGAGGTTTTAGAACTTCATTGCTGGATTAGAAATTGGAGCTCGTATAACCTTCTCTACTTCCTATCATCAGAGAAGATGCTTGAAGTGCTGGCTGTGCGTTTAGTTTATCTTTGGCTCATACGTTAGTGCTGATAGAACACTGCCAACATGGTATGCCATTGACAGGCAAATATTATTAATGAAGCCACAAATAGCGTCCTGGTTGGATACCTTAGGTTGTTGCCCATCTTTTGTTGCTGGCAACTTATATCGAATTCCGGAAGCATAATGGCATAGGTTTGATACGTGAAGTTCTATGTTTTCTGTGGATGGCACACATTTATCTCACTTGGTCATCCCTAGATAAGTTCCTTAGGAGTTGGAGGTGCTTGAGATGATGGGAGCGCGATTGTCTGGGCCTTCTTAGGATTTGTGAAATGAAATGGGTATTGAAACTTTGCACCAAGGACAAGCAGCACTTTTCATTCGATAATAAAAAAAGAAAAGAAAAGGGACAACCAGCAGTTTATGGGCAAAAGAGAGGTTTTTATACTCCTCTCTTTGGTATTTCTCAGTTGTATATTCCTAGTTGATTTTAATTTTTACTAGTTGGACTATGGGAATCTTTTACCGAACTGGAAAAATATTAAGTGCAGGAAAGTTCAGAAGTGGATGGCATGCTGATTATTTTGATGAAACAGATCAAGAGGGCGGGCCTAGTGAAGTCACTTTCACTTTTTTATGTTTAGGTAAAACTGTTGATTCATATGGTGCCTTGTGAGGGTGGGTCAATGTGGTCCTTGTGTTTGATGCCTGATGATGTAATTAAAAAGCTGACTGGTTTGCATTTAGTCTGATACGAGTTGGAGGATCCTGTGTATTCTAGTGGACTGCTTGTTCAATTTATTTCTGACATTACCTTTGCAGGATGATATTGATGCAGCATGTAGGGTTGAGGACTCTGATTTTCAGCCAATTCTTAAGCCTTATCAGCTAGTTGGTGTCAACTTTCTTCTGCTGTTGCATCGAAAGAGAATAGGAGGAGGTATTAGGCCATCTCTTATTGTCCTATGGTCAGTTAAATGCTGCATGACTCACTCTTTTTTTAAAAGTAATTTGTAATCCATTAATAAGCAATTATACAGAAAATGAACTCCCTGAGGGGGATGCCACAGCTCAAGCAAAATCATGAATAGGGTACTAATGGAAGGACATATTAGCTAACTTGGATTCTAAGTGGAAAAGTTGGTATTTTCAAAATCTTCAACAGATTGGATTGTTGGCTCGGGGTTTAATTGATAATTGGGTATCTCATGATGCAGTTCTTCAAATTCTATGATGTATTGAAAAGCAATGTTATACAAATTCTGGCTGCAAATGGTTAAATTTTATGATGTATTGATTATCAACTTTTTGTTCATTTAGTGAATCACTTAAATTGTTGTTTTGAAGCTCTTCATTTCGCTGGTCTGCTGAGGGTTGATGGTGTTGAAGAATGTACTTGTGACAGCTAACACTTTGTTTTTGTTTCCTATGCAGCTATATTGGCAGATGAGATGGGTCTTGGCAAGACTGTCCAGGTACTTGCTGTTTTTCCCCTTTCCTACATTTTTATTGCTATCTTTTTTGAGATTGTGATGTAGCTTTCTTTACAGGCAATCACATACTTAACATTACTGAAACATATGCATAATGACCCGGGTCCCCACTTAATTGTATGTCCTGCATCTCTTTTGGAAAATTGGGATAGAGAACTCAAAAGATGGTGTCCGTCATTCACAGTACTCCAATATCATGGTACTGGCCGTTCAGCTCATGCAAGAGAGCTGAACTCTCTGGCCAAGAAAGGGTTGCCGCCTCCATTCAACGTGCTTCTTGTCTGTTATTCACTCTTTGAAAGACACAGGTGTTCTTTGATACAGTTTGTCATCTTTATGCATTGAGTATATCTTTGGTTCTCACCGTAAATGCTTGTTTCAGTGGTCAGCAGAAAGATGACCGGAAAACTCTAAGACGTTGGCATTGGAGTTGTGTCTTGATGGACGAAGCACATGCTTTAAAAGATAAAGGCAGCTACAGGTGGAAAAACCTGATGTCTGTTGCAAGGAATGCAAAACAGCGTTTAATGTTGACAGGAACTCCTCTGCAAAATGATCTGCATGTATGATGACTTCTTTGTTTTTATCTGTAATGTATCATAATGAGTTAGTGTGTATAACTTTTTGTTATTGCTAATTGCCACATTAAGATAGTTAGAAGCCTCTGTTTTTTTTTGCAACTGTCACCTGTTTTAGGTTTCTTTGCCCTTTTTTTGCACCTGTCACCTGTCACTTATTTTTCTTGCACCTTTTTTACAGTGAATCGTCTAACATACTTAATTGGGCTGGACTATGCTATCTGTCTCATGTAGCTATAATGCTGCATATTATCCTCTCCAGTTGCCTTTACACTGAACTCATGTTTTATATAGGAGTTATGGTCACTGTTGGAATTTATGATGCCCAATCTTTTTGCTACTGAGGGTGCGGACTTGAAGAAGCTTCTAAGTGCTGAAGATGGAGGTCTAGTCAATCGCATGAAGTCCATTTTGGGGCCATTTATTTTGAGGCGGTTAAAATGTGATGTCATGCAACAACTCGTCCCAAAGATGCAGAAGGTTCACTATAGTTTCAATCTTGTTATTAAATCTAAATAGCTTGTGCTGATCATAATCTTCTGCATTATAGGAAGGCTTAGTAATTAAGTTTTTGTAGGTGGAATTCGTCACTATGGGTCATCAGCAGGCAGATGCATATAGAGAGGCTATTGAGGAGTATCGTGCTGCTTCTCGAGCTCGCATGGCAAAATCTTCTGGAGATGATGTGACTAGGATCTATAAGATGATACCACGCCGCCAAATTTCAAACTACTTTTTTCAGTTCCGCAAAGTGCGTTATCTTCTTGTTCTATACAAGCCTTCAAATTCTTTTTCCTTTTCTACTTTACAATGTTCTTGCAGTATTTCATTTTCATTTAATTTATAAATCTGACAAGATCTTTTTCGTTGATAAAATTTTCAGATTGCAAACCATCCTTTGTTATTGAGGCGCATATACAGTGACAAGGATGTTGTTCGTTTTGCTAAGAAGTTGCACCCAATGGGTGCTTTTGGTTTTGAGTGCACATTGGAAAGAGTAATTGATGAGCTAAAAGGCTACAACGACTACTCCATTCATCAGGTAATCCTTCTGGTAGCGTTTGAATTGTCAAAAAAGTTGAAATTCGAATATGAGACATTGGTATATACAGAAGTTTGGAGTCAGTAGTGATGGATATTACGTATTTGTCCTTGCAGCTTTTACTTTTTCATGGTATCAGTAAGGGGCTTCTTTCGGAGGAACATGTAATGCTTTCCGCTAAATGCCAGGTAGGGTTTATATTGTTTTTACAGTATCAATTAAACAACTGAAATTTAACACTTGGTCATGCTTCTCACAAACAATGCAGGTTTTGGGTGAACTTCTTCCCATGCTTTACAGAGAAGGTCATCGTGTTTTAATATTTAGTCAGTGGACATCAATGCTTGATATCTTGGAGTGGACTCTTGATATCATTGGAGTTACTTATAGCCGTCTAGATGGGAGGTAATCTTTATCACTGATAATTCACTTGGTTGCAGTTTTATGTTAAATAAGTTTTACACTCCTTACACATCTCCTATTTTAAGATTGTTTTGAGATATGAAGAGTTTGCTGAACTATGGAACCTTGGACTGGCAACATGTCTTAGTTTAATATTATGTACCTCATTCTTGGGGTCTGGCAGCTTACATTTGATTGTGTTGGGTGGCTGGACTGGAAGTTGTGGGATCAGGCTGAGCTGAGTCAGATAATGTAAGGCTGTACCTTGATCTAAGATTCTACTTTTAGACTTGAGGTTGGATCAGAGTGGAACTTTGACAGAATCAAGGCTGTCTCAGTTGGATCCAATCCTCTTGTTGGTCAAATGATGCAAAAAGCTCAAACTTACTATTATTGAAAATCTGGGGCAGGTTTTAGATGTTATGAACAATTTGTAATATAGAAGAAGTTCGATTAGTCTCCCAAGCCTCCCGAGCCATGCATTCCTGAGCTTGATCTTGACTTGCTGATGTAGACATCTCTATACAAGCCTCACTTGTCTTGGAAATGGAAATAACCAAGTTGAATCCAAGTCGTCATCCAGTCAAGCCTGAGTTTTCTGGCTTGCTGCACCCTATGCTAAAACATTGCCAACACTCTGATTCAGTTCTGCACTCAAATGTTTAGCGTGAAAAGTGTCTCCATTTTGCCTTTTATCTCTGGACTCATGCTGTTGCAATGTCGTCAGTCCTGTTGATGCCACCATATATTGATTGCTTCTACTGCAGTACCCAGGTGACAGACAGGCAGATGATAGTCGACACTTTCAACACTGACACCTCGATATTCGCCTGCCTGCTCTCAACAAGGGCAGGTGGGCAGGGGCTGAACCTAACAGGTGCAGACACGGTGATAATCCATGACATGGACTTCAACCCGCAGATCGACAGGCAGGCCGAGGACCGGTGCCATAGGATCGGCCAGACAAGGCCCGTGACCGTCTACAGGCTTGTCACAAGGGGCACGGTTGACGAGAATGTCTATGAGATTGCGAAACGCAAGCTGGTGCTGGATGCGGCGGTGCTGGAGACCGGTGTGGAGGTGGAGAAGGAGGGGGATGGCCAGGAGAAGACAATGGGAGAGATCCTCTCTTCGCTCCTGTTGGGCTAAAACCCAGCTCTCTACCCAGAAGAAAAAAGGAGTATTTGTTGACATAGAATTGTCTTCCCCAAGCCGGCAGGCCCCCATGGCATCGCAGCCTGCAAATTCTGATCCAGGCTCATGGTCGGTGTTCATCGTGTGAATTCGTGCTATACAAGGAATCCGGCCAGCCCGCATGATTTACTGGTGGAGCGGAAATGTTTTCCTTCGTTTTGCGACCTCTCATTTGGGGTTTCGGACCCATCATCAGTTCCTATTCTGTTTCTGTCAGAGCGCACAGTGTATGTTATTATCACTTCGAGCCCTGGAGCTCTATCAAGAGCGCAGTGGGCCAAGAGGGTATGCGACCACTGTGAGGGGATCGAAGCTCTTTTGAGGAAGCTCGGCTGTACCGTTGGAAATGCGCTCTGAAATCCTTTATCACGATATAATGACGCGATTATGATCCTCGATCCAGGAGGACTCAACGGATTGTCAGGTCTTAATTTGAAATTACGGGATTGACCCGGCGGACATTGGCTTTTACGTGTGCACCCTTATTGCTGTAAAATGGATTGGTGGCGGTGGCCATTTCTCCTCAATTCAAGACACGGGTGGATTCAGGTCGAATCTAACGAACCGCTCTCTAAATTTTAAAAGAAATTATACCATTTTACGAGATTTATCAATTTATGTTTTTATACATATACACGTATATGTGCGTGTGTGTGTGAGACCTGTCCGGTCTCAAAACGGTCACTCTTCCAAAAAAAAAAGAAGAAGAATAAAATTTTATTTGTGCTACTTGTATTATTGAGAGAGAATTCGGAATTGGAATGTTAAGAACCCTATCTAAACCCTCGTCCTTCCCCCTCCGCGGGGCGAGCGGACACCTTGTGCTCTGCAACGAAGCAAGGCAGAGAAGAGAAGGTCGGTAGGGAAGGGAAGGGAGAGCGGAGGGAAGAAAATGCCGCTCGGGGAGAGGGGACCATGGGACAAGAGCGAGTCCCGTTACTGTGGAGTAGAGACGGATTTCAGCGACGATGTGCCGCACCTCCTCTCCTTCAATCTCTCTTTGGGCGGGTTCGACTTCGTCGTGGCTACCCTGGTTCGTCCTCTCCCGCCTGTTCTCTCTCCCAAGTGTCACTTTTTTTTCATGGCTGTGGTTATATTTCGGCGCCTTTCATCTGCATTTCCGTCTCCGGTTGTCCGTCGGTTGAACTGTCTCTACTCTCTTTATATGTGCATCTGGTTCGCCTGATTGGTTGAGAAAAAGTTAGTAACATCGGCATGCTTTGCTGCTCTCTCTCTCTCTCTCTCTCTCTCTCTCTCTGTGCAATTCATGGTGTTGAACGGTGTGGATCGCTCACTTGAAAAATGGGAAACGTGCTTTTGAATTTGTTATTGGTACTTATGGTTTGCTTATAATGGTATATAAATGTACAATCGCAGATGGATCCTGGTTATAGGCCGAGCTTAGTGCGAAAAGATGAAAGTATGTCTAATGTCATGCCTGTTGCTGGCTCTGACTTGGTCTTGAGTCCTTCCCAGTGGAGTAGTCATGTTGTGGGTAAGTTCTCCAAAACTTGTTTTTGCTAGAAAATTTCTTATGTGGTATACATTTTAGTAATTTAATTTCACAACATAAGATGTGCTATTGTATCTTTGATGTCTATATGCACCATGAGATGCAACAAGCAGAAACATTGATCAGAATGTATGAAAAGAAGGTGCTACTTTACAATTGTGATCTAGTCATGGAAAAAGTCTGATTATCTTACAAGGAGTTTCTTGCATATTGTATTTTGTGATATTTGACCCACTTATGAGGACGTCACATGGGGCTGTATGAACTCAGTGGTTTCTCCTCTATTCGAGTTATTGATATGGGAACCTCTATAAGTGCCCTCTTCTGTTTCTGTTTTTTTTTCCCTGTAACATATGGGTTTTACTTTTCATACCCACCATAGTGACTTGTCCGCTGATTCTCCTCCTTTTTTTGATGAATAGGGAATCACTTCTGTTAATTTCTGATTGTAAATGTTTCTTCTGATTAGGTAAAATCAGCTCGTGGATTGACTTGGATTCTTATGATGAGACCCTTTGTTTGGATTCTGAAACTACACTGAAGCAAGAAATAGCGTGGGCTTCTCACTTATCCCTACAGGTAAGATGCTGACAGAAAAACTTTTATTTGTTGGGCATACTACATCATAAGAAGGAGTTGTCCTCCAAAGACTTACATGATGAAGGGTAAGAAATATTGCATTTGAGGAAAGCAACTATCGGCAAACCTTTTTAATCTATTAACCAGTGCATTAGCTGCTTCAACCTTGTTATCTTGTAACTGTTGATCCCAAAATGTATATTATGCTGTTTCTTTTAATGATATGTTTCAGGCATGCTTGCTTCCTGCACCTAAAGGAGCATCATGTGCAAATTATGCTAGGTGTGTAAACCAAATTTTGCAGGGATTAAGCAACATGCAGGTGGGGTACCTAAAATAATGTTGGAACTATTTACAATTATTCATTCTTTTGCTTCCTGTCATTCAACGATTCATCATCATCTCCTTTTGAGCAGTTGTGGCTTAGGATTCCACTGGTGCATGTTGATGATGATCCTGAGGAGATAAGATTTGATTGCTGGGTATGTAATGATTCACATGAACCTGAAAATTTCAGTTTTAATCTCTCTCTCTCTCTCTCTCTCTCTCTCTCTCTCTCTCTTTTTAATAATATCTTGACAGGGAAGCTGCTTGAAGTTTTTCTAAAATCAATCATCCATTGGAAAGGTTTTCTCTGCTGACATAGAAGTTGATTCTTTCCGTGCAGAATGATTCTTGGGAACTTTGGAATTCCTTTCGTCTTCTTTGTGAGCATCACAGCCAGCTCTCTGTTGTCCTAGATATTCCGTGAGCTACTCTATCTTTCATGCATAGGTTTTTTAATGAGGTTCCTATTTAATTTTTGTAGCTTAAAACTCTTTCTGTTTTTATATGTCTTAGATTTGTTTGTATATAGGAGCTCATTACCTTCAGCAAACTCGCTTGGTCGTTGGTTTGGAGAGTCTGTTAGAGCAGCCATACTAAATACTGATGTAAGTACATATCAGAACCCTTGGTTTTCTTTGCTAGATAGCTCAAATTACACTTGCTGTGTTCTGGTGTCGAGCAGATCAAAGTTATTATATTGTTCATTTGTCAGTGTTTTCTTACAAATGCACGGGGTTATCCTTGTTTATCAAGACGACATCAGAAGCTTATAACTGGGTTTTTTAACCACTCAATTCAGGTAATTTAATTAATCCATGCTTACATATCTTGGAGTAGTGGCTCAGCTTCTTCTATAAATGGGTTCTTAGCATAACTATATTTATAAATGCTATTTCGCTCTAATCATTCTTCTTCCCCCTTGCACAATGTGTTGACAGATAGTCATTTCAGGCAAAGCACTGCATAAACTTCCTGGAGGAAGCTCAGGATCAGCTGATTTACATAGTAATAATAATATTGAGCGTAGGTTTCTATCCTTATATTTATCTTCATGTGCTACATAGTAGCATCCTTCACTCATAAGAACATTTGGAAATAAAATAGAAGATATGCCAATTTTTAATTTCTAAAGTTTTAGAATTAGTGTTGTACTAGGCCAATGTTTTGATAGATTCATCTCATCTGGTAGTGTGCTTTATATTTTTTTCAAATTTCTGTTATTTTTTAAACATTAAATGTCTATGTCCAGGTGTGCAAACACATCCATTAAGGGTATACTTGGACTATGTTGGCTATCTATATCAAAAGATGGATCCACTTCCTGAACAAGAGCGATTTGAGGTATACTTTTTAATTAGCCATTGCATCACTTTCTCATCCGAACAACAAATAGTAAAATAGTTTTTGGGGGTTTGTGTTGACTTCCATTTGTTTCTCTCTTCCTATTCTTCCAGCTAGGTTATCGGGATTTCTTGCAGTCTCCATTGCAGGTTGGTGTTTCTTAGCTCAACACCTGTATCATCTATGATCTAGGTCTTTCATTCTTTTAGTTTGTATTACCTATTTGAATATCTATTTTTAATATGCAGCCTCTTATGGACAATTTAGAAGCCCAGACATATGAGACATTTGAGAAAGATACAGTGAAATACTTGCAGGTATTGCTAATGAAGTGCTAATTAGACTGACTGTGGAAGAATCTGGTTATGAGGATTTCTTGTTATATCATCTTAATCTACCTGATCATTGTGCTCATAATTATGTAATAAGTTCTTTTACTTTTTGCATCGCGATTCATTTCTAGCTTGACCGCCAACTAGGTATGCATATCTTTTGAATGTGAAATTTTCTCTAAGACATACTACAAGGTGTCTTTTCACATGAATGACTGACTCATCATTAGCCATGCACTTTTTACTGAATAGATCTAATTTGTAAAGTCATTTTTTTCTTAGTACTCCCATATTATACTTAGCTAGGGTAGTCATGCAAGAATTTACCACATGGCTTGGGCTGTTTTATGATTCAGAGGAGGGATTCCATAAAATGGTGCAGTTTTCATTGTTGAAAGTGGTGTTACATGGGGAGCATTGGTAGTTGTTTACTGTCTGGTGCAGTATTCTGATCAATGTTTGTGTATTCATCCAGTATCAAAGGGCTGTTGCTAAAGCCTTAATAGACAGAGTCCCAGATGATAAAGCATCAACTGTAACGATGGTACAAGAACCTCTCAGCTTTCTCCTTTTTCTTATTCTTTTGTCATCATATTCGTGATTGCTGTTTCTTGTCTACATGACATAATATGTTGCTCTTGTTTATGTTGTTTGAAGGTCCTCATGGTTGTAGGAGCAGGGCGAGGGCCCCTTGTTAGGGCTTCATTGCAGGTCTTTTTGTATTGCTTCAGCATACTTGGCTGATCAATGTCTTCCGAAGTTTTCTGATTCCTGTTTTTTCTTTGTTGTGCTTCTGTTTAAGGCTGCTGAAGAAACCAGCCGTAGGTTAAAAGTCTATGCTGTGGAGAAAAATCCAAATGCAGTTATTACTCTTCATGTGAGTTGCATTACAGATACTCTCTAGAATTATAGATCAAACATGTTCCTAAAGGATCAATCATCATTGATGATATATTTAATTTTCTTTTTATTGAATACTTTGAAATCATTTGGAGTTTTCAGGGTTTGGTGTTTTACAATGTTTTGTTGCAACTTACTGATGTATCTCAGTACCAATTGAACCACATACTCAGTTAAATATACTGCTGCATCTTCTCAGAGTTTGGTTAAACTAGAGGGATGGGAGAATGCTGTAACCATAGTCTCTAGTGACATGCGCAACTGGGATGCTCCTGAGAAGGCAGACATACTGGTATTCTTCCATGAAAATTCTTTTCTTAATTTTAAAAACTTTAATATATTTTATCTGTACAGACGCTAGTGTTAACTATATTTTCCTTTTCTATTTGCTTTCTAGGTTAGTGAATTGCTAGGTTCTTTTGGGGATAATGAGCTTTCTCCTGAATGTCTTGATGGAGCGCAGAGGTTTTTGAAACAAGATGGAATTTCAATACCCACATCGTATGTATATACATATCTCATTACTATAATTTACAACATTCCATGCTTTTAGAAATTCAAATTGACCTAAACTTCGTTTGCTTTCAGCTATTTTACTTACCTTTTACTCACGTGCTTATTTTAGGTACACTAGTTTCATACAGCCTATTACAGCTTCTAAGCTGTACAATGATGTATGTTCCTTCATCCGTGTTGCATAACATGTCAGTGTCTTTCATTTATTGCCACTTTGACCGTGTATTTGTGCTATCTTGCAGGTTAAATCACATAAAGATCTTGCTCATTTTGAAACTGCTTATGTTGTCAAGCTGCATAGTGTAGCAAAACTTGCTCCTTCACAACCTGTGAGCTCCTTGACTGGTCTTATCATGTTTTACCCTGCTTATGAATCTAGTCATATGTTCTATCGTCTTTGCATGTAGGTATTTACATTTACACACCCAGAGCGCTCTGTGGAGATAGATAATCGGCGTTATAAGAAACTAAAGTTTGAGATACCAGATGATACTGGTTCAGTGATGGTTCATGGTACGTGGAGCCAACTTTATTTTTATCAGTTTTTAGTGTGAGAATGGTCTTGAATGGTCTTGACCCCAGAAAAAATGAAAAGGGTTCCCCTTCCTAGGAGTCATGGTGTATGATAACAAATTATCTTGTCGGAAGCAATGTCTAAGGAGATTGCAGTTTTATGTATTTGTCAATATGACTCAAATGGATAGCTCCTCCTAGCAATATTTATTATGTGCAAAGTTGAACATTAACGGAGAGAGTACTACACAAAGAGGTGGGTGTCAGTGACAGGATCTTCTTGTGCCAATACCACTGCATAGTATCTAGGGTAATTTCAATCCATAAAATGAAAGAGTGCCAGATAATCCAAGAAAGTTTTCTCTCCAAGTATTAGTAAACAATTCATTTCTCTGAAAGATGTGTTCTTTCATTTTTGTTTCTTGAATACTTTATGATATTCTTTTCTTCCCCCTTTTGTGCCCATAATTAACAGGATTTGCTGGCTATTTCAATGCAACACTTTACCATGATGTTCATCTCGGCATTGAACCATCCATGGCAACTCCAAATATGTTCAGCTGGTAACTCATTTGATATTGTTCAAACATAACTGCTGTTAATTTGTGTTTGTCATCTATAGACATATAACTGTTTGAAGAGCTGACATGGGACCCCAAGAAACTGTCTCATTTGACTAAGCTGCTGTTCTTTGTAAAATATAACAATGAAATTACGTTAGGTTTCACATCACAGTACACTGCTCCTTCTTATGTGCCTTGTACTGATGGTTTTCAACTTTACAACCGCAAGGGGGAAATGGAAATAGCTTAACTGTTTAAATTAACTACATAATTGGGTGTCAATTGTCTCATCCATCACCCAAATATATGTTGTAGGTTCCCAATATTCTTTCCGCTGAGAAAACCCATATGTGTGCAACGTGGTTCACCTCTAGAGGTTCACTTTTGGCGATGCATTGGTTCTACCAAGGTAAATCTCTTAACTGCATTATTAGCTTGAGATGTTTTGAAATAATCATTAAAAGGTAAAAGAAGTATATTGTATTTTGTTTAGTATTGAACTTATGAAGGGAACACAGTGAAATGCTTTCTATGAAGTTTTATTGGAAAAGATTATGCTCCCCTTTCTATGGGCATTATTATATGATTCATGAATACGTCCTCATTTGGTTTTCCTTTCCATCAAACTAAACAAAAATCACTCTCACGATTCACAATAGCGTAAGTAACAGAAGAAAACAAATGGTAGAGTTTGTTTCTTGCTTGGTCTTTTTGCATGGAGGAGGGGTCTGTGCACTGCAGCCAAAAGAAAAAAAGAAAAAAAAGAAAAAAGGGGCTGGTGCAATCTCAAATATTGATCGTTGCGAGTTGTTGTGCAATCTTGTATTGATACTGTGTTCTTATTTTTGCAATTCTTCACTGTTGAAGGTCTGGTATGAATGGTGTGTTACGTCTCCATGCCCTTCACCAGTTCACAACGTCAATGGTCGTTCGTATTGGGTTGGGCTTTGAAATGAGCTGTTAATTATCCTGCTATAAATTCTACCCTGCGTTAGTGGCCAAAGGAAGATGAATAAACATATTGGGTTCCGATATATGTTGTAACCATGGCGGTCTTCCTTCTGAAGCTATCAGTTGCAATGACCTTACGAGACTCACGGGGGATAGATGTTCAACCCCATTGCTTGCAGTGCAAGGTCTATTTTGTTGTATACCTCTCACATATTGTGCTAGAGCTGTACAATGTTATTCGAACAATTCTTCTAAATTCATCGGTTCTTTTGCCTCGGTTACCATGGTGCCTAGGAAGAGCCCCAAGGGATGGAAGCATGTTCGTCCATACACATCTCACCACCGCAGTGAGTTCCACGATGGACATGAGAATGCGCGACTGGTGCGACCCGACTAGGACTTGGATGGGTGTGGATGGAACCCGGGATTGCTTGCTGGGCTGACTGCATGAGATTTTTAGATCGGATCAGGGCTCCAAGGCCGGATCAGGCCCATCGGTCCTGATAGGGCGGCCGAACCCGAGATGATGCATGCTTTTCCTCCTCTGCATTTTCGACGTACATCCTGCGAAGCTGAGACGTGAACATGGTCCAAAGATCAGCACGACCCGTCTTTGAGAATCGAAGATAACTTCTCGTCCAACTCTTTCTGCTCCATGTTTGGATCAAACGTGAGGGGGTGGAAGTAGAGGGTGTTCGTGGTTTGGTGTGGTTAGGAAAACTATTTTGAACCGAATCCCTTTTTGATCGAAAAATCACTATTAACGGACCGGTTCACATAATTTAGTTATTTCTTTTGTTTAATTCGGTTTAGTGTGACGATTTGGTTTGATTTATTGGTTTTTTGACCTCGGATGAAAGGGATGGTCGTATCATGGTCGAGCTCATTCATATTTTCGGCCTTTTTAAAAAAAAAATTAAAATGTTGTAAAATTAGTAATAATTTACATATTTCGGACAACTCTGCGAACATACTTAAAAATAATTTCGGTTTTTCTATTTTGTCATATATTATTTAAAATTTTGCTTTTTTGTTTACCCTTTTTGTCGGGTGTGTTCGTTATTGCCGTTAAGGAATCGAGTGTGGCAGTTAACTTCCCCGGGATGGGGGAAAGAATGATCCTTTCCTTACTAGGCTCCGAGAAAGCTTTCTGGCTAGGCGTCGCTGCGACGTTGATCCCCCGAACTCGAAGCTGCATCACCGGAGGTAAGACGGAAGACGAAGGAGGAGGAGGCGATTCTCGTGTCGGCAGTTTCGCGCTTCTTCTTCTCGGCCTTCGCATTTCATCTGTCTGACCGTGCAAGTTTCTGGTAAGTCATGTGGTCCACTCCTATTCCTGCCCCCGGCGATCTCATTTCATTCTGAAAACAGACGATTACGACGCTGACGGTCACCCTGTTCACTGATGAGTGATCTGGCCTGATGGCGACGGATGACGGAGCTGCTGAAAGTGAGACGGCAAAGAAAGAAGCGGCGGTCGTCACGAAGAAGAGCAAGGGGCTCATTTCTCGAATTTGGAATGGGATCTTCAGGTTGCACGGGGATGATTTCGAGAAGCGGCTGCAGCACATCTCTAAGGAGGAGGCCACTGTGCTTGCTCGGATGAAGCGGAGATCCCACTCTTGGAAGCGGATGCTTCGCCATCTCATCCTCTTCTCTGTCATCTTGGAGGTACACGGAAATGCATCTACGTGCCAACTAGTTGTGCCAAATGATCGACTGAAGTTGTAGACTAGTAGTACATAGGAAATGGATCCGTCTTGTTGGATTGAAATTGTGGATTAGGGTGAATGTCTTTGGGCAGACTGGTTTATTTTTGGGGGCTGTTGGAATTTCAGATTATTTTGGTGGGATATGCTATCGTGATGACTAGGACGTTGGATTTGGATTGGAAGATGAGGGCCTTTAGAGTTCTTCCAATGTTTCTGCTGCCAGCCCTATGTTTCACTTCCTACTCAGCTCTTGTGAGATTCATAAGGATGTGTAAGTATCTTAAGCTATTGGAATAATTTTATTTGAGCTAGTGAAGAACTTGCCTGTTTCCCTTTGACTTGATAGTTGACAGTGATGCTTTTCTGAAAGGATCTTCGACCACTTTGGCAGTAATTTGCATTTACAATAATTCTAGGAAAAAATGGTAGCTAACTTGAAAGAATAAATTGGTTATTGATGTGCAATCTCGCTGTTAGAAGCTGGGGTCTCTCAACTGCTTTGATAGAAGTTAATAAAATTTGTCTTTTGAGACCATGCTGAAACCACGCTGGGCTTCCATTCATCGATGTATTCGCTTTTGCGTTTTAGATGTTTTGCGCTCAAATTTGCTGCTATGAAAAAGAATTTGTTAAGTGAAGATATATATTAAGTTTTAATGTATGAAAATTCGCAAAATGAGATTCACGCTTGGATCATATCAGACATCCTAAGTGGACAAGCTATTAAGGAACTACTATCTTATAGTTATATGCGACTTTCAGGAGAGAAATAGCCCTGACAGTTACTAAGATCTTCTCCCTAAGCCCAATGTTGGATTGACATTTCCCTCGGAAAAGCCTATTTTTCCTCTCAATCCATATTAAGTAATTTCATGCTAGTTTGTGGATGGTGTTGTCCAGTTTCCTCCCTTTCCAGTTAGATAGGTTAAATTTGCATTTTAGTGGCTCAGCTTATCTCCATAACCACCTGCCACTCTCTCTTCATTTTTTCCTTTTCTTGTTGTAGGACCTTTCTTTTCGAGATAAATAGGATACTCATCATTGGAAAATTTAATCTCGATTCTTATACTACTATGATTGCTCTACATGCTGTGCTGGTTGCTTTTACCATTACATTTCAGGTTTCCTTTTCGCAATCTTGTACATATAGAGTATCTCTTAGTACTTTCCTTGAACTGAAAGTTGTTAAACTTTTTTCTTGATTTTATGCCTCAAATAGTTTTTCATTTGTTGGTTAAGGTGATCGGAAGGACCAGCGAACTTTGGATAGGCTTTGGGCTGAGAGGCAAGCAAAAATTGATGAACTTAAAGAAAGAACAAACTATTACTCCACTCAACAGCTCATTCAGGTGATTATTAGACTTCTCACATCCATTTAGCAGCATCTTATGATTGCATAGCCTCTAAGACTTAAAGTTTAGGGCATTTCTTTCCCTTTTCAAGAAAACGTGAATTTATGCATCTTAGCTGGACTTATTTGCTTGTTGCATAAGCAATCAATGATTATGTTGTTGAAGGTGCAGAGTTTGCTCCACTGTATGTGGATTCTGTGGGGTCCTGTTGAGAGAACTTGCTGTTATTTTTGGTAGGAACTGACTATTATACCAGAGTGCTTTCATAAAAAATTTTAGCTATTAAGTGTTAATGGTGATTGACCAATTCTTACCAAAAAGAGATCAATTTTGGGGACAGAGTAATATAACTACACTGTTGATGCTGATTTACCCTTGAGCTCTGATATGACTTATGTTTCTGAATGGTTAGTCCAAGGTGTCCAATCTTTGAAAAGTGGAGGATTTTTCAAGTTTCTGCATTTAAATACACCATGATACCTTGAACAAGTCCATTAACATGGATTGAGTTTTTATCAAATGTCTTCCACTGTGGAACTCTAAGAAATTTATGCATACATTTATAGCAAATTGATTCTGAACAATGATAGACAAAGTTCTGGCCAACTCAAACATGAAATGTGTGACTGCATTGAGAAGTCGTGCTGCTTAGTTTTTGCTCTCTTGGTAGTTGTGCTTCTCTGTGGAAAGCAGTTACCTGTTTATATTAATTGAATTTCATATACAATTTGGATAAAATATGCTCAGTTTTTTTTTTTGGGGCAGCGCTATGATCCTGATCCTGCTGCCAAGGCAGCTGCTGCAACTGTACTGGCATCTAAGTTCGGTGCTGATTCAGGCCTGAAGGTGTACCTTGGAGATGATTCCCAGTTGCATGTTTCAACTGGGAAAAGTAATGATGTTGAACTTGTGCCATCGAGTGGGCTCCGGAAGAGGAAAGAATCGCATACAAGATCCAGTAGTGAAGATAGCATTAAGATGTATCAATTTGAGGGAGAAAGGTTGTGCAAGGGGAGCGAGAGTCCTGCTACTTCTGAGAACGAGCAGCTGACGGTCAATCAATACAATCCTCAAGGATCGATGGCACAGGATGGTGGTTGGATTGCTCGACTTGCAGCATTGCTTGTTGGCGAGGATCCAACTCAGTCTTATGCTCTCATATGTGGCAAATGCCACATGCACAATGGTAAGTGGATTGAAAGCTTATTTTTGTCTGCTTGAGCGTTCTCCCTGCAGTTGGCAATTCATCAAAAATTTTTACTCTTACCAGTCCCACCATGCAAAAATAAATAAATAAAAACCATAGACTATTTAACTTTAACTTAATGTGTACACACCGACGCGAGCGTCTTGTGGGGTGTCCATAAACCTGTGATGGACCCGCAAGTAGACAATTTTCGTACAAAAAATGGAGGAGTTTCTCTGTATGACTGACAAGCTACATGTTCCCCGAACAAGACTTCAAGTCCTATGAGACTGGCAAGAGGTCACTGACACCTTATAGGAGATCGGTGCGACAATTTTTGAGGACTTGCAGGAGGTCAGGCAACGAGTTGATATCGTCTCTTTTGAAGAGTCTCTAGCCGGTAGAACAGAAAAAGATGGAGAGCCTCCCTGTCGCCTTTAGTGGGGGAATAGAGAGGGAGTGGTCACGGATGAACAACCAGGATTACACTTTCAGATTCCTTACTGTTCTTGCAGCACAAGGATATGATTGTATGTTTTCTGTTCTTGATCTTGGCAGGACTTGCTAGGAAGGAGGATTTTCCGTACATTGCGTATTACTGTCCACACTGCCATGCACTAAATCGGCCGAAAAATTCGGAGCAGCCTCTTTCCGGGAATACATCCCCCGAAATGGATCCTACAAGACCGGGAAGCGGAGGAAATGGCTTCGGCGAGTCTCCGAAGGGAGCCATTGCCCCTAGTGGCTCTGCACAGTCTGAATCTGAGATAGTGGAAGCAGTGGAGAGGGCCTGCAGAGGAGGAATCAGCAGCCCGATAAAATCCTGTTGATCCGAGGCAAGAGGCTAGAGATTTGATATGAAGCTCAACATGTTTGTCCGTCTGTCGACCTTATACACTAATAACTAGAGCCCCAGGGAAGCTCGCTCGAGTGAAGCAGGCTCAAACTTTGACTAGATCGTGTAGATGAGCTCGAGCTCGAGCATGAGCTCAGTCGGGCTTAAATATCCAAGGTTGAGTTGCACTACTTTTCATGACCAGATCACTTCTAAGTATCGTGTCTATTCAAGATGCTCACGAGTACATTTGACCTGGTTACACCCTTTTATATAATTAGCAACCAAGTAGTCCCTGGACTTGAAGACGTCGTACTTGCACCACAGTTGTGCCCGATTCCGCGGCCGTTGAAAGTTTAAGCATGTGACGGAGTGCAGTAACATAAATTAGACCTGACAATTGGGGCCGCCCTGGGGCTTGGCTCTTGACGTCTTGGTCGACCCGAAAACCCCAGCTTAAACACGATTTTTTCGTGCCGTACTTGAGCCGAGCCCGTTTTTGCCAAGTACAATATAGACCAACCCCCTTCGCATTTTACTCCATTCCCATTTCTCTGCACCGGATCGAATATCTCTGAGCAGACCACAAAGCGCCCCCACTCGCCTCTGGTCTAACCACTCCCCTCAGGGTCGTTTTCCGATTAATGGGCCGTACGTGCGGGGGCCCATTACGACATTAGGGCTTGGGTCGATTCCGAACATTCGACCCATCCCCTCAACTCTCTCTCTCTCTCTCTCTCTGAAATTCTCCCCTTTTCAGTTCTGAGAACCTCTCTACTCATTCCTATGTCGCCTGCCTTCAGAGACGTGGCGCCCAATTTCGGTTCTTGTTGCTTCTTGGAGTAGACAACTATTAGCTCCATGCGGTTTCAAGGCGCTGCAGCCGCCGCTCCTCTTCCTCCTGCATGGACGATCTGACGGGGCAGTCCCAGGCCCCGGTTGGAGCAGTGGAAGAAGGCGGTGGCGCCGGAGGACCAACTTCCGAGCTGTCCGAAGCTGGTGGTGCGATCGGGGCGGAGGAAGAGGAGCTGCTGGTGGCCAGGGCGCAGTCCCTCATGGACAGGGTCACTGCTGCTCCAGGTAATCCCAGCCCCGCTGCCCTCCATGCCCTCGCGTCCCTCCTCGAGTCCCAAGAGTCCCGGCACATTTTATTCTCCGTCTGTAGTTCACTACCCTAGCCCTTTTTGTCTTTTTGTTTTATTTTTTGTTTTTAAATCGGCACATGTTACATAGTGTTTCTCGCTGCGGCGTACAGTGGCCCTTCGATGATCATTAACGGGCACTATATTCCAAACTAGGTATATGGAACAGCATGATCACACCTGCAGCAACTCTCGGGCTTCTTACACCATTGGACGGCTTCGCAGCTTAATCAGGGTAGGCTTATATTTTCCAGCTATCTTCCCTATAGGAAACAGTTACGATGCTCTTTTCGTTTTTCTGTCAAGCTCTCAATCATCTGTCCTTTCTCTGTTCCTTGCTCAGGACAATGATGAATTCTTTGAGCTGGTGTTGTCAAAGTTGCTCTCCTAGGCTAGATACTCAACCTCAGTACAGGCTGCTGCTGCTCGGGTTCTTTTAAGCAGTTCACTCACGTGGGCTGTATGGTTCTTGAATCCTCCCTTAACTGATTGAGCACTTCTCTTTAATCTCGTCGGGATAGATCATTGATTTAATCAGATGGGAATGCAGTACCCACATGTTTTTGAGGAGTCCGTCTTGGAAAATATCAAAGCCTGGGTGATGGATGAGACTGCAAAATTTCCGGGCGAAGAGCCAACGTGGAAATTCAATTCAAGAAGAAAAGAGGGTTCTGAGCATGAAATGCTGAAGGCTTATTCTGCTGGACTTCTCGCGTTGGCTCTGGCCGGGTAGGTTCTAGCATGTGGTTCTGTGTAATTATTTATATAGTCGCTTCTTTAAACCTGGATTTTCAGGATGATATTAATTTTTTTCTGGTTCAGGCCAGTCCACTGGTGGAGGATGTGCTGACATGTGGGCTACCTGCAAAGCTCATGCATTATCTTTGTATTCGTGTCCTAGGAGACGCAAGTCAGAGAGATACCAACCATTTGGTGGACAATAAAAATGCTTCCACTAGGGGTAGAGATGAGAGTTGAGGTAGAGTTCGGCGGCTTGTCACACATCCACTTTTGGATGACATGACAGATGGTCAAGGTTTGGAGAATATTGAGAGGTCAGGCAAAAATACTGAAGTTGATGTTGGTAAACCACCTGATGGATTGTCTGAGGTGGTTGGAACAGAGGAGGGTGTCCATGGTGAGGATGGATGGCATGGTCAAGATCTTGGCAGGGATGAATCCTCAAGGCACAGAATGAATCGTTGGTTGGGGAAATCAAGGGGAAGGGGAAGTGCTACTGAAGGAACCGCAGAGAATGAACAGTCTCTTACCTCTCCAGGCTCAGGCAGTCGGCTAATTCTGGGGAGAAGTAACGAGGATAAGAGCTCATCAAGACATCCCAATGTGAAAAGGATTCTGGATTCCCGAAAAATGTCAAGTCAAAAGAATTCTCATGCTTTGGACTTGGAAAGAGATGATAACACTGAATACATTGAATAATTCATGGTGGGAACAAAAGACATATCTGAGATTGTTAAGGAAGCAGTACAAGCTGCCAAAGCTGAAGCAAGAGCAGTTAATGCCCCAGTAGAGGCTATAAAAGCAGCGCAAGCAGCAGCTGCAGAAGTTGTTAGAAGTGCAGCAGTGGAGGTACCTTTCTTTGTACAATGCTAGTTTCATCTAGAAAGCTTCGTTTAACTTTTTGCGCTTTCATCATTTTGGGGCTGAGTGATCAGGAATTCAAAACTTCTAATGATGAAGATGCTGCAGTTTTGGCAGCTTCAAAAGCTGCAGCTACTGTTATTGATGCTGCTAAAGTAGTCGAAGTTTCAAGGTTGGTGCTATTGCTTTTAGGTTTTAATGTTTTCCCAGTTAGATATGGTGTGTATCTGTTTACAAGTTGCTCTTAGATATTGGGTTCCCAATTTGCTTATTGGATGATTGCAGGAATACTATTGCTTTTGCTCCTGAGATAATAACAAGTGCCCCTGAAGCGGAAGCAAATGAAGATTTTGATCAATATTCTTTTTCTGACCCTGAATCCCTCATGCAACTTAGAGAAAATTACTGCATTCAGTGCCTCGAGTATTTGGGGGAGTATGTTGAAGTAATTGGGCCTGTACTGCATGAAAAGGGGGTAGATGTCTGTCTTGCTCTGTTGGAGCGGGGTGATAAATCTAATGAGAATTCAAAAATATACGTGCTGCTTCCCGATGTGTTGAAGCTAATATGTGCTTTGGCAGCACATAGGAAATTTGCAGCACTTTATGTGGACTGCGGTGGCATGCAGAAACTTCTTGCTCTTCCTAGGGTCCCTTGGACCTTCTTCGGCCTTTCTTCTTGCTTGTTTACTGTTGGTTCTATCCAGGTAATGTGTGAGTTTTCTAAGTTAATGTCTTTGGTTTTTTTTTATTGGAAATTTTATGTTGTATATGTTTCTCACTCCATGCTAACTATTTCAGGGAATAATAGAGCGTGTCTGTGCACTTCCTTCAGATGTTGTGCATCAGTTGGTTGAGTTAGCTCTTCAGCTTCTGACCTGCATGCAGGATCAAGCCAGAAAGAGTGCAGCCTTATTTTTTGCTGCTGCTTTTGTTTTTAGGGCAGTCCTTGATGCCTTTGATGCTCAGGATGGGTTACAGAAGCTTTGAAGTGTTCTAAATGAAGCTGCTTCTGTACGATCTGGGGTTAACTCTGGTGCATTAGGCTTGTCAGGCCCACGGTCCGCCCTCAACAACAGATTGCCTGCAGAAGTACTTACTTCAGCTGAGAAGCAGATTGCATATCATACATGTGTTTCCTTGCAACAGTACTTCAGGGCCCAGCTTGTATTGATTTTAGATTCCATTCGTCCGACTAAAAGTAATAGAAGTGAACCTTGAAACATTTGAAGCTTGAGAGCAGCTTGCAAGCCCCTTGACATTAGTAGTGATGCTATGGAGTCGGTATTCCTTCAGTTACAGAAGGATAGGAAGTTGGGGCCAGCATTTGTACGAACTCGGTGGTCTGTGGTTGACAAGTTTTTAGCATGCAATGGACACCTCACCATGTTAGAATTGTGCCAGGTAGGTTTACCAAGAGTAAAATGGCCTCTCATTTTTTTCATCTAACATCAATTTGTTCCTCTTTCTAGATGTTTCAAATATGGGTTTACATGCAGGCTCCACCTGTGGAGAGATACTTGCATGACTTGCTTCAGTATGCTCTCAGTGTTCTTCACATTATCACATTGGTAGCTCAGAGTCGTAAGATGATTGTAAATGCCAGATTGAGTAATGATCAGGTTGGAATAGCTGTGATACTTGATGCAGCAAATATCAGTAGTAGCTATATGGACCCAGAGGTGAAACAAATTTAATCATCTTGGTCTCTTGATGTTTGAATGTACTTAGAAACTTGATGTGTTATGTCCCTGTGATTTCTATTAATTGTGATTAATACCTCTTGTGCAGACAATTCAACCTGCATTGAGTGTGTTGATAAACCTCATCTGTCCTCCACCTTCAATTAGCAATTGGCCCCCAGTAATTGCCCAAGGACAGCTGTCTAACAATGTATCAGATCGAGCAGTTGGTTTGATTTGCCAGAGTGATATGCAAGACCAAAACAGGGACCCCAGCGGAGCTGATCAAAGGTCTGCAGCAATTGCTGTTTCACGAGCACCTGTTATTGTTGCAACTTCAGGATTGGTTGAGGACAGAAGAATCTCTTTAGAAGCCGGAGCAGGTTCTTCAGGATTGGCTGCGCAATTGGAGCAAGGATACCGTCTGGCAAGAGAAGCTGTCCGAGCCAATAACGTCATAAAAGTTCTCCTGCACCTCCTCCAACCATGAATATATTCACCACCTTCATCCCTTGACTGTCTTCGTGCCCTTGCATGCCGAGTCTTACTCAGGTTAGCAAGAGATGATTCCATTACACATATTTTGACTAAGCTTCAGGTTTGTCCTTTTATGGTATTAGGGACTCTGATTTGTTTTTAATTCATTCAATTCATTATTCTTACTAATGAATTCATGCTGTTCATGTCATGGATCTGATTCCGTAATAGCTTAAAAAAAATCAGATTGTGCCATTTGCTAAATGCAAATTAATGTAATTGGTATGGCATTAAATTGTGGCTGACCAGTTGCCTGTTGCCCTCCTTTTATTCTGGATAGAAAATATTTTTCTGGCACATACTTGGATTAGATATCTAATAATGTCACTCCACTTTAGGGTTATTTCCTGTGATTTTTCAAAATTTCTTTCTACTATGATCATGGATTACTGTGAGGATGATCCTTCCAACAATTTGAGATTTTTTTTGCTGAATTGTGCTTTCTGCATCTTCATACGTTGATCTAAGTTTTTTATGAACAAAAAAGTGAGCAATATAAGGGCTTATTTGTAAATATGGTATATTATTTATTAGGTTTGTGTGGCGTTGGTTTTCCCCCCTCTTTTGTAGGTAATAATTTTCCTCAATTCATTACAATGTTTAGGTTGGAAATAGCCATAACTTTGTTGATTATGCTGTTAGGTTGGGAAAAAGCTATCAGAACTCATTCAAGATTCTGGCTGTCAGACTACAGGAAGTGATCAGGGAAGGTGGCAAGCTGAACTTTCCCAGGTGGCTATTGAGCTCATAGGGGTAAGCATGTTTGCTTCAATTTCCAATACAAATTGTTATTCTTTTGCACAGGAATGATTGCTCTCTTATTCTGTATGTTCATGGATGTTGCAGATTGTAACTAATTCAGGCCATGCCAGTACATTAGCTGCTACAGATGCTGCAACCCCTACCCTTGGGCGCATAGGGAGAGCAGCTATAGCTGCAGCCACTCCAATTACTTACCATTCCAGGTTTGAGTGCTGAACCTTGTGAAATAACTATCCAATGTTTAATTGACCATACTGTCTTCTATTCACTGCTTACTGAAATATCAGGGAACTATTGCTTCTCATTCATGAACACCTCCAAGCAACAGGCTTGGCAGGGACTGCTGCTGAAAGAGGGTCAGCTTTCACCTTTACTGACCTTAGCAGCTCCAGAATCTCTTTCACAACAAACTTTTGCCCAGGAATCATCCTTGACACAGATCCAGTGGCCCTCAGGTCGCTCTCCTCATGGGTTTCTATCTGAGAAGTCAAAGATTCCCTCTTCTGCTGAGGATTCAGGCTTGAGGTGCAACTCTTCGGCACCTCCTTCAAAGAAGAAATCACTTATTTTCTCTACTTCTTTCTCAAAAACTAGAAACCAGCTTCAGATTCTTGATTCTCAGCCACCAACCAAGAAAATTAATGGCAGTAACATGAAGCAGACTTCTCCTCCACTAAGCATCCATGAGACCCCGTCTGAACCAAGCACGAAACCTGCTTTAGACACGGATTCCCAGTATAAAACTCCAACTATCTGGCCAATGAAGAAGAAGCATATAGTGGTAAAGGATTTGCCTTCTGGAAAGAGGTTACAAAGTGGTGAGCATGGGCTTTGTTATCCTCTCTGTTTGACTCCTCAAACTGCTCGCAGAACTGGAATACCAACTGAGCCATCTGGGCTTTTGACCCCAAGTTCTAGCTTTAGGGGTGTTTGTGGGCGTTCAGCACCAGGCAGAAACTTTGATTATTCTTTTGATGATCTTCATATGAATCAAATGGTTGACCCCCAGTCAAACAATGTAGAGAGGTTAACCCTTGATTCCCTGGTTGTTCAATATCTGAAGCACCAGCATTGACAGTGCCCAGCCCCAATAACAACTCTCCCTCCACTCTCTCTCCTACAACCACATGTCTGCCCAAAGCCAAAGCAGAGCCCTGATGCACCACTTAATGTGACAGCACAACTTGGGAATCGTGAGTGCAGGAGCATGCATGGCGGAGTTCATGGGAACTGCAGGGACTGTCAGTTCATCTTCAGTCGGTCAGGCCATTGAGGACCTGCAAGGACGACACCGGGGCCCCTCTCACTTGCATAGCCTTTCTTGGGGACTCTTCTCATGTTGCAGTGGGAAGTCATTCTGGGGAGCTCAAGATATTTGATTCCAGCAGCAACAGAATAGTGGACAGCTATGCTTGCCACCAATCTCCTGTGACTGTTGTCCAGTATTACCTCTCTTCAGGGACCCAGCTCTTGCTTTCTTTGAGCTCCCAGGAGGTACGGCTGTGGGACACATCCTTGATGCAGAGTGGTCCTCTGCACCTGTTTGAGGGTTGCAAGATCGCAAGGTTCAGCAACTCCGGGACCCACTTTGCTGCCTTGTCATCAGAACCCAACACATGGGAGATCCTCCTTTACGATATTCAGACCTACCAGATGGAACTCAAGCTGTCGGGTCCATCATCCAGCCCAACAGGATGGGGACATGTTTACGCCCTTATCCATTTCAGTCCTTCTGATGCTATGGTGCTCTGGAATGGAGTGCTGTGGGACCGACGGGTGTCTTGCCCCATTCACCAGTTTGATCAGTTTACTGATTATGGTGGCGGTGGCTTTCATCCAACTGGAAATGAGGTAAGAGTAGAATATGTCTCTCTCTGGATCATTTGCATGTTAGGAGTCGATTATAGGTGGCTTGAATTTTTCTCCTCAACTACTGGAAAAGTTTCATTAATTTCATCTCAAGCATCTGTCAGTGCATGCGTAGGGTAAAAGGTACAGCTCCTGTATATCTGAATCAAACAAATTATTCTTCACTCTTGATATGCTAATAACTTAAGTTATTATTGGGTTGGATGGAGGGATGTAGAGGGCTGAGTATGATTTTTTCGTGCTTGCTTCAGTTGAATAACAATAATAGGCAAACAAACATTTGTGGGAACTCTTTCCTTTCATATTTTTGCTGCTTTATCCCTATGGTTTTATCTTTGGTTAGGTCATAATCAACTCTGAGGTCTGGGATCTTTGGTAGTTCCGACTGTTGAGGAGTGTTCCATCCCTGGACCAGACGGTTATGACATTCAACGCTAGTGGAAATGTGATCTATGCAATTTTTAGGAGGAACCTCGAGGATGTGATGTCAGCAGTCATACACGGCAAGTCAAGCACCCACTCTTTGCTGCCTTTCAAACGATTGATGCAGTCAACTACTCGGAAATTGCAACTATCCTAGTAGATCGGTGTGTGCTTGACTTTGCAATGGAACCTACTGACTCATACGTGGGGCTGATGATGATGGATGACCAGGAGGAGATGTACTCCTCTGCAAGGATCTACGAGATAGGCCGCCGGAGGCCCACAAATGACGACTCTGACCCCGATGATGCAGAGGAGAGCGAGGATGATGAGGCTGAGGATGACGAGGATGCAGATGTCGTCCCCATACTGGGCCGTGTACTGGGTGGGAATAGTGACGGCGATCCTAACAGCTTGATCAATGGTGACGATGATGATGATAGCGTGTCTGATCTCGACGATGAGGACGACAATGATGGAGATTTCATGACGGACAATGTAGACTATGACGGAGGGGATGGTGGTACATTGGAGATCCTTACGACAGATTTTGAGGCATGGCTACAGGACCCTTTACATGTAAGATGTCATGGGACCAATGTGGGGATCGTATTTTTCCGCGTTGGCGTTGGCAGCTCCGCCTGCCAACTAGCCCTAACTCGCAACTGGGGCTTGATGTTACCTGGTACACGATCACACTATAACGAAATGAACACAGGCAATATATAAGGGAAAACTTTACTTGTATTCACAATTGTATAAGTATGAAAAACTTTACTCGTCCACCATGCATTGTCACCGACCAGCAACACATGACTCCTTCGATTGACCTCGGCATGAAGTGATCAAGCGCCTCTCGATCACTCTCCGCTCATGCCTTAGCATTCCCGGGCTGTCTTTAGCAATCATCCACCTTGCATTGGTCAACCAGCATCAACCCTAAGGCCACGACACTTGCCTTTGGCCCACCAAGTACTTGCTTCGCACCACTCCGTTTGGTTGCTTGAATAAGTCTCTTGTCCAGCTTAGTCTCTTGACCACAAACTTTCTCTCCACATGCCCCGCATAAGCACGAATGCACTCCCACAGTCATGAGGCACAACCTGTGGTACACATTACTCCGACTCATAGCTCATGGCCGTAACATAAGACCTATTGCTCATGCAATTTGGGATAAAGATGACAGCCATGTCATCGAGTCTTTCAGCAGTGATGATGATGATGACGATGACGACACGGTGATCCATATCCCACCATGGTTCGATTGCTATCCTGCTACTCTGAATTCCCAGGAAATTGTTGCGTATCTTAGGGTAGGAGATTACTACTCGAGAAGTGTCGACGGAAAGAGCACCACGTCCCCCCCCCCCCCCCAATTGTAAATTATTATATAGTCCAGAGATTATCCTTGTTGATATAGTTGTTTAATTGCTATAATGGCCCCCCAATTTCTCATTCCTCTCAAGCTTGGGCATGCTTCCCATTAAAACCAAGTTTGTACCGTGTAGTAGCGTTAATTGGCCCGTATAATCTTTGGATTCATTTGAAGCATTATTACACGTGATGTTTGCTTTTGTGTTGTTGTAAATTTGTCTTCTTTGTATCCAAAAGGCACTCTATGTGGGATCATGAACACCTTGTGTTGACGTCCCTTTCACATTTTCAACGTGGACAACAGGGATGGAATGTTTGAGGCATAGGATGGATAGTTTTGGGGGTTAAATGTGAAATATACAAGAGTTTAAGGGACAATCCTTAAATATCCCAGAGTTCAGGGATGTAATTGACGCCATGGAGACGATCAGTCGGTGAAAAGCTCTTGCCCTCCTCTCTCGCGCCTTCATCGCCTTCTTCTTCTTCTTCTTCTTCTTCTTCTAACTGTGCGATCGCGATCGAGTCTCTGGACTAGGGTTTCTCTCGGGTGATACAGTACAATGGACGGTCAAGTCCCTAACGTGAAGAAGTGGATCATTCTATACCCAGTCTACATCAATTCCAAGAAGACCATCGCTGAGGGCCGGCGCATCTGCGCCACCAAAGCCTGCGAGAACCCTACCTGCATCGAGATTGGTGATTGCTGCAGCTATCTGAAGCTCCCGTTTGCAATCGAGGTTCGCGATGATCTTCCCCTTAATTTGCATCACATTCCTGCTTTGATAATTCGATTTTGTAACCCGTTGAGCCGTCTTCGTAATTCCCTCTACATAATGCCGCTCAGATCGATAAGGCGTACCCGAGGGATTTCATGCAAATAGGGAGAGTCAGGGTTTGTCTGAAACGGGAAGACGGGGCTTTGGTCAACCCAGCTATTTCATCGAGTAAGCAACGATAAATCTCAGTCATCTTTTTCCTGCAATTCTGTGTCTTTCTTATGCCCCATTCAGCATTGTGGCTCCAACATGTAAACGTAAAATTGGTGTTTGTATGCCCTATACTGCCATCTCACGTATGGGATCAGAAACGAAACACAACATGTGCGCTTGTAGTGTTGATGTTGGCTTGAGAAAAAGAGTTGGAAAAGAGAAAAAAGATCGTCGATCAATGATTAGAGTCCCTGTCCTCAATCCTCTTGTATGTGCTATTTCCTTCGCGGCCTCTATTGATTTGTGTTGCATCACATGGAGTAACACCATTCTCTGCACTGAAGAGCTATGTGTCATACTTCCCTGAGCACACTTATACTCGGAAGAAGTCACTGTCAGGTTTTAAAATGGCACATCTGTCCTTTCCCGTATCACTCAATCTCATCGAGGAGGCTTCTCATGTTGTGAGTGCTATGACTATACCTCATTGTACGCAGCTTACCACCCGCTTCATCGCCTTTAGAAATTGATTAGAATTCTTCTGCTATAATGGGATCGATGATAAAAGAGTACTGGCAGTTCAAGAATTTTCAGTTGGCTTAGTATCTGTGACCCCAATTGTGGTCTTTCCGTACTTACCTTTTTTCCTTTTAGGCGGGCCATTTCCTTTGTCCTGGTCTAGTACCGACCTGTTTTATATATCCTCCAGGAAAACAGTTGATGCTCCGAGTTGCAGAGCTGGTGCCAAGGCACCCCGGCCGCGTCAAGAAGCAGGAGGCTGCAGCGGCTTCGACTACCTCTGGATCTTCGAAATCTGGCAAGGGCGGAAAGAAGAAGAGATAGTCTGGGCTATTGTTTGCATTTGCGTACAGAGTCATCGCTATCCTAATGAGAAGAAGAGGCTTAGCCCTTTCGATTTATTCAGGCATGGTAGCTGGAACAACTGCTTGGTTTTGCATGGAAGATTTCTGTTTTACAGTGTCAGATGTTTCAGTTTTCAACTTATTGGCTTGTTCAGAAAGATTTAACGAGTTCGTTTGTGATAGCGGTTCTTCGTTTATCTGATTATTTCCCCATGTCACTTGATTCTCTTTCTAATGAATCAAGATGACCATTCGTTCAGGGGGGGCTGACTGGGATGGGCTGTAGCCATCTCGTGCCATAAGGTGATGAGGGTGAAGTCCTCCCCGATGAGCACAATACTCGAGAGTTCACTTGATTATAAAGCAATGATTCGATAGGCTGGATTGGAATTAAAATGGTTGGATTTTCTATAGAATCCCTGTACAAGATCAGTATCCGTGTTTACACTACCAGAGATCTGGTTGCTGGAATGTCATACACGCATCACAATTGTGTTAGATTATCTGAGGTCCCTACCCTGTTCCTTTCGAATGTCTATGTAGTACCATATAATGTTAGTGGTGCAACTGCATCGGTTCATTATGTTGCATTACTTAGTTATTATGCAGGACTTAGTGGAGATATCCTGGAGTTGAGCAGCACCATAGTACATGTGCACACATGATAGAATTCACAGAGATTTCGAGTTCATAAGCAAACCTATGTAATAGCCTCAGTCGAACATGTTCCAACTTGATACGTCAGCCACCACTCACATTAAGATTTCATGGTCTAATGCAACACTATTCATTTTCGTATGGACCGAGGTAAAAGGATCATGTATAGATTGAGAATTTGTGATTGAGAAATCCGCACGAGCGTGCAGGAGTTAAAAATTCCACACAAGTAAATACCATTTGGAAACACAAGGCAAGAATAGTATACAGAAAAGTCATGACTCAGTCAGTGCCTAATGCTTATCCGTTGGCATGCAGTATTCTGCTCGTGGTAAAATGGTGAAGCCAACGAAAAATTCGGAATCTGCTCCTCACGGAGCAATCCTTAGAGGATCACGAGGGTAAAGCGATGTCTTCCTGATGTTATTGAGCCCACAGAAGAGCATAACCACACGTTCCAGTCCAACCCCGAAGCCTCCATGAGGAGGTGCTCCATACCTGCCATAGGTAAATATCATCTGCATTTAATCCATAAGCCTCCACGATGTTATCTCTAAGTTGTTTCTGTACTGATTCCACAATAATGAAATAAGAAAGGGAAGAGCAGCCCGCAGCAAAAGAATCTAGAAGTCTGATGATCCTGCAACTCTATAATGGATTATAAGAAGTTCGAAAGCAGTATGATAACAATTAAATTCATCTACATAGATTGTAAATTTAAAAAGCCATTGAATCACCAGTACCTGAAAGAATCAATGTATGTCGAGATTGTTTTCACATCAATTCCACATGCCTGTGCACGCTCCATGAGAAAGTCCGCTACATGGACACGCTGACCTCCGGAAATTATCTCCTCACCTAAGAAAAGAACCATCCACTTCAGTTTAGTGAACTAGCATTCTGTAGGGGTTTTAGACTATCAACTTCATCAAAGGTAAGGCAAAAGAGAGCGGAAATTCCAACGAGGTTCCGAGGGTGATCAATTAAGAACGTGGACCAGCCATCATTGGTCCACAGCCATTCAGAGAGAAGTTTGAGTTTTGCTCATTGCATACCTCTTATAAAGACATCAAATGAGTTACTATACACAGGATTATCATAGCATGGCATGGTATAAAATGGCCGAACTGCCAAGGGATATCGGTGGAGGATGTAGAATTCAGTGCCGTACCTATGATCAGAAGCAATGCCACTTTCAATCAACCACAATAAAAATGATAACTGCGTCAAACTTTAAATCAATAACAAAAATGAAGGAAAAATACTTTATGGAAATCATATGCATCATAATTGGGTGAGTGTTACAGTTTAATTACTTTTCCAGAACAAGCTGGCCTAGTTTTCTCTCTGATTCTGTATTAAGGTCTCCCAGAGGATCGATCTCCACTCCAGCTTCCTGTGTAAGCAGGGAAAAAATTTTAAAACACAAGATTATCACAAATTAGCAGATCGTTGTTTTACCTTCAGTTGAACAGTGAATGCTTTCAATTATATCAACAACTACAAAACAACAGTTTCACTCCAAAGACACAGATTCTTCTGTTTACCTTGAGCATTTGAACACCTTCTTCAAAAGTAAGTCGCAAAGTCTTCCTCAAGTACTGCCATTTCAGATAATCACAACCAATCAGATAACAAAAATGTTTAATCCTTCTATTGAACAAAAAGAACTAAAATAAAAATTTTCAACCTTCAGAGGTTCAAAAGGGTATTGCCTCCCAACAGCTTCTAATTCCTTCTTGCATCTGTCATTCAGGCTGTCAAACATGGCAACAAATAATTGGTCCACAATGTCCATAACCTGCACAGAAAAGGTTCCAATTAATTAGCAACAAAAATAATTGAGTGAACTAAGCAACAAAAAATGGAGTACTAATAAGTCAAACCTCAGAATAGTGCTTCTTGATCTCCATTTCAACATCAAGACCGGTAAATTCACACAAATGCCTGTGTGTGTAGGAATCTTCTGCCCTGAAAACAGGACCAATCTCAAAGACACGTCCAAAGTCTCCACAGATAGACATCTGCTTGTGAAGCTGAGGTGATTGGGCCAAACAAGCAGGTTGTCCTTTATAGTCCAACTTAAAGACAGCAGAACCACCCTCACTCGAACCAGCGATTAACTTTGGAGTATGGATCTCAACAAAGCCTTCAGATAATAGGAACTGCCTAAATATCTGCACAAGAAATGTTACCAAAGGTTCAAGTTGCAGATTAATTGCTAAGAAATAGCATACTGGTAAAAACGTTCTACTTCAAGCAAAGGCACTTACATCCCAAAACCATCAAAGTCCTGGAATCTCTGCCGAGTCACAATATGGAGAGAAATCCAAGAAGCCAGTTGACAAAGAATGGACAATATACTAATCATCCAGGTAAAAAACAAAATTTTGTCCGTACTCCAACAGCATCACTAGGAAATAACAGTCATTTCGCAGTTTTACATCTTGATGTTTGTCCAACATTTTACTAGACCAAATTTACCTATAGCAAAGCGAAAGACTAATATTCTAAGCATGCATTCATGACCCTTATAACTATCCTACTACTCGGTTTATGCAAAGCTTTTTGTCCAATCCAGCAAATGACTAAGTTGTTACAAGAAAAAGGGAAAAATCATATAATTATCAAGGCAGTAGCTCATACTGATTGCCGTTCTAGGCAAGAAGTGTTCTTGCATTGCTTAATAAAAGAATTCACCACAAAAACGTCTACTCATAAATCATGAAAAAATGAGAATAATTATGCCAATTATGAACAAAGCCACAGGAACCCAAAGATAATGGATCACAATCTAGTAAACAGGAAATGACAATCTTTTCAATATAAGACTATAATCGCAAACAGAAACATCAATACCACAGCAACGTTCTTACATTTCCAACTTGACTCTGGATGCGGAAGATCCCCTGATTAGCAGGGGTTCGTACGTCGAGCACCCTGTTGTTCAGCCTTGTGTCTTGGTTGACTCGAACCAGTTGCTCTCCAGCCTGCACAGAACAAGAAATGAAGTGGATCTGGAAACCAAATATGTTCAGCAAAACAAAAGTAAGTGGATAGCTAGACCAGCACCAGAACTAAGGCAGGCAGCACGAACCTCCAAAGCCTTTTCGATTTCAGCTTCGCTTCGAGCTGCGTCCTCAAGGTTGATGGGAAGGGTCTGGACAGCCCTGCTGATGCAGTAAAGTGTACGCACTTGAATTTCGACCTACGTCAAACCATTTATCTCGAATGTCAATAATCCTGGAGCTAGAATGCACATTAAAGAGTAACAGCAGATTAAGGACAGAATAGTAGTATCTTTACCTTCTGGGAAGCACCCTTGATGGGTTCAGCCGGTACGCAGACAACGCCTTCAACGTCGATTATGGACTCTCTGCTCAAGGCAGCCACGTACTTGACCATCTGACGGCTGACCACGCCAGCCTGCTCCGAGACCACGGCCTGGATCGTGAAGCCCCTCTCGCGAACAACCAGGAAGGCCATCTTCTTTCCGACGGCGCGGATGGTCTGTGCCCGGCCTCTGACGAGGACCAGCTGGCCCTTGAGGTGCTCCGCCAGGGATCCAACCTCAGTGTATGGGAAGTCAACTTCTGATTTAGACTGAAGCTCGGAGAGTGGGACATCGCCGTAGTTAGCAGAGAGCGCATCGCTCTCCTGCTCGGCGGCCTGGAAGGCGGCGGAGATAGAGGCCTCCTCCATCCGGCGACGGAGCTTCTCCTGCTTGGCAGCCTCCTTCTTCGCCGCCTTCTTGCTGACGGGCTGGCCAGATGCCGGCATTTCACTAGTTTCCGACGACATGGCGGCGCTGCAGAGAGAGCAGAGGGAGAGAGACGGTGGTGAATTGGAAGGAATTGTAGTAGCAACGCGTTCGTGGTGCTCAGCTCAAGTCAGCACTGAATATGATTGTATGACCCGGAATCAGCCCTGCCGGGAGTCTCTGGTCGTAACTGAACCGTTGGCGAATTCGCTTTCACAAAGAAGCAATGCCGCACCTAACCCCGGTCTGGATGGAGGGAACCAGATATGAGTTAAATTTGGTCGGTGGATATCCAATTCGGGCCATCAGATGGGAAATTAGGATGCCGCCTATTTTGAGAAGAATTGATTGGTTATAGCCGATTTTTGGGGAACAGTAAAACCGGTTTATTTGGTTTTTCTCCGGGAAGGGAATGGTTCTATTGAATCGAGCAAACAGAACTGTACTATTGGAATATGATGCTATATCTCTCTGTGTTTTAGCTTCAACCCCTCTGAATGACGCCAAGAACCGGTGGAATGCAAAATCGCAACGCCAAGCCATCGGATCAGGATCAGATTACATTCATTTTGGGATATAGATCAGACGGACGGAATCCAAGAACAAAGCGCTTTCGTTTCAGGGCAAAGTGAACGGATAAAACCCTCGATCGACGCAAGAGAATCTTACGTGAACTAAATAAATGCATTGTGTAACACCTGGAGGCACATTCCAAGAGTTCAGGCACATCTAACACAAACAAACTCGATCTGTCTCGCCTGTCTGGGAGGAATCAGAAGACCGACAAAAGGAAAATTTCCTCATCGCCAGATAGATATGAAATCAGCTGTCAAGCTACCTCAAGCCACTTAGGAGAATCCATGGTGAAAATGTAAGAACAAGTGAAGCAATCCATACATTTTTCTTCAGGAGAAAACGCTGATCAATTAAGCGCTAATTCATGAGGAATTCTCCTACATTTCTCCCTATTCAGATGTTCATGGGCTCAGGACTCGGGGTGTTGAGAATGTCCAGTAACGAATTCTGAGGCTCCAGCTCCTCATGCCACAGCTGGAGCGAATCCCCAGGATAGAAGTTCCTCGTCACTCCATCAGAATTGATCTGGAGATAGCAAAGCTTTTTCAGTGAAAAGTTCTCATAAATGAAAAAAAATGATATAGAATGACAAACTCTTATTCAGATAAGTCTCACAATTACTGTCCGAACCACACCCCCACTAGCACCATCCCGAGCAATTGCAAGAGATACTGCCTTCACCACAAGTTGCTGCATAATTTAAAGCACTAAAAGGAATCACTCATAAAGCTTAAACCGTATGCATCCTATAATTTTCAAACAATTTATTCATAACATCTGATAACCATTTAAGCAAAAAAGTAGAATGCCACATGTAAGCTGTAGTGTCAAGTCAGCATTATACTACTACTGCTAAAAACCCAGATTTTTGGATAACTTCATCAGTTATAATTACTTATCACTATTTGCAACATAAAATAAACATTTTTCCAAGATCTAGCTACATCCATGTCAACAAGCAAGCGTCACTTTAGATTCCACAGCGTAATATACCTCTGCCTCGTCCTTAGTCATGCCTTCTTTCCAGACTTGATCAAAGAAACCATACAAGTAACTGGAGCCAGATCCTGTAAGTAAATTAACATTTCACAGTGAAAACATATTTGGATGATTGTTCAAATCAATGCTCCAGTGAAGCTTAAAAAGAGTGTTTATGAATAGGCTCGGAAGGTAGTGGTATCTGTTACTTTAATACCAGTTCTCTCAACATCAATGGCAATCTCCAATATGCTTGTTCATTATAGCAAAGAAACTGACAAAGCTTTAAAAGGAAGAATAGCCAAGAGTACCCTAACAAATTATTCCCATACAAAATAATCCCCTCCTCCCTGACCATATGAAACCGCCCAAAAAATATCCTATCCAACAACCCAAAGAAAATGAAACCCAATTTGAAGAATGAAGACAGTTAAAACTTAAAACTAATATTTTGCAAAGCTAATTAGACTGTTATTTTGAAAGAGAATAATATAACAAGAATCACTGTTCTCTTAAGGACCTTAACATCAAGTCAACATTATAAATTCTTAACTTAAATCTAATCAAGAGTAAGAGGAGGCAGACTTGACACCAAGACCATATAAATTATTGCTTTATATAAAGAGTTGAAGTTACCCCCAATCGCAAATGGCTGCTCTATTATGGTACCACCCAGTGGAATGCCATAGATTTTACCACCTTCATACTTGTCCCATCCACCAACAATAATACCAGTTTGTAGCATATTCTGGTGAATAAGGAACAAAATAAAAAGGCTGAAGTAAAACTTGTGAATCTCCCATATGAACAAAGGATCAATCAACTAACTAATAGAAACAACAACAAAGCAGCACCAATACAAGAATCATAGAGTGCATGATTTATACATGCTTACGAAGGCCATATATCTAGCAAGCACTAGATGATATCAAATAATAATCATAAAATAGCGAAGCAAATTCAGCTTTTGAGGATCATATAATGATATACAGTAGTCAACAATAAGGTTGAAAAATATATATTACCAACTGGTGGACACCCTTTATTAAACAAGAGCAGGAACACCTCTCGACAAAGAAATTGACAGGGTTAAATTCTTAGGATATGTATGACTTATGACATTTCATTGGCACCACAATATGATCAGCCTATTCACCCACAGTACTCAGTTAACCATTTCAACAAATTTTTTTCAATATTTGGTCTCTGAATTTATCCCAACAAGTTCTACCATATTCAATACTAGGCTATATTCATTAAAAAGAAGACTACATATCAATATAAACTTAAACTAGAAACAAAGAGTAAGAGAAGTTCCCAAAATACAATAGGCTAGAAGGACAACTGAGAAGTATCTTGATAAAGCCAATACCTTGTTATTGTAGGCTAGTAGCCTGACAAGGTTGGCAGCAACCTTCACGGTTGCAGGCTGGCCTAACTGTATCCTGTACATTAGGAAAATAAAACATTATCTGATTATCATCCCAAATGCTCGAAATGATTTAAGCTTCCAGTTAATGAGATGAAGATGAAGGAAACTTCATAGAAGCAGCATGGAATTAAGAAAGAATGAAGAACATAAATCATGATTTGTCAATTAACAAAAAATGGTCAGAAATGAATCAGGATAGTCAGAAGTTTCCCCGATGACATGCTAATCGTTGCAATTGAAACCCCGTTAAAACAACTAAAAAGACGAAGCTCCATGATGGAACGACCGTGAAACACATGGGAAAAAGAGAAATGAAACTCACGTGTGCTGATGAAGGAAGTAGCGAACATAATCAGAAACTATCTGAGAATCCGCAGCCTGCTCGCCAAAATTAGAGTACAAGATGCATACTTAGCAGCGCAAGCATAAGTGGATTGACTCAAGAGAACAAGAAGCAAAGGAGGCGAGAGATACCGATCCGGAGCGGCAAACGTAGACATTGTCTGTGAGCTGTGTGATTTTATCCGAAGCTCGATTAGCAACATACATCCCTAGAATTCACGGATACATGATCACATGATCAGTTTGTGTACACAGAACTATCATTAGACAAGAGCATCTTCATGTTAGGATATAAGGACGTTGATATGCTCGGGATTGTGGATGAGTTACCAGTGCTGGTCCTGGAGTCGGCACCGAGGACGACGCCGCCGTCGTAAGTAACTCCGATGATGGTCGTCCCCATCGAGTGCTCATCATTCAGGTTGAGATCCATCACTTCCCGATCGAAATGCAAAACCCTAACACACTTCAGGAGGATGAACGACGAAGCCCTTTTGCTAGGTCCTCCGACTTCTCGCCCAAGCCAGAGGGGGAAGCAAGCAAACTCTTACCTCAGTGTTTGACGGGTCGGGTTTCAAGTCGATACGACCCGATTTTATTGCATGAAACATGGTTTTCAAACCGGACCGGATATTGAACCAGAGTTGTGGTATTCGACTTCCCCCACCTGGGGATGATCTCTCAGGTACCGTATTAGAATTCAGGTTGACTGGAAACAAAGAATTTCTGAAGAAACTATAAATGGCAACACTCTGTAACTATGTCAGAGAGGAATAAGGAGAAGGTTGCGGTTGTTCCCTGCCTCGAATGAGTCAAATTTAGAAGATTTTCCCATGTTGAACAGCAGGTCAAGAGGTAAGCCATAGCCAAAAGAGAACAGAAGAGGAAACCTCCCGGGATGTCAAGGGAAGGCACACAACATGGTCTCTCCTATTGGCCTAGTAGGAGGGAACCAGAGAAACCTTTGACCCGACATACAGAAGAACTCAACAGAACAACGGAACTGCAGCCCCTTGCCCTGCTCCTCGAATCATATTGGAACTCGTTTTAAATAATTGATAGAAAGTGAAGGGGACATCAAACAAAGGAGGAGACACGAGGGTGAGAGTTCTGTTGTTCCTCTGAAAGATGTGGATGTCGAGAGATCAATTATTGGACAAGAAGGGAGTGAATGGGATAGTGGCGGTGGCGATAGACCGAGATAAAGGGAGCCAGCATGCCCTCAAGTGGGCCATCCATCGATCATCTGCTGTTGCAGAACCAGACGGTTCGGCTTCGTTCATGTCCGCTCGAAGCCTGCCTCTTCAGGTGGGAAAGAAGAGATTCGATACCCCCATTGGCTTTCTTTGCTGCAAAAACGAATCATGGGACATAAGATTTAGCTTTCCTTCGATGTTTCTGATCTGCACCATGAATGTGCATCGGATGTTTTGGCAGGTGCCGAGCTTGACTCGCTGGCCAAGGAGCTGTTCCTTCCTTTCCGTTGTTTCTGTATGCGCAAGGATGTGAGTTTTTCCTTCACGCCGAAATTGCATTGATCTTCAATGTTTGAACCCTGCTTGCTTGTGTGTCGATGGCTTTGTCTTCTTTATTTATGCGATTAGATACAATGCAAGGATGTTGTCCTAGAGGATCCCGACATTCCGATGGCACTAATTGGACATGTTTCCAATTATGGGATCGAGCATTTGGTGATGGGTGCCTCGTCAAGGACTGGCCTTCTTCCGTATGTGATGGGTTCTTTCTTTTAAGTCAAGATTACCAGGCATGGACTCCCGTGATGAAGAATTTACAGGATGCAATTTTTCTTCTTCTGTGATGGTCTCATTGCCCTACCAGAAGATTCAAGAACGGTGATATCCCGAGCGCTGTAACGTAGGGGCCCCCCGAGTTCTCAAAGGGGAAAATATCATCCATGCGCTCGGCCTCCCGTCCAGCTCCGTCCACATCTGCTCTCTACAGCCAAATTCTCACTCAGTCACACTCTAAGCCGAGCACAACAGAGTCAGACAATCCTCAATCTCGAATAGGTAGTTTATATCTTCTTTCTCATATATTTGCAATCTTTGCCCCCATTAGCGGCAACAAATCGTCACCATGAATAAATGGAATCTCTTCTGTGGCTTTTGAAGCAGAAGATGAACGATCGTCAATGGAACTGCTGCAAAGCTCATGGAATAGTAGGGAAGAATCCATTAGAGCGTAAGTATCGTGATGATTCCACTTGAAGCCCAGGCTACAAGTGATAATGCTTTAGAGCAGCTTTACAGCATTTCAGGCCGCTTTTCTGGAAAACCAGTCGTTTAACATTTTGTATAACTGGAAATCTGTGGAATGCAGGCCACTTGCTGTTGGGAGAAGCCCGAAGAGAAGGTTCACGCTGGAAATCCTCCCCCAAGATGACAGCACATTCTCGGTCAGCTCTGGGAGACACAGCGTGGATTTATCAGTTTATTTCTTCATCCCAAGACTATTTGCCGAATGACCCCAGTCTAAGGCTATCAGATGCCTTGAACATGGACTACATTCTGAGTTTCAATTCTGAGAGGTTGTTAGAGGCCAATTCTCCGCATCGTTTCTCCTCATTCTTGGCTGTCAGTCTTGGAGTATCCCCTTCATCTAACTCTTTAGTCATGGTAATGAGGCCATCTTTACGATTCCATACTAAAGCATTCAATGGGTTTTAAATATCCGTACCTGCTGATGCCTAATCTTACGACATGTTTTTTCGAACAGCAGGATGATGTGGATCCAGAAATGCAGAGATTGAAGTTGGAACTAAAGCAGACAATGGAAATGTACAATGCAGCTTGTCAAGAAGCACCGCTTGTGAAAAAAATGGTATGCGTGGCAGGCCTTATGCTTCTGAAGATGTTTTAAAAGCCTTTATGGTTTGAGTGTTCCTCAACACGCAGAAGAACTTGAACAATGGAAAGCAGGAGAAGAGCGGAGGTTAATGGAGTTACAAGTGACCAGAGAAGCTGCTCTACTGCTTACACATAAGGAGATGGCTAAGTTGAAGGCGGCAATGGAAGAGGCAGAAGCTGCTCGTAGGGTAGCAAATTTGGAAGCCCAGAAGAGGAGAAACGCAGAGATGAAAGCAATAAAGGAAGCACAGGAGAAGAAAAGGATCATGAGCTCGATTGGGCAGCCTAATGTTCGGTACAGGAAATACTCGATTGAGAAGATTGAAGCTGCCACAGAATTCTTCTCATGGTCCCGTAAATTAGGGAAGGTGGCTACAGCCCGGTGTACAAGGGGTATCTGGATCATACCCCTGTTGCGATATAGATTCTGCGTCCCGATGCAGCTCAGGGGAGGTCCCAGTTTCAGCAAGAGGTAATAACGTTGTTAAAAATATGGAATTTTCCTGCATGGTTGCTGCACATTTTCGCATTTCTGAATGTCAAGAATCTTCTGTTATGGTATACTTTCCCCTGGAGTTCTTTTGCTTCCTTGGAGGACAGGTTAAGGCCTCACTGTTACGCTGGAAAAGTGGAAGAAGGACTAGGAATGCAATTCCTACTATTAGTACATCATTTCATTCCATTGCATTCCAATGTCATTCAGATAAACTGTGAAAATTCAGTATGAGCTCGGACTCAAGTTTTCAGTTCTGTTCCTTATATTTACTGATGACTTCATACTGGTGGAGGTCCTTAGCTGCATAAGGCACCAAAACATGGTTCTTCTCCTCGGAGATTGCCCTGAGTATGGCTGTTTAGTGTATGAGTTTATGGGCCGGGGAAACCTAGAGGACCAGCTCTTCCGATGAGGGGGTGAGCCTCCGCTGTCATGGCAGCTCAGGTTCAAGATTGCTGCTGAGATAGGCACTGCCCTCTTGTTCCTCCACCAAACCAAGCCTGTACCGATTGTGCATCAGGACCTGAAGCCAGCCAACATTCTCCTGGACCGAAATTTCGTGAGCAAGATCAGCGATGGCAGGTTGGCCCGTCTCATCCCTCCATCGATTGCCAACACCATGATGCAGTACCGGATGACTTCAACTGCTGGCACATACTGTTACATCGACCCAGAATATCAGCAGACAGGAATGCTCGGGGTGAAATCAGATGTGTACTCTCTCGGGATAATGTTCCTGCAAATCCTAACTGCGAAGCCTGCAATGGCTATCACACATTTCGTTGAGCAGGCCATTGAGAATGGGAACTTTGAGGATGCTCTGGACCCTGAAGTGCCTGACTGGCCGGTCAGGGAGGCCCTGTGCTTCGTGAAGCTCACTCTTAAGTGCTCAGAGCTCAGAAAGAAGAACCGGCCCGATCTTGGGAAGGTTGTGTTGCCTGAGCTTAATAGGCTGAGGGCAATTGCTGAGGAATCAATCCATCATACGTTAATGTCCGATCCAGCAACCACTTGGAGCTCACAGGGAAGTAGCAATAGCCAGGTATCTTCGACCTTGGGAAGCCGAGAGAACGTCAGTTCACCTCCATGGGCGCTTGATATCCACTCTTTTCTCGAGTAATTTAGGCTCGACTTGATGGCTTCTGAGTTCAACACAGTTTTCATTACCAATTCTGTTAGAACTGCGGTGACTGATAGTCGTGAAACATTACATTTTTCAGGGGAACATGACCCCTCCCCGGCGCATTCAGAAGGCAGCAATTATTATACAATCCTGGTTGAGGGATTACACTGCAGACGGGAGACTCTTCCGAGTTCTCTGATGTTTCGACCTGACTTATCTGACAGGATCAAGGAACTTACCGTTGATTCTTCTTACCCAAGGAACATGAACAGTCCAACTCTAGTACGAGGACTCCTCACTTTTCCTCTCCCCTATAGGCACTATATGGTCCCCTCTAAGATGCAACAGAAGTTCTTCTGTACTCCGGACACCTCAGTGTACCATTCCCTTTAGCCGATGTTGATCCCATTTGCCGATTTGTATCTGTAATGGAGATATGGCACGACAATTTTTGACTCACAACTCCCCCGAGTATCAGTTGGTTTTGCTATTCACGATGAATCTCTCCAAGGAAATCGTCCAGTGAATGACTGAACGACATATAGATGCTGTATGTGAAGTTTTACCCCAGCGATTGCAAGAATTGTCTTACAGTCTGTAAAAGGTGAGAGTCAAGACTAATGTTTTGGGATCGACAGAAGGCTACTTGACCTTGCACGGTACCTATTCATCCAGGGTTCTCATCTTTTCGTTGTGCCGTAGCTTCTGTCACTCCAACATTTTTAACTTATGTTTCCTTTACCGGCAGCATCTGGATACCGCCTTTCTCAAGATCACTCATGGCCTTTGTGATACGAGAGATAACTTTGGACCTCTTGATTTGAAGAACCACATGGACGAACCTCTTTCTTCAGAATCAAAATCTCAATTTGCAGCAATTATTTTTTCCGGTAGACAGACAGAAGCACCTCATATTTCAAAATCTGTCATACCTTAATCTGGTAATTGTGACGCAAACTTAAACAAGGGCTTAACAGAGTATACTAAAACTTATCCTGCAGCAGCACTATCATTTTACACCAGCAATAATCTTATCATCAAAGACAGAAAAAACCTGAATGGGTTGTTAATAGATCTGTCGAGAGGTTAAATTGCTTCAACTACTATCTATATCAACTTATCTCAAAACTATGCTGATAATGAACAATATTCAGCTGCCAAATAAACTGGTCCATGATTTCGATGCTGAACCTTTCAAGTTCGAAGTCACAGCAGAAATTTTGTTCATCAAAAGAATGATCTTCAAGCCTTCTACTCCAAAGAGAAAAGGTCGGACGTGCATGAATGTGATCATTCCAACATTAGAAGAAGAAGAAGAAGCTCATTTACCAACTGATTCATCGCAGAAAACCAGCCTCCCACCTTTCTTGCACAACCCCTGTTCCCCGACCGAACTCACGACCTTCCCATAGCTATACCTCAAGGGCATCCTCCCAAGAACCCGGTGGAACTCCATTATACACTCTCCCCTCCGCTTCCTGTGCTCCCCTCTTCTCGTACTCAGCCCCACCTCCCTCACCTCCTCCTCCCTCTCCCCTTCGTTCCTCGAGTCCCCATAATCCCGTGCCCGCTCAGCACCAACCAGAATTGGCCCTGCATTAGTCTCATCTGCCACTACGAAGTTCATCAGTATGTCCTCGCAGTTGTGCATCTCATCCACGATCCTCCTCATCCTGGCAATAGGTTCCCCACCTCCACAGCTGTACTTGAAGAGGTATTCCGTGCACAGGATCATGAACTTGGTGAGCACGATGGAATACCTCTCCGGGTGCACCGTGTAGATCCACTCTTTCCTTGAGAGATCAATGTCGTGGGACCGGGCGAAGAGCCCGATCAGACGTTCAGGATTAGATGCCCAGATCTTGAATGCAAACTCCATGGATCTGAGGTCAACCTCCACGTCGTCATCGCAGACTAGGACAGCCCGCGTCTTGATGGCTCGCCGTGGAAGGAACCTGATTCAACCAAACCCAAATTAGGCAACCCAAGAAACGTTAATTACTGAAATTTTCCATTGAACCACTTGTCGAGGTACGAAGATTTCCGACAAATTAAGGATTAAAGCTCGAAAGTGATCATCTATCTGCTACGAGGTTTCTTTCGATTTTTTATTGGGTCAATTTGGATTCGCAAAGATCTCACTGATGAAGATGGTAGTGAAAAAACAGCTCAATTGAGGACCTGGAGTTGAGGCTGGTGGAAGACTGCGGGATGACGGAGATGGAGGCCGGACCGAAGGAGGCGGAAGCGAGGTCGCGCGAGAGACGGCTGATGACGTGGCGTGGAGTGGAGGGGTTCCCCCACAGGACGAGAACGGCAGATACGACGGAGGATCCGGAATAAGCGGCCGCTATGGAGCGGAGGAGGGGGATGCGGTGCTCGGAGTAGCCGTTGATCAGCACCGTAATCTGGTCGGACCGGAGGCCCTGCGGGTCCCGGCGGATCTCCGGGTCGTCGCACGGGCCGTTGTGGGAGAGGGAGCGTTGGAGAGGACAGAGGATGCAGAGGCAGAGGATTAAAGCCGCCCGACTCATCTCGCCTTGTCTTCGCGGCGGCTCAGCCCGTCAGCCGCTGCTTTCACCTGACCTCCCCTCCCCTCCGCCGACGAGGTCAATAGAGTGTCAGTTCCGTAATTTAGGTGCCACCTTGAGGTCCCTCTTACGCGCTCCCCCACTGACATATCTATCATACATCGTGTAAAGTGAGACTCAAGGAAGACAGAAAAGACATTGGTTGACCCACGTAGGGTGCAGATCATCCAGTCAGGTTCACCTGTTCCACGATCTTGTTGGACACTCCTATGGTCGTAGTGATCAGCCGGTTTGGTTGGGTACACATTTGTTTTCCACATCGTCGAGGAGTGGAGTTTGAATCCAACCGATCTCGATGTATCATCGTCCGTTAGGGTTTATGGTAAGCTCTGGGATACCATGCTTGGCTATGGCATAAGGCCAGGACCCACCCCACTCTCCACCATCATCGGCACCAATGCCACTGCCTGCCGCTTCTGGGTCGCTGCCATTATCAAGGTTCGCACTCGCATGCTGTTGACTCCTCCTGCATATACGCATGCTGATAGTGCAATTGTACACTCCGACATATATTGCTATATGGGACGCGATTGACTGATCTATTTCGGTCTCAATTTTAGAGCACCTTTCTTTTTCTTTAGTTTAACAGAGAGCCCCACAACTGCGAGGCCAATACATAAGCTTATGAGGGTGTGTAGAGAATCGTGGTCAACATTTGACTATGTAAGCTCATCAATCTATATATTATCGAGCATAATGATAGGAGACAAAAGATCAAAAAATATACATATATCATCATTTACATCTCAACGAAAAAAATAAAATAAAATTTGATATAATATTATATTCCCGTCCAGTATTTGGACGCATGACGAACTCATGATTGCCCTTACGCCACCCTTGCCATCTTCCCCTTCTCCATCCGCTTAGGTGAACATCCTCATCAACAATCCCGTGGATCCCATCGCGACCCCAGCGGTGACCCCCAGCTACGTGTCAGATCAGCTCCTCGAGTGGGGTTTCCTGCTCAGCATGGTGGGGAATCGGCTTTCGGGCCGGTGCTGGTTTTCCTCTGCTCGGCCGCCCTGGTCCTCGTACCGTACAACCTCTACTCCGTCTCCGGGAGCAGCAGGGACGGCGGCGGCCGGAAGACTGCGGATGCTCATCATGACAATCATCATGAGTAGGGACTCTGTTTGAGTTATGAACACGTGACTTTTCTACTCTCGATTCGCGAATGCCAGCTCATGCTTGCTTATGTTTCAGTCCTTATACTTCAAACCCTTTCAAGTTTAGTCCCCGTAGTCCAGTTCCTATTGCACATGAACCCGACGAACTAGAAGCATAATGAGTAATTGGTTAATTTACAGTCGGTTCGAATAATTTCAGGACTCAAAATTTTAATTATAACGAATACAATCATAATGATAGATACGGTACTATAAAATAATACTATGAATAATTAATAAAAACGGGATGGATCCTATCAAATTTTATATGAAAATTTGTATGATTTTTCGAGTTTAACTAAGTAAGCAATCATTCCTATGCTTGTAAATCCGTCCTTGCTTACATTTTTTTTTGTTTATACTATGTAATATCTTCAAATCAGCCGAAATACACCTGGAGACTAATTTGCAGTCAAACTGATATTCTTAAGAATATTTCGTCGACCATTCCAACCTAAAATTCGATTCTTGAATCACTCATTTCGAAATATAGTGAGGAAACCACTGATCCAACTCCAAGTTAGTCGTGATTGCTTACATCACGGCTATCTCTTGGTGGTATTCAGTGTGACAAGTAAATAGTTTACGAGTCGATGGAAACAATGTAAATTGGCAATTGGGTGTGTCGACAGACCAATAAATAAATAAATAAATAAATACAAAGTTATTGCCCCCTTCTTTTTTAATATCGAGGTGGAAAGGCGAGGTGAACAGTGACATAAAGCTCCTTCGATCCTTTAGCCCCCTTTAAAGCCCCAGTTTCGCGTTTTGATGTAGTTGGCAATTTCAATAAATTATCCGTAATTTCTAGTAATTACAAGCGAACATCCACTCTAATATCACATATAACACGAGATAGATTCATGGCTCAAACATATTGACCCTATTGCCCTTGGAATCCGTAGGTTGATTTTCCCTTTGTATAACCTATATGGGACGAGGGTGTGCTAGAGAATGACACGTGTGTCGGGTCGGTGGCTGTTCGTGCCAGCTTTCCACTTTCCAATCAATCAATCGATCACGCGTTCTCACTGTATTTTTTATAAAATAAAATAAAATTTCTACTTTATATATTCACTTTTTATTACAAAAGTATAAAAGAAATCGAAAATTTTAAAAGAGAGGAGAAACGTTCGAAGAGGATGAGTCATGATGATGCCTAGGAGGTCCACACGAGTGAGCATGCGTCTCGGGTACAATCGGTAGGAAGCCATCCCCTAGATAAGTTCCCCATTAAAATTTGGGCAAGAAGCTTGCGAACCAGTCGGCTCCGGTTCCAGCTCGCATGGTATTTGGAACCAGAACCGGATACCGCATATGAGAATTATTTTGCACATTTCATTTAATTGTTTATGACTTTTTTTTTATATTATTTGAGCTTCAATTACCGTACACTTACATCGTTATATTCTCGTAGTTCGATGAACTTTTATTTGACGTACTAATTCATAAGTTTTATCACTTAAAAATATTTAATAATTTGGAAAGATATAATAAAATATTATTTATGATATATTCAGTTGAATTTAACTTGAAATAGACTAAATTTTGATAAAATAAATATACTGAATTAATAAAAATTATAAAAATTCATATCAAACTTAATTATTTTCTAGCAATTAGATATATATATATATATAAAGTTAATAGGTTCTCTAGTCACGATAGATCAAAATCAACGGTCGTTTAGCGGATCGGTATGTGCAGTTTCAAACTCGTTGTCTGTTCATCGTAGGGAGGGGCTTCTGTACAGGCAGTGGGCTTTACGTGGCTCCAAGTTCAAGGTTATGGATTTGGAGACATCAGCTCGGAATTTGGAAAACATGGGGAGAAGGCGACTAAGGAGAACGTTAAAGTGTCTCACACGTGTGGGAGGGCATCTTTTCCGTTTACTTACCCGCGAAGCAGCCGCCAGAAAATAACTGACTTTCAGGGGCACCCCTGTAATTTCAGTCGGCCCAGCCCCTTTCTTCCCCTGTTTCTTCTCTGAGCTTTTGAACTGCAACGAGTTCCCTGTCTTTTTTTAACCCCATGTGCCGTCCACTTGGCTCTCTCCCTCTCCCTTCTCCTACTCCCATTCCAATCGGAGACGGGGAAGTTCAGCTATAAAATTGGGACCCCGCTGGCCTCGTTCGATGGAGCCGAAGGATTCGAACACAGGCTCTTCACGTGGAGCTGGCTCTATTTACGGCAGCAGCAGTGGCATGGCGGCGATGAAGAGGAGCAATTTGGAGTTGGACCTCGTCGAGTTCGTGAGGATGGCGATGATCGCTTCTCCGGATCCTTCCTCGGACGACTCACTCAAGACGGATGGTGGTGACCCCTCTTCCTTCCTCCCTCCCGACTCAGCTGTGACGGACCTCGGCTCTGCTTCCACTACTTGGGTAATCTTTCTTTTCTCTTGATCAAGATGATTCAAGCCGACGATGATGATATTGCATCGATCCCCTTACTAGGAAGTCGAGGTCTAATTGAATTCATGACAAACGTCATAGCGTTTGCCACGTTGGCTGTCGAGTCAGCTAGGTCCCCGGCCAACATATTGCTACCTTAAATCATGTCCAGAGGGCTCTTTGGTCATTGGAAATTAACGCCTCGTCACCTGTGTCAACAATCCATAAACAATATGGAAGAGTAGACCCTGTGCTGTGGACCTGCCTGCGCTGGTTCTGCCACACTTGATAATTCTCGAGGACACCGCCGAAAAGTTCGGGTCGGGTAGTCCATAGAGATCAATTGCTGAACCCCCGACCAAACTCGGAGAATTCCTTTTGCAGGATGCTACATGCTCCATTTGACCGAGGCTGTTATTGCAGCTTGAGTTCGATTTGTTCTTACTGATTGCAGGAAATGAACTGTTTTGATGAAACAAGTTCGGGTGAACTTGGAGTGCCTCCTTGGTGCCAAACTCTCATGATGAAACATTCGAGTATCCAGGCCACCAGTCCGACCCCGACCGGTTCTCAGTCATCAGTATGCGGTATCTTCGCAGCTACCTTCACAGTTTGGGGTTAAGGCCCCCACCCGCCACACATCACTGTTATGAATTGACTGTGTTTGATCTTTTCTAAGCTCGGTTGCAGTTAGCTTGCTTTGTTGCTAATGTTTGTATCCGTGGACTAATGTCCCGGAAATGTCGATTATTAGTTGGGAATGCCATGTCCAGTAACAAACCGACAGTCAGAGATGGTCAAGGAAGAGGTGCGACCACTCGTTTCGCCCATGAGCAATTGGATGATGATGATGGAGAGATAGAGACGGATTCCTGTGAGCAGAGTGCAGAGCCCAACGACAAGCGCATTAGAAGGTATCTCTGGATACGATCATCTTTCTTTTTTCTGAAAATGAAAGAGGACAAGGAAGGAAGATAAAAAGGATTTGCTCCTAGTGCAAACTTAATGTTGGCCGTTTCCCAGAGTCAAAAGGGGTTTATTCTGATAAAGCCATAACCTTCAACTCTTCAGGAAGATTTCAAATCGAGAGTCTGCTAAACGATCCCGGAAGAGGAAGCAAGAACATCTGGCTGGCATGGAAATACAAGTTAGACTTTGACCTGTGAACTTGATGCAGTTTTACTACTTATGCGTGCTTCCGGAATGGTACCAATTTGTTAAGGAATCCCTGGCCTCTTTGTTCTTAGGTCGACTGTCTGATGGCAGAGAAAGCGACTTTATCCAAGCAACTAACGGGTGCCGTCCAGCAATATCAGGTTGCCAACACGGACAACCTCGTTCTCAAATCCAATGTAGAAGCCTTGAGAATCAAGGTAAATCTAATCCTGAAACCTGTTCGGTTTTGGGAGACAGCGGGAGGTTTCTAGTTTCAGGGTCTGAATAAGCTTTGTTTTGAACTGCGACCATTACTAGGTGCAGCTGGCTGAAGCTATGGTGGCCCGAGGCTCCATTGACAGTAGCTTAGTCAATCTCCTTCAGAGTCCGAACTCCCAGCCCTCCATCAACAGCCTCAACAGCATCGGCTATATTGCTAACGTCCCCCCTTCGGTTATCATTCCTGGGGACAACGATTCCTCCTTTACTGCTGGATCGACGGTCACAAGGCAAAATTCCTGCATCGGAGCCGAGAATGGCGACTCTGGAAACAGCAGCATAGCAAATGGGATCATGGGCGAAGCTCTCAGCTGCGCATTGCAGATCTGGCAGTGAATACCTGTGCATGTATCTCAGTAATTAAGGTCCTCGTGTTTGTAGTAAGAAGTGATATTCTGTAAGAAACCAGTCTTTGCTGTTTCCAAGTTCCAGGTTCCATCACATTGGCTTGCTTGGAAACCTAAACGCATCTGCAATTTCATTACCCAGTAACTTTCCGATGCGATGATGACAGTGAAAATATATGTATTTTCGGCAGCACCAGCTATACCCTAAGCTACATTGGAAATTTGGCCAGCATATATCTCGCATCTGCGATCTCTTTTGCAGCACTTTCATCTATCCTTTGAAGTTCTTCCAATCAAAGAAATAGCAGTTACAGTAAGTATGCAGTGATGCAGCCAGCAGAAAGGATGCTGCTGCCTCTTTCTTCATATGTCTGATAGTTCATCCATGGATCTCTATTTCTCGTCGAGAGTTTCTGATTTATCATTTAGATTTCTTCAATTTCTGGTCTATCTCGTGCCGCTCGCTCTCGTTGCTTCGCAATCCCGATATACAAGGATTTGCCAGATGAATTTTTTTTTTCAATCTGACCAATGATAAGAACAAATGTGACAGAAGATCTACCTGATTTTGACCTGATACATCATCAACTCGAACTCGATGAAGTCGACCTTACCGTCCAAGTTCAGGTCCACGACGCGAACCATCTTCTCAATCTCCACCATATCCCATCCCTTGTCCAGCCCCAAGCACTCCAAGACCCTCTTCAGTTCCACTGCCTCGATAAATCCATTCCCATCCTCGTCGAAGATCTCGAATGCTTCCCTCAGGAGCCTGTTCCGCTCCGTCACGTCGTCGATCCCCCCGAGAACCTCTTCTGCCGTCATGAGCTCGCTGTTGAGTCCCTCCCCTTCCTTCTGGATCACCTCCAGCCCGAGCTTTTCCACGACTCTTCTCACCCGTTCGGTCTTTATGCTTCCGTCCGGTTCCATACCGAAGACGTCTCTCAGGGCTCGAACTGTCAAGTCATCAGTCTGTCGGGTTGTCATGGCCAGCTCATCGACGGGGCATAGGTCGAGCTCATTGAAGCCTAGCTGCCAGAACCCCAGAGCGTATCCGCCCAAGTTCTTGAGCAAACGGGTGCAAACTCCAGTGACACCCATTGTGCAGAGCTTGTGACGAACTCTTCCCTTCCCTTTCTCTCTTCCGGGTACCCGCAGAACTTCAAACCTTGCACATGTCTTAAATAAGACGATTCAACGTTGAAGTGCAGTCATGAACAGTGTGGAATACTTATTTAATTGACGGAAATTCCCGTGGGCCATTATTATTAACAATTTTTTGAAAAAAAATATTGTTGTTTTCAAAAAATTGTTGTACTGATGTTAGACAAGGCAGCGGTTCAATTAAAGATTGTTTATAGAGACATTTGCAGAGGATCTGCAGACAGGCGGTTCTCTGGTGTCTGAACTGTAGACAACCAATTAAGGCTGTTTACATATATATAGTTGACAATTACGAAAAGTTCAAGATGATCAATAGAGTTGAACTTTTAATAAGTCGAAGTGGCTCGACTTCATTATTTAGGTCTGATTTACGGATACCAGTTACGCACAGAGGGAAACAGGAGAAGAAGAAGAAGAAGAAGTTCAAGAGGATTCTGACTCTCCCATGTCTCTTCTATTAAGGGATTCGCGGAAAAATGGTCAACACCGGCCCGAATGATCTTTCATCTATACCATCCTGATCATCAGACTCACTCTGTTGGGTCCCGACAACAGTGAGCCGAATGAATACAGTCAAGGCTCGAAAGCTTCCCATGTAAAATGGCTTCATCTTCCACGGCACCTCCGTCAACTATACTTCTGCACCGAGCGTGGCATTGTTGATTTGGTTGCCGGATACGGTCTCCCATTGAGCTTAGGAGAAATTAATGGCATCCCAAGTACGGAGCATCTGCACTTGCGATTTCTTACAATTAGAAAATCAGTATTTTATAGTGTATGAGCTGGGAAATAAATGTGTCAGCAGCTGCATAACAGGGAGACCGAGAGCAACGAGAAACAACCGCAACGCGGTTTCTGCAGCTCAGACATATATAAAAATCCATGGAACAGCTGGAATTGCTTTAACAAGTGATTTCCATGCAACCCGAAGGCTCAGCTCGACTTCATGAACAGTTCACGAACTGGTAAGTTGGATTCTCCCTTAGTAAAATAGAAACAATTTGAAAAAAAAAAAAGACTCACTGGGTTAATTGATGGAACTCAATTGAACAGCATTGAGGATCCTCAAGAGCACGCTTCACTCTCGTGAGCATTAACAAAATGATATCAATCTGATTTGTTTAATCCGGCACGCATGCTTCATCTTTGCGCGCTGCTTCGAAATCAATGGTCAATGCCGAGAATCCGATAATCGGGGTCCCCTTCGAATGTCATATCTTTGTCTGCATTAAGATCGTCTGCAAACTTTTGGTGTTCTTGCCGCCTGATTTCGGTTTGAAGAGTCCGCAGGATAATCTCTGGGATGGTTATGGGTGAGCTCTTCTCTGCCATGCCGCTCTGAGTGGAAGACGCGGCTGCTTTCCATTCTCTAAAGGCCGTAGGATCCGAGCCGTAGACTTGACCTTGAAAACGTGCTCTGGAGACGGTTTCGCTGTGTCGAGATATGCTCACGAGCACATTCACCGAGTCCTGAGAGATGGCATCGAGAGTGCGAGGCTACGATACCATTTACGGGATCAACAAAAAAGACTCCATCATCACCCAACAAAGTTTCAACTTAAAGATGCAGAGCTTGAAATTAAGAATGTGAGACGTGTGATGGAAAGCAACAGGGGAAAACTAGCTACCCTTGTGCACGCAGAAAAGTTCCCGTCGGCAACCCAGACGGCCAATTAATGGTCGCCTCTGCCTCACCTACCGCCACCTTCCCACCAAGCGAAGTATTCACCACATATCATAAACTCACGTCTAATAATTTTATTATTTTTATTCTCAATATTAAAATTACAAGTTTAATGTAATTACACTCAACCCCAACCCAAGAAAGAAAATTTTATTTTTATACACTATGATATAATTCAATTTAAACCGAATCGATTTCATTAGATAGTAAAATCTTTATAGGCATGCCCTTTTCTTTTCTCATCTATGTGCATCAAATATCATCCAAAAAATTTAGTTAATCATAATTATTTTATGTTCAATTTAAGTCGGCTCAAGAGGCCTTTTGGGATGACTCATGACAAAAAAGGGGGAATCTCATCATAAAAGGAGACAAAAGAGGATGATGAAAAGTAGTGAAAACCAAAGCAAAGCTAAGCTAAGCTAAGAAGTGAAAGACTTTTTTCTAGACGAGGATCATTGCATTGGATATCAGAACTTCGGGGTGTAAAATGAAAATTTTCATGGAAATTAACGTGCAAAAATAATTTATTTTTATGCAATAAAATATGTTTTTTAATTTTAATTTTAGCTCCTTTTTTTTGTCTTTGAAATTAGAACCGCCACCTGATAGAGACAATTGAAGGGCTCCAAATAGAAAGCGAAGTAGAGAAGAAAAAATCTCTCTCCCAGACAATACGAGTCTCCCTTTTTCTCTCCCGACGATCTTCTCCTTCTCCTGCCTCCATGGCTGCCTCGAAGCCCACGCTCCTATCGCTAATCCTCCTCTTCGCCCTCACCTTCGCCGCCCGTATCGGGGCCGATCCCGAGGAAGGAGGAGTCGAGGCCGCGGCTGTCGGCGGATCCGGTTCCTCCGTCCTGAGGGCTGAGCTTGACCAGCTAAAATCTAAGATCCACACCCTCGGTTAGTTCCTGCTTCGTTTCTGTTTCCGACTCGATTGTGAAGCTTCGGGTTTTTCAGATGCTTCTTTTGAGTGTGAGGTCCCTCGTTGTGGGTTTTGTCTGTGGAGTCCGAGTAAATCATTTCCCGGCCTTTTGTCTTGGACTAGGCTCCGTAGGGTGCAATTTGAGGAGTGTTTTGACCATTTCTAATAGCCGCTGTCCATACAAATCGGCCATTTTGTCACTGGCTGGATTTGACGAAACTAGCCGGCTACTAGTTGCCCGGTTTAATTGTTTTGATTTGCGCTGAATGCTCAGTAGGGTAACCCTGGAGATCAATCAATTTATGTAATTTTTCCGCATAGAGGAAGAAACAATTTTAGCCTTTCTAAAAATGTCGTATTTCCAAATCCTGTCTGTTTCCTCTGTTAGTTGGTAATGGTTCCTTTTCAACATCGGTTTTGGTTATGTCTTAATTACTTCTGTTTTGGGAAAATGGCGGTGAAGAGACCATTGTAGAAGAGAAAGCTCAGGAGCTGACAGGCAAGGATGAGCTTATAGCAGAGAAAGAGAAACTCCTGCAAGATAAATTAGATAAGGTAGCATCTTTGCAGGATGAGATCTCAATTCTTCAGGTAATTTGACTGTTATTTTCTTCTCTAAAAGTCCTCATCTGTGTACTTGGTTAATGTTGACAGTTCTGCTTCTCTTCCTCTCTTGCAGAAGAAAGGAAAAACGGATGCTGCAGAACAAGTTGGAAAGGCTCATGCTCGGGCTGGTGAATTGGAGAAACAGGTAAGACATGGAGTCATATTCCGCATAATTTGCTCTGAAAATTGCATTTTACACTTGCTATCAACTTATCTATCCCTTCATGTGCAGATTGATAAGCTGAAGAAGGATCTAGACTTGCAGCAGAAAGAGAAGGGATCTCTGGAGTCTCGTGTAGCTGAGACTGAGAACAAGATGCTTGAATTGAATTCAAAACTAGGGAAAGTGAGTCTCTTTCTTGTGTTTGATGGGTTCATGACAAGTGCAGACCTTATAATCTAGTCTTCTTTCAATCGCCCGATTGATGAAATATCAATATTTTTAATCACTTTAATGGAAATTTTAGCTTGTTCAGTTAAAGGCTATAGTACATTCCTTGACTATTCATTATTCTTGGTGCTATTGCTTGCATTCAGTGAATCATTTGAACACTTGCCTGTTTCTGTCCTCTTCATTGTGTCCTCATTTATGATATAAGTGTTGTTTCTGAGCATATATATTTCTGCTAAGGCGTTTCATTTTGGTGCCTGTTCTCTGTGGTGCAGCTTCAACGGATTAATGATGAGCAGAAGGCCAAGATTCTTAAAACTGAACGAGCTCTTAAAGTGGCTGAGGTGTGCAAGCTATCCGTATTTGTTCCTGATTATTGATACTTGTGATGTTTCATTTTCTGGCCTAATTTAGAAACACATTATGGTCCTTGGTCCTCATATTATCTCTCTTTGTTATTTCTAGGAAGAGATGATGAAGGCAAAATTTGAGGTGTCTTCCAAGATAAAAGAACTTTCAGAGGTACTAAGTGCATAACATTAGAATTGTTACTATTACACTGCTTTGAGTTATGACTAGTCTCTCAGACAGCCAGAGCAATCGTCTTCTCTGGAAACTCTCTACATTCTGCTGAATGGAAGTGGATCTTGCGTCAATTTCCTGGATCTGTTATATGTTATCAGTGTGCGATCTGTTTGCAAACTCTATAGAAGGACTAGTTTTATGGAACTTGATTTCTAGCAGGATGGGCCGCAATCTCTTGTGGCACTGTTGGTGTTTGCTTGTGGTCTTCCACAAGGAGTACTGATGTACTTCTGCCATTTGAAAGGAAAAATTGTACGTCTAATTGAATAAGGTGTAACTGACAGTTGTGATGCTTAAACGCAGGAATGGAATTGTGATCTCTACAGACATTGATGTACTGCATTATTGCTTTGATGTAATTACTAATGATCGAATGATTGTATGTTCAGGTTCATGGTGCATGGCTTCCTCCTTGGCTTGCTTTGCATTGGATGCGTCTTCAGGTAAACCTTAATTTGCTGTCAAGTGTTTGTGCAGTAATCTTTGACATGTGATTTTAAAGCATCATCTACTTCCAGTCTTTTGTTGATATTCATTGGAATGAGCATGGGAAGCCCGCTATGAATCGGATGATGGAAAAGGTACCATTTTCCATTTCCAGTTGTGTCCACACTTTTGCATATGAATGGGAAGCACACCTCTCTTATTTTATGGAAAGTTTCCAATCTCTGAGTAGGTCCTGACGATTGATTTTTGTTTAAATTTGCTTAGTTCGTGGAGAAAAAGTCACAAGCTGAAAAATGGGCGGGACCACATATTGAGACAATTAAGATTGTAAGCTGTCTAAAGTTTTGAATTGAATCTGTGAAATTACTTAGCTATCAGAGAGAATTTCTTTTTGTTTACCTTCTGTAGTTTCTCTACTTCAGAAATGGGTTCCTGCTGCAAAAGAGCAGTGGGTAGTCCTTATGACCTCTCTTGAACCACATTTGAAGACGCTGACTGCAAAATCAGTTGAAGTTTATGAGACATCCAGGACAGCCATCACTCCGCACGTTTTCAAAATCCAACAGGTTGTTGATCCCTACTATCAGGTATACCTTCTTTAGGATGCAATCTTCTTTCCCCTTTTACATGGGCACAAATCCTGAAGCCACAGATCTCTTTGTTGAACAGGATGCTAAGAAGTTCAGCAAGCCATATATTGAGCAGGTGGCAACTGCAGCAAAACCTCATGTAGAAAAGTTTAAGGTGACTTTGGAGCCTTACACGAAAGAGGCAGTTCGTGGTTATGGAAAGTTCTTGGAGTCTGCTTCTACTTACCACAAGCAGGTACCTGTAGCTCTCTCTGTTCCTTATTATTTTTGTTAACATGTACTTTGGGTTTTTCTGTATGTTCAGACTATTTTGACTGTTGCTGAAGGTACAAGGACATGTTCAAGAGACACTGAAGAAACATGAAATAACAAGGCCCCTTGCAACTAGGGAGTTCGAGTGGTTTGCAGTATGTTTTCCAAAAATTGTCCAAAATCTCTTGCAACTGCTTTTCCTCCTTGCACATTGTATTCTGATTTCCACTCTGATCCTCTTAAATTGCACCTTCTAGGCATCTGCTCTCTTGGCGCTTCCAATAATCTTGTTCTCTAGAATCTGTTCAGCTCTGTTCTGGTGAGGTTCCCAGATTAATACTTAGAACAATGAGCTAGTTTTATTGTGTTTCTCTGACTGAGATTCACATTGCTATAAATATGTGTTCTCTAGCAAGAAGGCTAAGAAACCTGCACGGCATGCCCATTCACATCATGCTCGGAGAAAGAGCAAGCGTGGGCATGCTGACAACAATTAGTGTTACAAGATTGGTCCCAAGTTCTTCCATAGCACTTATGAGGTATTCCTGGTATCCTGGAGTATACATTTTTCGGTTGTTCAGCTCGAGAGAACAGATCTCTCTTTTTTGGCCTTCTGATCTGAAAAACAGAGAAAACATTAATCAATGCTTGAAGCTCTTCAGAAAATATATTTTATTTTTTTGTCTCAGGAGCCATCCAACAGATTTTTATCATTCTCTTCCTCTCCTGTGGAAATAAGAAATATGTAAAATGGAAGTTATTGTAAATTGCTGGAAACCAGGATTCTTGAAATTCATTTGCTCATCCTATTTGAACTGCTGAAAGCACTTCTCTGTAACCTGATTAGTATAGCAGCTCATTCGAAACTCGTAACCATGATTCAACAATAATTACTACGGCTGAATGATAGTGTCAATAGCTGAAGGTTTGTATAGTTCAAACAGGCCGATGATCTGTTGTTTCCTTGCAGGTGGATGATGTGCTCTTTGCGATGGGTTTTCTGGAGCTGACATCACGTCCTCATTGACTACGTCACTTTCCTTTTTTGAAGCCCTCTCAGACCCAGTCTATCTCTAGATAGAGAGATTATGGAAAGGAAAGAGAGTTTATAAGCTTTTCCACGCGACATAGATGAGTAGGAAATATGTAGAAGTTCATGTATGCCATATACTCTTGCTACCTGGTTAGTGTCTTAGCTTTGGTGTCTTGGTGTGCAATATTCGAAATTTCCCTTTCAGGATCTGCTTTTGCATTGTTCTCTGTTCATAAAGCGGACCCTGTGCGCTTCACGTTTGCACATTAATTTATTGCCCACTCTTTTGGTGGGGTTTATGGGCATGGATTTTCACTGTTACTTTGAGGTTTCCTGACAGAGGACCCATTTGGTTTCAATGGAATGCGAAGACGTATAGGCTATGCTTTATCTGGCACGGTGGTATGAGAATACTGAGACTCTTTTCATTCCTTCATACAGAATGCGACATTACTGAATACACAGCAGCCTTTAGCGTGTCAATGCCAAGCCTTATATGTAAACCGTAGCTCCATTCTACGACTTGAGGAACAGGCTCCAGAGTATGCCTCCACCCATGTCTCTTGATTCAGCTGTTCCTGTAATCTACTGATTTGAGTATCTGTATGTAGATGTATGCTCCACTTCAGGATGACGGAGCTCATGGTATTTCACCTTTATTCAAGTCGTGGAAGCCGATAGAACTCGAGTCTCGACACATACGAAGTACAGATAAGTGTCTGTAAATCGGGTCATATGTCACACATCCCTCCTTTTGTTATTCCATGTCCTCTGCTGGTCTCTCTGTCGAGTTTTAATTCAACAGGAAGGGAGACCAGTAGGTATGAAGATCGACAGTGTTTTCAAATCCCGAGCATCCGCTGCTTGGCCTGTCATCGGCGGTATAGGGCTCACTGACATAACCCACCTCTCCACCATAAATAGAGGAGGCAACACCATCGGTGGAAGGTAGAGTTTGCGGTGGCTTGAGAGCAGGAATCACAGCTTCCCGGCCCGTATCCATACCCGGTCCACTGCAGGAGTAGCTTCCAGGCGCGGGCGACTCCAAGTTCTGTACAAACGGCCCGATCTTGGGGTTGTAGTTCAAATGATGCTTCTTCGCTCCGCTAACCTTCTGGAAGACACGGCAAATCACCCATTCTTCCTGTATAGAGTGATCCACAAAAGAGCCGGGACGGACAATCGAAGTGTAAGGCCTCGCCCGGACCAAGTCAAATTACAACTCTATTCATTTCCATCGGCTCGACATCTACCGCCATGGATGACGGAGCTCACAACAATCAAGTTCGTCACAACTGATCTGACTTGAATAATAATGCTAAGTTCGAGGCCGTGGTGACTGAGGAAGAGACTGTGTTACCTGGGTGGAAGGGAAGGTTGGCTTGGAGTGGAGGCGAAACTCGTGCATGACCCAGCCGGTCTTCTCTCCTCGCGGAGCTCTCCCCCGGTAGAAAACCAGCGTCTTCTTCATCCCGATCAGTTCCGACGTGGCACTGCTGAAGATCTCCCTATCCTTCCCGGTTGTTTTCCAGTAACCGGTTTTGGTCGCCCGGTTTGTCCTCACTCCCGTCGGGTACTTCCTGTCCCGATGGCTGTAAAAGTACCACTCCTTTTCCCCGATCTTCGCTTTCCCTGGACGGCGGCAGATTCGAGCGGACAGACAAAACACGTCATTCAGACCCGAGACTGAGCTGAGACTCTCGCACTCGATCCGAAATGGGAAGGGGAGAAAGATGTTACCTGGAAGGTCCCATGGCTCGCACCTGTTGAGATCCACATCGATCAACACTGCCGGCCCCGTCGTCTCCGGGTTCGATATCTTCTTGCTGATGAGGTAGCACGTAAGGAGCTCCTCGTCCGTGGGATGGAACCGAAACCCGGGAGGCAACACATCACCACCACCACCACCGCCGCCGCCGCCGCCGCTACTAGCATCTCCTTCCATGCTTACAAGAACTACAGGAAAAAGAAGAAGAAGAAGAAGAAGACAAAACACAGCAAGGAAGTCTCCCTGCTGGAAAATTTAAGGCCAGCGAACGAGTGAAGGGACGCTGAGCAAGCAGAGAGGGGAGTGTCTCTCAAGCTCTCAACTGCTTCGGGTCTTCTCCTACAAGTTTAACATGCTGTCTGGCTACTTCCAAATCCCTTTAATAGCAAATCGTACAGCATAAAATATGTCACAAACGCGTGATCTACAGCAGCACAACGACATTATTCTCGATATGATATTAAAAGATTTCGCATCCAGTCATGATCCCTTTTAGACCCGCGGCCACCATCGGAAAAAAAAAAAAAAGAGTGTATTGAATGAAACGATTAGTGGGTGAGAGCAAATGGCATGCAGTGCAACCGGATATCGACATATTACAACTAGAGCGGTTCCGGCACGGGGAATACTTGCGTCGCTCGTAAGATTACACCGGAGTTCGCGATAATGAATATCGCAAAAGGTAATAAAATGACTAAAATAGCTTACTAAGGTATAACTGTAAGTGGTACTAAGGATGCCGTGACAGTGCTCTTATTACTACTATATTCTCTTCCTCTCCGTAATGCCGACATGTGACTGCTTCGCGTAATATCCTCGCTTAGACCCAGTGCCAAACCCGACCACTCCACGTGGCATGTTTGACCCTGACCGGCCCGGCCACTGGATTTAGATGCCACGTCATCGGGTGCAGGAGACGTGGATGGTCACGGTCAAAACCCCAGGCGGAGAAGCGGCGTGAGACCGAGAGGAACGAGACCGTTCCCCGGGATTCCCTTGGCCTCTGTTTTCTTCGGCTCGTTCTCCATCAATGCCTTGATCGCAAAGTCATGAATCAAAGCACGACTTGGGCATTTAAAACATCTCCTACAGCATCGACCGATCCTCACGCAACCCGATCCCGACTTCTCGGTCTTGAAGAATACCGTGCAGACCGTAATAGACTTCCTAGTTTTCTGAATGAATCGGGTTTTGGCTAGGTCGAGCTCGTCTCTTGTGTTGAAGCTGGGAGTACTTATAGGATAGCGATACAAGGAAGAGGTTGCTCTTACCAGGATGATGTTTTTTTTTTTTAATAAACCGCCGGTATTCAGTTGGACTTTGTCAAGCTGACTAATCCGGATCGCCCCAAATCGGTCTATTTAAGGGGTTAAGAGCTCCCCGTCGCAGGTGGGACTCAAACTCGAGTCCTCTTATTGGGATGATAAATACCGAACCACCTTACCACGCCCACGGTGGATTAGCAGGACGATGTTCACTCTCAATAACAGTCCTAGAATCTATATCTATGAAATAAATGAAATCAGGATAACCTCAACTTTATCTTCTTTCAACTTTTGCCCCTAAACTTTGAGCCTGAATCTCCACATTTGTAGTTCGGCTTCGGGGAAGATTTTGAACATCAATGGATGGAGAGAACGAATATCTGGTTCCGAGTTGGCTGGGGTGCCCACAATCTTCTCTTCCTTCCGCAACTGATCGAGCTTGGATGTAAGTTACTCGGGGCTTGCGGAAGGACAGAGAAGAAACAGCCCAGCAACTTGCTGGAGACAGAAACGAGACAGCCCAGTTTGAGATGGTCCTATAGATTCTCAGAGCCCATGGCCTGTTCAAAATCCTAAACGTGACGCGACTTCTCTAGAGAGTGCCTCCCTTCCCTCCCTTCATTAATACTTCCCTCTCTTGAGTGTTCTCGGGGCGATGTCCTAGAATCAGTCTCGGTTCTATCAGAATTTCGATCGGAATCCAGGAGTGCCCCATCAAATCCATTCCCTGTTTTCCTCGCAAATATCGGCTCTTTTCTCTTTTGGGTGTTTATCTTTCGATCAAGAGCCCGTGATTCCCCGTTGACTGCGGGACTGCCGGGTGAATATGTCGTCTGGGTACGAGAATGTGGTGGTGGGAAAGCTGAAGCTTAAGGGAAGCCGCTTGACGTGAAGGGCGGCGGCGGGATCATGTCTCGAGGCATTTCTAAGAAGAAGAAGAAATCAAAAGAGAATAACCTCTCTCAGGCCGCAGCAGGTTGTTTGATAGTCCAAACTTTTGACATTCCTCTGATTTTCATGCTATATATCCTTTTGTCTTTGATATTTGGCACACTTGTTTTTTTGTCCCCTAACATTTATGAATGTGGTCTCATTGATTTCATAACTCGTAAAGTCGTTATCTTTTTTTATGGATTTGCCTGTCATCTGATGATGTTTGGGCGAACAATGGCTTCTACTTTCTTGTTTTTATAGGGGATCTTGACGAAGATTAGCTGTTGACTTGTGGGAGCTTAGATAAATGATTTTAGGAGATGATAGGACGCATCGTTTCAAATCGAGATGCATCAATATGATCCTCAAAATCTTAAGCTAGGGAGTGCTGCATTCTTAATATTAGCTGCAAGTGAATAGAAAGGTGTCGGAATCGGATTCTCTTGTACTGCCCACTTCCGTTTGGAACCATCAGTGGCTTGACCGTCCGCTCCACTTAGCTCCCTGGTTTTCCGTTATGGGAGTGTACCTTCCAGTGGAAGCCCGATTACTTGATTGCATCGAGTTGATGATCCTCAATAGTGTAAACAGATTCCGGCTCCTAACTCTCTTAATTGGCTTTCATGAATGAGTTTTATCTCTTAACTCAAATTAGCTTACCGAGGAAATGAGCTTCGATCAACTCTGTTGCTGCTTGCTGGAGGAGCTTCTGTGATTTCACTTCCTTCCATTAACTGCCAATACGAATCTGCAGCTTATATGTTCTTGGTATCCCTTCAACTCTTGTAATTGAGTTATTTACAAACCAGAGTTTTCTTCTTTTTTGGAGGCTGACAGGTGGGACCGCATTGGTATCTTCGCGTGACATTGCAAATGCAAACGGAAGCAGGACGGTCACCGATGGTGGGATCGCCTCACGCCTCCACATTCGAGGATCGCCTCACGCCTGCTGAAGGGCGGTACCTCCAGCGGAGGGAGCAGAGCGAGCTCGAGAGGCTTGCAAAGATGGCAAGCAAATCTCACCGGGACCGGATCCATGAGTTCAACCGGTACTTGGCGAACCTCAGCGAGCACTACGACATCCCCAATGTGGGGCCTGGATAACTTTCAGGAACCGAGTCCATGTAGTGTCGTACTGGTGCATCTTGTTTCGAGCGAATTCCTATTCTATGTTCCATTGTTTCCTATTCTATGTGAATGCATCTTGATTCTGCTCTGCAACCTTTGCTGTGCCTGTGGGGATATCGAAGTTCCTAAGAATTATATTACCAGAGCTGCTGTTGCCATATTGCGCTCATGATTGTGAGAAGTCTCTTGCACTCGTCTAATGAGTCCTTATTTTGGATGAGGTAATACTGGGCCGCGAGACGAAGTTCATTATGGGGTCGTAGTTCCTAATTAGAGGTGGCAAGTCGTGCTGATCGGGCCGTGCCGTGACGGCACCTATAGGGCTGGCTCAAGCATGGCACTTTAGGATATAGGGCCGTGCCGTGCTGGCACAATAAGATATAGGGCGGCTCTGGTCCAGCCCGATAGCATGATAATCTTTCTAATTGGGCTATAGTGCTTCCTCGGCCCACAGATCATTGAGCCTAACCCGTCTGATAGAATTACCGGGCCGGATTTTACCAGGTCTATTCCTAATGTGCCCAGCTGGGTCGGCCCATTGAGCTAGCAACGACAAAGAACGACGTCGTGCAGTTTTCTCACACGTCTTCTGCTGCTGGCCGAACTCCACCATTTCTGTGGCTCCCGATTTTCCGAACGATTTTAGAAATATTCTCCCTCTTGTCATATTATTTCCCGCTGGCTTCTGCCACTGAAACTCGCTCTCTGCATTGATCGAACTGCCGAATGATTCTCCATCTCTAGACCTCCAAGTCAGCCTCGAAGCCGTCCATGGAGCTTGCCTCCTGCAACAGCGTTCACTTCTCATCCAGCGTGCACATCTCCCTCCGTAAGAACCGCGGTCGTGTTCTATCGCGATCTTCAGCCTCTTCGAGGCCGAATCCAACTCCGCGAGTTTCAAGGATCACGGCGGCAAGCACCACCAATGGAGCCGCTGTGTCAGGCGCCGTCACGAGGACCTTGACTGTGCGGACCGATAACGGTGAGGTGCTGCGGCCTGGCAATTCGAGTAGTGCTCTGGAGCAGCTCGACATCGAGCGGGGAGTCTGCGTCCCTTTTCGCAAGTACACTCCCGAGACTGTACGATCGTCAGAGTACTGGATTTTGAGTTTTTGTTGTCTAATTTGTTCGGTTTATTTAGATTGCACTTGGTTCTGTAGACTTCATAGCTCAGGACTCAAAATAAACATAGCCTGGCAATGAACTCAGATGTCTAATCTATCTCCCTTTCTGCAGTTACGTTTGATGATACTAATAAGATTTCGAGGACAATCTAGAATTTTTTGGACAAAGAGACTGGTTGCTAAGTAAATATTGTAAATGAGCAAAATTCTTCGTTGTTCTGACCTATTCCATTGTGGGAGTTTGAAATTAAGTTAAATTTGTTGTTCGGTCACTAGGTGAGGAACAAAGTTCTGGAATCTCGGGGTGCCATCTGGTCGCTTATTTTGCGGGGTGTTGAGATAGTATGGAACTTGGGTTTGTACTGGTCAACGCTTATGTATGACTGCTTGGTTGGACGGGATGAAGAGGTTGTACCTTATCGAGCCATGCAACTCAGAAACCTGCTGTGCAACTTGGGGCCTTCATTTATCAAAGCTGGGCAGGTTAGTTGTGTTTCATCAGTGAGCTATTACATTAAATTCATGGTGTGCCCCCTCCCAATATAATTATCAATGAAAATGAGGTTATCTCTTGTCTCTGTATCCTAGATGAAGTCAATGTTGGTCCTAGCCCAGGGTTTTCAGATGATTCTTGTATTTTGTGGCTTCTAATCTTCATGTAGATTAGCAGTGACAGTTGCATGCATCTTCTACAGTTCATGAAAATCTTGAGGTCATTGCATACTAACTTCAACCTTTTTCTACTTAACTCATACATCTGCTTGCTGCATTTCTCCTGAATCTTGGAAACACATTGTCCAGTGTATTTTTGGTTGTAATATTGGCAGACTGATGAACTATTTGGAGTATTTTAATAGGTCCTTGCAAACAGACCTGATATCATTAGAGAAGATTACATGAATGAACTCTGCATTCTTCAAGATGACGTCCCGCCTGTTCCAAACCAGGTAAGAGTGGGTTGCCTGACTCTCAGGGATAACCTTGTATTTTAGCTAAATCAATTTTAGTACTTGGAGATTGGTTCTTATTTGTCACTAATGCACATCATAGGTTGCTTTCAACATCATAGAGGAAGAATTGGGGCGGCCTCTTGAAGCTGTATTTAGCAAGATCTCAGCACAGACAATAGCGGCAGCAAGCTTAGGTCAAGTTTATAGAGCTACCTTACGTGAAACAGGGGAAGATGTTGCCATTAAGGTTGTATGAGGTCCATGCCCTGAGCCTGCTTCTTTCATTAACCATATCTCTGTTTAAGTTGGTAACTTTAGTTCTTTTACAGGTGCAAAGGCCTGATATAGAACCGATTATCTATCGGGACCTTTTCCTCTTTCGAACTCTTGCATCATTTTTGAACGGCATTAGTCTGCAGAAACTGGGGTGCAATGCTGAACTTATAGTTGATGAATTTGGTGAAAAGCTTCTGGAGGAGCTGGACTACACCTTGGTACAATCTTAAAATGTCCTTTGTTTAATTAAGACAAATTAGAATTTGGAATAGACAGTTGATTTTGCTAAAACTTACGAGCTCAAAATTCCCTGTGGACTTCTGGGTCTTGTCTCATGTCAGCAAAATACTGTAACACTTGTGCAAAAACAATCTTTAAAAAAAAAAAACTATATGTAGAAGCTCATATATGTCTTTTCTTTTAACACATACAGGAAGCCCGGAATATTGAAGATTTCTTGGAAAACTTTAAAGATGATCCAACAGTTAAGATTCCATGGGTTTACAAGAAGCTTTCAGGGCCTCGTGTCTTAGTAATGGAGTGGATTGATGGTATCCGTTGTACAAATCCACAGGTTTGACTTCCAAATAACAAGATTGTAATATCAGTTCTCAAGATTGCCTGCAAATTTCTTTCAAGCCACACTTCTTGATTCTGTATTCCATTTCTTTTAGGCTATTAAGGATGCTGGCATCGATGTCAGTGGATTTCTAACAGTTGGAGTAAGTGCTGCTTTGAGACAATTGCTTGAGTTTGGGTTATTTCATGGAGATCCACATCCTGGAAATATATTTGCCATGCGTGACGGGCGTATTGCTTATGTGGACTTTGGCAATGTTGCTGTGCTGAGTCAGGTACATGATACTGGGGAAAAAAATACTGTGACATAAGCACTGGTACCAACTCCCATCTAAACTAAGGAGAGAAGGAATGAAAACATAGAGCCTCATGTGAAGTACTACATAGATTTTGAGCTTTATTAATGCACTTTTATTTTGATATAGCCCTGTCTTATTGCCTATGCATCTTATCTATGCTTCTGGGCTAATGGTATTCTACTCTGAAATTTCAGCAAAATAAGCAGATTCTGATTGATGCTGTTGTCCATGCCGTGAATGAGGACTATGTTGAGATGGCAAATGATTTCACTAGACTAGGTTTCCTGGCTAGTGGGACAGATGTCTCTCCTATTATTCCAGCTTTAGAAGCAATTTGGCAGAACTCTGTCGGGAAAGGACTCTCTGATTTCAACTTCCGAAGTGTCACTGGTATTTCTTGTTTAACTTCTGATTCGCCCTATATCGTCGTTTTTTCTTGCCTACTTGCTGCAGCTTCTTAACTGCAAGTCCATTACCTCTCAGGGTTTTTAGTTTTCTAGTTGATAGCGACTATATGAATAGCTGGCATAAGTTATAGGACATAGTTATGTGTAACCTTAGACATGCTGTGTATCAGAGTAGAATGCCCTTCTTAGTGTATCATGGTATTATATCATGACATTAATTTTGGGCTTAGGCCCCATTTTTAATTTATTGACGCCAGATTGACAGAAATGGCTGCTTGCAACTGCTAGGTGGTGGTTCAAATTGATATTCCTCTGTGGATTTGAGAAAATGCTCTTCCTCTCATAACTTTTTTGTGCTGATCATGAGAAAAAAAAGGATTTGTGGATAGTCATTTTGTTTGTAAATATCTGGTTTTTGAATGTATTTGAGGACAGATGGAGATTCTCTTCTCAGATTTCATGTTTACCTATATTTGTTTTGAGATATTGTTTCATGTCAAAAACATTATATTGCAAAATAATGATTATTTATCTATTGCTTGGGCGCAGGAAAGTTTAATCAGTTGGTTTACCAGTATCCCATCCGTATCCCTGAGAGGTTTTCTCTTGTAATTCGGTCATTACTGACACAGGAGGGTATCTGCTTTACTCTGAAGCCAGACTTCAAATTTCTTGAGGTAAATATATCCTATTATTCTTTCATGTTCTTGATAATTCTGGATTTTAGTTCTGTTTCAAGTTGTGGATTGGCTAATAGCTTGGGCTTAACAGGTGGCCTATCCTTATATTGCAAAACGTCTTCTAACAGACCCGAACCCTGCCCTTCGTGAACGTCTTATACAGGTCAGTGCATCGCATTTCAATTGTCTTTGGACTTCCAGTAGGTCTGAACTGAAGCTATTTCTTGATTTTATTTTTCCCGTCAAATTATTTCTTTCAGGTTTTATTCAAAGATGGTGTCTTCCAATGGAAGCGGCTGGAGAACCTTATTGTCCTTGCTAAGGAAAACGTGACAAGGATGAGCAGCAACCCTGCGCTGAAGGGAAAGGAAATGTCTGATCCTGTCCCTTTCCTCTGTACTTCCTTCCCATCTGTAATATTTGCTTGTATATGCGGATGGTATAACCAGCAGTGGTAATTTTCACAGACAGAGATCCAGAAGCTTGCAAGTCGAGAGGAAACTTGATCTTACAGATACCATCAAAGACGGAGCCCGCCTTTTTCTAGTCGATGAAGGGATCAGGAGACAACTTCTGCTCGCATTGACAGAAGACTCCAAACTTCATGTGCAGGAGGTTTATGATCTGAATTTCATTCCTGATTCTACATTTTTATCTTATGATGCATTAAGTTAGTGCATTTAGGAGCCCTGTTCCGTGGTCATATGTTAGAACAATATCTGAATAATTTACTTTTGATTATAGAATAAATCTTTTTTTTTTTTTAAATATGGAGAGCCGGGCAACACTCTAAGCTTTTTATCTTTTGGAACACTGTTGATGTATCCCTATAAGCATATGATAAAACTGAGAATCTAGTATCTTGTTTTGTAGCTCGTGGATGTGTACAGACTGGTCGAAGACCAAATCGACATACCCTCAATAGCTGCAGAAGTCGTACGAGGTAATCTTGAGTCTTTCCCATTCTGACTTGTTTCTGCAGAATTCCCTAATTCTTCTACCAACACGATAAAACAAGCTGTCGCTTCTGTTAAATGTCGGGGTTTGGTTTCGCAGATCTTCCCACCGTTGTCCGAGATCTCATGCTCTCATGGAGCGAGTCCGTTCTGTCAGACCGATGATCGGACAAGACCGAAGACAGGAACGTCAGGAGCTCTCGTCTGTATACTACTTATACACACTCGGACACACTTCTTGTGATTCCCTCGAGATTCCGAGGCTGCTAACTTTTGTTCGGTTCAAGGATAGCTTCGTGTAAAGCTGCAAGGAGTGTAAGGATGTGGTCATGTACAGGTTCACAGGGACAGGGTGATTGGATTTTCTAAATTCTTCTGATATATAAATAAATTTTCATAAATATTTTTATTTAAGAAAATATTTTATTTTTTATTTATCATTCAAAGGAGATAGCAAGGATTGGGAGTTAATTCAAGACTGTTAAGTAATTTACAAATCTATTTTGGCAGAAAGATCGATCTATTATCCGAATTAATCCCTATTCAGGATGGGGAATCCCGATCAAGTCGAAGGAAAATATAATATCTTATTATATTTAAATTTATTTAATATATATATATAAGGGCAAGAAACGGAAATCTAAATAAATAATAGGTGAAAATAATAGTTGGCAGTCTTTGCTTCGTCAGCTACCAGAGCGAGCATCCCAGAAGTGCCGACATAAGGACGAACCCTTTCTCTGTTCTCCCTCGGTGAAGCTTGCGAGCTTCAATCCTAGATTCTGCCCAGAGCCCGCAGCAGTTCATGTCCCTGTCGTGATTGCGGCTCAAGAGATTGTCTTACCCGGATCTCTCTGTAAGTCTTGCTTCGAACCTCGTGTCTTTGATTCGTCCACTTCGTTAGTCGATTTTGAGGAGTTCCGCACTCGGTGCTGATCTTATTGGGTTGCGCAGGAAGATGCCGCGAAAGGTCTATGATGGGGTTGACTACGATGATTACGATGATTATTATGACTACGACGATAGGGATGATGCTGAACATTACTGTGAGTGGCCTTATTCTTTCATTTGGGTTGTCCAATTGGTATTCTTGTGTGCTGTTGGTGCTGTGGGAATTTGTTACTGTGCTCCTCTTTAGGGTGCATTGTACGCTAAAGTCCACGTTTTTGTCCCGGCGACACTGCTATCGTTCACCATAGCCTTGTACTTTCAAGTTGTTGTGTTCACCTTGACTTCATATTATTGAGACCTGAACTGGGCCTAGCAGATCAGTGTTTTGGGATTCTATTAGTTGAATCCTAGTGCAGCACTGCTTTCTTGGGTTATTTGCTTGAGTTCCCTGTGGTGTTATGTTGGTCGCAGTTATCAGTTGATGATGATGAATATAAATCTCCTGTTTCGAAGGGGTTGATCAAAAGCAGTTGTACATGGTGTCCAAATAGGTGAAAGAGTTTCTTAGTATGCGCATTTTGATTCCGACTGTTGGTTGAGACCACTTAGTTAATCCAAATTCCAACATTTGGTAGAGACCACTTAGTTAATGCGAAGTTTAACTTTCTCCATACAAAATCACTTTGGAAGTCTAAATTTTTTGCCTGGCTTCATATTCTGATAGGTGATTACAGTTATTAACCAATTCAGTCATTCTTGTGGGCATAAGTAATTGTAATTCTCCACTTATACTCTATTTTTGGTAATATGTTTGCAAGTTGATCGTTGCCATCTTATCTATGTTATCACATTTATTTACCTGAAAACAGGTAAAGCAGTGATACGAAAGCCAATCAAAGATGATAAAAAGCAGAGAACTTGGACATGTCCCATCTGTACATATGACAATGATGAGAGCATGAGTGCTTGTGATATATGTGGAGTTCTTCGCAATCCATTGCCACATATGAACAACAATCATAACAAGAAGACAGGTATTCATGTCTTGCAATCTATGTATCCTTGACTAAAGCATCAAGTTGGGTTGCTTCCACTACCTTACTGGCAAAACTTCCATGCATGCACAGGGAAAGTTTTTCTTCCTTCTAACTTTGTTGATCAAATGATATTTTTTGTTTCATTATTACCTTTTCAAGGAAAATTATGTGGTGTTAACAATTTTGTAGTGGTTAGAACTGTGACACTCTAGAGCAGAGTTGCCAAAAGGATTCGGTTTCTATGATTGAATGGGATATCAGAACTAATCTTGAAAGAATTTTACACCTATATGAAAGGGAACTGTTACACTCTGTTCCATCAAACTATTATTTTACTTTAATTCATTGTTCCATTATAGATTAGTTCTCTTTCATGCAGTTGATGGCATGTGTAAAGACTCTGGGGTATCCAAAATGGCCAGATCACTCTTTGCATCACTGCCACATCGGACACCCAAAAATGTTGTACTGTTTCAACAGCAGGATGGTGATGTTTTTATGGAAAAGGGCCATCACTTACATGAGCCTGGAAGAATCCAAGGAACCTTTCGTGAATTTCATGATGTGTTTAGTTCTCAGTTCCACAAAAAAGTGAACATAGGTCTGCACATTATTCTTGAACAAGATTGACTGAAGGATGTAAAACAAGCTTTAAAAAGTTAAATACTTATCTTTTTCCATCAATGCTAACTTTCCAGTGTATCTACTAATTTTACGTTTTGGAGCTTTATGAGTTATAAAAATGAATTTGTTCCTGTGCTCATCTTTGCAGCCTCTTTCAAGTTTGATGTCCCATCTCCAGATGATATTGTCTCCAATGGATTGCATTCTTCAAAAAAAGATTCTAAAGGTACTAATCTATGAATGATCATATCTCAATTTTAAGTTAAGAATTATCAATCTTCTTGTTATGTCATTATTTGTACAAGTAGGCAATCTGAGGAAAACTTTTATGTCTGAAGATAATATCCTTTTTCTGGAGAAATATATATTGTTGTTATAGGTAGACAATCATTTGTTGTTGAACTGTTAATTATGCTCTTTTTGTTTTTGCAGCAACCATGAGAACCATGTTTGAGAAAAATATTCACACAGCAGTGTCTTAACTTGTCAAATTAAAATTGCCAACATTCCTCATTTTAACTATATGCATAATTATGTTTGAGTTGTTTTCTAGATGAATATGCAGAACATTTTGAAAAATGAGAATCTTTTTCTTTCATGAGTTGATGTGGTTGCACTGGACTTGTTTTCATCGTAAAGTTGAGACTGCTTTCTGGGTTGTGCTTGTTTTCATAGGATCATCTCATTAATCTTCATGAGTCCATCTTGTGTAAGTGATTGAATTTCATTTATTATTTTATTGAGGTGTTTCCACTAGTGTGATTGCGAAGAATGAAGCCTCTACTGTATCAGCCACTGCTAAAGCATCTAATAACTCATCAATGAGGACAAAAGGGAGTAGAACTGATAATGTTATCGAGAAAAACCGTCTGAAAGATGGAGAACCGAAAGTACAGTCTAACATCAAAACCTCAGGAAGTTCATCAACATCCAAGGAAAGTACTCCAACTATGGCAATTTCTTCTAAGTACAGTTCTGGGAATGAACAATCAGAAGGTCAAGAGTCTGATACATCGGGGAGACACAATCTTGTGGCTGAGAGTACTTCATTGGTTGAAGAGATAAGGCCACAAAGTCATGACCATGGTATGAGGAATTCTTCTTTGCATTCTAAATCACGAGCACCTTATGAGCCAGAAAAGTGGATGCTCCCAGAAAAAGGAGGCAGTGATCTTAATCAGCTGAATCTTGCTATTGTAAGTCAGTCAATCTAATTTTTATTCTTGATCCTGAATTTTGTGTCTTTTCGACTCAATTCAGGTTGAGTTGATCATATTGGTAGTATCATCTTGTTGATATATGTTTAGGTTGGTCATGTGGATTCTGGAAAATCAACACTTTCAGGGAGACTACTGCACCTATTAGGACGAATATCTCAGAAGCAGATGCACAAGTACGAAAAAGAGGCCAAACAACAGGTAGTGTTACCCCTTCAATATCCTCTTAAAGTACCTCCACCATCGCCTGGGCCCTCGACTTCTTACATTCATGATTGGACAAATAAATACCCTCCGAACCCATAGATTTAGGTAATTCTTCCTTCATAAAGTCCTAGCAGGTGATATTGATACAAAGGCCTTCTTGAAACCTAAGATTTCTCCTTTTTGGCAAGAAGCTGTATGAGGAGCCAACCCTGAGGTCATTAACTCTGTAAGCCATGGATATGCACTCATGGGCTAGTTCATGAAGCTCTCATGGGGGTGCCTAAAATGTATTGGACTAGATTGTTGTGAGCTAGACCTTATTATGGTTCATCCTTCAACTGCTTGACCAGAACTGCAGGACTCCTCTCTACCTCTGATGCTAATATATAGTTAGGTGTCTCTCTTAAGCTTTGCCTTTTAATGCAATCAGGGAAAGGGCTCCTTTGCTTATGCTTGGGCACTTGATGAGAGCCCTGAAGAACGGGAAAGAGGAATCACAATGACGGTCGGTGTTGCCTATTTTGATACCAAGAATTACCATGTGGTTGTGCTTGACTCCCCGGGACATAAGGACTTTGTCCCAAACATGATCTCAGGAGCCACACAGGCTGATGCTGCAATCCTTGTGATAGATGCTTCTGTTGGATCTTTTGAAGCAGGCGTGGATCTCACAAAGGGTCAAACTCGGGAGCATACCCAGTTGATAAGAAGCTTTGGGGTGGACCAGCTTATTGTTGCGATCAACAAAATGGACGTGGTGGAATACTCCAAAGAAAGATATGAGATGATAAAGCAGCAACTGGGAGCATTTCTACGATCTTGTGGTTTCAAAGACTCTTCTGTCTTATGGATTCCTCTAAGTGCCATGGAGAATCAGAATGTGGTCTCAGTCCCTTCAGATGCTCGTCTTCCATCTTGGTGAGTGTCAGTTATATCTCTTTCAAATACATGATTGGGAAATGAAATCTCAGTGTACTTCTTAAACTTTCTTTCCATTCTTAGTAATTTGCTGATAAACTATTAGATTCTCAGAAGTTATATAATATTTATATTTTTGCAGGTATCAAGGTCCTCATCTATTGGATGCTATTGACTCCATCCATTCTCCAGTAAGGGATATATCTAAACCTGTAATCATGCCTATATGTGATGTTGTAAAATCGCAGTCTACAGGTCAGGTTTCTGCCATCGGTAAACTGGAGGCTGGAGCTCTTCGAAATGGATCAAAGGTACAATTTGAGGTTTCTATATGGCTACAGTTAAGGGCAATTGATGTACACGTGCGTAACATGAATTATTCTCTGCACTAAGTAGATAAAATAATTCTGAATGAGAGCTCAACATGGGCATCTTTCTTGTTAATTGACTTGTTTTCTCCTAATTGAAAAACCAAATGATTATTTTACATCTCAATTAAATATTTGACATATTTTATGTGACATGAGCTTTAGACATGAATCCCACATGGTCATAATTTTCTAATATAAGGTTATAACAAGTAACTCATGATCATCATACTTGGTGTCTTGTTTGCTATGCCCTCAGTTGTTCATATTAATCTTCTATTTGGCTTTTACTGTAACTGTGACAAAATTTGCAGGTGCTCATCATGCCATCAGGAGTTGTGGGGAATGTTAAGTCCTTGGAAAAAGACTCTCGTCCTTGCGCTGTTGCAAGAGCTGGGGACAATGTGGCTGTTGTACTTCAAGGAATTGAGGAAATTCATGTAATGTCAGGGGATGTCATCTGTCACCCTGATTACCTAGTTCCTGTGGCAAATCACTTTGAATTAAAAGTTATAGCTTTAGATGGATCTGCCCCTATTTTGATCGGTTCTCAGGTGGGATTAGATTATCAATTTCACATTGTTCTTTACTTAAAATGATTTTATTTCAATCCAATTGGAGAATATGGGATCTTATCTTCAACAATTTACAGTTGGAGTTTCATGTTCATCATGCTAAAGAGGCTGCTAAGGTTGTGAAGATAACATCACTGCTTGACCCTAAAACGGGCAAGGCTACAAAAAGAGCTCCCCGCTGTCTCGTGGCAAAGCAAACTGCAATACTTGAGGTAAGTCGAACAAGTATGCTGTTCTGTCTCTCTTGATTTTTGAATCAAAATATTGTTTCCGATGTTTTGGGAACTGGGTTGAACACTGAACCAGCTTTTCACTGAATTGAAAAGTTCAACTGGGTTTGAATTGGTGGGCTGGATTTATAGAAAGTAATGTAGTTGATCCTGCCAATTTAAGACATATAAGCATAAGGAAGATGATCAGATTAAGCTTTGCAGAATTTGATGAGTTCATTTGGAGACCCTGCATTTTCAAGGACTAGACCACTAAGGTTAGGTCCCTGATTGGATGGATGGGTGCTACCAGCTGGTGCAGTTCAGTTTATAGGCATGATTTGAATGGCAACTTGGCCAATCTTTTGAAAACTAGGATCTTATTTATGCATACATACCTTGTCCAGCAAAGTAAAACCTTCCTAGTTGGTAGCTATATCCTTAAATGTTTAATGAGCTCTTGTATTTCATTTTATGGATTCTAACCAACAAGGGGAAGCTCACGACTGTTTGCAGAAAATAATCTCCCGAGATTTTAATTCCTAGTCATGTTCATATATTCAACTCCCTCACATCAGTACGATGTACTCATTTCTTCCTTGCATCAGGTGGTTTTGGACGGATCCGTATGCGCAGAAGAATACTCGAGCTGTAAAGCCCTTGGGAGAGTGTCCCTGAGATCACTAGGCCGAACCGCTGTCGTAGGAGTCATTACTCGATTAATCGAGGATTAAATGTTGACCTTATTATATCCTGATGTTCTTTTCCTTAGCTTTTCGACTGACTGGATAAGTGTTAGCTGTTTGTCGCCTGTACAACAGATATACAATTTATTGATTCCAGGAATGTACGTATCTCCTCTCTGCATTCATCGAGCCATCCCGACCTTGACCCACCTGGAACCACGACCATGGCCAGTCCCTGTCCGTGGAAAGGCTAGCTACACTAGCTACCCAACTGAAGTGTCCTTTTTATTCAACGGCTAAGGGCTGCAACCTTGTTCCCAAATTTATCAAATCTGCTTGGTTTGCGGTTTGTATTCCACTTTGATTGGTTTCTTCATGTGGTGCTGCTGTTGAGTTATGAGAATGTGGATCCACTTTAGCTGACCTGTTCGGCATCCGGTCCGACTGGGCTCGAACTCATATTTTGCATAATTGAGCTGTTTATGGAAAACTTGTTTTTACTAAATTCATGTTTGAAACAATAATTATCCCTTTGTCTTTTTTTTTTCTTTTTTGTGTTTTTTTGCTCCAATTCAAATTAAAGTAGAAGCTTTGACTATGGATTTTTTTTTCGGGGTTTGTTAAAAATGAAAGGGCAAAAATGAGAGAATATATGTATTTTATATATCAATAGTATTTAAGGTCATATTAACTCACTAATTCATATAATGATATTTAATTTTCAAATACTGGGTCTTCTCAAAAATTTCAATTTCTTAATATGACATATTGCTTGTTGTTGGCTTACCCTTGTGGTTACAAGAGAGAGAAAGCAGAAACATGAACCATCAGGAATTTGTTAAAAATAGTTTGGAAAACCAAATAAAATTATAATTATAAGGAGAGGTCAAGTGGCAATATCGGGAGGGCAATTACGTCATTCCACAATTAATCATCCCTCACTGACCACTACATATTATATACATATACACGATGATGATGATGACACAAATATGTAGACATTCTTCAAGGAAGAGGAATGAGGAGGCGGCCGTACATATATATATATATATATATACGGTGAACCTGGCTACTCTCTGGAGGAAGAAGGCGGACGCTCTCCACTCTCCTGTGCCTATTGTTTCAGGTGGTTAGTCTCTCTGCTCTTATCTTCTTGCCACTCGTCCAAGCTTCCAATTGATGTATTTGACGGCGCCTCCTGTTTCGGTTTGATCGTGTGTCTTGTTCGTGTTTATTGTGATGCGAATCTCTCTGCCGATTGTTTTCTCCTAAGCTCGATTCTTTGAATCTGGAGGGATCCGAGGTTGCTTGCTCATAATCATTTTGTTGCGTTACGAAATTGATCCCTCGTGCCTGCGGCTGCAGCTTCGATTATCTGAATTTTCGTCGTTTTTGTCGATCGGTTTACCCGTAATGGCTGACGTCTTTCTCCAAGATACTCTCTTGATTTGATCGGCTTCGTTCTTGGCGGTCGTACTAAAAGCCCAACTACGGTCGTAGAAACTCGCTTTGATATGATGGTTTCAAAAACAAAATTTTTTTCTCTCAGTTCTTTCCGTTTCTGGCACTGTATCTGTATGTCATTTTGATCTTCGTATCTTTTCTTATTCTATCTCAAAAGCATGAGATCTCTTTTAAAATTCATGTTTCTCGTTATTGTCCCAAAGAATATACCTTCTCAGAATCTCTTGTTTTTGTTTTCTTCTTCTCGAAATTTGAGGACAAGCAAATAAGTTTGATTTCCTTCATTGACCAGTCACTCCTGTCTCATCCCCAATATGAGCTCTGATTTACCATAACGCTTGTATGCTCTGCCAAGATGTAAAAATCATGCCATTAAGGAATGCTGGATACTGTGGAATGTGAGAATTTGCTCCAACTGCAGTTAGTGAATCATTGTTCAATTACAAGCGGCAGCATCTCCATAATCATATCAGAGACTGTTCGATTATGCTTTCATGGAATTTAGGTTCCCCAATCATTATGTTTTAACTGTATGCTGATGAATTGTGTTTCTGTGGAACTACTGCTGCATCCTCTCTGCTCATATTTATGAGTGCTCTGTCCAATTCATCTGTGACTGAGCTGATGTTCCTTTCAAGTCTAATACTGTGTCTCTTTGAACTTTCAGCTAAACAGTCATGCTCATCTTGCAAATTGAATGCCTTTTAGATCCATCTGCGTATATGATGTGAATATTTACCGTGTAGTCCATCCATCACAAACTTCTGGTGGCTTATTATGGTCTTAAAAGCTTTGGGGAAAGGAAAGAACCTAGGCAGCATGTTGACCATGGAAAGTCAGGTGCAAAGTCCATGGCATGATGTGGCTTGCCCTATATGTCTGGATTTTCCTCATAATAGTGTCCTCCTCCAGTGTTCTTCATATGAAAAGGGATGTCGTCCTTTTGTTTGTAATACGGACCACTTGCACTCGAATTGTCTCGACCGTTTTAGAGGTGCATATGGCCTGACATCCCCTTCAGCATCCGAAACTTCTTCTGCATCATATACTTTTCCAGAGATACCTGAAGGTGATTCTAGGCCCACCTGCCCTTTGTGTAGAGGTGAAGTTACAGGATGGGTGATCATTGAGGAGGCTCGCACATATCTGGACAGGAAGCAACGGTGTTGCGACAAGTGGCAATGTTCTTTTACAGGGACTTTCCTAGAGTTACAGAAGCATGCCCGCCTAGAGCATCCTCATGCTCGACCTTCTAAAATTGATCCTGCTAGGCAGCTTGACTGGGAAAATTTCCAGCAGTCCTCTGAGATCATAGATGTCGTTAGTACTATACATTCAGAAGTTCCTCGTGGTGTTGTTTTGGGAGATTATGTCATTGAATATGGGGATAATGATACTGGAGATGAGTTTGAGGATTTCCCAGGGGATGATAGCAATTGGTGGACATCATGCATTTTGTATCAGGTATTTGATAACTTTAGGAGTTCGAGGAACAGGAGAAGGTCAAGGGTTGGTGATACAAGAAGAGGAAACCGAAATTACAGCAATGATGCCTCTAATTCTGATGATGGTTCTGTGGCATCTCCAGAGTTCCCTGAATACAGAGCAGACGAGTTTGATAATGAGTATGTCAGTACCAGAGGTCCTTCATCAGGTCGTTCCAGGCATCGCAGGTCAGCCTCAAGCTTCTTTCTTCCTTCATCAATTTTTTGGTGACTGAGTCGTAATTGGTTATTGTATAAGCTGGGTCTACTCTGTTCTTACTCTGTGATGCACCCATTATGTTTCTAGTGAAGTTGACCCCACCCACATTGGAAGCAGTAAGTTAAGGTATATCAGCTGATAAACTAGACGCATGTGACAGTTGGAATCCTAACTTCTGTCTTGGGGTTATTTAAACATGTATGAGCTTATTATTCTTCCTAGAACTTTTTCTAGTAATTTCAGGATGATTTTGATGATAACTTCTTAGAAATTTGGCACAATTAACTTGAGATGGTGTCTTCTTGTGTTGTGAAACTGAGTCTTCATGTAGCAATGAATGGAAATGAAATTCTGGAGTTGCATCCTGACCAAATGTGAAACATTTAGAAGGATGGTCCATCTTGCACAAGCCATTGACTCATCACAGTTTGTGATTATATCATGCTGCACCGCTAAAATTTAAGATTTTCTTGGTTAATTCCATTTCTCCGGTGGAAGAAGATCAAATCTGTGGGACACTAGCCGCATAGATATTACAACTAGGTTGTCGAGCTCAGAATAGGCTTGCCTCTTATGTAGGATTTGCTGGTCCTGGTCCTGTTACCCCCATAAGGTTCTGTCATTCTACTGATATTATACTTTCTTCTCATTGGAAATCACAGTTCTCGTAGACGCCATTCTCGCTTCTATGACAACTAGTAGGTATATGCTATTCCCGTACCTCCGTGCTTTTACCGTCAATAATGTTTGGAGTTTGCACATGTTTTCTATACTTCTTCAATTATAGGTAGAACGAACTGTTTAGTGGGGCTTTCTTCTGATCTCAAGCACTGTAAGTCGATAATCTTGTTCCATGCAGATGACATGGACAAGCAGGAGGGCAGACGACATCAAAAGATCAAGAAACGGTAGTGGAAACAGTAGAACAGGAGAGGACTCCGGGACTCTCCATTGCCATCATAGCGTAGCTTTAGGACTTGCTAAATGCCACATAGGGATTGCATGACAGACATGAATCCTGCCCAGCTGGGGCCACCAATCGATGTGGCTTTTCTCATGCTGCTGATCTCTTCCATTTTTACGTGTTTAGGATTGAATGTGACGGTTCTCGTAGATTCTTTGGATGATGGAATGTTTTGGTTTCAAAATTGAAAATGGAATATCATCGCAGATGATGTGATCCTCCTGTTGGTTTCTTACTAGCTGCATGGGCCGCAGCTTCACTCCCCTGAGCTCAAGGTTTTTTAAGGACCCGACATCAGCTTCCGAAGCCTTATGTATCTCCAACCAGTTGTTTTCCCAATCTCTTCCATGTAGGTAGAGATGGGGAAGGAAGACATCGGTACGGGGGCTCGGCCGCGGCCGGCGATGAAGCACGGTACGAAAGAGACAGACTCAGGAGACCTCGGATAAAACGAGGAGCATCTCGTGGGACTGGAGGTAAGCGGTGTAGGTCGGAACGGTTCATTCAGAATGCAAGATGCGATTGTGCTGATGACCTGCTGCTAAAGTCGTATGGCTCTCCCGATTCTCCTCCACCAACCACTGGGCAGGCCAGAAAACAACCAGTAAGATTTAACCAGCAACTCTGCCACTCACCAATGCCATAGCAAATGGATTTGAAGTGAACACCAACACAAAAATTGTGGTAGTCAACTTAAATCGAGATGATGATCACAGAAGGTGTAGGATTAACAGATCGAGCACCTCAAAGACCGAGGGATAAGTTTCCTCGGGTCATATATATAAATTATAAGAATTTATTGAGCCGAGCAGAGCATACAAATTAGAATTTGCACAAGTGGATGAAAGAACAAAATCTCCATCTGTAATGGATCGTATGCAGATTTGAGATATATGACACTATAATTTGATGGGTTTTAACTATACCATATGTGGTCTTACTTATGTTATCCACAAAAAAAATGGATTAAATATTATCAGAATTTTCTGTTTCATTTTTCGTTTTTTTAAAACATAATAATGATGATAATAATAATAATAATAATAATAATAGGGAAAAGGGAGATTAAAAAGAGAGAGAAAAATAAGAACTAATTGTAATTATATTATCATCGATTTTTCTGTCCATTTTGATGAGGGAAATTGTAAATTTTCATGTTCGATTAATTATTCTTATTTTTTTATTACTATAAATCACACATGGCCGAGGCCAAAAGAGCGACCGAGGAGAGCAAGGGTCGAAGAAGAGAGAGAAACGCTGAAGAGAAGGGATAGAGAGGGAGAGAGAGAGAGAGAGAGAGGAACAAGCGAGCGAAGGATTAGAAGCGATCGAAGGGTGAATTCTACTTCAATACAGCAACCCATTCTCGAATCCCAGCTTCTCCCCCTTCTCTGACACCCAATGCACTGAATTTGCGAGCTCCCACGTGAAAGGGCTTTTGATTGTCATCCTCGTTGAAGCTGTTGGAGGAGAAGAGGAAGAAGAAGAGTAAGAAGAGGAGGGAGGAGCAGGAGAGGAAGAACAACATTCCAATTTACTTCCCTGAACTTCTCTGCCAATTTTGCCCGTTCCAATTCAGGTAAGAGCTCTATTGAATCCTCACTAGTTTCCTTCCGTGCTTGAGCTCCAGTCTTTGATTATCATGGGTGTTGTGTTATTCGCATTTGGTTTGATTTTTTCCTCCTCTTTTACTATGTGGGTGTGATTCAAACTTCATCTTTAGTTCGCTGGTCTCGGTTTTCGTATCTGAAAATTCTTCTTTTGAACTGAATAGCGCCCCAATTTTGCATGAGTGTCAGGATTTTTGTTCGGAACAGTGATGTGATTTTTTAAAAAAATTTTCAATGCTCGTGCAGTTGAGGAAGGCGCCTGGCTTGGCAGTTCAAAAGTTAGGGTTCTGTGTAAATTGGGAGTTGAATTTAGGGTTTTTTAGCTTGCCTCGTGGCCAACTCGATTCTAGGGCTTTCTTTTTGTTGTTAAATATGGGATTCAGATTCTTTCTCTTTGGAAGCAGATATAGCTGAATTTAGCTTCTGTTGGGATCTGTTTGATGGATATGTCAAAGATTTCTGAGAGTGTGCATAATATGAAGCGTTCAAGAATATGCTTTGAATGGTGTATTGGGGCTCGGTTGGGTTACTTTGGATGTAAAAGCTGAATTTGGAGCTCTGGGGTTGAGTGATTAGAAGTTTATGCTTGGTGCATAAATCTGCTTCTCAAGAGATGCAGCCACAGCAGAGCTCGAGAATTGATTTGGGCGACTTGAAAGGGCAGATTGTGAAGAGGATAGGTGCTGAGAAGTCAAAACTTTACTTTTGTTATTTGAACCGTTTTTTGAGCCAGAAGCTCAGTAAGAGTGAGTTTGACAAGCTATGCTGCCGAGCACTTGGGAGGGAGAATCTCTCCCTTCACAATCAACTAATACGGTTGATCTTGAAGAATGCTTGCCTTGAAGAAGGCGCAACACCAATTCATGATGCAGGTCCCACAGGATCTACTCTAACAGCTGCTAATGTTTCGCACGCAATAGAGGATGGTGGGCATGAGCAGCAAAACCATAATTCTTCTATTTGGTCCAATGGGGTTATGCCTGTGTCCCCTCGAAAGGGGAGGTCTGCAATTCGTGAGAGGAAGCTCAAGGATCGACCAAGTCCATTGGGCCCCAATGGGAAGGTGGAAAGCCACCAGTCAACTGGGACAGACGTCAGTGGAGGCAAGATTCTCATGGAGAATGGTGTTTTGATGCCACAAGACTACTCAAGATCCCTGCAACATCCACATGAGAAGGAAGGAGAGGGCTTGATCCCACACTATTTAGACAGACCAGTTGTAGGTGGCAAAAATGAGGCAGGAGCACCTTTTATTGAAGACAGAGAAAAAGTGGAGCCAGACAGACATTTAAGATCTTCTAGAACTCCTTTGCTTGCGCCACTTGGGGTTCGATTTGGAAGTCGCAAATCTTCATTAATGGGAACAAGTGGTGATGTTGTGAGTTGTCGGGATCTTGGTGGGTTGTTTGATGTGGAAAGCCTTGGAAGACGAATGCAGCATATTGTGGCTGCTCAGGGCCTTGGTGGAGTCTCAATGGAATGTGCTAACACATTAAATATTATGTTGGATGTGTACTTGAAGCAGCTCATCAGTTCCTCCGTTGAGGTAGTGGGGGCTAGGTCTGTGCATGAGCCACTGAAGAATTTTGATCCCAGGCTTCAGATTCCAGCGAGAGCTCTTAATGGGATGTGGCCCACCAATAGAAATCACTTGAATGTGCTGAGTAGTGGTGGGCCCCACAATGGAATGGATGAGAGACCCCATTCAATATCTCTGCTTGATTTCAAGGTTGCCATGGAGTTGAATCCGCAGCAACTTGGGGAAGCTTGGCCTTTGCTTCTTGAATCAACCTCCTTGAGTTGATTCACGTGAGGAGAACTATATTTCGGTTTTGTTCCATGCTAAATTGTCCACTCTGTTCATTCTGGAAATGCTGTAAAGACCACTTGGGATTCGAACTTTCCCTTGTTGCTGCTTCGATAAGCCTGGCAGGTCCTGCCCTGGTGGAACAATGGGTATCAGAGAAATCAAATGCAGGCATGCCTACAGAGCTTGGACTGTTCTGGGAATTATTTAACAGTGACAGAGCATCATCGGGTACTTTCAATTTTTATAGTGACCAGAAAAACTGGGCACTTTCAATTACACTCCATGACTGGTTGCTCTGTTGCATGTTCTGTCTTCATGGCAGTCTTCCTGTCGTCAAACATGCAAGCTCGTGTGGATGGAGATGGAAATCTGAAGTTTTGCAGGGATACCTTCATGTAGCTTAGTCAAAAGGTATAAATTACTCATGTAACATCTGAAGTTCACTTTCTATGTATTTCTAGAACCTCAACATTTATTGAAATTGCAATTCTAATAACACAGTGATATCCATTTGATTCTCCTTGATTTTCCCTTTTTATTTATACTGTTAGTCCCTTAATTGCTCAGATCCTTAAATCCCTCCATAATCTTCCACCACATGCCTATGAGTTAGTTATAGTCTAGTGCATGAGAATAATGCTCAAAAGGAGCCCTGCTAAGGGCTCACGTGCGACCTTCTAGGAAAGAAACGCATCCTTTGCATCTAAGCACTGAAATTGTAAGATTGACCTTGAGGTTTGGCAATTTTAGGAGCTCAATTTATGCCATATCTTGAGTTCATTTGGGGGATAATATATAATTCTTATTTGAAGATTTGTTGCAATGGTGTTTATGTGAATATCGGTTGTATTCATGGGAAAAAATGCAGTGAAATATGGGGATAAAGATGGTTCATATGGAAGGACCTTTGTATATGTGTCTCTTTATTGGTATTAGAATGTTAATCTGATGCATACCTAATTTTAATTTAAAGTATCCTATTTCTACCAGATATAATTGAGTCTCAGATTATCTGTGGACATTTTTGTTTTGCACTGGCTTTCTTGCTGTAAATAAAATGCTTGGTAATACTTGGATTGTGTATACCAATGAATCTTGTTGCAGCTGGATAAATCTGGCAGTTCTTATTCATCAATCTTTAAATCGGTTTCTTTTTTTGGATAATTTGTTAACTTCCATTAACTGTAAAAGATCATATGCAAATTGTACATGTGAGCTTATAAATTCCTCCTAGTGCAATCAAGCAAGCTAAGTTAGAACTGCCTATCTTGTGTTTGTTTTTAACCTCAGAAAAAGAGGTGACTCTACTTCTAATTAAAAACAAAATTCTCTCCCTAATTGCCTGATCTGTATGACCCTGTTGTCTGAGGATTTGATTGTGGGCTTGGGTTTCAGCTCTGTCTGCAATATCCTTTGTTCGTTGCCTACCAATACAGTCCAAGAGGATGTTGCAAACATGGATGGGGAAGCTTAGATGTAATGTGGTGAACTTTCTTGTAGGTTCTGGTCATTTTTCAAACCATTCTAGATATTGTTCGGTCAATATTAATCCATTTATGTGTATCATTCACTCCATCACCCTTATTTGAAAGGTTTCATCTTTCAGGGGAAAAGGATGCCAACTTCTTCTTGTCCTAGTAACAGAAGATTGTTTATTCATGTTGGTGTTCTAGCTGCATTTATTCTTTATTTTTCTCCTTCTGTTAGAAGTTTTGTCCTCAAATCTTAATAGCTGCTCCTTTCTGGACTCCCTTCAGTCCATAAAGTTTACCTCCCCTGCATACACAGAAAGATGAATTCACATGTGGTAAATTTTAAATTAACTTGGTCCAATCTTGGTACCCCTCTTTTTATCCCATGAACAATTTATATGGACCACCAATGATTGCTCAAGCAACAGAAGGAATTGTTAATCAATAAGGAAAAGAAAAATTAATGAACTAATGCATGAGGTTAGCATGTTGGAAGATTTAAAAAGTTTATCATGCAAGTTCTATGGATCAAATTGACCAAAATTCTATGTAGCTACAGCAGGAATTCTTCTTGTCTGATCTTATTATTGTAATGCCATGTAAATACATGATTTAAGGAGTAGTTTACTTTAATGTGAAAGCACAATGTTGGATACTATAGTTTAATGCAAGCTAATTAATTCAAGTTTTGTACAGTTATTCCCCAATGTGGTAACTTCTGTGTTCAGGAATGTTTAAGCATGGATTCCACAAATAAGTAGCCCTATCTAGGACCAGCAACAGTGTGGCCATATGGGAACTTAACATGCTACTCTTGTTTCAGTTTGGGTTCTCTGTACTCTATGGCCAGTATGAACCCACAGTTTTGCATGCACTGGAGATATTCTGAACCATGGCCTCTTCTTTCGTTTGAAGAAGATGCTGCCTGGGAGTAGGTTAGTAATCATGCAGTTTTATTACTATAATGTTTATTCCGTTCTCAGATCTCTTAAATGTCAACTTTTAGTTTCTTTTTGTTCAGAATTTAGCACTTTTATGTTTGCTTGCTCACTGCTGTTGTTGTTTTGATGTCTTAGAATATATGCATGACTGGATTATATAGACTGCATGGGCTCTGAGTTTCTTCCATATGGGTTTCCGTTGGTTTGCTCTATGGATGATGCCATACTACCTGGATCACAACGGATAAAATATCAAATTGATGCTGAAGTTCTTTTGAAGCATGAGGAGGCAATGGAATTGCATGTTCATCAGATATCTGCTTTCTTAGGCCCTCTCCGATTTCAATGCTACTGCTGTTCCTTTCATGGTTCCATACGGTGGAAGGCTCTGCAACAGTAGAATTGCTCTTTTTTTACCTGAAGTGTGGTTTGAATCAGTAGAATGGTGAATGCATTGAATATTTCAAACTTTGACGGTCCTATCTCCAAAAAGGTAACTTATTTTTCCATTTATGTGATCCATCTTCATTCTGTTGTGAATAAAAGTTAGCTTGCAGAATACGAACAACAGTACAGGGAGAATGAAGAAATGCCATCGACGCAGATTGACTGCTTCTTCGTCCCTTAACTTCATTGCAGGAAATTTATTTGGTTCTTTTTTTGGTGTACACCTTTTCTAGAATTTGAGCTGAGTCGACCCTGATAGTATTGAAGTTCCTCCAATCGTGATTTTTCTCTATTCACTATACTCAGGTGAGAGAATTTTTTAAGGAAGAAGAAGCGTCATATTACCTTGATTCAGCCCATACTTATATCAAGTTTATTGAAGAGAAGTGCTTGCTCGCATGCAGTTGTTTGTGGAATTTCTGTTGGAGGAGAAGATGAATGTTCATGATGGAGAGAGTGCAGCCTTGTCTCGAGGCTCATCATTTTGTTTGTTTCTTTCATTCTTTTCTTTGGATTTTCTGTTACAGTAATCTGGCAAGGACGCATAGTTGAGTTAGTGTTTGCGACGAAGGAACTTAATAAAATGCACGACTTTTAATGTAATGCTGATTCATCGACCACTTCATCCGGCTGTCAATTACACACACCGTCCAGGGCAAAGCATACTGTTAAGGATACCTACGGCTGGCTTGGTACAAAGTCTTGCCGGAGCAATGAGAATGACACGGTGGTGCACAACATCAATTCATGGCACATGCCCTTCTCTCTGACCTTGCAGTCATAGTAACATTACGAAATAAGGAATGCCCTAAAAGCATTTGGTAGACCTACTTAAGACAATCTCGAGGGAGGGAATCCTTTACAAGTCGATCATCGAGCTGAATGGATACAAAGACTGGAGCTTGACTGAACCCAGGCTCACGCTCTCAAGTCTACTAGGATCTGCAGACCGACATCACATTCTCTGTCGCCAAAATATTGCGTATGAGTTGATCCCCATCTTCCTCATCCCCGTGTGTCCAACAGTGACGTACGAAGCAATGGCATCGGGTTTACTGAGTGAGGGAACCTCGACTGTGTCCAGCATCCAAGAATGACATGCGAAGCTTCAACAGTAAAATATGAAGCTTCCAAATCACTGCAACGGATTAACAAACCAGAAGGCACAAGCAACCTTGCGAATCAATGGATTGGCACCCATTTATTAAGCAAGGCAAGGCCTCATCACCGGCCAGAACTATCAGTTGCGAACAACAGTCGGCTCTTGGTATCTACGGACTGGCAGAGCATAAACTGGTTGTACGGAAAAGCTGTAGAAGTGCACTAGATCCGCACGAGCTGAATTACCCCTAAAAAAAATGATGAAACCGCTGGAGGAAACCACATGACAGAATAGCAAAGTCTGTCGGTCGTTTCAGTTGCACTATCTTCAGTTATAGAGTGAATAATTTCCTAGCCTGAGCTGCCTTACAGGTCAAGCTAGCTACTGTTCCTGACGAAAGAAATTTGGGTATTTACAGAATGAGCCACAATGTTGATGGCCACTTGGGAGTAAACATCTGAGAGAAAAGGGAGCAATGGCCGACACAGTTGATTTGATTGAAAAATCACGGTCGAGGAGATGGAGGTGAGGTCTCTGCTGAGCCTTTACAAATTGGACACCAATTCTTGAGACGAAGCCACTGATTTATGCATTCAACATGGTACATGTGCTCGCAATGCAGCCTACCAACTTCATCTTCATCCACATATTCTTCCTGTAAAATCCAAAGCAAAGAAACATTAGCCTAAGTCAAAGTAGTAAAATATCCAGCAGTATTAACTATACCAGGCCGGCTTAAAAGACAAGGCAACAATATCACTATTGTGTCTGTAGCTGTACTAGACTTCCTTTTGAGTTCTCTGACAGTAATTCTATCAAATGCATTATCCAAGAATTTCACGTCGATTTTCGGGGCATGCCAAGTATTGTTGGCTCTGACCATCAGAACTAAATCAAACATCTGTTATCAACAGGAGGTTTCAGACAAATTCCGTATCGCACAAACAACTTCTGTAAAGGATCCATAAACGTGGTTAAATGTAAAAGATAAGGATAGTGTAGACAATTACCTGGCAAATGCTGCACTTTGTCTCATCCTTCTCCACCACGGTAGCAGCCTCATCATCATATTTCGCTTTTTGATATGATTCTTTCTTAAGGCATTTGGATAGAGCTTCCTCAGTCAACGCTGTGCTCACAGTGCCCATTCTTTCTCCTAGAGCTAACAATTCCTGCAATGGAATATTTCAAGTAAGAAATGGGCCCGACGAGTTCCCACTAAATAGAATATCCCCCAATTCAATTGTTATAACCTCATAAGACATGTCATCAATGTCCATCCTCATATCTCGGTGTTGATCATAGATATTCAAGCCATTGAGGAACAAATTAGTCTCCAGAGAAACGAGCTGCTGCAAAAGACAAGGAAAAATGACTTGAGAACAAAAAACTCAAGACAAGCCACCAAATAGCTAGTAGAGACACGTGCCTCAAAATTCAAGTTGTCGTGCTCAATCCTATCCAGAGCTGACAAAACCTGAAGAAATCCATGAAATCCACTCTTCATAAGGGCACTTAAGGAAGGATGGGGGAAAAACATGCAAATAATCTCAGAAAAGGTTATCTACCTCAGAAATTCCTTCCATGGTGTACTGTGGGAAATTCTCCCAGTTTAATAATGAGCGAGAGCTAGTGCCTCGAGTATCAGGACTAGACAGTTCTGCATCTGGCGAGAGCCCGCTGCTACTTCCCGGCCGATTATTTATTGCAAAACGCCTATATATACTTTCACTAGACAGCTCATAAGAAGAACTACTGCCCGAAGCATTTCCATCGATAGACAAATCATGATGAGTCAACCTCGGGAATGTATATCGAGATTCACTCAAGGAAGACCTCCTGGTCATTCTCTCACTAGGACTCTGAGAAGACCTTCGCATCCCAACTGATGCAATGCTTCTATTTAATTCCATGCCACCAGTCTCACTCCTTGATTCGGTGATTGATACTCCATTCCTAGTACTCTGAAAGGTATCATGTGTCTTCTTCCCTCTAGAGGTGTTAGTTTCCCCCTCAGAAGTTCGACCTTTAGATGAGTCTTTCCTCTTATTCAGATTTCGTTTCTGTAGTGTGCTGCTGCTGGATGAGATAACATCTGCCATAGAATTGCACCTCAGGTCCCTCAACCCAGACTGGCTCGTGTTAGGATTTGGGGGCTGCTGCCTAAAGCTTCTGGCCTTGGATGATGTTGAGCTCTTAATATTACTACTACTCCTAGACCCCAAAACCGATGCAGTTTCTGAACTGGAGCTTCCCACTTCCATTATTGCAACTCCTTTCTTAGATGATTTCTCAATCTGTTTTGAGATTTTCCCAGCTGGGAGAACAACCTCTGGTACCTCAAGCTGGTCCCTGACACTGCTGGTTTCCGATGAATCTGTTTCTAGCTGCAGAGCAGCAATCTTATCCTGGGCTTCTTTCTTTGGATTCCTCATTGCTGATGCAGAAGAACCACACTTGGAGGAACTTCCACGGACTTCCTTGCCACCAGAAGGGCAGACCGACGACCTCACCGATTTGGTCTTGTGTGAGCAACCCGCACCACCGCCTTGACCACCCTTTATTATGTTCAGCTTGCTACTGCAGGCCTGCCTGTTGCAGGGCTGAGGGCTGTGCCCTGAAAAGCTAGAAGTGTTCCTCATAACAAGACTAGACCTCTTTGTTGGAGAAAGCTTATTAACCAACCTTTTCCCAGATATGCCATCCATGACCACGTGCAAGAACGTATTCCTAATTCTGCATCAGGGGAAAGAAAAATACAGGATTGCCGTCTTTCATCAGAAACTGCCCTTTAAAGAGAACAAAATGGAAAACCAAACAAATTACTAAATAAATACGATGGTAAAAGTTAAAAAATATATTTTTTTAATGTTGATGACGTACTGCATAAATGATTTAGCCTAACGATGCTACTGACTATTCCTCATGTGAATTTTAAGGACAACCAAGAGGCTGAGTTTAATCAAATAAAGTAAAGAAGACCAGGGTCATTGATCCATAAAACTTCAACACCTTTGCCATTGCCATTATCCCACAGTACGCCATAGACAACATTGCATATATCGTAAATGTCTTGCATCAACTAAGCAACCTCAGATGATATTACTTAAATTCTATCCTTCCACTGCGTGGAAAATAAGGCTTCAAAATTCAAACATTATGCTAGAAGATAAACTTTTGGTAGCCAAAGAACGCATGCCAATCACTTTGAAAACTATTCACGACCAAACATGAATAATATTCAGCAACAACCAAAGCACCAGAACATATCCCAATCACTTCACCAAATAGTCACCTAAAAACTACAGAAGAATTCCAGAAACATCACCGAGAAATAGGTAGTTAAAAGAATTCACGTCCCATATATCCAAGAGAGCGACAACAACCGCAGATATATAAAAATCATCCCAAATCGATTAAAATCAAGTCAAGTCGTTGCTTCCAATCTTGAAAGCAATCAAAAAACTATTATGGGCTAATTAACGTTTCTCAGTAACATCAGAGATAGAGGAACATGGCGGACCTGCCTAATTTAACTGCTGAACGTCACCTCACAAATAATAGAAACCCAGAACTTTAATTTATCCCCTCAAAGCATTAAACCAAAAGTAGGGAAGAATAACAGAAACTTGCGGACGAGATGGCCACATCTCAGCCCACAAGAAAAGGGGTCGAGCTCGTTTTTTCAGGGCAGAGTCACGTTTTTCAATTGTCTCCACACGGTCTTCCCTCTCCCTGATTAAATGGCGCTAAAGGCTGAATACTCCGCGTATCTTAAAAAAAAAAAAAAACAAACAGAAGAAGAAGAAGAAGAAGAAGGGAAACGGCCGTCACTTCTAAGGAATTTGTTCGGTCAAAATATTAATATCGATCCCTCCGTTTCCCCGAGAAAGTGTTTGTTGTTTAAGAAGAAGAAAGAGAGGGAAAAAAAATAAGAAGAAGAAGCTTTCTGAATTGTGCTCCTCTCTCTTTCCATCTCTCAATCAAAAAATTGAAGAATTTGACCCAATCAAGCAGAAACCAACAAAACTGAAAATCAGCAAAAAAAGGGTATTGATTGGTCACTTAAGAAAAAGTAAAAGAATATCAGAGTCCTATCGAAGCTCACATGGCGATCTCAACCAAGAACGACCCGATTCTCCAAAATGTGTGAATATTACAAAAAGAAGAAGAAGAAGAAAAAGAAGAGGAAGGAAGGAAGGAAGGAAGGAAGAGGAAATCTACGAAAACCCAACATGATCCGATGAATCGCAGCTTCAGTATCCTACCTCAATCAACAAATCCTCCTCCGTCTTCTTCCTCCTCCCTCTTTTCAACAGAGAAAGAAAAGCAGCAGGACAGGAAAAAGGGGTTCACAGAAGATAGACAGAGGAAAAGAGAGTTTTTTCCTTTTCCACTACTCTTCTCCTTTTTATGGGACAAGACGTGAGGGGACGATCCAGAGTTGGGGTTTATGCGGATGCCGCCGTCTGTTGGATTTACCGGGTCAAAGTCAATGATTGAGGGCTCAGACGCAACAGTGATGAGTTGAAACATCCAAAGCTACCGTAATTTAGTTTACATGTTTTTTCTTCCCCTTCTTTTTAGTAAAAAAAAAACCGGTTTTTTTGGTGGACGCCGACCTTGTGGGCCCCGCCTAACACCCTCAGCGGCCTTTACTCACTTTTTTTCGCCCCCCTCCTAATCCCTTCATTTTTTTTAATTCCATAAATAAAATATAAGAAATATAATTTGAATTTTCATTCATTTTTCCAAATTAACAGTGCAAGTACACTGGAATTTGATCCGAACATTTCATTTTGATATTATATATTTTCGTATTTACAAAACACAAAAAATAGTTTTTTCTTCATAAATTCATTATTCCTAATTAAAAGGAAAATAAACTTTCCATAAATTTTCTTCATTTACCCTTCCTCATATATGAATAGGAAGAGACATAAGAGCTGAGCCTGGCTTGAAAAAGGCAAACCAAAGCAGGGCCAGGCTCGACGTATATGGGGATAGCTCAGGTCCTCGTCTAGTTCAAGGATGGAGCTCCAGTGTACCCTCCGGTTTCTCTTGGATCATGCATAGTGCATAAACTGAGTGCCAAGTTCACAAACTGTTGTATGAAGTGGTGTGCTGTTATCGGTGAAAGGTATGGGGTGCTCCTGGCAGTTAAAAATCCCAGTGAATCCTTGCTTATATAGTCCCACAGAAAACGGCAAAAGTTTACACCAACATCATCAATGTATGTTTCTCCCATCAGTAATGTAAAACCAGACCAATCCATAGGTTAGCAAAAATTTATTGGACAACAACATTCATTTTCATGAAAGATGGAGCCTTGCTAAATCTGTAACTGACCATCAGGGGAAGGACAAATCAAAGAAATTCTAACATTCAGAAATCAACTAACAAAATTGTTCAAAAAAGCATTATTTGGAACCTGAAAGCTGACCAAGCTCAAGAATTAGCTGCTAGCTTATGTTCATGAGCATCCTCATTGTGATTTTCATGATCGTTTTCTGCCCCATCCTCTCCTTGCTTTGATTTGCTCGATCCACCATACATCTGCCTTCTGAATTCCCTCCTTGCAGCTCTCTCTTCCAGCTTCAGGTCCTTGAAGCCCTGTTCAAACTTGGCTTCGTCCTCTGGTGAGAAGAAGACAACCTCCATCTTCCCCAATTCTTCATAGAGCTTCTCAATTTTGGCTTTCCAGTAGAGACCCAACTCTGTGTCCATTTTATGGTAAGGAGTCTTAAGAAGGTACTCATCGATTCCACCTGCTTTATCAATGCAACGGAGGGCATGGGTTGTGACTTTGACCCGAATGTGCCGGTCAAGGATGTAACTGAAGAGCCGTTTCTCCTGCACATTAGGCTTCCAACTCCTCCTCGACCTGTATTCACCATTTAAGATAAGCTCCTAACAAAACGAATACAGTATATAACATGCACTGTTCCTAGGAGTTCAACCCCACTGGGATTCACTAGGCAGAATCCAATGGTACCACTTCATGAGTGAAACACATGTTAGATCCATGAGTTTCACTCCCTGTTGATGATTAGTTCGCCAAAAATTTCTGATCAGGTAAGTCCCTCCTCTTGACAGAAACCAAAGTTTCATCAGAAAGTATCTAAAGAAACGACCTATGTACAGGTAGCTGAGGTTGTCAATGTTGTGAAGAGTGATTTTGCATTTGATAGTCATTGAAAGTTACGCAATGAAAAAGGTATTAAGCAAGCAATTGACAGTTGTTAAACATGAAGAAAACACGATGTTGAGAGGTGACAGCAGATCTGATTAAGGTTCAGGTTTAGAAGCCTTGTAATAGCAGCTTCCATTTTGAAACGGAGGCAACACCAGACAAAAGGATAGGATTCAAACAATTAAACAAGGATAACTTCTTCAATACTTAACACTCTGTCACAGCTCTTGTAATATGATGACAGGAAACCGATCAACAATTTCATCTCCAATAATTATCTTGAGCAACTTAGAAGAACATAAAGGACAGGGAATTCCTTAAATTTCACAGTTTTAGCCACAAAATCCTGAATCCGAGAATCAAATTTCCTCAGAAAACAGCATCTAGTATAGAAAAGATGGTAGCTTGATGAGAGAAAGGTATTGCGAATAATTTCACCAAATTTCTCTTCTCCAGTAATCAATCAATTCTGATAAAACCCAGCAGCAGCTGCGCACTATAACGCTGTAAAAACCTTAAGCTCTTATACTACAGTTTCAATTCCGTATTGTTCAGATTTCTAATAGCTCCCTATCGAAACTAGCCCCAGTTCTCCAACATAGATGCTGGAGGGAGAGAGGGAGTAATTACTTGTTGCCACCGTCCTCGCTGACGCGGTTTCCGAAGCGGATGTGGCGGCCTGCGAAGATGCCGCGGTTGGCTCGTCCCATGACGATCTTGGACTTGGGTATGCATTTCTCGAGGGACTCCCTCACTCCCGCCGCCAGATCCTCCTCTCCCACTCTCTTCAGCACCTTCTTCATCATCTCCCTCCCTCTAAACGCCATCCCCGGGAACGTATATTTTCGTCTCCTGATCGAAAATCTCCACTCATCACAGGGTAGCTCCCGCGCTGATTAGATGGCGGCCGACAGTGGCGGCGTTGGTGGTGCTGCCGCTGCCTCACTGGGACGAGAAGAGTCGAGAGTCCAGACACGCAATGGGCCGAAATAGCGATCCATTGGGCCTTAGTCTTAATAAATAGTGGAAGCCCACCTTGGAATATCTATTCCTTTCCGGTTTTATTAACGGAATGCATGATTCATTTGGTGATCGGATTCGAGGACTCCTAGGTTTTAACTTCTATAAATTCATCATAATTTTAATTAATTTTTTAAAATTTACAGAAAACTCATGAATTTAATAAATAATATATTAATTATTAAAGTGAAAATATTAAATCAAATCCTCTTTCTCATTTTTATTTGATTTTTTTTAATGTAAGATAGTACAGAATATGAAGTATTATTGACAATGTTGTCTGGTATGTCTATAAAATTAAAAAAAAAAAAAAAGAAAGAAAGAAAAGAAATACATTGCCAAGGACTATCACACGAAGATCTATTTCTTAGGAGACTTAAACATAGAGCAACTGGGCATTGCAGGGGGAGAAGTCACTGAACGCCTCCGGGGCGGCGACCACCTCCCACGCCACCGAGAACTCTCCATCCTCGGTATCGAACACCCTCCCAACCCCAACGTGGAGGCCACTCGCCGCCACGTATATCAGCCCGCCTTCTCCGCCGCAGACCGCAAACGGCTTCTTCAGTGCCTCGCACGGGAAGGGGTCCCCGTTGACGTATCGCCAAGTGTCGCCGTCTGGGCAGTACACCTTAAGCCGGTGGTCCCCGTGCTCAGACACCACAAACAGCCGATCCCCGAGGGCGACCGCCATCCCCGTCCACCCCTCCCTCATCCCAATGCTCATCTCCTGCCACGTGTCCTCGTAGGGGTCATACACCAATCCACGTGGCGTGAAGGTGAAAGGCCACGTCCAGCCCTCGGTGAGGTAGAGCCTGTCCCCCAATACGGCGGAGTCGTACTTCACCAACCCGGGCCGCATTCCGGCGGCCTGGGACCACGAGTCGCTCTTCATTTCGTAGCATTCAACGGCCGATATCGAGGTGGACAGACCGGGGCCGCATCCTCCAGCAGCCACAATCTTCCCTCCCACGTATCCGGCGGCGAAGAATGCCCGCGGGGTCTGCATCGGAGCCAGCAGCGACCACCTATTAGTCGATGCTTGGTACATGATCACGCTGCCAAGGGGGGATTCAGAGTCGGTACGTGCGCCGCCCAGGACAAAGAGCTTCCCCTGGCGAGGAGCCGATGCGAAGGCGAACGAGGGAGGGCTAGAAGCCTTTGGGGCTGGCATTGGAGGGAGGACGAACCAGCGGCCAGATCGCAGATCCAGGACCTGCCACTGGATCCTGGCTGTTGGCTTGTGGAAGGCAAAGACGAAGAGGTAAGAGAGCGAGAGAGAAAGGGCATTCCTGGAGAGGAGGAAGCTCGGGTCTTTGATGACTCTGTTCCAGGAAGAAGAGACTGACCGCATAAGAGCTTGATAGGGATACGGTACACGGAGTAGGCAGAGCTCAGCAATGTCGTCGGGAAGGCCTGGGATTGTGAGACCCAGATCAGGTCCTCTGCCTTCAGAGTTCTTGAGATCGTCTAGTCCGGCAGGCTCGGAATTCCTCGGACCCGACATATGGAGGATTTCAGATGGAGTAGTATCAGTACTATACCAAATAATGAGGCTGTAATTTATTAAAATTCAGGTAGTGGCTGTTGGATCTTTGCAGACAATATGTGGAAGAGGCAATTTATAGGGGCCAGGAGGAGCAACGAGTGGAAGAGAATGTGAGAGCTAGCCAGCGCACTGCAAGTGGGGCAATGATACGCGGAATTCGCTCGGCTCGGATTTCGCAGGCCCGGGGCCATCGACTATCAAACAGTTGGGTTGATTTTTAAAACCGACAAAAAGATGAAGACCCCTCATCGACTATAGGATGATACAGTGCAAGATAGGTTCAGGGTAGGACGATTGGGCTGAAATTTTTAACTGTGACTGTATTGTGTGGAGAATGATAAAAGGGGACGATGACGAGGCAGGGCTTGCTTTACAGGGAAGGCTAGCTAATAAGGGGATTCGGTGATTGGATCGGACCTGTCAGAAGAATTTTGGGAATCCCTTTTTATTGCTTCTTTCGAGTAGTTTAATGTTCGTGGGAGGTGTTGTTTTGTGGGTATATTTTTCTAGAAGCCGGAATATCGGGACCGAGCGAGGCAAGAAAAGAGCCGTAAAGTGACGTCTGTAATATAATACCTGAAAATTCGAGCCAGAACGGAGGAAGACTTTAACAGGAGAGATCACGGCCGGAAAAGGACACAGATTGCCACTATACGACACGGCTACGGTGATGGGCGGCCGGAAGTTCTGGCGAGTCAGAAGGGAATTCTGCAGAAGTAGATCTCTGCACAGTGTCGTGGGGCTGAATTGTCCAGAAGCTGAGATTATTGGAGAGAGAGAGAGAGAGAGAGATGGAGAGGAGGGTGACGTGCGTTGTTTATTGTTGAATCTTGCTGCCTTTAATAATTGAGAGGACTGAGGGCCTGGGGCCAGCTAAGTGATTACCAGGAATTCGGTAAGACAAGTGACGGCTAACTAGCACACCGGTACAGATTCTACGTCTTCTGGTACGATATGAGATGCACCACAACATCAGACGATGCACGGGAGAAGAAGCAGCGGACCGTGTGAAAGCCGCTAGATCGGAAAGGAGAAAAAACTGAATTCGTTTTCCAAAATAGGATGGAGCGGAAAACTGGAACCGTTTTCTGAAACGAAGGATGAACATGACAATCCATGGGGAGTTAGGTTTTCTGATCTTATGATCTTTAGGTGTTCTAGTTCGAGCCTCCTTCGAACTAGACCGTGGCGGAGGCGTGGTGGGGAAGATTAAGAAGCGGGGGGAATGATTGGCCGCCGCTAATTATTGACCGAAACGGTCACGGCTACATGTAAACGAGAAGCTCCATGGAAGAGTTACATTCACGTAACCAAGACCAAGACCAAGGCCAATACGTTATCCTCTCTGTTATTTTATGTCTACCAATAAAATATAGGGTGCAAAGTATGGAGACCACAGTGGGTGAAAATGGGGAAAGGCAGGCCACGATAAGATTACAGCATAAACTACCCATGGGGATGGGCCTCTGAAGCTTTACCAGGTATAGTAATTTTCAATTATCCGCAACTAACTGTCAATAGCATCTTTCTTTGGATACGCACCTCATGAGTGATGAGCTTCTGGTGACACCTCCTCAGACTCCCTTGACCTGGAAGATGTTGAATATTCAAGAGCAAAGATTGAACAGAAGTTGCACCGTGTGAGAACAAGACAGCTGTTGGGGTTCTGCATCCGACTGAATGTTCAAAGACTGATTCATCTCTCCAGATGCAATTGAACAGTTCATGTAGAGCCCATAGTTCAAGTTTCATCCGTGTCATTGTAAGCGGCTTCTCTCATGTAAAGAGCAAAGGAGACCAACGAGAAAATTCATCGAAACTTCATCCTCAGCCGGAAAACCAGAAAGTTTTTGCGCTTAAATGGACAGGCTGCTAAATACCAGTATGACTCGAAACTAAACGGATATGTTTATCCATAACGTCTCCAATGTGATCCCGTTTCATGTTTGCTGTTTTAAAAATGCAACAAGATAAAAATAATCTCGACCAGTAGGTTCATGATATCAACTGCAAAAGCTTACTCAGGCTCAGAAAAGAAAAATGTAGAACTCACTCATTTGCAGAGTTTTAACTTCTTGAAGTATGAAGACACCGTGGACTTGGCGTAAGGCTTTGTGGCCAGACACGTAGGAATGTTCTCGGGCTGTTCAATCCACAGCTTATGAGCGATCCCAGCAGATTTAAGCTTCTCTGCTAGGTTCAGGATCTGGGGTTCCCCTTTCACCTCAAGAGTAACCTACGTGACCAAGAGAAGGATAATCCAACAATGAAGATCTGATTCAAGTCAAAGAACTAACACTTTAAAACTTCATACCATGGAGTCCTAATACCAATTGTTCTTCCTCATCTCTTCATCTTCTCGGCATTGCTGGGTACAACTAATAACTATAATCACAACATAATGACTAATCTAAAACGTGTGAAGAGTTCGGAGTCCTCTAATGCTCTCTTTCATACAAAACGAGCAAGAAAAGTGGATACAACGTTCCCGAAAGCAGCATTTGCATAGTTGAATTCTTCTCAATTTTCTCAATACACGATTTTCCGACTATTGGAAGCTGGTGAATAAATCAGAGCATCACATATCAAGAGAAGGCATGGAAGAGGATCAACTACGAGCAACATATGCAGATTTTGACTCACTGGTCCGCTAAGCTAAGCTGACATTCCAAATCTTAGGCATACAATCTCCAGCGTTTCTCCATATCTTCCAAAGAACCAGAAACAGCCTCCATTGCCCACAAATCTTACTAGGATACTAGCACAGTGGATGAAGAGCATTGGCAACATCATTTTCTTCAATCCAGACGACTGAATCTGATGGGAGGGAGCATTGCCAACAAAGAGCAGTTACCTTGTGCATAAAATCGATCTTCTCCGGGCTACAGTACTCGGCGGTAAGGGGATCGTCCCGGTGCTCCCAGACGGCGGAGACGGAGGCATGGCAGCCCTGCGTCACTACGCTACCGAGCGGCCACGTGTTGATCAGGTCTCGCCGGAGCACCACGTACTGAACAATCACGTCGACATCTTGCTTCTCCTCGCCGGTGCCGCTGCTGACGACGCTGACTGGCTGCTGAACCTGGCTCATCGTTGAGCTGGGACCTAGCTGAGTCCGGGCCCGAAGGTCCCGGGCACGGCTCAGGAGTGGGCGGAACTGAGCGAGGGAGTGAGAAGGGGCGAAACGGCACGTCGTGGAGAAGAGGAGAGAGGCCATTTGTGATTGGGGGATGACCCGACGGAGAATGGATCCACTGCTGCGTGTTCGGGTTATCGGTTCGGATCCAATTCATGGGCCTCCATGTGATTCACCGGAATTGCGAATCGGGCTGCCAGACTATCCAGAATGGGCCACGGGTCCACAGACTACACGTGGAGGGACAAAATCGGAGTTTTGAAATATCCGAGATTTTCGGCTAAATAAAAAAGTTGTAATTTTAATTCTTATCCTATAACTTAACATACACCTTTATTATTTTATAGGTTCATATACCTCTATGTAATTATATATATATATATAAAGTAACGGTTATTGATTCATGACGGGTTGATCTGTCAATCACGACATGGAAAAGAGAAAAATTAACTTAGTGTTAAACGGATAATTTTTCCACTAAACTTTTAAATTATTAATATAATAATCAAATTTCAGATTTAAAAAATTAACAAACACTTTCTTTAAATATCTCAATTCAACTAAGACTAATTTTGATATTTGTAAAAATATTATGTTGTACAACATGGAAAGAGAGAAGAAAATTAGATTCAAAGGCCAGTCAACTCAGCAGCTGAAAAGTCGGTCATATCCTCACAAGCACAGTGTCGTCGAGCTATCCTAGGGAGAGGCTAGTTTTGTCTTTTTAGACGGGCAAAAGGCACTTCCACAGTACCACCACCACCACCACCGGCCACGCATATCTACGAGAAATCCTTGATGGCCCACATCCACCTAATCTAATCCAATCCACTTCCTCTCACTACATTTCTTTTTTTTTAATTGTACAGCCAATTTCCACCAAAAAAAGAAAATTCAATAAATAAAATATACAATACGATAATTCAAATTAATTCAAATTTAAACTAAAATATTTATATCTCTTGCAACCCTGAAATTTTCCCTTTTTTAAGATTATATTTAAAATCTTATTTATCAAAATAAATTAAGATTAATCATTTTATTATCCATTTATTTATCTTCACCAACTTTTATATATAGGGAAACAAACAACAGTCAGACGAAAAAAAGAAGAAGAAAATTAGAGAAAAAATTAGCTAATTTACTAATCATCATCATCTTCTCCTTCTTCGGGCAAATCAGAAAGAGCAAAACAGCTTCTGGACTTCAAGACGCGGAGCCTCTGCAACTGCATCTGTTTGGCCCCCGGGGAGGTCGGGTCCATCTCGGAGGATCCCTGCTCTGACCGTTCGCCGCCTCTTCCTCCTCCCTCCCCTTCTTCCTCGGCATCGTCCTCCTCGTCCTCGATCAGGGGCAAGACCGGCATCGACCTGGGATTCGACCACTTGTAGTAGCCGGAGAGATTGTTCCTCGACCACCGGAGCATCCTCCTCTTCTTGTTGAATGGGTGCTCTGTTTTCTCCAGATCTTTCACCGAACCAATGTTTGCTTCCGCTAGATTCGTGAACGACTTTGATTTCCCCGAGATATGGAGGGACAGCCCTCTCCTGAGAAAATTTCAAGCCAATTGACCCGTCTGTCATGTCTCTGAAACCCCCCACGAATATGCAACAATCAAGAGGAAAGCGCAATGTCCGAGATTGATCCTACATGAGCCAAGAGATCACCGCAGGAGGCACCGATTCTACAGAAAAATTCCTCATTTCATGTCTACGGGTGGGATATACAGCAGCATAGAACAAGGAAAATATGGATTTTTGAAGGCACATCAAGATAACCAGAAGATCGACCGGTACCCCTTTCAAGGAATTCCAATTTCACCAGCAAATCTAACAAACTAAAAGAAGAGCTTCATCGACCCAACAAACTAAAATAAGAAATCCCGGAGAGAGATGATCGGCAAAGTAGATTACTTGACAGGGAGAGAATCCTCGAGAGCAGCCAAAGAGCCCAAAGACCCGGACCCTTTCTTCAGCTTCCCCGTCCCGGAAGAGACGACGCCGTCCTCCTCTTCCTCCTTCTCCTCCTCCTCCTCCCCCTCTTCCTCCTCGCTGTCATCCGGTGCTCCGATGGAGCTATCCGAGGATTCCTCCTCCTCCAAACCCGAGTCCAAGCCGCTCCTCACCTGGTCGATCCGCAGAGCGGGGCCCACTAGAACCTCCATGACTACGGCTCTCGACTACTCGAAGATAGATCGAAAGATCGGGTAGATCTCTATCTCAGCCGCCGGCTCCACGTACTACCGATCCTCCTCCTCCTTTTTTTTCTTCTCTCCTCTCCGGCAAGTGGACAGAGAAACGGGAACAGTCGCACACAGACGACGAAGAAGGGGAGTTGATAAAGGGAAGACTTCCCTTTAATGGCCTCCATTTTTGGAGATAAATAAAAAAAAAAACATAAATAGCAATAACATCCAAAAACATACAAAAAAAATGAAAATGAAAATGGTGAGATATAGGATAAGGCCGAGCTCATAAGTTATTATTATTATGCACAACCGCGTCAGGCAAGTGTACAGTGTTGTTTTTGTAAATTTTCTTTGGACCTACAAAATCTCATTTATTATAAATTTGAGATCTGAAGGATTGCATTCTAGTAAGGAGGATACTAAAAGCTCACGACGCTTCTGTCTTGAGAAATGGAAATAATGCCCATTAGGCCCACCATGCCTTACTTAGTTTCGATATGTACGGTTCTGCATAACATTATTAGGTACGATAATTGAGCCAATTATCGTGCTAATTTTTTTTATACATTATTCTTTTCCTCTCTTTTTTTCACTGTTGAGTTGACGGGTGATCCCTTTCTTAACTGCCATGGGATATGTGGCAATTCGACAATGGTGTGGTTGACATTGTAACATAATTACTTTTCATGTGTTATTAGTGTCAGGATGGATTTTTAATCTCATGACATCATGCTTGGCCATTTTTGGGGTCACACGCGACACGGGATGGTATGAGTTAGAATTGAGTATAAATATGTTTTGTATATATGTAAATGAGTTGAATTCGGATAGTTCGTTTAAATGAACGTGTTAATTCATGTTGAATATGATAAAATATTATTAAATCGAATTAATTAATGCGTTTAGATGTGTATTAAACTTATTTAACCCATTTAATATACTAAAACCTTTGTGTATATGGCACTTATCATATTAATTGTGTCAATTGCCATATAACTGATAAATCCCAATATGTTTAAGTTGTATGGACTAAATGAATCGTGTTGTGTTAACCCGTAATTAGTCATACCATGTTCGTGTTAAACATTTCTAGTCCGTTTAATAAATAAATCATGTGCGAGCCAAAAGGTTTCTGACATAAACTTGTACAGATACAATATGACATGAATTATCGGATCAACTTGACACGGTCATACCATAAGGCCTCCAAAGAATATGCTAAGTGCCTCTACATACATTATTTGTTATATATATGCATATAACATCGCGATCAGTACTACGATGGGATGTGTCCCAATATGCATTAGATTATTGTCTTAAATAAATTGGACGCGACAGGAAATTTGGGTATCATCGTGTTCATCAATTTACACAGAGGCACAAAGTAAGCAAATATGCCATCCCTGAACAGTACACGATTAATTAACACCCATGCACCGATATTGCTTTCAATTTATCGATTGAGATTTACATATACCCCAGATGGCAGAATTTTAGGTTGAACATTTTATTTGACCTTCGTTTGACGGACCAAAATACAAGCCCAACGACGAGTTGATTTCAATCAGTAAACCCTAATCACGTGCTATTAAGGAAGAGGGTCTGATGAAATGTATAATTCCGGACAAGAAGATCATGAATTCGATTCTCGCCTACGTAACTTCTGGGGTCCTTGCCATGCACTCTTCCTCTTTACTTATTCTCGACGGATGGGCGCCATCCGTAACCGGAATTTGCTGGAAGAATATATTGTGAGTTGGGGCACGGGGAAGAGCCGTACGGCCCGAATGATTCCTTACGTCCGGGCTGGACCCTCTCTCCACTTGCTCATCCTACTCAAAGATGCCGCCACCATTATTGACTCACAAAAGTAATCCACCCGCATATATATACATATATATATTTATTTAAAATTAAACTGAATTAAGAATTGGTATACCCATAAATCTATAACTCAAATCATGCATTCAATTGATTCAATTATGTATTTAATATATAATATTATTAATAAATTTATATAATATTATAATTTAAATATGACTTATAATAAAAATTATTAATATAATTATTATGTTAAATAAAATTTTATTATAAAATATAAATATAAATTTAGTAAAATAAAATATATGCATTATAATATTTTTATTTTTTTTTTTATTTTAAGTCGACCAATTTTTTTATTGATTTAATTGGATTTACTGATCGGACTAGAAAATAGCCGGTTCAATCAGAGTTGATCCTATTGAAAGTGTAATTGAGTTTTTTTATAGGAACCGGACTGGGTGAGTGGACGGTTTTTAAAACTATGTTCATAGATCTTTAGAATGGGATAGGGAGAAGCGGGAATAAAGCGGCACGGGGAGTGCCACGATGAGAATCAAATCTATAATATCTTTATTGATAGACCGAGAGCGATACCACTGCACCAAGCCCCATTTCTCTAGATCTCTTGGACTTAAAATCCGCTTTTTCAGTGCTATTCCCAGGATGCTTGGTGTGCGAGTAAGATGTCGCACAACCGAACCGGTCCGTTCTTACGGGAGAGATCGTCTATTTACGTGATGTCGCATTTCCTCGGGTTGATACGTCGCATTTTCCTCCTCCTATAAAATTGACTTTTTTGTCAGCGGGAGGTGATAGATGAGTTGAGATGTCATCTTCCAAACCCGCCGCCACCACCACCCACCGCCGCCGCCGCCCACCCCCCGGGCCGGCGATTTTGGTGCACCAGATTCGGACTTTCGTCTTCATACACGTGCTGCTGCTTTGCTTGGGCCATATGATCAGCAAAAACACATGTCCATGGGAGACTAACATCATGAACCAGCGGCGAAAGATGATCTGACTATAACCTTCGGTTATAACCCGAACATCACCGGTAAATTACATCGACACTCGTGGAGCATCATCCTCGTGCAAAATCCCTGTGTCCCGGCTCGAAATCTCCGGTTCTGTTAATAGCTCGAGCGAGCTCGAGTAAGATCCGATATTACCGTTGCCGTCCTTCACATGTAAGTAAGCAGCCAATAGGTTTTCTGACACGAAGACGAGACGTGACATATTCTCCTGTCTCCCACGAGAGACGTGAGAAGCCGACACCTGCCATGTCAGGACGAAGGGGGTCACCGGAACAGCATGGTAATCGGTAATTATGAATTTATCGTGTTTTACGTGATTTCAAGAATTTGCAGCCGGTGCACAATTATCCGAAATCAACCCCATATTTATACCACTATTTTTTCAGTATAAATAAAATTTCACTTAGAAATTATTAAATTAGAGCTAATATATATTCAAGTAAAATTATCCATTCTAAATTGGAACTCTAATAATATAATTTTTTCTATTATAATATTAAAATTTGGAGTTTATTTGACAAACTTATATTGATTATTTATATACCATTATTACCTTCGTTCACTTTTTTTTCTAGAAAAAACTTTCATTTGAGATTTTATTAAGTCTTAATTAATACAAATATGAATGAGATTAATTAATTTATAATTAAAATCCTTCTAATATAAATTATTCATATTTATATGAATTAAAATCAAAGCTCACTTAATAGTAAAATGCGTCAAATAATATCAACTTATGTAAGTTATTCTATTACCTTCGTTTACCGCGTCCAAGCATAATCATCTTATGCCTCCATTCTCATTCATTAGCAAAAAGGGTGAAAACCCTTGGGTTTCTTCCGCAGAATTAATAAATATAACTAAAGTCAAGAGTAGTAAACGATGATGAAGGCTATGACCCCCTCTCGTTGGGGCGGTGATACTTTTTTTTTTCACACCGCTTAGCATTTTCAAGACAGCCAAATTACAACTAAACTGAGATCTCTCAAAAAAATTTTATTGAGATTTTTAACTTAAAATTTAATTATTAAATTACTCGTAAAAGTGATATTTGTACATTATTACTACCTCCAGCTGGCTTCCACACCCCCCGCCACCCAAGCCACGCCTCCAAAATCAATTACCCAACTTTCCCATCCCTTAATCATTATCTTTCCTTAAAAAAAAACCATTGCCTTTCAGGTAGATGAGAAAGATTTAATATTATGCTTAATCTAATAATTAATATATTTTATATTTAATTCTTATTATAAAAATTTTTAAACTCCTTAATTTTTTAATATAATTAAAATTTCCTATATATAATAAAAACTCTCATAGACCTCCTATTGAGAAAAAAATTAAATTAAATTTATATAAATTATTTATTTCTTTCGGGGAGTATAAAGGAAGGAAGAAACATTATATCGAGGGAAAAAATAGTTCTCAATTATTGAGGATTAAAGAGGTCAACTGCTCGGTCAAATTTGAACACAGTTGTTTAGTTGAATTGTCTCTCTCTATTCTCACTCACCCCCGCTTCATTCCAGCAATTTACACCCAGGCCCCTCAGAACTACCACAAATTACAAAATGCACCACACGATTTGATCTTTCTCCTCCCTCTCGAACCCCCACCTCACCTCGAGGCTGCCAAGCTCCCGGGCCTTCACTCACTAGGAGTTGAACACGAGGCCGACGCCGGCAGTGGCCGCAATATCAATATCATGAGACACCGCCTGTGAGTGGCGGTGCTCCCCCTCGTACGCGACTATGAGCATGGCTGGATTGTCCGGGGCCCGTTCCACATGCTTCCTTGCCGGGCAACCCCGCATCGTGCTGCACCTATAATACCCCCTGAGGCACCACCCAAAGCAGAAACGCACTGCTCAGCAAAACCACTCGATGGATTGTTTATTGGTCGATTGATATAACAAAACAAAGAGACGATTCCTCACCTTGGATATGGTGATCCTTTGATTGGCTTCTGCCCATACTTCCTCCACGAGTGCTCGTCGGCCGGGATGTCGGCCACTTTGTTGCTGATCGCCGGCACCCTTATAACTTTCTTCTGCCGGTTTTTCCTGCAAACATCGAAAAAAAAGGGGGATGTTTCAGCTTACAGGTTCAGAACTTGACCGATATCACCGCCCGCCGGTGAAGATCTGGCGAGCGATGATGGCCCATGTGACCGTGTCTGCAATTTCTAGAAAAGGTCAAAGCGTTCGGTTCCCGTGCCTCCTATCCCACGTGAGGACAAAAGATCTGTCTACAGGGCAAGGTGGGGAAATGTACGAAAGGCCCGATTTGGACTATAAAATAAAATACCGACTAAGGAAACCGGGCCAGTGCCTTCTCTGTTACTTTGTCGTCGTTTTCACGCGTGCCAGCGGGTCCATTAATGCCGAACTGCCAAAGCTTCCTACCGTTCGTTGACCTCTGAGTCAGTTCGTGCAATAAATTAATTACGACCGAATTAGGTCTGCTCTTGGTTCCGATTTATTCCACCGAGTTACAACATGGTTGACTCAGGTTCTTGTGCAGGTCAGATGCAGAAGGATGCGACGAAGATGAACCATTTACCTTCTCTTGGAGCAATGGCACTTGCCGTTGGCGGAACCTGAGAGCTTGGCGGAGACGTCCTCGGAGTGGTCATGCTCGTGGCACCTCTTCTTGTACGGGACGCTCGAGATCGGCGGCTTCCCGGACGAAGCTGCGGCCACGGCCGCCGGAGCCAGGAACAGATTAGCTCCTTGCTTGCCGTTGGAGACACTTCCATCACCGGTTACCGCGGATGACATGAAAGAGGAGCTCGACGAGACGCTGAAGCTGTCCTTGGCGAACTCGACCTCCGTGCCGCCCTTGGAGTTCGAGACGAGCATGCCAGGCTTCGTGAAGTCGAGAGTGAGGATCTGCTTCGCGTGCGGCGGAGCGAAGTTCGTCGGAGCCGGCGGCACCGCCGACGAGGCCTGCATCGGTGGCGCCGGAGTGACCGGACTAGGAGTGAGGACTTGAGCCGGAGGCCGCCGTGAAGGTGTCACGGCTGCCAGAGGATGAACCGGACCACGCCGAAAACGGGCGTGTCCTGTCCGGTCTAACAGGGAGATGACCTTTCTGAAATTGGAGACAGTGTGATCTGTGAGGTTAGAGCAGTCAACGACGCTCGACTGAGGGTTCTGGTGAGAAGACAGTAGCCCGATCAAGTTCTCCATGCCTCGGAGCCCCTGAGTCGCCGCCTGTTGAATCGCCATGTGATCCTCCATCTTCGGGAATCCTAGCAGCTCAACCGCCATTTACAGAGACGATCTGCCCCTAGAGCTCTATTCAACTGAGTGAGAGAGAGGTAGAGGGAGACTTCTTACCAGCTCAAGCTTCCATGGAAGAGCAATTGCAGACGAAGAAGATGGAGAGGAAGAGAAGTAACGAAGAGGGAAAGAGGACGGTGCTGATATAGAGGGGGATCGGTGACCACTCTACCGGGTGATGCAGAGAGAGACACGCACACACAGAGACAGAGACAGAGACAGAGACACGGGGAGAGAAATTCGGGTCAAAAAGCAGTTAAATAATTGGATGGCTGAGATGGAATCCGAAGATTTCCATCGGCATCGAGAAAGTCCAGATCAAGGGCCAAGATCGTGCCTCCCATGAGTGGCGGGCCCCGCGGTACGAAAGTCAAAACATCCTGATACGTCAGTAGTTGTAACCCAACAATTTTCAGGGTTCGAAATAAAAAAATGGAAAAAGAAGCATTAACTTGGATTTTTTATGAAGTGTATACCAAATTTGACTGTGGTGTTTTTTTTAAACATTTAATACATTTGAAAATTTTCCAATTGTAAGATTTATTTTATTAATCATTATCCAAATAAAAAGTAACAATTTCAATCCATTTATGTTGGTACATAATATTTATTATATGACCTTAATGTTAAACAATCCAGCATGCATAATATTCATCCATTTCTTAGCAAATAAATGTTTGACTTTGTAATCTAATACGTTTGAGATTACACTTCTAGAAGTCGTTGACTCTCCGCCAGTTATCTCCTTAAAATGGATTTAGACCAACGAACATGTTTCCAATATGCCTAATCTATTGCTTGGAAGCTCTAGTATCAGTTAGTTCGACTCGAATTATACCAATGTATTTATTAATATCCTATTAATTATGAATTTTCTTCAGAGAGAAAAAAAAAAGAACGGTTTTCAACCATAGCTCCTGACTATGATAATAATAATAATTCAATGGAGGACAAATGAGTGTTCAAATTCTCAAATGGTTTTTTTACCCATTTTTTTCCTTTCTGCTGACCTGCCTGGTCCTGGCCGTTGGATCAGCTCCATTCCCCATCTGATCTGCTCGTTTTGGTCAATTTATTGAGCCATGAGTTGACTCTCTGCACTTTCATGAAGCCTCGAGACCCCGAAAGGTGGTCCAACTCCAACCACTAGTTAGCCGCCGGGTGGCTGACGAAGTAAAATAAGTAGTTAATGGATCAGCTAGCTGAAAATCAGATTGGTCATCGTGACCGCATCAGAAATTCGATCCAGTGGCCTCGTCGGATTAAGACAGCCACTCGAGTGGGGAGGGCTACAAAAACCCCCTCACCGAACCGGTCGATTTCCTCAGGCGTCACTTCCATGAATCCGTCTTTCAACCGGTCTGTCGGTCGAGTTTCGACAGTGTAACAGTAGCAGTTCGGAGCTCACGGCGCGCTCCGGCGGATGACCATCCTCCGTCAAAGCTAATCACTTGTTCACTGAATCGGCGAAGACATAGAGACATTCAAATCGACATTCCTCGCGTGTGAGGTCGGGGCTCGAGTTTTACCGTACAGTGCTGAAAGGGTTTGGTTTGGATTCAGCATGAGATTAATTAATCCGTTCTCGTAGTCAACGGGCTGAATGGTCGAATTTGTTGGTTGTTTACAAATCAACGTGTTTGGTTGACCCGACCGGGTTAAGATGGCCTGCCGGTGAAACGGCCGGGCTTTCCGTCGTTTCGGCCTGGTTTCTAAAAGTTGAATAAGCTAGCCTGAGAAGTGAAAATGGCTGGGGCCGACAGAGTAATTTCAACAATGTCTTTGGCCCACGAAAAACAAATGTACATATTTACGGAGATAAAGTGCTAAACAATATCGTATTGAATTAGGCAAATTAAATCAGCATGTAAACTGGTCATATTGGCGGAAAGATAATTATAAGTCACATACAAGAAATAAACTTATTGAATTAGAATGACTTGACATATTTTTGTCATTAGACCAACTTGGAGCTAGCCTGAAACCATATAAAAGCTGGCTCGGAACTGTAACAAAATGTCCCAAACCATCACAAAACTGGCTTGAACCAGTTGGACTACCAAAAACCCCCAATCAAATTTTATTATAGTTTAAAAAATAATATTTTATTTATATAAATAAAATAAATAGAAATTTATGATTTAGAATTATAAGTAAAATATAAAAATATAAATAAATTTAGCATATTTATTTATTTTAAATAATTAAAAAAAGAGAGAGAAAAAATGGTTACAGTTCACCATTTGAGCAGACACAAACTATGAATCAGCTTGTTTAGACCTTATTATAATATATTCATGATTAGTTTAATAGACTGAATTATAACCAGATCTAATGGCTCCAGATCTATTTTAAATCAGACTGGAATATGTAAGCAATGTCCAGCGGCCTAAGAAGGCAAGACCCTATTCGGAGACCTCCTTATTCTTATTATTGTTGCCGTTGTTTTTACGTTGAACCAAGTAAGGGTACTGCTTCAGTTAAAAAATTATATGTGCGAGAAAAATTCAAATATGTGATCCCATTCAAATTTCGTGAACCCAATAAAAAGTAGCAACTATGTGTATCTATTTTTTTTATCACGTAGTATCCCAAATCAACCAAAACATATCTCGAGACTAATCTGCGGTAAGTCGAGATTCTTGAAAAAATTCACATCAACTCTTCCAACCTAGAATTTAATTCTTAAATCATAAATTTAAATATTTAATGTAAAAATTACTAATTTAATCAAAAATTAGTAACTATATGTATCCCATTCATTCATTTTGTTTACCACTCCTCTTATTATTATTATTATTATTATTATTATTATTATTATTATTATTATTATTATTTTCGACTTTATTAGAGTTAGCTGCCCTTTGAACAATGCTGCAAAGAGATATGTTCGGGGATTTTATTCTTTGCTACTCCTAAAGAATTATATACTATATATATATATATGGATACAGGAATATCATATTCTATTATTCAGCTAAATTAATTTAAAAATAAAATAGATAAACCCAATAAAGTGGAATCTTATAGTGCTTTACGCAGTTGACCAGATCCCGTGAACTTTATCTTGTCCTGCACAAAGAAAAGAATATAATAATTCTACGTACGGTATTTTAAAATTTTTTAAATTTTTATTAAATAATTATATCATTGATATAATTATTAAATAATAATTTTTTTTTATTTTTTAATCTGTCAATTTTATATTTGACAATTACACCCTATCATATAGTATTATCTGATGTAACAATTAAATAAGGGACCTTCTCGAACCGCAATCTTGAAGATTCTGGGCGAGGGATTTGGTGCCTTCCGCACGATCGGTCCCTCTTTAATGATCGAGTTGGGTAAATGGGGTCATTAATCGCTCCACCGAACGGGTAATAGTAGTGATGATGACGCCGATGTTCGATTCCGTTCCAGCAGAATCTTTAAGTTCAGCATTCACAACGGTCATTAGACATCCGAGGTTGGACGGCATGATCGGATGCATACGAATCTTCTGGAGTGCGCGAAATACGGTAAGAATAAAAATGTTTATTCGGTAGTCAATTAATCCTAGGTATGGTCAAACTATCTTGCCTCTGATTCCCTTTGACTAAATCGATCGTAAAGACCGGTCCTGCTTGGATTTGCCCGTCAGTTGATGATATTCATCAGATCTTCGAACATGAGATCATCATGGCGTGACAAATTCAACGGCAAGGCGGCTGCCGTGTGGATTAGCTGGCTGGATGGGTTGTCGTGAATCCCTGGGCGCTCTAGGTACATTAGAGTCGGGCAACTTCCTCGAATGTCGTCCGGCAACAGGGCAAGGACTGGTGCAGAAAGACGGTGGATCTCGAGCAGGTTGAATCCGATGGAAGTGATGAAATCACTGCATCACGAACGAAGCCTGTAGGATCAACAGGAATTCCTGACTCCATTCCGCAATTTCTGCAGTGGGCTGAGAGACAGACACGAAATGTAACTTCCATATTCACCCACTCAGGAAGCCTCTGTGCTTCAGCTGGATTGATATCAGCACGGTTCAATGTGTTCTTCTGTTCCTTGAGTTCACCCATACAGATCCGATCTTCCATGCGAGTCATTCATGGTCGAGGATTGGATAAGGAAAGCGAATTTTTTGCCTGCAGCTCGATACAACATCCTTACGGCTTGCATTGCCATCAGGTCCAGCATGACTCTGGCTGTTCTTGGGGTGGACCCAGAGCCCGGCATCAGGCTCGGCCTCCTGCTGCAGTCTTGATGCTTTCTTGACCGTACTGGTGTAGTACTCCTCTGGATAGGTTGCACGGATCATCCGCGAATCACCGTGCGAGGATCCTCCTTGGTGCAAAAAATCAAACTGCTTCCGGGTTGATATGCAGTGGAGCCGCCGAGGACGCCTGATCCAACGACAATTAGATCGAAATTCCACTTCCTGAATGACAAATCTATCTCTATGTTGGTCTTGAATCCTCTATCTCTATGTTGGTCTCGACACCATAGCTGGCTAGAAGGCGAATTTTAGCTGATTAAAAATGTCGTTGGCTCTCCTGTATCAAATGTTACTAGTCGAATGAGATTTGAATTCGAGATTGAGACCTCATGCACAGGAACAGAATTCCCTGATATCAGAGCTAACCTGCTGCTGTATTCAGTTTCAGTCGTTAACCGTACTAGATCTGCTGGGCTATGAAAAAAGCGGGGAAGAAGAATCGATCCACTCATCCAAGTATACTAAGTGTGGTTCGACGAGGAGGACTTCTGAAATGGGTTGGAGAACTTCTCTGGCGGAACTGGTTCATATGGAATCTATCCAAACGTATTATACTTTGCTTTCATTCGCTGTTCGTTATGATCAAAGTCGTGTATCAGTTAATCAGTCATATCTCATTCCACTGGCTTATCAAATCAAATCAGTAAAGTGTGAGCGATATTTGCCATCCACATCTCGACTAAAGATCAAAGATGAAGTACGTCAGCAGTAGTTCGGATGAAGAAATCGATGGGGGATGAAGTCCAGAGGCTTATGGAATAGCAAGGAGCTATACGAAGTTCGGTTGAACATCTTTGTTCTTTATTTCTTGGGTAATGGCACGCCCGGCTGGCGCGCTTACTTCCAGTGAAGTCCAAAACCTAGACAAAGCACAAACGAACTAAAGAATTACATGAGGAACAGCAGGGTTCAACTTTGAAAGAGGACTTGAGAAGAGCGCGTTATCCGAAGGTTTATTAATCTCATGAACCTTTCTTCCATGACCCGATCCTTCAGAGCCTGCAATAAGTCCCAAGGACAAACGATTTTCAGATGGATGCGATGAAAGTCACGGTGAAATGAATTGGCCAGTAAGGAAAAATGGTTCTTTCTCAGTGATCTGAGAACATAGTTTCGCTTACTGCTGGAAGGAGATTTGAATTGCTCCAGCATTGGGATCTGCAATCGAGGCGAATGCTTCCTCGGACAGATCGATGGTGCCTTGGCACCTGGGAGCGGGACAATGGTCGATGATGGTCACGGTTACGGTCCTGCTGCCTCGCCATGGCTTTGGGATGCCTTGGTTCGTCCTGCCGAGGCAGGTGACCTGGAACCTCTGCCCGCAGGCTGCGCCATTATTCCACAGTTGCTCGCTCGCTGCCCCGATCATCGTTCCTTGCACATCAAACCCGAAACATGCTGAAGCTGCACACAGTGACGAGCAATTATACGCGACTCAAATGATGATAAAAAAACAGTACTTCCAACGATGAAAAATGTGATATTCTCGTATTGCAATTCAACACTTACGGACGTAAGGAGGAGTGTAGAAGGTTGCAGTGCCATAGCTCTTGGCAGACACCGAGATGATGAAGCTCGACGGTAACCCGAGAAGTGCCACAACAGCCAAGATGTTCTTCCCTTGCATTGACATCGACATATTCAAGGCCGAGCCTATGTATATATCTTCATGATTTGCTGCGGCAGATGATTAAAGTTGCTCTTCTTCTGATGGTTCACTTGATTGCATCGGAGAAGCTCATTTATAGGCGAGTTCGTCACAAAGTACAGAAGCAGGAATCTGTACCGAATGTAACGAGGGTGAATTCACGTTAGAATGCTCTTGAAAGAGGCTAAGCGGCCTTTGATCTGCAGGCGTCGCCACAATGTTTTCACAATACCCTCTGTTGTCTTATATGTTGTCCATGTATATTGAATAAAATGCAGTTGCAGAGAGACGAGAGAGTTTGGTTCTAGTTCAATGGAATTCGAACCCATCTTTTCTCGTGAACTATGACTCTGAGCCGTACCGCACTGGTAGGTCATTACTCTGTTTACGACGCTGAAGTAGAAAAACAAGAAACTGGGAAACAGTATTCGAGAAAAGCAGCTGTGGTGAAAGACCGTCGAGTGCAGCATATTTAGGTGGAATATTTCAGTTATCAAACAATGAGAAACAGTGCTGGGATCACAACCCTGATGGCTGCAAATCTGACAAAAACATTGTTTCCTCGAACATTTTGGTTTTCTCCTGTGACAAGCAATGTTCAAAATGCATGCCAGATCTTTGTTGCTGCCAACCAGGTACGACCAAAAATCATTGTATTGTATCTCGATGACATCGTCCTGTGCCCCCTGGAAATTGCCACGAGCACAATTTTAGTTGAGACCCAATTCTGTTGATCCAGTGACCTTTTCTCCGTTCTGTTTTTGTTAAGGTCAGTTTGAAAAGGTCGGACAGAATGCACATGATATCTCATTTTCTCGACATTTCGAGATCAGTGCTAAGGACAGAAGAATGTATTTCGCGGTGTGTGGTGTTTCAGAAGGCAACTTGACACAGGTTCGGTTACAGAGGCAGGCTGACCACTTCCCTTCTCATTCTGTAAACCGATGACACGTACAGTTTCACACCATTCATTCGACGATACAAAATGATAAGATAGCTCGGTAAGCAAATGGTATATCAATTTTGTATTAGAACTGCCATCGCAGTTTATGTCTGCCCATTGGCTTTCCACTCACTCCCATATGCTACGCGTTCAAGCCAACAAGAAGATCATAGCTACGCTGCCATGTCCAGATTACAAATAGAGCGCTACTGCTCTGTCCTTCGCATACCTCAGACTCAGACATTAAAACTCCAGTCAGCAGATATAAACCGAGCAACCTGGAATCCCAGGGTTTCACATGCCATGAGAATGTTCTTGCAGATCGACTGGCTCGAGAAGTCATAGGCAGTCATGACACTATTTGAAAGAAGTTCTCAGACTTGTCATGGGAGGCCGTCATTGTAATAGATAGCCCAATTTCAGGGATCAACTCGTCCTTGCATGAAGTTTGCGACACATCTGGAAGATAGAATCGACCAGCTCCAGCTTCACATCTCAAAGAATGCCGCGTCTATACGCTGTTAATCAGATGGAGCTGCAGAACCGTGTCTAAAACGGGGGCAACCATCTGGTAGAACGCTGAATCCTCCATCAAAACCAACCATGATCAGAGAGCACATCGCTTCGTCCTGTTGCTCCCGTTGCACTCTTAAGCTTCATCAGGAAAAAGAAAGGAAAGGGAAGTGGCAGTGCAGCTGGATTGGGGGCTGAGAATTGCGGTGCCTTCTTAACGACAAGTAGCCCGGCAAGATTGGACTCCCTCAACGAGGCGGACCATTGGCCCGGTTTAGTTGCCAAGAACAACTTCCAGCCACACCACCACCACCACCACCCCCCGCTGAGCATGGATGGAGGAGGAGCTAGATGAATCCGACGCTGGAAAACAGAAATCATCGCAAGGTGCTTTCATCCAGTCCATTTCATGCGGTTTACTACAAGTCTTGTCGAGATTCATGGCACAGGTTGTTCGAGAAACGCAGCAAGAGGCTGATTCATAGTAGTAGACGAAGCTCAACGTTCCGAATTTAACAAATAATTCCTCCTTTTTTTTTTATTGTGGACGTGATTGACATTTGACATTACTTTTTTCTCATAATAATAATAATAATTATTATTATTATCGACCATGTGCATCTCGACGGATGCAACTTGTAGAGCTTGACATGCGCGGATTCGATAGATTTAATATGGTCAAAGGGTTGAACCAGTGTGAAACCAAATTCATAAAATCCTCCAAGACGCGTGGCACTCGTCAATCCCCATCAAATATTACTAGGAATCGCTCTGGCACCCAACGTTGCTCGAGTCATATTATTAATTACATTTAATAATTTATTTGTATTTACTAAGACATGCTTAATAAATAAGAGACATAGCCTATCACAATATATCTTTTTTTGTTTTTTTAAGAAAAAAATAATTATGATTCAAAATAGAGGCAATGCTTTGTCCTAGTCAATCCGTTGCTAGCATCAACTTCCTCGTACTAGTAGCGTGCATGTTGACTCATCATCCCTGACAGGCAGCAACAGCATAACATCCCTCCATCTGTCGGGTTTTCGGGCTAGGTCGAAGGTTGGCCTCGCCTCAAGATGATCCATCTGACCCGTCTGCCGAGGTCCAACGTCTTTAAGCCGACCTAGCCTCCTCCATCGCGATCGGCTAATAACTGTTAGACGGGAGTATATCCGGCTAATATTTTATTGATGAATATAAGGTGATTGATAGGTTAATACGTCCCGGGTATGATTTATTAAAATGTAGCGACTTTTACATGCTATACGAGTCGCAGTCTTAGTCTTACGATTTGCTGTCGTCCATTGCACAGACTAGGACCGTGACTCGTCCTCTCTTGATATCGACTTGCATTGGCGCGGTATCTATCGCACCGTCCACCGATGGCACAGTGCAACTGCGGTACAGCCGGTACTTCCTCCTAACCTCGCTGGGCATCGACTACGACAGGTTCCTTTCTACCCTTTCCCTTTAGTCCAACTACCGAGGCTGGATCCAAGTATTTAGTGCATGTGCTCGCAATTTTTTATACGGCATAACGTAGAATTAGAGGGGTTTGAATCGAATTATAATAAATTTATATAATTCGATAAGATGTGATTAATTTTATTTAATTAAATATTTAATCGTGCAAAGGTTGCATTAATAAAGGAAAAGAGACGGGGAAAAAATTTAAAAAAAAAAGGAGCTGAAATTTCGCAGGGGAAGGAAGAGGCTTGGTTGAGGAAGCTTCTCCGAGACCTCCCAATAAGCGTTCCTGTGGGCCGCGTCTTCTCGCTTTTTGCCAAAAACAAGACACCTCCCCTCTGATATAGCCCAACCGCGTAAGTGAGCTTTTCTTTAATGAGAGAAAGGCAGCAGAATCCAAAAAGTCAAGTCAACTTCAAAGGCCCGTCCTTCCTTCCCCACGGCGTGTTCACACGCTCTGTTCTTACACTATTCCCTCCCTTCTCTCTCCCTCTCTGTCTCCATCCCTTCTCTCACACGGCTGCCTGCGACGGCCCATACATATATATATACATCTTCAACCCAACATGATCAGATCACACTGGTCAATCAGAGTTCAAACTCCCCCTGCATCCCTACCCATCTGAAAATTGAATGGAAATAAGCCGTTTCCCACTTCACAGTCACCAGCTGGCCGACCAGGAGGATTGCTCCCGCTTTTATGCCCTGTTTGACGAGACGGATCACTTCTACGAGCTCGGGAATCCGCTGAAGCAGCGGAGGCAGGAACTCCACGGTGGAGAAGTAGGCGGGTTTGATTCCCTCATGTCGCACGAGGGGGATGGCGATTGGGTCGTCGATTCCGGCCTCTTGGTAGACGAGGAGCAGAGTTATGGACCGGCTGGGAATGAGGTCGAGGTTAGTGTCCAGGCTAGGACAAACAAGCGTGCCCGCCCCTCATCATCTTCCCCTGTCTCGGCAATTCCGGAGGCGTCGGGGAGTAGCCAGCAGCAGCAGCAGCAACAGCAGCAGAGGAGGCTGTGGGTTAAGGACCGGTCCAAGGACTGGTGGGAGAGATGCGACCACCCCGACTTCCCAGAAGAGGAGTTCCGGCGATGCTTCCGGGTGAGCCGGGCGACCTTCGACCTCATCTGCCGGGAGCTCGACCCCATGATCACGAAGAAGAACACGACCCTCCGGGATGCCATCCCGGTTCGACAGCGTGTTGCCGTCTGCATCTGGCGGCTGGCGACGGGGGAGCCCTTGAGGCTGGTCTCCAAGCGGTTCGGGCTCGGGATATCCACCTGCCACAAGCTGGTGCTCGAAGTCTGCTCGGCGGTGAGGAATGTCTTGATGCCCAAGTTCCTCAACTGGCCCGATGGGGAGAGGGTGAAGTCGATCAAGGATGAGTTCGAGGCGATGTCGGGGGTTCCCAATGTGGGTGGATCCATGTACACCACCCATGTGCCCATCATCGCACCGAAGGAGAACTCGGCGGCTTATCTGAACCGGCGGCACACCGAGAGGAATGGGAAGACGTGCTACTCGGTCACCGTCCAGGGTGTGGTCGACCCAAGAGGAGTGTTCACAGATGTCTGCATCGGCTGGCCCGGTTCGATGCCCGACGATGTGATCCTTGAGAAGTCGGCCCTCTGCAAGCGAGCTAGTCAAGGCCTCGTAAGGGATATGTGGATCGTAGGGAACTCCGGATACCCATTAATGGACTGGGTCCTTGTGCCGTACACCCACCCGAACTTGACGTGGGCCCAGCACGCATTCAACGAGCGGGTCGGTGAGATTGGGGCCATGGCGAAGGAGGCCTTCACCCGGCTGAAGGGGAGGTGGTCGTGCCTGCAGAAGAGGACGGAGATCAAGCTGCAGGATCTTCCTGTCGTCCTGGGAGCCTGCTGTGTGCTGCATAACATCTGTGAGATGAGGAACGAGGGAATGGACACAGAGCTGAGATGCGAGATTTTCGACGATGAGATGATCCCCGAGAGTAACAGCATTAGATCGACGAGCGCTGCACAGGCCCGAGATCACATTGCCCACAATCTACTGCATCATGGCCATCCTGGATCTTCTTTTCTATAAGTTGTGTTCGCTATATAATATATATAGAACTCTTCCTCAAAGTTGATTAGTGTAAGTTAGTGTCATACAGATCCAATACGTAGTTCTTTTCCTTCCTTTTTGCTTCTTTTTCTTGTCATTCCTTTTGGATTCTTTAAGTCAAAGAACGTAATAAAATCTCGTAGTGAGCCGGTCAGAAAAGTCTCCATAACCTCCTAGCATCCGAGTGACAATCCCATCGGCTGGCCAAATCAGTTGAGACTAACATGGCTTCGAGCTAACCTCATCTATGCTTCAAGTTCTTTTCTATGTGTATTACCTAATATATAGAAGTTTCATAAGGATCCCAATGAAAGATTTCCATATTATATGAAGAAGTCCATTTTCATTAACTTCCATAGCCATTGTCCCCACCTTGACCTTGGAGAGGGTCGCTGCAGCCTAGCAATTCATGGAGAGCCACTGCAAGGCCTATCTGAAGCAAATCCAAGGTCTTAAAGAAGGTAACTAATAATGAATTGCCTCCACATTCCATCCAATGAATGATGGAATTGTCCATAAAATTCTCGACCCACGACACTCAAGTTGAAAATTCATGCTGCAGTTTCTGAAGAAATGAGGAAGAGAGTCGTGATCATCTCTTCTTTTCCTGCTCTTACACGGAGCTAATATGGGCTAAGGTGCAGCAAACTAGTGGGTTGACTAGACTGGTAGGGGATTGGGGTATCGAATTCTTTTGGGCACTCCGGCATCTCAAAAGAAGATCAATCCAAGTGGTTATGCTTAAACTTGCTTGGAATACACATATATCACATATGGAGAATGCGCAATGAGTTGATACATGGGAATGAGCGAGCTGAAGAAGTCAGAAATGCTGTGCCGAGGGCAAGTATCTGTCTCTGGAACTGTTGGCATACAGCAGGAAAAAAGAAGACTACATCCATTAGATTGATTCTCCTTCATCTCTCGATTAAGATTAATGTATGCGGGTAGGCTGAACATGTAAGTGCTGAAATGAATTTGCTAGCAAAAGTTGCGAGCCACTTCATAGCCAAGCTCTTCTATTTCTTCCTAGACGCTGAGCACCTCTACCTGATCAAGAAATACTTGCCTGAGGGTGACATGGTGACTCTGTTGATGCGAGAGGAGAAGCTGACTGAAACCGTTGCTACTTGCTAGTTTCTTCATTGCACAGAGTGTCCTAGCTATCGAATCTATTGACAAGCACAGTGACATTCACTTGTCGGTTGATTATCAATCAATAGTTTGGCTACTGATCATTGATTGACATTTGCCATACAGAATCTGTCCGTTACATGTAATATTCTTCACAGAGAAGGTTTCAGTGAATGCAGTCAGCCTTCCTAGGTCACGTTGGGTATGTGTTCTGTTTCGACTTGTCTTGACCAGCCTAGTTGGTGCACGACCTGCATTAATCATACTATCATGTGACTTGGCCGTGTTCAAACTGCCAGAATCAGGTCATGTACAGCCCAAATGGGGTTTTCTCGGAGATTCTTGCCGATGTCTGGGATTGACTGAAAGCGTATCTGTTCAGCAGGAGATTCTTATTTTAGCAGACACTTCAAATTTTTGCTGCCAATTCTTTTCTAAGAAAATCTCCCACAAGAAACAAACATCATTTCACTCCAGGGACATGAAGCCGGCAATCTTTTATTGGACAAACATGGTCACATGAAGCCGTCAGATATTGGTATGTGCCAGCCCCTTGACCGTTCGCGTTTACCTGCAATACTTGAAAATGAGGCTCTGACAACGCAACTCGATGATCAGAAATGAGGTGAGTTGCAACAACGAAGGCGCACCCTTGCCCGAGAGCAATGGGAGCAACTGGAAAAGTTCCCATGAACAACTCCAAAGTTGGCAGATAACAGTAGAAAGCTGGTATAATTCTCTCACTTGTCCTTGTTTATATTTAAAAGAAAACTGTAAAATTGGAAAACTATTCATGAACCTTTTTTCTTTCTTTCTTTTTAATCATTCTCGCATTGATGGCTATTTTGTCGTGTTTGTACTGTTCGTTAACGTCCTTCTAAAATGTTTATGGGCAGGCTTTTTCTACTTCTAAAATGGGACTGATTAGCTTTGAATCTTCCTGTTCCTTTGATCTTCAATAGGGAAATAGTGATTTTTCTGGGTACGGAACTTCTGACGAATTTGACACGGTAAGACCTATGTCGCGGGAAAAAAAGTTCCTCTTTTCAGCAGCCTGCAATAACAGGTGGTCAACCGGAGTGATCGTGTATGAGATGCCTGTCGGCTATCCTCCCTTTTTGCTCCGACGACCCAATGGCGACATGTAGAAAGGTTCGCATGCAGTTCCACATTGGTCATCCCTCTGGGCATTATGTGATCTTAGTCATGTATTCATATGAAACTTTTCCCTCGATGCGCAGTCCCATCATAAAATCTTATATCCTCCGGATGACTTTGCAGATTGTACACTGGAAAAATCACTTGAAATTCACGGACGACCCGAGGTTTTCACCTGAAGCGAAGGACATCACCTGCAGGCTCCTCTGATAAGTTCAAAACTGGCTCCGTACGAATGGGGTCGAGGTCACCGAAATCAAGCTACGCTTGCATTTTTTTTTCCTGCAGCTATCACAGATTACTGCTGTGATATATGCCTGTTCTTGCAGTTGAACTGGGCGATCAGGCCTATCCCTGGTTCAAAGACATTGTATGGGACAAGCTATATCGGATGGAGTCTGCTTTGAAATCGGAGGTCGATGATGAGCTTGATACCCAAAATTTCACAAAGTACGGTGAGGTGAGGAAGTGTCGATGCTCTTTGAACGTGTTCTAATTTCCTGTGTTATTTTTTTTTACCAGTTAAATGTAACTCATTCCATCCAAAAGTATTAGGGAGCAGATGTGCTGCTTCCTTCAAAAGTACTGAGCTGATAATTGCTCATGAATCGTCCCCTATGAGCAAGTTTGTTGTCTCCTCTAGAAATCCAAATACAAGCTCAAGAAGACAATGACTCAGCAGCAATCCAAAATTCGGATAAAAAATGCATACAATCCCAGGAGGGAGACTGGTTCTTGTTTACACATGACATAACACAAGATCACAGACATCGGAATGAAAGATGACTGAGGACCGGCTGTATTTTACTGTCATGATCTTGCTCGTAGGTCCCAAGTTCCCGTGTACATAGGTCTTACCGTGAGTACAGATGATTCTCTTTACCCACGGAACTTTCATATTGGTTCCGATGGGCTTCTGGTTCCATGGTCGGGAAATCTCTCCTCCGATGGAAAAATCTGTATGTGAACTGAGGAGGAGAGACTAGAGAGAATGGAAATTGACGTCGGAGTATCTTGCAGGATTTCAACTTATCTGTTCCAGAGCTTTCAACCTGCAATTGATGTGTTCATACATGCAATGTATATAGGTTGATTACATGACCCCTGAGGACATCAGCTTCGTTGTCTATACTTACAAGAACTTTGAATTTGAAGCTGTCAAAAAGACGCATCATCTATCAGGTGTAGAACAACGGACTTTTCTCCTGTCTACATGCATGTCTTGGGGAATAACCGCAGAGCAAGAGAATTGGAAAACAAACTGCCATATCATGCAACGAGTGAGTCATAAATGCTGATCTGCTCCATCCTGACAAAATACTGCCAGATCAAACAGGAGCTAATTGAGACACTCCAACATGTAACAAACTTGATTATTTCCATTGAGCGTGCCTCCTCATCAATCTATATTTTTAACTTCTGGTGTCCCTTCCACAGATAAAACACATCACCAGTACAGTTGTCAACCGATAGCTCGTCCTGCAATGTCTAGTATGAACTCCAGAGCTGGCAAAACAGTTTTTCTGTCTTTATGTCCTGCCTAAGCTATCAAGGATTACGACTTGAATGTCAGTTAGTTTTGCTTTACACAGGTGAAGGGTCTCTAGAAACGCTAAAAGTTTACCCGAAAATGATCCCATCGATCTCATCCTTACGGGTACTTCCAGTGAGTTGTGTAAAGCATCCCCTTTTATCTGGAAAAAAAAATGCAAAATATATTTCCCGAGCAGAATGACTGTGCTTCACCTTAGTGAGCCCTCTCACATAGGTCAACTTGACTGCATAGCACTTACAGTTAATATACAGGAGAATCAATTTTGAGAAATATACAAGACAACAGATATGGTGACCTCTCTTCACTTATTGTTCAATATCTTCTCGTTAAATGATTATATATGCATTCAACAGGGTCACATTTTTGCATTCAACATCAAAAACCATCGGCGGGGCCTCATTTAGTCTGCATAATACCATCATATTCACAAGTGCGTTCATATTTGCTAGCAAATGTAGGAGTGTGTTTCTATTAAGACAAAAGAAAATCACTCTGCATTGATCCTAAACAATCCCTCACTGTGCTTACGTGGCAGAATGCTCTTTATGGGTCGACTATGTTGAAGGAGAATTTGGATAGCAGCTGAGGAATTCCTGATATTATTGGACCATAAGTCTGCACAGAAATAGAACTTTGTTGCATTAGGTAGGCCAACAGTGGAAACATATCTACTGTGAGAAAACAATGTCAGAATAAAAACAATCATGAGGTGGTGATTAAGAAATAACATCATATTGTTGGTTTTCATATTCCTTTCCACACCAGTGAATGCCAATAAGTGATGTAGCATTAGTATAGGAAACGGGAGCCATGGCATTCCAGGAGAGATCAATACCAATTTGATGAATCCAGAATGAAAATCGGTCCCTTGGAATAAGACCTTAATGGCTGGAACTAATGGATCTAATGGATGTCAATAAGAAAAAGGAACAGAACATGATAATCTAAAGTTGTGTCCTATCTAAGTATTGCGATTAATGAGCAAAATTGACCTAATGCTGGATGAAAATGCTGTTGAGGAAACACATACCTTTTGATTTCCATGGATCTGGGACAATGGGACTGCAAGCAATTTCATGTTTCCAGGCACGATGAATTTTCGACTTACTGGCAACTTAACAAGAAACAGCTTTGTGCACTCCTAAAAGACCACAGAGATGATAAAGACGCGCATTTTGAGAGGACCTTAAATAGAAAGAAGCAGAGGAAAACATATTTGCAAACTAGACTGACCTTTGGGTCCTTGACATTTGGTGGCAAGTAAGAGGACCATAATGTCTCAAAGTCAGGCCTCCACCACATTCCAAGGCATTCTCGGACCTACTTGCATTAAATGAATCATGCAGTAAGATAAATAGCACAACTTCTCCCAAGTTTCAATATTGCCAGAGAAAGTATTACCTCCCATTCCTTCTCATCACCGCTATCATGAACAGAAAGCTTTCTTGATAGCTTGCGTCTTAGTCCTTCCATTTCTGATGGAAAATCTTATCAATTTAAATTTCAAGAAATAGCATTTGAGAGATGTTTCTCATGATGGGTAATGAACTTACCAGATTCTCCTGGCCTTAGACGACCACCAGGCAGCTTAAAGATGGAGTTTCTTATTTGCAACAGCAAGAGATGTGGGTGTTTGAACAACTCAACCTGATTTCAAAGAAACCATACAAGCAAATCGAGCCAAGAAAAACCATGTTCAGAGAAAAATTAGCAATATTCAAGAAATAAATACTTAGAGCAAGCTGAAGTACTCTTCCACATTAGATGCATAGGGTCCCAAGAACTCTCAAGGCCTTGAGACTGTGACTCGACCAATTAATGGACATGAATGATGAGCCTCAAAGCCTGAGTTGGAAGGAATCTAGCTATTACATTCATCACTTGATCTAACTCATTGCAATTTTCGGTCTCAGCCTATCTTCACTGCCATCAGTACTGCCTTTAACATCAATTCCTAAGTGGAAGTCCAATTTTCAACCCATATCCACAAACAACACTGTTACTTATGGTTAAGCAACAGTTGCCCAAAAGTAAGATCTTTTAAGTGAAAGAATCCACAGCTCATGGCAATCTCCATGAATTCCCATTTTCGAGATGGTAAAATCTAAGCATTAATTGGCATCCACAATCCAAAAGAACAAAAAACCAAAGTGAACAAAAAGAGACTAATATACAAGTATAACCCAAAAAAGGAATTATGAGGGTTAACAAGAACTTGGAGGTTGGAACTGACAACAAGTATTGCCTCCACGCAGGTCCTCATCCCACGAGCCGCATGGCTGATCATTGCCAAAATCAAGATCAATTACAGACGAAAAGGAAAAACAAGTGGAAAAACGCATAACCCAAGTAGGCTAGACAAGAACCGAGGCAAGAGATTACTTGGATTTCATCCGAAGGACACGATCCGCTATTGTCTCGTTCCTGAGAGATACCGCCTCCTTGGACCCAAAGTAGTAGCCGCAGAGCGGGTAAATGTCCACTACCCGGCTGTGATCACTCCCACTGCCGAAAACATCGTTTCCGCCATCTACCGGAGCTTCATCGCCCATCTCAGAACTCCAAAACTCTCAGAAATCAGAAGCTCGCCCGCGACTGCAAAACCCAGCAAGCAGAGCACCCGGGAAACAAGGGTAAAAGACACGGGTCTCTCTGCGGGTCGGCAGGCAGAGGTTATAAATAAAATTCTGTTGTTAATGTTCTCTGTGGAACCGTCCTCTTGGTTGAACGTGTCTCGTCTAGAGAGGCCTCGAGCAATGATGTGTGAGAAGAAAAGGGTCTTTGCTTGCCTCATTGAACAAAAAAAAGAAAAAAAGAAACAAGAAAAAGGTCTTTGCTTTTGTTTACTTCGAAAGGGCCTACGAGTGCGAGGAAGGCGGACGGCAATGCAGCACTGGATTGGAGTTATTGGTCTGGTCTGATGGTTGGTTGTAGTAGAAATCTAAGATTCTAACTGGGTGGAGAGAGACGGTCAGCGGGATTTCGAGCTAACAGCATGATAGGAATCTCTGATTCAGGAGCCTCTACGATCACTACAAGTAACACACGCGTTCAAGCTCGCCATAGGGCTTGGCAAAAATGGAGAAAAAAGAATCCTTCCGACATTGATGTGGGCTATGCTGGCAGGTCATGATGACGGAATGCATCCTTCCTACGCTACTTTCTGGATCTTGCTCGCCACTTTGCCAATCTACCCAAGTCAGGCTCTGTCATTCTCGTACAGGCTGATCAACCATCGATGATAACTGACCTGACTTGACATAAACAGATGGGATTTGAGCACGAATTTCCTCCAAGCGAGGACGGACAGGCAGAAAAGGCCGCCGCATTGGGGTTGGCCCACTGATACAGGGAAGGAGGAGGAGAGTTTTGGGAGAGTGATGTGGTGGAAGCTTAGGGAAGCTACAGCACGACTGGAGAGAGGAAGCGAAAGGCTCCTCCCATTTCAACAAACGGGAGCTCGAGGTCGGCTCCCATGCTTATCCATTGGATCGCCCGCCGCCAGACCGGTGAAACTTCTTGACTTGCAACGACCTCCAATTAAGAATTGACATCAACTCGAGTAAGATGAATTCTCATTCATTTAGATATAAGATTTTGCATAAATATGCATGTTTTGAATTTATATTCTCATGTAAATTCGATTAATTCATAAGACGGTATAATATATAGTCTGGACCATGATATTAATACTTAGATATTGACGCTTAACATTTTCGAATCCTAAAATTACCATATTGAATGGGTTGACCTTCTCGGAGCTATCGGTTGCTTCTGGTTTTACAAAGCACTCTTTGTAACTTAAGATGAAACAAACGGTTTGCCCGTTTGGTAATGGGAATTCCCATCCGACTCACCTAACCATCTAAAATTCCCTTTCTGACCTCTCCTCTGAAGAACACAGACTTACGCTACCGGCCCCTCTGAGCAGATTTAAAAAGGAGGAAAAGGTCATTTTCTCTCCCATTATTGGAAGAAAAGACACACCGCGAGTCAATTCTTCCCCGGGCTCTCACATCTTCAATGCTCGGAAAAGAGCTCCGGAATTTGCTTGACATGTAAAACACTCATCCCCGTCCAATTCTAGGGAGAGAGAGCCGTCCTTTCTTTGTCTCTATCCTATTCCCCTACAAACAGCACCTTCTTCTCCATCCCCAGTAATCATCAGAAGGGGAAATCAGACCAGTCCCAGGTTCAGCCCTGGAAACATTTCTTCCTTAACTGCTCTGCTTTGTTTTACCTGATGGTTCTTGTTGCTTTCTTGGATTCTTTTGATATATCCTGTTGGTTTCTTGGGAAATTTGCATGAATCAGGGTGTCTGCAGTTGCTGGTTTTGTTGGTGTTCACTTGTTGTATTACGAGATGTAAGTTTTGGCATGTTACTATCAGGGGACCCTGGTAGAGCTGCCTGGGATAGTGCTGAGATTCTGCGGTTTTGGTTATATTGACAGTATGCTGTGTTTTGGGTTTGCTCTCAGCAACCTCTTGTTGCGTTTGAGCATGTTCTCGTGTCAGAGATGAAGCGATAGGATTCTCCAAGAAACAACAGATAGTTAGGCCTGGCCTTGTGTGCAATTACTCCTTGTCTTGGGCAATTCCTTGGACCTTTTAGCGGACTCGGAACATTGGCATGGAACAGCATGTGAAGGATACGCATAATTCGTGCTTGAATCAGTGCTTAATGCCTGCTTACTGTTTTGCAGTTATGATATCTCAATGTTGACTGCCATCCGTTAACGCGAAATCATTTTATTGGATTGGTTTCTTCTGATTGTGATTTTGCTCCTCCTGCATCTGTTATTTCATCATTCTAGCAAGGAACAGGGTTGGCCTTTTATTTCAGCTTGTTTTAAGGTGTTAAGGCATTTGAAACCCTTCTTTTCGTGCTGCTATTGTATGTGAGCATATTACTTTTCCACTCGACTTAACTTAAATGCCAGATTAGGTCATATTTCCTAAGACAACGTCAGTTTGAAGGAAAATTGTAGATCTACTGCTGTGGTGTTCAACATCCAGATCTACAAAAGTTGGTTCCTTACTTCCTGAGCAAAATTATATCTCTTGTCCCCCTCAGACACAAATGGAGGAGACGGAGGGTCTGAAAAATGGGCTTGAGCTGGGGAGATCAGTTTCTGGGAAGCTCTTGAGGCCTTCAGCTCGGAATTCGGTATTCAAAGGTACTGATTAGCACCAAACTTTGATAAGAGCTTGTTAGATTTTTTAACCATGTCTTTAAGCGCTTGTCGCAGTTCCATTGCTATAACTAATTATGATTTGCCTACGGAGTTCTGTCTTGTGACCTCTTCCTATCAACAACATGTTCTCCCATATGAGATGGAATTGTTTGACTTGATGAACAGGACAAGCAGCAGATGGAGAGAAAGGAAAGTACACGCTCATCAAAGACCCTGAAGACTATCAGTTTGGGGGCATCTACGATAAGCCTCTCCCGTGCTTCGGGTGTGGGGTTGGATGGTTCTCGTGAGTACCTTATTAATCTTCCGTTCCGTACTTTCTATTCTTATATTGAACATAGAGCATGTACCAATGTAGATCTTATTCCATCTTCAGGTTTCTTCTTGGCTTCCTGTGCCCGTTAATGTGGTACTATGCCACAATCCTCTATTTTGGGAACCACTACCGCAAGGATCCTCGCGAGAGAGCAGGCCTAGCTGCATCCGCCATTGCTGTACTCTCTCTCTCTCTCTCTCTCTCTCTCTCTCCCTCCCTCCTTTGTCACAGTTCCCTCTATCGAAAATTTCATGAAAATTCCCCAGGAGTAATAGCACAAACATGCAACCTAAGCGTGTTCAGGTTCACTTTTGCAGGCAATGGTATACTCTCTCATTCTGCTCATCGTAATAGCTGTATTCATGCTCTGGAGGTGACTTCAGGTCGAACTTGGCAAGAAGGGGAATTGTAAAAGATCGTCTTGTTGTATTATATTGGTTTGTCGGGACAAACCAAGGAAGCAAGCCCAATACAGATTCAACTCTAGAACCAAACACATACTGCACAGACAAATAGTTTTATGTCCTGCGTTACGTTAGTTCAGAAACAGAAGATATCGTATGAATGAAGCCTAGGTACATGATCAATTTGGTCATCGGGTTGTGGGAGAGTGGGAGACAGGGTCATTTTTTTTAAGAGGTGAAGACAAATAAATGCAGGCAGATGCCTTGGCATGGCATGGCCGTCTGGTGTAATACAATTTCATGCTTCAATTTCTTATTAGCAATAATTGCTAGAAGACAAACATATGTTCCATCGACTTCCATTGTAATTCCTTCATAACCAGACAGATTCAACCGTCCCAATCTATAAACTGATGGTAATATTTGCAGCATACTGGCCATAGCACAAAGCTGTTACTTGAGTCATTAGACCTCGAAGTTGTAGATGCATACCAGTCTCTTCACAGCTGAGCAGATGTATAAAGCCTGTGCATCGCTGATTCAACCACAGGTCGAGGAATTCAGGTTGCATACTCGGTTGATGTCAACATGCGTTCTCTTCAAGATATTTTCAATTTTGAGCAGCACAGGGGAGTTGGTGTCTGTGGGACTGTAGTCATAGTTTTGGGACTAATTTAGTAACTTAAAAATATGTGGGTGCGAAGTGATTTTAAAACAAAGAGTAGGGGTGAGAAATGAAATTTCCCTAAATGGAAGGGTACTTCGTCAATTTCGTTCTCTCTCCTGCAGGATGGTTCTCCGATGATTCTCCACTCGAATTCCTTAGCCATTACACTTATTCCATTTGTCACAGTGGTCTTCGCCGCGTGAAGAACATCGGGAACGAAGGTGTAATCTCTTTTGCACGACCGGACGAGAAGACCTGTATAAGGAATCGGCTGCGGACCACGATCGGAAATCCAATTTTAGAATCAGACGCCAGAGTCTCGTCGATTTCGATTTCTGGGTTCTTGTTTGTTCCTTTCCATCCATTGAAGAAGCGGCATGAGTTTCATATTCGGCAAGCGAAAGACTCCGGCAGGTTCGGTTTCTCCCCTCCAACACCGAATCCCCGCCCCCCCGCCCCCCACCCCCCAGCAACATTTTATTTCTTTGAATAAGATCCGTTCCTGGCGAGAATATGGGATCTCGATTGAGTTTTCTCAGTTGACAAAGCTCTTTACAAAGAAAGGTCACGCTGATGGCGTTGACCTTTTGGAGGTGTTGGGGTTCGACTTGGCATAGCCGATAAGTAGTCGATGAAATGTTTTGACATCCGGAGGGATAACCAATCGTATCTGTTCACATTTCTTGTCGGGATTTAGCCATTCTTTTTAGGTAATTCCTTGCAATGCTGGATCACGGCTTGTCAATTGTTACGGTCAAATGGGTATTTAGTTTATTGGTTTAAAATCCTTGTTTGATTGTTTATAACTTGCTCTAGCTTGTTTTTGTATTCTTGCAATCATATTGTTGGACGATTTTGCTTTACCAGTATCATGTACATTCTTCACTTGCACTAACAAGTAAGGATCACATACTACTGAGAATTGAAGAGGTATCCGTTTCTGATATGTCAAGATTTATAATTAGCAGCTGCAGAGGAGCTTAGATTTCTGGCCACTCTTTTGTATTCCATCAATCAAATTATTCTTTGTTGCATGGACTGAGCTGTCATTGCATGAACTTTCCTTTTGCAGAACTCCTGCGGGAGAATAAAAGAATGCTGGACAAGTCCATAAGGGAAATTGAACGTGAGAGGCAAGGTTTGCAAGCTCAAGAGAAGAAACTGATAGCAGAGATCAAGAAAAGTGCCAAGCAGGGGCAGATGGTGTGCTACCTACTATGCTGAATTACTTGTTTATCTTGCATTAGTGTTGGCTTATATGTCTGTACCATGACTTTTGTGGGGGAGATAATTTTCACTTCTATCCTGATCAAATTGGCATTCCTAGGCTCCTAAAAGCTTGTGGATGGGTTGACTAGGCTTTTAATTGACATTGATGTACTTATTTAATTTTTGTGTGCTTCTTTCTCTTGAGAGAGTGAGTTATAGTCATCATGTTTCTTCCATGGGAACTGGATTTGTTCTTGGGTTATTCCAGGCATTATTCCTTTGGGTGGCTTGGGTTCCGCATAATTATTTCCATGATCATCAAATTCACATCCACAGTTCATTGACCAACTGGTTTAGACTCTTAATCTTGGGGCTTGGTTGAGATATAAGTTGCCGTTTTCATGTGCACATGCGATACATTTGATACTATGGTCACCCTGTCGTGTACTAATTGGGCCTGTTTCCCTTATTTATCATTCAGGGTGCTGTAAAAGTGATGGCGAAAGATCTTATTCGAACGCGTCACCAGATTGAAAAGTTTTACAAGCTCAAGTCTCAACTTCAAGGTGTCTCTTTGAGAATTCAGGTACTTCCCAATTTGGCTTGCTTACTTTGATCCTTCTGTTCTGTAAAGAAAGTCTCGAGTTCTGCCTCTCTTTGACATGGACTTTTTCACTTAATGTTTCTGATGATGTTTCTACCCATTTTCAAACTTGGGAATTCCTGTTTTCTGTTCATCACAGAAGCTAGCTCCAAGGAACTTCTCTTTTTCCTTTTTTTAAGGGCTCGTAGGAATATATTCCTTTTTTAGAAGTTCTGGATTTCTCTCTTTTTACCTGTTCTGCATATAATATATATGGAAAACAAATTTTCAGACCCTGAAATCTACCCAAGCCATGGGGGAGGCAATGAAGGGGGTCACAAAGGCTATGGGCCAAATGAACAGGCAGATGAACTTACCGTCACTTCAGAAGATCATGCAAGAATTCGAGAAGCAGAATGAGAGGATGGAAATGGTGACTGAGGTCATGGGAGATGCCATTGATGATGCTCTCGAAGGAGATGAGGAAGAGGAGGAAACTGAAGAATTAGTGAACCAAGTCCTTGATGAGATTGGAATTGACGTAAACCAAGAGGTATTTCATCTAGACAAGTCTTTTGTATCTCATATTTTGCCATTTTCTGTTGTTTCTCTTAGGTGGGTAACCCATTATAGATTAGGATTATTAGCAAGGCCAATGGCTTATAATTCCAATAACTTTTAATGGCGTCCTAAGACTATAACAGGAGATGTTCTCAGAAATAGAGTATGAAAAATTTAAGTGAAAGAGGCCGCATCTAGGCAGTCTAGCTAGCAAAGGGCACATATAAGGCAGAGATACTCTTATCTAGGCTCATTAAGAAGGATGGAGGCAATGCAGTGGCGAGTCATATCTTCATTAATACCACGCTAGCCCTGGAAACTGGGAAGACCAGGTTCAGCCTTTACAAGGCCAGATTTTAGCCACGTTTGGTGGTCATAGGTGGATTCATCTTGTGGCTCGGATGCCTTTTATACCCTGAATTTGACTGATGTATGCCATTTCTTCCTGTTAAATACACTAGTGCATACTTTGGGCTGAACTTCCCTACTCTTTCATCCCAAATGTGGCTATGAGATTCTCAGATTCCTTGTGTATGATGTGTGATGCACAGCTTGTGAATGCACCCTCTGGTGCTGTGGCGGCTCCCACTGCAAAAGGTAAAGTAGCCCAAGCAGAAAGCATGAGCAATGGCGATGGTGGAATAGATAGCGAGTTGCAGGCGAGGTTAGACAACTTGCGGAAGATGTAAGTGTATGCTTTCGTGCATAATCTACACGTACTAGGTTTGCTACGGTTTGTAAAAATCTGACCTTCGATTTACATCTGTGTTACTACCCAATAACCATTGTGAGTTTTATACGAGGTCTGGAGAGAGGAGCTTCTTGGTTCATGTAAGACACTATTGTTGGATGAGTCTAAGTTTGGATGCCTGACTGCAGTTGTAGCTTCTAATTCATTCAACGATTGGTGGACTAATTAAGTGTACTTGATCATCGATCGAGAGCGAATCACGAACTCGATCAGCAGTAGTAGATTGTGACATGCAACAGACGACTCAAGGTCCAAAAGGCCCTGAGATAATCCATTGGAACGATCACAAGTAAGATTCATTTCAACCATCGTCAGTGCTTTCAAGCCCTTCGAATATGAGAGGTTCCATGGCCCTGGTCTCCCTTCCTCCACCAACTGATCTGCGAGCATGGAAACCCCCATAAGCGTAGTCGCTTCAGCTTTCAAGCCCCAATCATTGCTTCCATCCTTCACCAGAAACTCATAAAGGAGAAAGTTACCGATGAGTTGGTGAAAGAGAGCGCAGCAGACGCATTCAACAATGGCGTCCAAATATTGAGTAAACAAATAAATTAAGTAAAAATGGTATACTGTTCCAGCTAGCTCAAGCAACCTCATCGCAGCTCTTAACATATATGTATGTGTGTGTATATGCGTGTTTATATGGATACCATGCTTGTCTGGCTCCGGCAGGAGGATTAATAAAGCCACGTGCTACGCATGTTGTTTATGTCTATTCCAAGCTGTCATTTTCACTGCAAATTATAGTTAGTGCACATTAGAGATCCATGAGCTGAGCAAATACCTGTGGGGTGTCTTCCCTACGACAGCGTCGGAATTCCCGACAACAGTTTACTGAATCAGCGGGCGGGAGGGCGAGATGTACGACCCCGACCACGATGACCGACAGTGCTCGCGCGGCTTCCATATTCAGTATCATCTGGCCACACAACCAAACAATGGAAACGCCGCCATGGCAGAGCATTGCTGGTTTTCATCGTGTGAGTGGTCATTGAATCGTAGAAGGTGGAGGCAGGCAGGTGGATAGATCATGGTATATTATAGATGATGGTGCGAGGGACACGACCAAATTAACAAACATATATCTATCTATCTATCTTGCCACTTACCAACACGTGCATTTGCCTTATCCTTTTTTTTTTCCTCTTAATTCCTAAATGCAGCTTATGATATTAAAACATTTTATGCTCCTTGATTCATTTATATTTAAATAAATTTTCTCAACTCATTTTTCGGGTATGGGCCATTTGTATCCGGAAAGTCTATTGAGTCACGATTGATCCATATTAAAGTTGAATTGGCCTACTTTAAAGGCTAAAGCTCTTTCAATGTTAATTTTTTCAATTCACAATAATCGAATCCGATATCTTAGTGAGTGAAAAGAGTTTCCGACCCGGACAAGTTGATTTTTTTTTTACCAATTATAATGTGCACCGGGTGCATGGTGGGTCTTCTATCATTGTCAAAGAGAGGCAAACGCACCGCATCTGTGCATTACTCCACCCAGTGCACATAAAAAGAATAAAAAAACATGCTAAATTCTAAACATAATTTTAAAAATTGGATTGTGCCAACCAGTTTAATTGGGACTCAACCATTCACCCGGTTTAATTTTTAGAATTAACCAAATTATAATTAAAATACGGTCAGATATGATTGAACCTGCCAATTTTCAGTTAGATCAACGAACCTAATTAACCTAATGAAAAAAATTAATTAATTTAAAAGTTTTAAAATATATATTATAATACATAAAATTTATTTTATTAAATTTATATTTACATTTTATATTAAATTTAATATTAATATAATTATTATAAATTATTATTAAATTATAATATTATATTAATAACATTATTTATTAAAATACAATTTGATTGATTAAATCTTAATTTCACCTATAAACCATAAAGATTTGCATTAATGTAATTTCAACGAAGTAAAAAACCAAAGAAAGGAAAAATCCGTCAGCAGTCAACTGTATGTGGCCGCTTTAATGCACCCCAGTTGTCTAAAAGCTTCGCTATTTAAGCTCTTCTTTAATCCGGCCTCCTCCCGCACTTTATTCTTGCCAACATTTATGAGGTTCCTGTAGTTTCAAGGATCTGAATCTTCCTGTTGGGTCCTCCTGTTCTTGCAGTGTGTCAGCTCCAAGCTTTACGTCGAGAATCTCCATTAAATGCACCAATTTTCGTTTCCTTATCAGCCTCAGGGAGAGAACAGCCCGCTTTGCCAATTTGAGTGATCCCCTGCTGGTTTCCTCTTTTTCTTCCGTTTGAAGGACTGAGTTGAAGTATGTTCCTTTGCTTGCAAATTTCCTCCTCTTGAAGGAAATCAGCTCTCAGGAGGGATCCCTTGGAGATTCATATCTTGGGTCTCATGGAACTGGGCAAGGGTGTCACGGAGAGGAAAGAGACGAATGATGTGGTTGTTTTCATCTCCAGCGGTGAAAGTGAGGGCAAGGCCTCAGCCACTGCTCGAGTGGGTTCGTCGTCAAGGTCAAATCTTGAGCTGGCAGAGCCTCCTGCTCTTCAAGTTCAATCAAGAGCCCAAAACTCCAGTTTTGGTGGCTCTCCTGCCCAAGAGCTGATCAAATCGAGCCCATGCCCGACTGCGGGTAAGCCTCCGAGATCCCCGGCTGAGGCGTTGACCAGGAGGAAGACTCTCTCGAGGTCCGCATTCTCAAAGCCAAAGTCAAGGTTCGAGGAGCCCGCGTACTCCACTAATGTTGAGGAGAAGGTACAACCGAAGAATGCTAGCAACTCACCCTTTAGGACCTCGCCAATGGCCTCTCCTCAGGACAAAAACTTGGGCGCAAGCTCTCCAAAAGACAACCTAAAGTCAGTCCCAGTCACGCCACGAACACCTCTGATACCGCTGGGTGGTGACGGAGAGGACGAGGAGGACGAGGATGATGAGGTTTACCAGACAGCCAACCTCAAGGTTCTGGAAATGTCCGGTAATAAGTACAAGAAGGCTGTATTGTTGGAGTGGGCCGCATTTCTGTGCATAATGGGTGTTTTGATTGCTAGCGTCACGATTGATAGATTGCATAACAAAGAGATCTGGGGCTTGAGACTGTGGAGATGGTGTGTGCTTGTTCTAGTAATCTTCTGTGGTAGATTGGTCACTGGTTGGCTTATTAATGTGCTCGTGTTTTTAATTGAGATGAACTTTTTGCTCAAGAAAAAGGTTCTGTACTTTGTTTTTGGGCTAAAGAAGAGCGTTCAAGCATTTCTGTGGATTGGTCTGATCCTTTTAGCATGGGGCCTTCTGATAAGTCATGGTGCTGAGCGGTCAAAGAACACGACCAGGATCCTAAACTATATTACTAGAGGTCTTGCTGCTTGTCTCATTGGGGCAGCTATATGGTTAATTAAGACCCTACTGATAAAGCTGCTGGCCTCTTCTTTCCAGTGCACGAGATTCTTTGATCGGATTCAGGAGTCAATCTTTCATCAGTATATTGTGAGGACGCTCTCAGGGCCACCTCCAATGGAGATGGCCGAAAAGATTGGAAGCTTGACGGCTACTCATAGTGGGAGGCTGAGCTTTAGGAAGGTGAAGAAGGATAATGCCCGAGAGGATGTGATTGATGTGGACAAGTTGCACAAGATGACGCAGGGCAAGGTCTCTGCTTGGACCATGAAGGGCTTGATCGATGTAATTGGTGGTTCTGGGCTATCTACACTTTCTGGGACACTCAATGCGGATGATGAGGATGACGATGAGGGAAAGAAGGATAAGGAGATCACAAATGAATGGGAGGCTAAGGCTGCTGCATATCGGATCTTCATGAACGTGGCCAAGCCTGGTAGCAAGTGAGGAAACCTAATAAAACTTGGAGAATTTTGCAATTAATGTTTAGCTTGTTGCACACAAATTTTTCCTTTTGGAAAATGGTTTATCCATTTATTAAACTGTAAAATATTGTGCATTAAGCATCTATTTTCTAAGAACCCAGCGTTCTACCAAAAAACGGAATTCAGCATTGCTTATGTTAATAAATTTTCTTCTGTCATTATTAGGTTTATCGATGAAGAGGACCTGTTGCGATTCATGAAGAAGGAGGACGTGGAAAATGTGATTCCACTGTTTGATGGAGCAGCTGAAAAGAAAAGGATCAAGAGATCAGCTTTGAAAAACTGGCTGGTGAGCTTCATTTCATTTTTCTGTCGATTTTCTGATGGTGAGCTTCACATGTTGGACTTCTTAACTGATTTACTTCGCTTTTGGTAAATTTTGAGGTATTCTTAGTGTTCTAATGTAAAAATAATGTCAATTATATATTAAGACCCAATAGATCAAAACTCTAATTTATATTTCCAAGCGCCGTGATTTGTTTCTTGCAGATCAAGGTATACCTGGAACGCAAATCGCTTGCACATTCCTTGAATGATGCCAAAACAGCCATAGAGGAGCTGAACAGGCTACTTTCGGGAGTTTTAGTAATCGTGATCATTATTGTGTGGTTGCTCATGATGGGATTCTTGACCACCAAAGTGCTTGTGTTCATCTCATCCCAACTCCTGGTTGTGGTGTTTGTGTTTGGCAACACTGCCAAGACAGTGTTTGAAGCTATCATATTTGTCTTCGTGATGCATCCATTTGATGTGGGGGATCGTTGTGTTATTGATGGAGTCCAGGTGAGTTTGCTAGTCTCAACAAGTTCCATGTGAAATCATCTTGTAAGTATCGTCATAGCTTTGAGTCAAGTTGTCACAACATTCTGGAAAAAGCTTAATCTTAAGCTAATCGATGGATGTGCAATTGCTGAACCAGTCATTATGTGCTCAAAACCAATGGGTTCATGCTGATTTTTATGTGAACTAGATGGCTCTTGACATCAATCTGTCCCCTTTTCCTTGAGCCCATAGGCTGAAGCCATGTACTGAATTTGTCTCATCTAACAAAATCCCTGGTGCGTCTGATTTCCTTGGCAGATGGTGGTTGAGGAGGTGAACATTCTCACTACTGTCTTCTTGAAATACAACAATGAGAAGATATTCTACCCGAACTCAGTCCTTGTGACAAAGCCAATAAGCAACTTTTATAGGAGCCCGGAGATGAGTGACTCTGTGGAGTTTGCTATAGATTTCTCCACTCCTGTTGAAAGTATTGCAGCTCTGAAAGCCAAAATAAAGGCGTAAGTATTCATAAATTCTAAATACATGCAAATTACTAAAATAGTCTGTTTGAGTTTGTTCAACGTCCATTATCCTTAGGCAAGGTCTGATCTTCAACTTCAAGTTTGTGAATAGGGAAAATCCTTGATTTTGAGAGCTTTAAGATTCAGTAAGCTGATTTGGCTCAAACCTGCATTATCGAAGGCTCTTTTGGCTTTTAAATATCAGGTGGTTCACACCAATGCCACTTCGCCCACATTTTGAAATTTATTAGTGACCAAAAGCTTGCATTGCAGGTTCTTAGATAGCAAGCCCCAGCACTGGCGTCCTGGGCACAGCGTGGTTGTTAAAGAGATCGAGGATGTGAACAAGTTGAAGTTGGGTTTGTATGTCAATCATACCATCAACTTTCAGAACTATGGCGATAAGAGCAGTAGAAGATCTGACCTTGTCTTGGAGCTGAAGAGAATATTCGAGGAGCTTAACATTAAGTACCATCTCCTGCCTCAAGAGGTCGTACTCAGCAATGTAGAGCACTTAGCTGCCTCAGATCATTGTATTGATCTTCCTCTTGGAAGGGGAGATATGCCACATCATTCATGAGTATGTAGCTTGATTTTCTTCTGTCGATACTTATTTCAAACAATAGAACTATGATGCAAAGAATCACAGCGGGTCAGGAATAGTAGAACATGAAGAGAAGCAAATAATCTCGTTATCTTGGAGACAAAAGTTTCTTCGGCTTAAAAGATCTCTCTTAGTTTCTGTGAACAGTAACTTTTGATGGACTGCAGTATCAAGCTGTGAAAGAACAGTGACTCTGAAGTTCCATATCTCTCTCGGGGCAACTTACGGGGGAGACTTCTGATCGAAGTATGAGGACAAGTCGCTTTCATTACAACGTCTGCAAGCTTTCGTTCGTTCTCTCACAAATTTTTTGTACGATGTTACTGTAATCATCTTCAGTGTTGCACCTGATGACTGTTCAAATTGAACCTTTCGCATTGGTTAATGGTATTGAATGATTTTTCTGTGTGCAAGCTTGAACTTCAGTGTTGGTGGCTTCTCTAGGAACCATATGCATGAGTTGAGATATGTGGTTGTTATTTCCCGATATATCCTTCCAAATCGACGAATTATCTCTCGAGACCAAACATCTGAAAGTGCAATTGAACATTTTCCGGGTCTTACTTTCTGTGGAACATGTGGTGACTGATCCCGGGAAATTATGGGCCTGTGGTGGACTCCAGGCCCATTTTCCCAACCAGGCCCAACAATCGGCCCATTTCTTCAGAACCACAATAATTCCCTCAAAATGCTCTTAAGAATCTCTAACTCGATGGTGATTGGGCAACTCGGCTAGGATGGGATGACCTTATCCACCAATTGCAAACGTATAATTTGCCACGTGGACAGATCATTCCCCCTCCCAGATTTCTCCGTCCTCCACCTCTCAAAAAACAGGCAACCCTCAGATTTAACAATCCAGAGCTTCACCGTCAGCCCGAAGTTTCAAAACATCCGTACAGAGAGAGAGGAAGAAGCAGAGAGCATCACCAAGACACAAATGGCTTTGACTTCTGCTGTCTCGGTGGCAATGCCGTTTGCTGCCTCCTCGGCCCAGAGGAAGCCAGCCGAGTGCTTCTTCAAGCCACTACCCTTGAGGCTGTCGAAGAACTACCCGACGGTCGGGGCATCGAGATCGAGTGGAAAGTTTGAAGTCAGGGCCTCCCTTAAGGAGAAGGCCATCACGGGGCTGACAGCAGCAGCCCTCACCGCCTCGATGGTGATCCCAGAGTTGGCTGAAGCTGCAGACTCCGGTGTTTCCCCCTCACTCAAGAACTTCCTCCTCAGCATTGTAGCAGGCGGGGTTGTGCTCGGGGTAATCGTCGGGGCTGTGGTCAGTGTTGCCAACTTTGATCCCGTTAAGCGGGCCTGAGAGAGAGAGGAAATGATTTCTTCCTCTCTAATTTATCTGTTGTCTTTGTTGTGATATGTTATTTTTGTGAACAATGACAAGTCTTTGAATTTCATTTTGGCATGGCAATGGGGGAATCCCTTTGTCTCTATTTCAAGGAAGACTTGCTTCTGCAATCAAATCCAGGGCAAGCGCAAACACATTAGATTATCGAGTTTTTGAATCATCCATATGATTCCATGCTTACAGCTTACCCTAGGACTGTGTCTTGGATTACGTCATCAATGAAGGAGTGCACAGGGGGAGTCGGTTGGGCACCACTCGCATTCTAGCCAACGATAATCACAGCCTGTCCCAAAAACAGACGGTTAGATTGAAAACTCAAGTGAGAGAGTAAGCAGCTTAAGCTGAGATGTTTTATCACAACCTTGAATCTCAGACATGCGTCTTCAAGTCCATTTCTAGGCAGGAAGTCAAGAATCTGCTTGACGCCAATAACTCTGACAAATCTGCTAAAGAATTCTTTAAAGAATGACTGGCCCAATAATGTGCCATTTCGATGAGTGTGTCGAATAAGCAGCCCTAAGGTCACTGAGAAACGTCGGGGAGGAAATTGAGCAAATGGTAGCTCTCTGAAGATTTCACCTTCTCTGCCTTTAACAACAGTAATCTTCACCCCTTTCGTCCCCCTAGATTTCCCCTTTGATCTTAAGCCTGAAGGGAAACTGGTTTAAGAGCCTATTCCTGATGATTTTTCTGTGCAGATCATCGTCTTGCTCTTCACTATGAACAGCTCCTTCAAAAAGCCCATGATCCCCTCCTCTGGTTCCTGAAAAGCCATGAACCTGGGCTTGAAGAAGGGACCTTTACTCACATTCCTCAAAATCTTTATTACACTAATTGCACATCCATCGTATATTTGATTCATTACCTTCTTACTGGACTGCCTGAATCCAATTGTAAAAGGGCAAGCTGTGTAAGAGAAACTTGTTCATTTTGATGAACTCTTGATTATGATACAGTCAGGCTTGTCTAATCTACCAAGACCTTCATCCTTAATCTGAGATATGGTCTTTTGGATCCCCACTCATGTTTGCCCTAGAAATGGACATAGAAGCTGCATTTTCTCCTCCCTATCCAAACTGTTTTCTTGGCTCCAATCTTCTGGAACACCGGGATCTCTGAGGAGCTGCATTAAGGAGATGGGCCCTAGAGATTTTCCGCTGAAGTTAATAACCTTCCTCGCTTGAACGGCTAAAACTGGAAAAAAAAAATATTGAGCTTCTGACCTTTGGAGTTGCAGAATTCTCCCCATAGAATTACTTCAACAGTCCTGCCAGATCCATTCTACAGATTCAGAATTTGCTTTGAGTTTTATAGCATTCTTCTGCAGAATCGCTCTAGAAGGATTTGCAGATATCCAATCCTGATACCATCAAGAATAGAATTGTTCTCAGCATTCTGGATTTCTCTAGTAGGTCTGAATAAATACTATTGCTGTGGAATAGACAGACCTTCATTCTGACAAAGATCTGCTGTTGAAGTGGCCTCGAAGAACATCTCCCACTTGTTTCTCGGATGATTGAACTTTTTCAGTGCATGTTTTGAAGCTGCCTTTCGAATTCCAATAGACTTTTACCACTTCAATGACGTCATAGAAGCCCTCAACAACAGTGTTGAATCAGGTTTCACCAATTTTCCCTCCATCAGAATCGAGAAGATAATGTGTAGGAAAAAAAAAAAAGGCGCAACCACTGCAATGGGGCAATATTTTCTGAGCAGCCATGTCAGATCCAGGACAAAATCTTAAGGGGTTCTACATACAATCTCAGGTGTCAAATAGTCTCGCAATCTGGTATCGTTGTTTCCATGTTCAGCACAACAATGATCCTGGAAGTGAAAAGGCCCATTTTTTATATCTCCATTGCTCATATGGAAAGAGACAGCACCTTAGTACAGAGATATGAGGACAGTGCACTAAATGAATACCGCATACTGACCAGAAATGAAATATTTACCCTGCGGTGATTGAATAATGTACCGTGTGCGAAGGAATCAGTGTCCAGTATATAACCATAATAATAAGAATGATGTAAAGCATCACCATCAGCGACTGGCCGACACTTAAATCTGAGCCGCACACAGATTCCTGATCTTCCCAGTGGACGGAATCTGACCATGATGCAGTGTCTCCGGCTCCGTCCACACACTCTCCTTCTCTCTCCAGTTTCCCGCACCTTCCCATCTGCTAAGCGCGCCGCCGTCGCCTTCCGGAAACCCTACTCCTCTCCGAGGATGTCATCCTCTTCCTCTCCCCAGCAGGTCATCGAGCACGTCGTCCTCTTCAAGGTGAAGGACGAGACGGAGCCCTCGAAAGTCAACGCCATGATAAGCAGCCTCAACGGCCTGACATCCCTTGACCAGGTCCTCCACCTCACCGCCGGCCCCGTCCTCCGTACTGGGTCCTCCCTCTTCTCCTTCACGCACATGCTCCACAGCCGCTACTCCTCCAAGGACGACCTTGGTGCCTACACCGCCCACCCGGATCACCTCCGCGTCGTCCGGGAGTCCGTCCTCCCCAACTGCGACGACATCATGGCCGTCGATTGGGTGGCAGAGGGCTTCTACGGCTCCCTCGCCCCGCCCCCGGGGTCAGCCTTCAAGATCAGCTTCTTGAAATTGAAGGAGAACTCGGGAGAAGGTGTAAAAGATGAGGTCCTGGGCGTGATTCGAGGGATCAAGGAAGGGTCAGGAGCGGTCGAGCAGCTCACCTGCGGGGAGAACTTCTCACCCGCGAGGGCCAAGGGTTTCTCCATCGCTTCCCTCGCTGTGTTCAAGGGAGTGGCCGAGATGGAGGCAGCGGAGTCGAACAAGGAGCTCGTAGAGTCCCACAAGGAGAAGGTCCGTGATTATCTGGACGGGGTCATTGTGGTCGACTACTTGGTCCCCGGATCTGCCAGCCTTTGACTCGGTTCTTAATGAGCTTCTTCAAGTGTATGGGAGTTAATGCCCAGTCGTCGGATTTTGGGACAACCATGAGGTAATTGAATAATGAGCAATCTAATCTAATGAACGAAGATTTCAGCTCTGAATTTGATATGTTTTTATGTGAAATCAACAATCACAGCATTCATATTACGCTTGCTTTTGTGATGGGATGCTTTTCTGGTTGTTGAAAGTTGTGGATTGATAGATAAAGTCGTGAACTTTTTAGGTGTTTTTGGATGGGGATGTTAGGGTAAAACAAGTAGCATTCTCCTGACCCTGATTCGAGTATCCTTAGGACATATTGCTTAGGTTACAATTGCAGTCAGTTTAGTTTGTCTCAGTAGGGTGTTTGCATGACAGGATGAGAGCAGTTGCTGAGTTTATGTTAAGTTTGGTAGGATGAAAAGAGGATGGAAAGGAATGGCATGGCATGGTAATGCTGGGAATAGTGACTGAGTTTCCAATTGGTCCCATGCTGTGGAGCACTAGAATGTCATATGCATATTGCTTAGAAATGATCTGTTTCCCATTTGTGGTTCTCTGCTATTTCCTTATTGGAGCTTATCCGAGTATGCACTATATGATCTTAACAAGTATGAGGACATTAGTATTAGAGTTATTTGGGCAATAATTCGATCATACTGTTTGGATGGAGGGATTAAGGCGGGATCTGACGGTAAGCATCTTCATCATCTGGAAGAAACTTCTGGGGGGTAGGGGTTGGGAACAGATCGAGGAAAACCGGAGTTAGGAAATAAGAAAACAATGAGCATTCCCTAGTCTTGGTGCGAGATTTGAAGGGATAGGAAAGAACTTGTTTCTCCCTTGAGAAGTGAAGAAGAATGACGAAGTTGTGGTCGTTAACGAAGACGTGGACTAAATATATGAACATGTGAAGATGGAGGAGAACTAGTTGCAGAATAGAGCGGGCATCTGTTGTTTCTTCTGGGATGTGCGATATTCTCATTCAACCATAAGCAGCACTGATTGTGTTTAGGCCGCTAATGGCCGGCTCGGGCACGCCGAGTTCGCCCTGTGTTAACTGGCCATTCCCTCTGTTGCTAGCCCAACAAGTCTCATCTTTGGACTTTGGCCCGAGTTGTAGTTGACCACGTTATTCCCCCCACCTTTGCCATAAGGAAAGTAAACAAATTTCACGCATTATGGGGAGAAAAAAAAATGTACCTAATAAACTTGCACTGTGGATGCGTTTTACATTCTCTCTTTATGCGCACCGGTCAGTCTAAGGTGAGTGAGTTTCAATGAATTCACGCGCAGATGAGCCGAGTCATTAAAAGGGTAGAAAGCATAAAATCATGCCAACGGCTTCACGGCGATGGGTAAGACCATTCCTAGGAGCAGCATCCTGTCATTATCATGAGAAGTAGCAACTTAAACTTTGTACTGCACATTTGGATAGTTGTATTTTTAAATTATAGTATAAAGTTAGATCATTTAACAAAAAAGTTGTTATTATGGGTTAAAAGGAATGTAATTTGAAATTGTTGTGTACTGAGTATTTTAAATTATTGGTAAAATAAACTAAGATCTAATATTTGATGTGATGGAAAAATAATACAAAATTTCGGTAATACCATTTCATTCAAAATTATTAAATCAGAAAGAACATACATCCCGATGGCTAGGCTAAGCAAAAATTGGCATGGCTCTGAAAAGTCATGCTTGGGCCAATGTTTTATAACCAGATGAGATGTCAGTCGAGCTGTGATAGTGCGAAATATAAAAGTGTTTTAGAATAGGAAGAAAATCGGGAAATTTTAGTTAATTATGTTAAAATGTAATTATATTTTTTTCAAATTAACATAAAAATTAAATTAATCAATTAATTATAATATCTAAAAATTTCCATCACACAAGTTAAAAATTATTTAAATTTGCTTTTCAAAATCATTATTTTCTTTAATTTTGACATGCTCAAAGCACGATGGAACTTTTTTTTTAATATCGGTGATATTTGTTTCTTTAACAACTAACTAATCCATTTGGTGATGTATTATATAGTTTTGAGCCCGTCAATTAAATCCTACATACCACCTTCAAGAGATTCAAATTCTAAATTTAACTTACTACATATTATCAACTTACCAACGAACTTTTACCCTTAAAGATATAAACCACGAATAAACTACCACGCCCCTTAGGACCTCAAATCACACACTGTTCTCCTCCAGAGTGCGTCTTTTAACTCTCCTCTCTGTGATAGTGTGATATTACTGGTATAATCCCATCTCATATGTATATATATAATTTAGAATATATCGAAGCATATACTGCCATGCCCGTAGCCTGAGATATTTGCTAGCTATGCACATGAACCATGTTTCGCGCACCTGTGCGGTGCTTCTCGCGGTTCCCTCCCTTCGGGACCAATAATCTCATACCGGCCGTACGCAAGTGTCAGTTGATTTCGCCTCTGTTCCAAAGCCCGTACTATAAGAGAGCGATGCAACACCTGCCCATGGGAATGCAGACAATTTGTGAGTGCTATGATTTTCCCATATGCAAGGAACCGCGCGACAAAGACAGGGACGGCTCGCATTAACGGTAACATTCGAGTTCTACTGTTGATGCTAGAGATGTTAAACGGGTCGATTTGACCCAGATCGCCCCCAGGCTAGCTTGTAACTGTTCTTATTAGATTGAGAGGCGGTTAAGGCTCAGTCCAAGAAATGGGTTGTTGAACCGGAGCAGGTACGTCGTGTTTTCTTGTTGAACCGGTCCGGAATTATTACAAAACCGGCATGAACCGCCAAAATTTATAAATCAACTGTCAGATTTTATTAGTTCAATTAAAAAATTTTAAAAATGTTAAAATTTATTTTAAATAATTTTAAAAAGATGAATAATTCATGGTTCAAACCGACTTGAACTGTGAACCAGCCCGCTTAGGACGACTCATATTTTCTTGAATAGTGGCCCGTAATCCGACCGGCCCATTATACTTAATATGCCGAACCGTAACGGGGCCAAACAATTCTAGACCTATTTTGAACAGGTCCGGATCGCCCATTTAACACCTATTTTTACTGGGTAGATTTTATATTTAAGTATAAAAATTCGAAATTCACTAGAAATTACTCTTTGTTATCCGCGTGGATGGATTTAGTGACCACGAGGGGCAGAGTATGAATCTGTTATGGCACATTCAATTCAAAATATCAAATTATGCTACGTCGAGGAGAGAAGAAATGTCGAGCTTACCTATCTATGTTGGTGGAAGTATTGGATGACGTATGATTTTTTTTTTCCCTAAAGATGAATATACCCGGAAACTCTTATAGGGATGCGGTTGGCCACGAGTACTCTGGTCGAGGGTCGGTTCTCAGAAACGAGATGAACAGCAAACGACTCAACCGAAGTTCGCCGGCGGTCGTGAAAGGGCTGCCTGGCCGGACTGATACCGGGCAGCCCCTCCACGACCTTTGTCAATGTAATGCAGTGCTCAAGAAGTCAATATCGTCATTTCCCGTGAAGGTTCCTGAGGCAGATTTTACGGACGATTCATTAAATGAGCTCGTGCTATTAGACAAGCAACCTGTGAGAAAGGACATCCATCCTACACACACATCATCATCATCATCATCATCGATCCCGACATGTCCCTTCGATGTTGGACCGTGATGGAGGGGTATCGAGACGTGTTTAACTTTCAGAGTATTTGAAAGATGTATGGTCTGAAATAAACTGTATAAAGTAAGTTATAGTGGAATTTTTATTTCACTCATGGATCCAAACACAAATGCAGACATTTTGTACCATGGTGATTCATTTCAACTTCTAAGACGTGCCAGTAAGAATCGAGTCAAGAAATATCCTGATTTGCTTTCACGGGGTGTTAGAGCAATCGCACCGATCAGATTTCTCCCTCCTATCTTACTGTAGTGTTAATTTCACGTGCTCTATTTTTCATACCCGTGACTGATTGAGCTTTTGGAGAGCGGCAGTGCGAAGGACAGCCTAGTTGACATCCACGACCAGTGAGTTGGGACTGCGAGCCCGCTGGCCTCACATGACTTTTTTTTTTTTTTTTGTAGTTTGATTGACTTGTCTTGCTGAGTGAGTATGCATGCACGCACGCACACACAATTATATTATGTATATCTATATATTTTGCCCGACATATACTGATCAGTTCAAACGTGGTTCCATGTTAAATACTTACAGAACAATATTACTCATCTGCAGTTAAATGAATATTACATCGAATTGGAATCCATTAAATGAACATACGTAAAACTATGTTAATTAGATAGTCAATTCTAATAAGGTATCATATATATGAGTCATTCTTATTCAACATGCCTGGGCGTACTTTCATCTCTAGTCCGACAGTGTTTCGGGGAGGTTGCAATATGTGCGGTTCGAGTCCGTGACAGTAGAAGCCTCCGTTGGATACGTAATCTCGGCTCTTCCTCGACCTTCTGTATGATACCGCCATTTATACCCTAGCTGCTAGTTATTACGTTAGATATGGGTGCACGAAGAAGACGACACAAATGGCTCAACTTGTGCTGCTGCTGTACGTGATAATTCTGTATCCGTACTAAAATTTGGGTCTCCTGTCTGCTGTAGTGCTCTCCCAAACCCTGCGGAGCTCCACATGCATGTCGTACGTTCTGCGTAAGATTCCACACCGAGTAGTTGGGTCATTTGCGCCATGTGCTTGAGGTTACAAGACGTATCGAACCAGTATTTGTCGAGTACAAACCGAGCAAGATGAATGCGATACTAGAAAATGACATGCGTGGATGGAGCAATAAGGAGGGATTCTCATTTTCTATTTTCTCGGTCGAGGGCTGAGACCGGGACTGATCCTCATCGAGGTATCGATAAACCAATATTGGTCAGTCAAGAAGTTGCTACGTGTCATGCTAATATAACAAAAATCGGCACACGTTAACATAACTCGTCGGTGTAAAAATTGTCACTTAAGTAGACAGTTGCTAAGTAGAAGTGAAAGTGGCATGGATCGGTTGGGTTTTTTTTTTTTCTTTGTAATTCGTCGAGCTCCGACCTTTTCGGTCATATTTTTTCGGGTTAAAAAAAAGCATACCAAAACCATTTAGGATCATAAAAGCCGACTTACTGGGTCTCGATTTTTTTGGGTAATTTTTTTTTGGTTCCTAACTTTTGTCAATGCAAGAAACTGATTACACAAGAAACGACTGATCTATGGGTCATTAACTTAAGATGATTCATTAGGTTTGACAAGAAAGCAACACTGCATATTCATAATCTACCCAATCTATATGTTAAATCACATTGAAAGGTTCGCACCTGTGAGGGATTCTAATTTCATTGATCAGTGTAATCAATTTTGCATCAATTGATAATTTACAGCTATCGTAGGATTCACTTTTTGACGTACAACGATCAAGAATAAAGGCATAATACATGAATTGGCAATGATTTCAGGAAATAAAAGTCTTCTAATCGAACACTAGCAAATGTGGAAGCATGACAACGTAGAGTAAACGAAGAATAGAGGAACTAGGGATAGTAATTTCGTAAAGAAAATGCAAGATAATTTCTAGTTACTACATAAATCGGTTGAGTCGGGCCCGCCGGGTTTTCCCGGGTGGGGTCCGAAATTTTAGGGTCGCCTTTTCAGGTTTCCAAACTTTTGCCTTTCCCCCCACACCCACGCCCTACGGCCGTGTACAGCGACACGATCGTGACATTTCTACTGTAATTTTCTCAAGGAAAATTGTAATCAACTCAAAGTATGTATGCACACACACACACACACACATATATATATATATACACATACATTTACAGAGCTATAATTGCTAAATCTATTATATTTCTGGACCACGAGAATGCTACAGCCAGTTTTCACGTGGATTTGGAGATCACTGTCGAATATGTATGGCCCCCCAGCGCACGTGACAAAAAGACAATATATATACGGTACAAATCATGAATTTCGTCACGTTTGCTTAACCCTTCCCAATTATAACCTTGCATTTTTAAAGGTGTCTGGACGTAGAAACGTGGAAGCTCATTCCAGGAAAAGAGTTTGAAAATTCAATTTGCTCCTCAGACTTTACCTCCCGACCCGGTTTGCTCCCTAACTTGACCACCGGCTGACGGCACGTCGACTCATGACTATCGCACATAGCGGCAAATACGGATCATCCTATAGATGAGAGAGCTATTCCCCTTTTCGAACATTGCATGACCGGTTCCGAATTCTGGGATCCATGAGTTTCTTTTCGGATACGACCGAGTAATATACCTATATAAGACCACACTTTAAGCACGGATCCGATGTCGTAGGCCTGAATACTTCAGCTCTGACTTCATCTTGGCAACATAAGTAGATGTTTAGTGACCGTACACACCATAAGTGCGATACGCAATGTTCCCGTGTCGTGTTGATGATGAGGGCTACATTGAGATATAGCGCAACTTCCCTGTGAACCGAGGAAGAAAAGAAAATTCCAGGCGGTGAGTTGAAAATTTTTTCTGCCAGCACAACGTGTTGCTGTACTTATATATATGTGTGTGTGTGTGTGTAGATTCATCGAGTCTCCAAGAGCGCTGGAAGCATAATACATCTTTCTCCCAGGGAAATCACCACCACAGACTCAATCAACTAATCAGAGACAGAGAGAGATGGGAAGAAGACCATGCTGCAAAAAGGAGGAAGTGAAGAATGGGGCATGGACTGCTGAAGAAGATAGGGTTCTCATCGACTTCGTTAAGGCCCATGGGGAAGGCAGATGGGGGAGCATCCCCAAGAAAGCAGGTTCATTCTTGTAGGAGTTTTTCTGAACGTTACTTTTCATTTATTTGAAGTAATCGAGAAGTCCGTGTGTTGAACGTACGTAGTTCTCGTTCCGGTTCAGGTCTAAATCGTTGCGGGAAGAGTTGCAGGTTCCGCTGGCTGAACTATCTGAGGCCGGGCATCAAGAGAGGGAACATATCGCCGGACGAGGAAGATCTCATCCTTAGGCTTCACAAGCTCCTCGGCAACAGGTTAACTTGTACTCTGTATAACCTCACACGTCTCTCACCTTTCCTTCCCCGGCGGCCTCTCTTGGCTTCTCACTCAAGACCTTTGATGTTCATGATGGATGCAGATGGTCTCTGATAGCGGGCAGGCTTCCCGGACGAACGGATAATGAAATAAAGAACTACTGGAACACTATTCTTTATAAGAGAGCACAGGATGACAACCATCCAAAATTCAAAAAACCCAAGCTTGGGCACAACCCCGATGAGTCGGAAGGCACAATGAAGCTGGAGCTAGAAGAAAATGACAACACTTTGGGAAAGCCACGTAATAGTACTCTCCAATCACCACTGTTGGAAAGCGAGCAATCGGAGTCACTGGCGACATTCTGGGCAGAGACATTGAAACTCTCCGAAGTCGATATCAGCCAGCAATTATCACTCCGACAAGATGAAGATGATAATCACTGCTTTGGCATTTCTGAAGGAGCACCAAGACCGTGCCCACCATCCAGCGGAGGCACCCCAACGAAATCCAAAAATGCAGAAGTAGAGAAGAATGAATCCACCATCGGGCTGTTATCCTGTTTCCATCCAGAAGTGGAGGGGAGCAAAGATGCAGTGGAAGATCCAGTACTGGGTTTTGATATTGGGGGCGTTTGCCTGTTGGATCTTCTGAACTCCGAGTTATTAGTCGGTAACAGTTCGTCGTCAACTCCGTCGGATCCTCAACTTGCTTTTCCTTTTAAGGAAACAATGGTGCAGGACTGTAACATGATAGCCGACTCCCATCAGGCAGATCGTGATGCGGCACCAGCTGATCACGTCATAAATTCCTTGTCTTCCTTATTTCTCTTTGACAATCCTGAAGGGGAATTGCTACATAAACGAGAGCAAGACAAGTGAGAAAATGAATGTATCAAACTCAACAATATCCGTGTTTAGACAAATTACATCAATCCACATTTACATATGAAATATATGCAACTTTTCCTTTTAATATGGGTAAGATTCGGTGGTTTTCTTAGTCCAGGCTCCAGAGACTGAGATTGACCCAAGCTAAGATATCAATCTTAGCAGCAGGTTTCCTTTATTTAGCAAGTATAAAGCTTTGCTGCAATTAGTGATGGTGATACATTTTATTGGGGGGCAAACACCAAAATCTAGCATTAATACTACTTGGGAGGTCATTAGAGCTAAGCACCCACGAGTCTCATGGCATAAACTGATCGGGTTCTCTAGACATGTTCCAAGATTTTTTTTCATTAGTTGACTTGCTATACTGGCCAAACTCTCCACTAAGGCTCGGATGGAAACATGGATCTCACTCCCCTCTTTTCTTTGTGATTTTTGTGGATCCAGTATTGAATCTCGAGATCACCTATTCTTCTTATACCCTATTACATATGATATATGACATCCTTTATTTGTACAGATCTAAATAAATCAACCTATTGGGTATTGGTATTTTGAGCTTACCTGAGTTAAACACAATATCCAAGGAATGTGACTCTTACAACAGTTTATAAGCTTCTTTTCACCACTTTTATCTATGTAGTGTGAAGAAAACGGGATTATAGGATCTTCTAGGGCAATACTTCCAATACCAGTATTATAATAAGTTTGGTAATGAGTTTGTTAAACTAACGTATAAGATCTTCATTTCATCTAGAGTTAAGAGTAGGGCGATCCCATTTGAGCCTATGTTAGGCGCTAAAGTTTGATGATCTTTTGATTTTTGTAATCTCAATGTGTATTTTCTTGATTAGTTGATTAATGCAATACATCAATTAAAAAAGAAGAAGAAGATATCAATCTGGCTTGAACCAAGAGTTGCTTTCAATGCATTTTGAATCCTTAGGTTGCAAGTAAGTTCCAGTGCAGGATCAAATTTTAATTCATAGCGTCGTTCAGTCATAAAGCTCAAAGGGCATTCTCAGAATAGTGATATATATACATAGTGCGGTGATGCTGGGACTGAAGATTGCAGCATGACCTCGAGGTCCTGGAACATGCAAATGGTATTGTTTGTGGGATAATCGTAAACTATAGTTGGAAACGAATTAGAAGAGGCATTCTGTCAAATCCAACAGCGTAGCTCATCAGCAATGGATGGCTTCCCATTTGATGTCTGGTAGCAGCAGATCTTGTTCCCACCGGGAGAATCACGACCATGAAACAAGAATCTCTCTGCAGGGTAGAAGATCAGAAGAGGAGGCTCAAGCAAGCCTATCAGATCAAGATTAGATGATCCATAACATGAATAGGTCAAGGTACCAAACTGTGTGTCGCGTAGAAAGGTGTCAATTGGATTCCCCTCGAGGACCCCTTATGATGTCAGAGTTTGTTTGTTATAATCAGGAGCAGATGAGGACCCCCCATTTTTTTGATGCTGCAACACTCATAAAAGAGGCTTGATACCTACATATATGGCAAAGTATCGTGTGCAATGTGGAAAGGAAGTACATTTGAACAACATTAGTGATCATTCGGGAATAACTTGTAGATTCTGTCATTTTGCCAATCCTTTTTACCAAGCGAAAAACTAGAATTTCATACACCCCGACAAATTTTGAGCACTCATTAAACTCTCGGGAGCACCGTGGACATGGCTATTGCCCAACCTTTTTGATCCTGATACTCTCCAGAACATCAGCCTCGAATTACTGCTTCTTGATTCATGTAAGTTTTCCATTGACTGTCCCTAGTTCGATATAGCTCGAATGGTGACCATGGTGTTTCCATGGCCATCTATTGTTGGGATCCCACTTACGACCTGTAGGCACACGTGATTTTTCAAGTTTTGTCAATGAATGATTCTGGGAGTGCCGCTCATGGTTTATATGGGAATTGGATATCTTAAGGTTCAAGGCAATCAGGGGATCTTCCCGACATTCCAGAGATCCCAGGTCACTTCCATTGCTCGGAATGCCCCGATCTTCAGAAATGTGAAGGCTCTTGAGAGGGTTTTTTCTGTCGGTTTAGAAGAGGTGCTTAGGCTACTTGAGCTACCATGCACAACAATATTCTCAGCTTCTCTTGTGGAAGCAGATAACTGGCAATGACAATCATTTCCATTTTGCAGCAATGCCAACTCAAGATAAGTTTCAGAATACGGATAGCGTGAATCTTGACAAGATTGAAAATGAAAAACAGAAGCTCACTTGTAGTTTCATATATAATCGGTCAAGATTTGTGTTCCATATGCTCAAAGTCTAGCTGGTGACATTTGATGCTGCTCGAGCCCAGAATGAGCATTGTATAACTCCACTTCCTCAAAACGGGGGAAAGAAAAAGAAATTGATGAGCAGTTTCAAGTACCGTCCAGCTCTACCTTCATCAAAACCCAACTTGCACCTCCAATTCATGAAAGATAATGTGGATGGTAACTAAAACCCCGCCAACATTTCCTTCAAAAGACCGATTCTTCACCAGTCCTTGTATTTAGTTTACCTAAATGGAACAGAGAAATTGAGCCGGAACTGTCACAGCTGGTCTATACTATCCAAGATTGAGTCCACATCAGGGGTTAATATGACACGCTTGGTGAGTTCTCCTACCACACAGCAGTGCTTCTCCGCAGCATTCATGGTGACAACATCCTGAGCAAAGACACAACTTGACCCCACAGAAACCTGCATCCATTATTTCATATTCCTGCTCATAGTTTCCAACTAGAGAATGAATGACTTGCAGTATAGTTATGAGGAAACAAAACGATCAACTCAAAAACCAAAAGGATTGATATACCTGCTATTTTCATCAATAAATACGATAACCAATGCCCTATTCAGAAAAAAAAAAACCCTCTGCCTTGAGAAACAATAAAATAAGAACTTTTAATGTATGATTTCGTTTGTTGTTTTCATAATCTGAAAATAAGCACTAATTTGACGTCAAGAGATGTGCCATAGTTTTAGTGTGAAAGCTATGATGGAAGAAATGCAATTGCCTATTTTCTTTATATAAAACCAAAAGCAGTAAAATATGCCAATTTTTTCCTTAGTTGTTTCTCAAATTCTATTTGGTAAATCTCGAGAACAGGAAGCACCAATGCTTAAACTCAAACTATAGGAATTTCAATGGATTCCAATGAATGTGCCCTTGTTTTCTGATTCCTTGTATCTTTCTTTCTTTTTCTTTTTTTCTTTGCACTCACATCATAAAGACTGTCACCAAGCTTCAGCTTGATGGCACCACTGCGATACACCAGCATCTTCCCCATGAAGCCTGCTGGCAACTCATCTAGGCTGCAGCCTTGCACTGAAGTCCTTGAGCTTTCAGCCTTCTCTTCACCCTCTGTAGATGCAGAATGCTTTATCGCTGGTAGTGATGGTGGCAACTGAATGAAGAACATGCTTGGTTCCAAGTTCTCTTCCTGTTAACCATCCTTCATGAGTTATACTGCAGTCTTAGATTAGAGGTTTTTTGAAAATTTGAAGTCATGGAACTGACTGTTAGGCCCAGTTCTTCTGCCGAGTTCGTCAAGTTTTCATCAAAAGTCACTGCTTCTGAAGCCTTCCCAAATTCCTGTTCATCGAGAAGTTCTGAAAAAAATGGTAGAAGCAGAATTGTTTGAACAATCACACAAGGCTTTGTCATGTATTTCACAACAGGAAAATGCTTGAAGAGAAGGAGAAGAAATAGACCAACCTGTGGTAGTTGAATTTTTAATGGAACTGTTTAAAGGTTCTTTTTACATCTTACAGGAAAATGGAAAAAAAAAAAAAGGCAAAATATGATGATCCTTAAGTGAGATATCTAGTTGACATGATAACACTTCCCACTAAACCAGGAGAGACAAAACCCAAGGGCCTATGTGAATATTTATTAAAAAAAAAACTTGGAAGCTCTTGTTAGCAGCTCCACAAGATCTGAATAAGTACCTGGATTTCCTGAGTACGGCCTCCTCAAAGGAACAATTACAGGATAATAAGAATAGTAGTTCTGCGATAACCATAGAGATCAATAAGAATGAAGCATTAATAGAGCAAATAGAAATTATAAGCATACCAAGAAGCTGAGGAAAAATACAGATAAATATGGCTTTGAAGACATTGGTTTTTGGTTTTGCCTACCCATGGTTCTTGATATTCTTTCTCCTCTCTCAGGGACGAATTATCAGAACTACCTGCTTCCACAATGATCAAATAACTACAACAAACTTGAAACAGGAAGATTGAAGAAGCAAAATAGAAGAATATTCATTGTAGCAGGTAAGAGGAGAGACCTTGGTAATTGACTTTATTTCGTGAACCATAAGACTTGATCGATGTCACAGCACCGCCATAGCCAAATGCAATTTGTGAAGGTGCCACTGCCAAGACCAAGCAAAAGTGGTTAAAAATTCACAGAGCAGAGGAATAATCAAATTAGTGGACTAATAGATACAAAAATACCTTTCTTCTCGACTTTAGTTTTTCCCTTTAAGATGCCTTCCTAGCATGATAAGGAGAAAAGAACACACCAGAAAAGGGAAGAAGATTGATATAGTTTATGTACAAAACAAGGAGATATGCCATAAATTCCAGGCTTACATTGAAATGTCTCAATAAATCCTTGGCTTTGGAATCATCGTCATTATCATCGTCTCTCACTTCACTTCATTTCACAATCAGGTACAAGTTAGAATGGACATTTGGCAACCAATGGCACGTAAGGATTAACAATAAGATGAAGACAGCATACGTTTTAACAACAGCAGGCTTCGGTTTTCTTGAGGGAGGAGCTTTTGGCGCAAATCTAACCTGCTATGCAATAATTAAAAAGATCAGATAACAGGATATAAAAGACAACGCAGCATGAACTAGCCCAGTTGAAATCAGAGGCTCACAACTAAGACAAACTAATCCCTGCATGGTATAATCTTGACTAAAACTGAATCATGGATTAGTGAAGACATCTACTATGCTCCAGGGAAGAAGCAGAAAAACAAGTCGATAACTGCAAACAGAATAGTTCAAGCATGTAATTCTCAAGCAATGGACCAGACCTTTCTTGGGGCAGCACCACCTCCAACAGCTGGTTTCGACTCCATCAATGTTCAAGATGAAAGAAAAGAATGAAAAGAATAGTCAGCTTCCTGCACAAATATTAAGCATATCAGTCCTTCTGGAACAGGCAATGGAGCATAGAACGATCTGGGAACCATATGGAAGATCCTACTAGCTGTGATTTACACTATGCTAATGATAGAACTTTGACTACAGATGGTCATCTCATGCGGCTCTACATTCAACAATGCATATGCAGCATTTCTTATAATTTTTCGTGTAGGTTCTCCAAATTACTATCTTCTTTCTCCGATCTACTCATTGTTGTCATTTTTACATGGGCTATTCCTCCTGATCATAAGGGTGAAAGTGTATCCCATTCATAGATCCAACCACATATTCAATAAATAACAAGAAATCATAAAAGTCACAACTTTACTGCCAGGTATCATCTGGCAGGTGATGATCACGAGAAGACACTGCCCTTATAGTAGATATAACAAGCATCATCAACGTATTAACAGATTCCGCAATAAGAAATCCCAGCAATAATAGATGCAGAACACTTTTTTTTTCCTTTTAGAGATGCAGGCCATTATCATAAACAGTAATGGAGATGAAGAAGAAAACGAGCAAATGGAGAACAGAGTCCCGATCAGCTTAACGGGTGAGCAAGTGGGTTTACAGTTTACCCACTCTGCAGCACTAGGAGATGAAAGGCATGAGCAAAAAAGAAGACGAAACCAGAGCCTTAAAAGGACAGAGGCGGCCAACCGAATGGAAACCTCTCTTCTCAGTTGTATGCTCCTTATTTATGATTATTTTCATGAAACCCAAAAAAAAGGGAAAAAAAAAAGATGCTGCCTGACATTCTATGTAGTGGGTGAGGCCTGGTGAGGTCCAGCCCATGAGGCTAGCTCCGATTTGGGACGATCCAGCCCATCTGCCTCATTTGGGCCTCCGGCCCATCATATTTTTTGGGTCCACCTGCCTATTTCTCGTTTCTTCACTTCTCTCTCTCTACGGATCTCTCTGTCGGCGTGCAACCTTCTCACGTCGGAAAATTCAGCGGATTCCGGCTGAACCAAGTCGGGCCGATGCCGTAAAATTCTCCTGATCATTAAATTTAATAATTGAACTGGACAACAATTTAAGATGAGATGTAATCTATGATGCGGCTGACATTTACGAGTGAAGCATCATCAATTTCGATTGAGACTGCAGTCGGGATTTCACCGATCTTCGATCGTATCTTGATGCGGTGGGTTGTGATCCAGCAGATAAACTTGGGGGCTTGAAGCCACCACAATTCACACGGGCTAAACAAGAGCTTCAGGGTGCCTTCATTTCACAATATGACACTGGAGGATGACGCCGATTTAATATCTTGTGCCAGGCCGGGTTTTCATTTCCAGCCCGGAACTGGTCTACTGATTCAGGACCGACGCACCGTTAAATGCCCACAGCAGAGAGTTACAGTGTACTCAGCCACCCGGTAATCGGGCACACTGACTGTCCAATTCTCTGCGGGTCAACAGAAGATTCTTAGGACTCCGTTGAGCAGATCTGCCCAACAGTCTGTCAATCATAAGTCCTAAGGACAAATACTTGTAGTCGTTTCGCCGTTATGAGTTCCACATATATGTCGTCATTGTTGTCGAAACAGCACATGTAGACATTTCGAGATCATCAACCCATCCCGCGGTGCAGAAGGAGAAACTCTGAGTACCAGCTTGTGCGAGGGATCCATGGAGAGACATTTTTTGTACCGATGAGGACCACGTCACGTTTACAACAGGTGGGGCGAGTCATTTGTTCAGACGAGGGCTATCCTATGTTGTCGTAATTAGTAGGACAGTAAGTCAGGCCAGAATCAAGGACAGATTGTAATCGGCGGTCCACTCCACATGGTAGCGCCCATCCTATCGTGATCAATCCGGAACCTTAAGTAACCTCGGAGATTCATGATTTGAGCGGGGGAAGAAGGCTGTGCTTTTCATTTCTTTTCATCATCATCATCATCGTCATCATTCTCTTTCCAACTGTGGCTTGCCCCTCCCATGGAATCCAGCAACCCTAGCAGGAGGGGAATTCACCGTATCCACTCAGCATTTCTATGGATAGCGTTGAAAGAGAGCAACACGGAGACTGTAGCGGACATTGAGATCGATAACTCATCCTTTTCTCTTTCCCACGCTTTTAGCTGTCAAAGAGTGTCTTCTTGTGCCCCCATTCCAGCTCCTCCCACGCAAGTCTTGGACCACATCCTGATCGCCGATTCCAGGCAATCATCTACTGTCTTCGGCGCGTTTCGACTATTCATAATGCAATGTTCTAACTCAATGCGTCTGTTCAAGATCAGGCAGCATATGTGCGTATGCATTTATGTATAATAATTTGATTAAAATTACGCCCCCCCAGAAAGATAGTCGAAAGACGAGAATGCAGACGTCATATGCAAGAGTCGAATTAATCCCATGATCGAACCTTTTGTGATGATTGTATTCAATCCCATTGATGATCGATAATCCAACGTCGTAAGACGATTTAGTTGCAGATTTGAGAGGGGTAATGAGATTAAGCTAAGGCCATCTTCAAGGAAAGATATTTTACAGTTCGAATTCTGAATCCTCTGGGTGACAAGAGAGAGAAAAAGATCGTTGCAGGGCATCACCGCACAGAATACGCTCTCGTGGAATTGCCATAAATATCTCAAGATATTTCTGCTCCGCCCCTTGTGTTCGGTGTGTTGACAGACAAAAAGAGGGGTGTGGTCTCCGTCTGCAAAAGAAGATTACGACCCCCGACACGTTATCACGGATTGGAATTTTGTCGCTCTTAACGTTCCCGTTTTTTATGCTGGGCCATGCACGTGAACTCCTCCTCCATATCCCTGCATGGGTTGCCTTATCCCTTTCGACCAATCACAACATACGGCTCGTAAAACGTATATCGTGCATTCTTCTAATTCGTATCTTAACTTGGTGTCACTTGAGTGAGATATTTCAGTTGAGCTCGCAATGCTGAGTACTATCTCACCCTTCTATATATTGGAACCACTTCCATTCGTCAAGAGCACCTCAGAAGTCTCTCCTCTTACCACAGTTAGAGCAGCCATACACATATAGCTAGGGATATGATGCTGCAAGCCCTCCTCCTCCTCCTCTTCCCCCTGCTTCTCTTCACTTCCGAAGCAGCCATCCAGGACTTCTGTGTCGGGGACCTATCGGGCCCGGAGAGCCCGGCTGGCTACTCATGCAAGAGCCCCGCCAAGGTCACTGTGAACGACTTCGCCTACTCAGGCCTCGCGGCGGCCGGCAACACCTCGGGCCTGATCAAGGCGGCCGTCACCCCAGCATTCGCAGCCCAGTTCCCGGGCCTCAACGGGCTGGGCGTCTCGATGGCTCGGCTGGACTTGGCAGTCGGCGGGGTCATCCCCATGCACACCCACCCGGGTGGCTCGGAGGTCCTGCTGGTGATCGATGGCAACATCTGCGCTGGGTTCATCTCCTCGGCCAACACCGTCTACTTCAAGACCCTCGTCAAGGGCGACATCATGGTGTTCCCTAGGGGGCTGCTGCACTTCCAGGTGAATTCGGGAAAGGTCCCTGCGCTAGCCTTCGTGAGCTTCAGCAGCCCGAGCCCGGGCCTCCAGATAACCGACTATGCACTCTTCGGGAACGACTTGCCCACTGAGCTGGTTCACGCGACCACTTTCCTCGATATACCGCAGATCAAGAAGCTCAAGGGCATTCTTGGCGGCACCAACTGAGGCCTCGATTTGACGCATTGCGCTTTGAACCACAAGCTCGGTCCGAAAGGGCATCTCCAAGAACGGGGAAAAATGGACGAAGAACCCGAGTCTCCCGAGTCCGACTTTTCATCACGTTTTCTTAAGTTCAGTTCAAGTTCTCGATCTGTTCAATGGATGAGTAGATTCTGGTAGAAGTTTATATTTCAGTGGAGTAGGCAAATGTGGTGTGGCCTTCTCCATGCATGATTTGTACCGCGCACAAAGTCAGCTAAATAAAAGAACCGTGTTCCAGCTTCTTTTGTTTCCTCATTTTGTGGAAGCACAGCTTTGATGTGGTATAATTCAATCAATTCCTTTATAAGAGGAGGACTGTGTTGTCTCCTCAAATAAGAATCTACATTTGAATATTATAAATTTTAAAAAAAATATAATAAATAAATTATATAATTCAATGAATTAATCTTATTGCAATATAAATTAGTTTTATAAATGAGAATTGAACTGATAACGTTTTGAAGCAACTCTGTCTCTCGAGATTGTCTTGTTAATTCATTTATACTTTGTACTTGACTCCACGAAAATATGCAAGTATAATCAATCAAGAGGTATTCTCAGACGGTAAAAGTGCTTGGTTTTGAACCAGAATATTGTTAAGAGACTGTCGAAAAGAATCCCTACAAATACACAACCCTGATATCAGTGATCTACTTATATGTGGAGTTTCTTTTTGATTCAGTGAACGCCGCACAGGTACACTGCAAGAGGATGATCTAACAGCCTTGCCGACTAAATTACCCATAAGGCATATGCAGCCAGAAGGTTCGCTGCTGTATCAACCAATTGAGATCAGGCGAGCCCAGGATTTCGCTCTATCAAATTCATTGCACTGCATTAGAACTAACCGGTATGATCTCACATATATATGCAGGAGGCTCTGCCTGGTGGTTTTGGGAGCAATGTGGTACTGTTGGAATGCCTTGTTTCGAGACTGGGAAGGATAGAACTCGAATGTCCTTTCAGTTAACATTCACCATATAAGAGTGATATCCGAAAGCCAGATCATCTCCGGCTACTTTTTTTTTTATTTTTTTGCCTGCAAGAAGAATAATCCACTACTAAGGAATGAATGCCCGAAAAGTGTAGTTGGTGGGAGCCCCTTGTCGCATGGGCAGGAGGCTTCCATCGCATTAGTCTGCAGTAATGCAGGGTCCATCTACCATCATTCCTACCAGTATCACTACCTCTCCATATTACACGACACAGGTTCGCCCGTTCTCCTTGGTAAGAGTCAATCCCTCTTATGCAGCGGCCAATCCCTCCTATTTTATTCTTCACCGTGCCCAGCGGCCGATTGCCCCTCTTTTTATATATTCAGCAGCACTCACTTCACTCTGGTAGTATCCCTAAGCGGGGATTATATGTCGGGTCATCCTGTGAACTCCCACGAAGTAGTTGAAAGTCTTGATTTTGTTGGCTGCGGAAGCGTTAGAAGCCATCGCAGAAGTCGGTGACTCATCGATCGGTCCAAGTTCACCTATTCTAGTTTCATCTGGGGTGGGGGAGGTTGGGGCTTGTGGTGTTCAGCACCATGGTTTTAAATTTATAATTTGACCCCTCTGCTTCTCTTCCTGTCATTTGACTCCACATACTTTTTCCCCTAATCATTTGCTTTTCTTTTACTTTTCATGTTAATTATTTTTAGACAATCTCAGCAAAAAAATATTTTATCTATAGACAAATTTGTTTTGGGGCTTTTCTTTTATCGACGGATACAATGCAGGACTGGTAGCCAAAAAAAAAACACGTGACTTTAAGATTACACGTGCGAGTACCGTAAAATACAAAATCATATGCGACGCGCACTATAAAATCTGATCGAGCGGTCTTAGATGGCATGCTCTAGACCTAGCCAGTGTCGCTCCCCGTCGTCATCTTCCTCGATCAAAATCCCGAACGGATTTAATGGTTCTCTACTTAAGCATTCGCTCCCCTTCCATCCGAGGTTAATTGTGCCGGTAAGACATTGCCTAAGTCAAATTCAGTTTGAACTTCACTGGAGAATCGGTAGGTATCGATCCTTGTGCACATTACTGTCAAAGAGAAAATTTTTCTATGGACAGACGAAATTGGAATTTGGTCAGTTGATTGTCCCCCAAATTGTCTCTACTCGTGCTGATTCCATGGATCTCTCTTTTTGTTCCTTGAAGCATGAACGTGAAAAATGGAATGGCATATCCATTGGAGTGGATTTAAAGGGCAAGGATGTGAGATCACAAAATTTTATGTCAATATTGTGGATTTTATCTATATTTTATTAAATTATCTTATTTCACTTTTTGATTCAACTCGTTTACTCTTTTTTTTAGTCTCGCTCATAGAACAACTATTTTCCAAACTTTTTTTGCATCAAATTCGTAGTAAAATTTAAATTTACGGTATGTTGATGAGTTTTTTTCTTGGGTTTTTTTTATTTTTTGCTTTTTTGGTTGCATCATATCTGGTTTGGTAATCTTAATTAATAGGATAATCTCAAGATATCTCCTTCCATTCATGTCCTGGGGACAAAATCAATCTAAACAAGGCATTGGAGCAAATGTTTACAGATAATTAGGATAAGATTTGCTGATGATGCCGCCATAATTGGTTGGATTTGAAACATTTCATTGACACCCAATACAGTTGGTCACATTTTGGCTAATACAGCAAGCAAGCTAATGTGGTTGTCACGTATTTACATATATATATATATTTTCCATATATATCAGCCATAAATTTGTTGCCTTATTATCGGGATTTTCCTCCCATGTAAGGATACCTCATAGAGGCTATAAAATACATCCACCTCATTCACAAGTAGCATTCATAGGTTAGTATCGTCTCGCCTCGACCCATAACTAGAAGAGAGTTATGACTCTGGTCGGTCAGTGATGTACTAGAACAATTGTAGAGGAAGAAGTGTATATTCCTTCAATTCTTCTGGTATATCACTGATCCGATTGGAGTCGAAATTCTTGTCCGTATCGGGTTTCCCTATGCATCTTCATGATTACGAGAAGGATTAATTGATTTCCATAGGGCCTTACCACCAGCAAACTCTTCTCTGTCTCTCTCTTTTTTTTTTTATCATTTTTCAGGTTTGAAATTCAGAGGTGGCAACTAAACATGTGGGAGGGTCGAACTCGTTGCAGAACTGATTAATGGAGACGCCTTGAGGAGGAACAAGCGTACGACAAACCACGAAAGTCAAAGTTTGCGAGCTGGGCTGCTCTGTCGCATCTCTTTCCTTAGAGAGCTGCAAGACGTGGTGCATGCTTGGAAGTCACCTTAGAGACTTCGTTTGCTTGAGAGATGGGTGACAACTTTAACGTCTCTTGAAGGGTCGGTTTTAGGGCCGTCGATCGTTGTGATGTCGGATGAGAGGGCGGCATAAACCCTTTTTTTTTGTTTTTTTGGGGTGAATTTTGTCTCTAGTTTGTTCTCTTGTATCTCTGTCTTGATGTATGGAGTGAAATTTACGAGAGCTTTGTACGAAATGGGACATTCCATTTTGCTTGTTTGTGGTTACATATATATATATATAATTGAAATTGTAATATTCATTAATGAATTTGATTATTCAAACTTGATCAAATAATAGACAAAACATCTAAAAGACATTTCAATTGTATTCTAAGAATCACAAAAAAGAAGAAAAAGAAAATGCTATCTACTCATTCAAGATTTACTCTCGTATATATTTGCCATTGAACCATTGCTGCTGCCGTCCCTTTTTTTGTTCAGCACCCTCTATTGTGAGAAAATAGGAAAATATACGAAATATACTATTTTCTCAATCGAAATGTATTTTCTTTTATGATATTCATTAATTTCCTTTTTCCACCATGGATTTTGTGTTCTTTGAAAAAAAAGAGTAATGTGTTTGAGATGAATAATTAGAATTGCCCCTTTTTTTCAATTATCATTCCATTAACTAGTGAAAAAAAAAATATTTTCATTTCAATTCGTGAAGGTACAATCAGGTGAACGTCGGAATAAAAATGTACGAACACTAAGAATCTCCTTGGATGGCGTGGAACATCATCCGCGTCATCAGAGGAAATTTTCTATGGTCGAACGGATCGGAGTTAAGAAGGGATTTTCAATAATTGAACGGATTAGGGTTTTACAGGACCACCGCTCCGGTGGATTCGTTATCGCTAAACGTCATAATTTAAGTTTTATTCACCGTGTTTCATGAGAAATTTAAGTGCGATTAATATCCTCCTCGGGCACGTGCAACTTTCTAGTTAGTGGCTTGTCCTTGAGTTCTTCCCATAGTTTTAAAAATCGGATCGAGTCGGCCAGTTGACCGGTTCAATCGAAAATTGGCCACTTACCCAGTCTGATTCTTATAAAATACCCAATTGCACTCTTAATGAGGTTAACTTCAGTTGAACCGATCAGTTCCTGATCTAACCAGTGAACTCAATTAAACCAATAGAAAAACAGATCGACTTAAAAATAAAAATAAAAATTCATTATAATGTACATATTTTATTTTATTAGATTTATATTTATATTTTATATTAAACTTTTATTTAATATAATAATTATATTAATAATTTTTATTATAAATTTATTATTAATATTATATATTAAATATACGATTCAACTTATTATACCTTTGGTCCGATGATCTATGAACTCATATGTCTATACCGGTTCCCAATCCGGTTAAGTTTTAAAAATTATGGTTCTTACTCATTATGAGCCTACATGTATATATGTATGCTAATGCCACGAATCAAATCCTCTTTGTCGTTCCTTGAAAAATATTGCCTGGTTTTTCCCTCTTGTGCAAAATCCATACATGTCTGTATGCGTTGATTTTGTCCAGTTATTTTTTCATGATTAATTCAATTTAGAATAAGTTTCAAATCCCTTTTCATGCAAAAAAAAAAAAAAGGAACCCCATTCTTCAATTCATTGTCTGTAGATAAACTATATATGGCAATAGAACCAACCTTGTCATACCAGAACGTATATTGCCTTCCTCTATTGGCACGACAGCTCAAGTTTGTGCAATATTTCTCCCTGAGATTTCCTAAAGCATTTAAAAGACAAAGGCAATAATGTTTGAGAATCTCAAGATTGAGGAAATCTACTAGTGTCCTCCCCACAGGTGCGTGCGGTAGGGTGAAATGAGTACATGTACGTATGGGGTAATTAATATAGCCAGTAGAGCAGTGGTCAATATTATAATAGTCAAAAGAGGAAATTAAAATTCGGTTAAATCCAGTTTTGAATTTCCCTATCCATATGCAGTAATCAATTCCTTTATCGATTCTTCACCCCTAATATGTCTCTGTTAATCTCAATATAAATGGAAAAGCACTTCCATTCGTCGAGGCACATTAGCCAGCCAAAGGGAAAGTCTCTCCTCAGCGCTGTCAGGCAGCAGCAAGGCGTACAGAGAGATGGTGCTCCCAACCCTCGTCCTCTTCTCCCTGCTTCTCGTCTCCTCCGATGCACTGGTCCAGGACTTCTGCGTCGCGGACCCATCAGGCCCTCAGAGTCCATCCGGCTTCTCCTGCAAGAGCCTCGACAAGGTCACGGTCGACGACTTCGTCTTTTCCGGCCTCGGGAAGGCGGGCAACATGACGGCCCTGGTCAACTCGTCTTTCGTCCCGGCCTTTGTGAACCAGTTCCCGGGCCTTAACGGCCTTGGGTTGTCGTTGGCACGTGCCGATCTGGATGCAGGCGGCGTGTTCCCCATGCACTCGCACCCGGGCGCCACGGAGGCCTTCGTGGTGGTCCAGGGGGCAGTCACCGCCGGATTCATCTCCTCCACGGCCAACACCGTCTACTCCAAGACCCTCAACGCCGGTGACGCCTTCGTGGTCCCTCCGGGGCTGCTGCACTACGTGATAAACTCAGGAAAGGAATCTGCACAGGTTTTCGTGACGTTCAGCAGCCCGAGTCCGGGAATCCAAGTGACGGACCTCGCATGGTTCAAAAGCAACTTGCCCTCCGATGTGGTGCAGGCGACCACTTTCCTCGACCCTGACCAGATCAAGAAGCTCAAGGCCCTCTTTGGGGGGACCAACTAAAGCCTCAATTTTATCCGCCTTAAAAAGAATATATCAGTAGTTGGATTTTCGTCATGTTTCCATAAGTTCGGTTCTATTTCGTCAATCTGTGTAGTCAATGATGAATAAATAGATCATTCTTCTAGAAGTTTGCATTTCTGTGGAGTAGGGCAAATGTGGTGCGTGATCGAGGCGCTTCTCCATGATATGTGTGTAATGCAGCTTCAGAATAAAGGCATGCTCTCTTTCAGTTTCTCTTCCGGCTTCCTTGTCTAAATAACTTTTCCATATATAAATATATGTAAGGCTAACTGTCACTGGGTATAGAAGTCAATCAAATTCCCTCAAGAAGTATGTGCGATGGGCTGATTAATACCCCAATTACTCGACTGTATCTTCTGCTAATTATACGCTTGATTCCCTCTACTCTATATGTCAGTATTACAGATGAAGAGGCAGGCTATATCCCAGTCAGCAGAAAAGCTTGGTTTTTGAATTGGAATCTCGTTGTGATCACTACAAATGCCCTATCACGATATAAAATGGTGCATTTACAAGGCAACCTCTTTTCAATTATATACAATGGTTTTTTTTTAAAAAAATCCATGGTCAATAACGGATAAAATAGATCCCAATACATCAATTATGAATCATTGATAAAAAAAAGGATTCAATATAATAGTATTTTTTCAATCTAAAATTATAAAAATTTTAAATTCAATTTCTATTCTTCTAAGGAAAAGGGACTCTTTCCGTTTCCTTTCCGACAAGTTCAGTTAAGGAATCTCGGGGATAAAAAATTGGTTCCTTCAAGGATTTCTGCAGCCACATTTTAAGGAGATTGGACTAATTTTCATTCTTTTAATGAGGAGTCTACCGACGGCCACATGAGATTAGGTCGTCAAATTTAATAATATGCAGGAGATTGGGTGAAAATCGCCTTTACTCTGTCTAATGATGCTTGCAATCGCCCAGAGTTCATGTTGAACAGCGGTCCATCAGAACCCAAACCCCCGTGAGATCACAGATGCGAAGACGGGCTGTTGAAAATGGGGCTACTGGGACTGCTTAGGACTTAGGCTGGGAAATTCCCCAGTGCAGAATGCATTAGTCGATCATGTGTTAGTATTCTCCATTCCATGCCGTCCGACCAAGCACTTCTACACCCGTGAAATTGAAATGGTCTGTATTGAGATATCTATCGTGGGGGGTTCCAAAAGAAACTTCGGGATCTAATTGGTTCCAACTCTTAGATCTGTGGCAGCTCCGAGATGTATAAGCTTGAATCGTTCGGCAAAGTCTGCAATCTCTACGCCTTCTTCCTATTGGAATGCCCTAATTTCACCGCCCAGTTTGCAATATGTTCAGGTTATAAACTGCTGTTACAAGGGTGAACATAAGACACTTCTCCGTGGATAAATTTATGGCATAGTTGGTGGCAACAACACAGGCTATTTACCATAAATAGCACTGCTTAGGAATGCTAACACATGGGTTTGGGTTATGATGAACTGCTACATATTCAACATGATCGCTAGCATCATTGGACAGAGTTGAGGCGATTTTCACCCAAACTGATGATGCACATAATTGAATAGAGTGAATCAGAAAAGCAGGTGCATGCGTATATATAATGTGCTAGATTTTCTACATTGAAGAGGAAGTTGGTAATGCTAATAGGATTGGGAATCGATCTATTTGAGGACGGGAGGCTGTATAGAATGGGGAAATCGCGATTTAATCAACTTACCACTCATTCTGCTTGAGGGAATTTGATTGACTTTATCTCATCGTTCGTCGCTAGCAATTGACAGTTAGCCCGACATAAGCTATCCACACAGGAAATTAGCAAAAGAAAAGGAAAAGAACGTTGCTTTTTATTCGTCTGAAGCTGCGGTAGATACCATGGAGAGGGCCTCGATCAGACACCACCGTTTGTTCAACCCCACAGAAATGTAAACTCCTAGTAGACTAAACAGATGGACGACTAGAACCAAACTTATGGAAAACAAACCAAGATCCAACTAGCGATATATGCGGATGAGATTGAGACTTCAGTTGGTTCCTCCAAAGAGGGCCTTGAGCTTCTTGATCTGCTTCTGGTCGAGGAAAGTGGTCGCCTGCACCACATCGCTGGGCAAGTCGGACTTGAACCATGCTAGGTCGGTCAGTTGAATTCCCGGTCTTGGGCTGCTGAAGGTCACAAAGACCTGTGCAGGTTTATTTCCCGGGTTCAACACGTAGTGGAGCAGCCCCGGTGGGACGACAAAGGCGTCACCGGCGTAGAGGGTCTTGGAGTAGACGGTGTTGGCCGTGGAGGAGATGAACCCGGCGGAGACGGTCCCCTGGACCACCACAAAGGCCTCCGTGGCACCCGGGTGCGAGTGCATGGGGAACACCCCGCCGGCGTCCAGGTCGGCACGAGCCAGCGACAAACCAAGGCCGTTAAGGCCCGGGAACTGGCTCACGAAGGCTGGGACGAAAGACGCTTTGAGCAGGCGCGTCTTGTTGCCCGGCTGACCGAGGCCAGAGAAGACGAAGTCATCGACCGTGACCTTGTCGAGGCTCTTGCAGGAGAAGCCGGATGGACTCTCAGGGCCTGATGGGTCTGCAACGCAGAAGTCCTGGACCAGTGCTTCGGAGGAGACGAGAAGCAGGGAGAGGAGGACGAAGGTCTCGAGCACCATCTCTGTCCCTCTGTATGTCTTATCGATGCACTAACTCTGTGTTGAGGAGAGAGGGAGAGAGAGAGAGAGAGAGACTTGCTTTATGAGCTTTGACGAACGGAAGTGGTTGGAATATATATGCAGGGATCGAGAGAGAGAGAGAGAGAGAGAGAGAGATTAGCGAGTAAGATTTAAGAACGGAACAATTAAATGATTACTATGAAATAGGGAAATTTGATTTATTATCATATTTACATATTAATTGCCCTCATTTTCGCAAATGCTTTATCTTGCGAAGAGTCAGCCGATTTAAGGCTCCGGCCCGGCCAATTGTGGAAGGCAATGCGTCACGATATGCACACTGATTTTGTTGCCATTAAATTAATTGACCACGGACGAGATGATGGGTCCAATTTTGCGCATAAAGATTGGGGTCCCGACTTAAGCCCCGGCCAACTGTGGAAGAGAATATGATTGCATATTTAAGGTATCACGATTCCTTCAGTTTATCAAGAAGAGGAGTGCAAAATCCGTACCACGTGCGTTAATCTCATCGATTTTTCATAATTAACCGATTTGAAATTCATTCCCCCGAGTGCTTTTAATGAGCAAAATGAAACCCCTTCTTCCTTTCACTTGATTGTCCGTGGATAAGTTAAATGGCAATAAAATCAACGTGCATATCATAACGTATCGCCTTCCCCAATTGGCCGGAGCTTAGATGGGCGAATTCCTCCCAAGATTTCCTCTAATTATATATATGTATATATATATTTGCTTGGAATTAATTTCTATAGATCATTTAGGAAAACAGGAGCAATTCACTCGAGGATCACAAGATTTCTCAATCTGTTCTTGTTGTCCTCCCGACAAGTACATATATGTACGGTAATATGTGATGATGAATATAGCACGTGTACACATGGTAGTAAATCAATTTTCGTGATTTCATAGTCATCAATTTTCTTGATTCTTTAAACCCCACCTAATATATCACTGTCACCCTCTATATAATTGGAAAAGCACTTCCATTCGTCAAGGCACATAAGCCACCTAAAGAGAGAGTCTCTCCTTACGACAGTTAGGGCTGGGCAGCGACAGCTGATAAGCATACAGAGAGATGGTGCTCCGGGCTCTCGTCCTCTTCTCCCTGCTTCTCGTCTCCTCCGAGGCACTGGTCCAGGACTTCTGCGTCGCGGACCCATCAGGCCCTCAGAGTCCATCCGGCTTCTCCTGCAAGAGCCTCGACAAGGTCACGGTCGATGACTTTGCCTTCTCCGGCCTCGGGAAGCCTGGCAACAATTCAGGCCTCGCCAAATCGTCTTTCACTTCAGCTTCCGTGAGACAGGTCCCGGGCCTTAACGGCCTGGGACTTACACTGGCCCGCATCGATGTAGATGCCGGTGGGGTGTTCCCCATGCACTCTCACCCGGGTACCACAGAGGCCTTGGTGATGGTCCAGGGGACTGTCACTGCCGGGTTCATCTCCTCCACGGCCAACACCGTCTACTCCAAGAGCCTCAACCCGGGTGACGCCTTCGTGGTCCCTCCGGGGCTGCTCCACTACGTGATTAACCCGGGAAACGAAGCTGCAATGGCGTTCGTGTTCTTGAGCAGCGAACTTCCTGGAGTTCAAGTGACAGATCTCGCGTGGTTCAAGAACGACTTGCCCAGCGATGTGGTGCAGGCGACCACTTTCCTCGACCCGGAGCAGGTCAAGAAGCTCAAGGCCCTCTTTGGCGGCACTAACTGAAGTCTCTAATTTAGCCGCTTTAAAAAGAATATGTCCCTTGTTCAATTTACTTCTTTTTTCCGCAAGTTTAGTTCTTGTCGTTGATCTGTTTAGTCGATGATGAATAGATCATGCTATTAGAAGTCTACACTTCTGTGGAGTAGGGCGAATGGTGGTGTCTGATCGAGGCCTTCTCCATGATATGTGACGAGCTTCGGCTTGGGAAAAAATAAGAATAAGACAACTAATGTTTCAGTTTTCTTTTTTTGGAAGAAATTTTATTAATAACAAAACATATGCAAAAGATACATGATGCACACAAAAAAGTTGCATTATGTCATGACTCCATGGAGTCCTTCAAGGAGGAACAGAAACGGGCTTTAGTTTCTAGTGTCGGCAAAGATCGAATCCTAAGTTTCAACAGAGCCAAGATGAAACGAGTAACACTCCGGAAGGAGTTGATTTTTGCTGGAGAACTCTAAGTTTTCTTCCCTTCCATATTAAGTAGATCATGCGAGTAAATACCAAACTAGCAACAAAAGAGGTGATGGACTTCTTTCTGGCGATTGAGATGAGACAGTCTACTTCAAAAAATTCCGCTCACCAACACCTCTCAGAAGTTTTAAGGGGGTCAGGTGTTCCGCCCAAACTGTCTCGGTGGTAGGGCAGGAGAGGAACAGGTGGTTCGTTTTTTCAGGTTCAGCATTACAAAAGAGCGCAAGTATTGTCAGTGGTAACACCCCACACAGGCAATATGTCCTTAGTAGTCAATCTGATTAAGTTGGCCGCCCAGAAAGATGAAGGAAGCTCGAGGGATATGGCCATGGAACCGGAGTAACTTGTGCAATTCTACTTTAGACCTCCTGGGGCGAATGGCTTCCCATATAAAGGGTACCTTGACCGAGGTCTGATCTTTTAGAAGCAGGGTATCCTGAGCAGCATAAACAACTGTAGATTAAATGGAAGAGCCTTCAAATATTGGCCTCAAGGCTGTGAGGCGAGTGCCAGCTCCCTCCACTGAACACTGAACGTAAAAGTGCAGAACTAGGTTACAGGGAAAGTCTGCTCCCCATTCATGAAGGAAGAAGAAGATAAAGCGTCAGCTGATGAACAATTGTTATGCCAGAAACAAAAGGATGAACCATCTCCAACCTTGCAAGAAATAAGTGGTCTAGCCTTATCCCTTAACTTCAACAGCTTTCCCCAATTCCATGAGCTGAAATTGGAAGGTTCTGCAGCCCATAGATACCTCGATCTAAGCAGGAATTTCTGGGACCGAAGTTGCTAGAGGTTATGGACTATGCAAACTACATTCCAGAACTCACTTTGAGCGTGAGAAAACTCTTTATGGGGAAAAAGTTCCTTATGTCGGACTAACTTTTATTTTTTTTAATAAATAGTCTACCCCATAGGCAGATGAGTTTTTCCCATTTCATGTGGGTGGATGATCGACGGATGCTCATGTGGCAAGATGGCCATGGCAAAGGCATCTAGTCATTTTTGGCAGAGAAAGTATTCAACTTTGTTTGCTAAGCACCGGATTTGTTCTACTTATTACATCCATGTTGATGTTCTTATCTATTCGACTACAATTGTTCAATTCTCTTTTGCTCACCAATGCAAACATGAGGTGACATTTGGAGCAACACATTCCATGTTCATCAACGCGGTACAGATCATCATTAATTCGTTTGTGGAGTCTTCCACCCTAAAGGCCGTTCTCTTCTATCTGGGCCGAAATTTGGCCGACTGTGCTCCCTCCATCAACAGAGTACGTCTCAACTTGTTCAAGGTTGGTCCATGAGACATCCAGACAAATTGGTCGAAAAGCCACTCTCTTCCCGATTCATAGAATACAACCCTCGCTTAGCGCAACAAGGAGAAAGTGTCAATACGGAATCAATGAATCGGGATATTATTCATTTCATGGCCGACTGTTTGGTGCCTCGGGAATGGATAAAATTAACTGGAACAGCAGAAAGATCCCCCCGACTCTAAAGTGGTAAATGGGCACAGGTGCTGCATGATTGGATGGTTGACTGTTCATAATAGACTTCTCTATACACAATGTAAACGCACTTCTTCCCCATCCAAAATTGACTCCACTTCAACGCAGAAAATTTAGCACAATACACGCTCCTGCTTTTCTGATTGGCTTCAATAATATGCATCAGACTGGGTGAAAATCGCCTCAACTCTGTCCAATGATGCTTGCAATCGTCCGGAATTCATGTTGAACAGCAGTTCATCAGAACCCAAACCCCTGTGAGATCACCAATGCGATGACGAGCAGTAGCAAATGGGACTACTGAGACTGCTAGGTTGGGGAAGAAAGAAAACAGATTCACGGAGAAGTCACGTTTGCAGCTGAAAACTTAAAAAAGCTTTTTCACACGCTCCCCTACAGAATGCATTAGATCTTGTGTTAGTATTCAGAAGTGGCAAAATTTTTTCCCTGTAAGTTAGTTATTCAGAAGCGGTGATAAATCACAGTCAGTCATATAAAGGGTAAAGGACATTCGAATTCCTCCTACTTTTACTAGGTTTCTCCGAGAACGACGAGAAGAAGTCTCTGCATTTTTCATTGAGAAGATGTTTCCGATTGCATCATGAGTGCTGGGACATTTGATGACGAAAAGAATAAGAAGAATGCTTAGGGCATAAATGATGCGGAATGGTGAAACTCGCCCGGTGACTTCTGGGAAAACATAATCAGCCCTCTACCCAAAACGAAAATCAATGCCAGGGCAGAGACCAGCAGAAGTCTTGTCGCGAACTCGAGACACGCCGTCTCCACCCGAAGATGTTGTAGGTTTCCGCTTTCAACCAACCGCATGCCGTCGAAAATTATGGCCAATGCCAACCTACAACCCAAAACAAAGTTTTTAAGAATGTAACTCACATTCTCAGTGTTATTATCTAAGAGCAACGGTGAGCAGAAAGAAAAGGTTGAACTAGAAGTTCCGGACCTGCAGATTCAAGAACCTCGTTACAGGGATCTTTTTGGAGTGAAGATGGACCATGGATGTCCTGATGTATAGGCTCATACATGAACTCCCACTTCCGCTCAGGGGACAACGGCTTCAACACAATGTTTGCCCGGAAATCATTTGTTGGAGCGTTATAGAACCGAACCAGAAATTTTCAGGATAAGATGTCAGAGAGCAGGACTTAACATAAGTTCCACAACATTCACGTGACTATCATATCCATTTGATTTACTTAAATTACATGATCAAACGCACCACTTTTCTAAGAAATGCGACTGATCCCAAGTACAGTCAGCGGAGAAACGAATAGTTCATCAATTTTGGGCCGATTGACGTTGGAAATGGTGTCGTGGCGTGTAGCATGGCCTGAAAATACCTTATCGACCGTTAAATTCGTTATAAATTTATAAAGTATTGAATTCGTTTCCACTTAAACATTTAACCTTATAAGTGGTAATATCAAACTTTCTTATAAATCTACAATTTTTTCTTTATTTAATCGATATAAAATCATACATCTCAACACCCATTAAACACCTGCCATTAACAACTGTTTACGAGACAGGTATTCTTCTTCCACTCTCGAACGAGGGGACAACTAGTCATAAGTCGGGCAATTTTCTTTTGTACTCAGGCTTAATATCAACTGACCACAAACCGGGCTTCCGGACTCGGATTGGGCGAGGTGTAAGCCCGCCGACGCTAATACCATATTAAATTCGTTATGAGCCTATAAGAGATCGGACTGTTTTAACTTAAAAACTTAAGTTTATAGGTGGTGCTACCTAATCTTCTTGTAACCTCACAAATTTTTCTTTATTCAATCGATGTGGGATCATATATCTCAATATCGACCCAAATTTACTATGTCTATGTTGCAATCAAAATATCATCGAAATTAGTTGTCCGAGCTGAGCTGATATGACGTGTTCATCTCTCTTAGTAAATCTTCAAATCCGAGTCCCATGAACGGAAGATGAAATAGAACGAATAGATCAAAGCGCAAGTATCACTAAACCTCCTTTCATAAGACCAGTGACTGGTGTAATGACCTTGATGTTTTCATCAGAATTCGGCTGTCGGCCATCGCTCCAAGAAACTAGCTTCCGATTACAGCAGCCATTGCATGTAGCAGCTCTTGCTCCTGTTGTCTTGGGTCCGTCATCCATCGCGCTAGAGGCCCCAGCAACGTGAGGTCGCGTGTTCGATGCTCAATAATATAGAACGGACTATATATACTAACTCCAATTGTTTTCGATTCCGTCTGTCGCGCTTGAGGCCCCGACAAGTGCAAGAGTTTCAACCGTGAAAATTAAATTAAAAAATTATCCGACACAATTTAAAAATAAGCCCCCCCCTGCACTAGATATTGTTTTCTTTTCCTTTCTTCCTTTTTAATTACCACGTATTTCATCTAGGGTTAAATTCATTATAAACTTTCATAATGAATCATATCCATTTTCACTTGAAAGTTTAAGGTGATAGGTGATAGTACTAAACCTTCTTATAAGCCCACAATTTTTTTTTCATTTAATTGATGTGTGATTGTATATCTGAACACCCATTATCAACAACTGTATACGGACCGAGTATTTTTCTTCCGGTCTCAGACAAGGGAGACAACTGGCAATTTTCTTCCGTACTCGAGCTTATATCAACTGACCACGAGCCAGACTTTTGGACTTGAATCAGGCGAGGTGCAAGCTCACTAGCTCTGATACCATAATAAATTCGTTGTGAATTCATAAGAATCGGACTCGTTTTCACTTAAAAGTTTAAGTTGATAGGTGGCAGTACCTAACCTTCTTATAAGCCTACAATTTTTTCTTCATTTAATCGATATGAGATTATATATATATCAACCATAGTTTTAAAAATTGGACTGAGCTGGCTGGTTCGACCAGGAACCAGCCACTCACCCGGTCCGGTTCCTAAAAAAAATCCAATTACACATTCAAAGAGAAAAACTTCAATTGAATCAGTCGGTTTCTGGTCCGATCGGTGAACTTAATTAAACTCATGAGAAAATCCAGTCGACTTAAAATTAAAAAAAATAAAAGTTCATTATAATGTACATATTTTATTTTACTAGATATATATTTATATTTTATATTAAACTTTTGTCTAATATAATGATTATATTAATAATTTTTGTTATAAATCATATTCAAATTATAATATTATGTAAATTTATTATTAATATTATTTATTAAATATGCGGTTCAATCCATTAAATCACCGGTCCGACCCATGGACTCATGCCTACACCGGTTTTCGGCCTAGTCTAGTTTTAAAAACTATGATCTCAACACCTAATTTCAAACCCAACCAAACCTGGCATCATCGTTGAATGTTATCCTAATTATAATTTGTAAAACAATTGCTCTAAGTGCCCCCCTTGCTTAGATTGGTTATGTCCCGAGGACAACAATGGAAGGGGAAATCTTCAGATTCTCACTGATGATAGAACTGCCCAAAACCGCGGCTTGCGATTTGACAGGAAGGTATAAGGAAATCCGAGAAAATTGCACGCCAATCTCAGATTCGACTACTTACCAAAGAGTTCAATAGAAGCGTACACATTTAACACGGAATTCTGTTTTTGTCTTCTTGATAGAATCCTGTGCACGGGTCGCCACACCAAAGGGAAACGCGAAATCTTCCATATGCAATTTTTTGACTCTTTTTTGAAAGATTATTGAATGTACGAGTTATAGTTTTTAAAATTGGATCAGATTGAAAATCGGTATAAGCAAAGGTTCAATGGTTAAACCGCACATTTAATAAATAATATTAATAATATAATATTACTAATAATTTTATATAATATCATAATTTGAATATAATTTATAATAAAAATAATTAATATAAATATTATATTAAATAAAAAAATTAGCATAAAATATAAATATAAATACAAATAGAATGAAATAAAAATCGTTAATTTTGTTTTATTAATTTTAAGTCAGTCAATTTTTTCATCGATTCATTGGGTTAATTGGTCGGACTGAAAACCAATCAATTTAGCCACAATTGACCTCATTAAAAACACAATTAAATTCTCAATCTAACCAATCCAATCGACTAATATAATCTGATTTTTAAAATTACCATAGGAAGTGGAAATGCAAGAGGGGAAATGAGAAACAAGTAGAGCAGCTCCGACACAAAAGATATCCTTCATCTGACATCGACCGGGGGGGCGGCGGCGGGGGCGTGGTGGTGGTTGGCGGCTGAAATCGTTCCATTAAGGAATGACAGAATTAGATTCTTAGTTCGTGCTACGCCCTCCCGTCTCCTCCGGGGCAATGGCGGTTGAACGTTGGATTGCGGCGGTTGTCCTCTGCTGCAGCTTCTTCACCGCCAACCAGCATGTACTTCACCGGGTGGTCGACGGTAGCCAAGGTTTCTCTCTAGGATCTAATTTTTCTCAAGCACGTTTTCCACGTGCTTATTAAAGAAAAAAAAGCATTTTTCACGTATAATATCATTGCAAACCCAAAAAAAAGGGAAAAAGGAAAAACCATCGCGATCCATACGATACGTACAAATGAAGCAAAGCGAGAAACATAAAAAGTCACAAGATTAGTAGTCTGTCTGCTCCTCTGCATTCTTCTTTTGCCTGTGGATATTGTACTGGCAAGACTATGATAATATCGAGTTAGATTCAGCCATGGACTAATAATTAATTATTGTCCAGACTGTCATTACTGAGTAAAACTTCCACGAACGAGATGGATTTGAACCGTAAGGCCGAACCTTAGTAAGATGGCCACCGGCAGTACTTTTGTAAACTTCAAATCCATTCGATCATAAAGAGATTTTTAGTTTATGATAATAGCACGGATAATAATCAATAATTATCATATCTCGGACATATATATAAAAAGACCGAACCGAATCCGATATTAATCATAGTCTTACCAACACAATAACCACATGCAGAAGAAAAATGCATCTGAGTGGAATGACGGAATAAGCTCCTCTCTTCTTCTTGCACTCACGACATTTCCCATGTCCACACACACACACGTATGTATGTATATATATATATATGTATAGCAGTCACATTTACTCACTTACTCTATTGGCCTAGATGGGAAAATTTGTCTTGTGGGGGTGTTTTTGGGATGTCCCAAATCCAACCAAGTATGGCATCATCATCAAAGTTTCATCCTAATTACCTGTGAACATTTGCTCTAGTGCCTTGTTTAGTCTGATTTGCCATGAGGACGAGATTGGAAGGTGAAATCCTGAGATTCTCACCCCCTAAATAAAAACAAATTTGATATATCTTCGTCAGCTCGGAACCAAAAGATCTTGCATTCGAATCAAATGGAACTCGAATTTAAATGGGTAAGTGAAGAATTAGTAGCAAGAAATGCTGAATTTTAAGGACTTTAATCATATGCTTCTCCAATCCCTTCGATCGTGAAAATTCATTTTTACGACAGACGTGGATGTGGATCGAACTGAATCGGGTACAGCCATGGTCTTACCGGCATATTAACCGTACACAGATTGGAGCAGAAAAGTGGAGAGCCGTAGAATATGCCGCTAGATTTGGGGAAGATAAGGAGAGCCAAACCGGAAGAAGGTTATCGGCGAGGTTTAGAAGATGATATTTTGTACCGCTTGAAAGTAGACCTGGCAAAATTCAGCCCAGCATGACAACACCGTGCTGGGCCAGTGCTTATCGTGCCGTGCTGGCACGCCCCGATAATTTTATTGAGCGTGCTGGGCCCGATAATTCCCAGGCCGTGCCGGCACGATAGCCCCATTAGAGATATTTTTTTAAAAAAAATTTAATAAATTATTAGACACTATTGAATGATAAAAAAAATTTCATTTGTGAACTCACTTGTTGTTGCAAATAAACCACGATCAAACAAGATTATCGGGATATCGGGCCGGGTCAAAACCGCCCATGTCTTATCATGCTGGGCGGGCCAGCACGATATCTTAAAGGGCGGTGCTTGAACCAGCTTTTATCGTGCCGTGTCGGCACGACTCGATAAGACCAAACCGGCACGATTTGCCACCTCTACTTGAAAGTATTTTACGGTGTGCGTCTCGTCGCGCATGATTATGCATTTTGCATTACTCGCACGTGGGATCTTGATGTTGTGTAGCCAGCTTTTATGGTTGCATTGAATCCTTACCGCTAGAGCCTAGAGGCCGACATTTTATTAACCTAGCAAACGACCAGAAATATTTTTTAAAAAATGTTTTGAAAATAAAAATGAGGGGAGAAAAAAAAAAGAGAAAAAGCTAATAATTAGGGAAAAAAAGTGCTGGGGCAAACTGAGAAAAAAGGGAGAAGTTCAGGGGTCAAAATAACATTTAAAACCACGGTGCTGAAACCCCACTAAAACCTCTGGACGGACAGGAGCAGGAACAAACGACAATAGCTGCGAAAGGGGAGAGACCTCTGGAGGAAAGTGAGCAATCGACTTGGGTAATGGCTTCTGATGCTTCTGCACCCAGCAAAATAGAAACTTTCGACGACTTCGTCAGGGTTCACGGGCTGCTGCTGGCAGCGTCTGGGCTGCCGCCGCAGCTGCACAGGCCGTTGTTTGAGAAGCTGTCGGCCGAGATATTCGACGGCGGCGCTTACTTCCAAATCGAGCCCACCGACGAGGAGGGCCGTCAGAGGAGGCTGGTGATGACGTCGGATTTTATGGGTAAAGAGTCCAACGTCTTCCTCGTCGACCATGCCTGGACCTTTCGGCTGTCTGATGCTTACAAGCAGGTCACACTTTCATTTCTTCTTATGTCAGTGGTTGCTTTGTTAGTATCTTGTGGTATGACAAGGCAAGTTCTTAGACATATGGATGCTGGAAAGTTGCTACTTTTACTGCTAAATTGAGGTCGATGTTGTTAAGTTGGGTCAGGGTGCCGACCTTTTATGATCGTGGAAATATATGTCTGCTCGCTGTGATGAGCTTACTTGTGCATTTTTAGCTTCTGAATACCGGAGAGTTTTGAAGTGAATGCAGCTTCAGGAAGTCCCGGGTCTAGCTCAGAGGATGGGTTCTCTTATGTGCGTTGATCTAGATTTAAATTCTGATGCTGAACAAGCAAAGGATCTCAAGGACTGGAGTGAGGAAGCTACCAAAGTGTGTGCTGCTGATTTGGTAGCAGAAGAACTAGCAAAAGCTAAGGAGAAGGGTGAAACGGTGCGGTGGTTGGAGCTCGAGGAGCTTGGCATTGATGATAACACTCTGGTGTCACTTGATTTATCTAGTAAATTTCCTGTACGTTTGCATAATTTTGTGATTTTTTTGTCTATTTTTAGTTTGTGCAGGAATACGTAAAATTTTGTACTATGTGATTGAACTTTGCTTTCCTTGCTTTAGGATTTGCTTGCTCTTAGTCTGTGTGGGAACAAGCTTGAAAGTGTAGATGTTGTGGCCCATGAAGTCATGAATTTCGATAAGCTGAGAGCCCTCTGGCTTAATGGCAATCCAATAATGGAGAGACAGTATGTTTGCCGCCCGCTGTGTGTTCATTTTCCATTTTTGAAGTTTTAAGCAATGGAATAAAATCTTACTGTTTTACCTTTCAGGAGTGGCCATGTGACAGATAGAATTCTTCAGGCAAGTCCAAGGCTGGAGATTCTCAATTCACATTTTACCCGTAATTTCAGTGAATGGGCATTGGGATTCTGTGGCGGATTATATGAAAAGGACAATCCTGGTCATCTCCATGAAAGTAACCAGCATCCGCTGCTGGGTGTGACATCTCTCAACCTCTCGAACAGATGCATTCACAATCTTGTTGACAAGAAGGTTAGAATAGAATCATCCTTCTTTGAGTTTCTTTCTGGTTTATATGTTATGTACTTGAGAAGCACTGATCTCATCCTGCTGCTTGCTTCCCGTCCAATGGCAGGCATTTTCACCAGCTGAGATGCCATCTCTCTCTTGTCTGAACCTTAGAGATAATCCTTTTGATGAAAATTCTGTGACTGATCTGCTTGAAGTCCTGAAGAGATTTTCTACCCTTAATTCTCTTGAAGTAAGTTTTATTATGGCAGCCATCTGGATGTGCAGCTTAAAAAAGAGAGGATAAATGGACCCTTATTCTTTAAAAGTTAGAGTTGGGTTACTTGGGTATATTATTATTTCCTATTTCCTTTTAGGTGGATATTCCAGGTCCTCTTGGAGAATGCGCTCTAATGCTTCTAGAGTCTTTGCCAAATATCTCTCAACTGAATGGTGTCAGTTCTGCAAAGATATTAGAAGCTGGAAAACATGTGATTGATTCTAGTCTGGAGCCACGGCTTCCTGAGTGGTCCCAGGGGGAGCCTCTAGCTGATCGCATCATCAATGCTATGTGGTTATATTTGATGAATTATCGGCTCGCTGATGAAGAAAAGATAGATGAGACATCTGTGTGGTATGTGTCATAACCTTCTTCATTCCCATTTTATTCACCTTTTGGGTGAACAAGTATGTCTCATAATCTTGCTTTCTTTAACTGTACAATCTTAGTGTCAATTTTGACATTCTTTCTAGTTTGGTTTGATTTCTGTTCCCAATTTATCAATTTATTGAGCTGGGGAGAGTGTAAAGTTTTTGAAATAGGATGCCTATGGAGTCTTCCAGTTGAAGTTTGCTCAAATATCCTGTTGGATTTAGCTTTATTTGGGGACAGGGGTCTTGTTCTTAAGAAATGCCAAACCCAAGTTACTTAACAGTATCCTTACCAGTACAAGCTTCTATTACAGTAGCTGGCTTGTTCAGAAATGTCAGATCTTGTTCTAGGAGGACCTTGTCTATTTAGTACCTTCTAATGTTGAAAGAATCGGATTCTAAATTATTTTGCAGAATTATGCTATATAACCTTCTCATTTAGCGTTATATATTCTTGATGTGCCATCAAGAGAATTGATTATGAAAATATTTCAGAATTCTGCAATTTAATCTTCTCAGTTAGCATTATATTCTTGATGTGTTTCACTTAGGTATGTGATGGATGAGCTGGGTTCGGCTCTTCAACACAGTGATGAGCCTAATTTCGTGGTTGCTCCATTTCTCTATATGCCAGAAGGGAAACTTTCATCATCTTTCAGGTGGATCAAAATCTCTTTGAAGTTTCATGGTTGATGAAAATCCTTGCGGAGCCATTAAATTATTTTCTCTTCTACTCTGTTTCATTAGTTTTTCTTTGCTCTGGCCAATTCGGGATGTTGACAATGGTGATGAATGCACTCGAGATTTTCTTTTTGGGATTGGCGAGGACAAACAACGATCTGCCCGTCTCACAGCATGGTTCCATACACCCAAAAATTACTTCATCCATGTAATTCTCCAGCATTTTAGTTTATCCATATTTCCTTGCTTATATTTAGTCTAGAGTTTGCCTTATATGCAAATCCCCTCTTAAGGAATATGAGAAGCATTGTCAGAAGTTGGAATCGAGAAGTTTAACCCCAGCATCCTCAGAGGCCTCCTCAACTAGAGGCCTACTTGAAGGTGATCGAAGTTCTCTACGTGTTTATACCGACATTCCTCACGTTGAAGAATTTTTGACACGGTCCGAGTTTGTAATTAGTAAGTATACTGAATTGATTGCACTTTTTTTTATTCTTTTCTGAATTTCTCTAGGAATAAGGTCAATTTTCAGATTCGATTATTTACATGTTCAATGTATGAGAAAGAATTATATGGAATAGGATGTACGAAACAATGTAAGAAACAAACTGTTGAAATAGGATAAATAATGAAATTATGATAGATAAATCTGAATAACGAGCTCATATCTTATCAATATTGCTGCATTATTCTCAGTACCTTTTTCAAAGTAATCTTCTTTTCTTAATCTTTTTTATTTGGCAGCATCGGACCCAAAAGGTGCAGATGTAATTTGGACCAGTATGCAAGTGGATGGAGATATGAAGAAGGCCACTGGAATAACTGATGAGCAATACATAAACCAGTTCCCTTTTGAGGCATCTCTTGTCATGAAACATCATTTAGCTGAGACTGTCCAAAAGGTAGAGACTTCACTTTGCTTTGTTCAAGACATTCAAGAGCTTAAATAAAAAATTAGTTGTTTAACTCAGTAGAATAAAATTTCCTGACTGTCCGCTCTTGTCCCTGAACAGGCATATGGATCACCTGAGTGGTTGCAGCCTACTTACAACCTTGAAACGCATCTAACAAAACTTATTGGTGACTATTGTGTTCGGGAAAGAGATGGGCTTAACAATCTCTGGATCTTGAAACCTTGGAATATGGCACGAACTATTGATACAACTGTGACGAGTAGTATATCTGCAATTATCCGTCTTATGGAGACAGGTCCAAAGATATGTCAGAAGTACATTGAACATCCTGCTCTTTTCAACGGAAAGAAGTTCGACCTCCGCTACATTGTGTTGGTCCGAAGTGTGAACCCCCTGGAAATATTTCTTGCAGATATTTTCTGGGTAATGCTTACTTTTTTGTTATGCCATCAACCTCCATTGTTGATTCCTGGTTTTGGAGCTCTTTATCCTTGACATACTTAAACATACTTTCACAAACACTACCATGACGTACTTGAAACAGGAAAAACAGGGTTCAGTCTGTTCAGTTTTAGGCCAAAGCAAAACCAGAAAATTTTAAGAAACAAACAAAAATTGGACCAGGCACCAAGGACCTGAAATTTGGGTCTCTGTTGGTTTTACGAGAGTGCTTATTGGTTCAGTTAATTGTTGAATATACAGGTTAGGTTGGCGAATAATCAATATTCTTTGGACCGGCACAGCCTTTTTGAGTACGAGACACACTTTACGGTTATGGTATGTTCTCTCTATTCCCTACTTGGAAAATGCATTTATATAGTATGGTTGATCTTCCAATTTATGCCTAGCAGAACTATCGTGGAACAATCAACCACAAGAACACACATGAGTTCGTGGAGGAGTTTGAGCAGGAGCATGGAGGTACCTGAGATGTATTTATTTTATGTTTCTTCTTTGCACCGAGTAAGTTAAAAATATCACCATGGACTTGTGCCCTGCTGCAGTTAAATGGTCAGATATTCACGAGAGGATAAGGAAAATGGTCAGATCAGTTTTTGAGGCGGCTGCAGCTGTGCATCCCAAGATGCACAGCCCGATGTCTAGGGCCATTTATGGCATTGATGTGATGCTTGATGGCAGTTTCCAACCCAAGCTGTTGGAGGTCTGTGAGCTTCATCCTTTCATTTTTCTCCATGGCGCTTTTCTTGTTCCTGTTTTAATCATGAGGTGGGTTCCTCACGGCGTAGGTCACGTACTGCCCCGACTGTACGAGAGCATGCAAGTACGATATGAAAGCAATAGGCGGAAAAGGAGAAGAAACAATCAGAGGCCGTGACTTCTTCAACTATGTGTTTGGTTGTCTCTTCTTGAATGAATCCACTCATGTAAGCCCTCTATAAACGCATCTACTCAGCTTACCTTGTACTTGGTATGGGCTTGAGTTTTGCCGTTGTAAAGAAGCTAGTTTCGTCCTGTGTCATATAGTTTAGTATGACATGCACGCTGGAATGAGTTATGATGCGCAAACTGAGCTCTCTCTATGATATTTATGTCAGAAGTTTTGATTAGGTTAAGAAAATGACTGCCCGAACAGCTGGCTCCTGTCATTTGCCATCAGACGAAGCAAACAGCTGAGCATTTTCGTGCATCAGAAGCTTCACTAACGAATCAATGATCAATAATCATTCGAATTCCCCCAGCAATGGTTAGCCCATCCTCTCGTTCTCTTCAATATGCTTATGATTCTATCAGATAAATATGGAAGGCAACAAAAAAATGCAATGCAGAGACCCTTTCAGTGGTGCTCAGAAGTACTTGCTTGGGAGCCATTCAGATCGGGCCGTTAGTGTATAGTCCCGGAAAGGGAAAGAAAGGAACAGCACGGGCGCCGCCACCGAAGCCACCATCTCTATCATGGCCATGAACCCTCACTCGCTCAGAGATGGCCGAAGTTCCCTATATCCACCTATGATACGCCGCTCCACCGGACAAACCACATGAGCAGTCTGCCGTTTCCAACTAAATGAGAGAGGAACGGGGAGCCTACACAAAATGAACTACATAGGGATCACTGTGAATAGGCATCCATTGGGAGGTCAACCTCAACAGCTCATCCTCAATTAGCCTAGACGTTCTTCATTAAACCGTTACATCATGTCAGTCCAATGTCAATGCAGAATGATACGATGTGGTGTCCCTGTCATTGATCTCGGTACACAGATTCAAAGTCGATGCTAGAGGAACCCTGCTTTGATGGCCAAGGGACAAGCTATTATCAAAGTCATCGATTAGAGCAACTGGCCCATTCACAGATAGTCGAGCAATCGATGGCTCAACAAGAACAAAATTTATTGTAACAGTCGCCTGTATGACTTGCAGAAATGCTCTGTTGAACAGCAGAACAGGAAAGTATTGCAAGAATTGATTCTGAAGTATGGAGAAGAGGACAGATTCAAAGAATGGATCATCACTTACTTTAGATGTGAGACATCAGGAAAGACGAGTATTTCATCAGTTTTTTCTCTCTCTCTCTTTTTTTTTGGTGATGACAATTAAGCCATGTTTCAATCATAAAATTCATGTATGGAACAGGCTAAGATAATGGTCATTTCAATCAAGAAAACATTTCACAGGACTGCTCAAGAGCAAATATCTGTGCAAGGTAAAGATACTGTGTTTCTTCAAACCCAACATCATGTCAATCAAATAGAACATGCTCACCGCATCCCTCCGTTTGGACTAACCTTCATAAGTCACACTTTCATCGGGGGGCAGGTCAATTCAGTAGATCCACAGTCCTTATAAAACTGAAAAATCCTCTTTTGCTAAATTTGCCCCCCTCATCATGGTTCTTTACCAATATATTATGAAACACAAAAAGTTAGTTTACATTGATGAAATCCCCAAAATTCCAAGGAATCAATTGTTGAAGTGTATAGGAACGTGAGACCTTTCAAGTAGACAACTTTGGCTGTTGTTGATCATTTGATTCTTGGGCAGATGTGGGGACACAGGGTCTCCACTCAGTCCTATTGCCCAAGTCCATGAGAGCAATTCCCTTTGCTGTCAATTCGGCCCTTATCTGATCACTCTTCGCAAATTCCTTATTTTTCCTTGCAAGTGCTCTTTCCTCAATAAGGCTCTCAATATCCACTACCTCCAACTCTGCCCTCTTCAGTGCCTTTTGCTTGAACTCCTCGAGAACCTAGAGCGTCCCAACAAAAGAAAATTGTCAATTTCTTCTTTCACTAAAAAGAAAAGAAGCTTGGTCCTCTTGGTTTAATTGACAATTCTCCAGTTTTTCCTTTTCAATTTTCTGTCTAGAAAGCAAAGGAAACTGCAAAACATAGTGGTAAACCATATTTCTGCAGACTTTTCAGACCTTTAAACTGTCTTGCCGATTACACGACAACCATTTTTCCTCTTGTTTTTCTTCGATCAAAAAGGGAAAAAGAGTTAAAAGCTGGACAATTTTTTGTGGTCTTTTTAAATTAATTTTGTTTGATTATGGGAAAAAAAACTTTTGGATTTTTTTTAATTAAATCATGGAAGACCAAAGGAAACGGGGAAGAAAAAGGATCACACATTCTGCTTTGTAGAACATTTTTTATCACAGAAAGTCCTGCAATGGATAGTCTAACACATCCCCCACACACCCCAACCCTGTTTTTGCCATCAGATAAGGTTACTGGTGAACTACTAAAAAGGAAAAACGAAAGAGAACTGGTGAACTGGAATATTTGCAGATGAAGCCCTTCATCAAAGTTGAGTTACCTGTTCATAAGTGAGAGGCATGAGCAACCCTAAAATTTCAAGAACCTCCTTTATTTGTCTCTCGATATCAGTCAGGGACTGAACTACTGCTAATTGTTGCTGCTTCTGTTGCTTCTTCTTAAGGGTGTTCAAGTTGCTGTTCACAAACTTCAAGGCATCTTGAAACGCACCAGTGAGTATGTGAGAAGTGTTGAGATCATCCAACATTTTGCCATAAAACTCACTCCTAAGTTTGCTAATGCATTCCCGAGCTGCAGGAAGAACTTTCACAGGCTTGTTTTTCGATTGCTCGGTACCTTCTTGTTTAAATGAAGACAAAGCATCTTCACAGTCTTTCAATGTCTACCAACAAAAGACATATAAAGCGTTAAGGAAATTGTGCCAATTAACTCTACCAAATCACAGGCTCATATATCAGGGAAAGAAGAATGTCTACAAATACCTATAGTCTTGAATCATAGGTTCCATTGAAGAAATATATATATCTTTAAATGTCAAATATAGTTCAGATCTGGAGGTGTATATAAATCAATTTAAACCAATTCATTATATCCTGTTCTTTGGAGTATTCAATAGAGAAATTTCATAATTGTGCATCAAGATGTGTAAGAGCATATACAAAAGGGGTTTGAAGGTATACAAAAGTAATAAATAACCCACGATTGTTTAACAACAAGAACCCCCCATAACACCTGGCTATACCAAAAATGTACATCCCATGTCCACCTCTCCATGAATTTGAGGACTTGTGTTTCCACTCCCTCAAAGGCCCACCTATTCCTCTCCTTCCACACATACCAAAAGATGGAGAGTGGTATCAAACTAATCGGTTTCTTTTCCCACTTCTTGCCACAAACCCTGAACCACGCTCTAAGTTCCCAGTCAACTATTCCTACTGTCTTATAAAAAAACAGGCGCAAGTTGGCCATGGCATCCCAAAAGAGAAAAATGAGTCATTTAAGTCTCCAAGAATATAGATAAGGACATTGCACCTGGTATATGTAATAAACAGCATCTGATGAACCTTCCAGTTGCAAAAGGGAATAATTGAGAGGAGATCGATAGTGAGCACTTATCAGGAAGTGCCTCAGAGCCAATGGATGGTACCGCTGGGTTATCTACAATGATGCATACAAAATAATTAGGTCACATTGTATCAATCAATTAATAAAGGGAAAATTTACTTACATCACGAATTGTGAAGAAATTCCCAAGAGACTTTGACATCTTCTCATTATTATTGGTGACATGTCCATTGTGCATCCAGTAACTAATCCGGGTCTCTGGGCATGCAGCACAGCTCTGGGCTATCTCATTCTCGTGGTGAGGGAAGATCAAGTCGATTCCACCACCATGAATGTCAAACTTGTGAGAAAGGTAGCGAGCACTCATCGCACTGCATTCTATATGCCACCCTGGCCTACCTGGGCCCCATGGGCTCTCCCAACTTGGCTCACCAGGTTTCGCAGCCTGAGATTTGCATTTAATCAGAAGAAATTTGCAACTGAGAACTAGACAAACCCAACATGAGAGACCTATACTTGCAGTTAAAGAAATACAGAACCCTTCCCTTTTCTATAGCTTACAGGCCCTCTGTATTTCAGGTGTGGAATAGGTATGTAGAATCTATCTCCCAGCTCTTATGTCTAAACCAGTAGAAAAGTCAAGTCACAACGCAACATATAGCAATTGTGAGGTCCACCACCAACTTAATCTCCCTAACAGGATTGCCATGAAACAAGGAATTGGGCCACCCCTAGCCAAAGGGTGGAAGCCACTAGCCACTACAAACAGGGTTGCCATGAAATGCAGAATCAGGCCACCTTTAGCCACTACAAAAGCTAGGGCAGAAGCCTCAGCCAATCAAAACTGATCTCGACTAGGGCAGATTTGGCCTCACCCAGGTCAAGCTGGAAATTTAAAATCCTTGGCAAGGTTTGTATGGTCTAAGCGAACTTCGTAAGTGTCTCTGTAGTTGCCCCATCAAGAGGAGAGACAGCCACTCCTTACCTTCCACAAAGCAAAATCTGCAGGATTCCGTTTTCGGGGATCCACCGCGACACGCTCACCAGCCCTATGATTTTCCAGCCTTTGGCCAGACAATTGCCCATAGTTCGGGCTTTTATCAACAGAGAAGAACACGTCTCCATCAACAGTATAGGCACAGTCATTCTCAATAATCTGCTGAATCATGGTCTTGATCTCTTCCATGTGATCGGAGACACAGGGTTGGTGGGTTGGAGTGAGGCACTGGAGATCAGCCATGTCCTTAAGGTATTCCTGGCAAAATTGATCGCTTAAAGACAATGGATCCACCCCCTTCTCATTGGCTCGGCGAATTATCTGGATAAAAAAAATCATTTTCAAATACATCACTCAGAAGAGAGATAATCAGAAAACCTAATTTCCTGTCCTTTCTTAAGAACCTGACTTAGATTTCCTCATTTTAAAAGCAAAGAAAAAGTCAAGACAACTGAAATTAATGAGTCATTGCAAAAGTAATACTGACAGAAAATATGCAAAACATTAATTAAAGCCACAAGTAATTCAGAACAACATTGTAGACTCTACCTTGTCATCAACATCGGTGAAGTTACGGACGAAAGTAACTTCATACCCCAAGTGTAGAAGGTATCTGCATTAAGCTCATACATTTACTATTAAATATCTAAGATGAAATACCAGATCTTGTAGAGAAGATTATGCCATAAATGGATGTAGCTAGATTTAAATGGGTAAAAGGCAGTTGAATTTGCATTTGATAGACCTGAAAAAGCACAAGCAAATGTCACCAACTCTATATCACCAAAGTCTGGCTACAAAAAGGGTCTATGTTAAACTGATTCACCAAACAAGAAAGTCGACTTCATAGTAAGATGCCAAAATCAGCTATCCTCATTATAGGTCAGTATGTACCCTGAAATAATTAATCCAGCGAGGTCCAATACGAACCAACATTACCTTAAGATCTTATATTTCTTAAAGTACGTAGATTTCACACACAAAAGATTGTCTCTCAATAATGTACTTCATTTCCCCCAAACATACAGATAACAGACAACTCTCTATCAGAATCTTCCAAAAACACTGCATACAGACCAGAAAATATAATGAGCCGGCATTCAAATTTATTATGAAGGCGATATTTATCTTGCATAATTTTCCGAACCAGCAACTGAGTAATAAGCAAAGCCCCAATACAAACCGCAAATAATACAACTTCATGCATAAAGGCATCGAAAAAATTAGCAGATACAGATAAATTATGCTCATCGGTGACAGACGGACCTGTAGAGGAGGTCAAAAGCGACGGCGGCCCGAGCGTGGCCGAGATGACTGAAATCGTAGGCGGTAATCCCGCAAACATACATGCAGACCGTGCCCTCCACAAGGGGCACCAGCAATTCCTTCTGCTGCGTCATCGAGTTGTACACCCTGAGCTCCCCCTTACCGTTACTCGCCATCTCGCGATTCCCCCTCGACTGCCCGTAAACTCGAGCTGGAGAGTCCAGCATACCGGCACATCAACACGAAGCATCTGGAATGCAATTTAATAATGAAAGGGCATAAAGAGCATTGAACTGATTCAGAAGAGTACCTTATAGAGCGCCGGGAGGCGGAGGTAGAAACAGACGGACGCGAAGATTCAGCAAGCAAAACACAGCCTAGGGTTTATGATTTTCTTCCTATGCCTATGCATTTTTCCCCTCTTTTCCATTTTCCTATTTTTTTAAACCGAAAAAAGATTTTAAAAAATTACGTAAATATAAAATAGAAAATGAAATTTAAATTTAAAACTTGAGTAGGCTGGGGGCAAAAGCATAATTCGTCGCCTGAGAGATTCGAACTCTCGCGGGGAAACCCCATGTACTTAGCAGGCACACGCCTTAACCACTCGGCCAAAGCGACAGTTTGCCATGATCTCGGCACTTGGTAATTGTCTTACTTTTCATATCGTATCGAACTTGGCTCCAGGAGATTTGTGGTCTATCCGGCGTCCTAGTAAAATCGGCATGACCGAACGGAGAGCACCAAAAGCCACCAGATTGATTCAGACATTGAGGATTTCAGCCATTTATGTCAATCTACCGTCGCTCTCATTTTATGTAAGCCGGAAGACGATGTTTGTTCGACCGAAGTTTTCTCCTACGAATCTAATGGAGGCCTAGTTCTCTGCATGCATGTACACAGCAGGTCTCGGATCTTCTGAGGAGTCAGAAGAAATCAGAAGCCAACCATAGAATCAACCATCTTAATATAGCACAGGTTACAGCTGCAGCAGATCACTTTCTCGACCCGAAAGAATCGGACTTGGCCTTCGCGTATTCAGGCCAAGGACATCTTGGTCCTTCGCAACAGCTAATTGGGCACGGCAGAACCCGAAAAGTGCAGGTGCAGAAGCCGGCAGCATCTCCCGGCAACAAATTTTCAGTGTCTTCTCTGCAATATAAACCAGGACAGGAGCACCACCAGCAACAATTTTCTCGTCTCCTTATTTCGAATTTTCTGTCCAAACTTCCGTCCCTTACATTAGGTATGGAAACTTAGTGGCCAGGGCAAACCACGTCCTGGTACCGTAAGCTGCTTAATCCACAGCTCCATCCACCATCTAGAAGTCGTATTAGAGCATTCCATTCTGCATGTCTCTTCTGATACAGTGACATCACTCTCGATTTGAACTGATACAGTACTTTATTCTTCCCTTTATTCGTACTCAATTTCCATGCCGATCGATCGTGTAACTAGCAAATAGAATCAAACGTTTTGATTTACCGGTCCAAGTTCCCGTATCACATACCATGTATAGGCGCTATGTGATTCCTGGCTATTTTTTCAACCATTGGAAAAAGGCCTGGTCTCATGGCAGAAAGGTGCCAATTTTGGAGATTCCTTGCCCTCTCTTCTTCAAGACACTTCGTGATGTTGTCCTAATTCCACGCTACCGAGAACTGGGCACATGATTTCTGGATCTTATCTTTCATTTTTCGGTCTTATCCAATAAATCACTACTCGCAATTCCTACAAAAATTTTCATACCCATATATTATTAAACTTTTTAAACTCATAAACTTTGTATATATCAGTTTTCACCGCCATATTTACCCAAAAAACACAAATGCTGGAAAATAAGAAGTTGATTGATTGATTTTTAAGTTCTTATTTAATTATTAATTGTATTTAAAACTAGGAGGAATAGCATTCCGCATCATCGTACCATATTCGAATTAATAATCAAAAAATTATATATTTAATTTTTATCATATAATTTTTTATATTTTTTATTCTCCATTTCCTATATTTTCTGAACTTAAAAATTTGTATATAATAAAAAAATTCAAAATTTTAAATAAAAATTATTATTATTATTATTTTGTGAGCTGGTAGTGCAATTGGAGACCGGAAAAGGATTCCCCTTTTAACTATTAGGCTATTGGCGCCAATAATTGCCGTTCGTCTTCCAAAGTCAAAGCCTCGCCAAACCTTTGAGAAATCCAGACACTTACTGTATCCCAGAAGCGAGAGCCTCACAGACTTCTATAAATGCCGTAGCTGATGAGAGAGCCTCTCACGGACTCGTATCATCCATCCCATATAGGAGGAAATCAAAACGATGAGTACGAGCGCGAACGTTGACAGCACGGCGATGGCGATCGTGAGCAAGATGTATTGCTCGAGGTCGCAGGCAGTGATGGTGGTGAGGAGGCGGCCGCACGTGGTGAGCGGCGGCGGCTTCGTGGTCACGGACATCCAGCAGAGGGTGGTGTTCCGAGCAGACGGCTGTGGGACCCTGGGCACCGGCGGCAGGCTCATCCTCCGGGATGGAGAAGGCAACCCCCTCCTCCTCATCCGCCGCCAGGTACACGACCAAATTCATGTGCATACATGGCCCTCCTATCTTACTGGAATGCAAGAAATGTAGGTCCTGAATAAATAACACAGCTAGCACCGCACATGACAATCGATTGTGACTCATCGTATCTCTTACACTGTTCCGGTCGAATGTGTTGGAACATTAATCGGCACCTTGAAAAATTGATCATGGAGGTGGCAATCTTGCAGGCACGTGGGGTTCTTCAAGCTCTGAGCATCCACAAGAAGTGGAAAGCATACGCTTCTGACTACGAAGGCTCGCAGAAGCTGGTGTTCAGCCTAAGGGAGCCCGCAGGCAACGACTCCATATGCTTCGGGAGGAACAGCAACCGAATTCGAATCTCCCTCGAGCCCAAGAAGAGCAGCAGGGATTGGAACTTCCAGGTCGATGGCTACTTCCCCGATAGACACTGCAGCATCATCGACTCGAACGGCCACGTGATAGCGAAGGTAAACGAACTCCCCCGGTGGTCAAATTTTGAATCGCTCCTTCGAGAATCCCCGGAAATGACTACACGTCTGGCGATAATGCAGGTCGGGGTGAAGAAGGAAGTGAAAGAAATGATGGAGAGCAAGGACATCTATCACGTAACCATAGGAGCTGGGATCGACCAAGCTTTCGTGTTCGGGGTCATTGTGGTTCTGGACCACATCTACGGCGAGTCGACCACCTGCTAGAGATTGACTTGATCCAGTCGCTGACGGTCGTCCGCTCGGCTCATTCCACCAGATTAAATTTAGATAAACTCCGAAGTTCATTGATTGATTTGTGATTCGTGATGAGCTTACGCACATCAAGATGATACCCGCACGACTTCAATTGCCTGATCGCTTCCCTTTTTTCATTTTTCTCAGTTATCCGATTTGTTGATGGTCTGCCAATTCATTGTCTGTACGGGACTGCTTAATTACTTAGTAATCCAGAACTTAAATTCAGGCAACATTCCCTTGACATATTTAAATTACGAATTTAAGAAAGATTACTTAATTATCGAAAAATTGACCGGAAATTCATAATACATTACAAGAAATTGTTATCAGATAGATCCCGTGGTTGGAGGTGTCAGGCGCAGGCGCAGGCGCGTTGGTTCTCAACGGCCGGGATGTCCTCGTCCCCACACCGCAAGGTCCAGTAACCGACGGTGAGCCCCGCCACGAACACGCCGCCGTTGAACGACATGATCGCGAGCATCAGAAGGTATCCGATCGCCACGTCGAACCCGAGCAGCGCCGCCGACGAGAGCTTGGCCGAACTGACAGGGCCGAGGCGGTTGGCTTCTGGGAGGAGGGGTGAGGCAGGTGACGGCCTGCCAGGTATTGGTAGAAGGCGGAGGCGAAGGCGCGCACACGAGAGGGTGAGGAGGTAACTTGGCCGTGAGTCGGTCCGCCACCCGGAGCGGCGGCTATGGATATGAGGCGGAGGCTGCGGTCTTCCAGGTATTGGTAGAAGGCGGAGGAGAAGGCGCGCACGAGGAGGGTGAGGAGGTAACTTGGCCATGAGTCGGTCCGCCACCAGTCGACCAGTACAGCGTCATGTGCATCATCTTATTCTTCACCAACAGAACCAGACAGGCAGAGAGAGGTGCGTCCCTAGGGGAGGAGAGAGAGAGAGAGAGAGAGAGGAACTTTGACAGAAACCTTATGTTACAGAAATGCCCTCAATGAACTGCATAATTGCTTTTCTGTCCTCAATGTTGGCGGTATTGTGAATTGACATATTTGTCCCTAAGCGTCGCTGCGCGTAAGAGGCATTCCACAGGTGATTGGTGTCGCGGTTGAATAATATAACAACACGTGATTTAATAATCTTCAGTAATAATTTTAAAAAAATCATTGAGAATATTAATAAATTGTAAAATGGAAAGTATAAATCCTAAAAAGAAAATATAAATGCTAGAAAAATTTAACCATAAAATCTTATTAATAATATAACAATTCCACCATGTAGTGTAGTGATATAATATTTCACTACGTATAAGACTTTCATTTTTTGCATTACCTTTTGGGGTTATCTATTGTCAGGAATAAATGCTTGTGTCTGCTACTTATTAGATTACCGTTACTCATTCATTATACACAAGTAACATTTGATATGCACCGATTTAAATGAAAATTAATCCACCATTATGTGTACATCTACAATTAAATCAATAAAATGGTATGCACATCACTTAGCCCTCGATGGCATAGACACGGACTTTAGAGTAAATATTCGGTATGACGTAGACTTTATTCGGGAAGCGGAAATTCCTAGGCAAGACACTAAATAAATATATATATATTATTTTCTGAATAAATTTTATATGACGAATATGCATTGTATTAGGAGTGGATGGAGTTGGGTATCTACCCATGATTTTCAACCCAGGGATGAGGGTGACGACGACTCACGACTGCGGACCAATTCTCTCCACGGAATGACATTAAACCCACATGTGCCTTGCGTGGCCATCAATTTCTACTCGCCAAGGCTAAGACAACAGCGTGCTCTATCCTAAAAGTTACTTTCACGCGCGAAGGAATCTTCCACGAAACTTCATAGTTTTGTAGTTTCTTTTTTTTTTTCCTTTGAATCCACACGATCTGTTATATAAAGTTTAATTGGCTCCATTTACGAGACCGAAATCCAAGACCGAAACCCAAGTGTAAAATGTGCTGAGCTACCACAAACCGACTAATGTTGATCTTGATCTTGATCTTCATAGTTTTGTACGAATTCATCTCACCCAGCACTCAGAAGTTTGATTAAACCCAATGGTTTTGGCTACTCAGAAAAAGATCTTTATCTATCGTAAAACTCAGAATCCAATCCTGACGAGGATAGACAAAAGTCCAGATTACCTTGGGTTGGTAGCAAACCTCTCCCTGCTCTGTCTCCGATAATTGATTACCATCTTCCCTCCTTGTTCTTACACTCCGTGGCCTTCCATATAGGCTCAATCTAGACAACTCGCACTGCACAATTTCGGCAATTTCTCACCATAAAAACTAACATAAGCTCATAAATCCACCGTGCAATCTTGTCATTTCTACCATCAACGAGCAGCCCCAGTGAAATTCCTTAGTACGTACAATCCGTCACCCCCTTCATAATCCTCATCTTGCTCAAATACTAACAGTCTACGCCAAATGCAAAAGGTCTTTGAATTCTACAGGAGATCGTGTATCGTGGTCCTCCTCTAGAGGGGCATGCACGTCGGCAGCAGAGTGGAAAAGAAAAGGAATTCTTCAACGTATCGAAATTGTATCGAGGTTATAGAACAGAAGAAGGATTTTCAATAGGATAGTGAGAGGATTAGCATTAGGTCATACACATGGAATTGACATAAGAATATGTAGAATCTACAGACCCGATTCATCAACCCATCTTTGTTAACAAAGGCTTCCAGATCGTTATATGCAACTTAGGGTAGCTTCCTATATTTCATCGTGTTTAGCTGACTGACTCAACTCGAGATTGAAGAGAGAAGCAGCCCTCGGACCGAACCGGTGCCTTCAGGCAGACACTCTCAGTCTCCGTTGCCTTCACCACTTCCAGTGCTCTGCCCGAGTCCGACCGGAGGGTTCTCGGGGGATCGAGGCTCCTCCGCAGCAGCCTCCCGAGGGAAGAGATGGGGATGCTCCGTCTTGCTGATCACCGGCTTCTTGGACCGGAACTTACTGCAGAAGCTAATGTGCCTGTTGAGGGCTTCCTCGGTGGAGATGAGCCTCTCAGACCTCAGGACCTCGTCTTTGACAGCCTCAGTGCAGAGCCCGCAGATCCACCTCCCATGGAACCTCTCCCGGATCGTCATAATGTATGCGAGTGTGCAGTCTTCAGTGAACCCGCAGGAGTCGCACTTCGCAGTCTCAACTCCAACCGGAGGAGGTGACGACGAGCCCGGGATTGCCATGGAATTTGAGCTTCAACTGCGATGTGCCTCTATGATTAGTCCCCCCACCATTTGAGAGTGTGTTGATACATGTTAGAAATGAGCCTTACATGTAATAAATGCTAGTTCTTTTGGCGGTTGAATTTTATACATATTTTCTAGTCGACATTTCATAAATTGCATTTATGAGAGTCAAACGGGATAATAATTAAGAATTGGTCAAGGAGGTTTCTGAAGACGGGACATGAAATGATGGTGTCATCCCTTTCGCAGCAGCACTGGGGTGTGCAATTCTTGTTCAATCAAAACGGTAGAAGAAATGCATCCCTTTTTTTGTTGTTGTGGGGGTGGTGGGTTTTGGGAAATTGATATGGAAAGTATGGAAAGTGACGGAGGCAACTTCATCGAATCAGCAACTTTGAGATTTTCTCTTGTGGCTCTTCATGTCCATTCACTCACTCTTACTTATATTCTCCTTTTAGATCCACAGGCCCCACAAAGAAAAAAAAAAGAAACTAAATGTATAGATATTTCTAATATCCTCGTCGGAATAGATAAGTTCCCAGTTTCACAAAATACCAGGAGAAGAGATTGCCAATGGATTGTCATGAAGCAGTGCATGAGCCAGCACTGTACTCTGCTCTGGTCTCGAAAAGGTGGTGGGAGCTTTTTGGCTGCTTCAATGGATGAAGAAGAGGTCGCCGGGCTCGGTGACTCGTGCTGGACCCAATTGACATTGCATAACTCAACTAAGTAATCTTTATCTCCCGAGCCAAAGTGGAGCATTGATGAAAGACCAGATGCTACTTCTATTCTTTTCCCTGGCGCAGCTGCCTGCCCAGATCACCACGCCGTCAGAGATGGCACCATCTCCGTGGACCAGCTGCGCATCCGCTTCATGTCGTTGATGCATCTGAAGTCTATGAGGCCAATGCTGCAACAAAGTACGAAATTGACACGGACAATTTTAGGAGACATGTCCCTTAAAGTCGCTCAGAATGTCTCAGAGATTTTCATTAGGAATCTCCTAGAAAATTCCGATGAGAATTTCCTTACCAAAAAAAAAAAACCCATAAAATGTTTTCCGATGGGACCGAGTCTCCAAAAGAGAGGTGTGGCCAGCTGTACTCAGTTCCTCGTAGATTATCCAGGTTTAGCAATTACATCAGGTCTGAAGGTGCTAGCCGTACACATGTGAGTCAGGCCACCAAAAGGAAAAATACGTTCTTTTACCACTAAACTGTGTTTGGAGGCTGGAGTAGCCGGTCTTCCTGTATTCACTGCCGGATTACCTGCAACTGAAGAAGATCAGTGATTAACATTACTGTGATCCAAGTCGGGCTTGCACTTGCAGGAAGCCCCCTGTCGGCCAGAAAACGGGGATTTGTAGAGCACGTTGATCGGTGCTCTCCTTCCCTCTCAGGAAAGTTAAAACGGGCTTTCGGTAGCTGAGATGTAAATTGCGGAGCAGCTCCTGAAGTACATCATCTGCGGGGTGACCCCCCCAGAGATGACTCGGTTTCTGCTCGGTGCGCTGCTCCTGTAAGATAGCAAGATCAGCTGTAAAATCAGTCACCAGGGTTGCTGTTCTAATCACAGCCACGATGCTTTAATCAATTTGATGTTTATTGTTTTCTTCCAAGACAGGATGCACGTCCAGACTACGTTAGCGGATTCTCTTTTTTTAACGCAAACCGTCTATTATCTAGTTGGATCCCGCTTGATTTATATATGGGTAAACCTGATTAATGAGAAAACTCTTCAAATATAAATTCCTGAATTTGCATTGCAGTCATGCCCATCATATATTCGTGCTAATTATGTTAAATTCCTAAATACTTAAATATCATTATAAAATTTTTCAAATTAAACTATGTGAAGATTATGAAGTGTGGGAAGTCGGGTTTGGCGCTCCAACAATTATACCCTACTTGAAATTTTGATAATTGTTTTTTAATTTTGTTTTTTTTTTTGTGTGCGTAATTTCCGTACCGTCTCTTCATCCGTGATGTGTGTGTAGACGCCATCAGATCCCTCATTAACCGCTCGAAGCTAATCACGAGACTGTGTCTCCACCGGACCACCGCAGTATTTATGAAACCGTCCTCTGTTCTCTTATTCTCGGCTGTCACCACCCACAAAGCTCTCTCCTTTCTCCCCTCGCTCAGTTCCTTTCCATCTCTCTCTCTCTCAGAGGTAACGAGACTCTCCTTCTTCCTCCCTCATCGCTCATTGCTTTAGCCCACACGGTTCTATTCACGGCACTGCTCTCTCCGCATGGAATCTCGGAAGCTCCCGGCTTCGATCTCACTTGATTCTTTCTGCACTTTCGGTGGTGTGTGAGCTTCCCGATTGGTTGGGTGACTCTGTCAGTGATCGCCGTGGCGTGTTCCGATTGTGTTTGTGTTTCGCTTCGTTTTACTTGTGGTCCGCTAGAGTTTAGCATGTCTGATCGATTTATGTTGCTGATGGATCCTACTACGTTGGTTCGTGTTATTAATGTCCTGTTAAAGGGGTCTTTTGCATTTGTTTGGAAATGGATGCTGCTGGGCTGATGAAGTATGACTCTGTAGAGTCAGCAGGAAGACATGGAGTAATCTACAGCTAGATCCAAATCCGTGAATGTGATATGGAGCAGCATAGTTGGAGTAGTATTAGTACATCAAAACCAGAAAAAATGAACTAGAACTGTGCTTATCAAGTATACCGGTGAATTTGATATGGGGCTATGTAATTGGAGTAACAACAGTAGTGCATTTGATGCTGAAAAATGATTTGGGCGGTGCCTATCAAAAACTATGCTATTCTCTGATAATGTTGTGCTTGACTAGAAGAAAAAGAAATTGTTCTAGAAATGGGGGAATGTGGATTGATTTTTATCAGATAGCATTCTCTATTGTACCATGGACTCTCCACTGAAGAAGTTTATTCTCTGCACTTGACAGGTGAAAGATTGAGAGGGAGTATGGTGTTTTAGGTTTGTATGATAAGAGCCCTTTGTACTGCATGTTTCGAGGATGAAAGCAAAGTTTTATGGGTTGAGGGCAAAACAAATCTCTCTTGTCCTTGTAGCTCTTATTTGCACAACAATACTTGTTTGGACATGGGAGAAGAATCCAATTCTTACCAACTTCCTCCCACCTCAGAGTAGTTGGTTGCAAGTGTCATCAGGTTTGCTTCTGGCAATACGTGTCTTCTGTATATGGATATATCATAGTAGCATGCCAACATGATAAGTTTTAAGCATTAATCTTTTCTTAACTCTAGAGGAAAGAGAATACCACTCATGTAAGATGCATGAATGACTGACTCTCTAAAGCTGAATTTAACTGAGGGTCCCTCCACTCCATTAAAATTCTTCTAAAATGTTTTGGGAAGGGATTAAAATTGATTGCTTTACCATGTTCTCCATGAGAATATGACATGCTTGCATAAGTTTAGAAGTTGAGTTGCAGAGTATCTAGTTCTTGGTCTTATGGGTGTTCATGGGCCTGAGGTAGCTTTGTAGGGATTTGAACTTTGAAAACAATAGATAAAATAATATTCACAACATGATTTATTTTGTCTTTTATTTTCATATTCTATTTGGTGTAGAGATCCAAACCAGTACACATGTGGAGAACTCAATCAATTCTCAACCACCAAAAATAAGTGCCAAAGAAGTGCCTGCAGTTTCAGCAGAAGAGACCATTAAAAAGACAGACAAAGGTCATTCTGATGTACCCCCTTCATTAGATGTCTCAAAGTCCACACCCGAGATGATCAATACTATGCCAATCTCTGATACAAGCTCATCCAACAAGGAAGGTAATGTATATTGTTTGCTATATGTCTTATCATCTAGTTGTCAAAAGTGAATTAGCATTTTAAATAGATTAAAAGAAAAATGAATTACTGACTGTTGGACTCCAAATCCATTTAAATCAGGAGGGAACCATTCTCAGGTTCTAAAAGAAGAACGTGTGGGTTCTGGTGAAGGAAAAATGAGAATGCAAGATCAAAAGGGTGGCCATGCACTGGTTCCTTTGACCGTCAATGAATCAGGAGGGAACCATTCTGAGGTTCTAAAAGAACACTTGGAAGGAGGAGAAACAGTTGATCTCAGTGCTCACACAGCTTCTGCACTTGTTAACCCTACTGGGTCAGGGAAAGATGGGCAGAAAGAAATGATGGTAGAGAAGGGCCAAGGTAGTATTCTCTCTGAGGTTTCATTTTCTGGGTCTTGTCTATTGCTCTGAAATGGCTAGTCTCGCATGCATGAAGCTATGTGGACAAGTTGCAGATTGTCCTTTAGCAGTATGGTTTTAAAGGTTCCCTTTTATAAGGATAGTCAATGCAATGTTCCATTTATAGATGGTTTAGCTCTAAAGCTCTCTTGCGAGCTGGAGAGTTAGACAAAGAAACTCTTTGGGCCTTGGATTAGCATAATAAATATAGATGCATTGTTAGCACGAAGCAGTTTCCAGTAGCTTTCATTCACAAAATGTGGCTTCTATGAATAGTAGCCTGTTTTCTTTTCCTTTTCATGGAAAAATGCATCTTCAAAGAAGATCTTATTAACAAATTTCACCTCTAGCAGTGTAATAAAATTGTAGAAATGAGAACATATCTTTCTGATTACCTGCACAAACTGTTAAAGCTACTAAATTGATGCTAATGGAGGTAATGACTTACTGCATGTATCAAACCAAAATTTGCAGCTTGCAATTATGCCGAAGGAAAATGGGTTGTGGATGCGAGACGGCCTCTATACTCGGGTTATGGTTGCAAGCAATGGCTTTCTGGCATGTGGGCATGTCGTTTGACCCAACGCATGAATTTTGATTATGAGACACTTCGGTGGCAGCCTAAAAGTTGTCAAATGGACGAATTTGAAGGGGAGAAATTCTTGAAAAGGTATTTCTGGCCAGTCAGATAACTTGGGTTTCTTTCTACTGGCATCTAATGTTGGAGAATAAGTCAACTGCTGGCGCATAACTTGTTAAATTTTAGCTTAAAACACTTTGTTGATGCATGTAATTTGCTTATTTAGCATCTGTAGAATCTGGTTTAGGTCACGGTGCACCTAGCTTCTGTGTACTTGTTGCAGTTATTTATGTTTCATAAGAATTCTATATTCTTTCCTTCACAAGCCTGGTTTGCACGTTTGGAGAGTCTTAAACTGCAGTCAATGAACATTATTGGTGCAATCTTTTAGAAGCTTAAACTTAAAATCAATTACTTGATGATTTAAAATTATTTCAATCCCTTTCAGGATGAAAGACAAAACCATTGCTTTTGTTGGGGACTCACTGGGCAGGCAGCAATTCCAGTCGCTAATGTGCATGGTCACAGGTGGAGTTGGGAGGCTTGATGTGATGGATGTGGGGAAGGAGTACGGGCTTGTCAAGGCCCATGGGGCGATCCGACCTGATGGATGGGCCTATCGATTCCCTGAGACCAACACAACAATCCTCTACTATTGGTCTGCAAGCCTGTGCGATCTTAAGCCCATAGACCCCTTGAACAGGTCCACTGAGTATGCCATGCACCTTGACCAGCCCCCATCCTTTCTCAGAAGGTTCATCTCACAGTTTGATGTCTTAGTGCTCAACACAGGGCACCATTGGAACCGAGGAAAACTACATGCCAACAGGTGGGTGATGTATGTAGGAGGAAAACCAAACACTGACAGGAAAATAGCTGAAATTTGGCGGGCCAGGAACTTCACAGTCCACAGCATCGTGAAGTGGGTTGACTCCCAGCTCCCAAAATACCTGAGGTTGAAGGCTTTCTATCGGAGCATTTCTCCAAGGCATTTTGTTGGTGGGGACTGGAACACAGGAGGTAGCTGTGATAATGAGAACCCTATGTCTATTGGGAAGGAAGTGTCACAGGATGAGTCAAGTGACTTTAGTGCTTGGAGCGCTGTAAGAGGTACTAAGGTTAAGCTATTGGATATAACAGGGCTTTCTAAGGTGAGAGATGAAGGGCACATCTCGCGATTCAGTATAAGAGGCACCCCTGGGGTCCAGGACTGCTTACACTGGTGCCTTCCAGGTGTTCCTGACACATGGAACGAGATACTTGCTGCTCAAGTTTGATTAAAATTTTCCGGAATTTGTTGCCCTGGTGATACTATTTAGGCAGGAATTTCCAGGGCAAAGCTTCCAAGCACCCCAATCTCATGCCGGTGGGAAATCTAGTCATATCTTGGCCAAGGCACCTCCAGGGAGATGATAGTTTTCAATACCGTGCACAGATTTTTGGGGCAAAGAAGTGAATTTACAGTCTCCACAATTGTTTACTGTCTGCAAAAGAGTCAGCTGCAGGTCATCGAAGAGCCTCATATTTAATAGTATCATTCTTTCCTTCATATATTGGATATTGGAATTACTAGGAGTGTCTGAGTGCAGTCGTTAACCTTTTGCTTTCAGCCGATTTGTATGACACCTTGAATACAAAACGAATGTGACCAGAGGTTTGGTTTAAGATGGAAGAACTTCAAACTTGGGGAAGATTACACCCGATGAGAAATGTCAGTTTTGACTATTAAACTTTGCATCACTATTCGGAAGCATGCAATTTGCCCTTGAGTCACGTTTTCACAGATTGGAGGCAGCAGTCGTGCCCCCTAATGTTGGATGTTCACATTTATTTGCCAAACGACTAAAAGACTGCTCCCTACAAGAGCACTGGACGTCTCTTGCAAGATGGACCTGAAGACGAAGAGCAGTCTGTTATCTGCGGCTTCAGGTCACATATCATGACATTGCAAATTCTTGACCCAGCTGAAATTTCTGGTGCAGTCACATATTGTGCTGGCTTGACCCGATTCTGTGACGGTTCTTATGTGAATCCTCATCGATCGTTCTCTCTTGGATGCTCACAACAGTCTCACTTCCCGTGCTGTCTTGTCTCGCATACACACTCAGTTGCTTCCATCTCTTCCTCTCCATCGCCGGTCTTCTGACGGAACGTCTCCTGAATCTTCATGACTCCCTTCTCAACGGGCTCAATTGCTTGGTTGATCGTCAAGACGACGTCCTTAACTGCCTGCAGAAGATGAGATACAATAAATAAAGCACACAGGTATTGAGGGATCCTGGAGATCATGGGTCCATCGATCCTGCTAGCTGCCATCTTTAACTAAATTTGATTGGAGGCCACGGCTGGGAAAGAGCGAGTTCCCTAAGACACTACACAGCGGATACGATCAAAAGATTTTGGGTCCGTATGCACACGATCAGCAAAATTGGATGCTCGCTTACCGTCTGACCACCCTCAACGATGATGCCCTGAACGCTCTCGGTTACACTTGTTCCTGGAACCTCGACTTTCGTCTCTGTCTTCTCCAGCAGAGCTGGCCTCACATCGTCACCCTCCTCCGAGTTCACCGCCTCGGTGGTGGTCTCAGTAATGACATTCTGGTACTCGGAAACGGGAACGTAACGATATGGTTCGACTGAGAACACAAACATGTGTGCTACCGCAGCAAGTGCCATCTAACAGATGATTTGAAAGACAAACTGGATTAGTCCATGCCATCAACCCGAAATAAACAGTGTCATGTGAACCAGTTCAACTTCATATTCCATCTGTAATCAATCAAAGTGCAAGGCACTCCCCTGGCCTATGAACAAAACATCAACCTGTTCAAGGCATGCATTCACGAGTTTGTGCTTTAAATATGCAAATCAATTACAGCTGTGAAATTTCCGATTACGAATGTCCGAGGTTCTGCAAGAAACAATATACTCAGGAGGAACTCCACAGAAAGAAACAGCTTACTTCTATGCAGATCAGAAAATCCTGAAGTCCAGTCTGCAATTTCCCTTTCTTCGGGAGAACCCCAAAGCTGCACAGCAGCGCAATCCCAACACCCTGCCACCAAGTCGCAAAAACGATGGCCTTGAAGCTGATGAACTTGGCCAGTGGCGTTATTGGCTTCAGCCTCTCATGAGTCACGTTGTAGAACTGCACCAGGCAATACAGGGCCCACATTTGACTGAAGTTCAGCACCACTGCTATGTAAGGATACCTATGAAAGGTGAAGTTGGATGGTAATTCAGAATCCGGTTGGAATGAATTAAATCTCCCAGAAGTAATTTTTTGTTTTTTCCTGTAGGCAGTAATGCAGGTACCCGTAGTTCCACTTGAATTCCCCATCACCATAGACTCCAAGAAGCTCCAACACCAGAGCTAGGAATGCACAGACAGTCTTCAGAATCATCTGAACTATACAAAAAAGGTATCAGCACAAATTAAAAATATGGGGAATAAGCAATTTGATGGTGAACGACATTATGTTTATGTTGACTTACATATTGCACGAGACCGAACTTTTCAATAGCATACAGACCTCTCCCGAGCAGGCAAGGCCGAAAGAAGAAGTTCCAGAAAGAGTTATGCTGTTTCCCTTGATCTTTATCTGTCCTACCCAGCAGAACTTTTCTTGACTCATCTTCAAGAAGTTCTGTGACTGCCCTTTCTCCACCTACCATGAGCAGTAAGTGTGACAACCAGAAGAAAAAAATGGAAAACAGATGCAACTTTCCCTTGAAATAATTCAGACATATTTCTAGCCTTACCCAAACAGGCAATCAAGTAGCTTCCAAAACAATACAGGGCGAATGCTTCATAACAGTTCCTCAAGATGTCACAAGCAAGGGAGAGTTTCGGGTTCGAGAGTGATATGATCTGAAAGTTACAGCTGAGTAATGAGATCCCTCATTCTATTCATTTCAGGGACCGGTGAAGTAGAGATTATATAACCGGAGAAAAACCAAATATACATTGAATCGTACTGAGGAATTCAATTCTCAACTGATTCAGTGGCATAGACTGGGACCATGAAAAGCACTCCAACAATCCACTTTTGCTCCTGGGATTCAATCAACATTAGGGACATCATGGGACGCCCGCCCCCATACTCGTACACAAAAAAGACACTACTATATTAGCTCGAGTTTTTAACTGCTTCTCTAGATAGTATCATTTTTGTGAAGCTATTCCTTGAGCAAGACAGCCCACTACTCTTAGACGGCCATACGAGGGTTTGCCGCTGTTCCTACCAGTTAAAAGTACTTTGCAGAAATTAATAAAGAAGAAAACATATAGCTCCATATAGGCTGAGTCCACTAGCTGGAGATGAGCACTCGAACTGTTGCAGGATAAACCACTTCCTCTCTGGCCCCAGGCAGAAAGTATTATAAAGGCCGGCTTAATAAAATAACAAAACCGCTGCTTTTCCCCATATCTTCTTGTCAGTAGAGTCCCTTTTTCAGTCTTTAACAGTTACATAAAGAACCGAATGAAACATTGAACACTGAATGTGGAAATCTCAATGTAACAGTTACATAAAGAAGGCAGAGCAAGGAAGTCATACAGCTGGTTTCGTGTAGTAACGTAGATGCTTGAGAATGAGGAAAATGGAGAGAATCAAAGCTACGAGAGCAAAGCAACCCCCAATAATGATTGCCGGGTAACGGACATCACTGTAAACAGATTCGGGCACCGTGGCGTCACCTGTTTCTGTCGCCATTCTTCAAACATTCTAGCCCCGAGAATGTTCTGCTCAACAGGTTTCTTTAGAATCACAGACACTATCATCACCATAAAAACTTCAGGTTCCATTCATAAAACATAGACAATGAATCTTTTCAATACTGAAATATGGAACTTGAAGTGCAAGCAACGTTCTTGCTAACATTAACCATTAAAACTCAACTGAACAAGCAGAAGAAGGAAGAAAAGAGACCAAGTGGAACTTATATATATATATATATATATATATCATGCGTGAGCACATTAAGAGGGAGAGATGAGACACAGAACCTTCAAATTCGAGAGAACCCAACTCCCTCAGAAATTTTGCACTACCTCAGAAATCTATCATTCAGTTTTCTTATCCTGGAAGAAAATTTGTCGGATATATTATCTGGAAACTGTCTGAAGAATTTTTAGTGGAAGTTAGTTTGAAATGAAGGGGGGACACGTTCGGTCGTGTGTGAACTTTCGTGTTTTGCTACTGACACGTAGTCTCTTGGAGAGGGCAAGTCACTGAATTGGAGTTGGTTTTTCGTTTTCCCTTTTTTTCCTCTTTCTTTTGCACTGCTGCCTTATCTTTTTCCATCCATCGACGTTCCTTACAATATTTCTCTAGCCCATACTATTTAGTCGGATACCTGAGCTCAAAATCCAACCGTTGTCTGTTTGACATTTCACCAAATCTTGTCATGCCCGATGAGTAAATCTTACCGACGGAGCCAATTCCTTCATGTGGTACGTAGCACATACTCGAGAGAGAATAGGTTGAACTGAATGATCATGCTACAAGAGGATGCCATTTATGTGGCAATGGGTTCTTATTTCAATCAATTGTGCGGATTGCGTAGTTCCAAATCAACGGTTAGAATTTATTCACTACTCGTACAATCAAAGGTCTTCAAGTAGAGAGGTAACCCAAGCCAAAACCCCCATCCAAAATGTATCATCTTGGAAAACTGAATCTTCACTCATGGCAATGTGAGCAGAGAGATGAGGTCCTCCATTTTCGGGAACTGAGAAACAAGCTCTGACCGCTTGCCAAGCTCAAAATCCTGAAACTGAAAGGCCGGGGCACAGGTGCACCCGACAAGAGAGTAATGCTTCTCGGCATCTCTGGGTTCAGATTTTAGTACTGCCCCCTCTGATGAAATGCTGTAGTCTTTTGTTGGGAAGGAACCGAACCAAATATAAGATGGGACTGTATACTGCGGCTGTTGACCGTTTTCAATATCAGGTCCAATGCAGGTTAGCTTGACAGTTCCATCTTTGTCATTTAACTCGAACACCTGATGAGGGGAATGCTTTCAGTCACTAACAATATACAGAAACTAGAAAAAGATTGTAATCTTCATTATCCACAACTAGAATTGGATGCTAGCAAGAAGTTCATAAGATAAGAGAAGTGTAGTTTTTGACATCCGCAACAGAAAATCTGACAAAAAGATTTTACATCAGCTAAAGGCCTAAAAAGCGGCAAGGTTGAAAGACCCTGCACTCTAGCAGCTCAGTTTCTCAAGCTCATAGCCTGATCCAAGAGGAGCTTCTCACATGAGACTAAATTTCCAGAATAGTTGTTCATGTTCTTCTCTGAACTTCCCGTGTATGCAGAGTCATCTATGAATTCTCAAATTAAAGCAAAGATGTGTTCTTCTGTAAGGTAAAAGGCTTGTTTAGGATCTTACAGTGAGAGGTTCTCCCATGTAAAAGTGCCATGTTTCAGCCATTGGAATACGATGGATAAGTGACACATTCCCAGATGGAAGTAAGAAGTAGATGGATGTGCTCACAGGACGATCAACCTTGTCTGGAGGGGATTCAAAATACCGTCAAAGCATGAGTGAAATGACAAAAAGGCAGATTGCTGACAACTGCATGTAAAGGAAATTCTGAACATAGATATGGTATCTAAAATGGGACATCTCATACTTGTTTTATGAAATCTTAACTGTAACATGGAAACTAAGATGATTTTCTACAAGAAAACTGAACCTCGGCATGTCCAGTCAAATGTTAAGATCAAGGGCAACTCAAGAAACTGCAGCAACTATGGGAAAGAGAACACGGAGATTTAAGGCTCAACTACAGAATGGCAATTTTGTCTGCAAATGTCTCAGCATAGTTACAGTCCATTCCAGTGGGAATCAATACTCAAAATCCTTCCGAGATTATTTTGATAATGAAGCAGAACTGACTTGAACGATATAAAGTGAACCCAAGGTCAAATCACAAACTTGGATTCCACCCAATTAGTTTCACATCTAGGTATAAAATTTTCGACATTTTACCTGATAATTAAAGATCTATTGATAATACATTCACCTAATAGAACAATTTCATCTCAGATCCAAGACCCAGATACTAAAGTAAGGAAAAACAGCTGGAATCAAACAAAAAGGGTCGAAATTGACAGAAAAATAAACTTACATTCAGGTGGGAGCTGAGATGTGGAGAGTATAACAGAAGAGTCCCTGAAGGTCTCCGAATAGAGCCCGCCTTCCGGATTGGGCGCCAGATTCAGCTTCTCCACAATCTTTGAGGTTGTTGGGAGGCCCATCTTAGGGTCTTCTTTGTTCGTATTGTTTCTGAGTTTTAGCGCTCCAGAAGAAAAAGGCAGGATATGCAAAAAGATGGAATCTTGGGCTGATTGCGGTCTCTCTCTCTCTCTCTCTCTTTATTGGAGAAAGCATTACTGTGTTTTAGAATTGTGAAACAGCAGCGATCTCCCGAGGTTGGTGGAACAGGGCAGAGAGAAGATCGTAAAACACATGTTTTCCTATCCTCTTGTCCTTTTTTCAACGGAAAAATAGGAGCAGAACTTCACTTCAGTGAACAAATCAGTAAACCGAAGGCCATTTCTAGATTCAGTTTGGCATTTGGGTGTTCATAGACAGCAGACAAATCATGCTTGATGATATCGAAAACTATAGTTATACCTTCTAGTTCCTCAGTATCGATGTTAATGGAACCGGGTCAAGAACACCGGCCACAAGTTTGGATACCGAAAATACCGTCATCCTCTTGAAACATGAGTTGTGCACGTTGTTTTACCTCTCTATGCTACTGGGCCGAGTATGGAAATGAAATACGTCCCGGAATCCAGAAAGTTCATGTAATCTCCAAGTTGATTTCCCATACTCAAACCCACAAATGGGTGAATCTATGCTATGTAACTCTCTGAGTTGGATTCGGCCTGTGGCTAGCTACTAACAGTCTTGTGGAATCATTTCCTGCAGTAGATATATGTGATTCAATTCATTTCAGTTCATATGAATTCGAACATGAAGTGAAATATACATCGCCGTGTCATTGATTGGAGTGACAATCTCCAGTAATGAGAATCCAACAACTTAATGGATTTTTGGCGAGACAATCAGGCGTCCTCGACCTATCAGTGAAGACTAATTAATTCCCGGTCAGACGTCGGCCATTTAATGACTTCATGAACTAAACCTTGCATGCTATGCTTCTCCGAGAAAAAACTGAAAGAACGGACAGACTTCCGTATAGAAGGAGAGTCCAGGCTGATTATTCTTGGAGGTTTCCGTGTTGGATTAATGCTCTAAATCCAATCACAATTGATGTAAGTTTATTCATGAAATAAATTTAAGATATTATTATTCATCATATACTGTTATATTTTATGATGAAACCCATAAACTATGATAATGATTTTAAGGTCATGATGAGATCATGCCAGTAAGACTTAAAATCCACAAGTTTTAGTTTAAAATATTTCTAGTTATAGGATCACTGAACATGTGATTAGTGATCTGGTAAGATTAGTACACTTGTTACATACTCTAAGGTAGAGAGTAACTGATCTCACAGTTATTTGTGAAGAGTCACTAATGTAAGAGTGTAGGTATTCATTATGGAATGAGTTTACTGAACTGATCCGCTTAAAGGATTAACCTAATGGATCTTTGAATAAATGTCAATAGGTTATTCCTTAAGTGATAGTAGGTGTAAATGATCCTTAGACTTGATATTACCATAGCATCTTGTAAGAATTAAGTTGTGTTTTTGTTTATTCCTTTACATAATTCTCTGAATCATGAGTAGGATATTCTCTACCCAACAAGACTCTTATGGAGATGGTGTGTAATCAATAAATGATCGGTTACTTCTCATGGGAGGAGAGAATGTCCTATATATTCTATTAAGTATTAACTCAGAAAATATCTGGTCAGAGTATGATGAAATACCATAAAGCGGTTTCTGATATTTCATTGTTGAGTTAATTACTAGAAAATTGAGATGCATATGGATAAAAATTAGGGTTTGACATTTTATCCATACTTTAATTTATCTAGGACATTGTATAACTGAAGGATTGAATTACACGAAAACTAATTACCAAAGGCTGTTTGATTCTTTGATTGAAATATTCACTATCCGGGTGGTCATGATATGTTACTAGACGTCGATCTTGACTTGTGAATTTAATTGATTAAGAGTTAATCGATGATCTTATTAAAAGGTTTAATAAGATAAATTAATTCACTACCGGCTTAGTGTGGAGTCCAATGGGCCACACACAATACAAGTCTTTTCTCGTGACCAAAATTTAATTGATTAAATTTTGTGTTGGGCAGTTAATTCCGCTAGCACGAAATTGCCCATATCGGTTACACGTCTTATTAAATAAGGTTGTTTCTGAATTAATTGTATACGTATACTAAATTATCGAATGAGATTCGATTAAATAAATACATGTCTATATGTATGTACATGAGTAGTACATGTCATGTAGACCAACGGTTGGTCTATTCTTAACGGCATAATATTGAAAATGGCATAACGTACGTCAATAGTGAAAAAACACATCTTGAGCCGATCCGGTGTGGGGCACATCTCTTCGGTGAAAGAAGGGCACGTTTTTTCGGTGAAAGAGGGGCACATCTCTTCGGTGAAGGAGGGACACCTCTCTTCGGTGAAAGAATTCTAAAAGGTGTAAACGTTTCACCCACCAAGTGGAACGAAAGTCTCCTTTTGTGTTCTATATATAGAAAAAACCGAAGGGCATCAAGGGTGTATGAGTCTGACGAGGAGAAAAAGAATTTTGCTATAGAAAAGAAAAAAGTGCTACCCAAAATACCATATCCGAGAGTAATTGAAGAAGATATGTTCTACTGAGTGCTGTAAACAAGCATTTGATTTCGAAACTAAAAAGGCGATCGATTATTGGGAACAATTCCCAACGCTTACGAGAAAAACTTGGTGTGGATACCGTGGAGGGCGTACATATGTGCGTTTAGTCAGAAGATCGATTCTTGAAGACATTCGTGAAGGCGTTGTGGAACATCGCCGAATTGAGGATTCAAACATAAGGACCGATTCGGAGTCTTTGTAGGTATGTATATTCTCTACTTGTTTCCTCATATTTGAATTTCAAATTGCATCAAAGGGATACTGGGCTCGAGAATATATTTTAATTGAAATTGAAATGCACGCTTCCGCCGCGTATTGATTCCCAACATCCCGGGCTAAGGTTTTATCTGCTGGCTGTAAATGTTTTGTTTTTCTGGGATAGGTTCTTGCAGGAGGTTTTCATGATGAGATGATGTGTTTCAGTGATGGATCTGGCAAGCTCTCCTTAGAATGTCCAACAATATAAATGGATCTCTTGAAGAAAAGATAGGAAGGTCGCGGGAAATTGTTCAAAATTTCTTGCCATTGATCATGTTAATGTTCTGTATAAGCCAACTCTTAATTAGGATTCTGCGGTAGCAGCACCTTTTGGCTTCCCACCTCTCTGCTGCCTTCGAGAGGATCTGTTTTTCCCCCGAACCATTCTCGTGTTGGCCACAAGAAGGCCTCTGGATATTTGCCAGGATCCAAGAGAAAGTCTAATGATTCAGGACCTTGCAACACACGTTGTCAGTCGATAATTTACTTGAAAACTTTAACCAAATGGAGACAATTATCCAAACGCAAATCAGAAGCAAAAGTAGATTTCAATCCTCAGGCTTCTGATATGTACAAGACTCCCTTCTCACAGGACAGAAAGAAACCCGAGGATAGCGCAGTTCAGTTCAGACTCACCCTGGGAATCAATCCCTTAATCATCATCTGGAATGTCTTCAACTCGACCCAGAAGCCTGCAAATGAAAATTTTAAAGCGCTTCAGGTATCCATCCAAGTTTCATCTCTAACATGGTATAGCTTGAGAAAATCAATAATGAGAGCAAAGAAGAACCGAGACATCACCGGAGCAGACGTTGCAGCTACTCGGGGGCAGCAGGGTGCTCCAACTAATCCTGGAACCAGAGCCCGTAGTAAGGCAGCATATAGGTAACCGCCTCTTCCTACTCTCTCTGTGGTCATCAGCACCATCGAAGGTGCTCAGTGGAGCTCCAGGCCCACGTAAATGGCTAGAACGAGAACCCACCGGGGCACTACTCAACATCAGGCTCCGGATTCTCCTCATTCGAGAACTCGAAAGTGGATGTCAAACGGCGTCGCTCCATAAAACTTCAAAAAAATCATAAATCTTAAAAATTTTAAATTCTAAAAATATTCCAAAAGTGGTTCAAATATTCTGAGGACCACAAGAAGTTTCAGTGATATTAATTAATGCACGAGTTTCATGTGAAATAATTGCACGGAGGCCCCGTGCCCACTGCTCCGACCACACATGTGAAACCTACTGCATAGGTAGCGGTACAAAAGGCGATCCGTTTCCAAAAGAAAGATGAACATGGTCGCCTGGGACCATGCCATCAACCCAAAACAAACAGTGTCGTGAACCAGTTCAACTTCATATTCCATCTGTAATCAATCAAAGTGCAAGGCACTCCCCTCGCCTATAATAGCTCCCCCAGAACTGAACAAAACATCAACCTGTTCAAGGCATGCATTCACGAGTTTGTGCTTTAAATATGCAACTCAATTACAGCTGTGAAATTTCCGATTACGAATGTCCGAGGTTCTGCAAGAACACATATTCTCAGGAGGAACTCCACAGAAAGAAACAGCTTACTTCTATGCAGATCAGAAAATCCTGAAGTCCAGTCTGCAATTTCCCTTTCTTCGGGAGAACCCCAAAGCTGCACAGCAGCGCAATCCCAACACCCTGCCACCAAGTCGCAAAAACGATGGCCTTGAAGCTTATGAACTTGGCCAGTGGCGTTATTGGCTTCAGCCTCTCATGAGTCACGTTGTAGAACTGCACCAGGCAATACAGGGCCCACATTTGACTGAAGTTCAGCACCACTGCTATGTAAGGATACCTATGAAAGGTGAAGTTGGATGGTAATTCAGAATCCGGTTGGAATGAATTAAATCTCCCAGAAGTAATTTTTTGTTTTTTCCTGTAGGCAGTAATGCAGGTACCCGTAGTTCCACTTGAATTCCCCATCACCATAGACTCCAAGAAGCTCCAACACCAGAGCTAGGAATGCACAGACAGTCTTCAGAATCATCTGAACTATACAAAAAAGGTATCAGCACAAATTAAAAATATGGGGAATAAGACATTTGATGGTGAACGACATTATGTTTATGTTGACTTACATATTGCACGAGACCGAACTTTTCAATAGCATACAGACCTCTCCCGAGCAGGCAAGGCCGAAAGAAGAAGTTCCAGAAAGAGTTATGCTGTTTCCCTTGATCTTTATCTGTCCTACCCAGCAGAACTTTTCTTGACTCATCTTCAAGAAGTTCTGTGACTGCCCTTTCTCCACCTACCATGAGCAGTAAGTGTGACAACCAGAAGAAAAAAATGGAAAACAGATGCAACTTTCCCTTGAAATAATTCAGACATATTTCTAGCCTTACCTAAACAGGCAATCAAGTAGCTTCCAAAACAATACAGGGCGAATGCTTCATAACAGTTCCTCAAGATGTCACAAGCAAGGGAGAGTTTCGGGTTCGAGAGTGATATGATCTGAAAGTTACAGCTGAGTAATGAGATCCCTCATTCTATTCATTTCAGGGACCGGTGAAGTAGAGATTATATAACCGGAGAAAAACCAAATATAAATTGAATCGTACTGAGGAATTCAATTCTCAACTGATTCAGTGGCATAGACTGGGACAATGAAAAGCACTCTAACAATCCACTTTTGCTCCTGGGATTCAATCAACATTAGGGACATCATGGGACGCCCGCCCCCATACTCGTACACAAAAAAGACACTACTATATTAGCTCGAGTTTTTAACTGCTTCTCTAGATAGTATCATTTTTGTGAAGCTATTCCTTGAGCAAGACAGCCCACTACTCTTAGACGGCCATACGAGGGTTTGCCGCTGTTCCTACCAGTTAAAAGTGCTTCGCAGAAATTAATAAAGAAGAAAACATATAGTTCCATATAGGCTGAGTCCACTAGTTGGAGATGAGCACTCGAACAGTCGCAAGATAAACCACTGCCTCTCTGGCCCCAGGCCGATAGTACTATAAAGGCCAGCTTAATAAAATAGCAAAACCGCTGCTTTTCCCCATATCTTCTTGTCAGTAGAGTCCATTTTTCAGTCTTTAACCCTACGTCTACTATGTCCAGGTGTATCCTTACATGAATGTTGATTATGCTCAGTGGCAAGAACCGAATGAAACATTCAACACTGAATGTGGAAATCTCAATGTAACAGTTACATAAGAAGGCAGAGCAAGGAAGTCATACAGCTGGCTTCGTGTAGTAACGTAGATGCTTGAGAATGAGGAAAATGGAGAGAATCAAAGCTACGAGAGCAAAGCAACCCCCAATAATGATTGCCGGGTAACGGACATCACTGTAAACAGATTCGGGCATGGTGGCGTCACCTGTTTCTGTCGCCATTCTTCAAACATTCTAGCCCCGAGAATGTTCTGCTCAACAGGTTTCTTTAGAATCACAGACACTATCATCACCATAAAAACTTCAGGTTCCATTCATAAAACATAGACAATGAATCTTTTCAATACTGAAATATGGAACTTGAAGTGCAAGCAAAGTTCTTGCTAACATTAACCATTAAAACTCAACTGAACAAGCAGAAGAAGGAAGAAAAGAGACCAAGTGGAACTTATATATATATATATATATATATATATCATGCGTGAGCACATTAAGAGGGAGAGATGAGACACAGAACCTTCAAATTCGAGAGAACCCAACTCCCTCAGAAATTTTGCACTACCTCAGAAATCTATCATTCAGTTTTCTTATCCTGGAAGAAAATTTGTCGGATATATTATCTGGAAACTGTCTGAAGAATTTTTAGTGGAAGTTAGTTTGAAATGGGGGTGTGACACGTTCGGTCGTGTGTGAACTTTCGTGTTTTGCTACTGACACGTAGTCTCTTGGAGAGGGCAAGTCACTGAATTGGAGTTGGTTTTTCGTTTTCCCTTTTTTTCCTCTTTCTTTTGCTCTGTTGCCTTATCTTTTTCCATCCATCGACGTTCCTTACAGTATTTCTCTAGCCCATACTGTTTAGTCGGATACCTGAGCTCAAAATCCGACCGTTGTCTGTTTGACAATCCATGGAAAAGCAAAGCGCCTGTTCATATTTACTGGCATCACCTGGAACATTTCACCAAATCTTGTCATGCCCGATGAGTAAATCTTACCGACGGAGCCAATTCCTTCATGTGGTACATAGCACATACTCGAGAGAGAATAGGTTGAACTGAATGATCATGCTACAAGAGGATGCCATTTATGTGGCAATGGGTTCTTATTTCAATCAATTGTGCGGATTGCGTAGCGCCAAATCAACGGTTAGAATTTATTCACTACTCGTACAATCAAAGGTCTTCAAGTAGAGAGGTAACCCAAGCCAAAAGCCGCATCCAAAATGTATCATCTTGGAAAACTGAATCTTCACTCATGGCAATGTGAGCAGAGAGATGAGGTCCTCCATTTTCGGGAACTGAGAAACAAGCTCTGACCGCTTGCCAAGCTCAAAATCCTGAATCTGAAAGGCTGGGGCACAGGTGCACCCGACAAGAGAGTAATGCTTCTCAGCATCTCTGGGTTCAGATTTTAGTACTGCCCCCTCTGATGAAATGCTGTAGTCTTTTGTTGGGAAGGAACCGAACCAAATATAAGGTGGGACTGTATACTGTGGCTGTTCACCGTTTTCAATATCAGGTCCAATGCAGGTTAGCTTGACAGTTCCATCTTTGTCATTTAACTCGAACACCTGATGAGAGGAATGCTTTCAGTCACTAACAATATACAGAAGCTACAAAAAGATCATAATCTTCATTATCCACGACTAGAATTGGATGCTGGCAAGAAGCTCATAAGATAAGAGAAGTGTAGTTTTTGACATCAGCAACAGAAAATCTGACAAAAAGATTTTTACATCAGCTAAAGGCCTAAAAAGCAGCAAGGTTGAAAGACCCTGCACTCTAGCAGTTTCAGTTTTTCAAGCTCATAGCCTGATCCAAGGGGAGCTTCTCACATGAGACTAAATTTCTGGAATAGTTGTTCATGTTCTTCTCTGAAATTCTCGTGTATGCAGAGTCATCTATGAATTCTCAAATTAAAGCAAAGATGTGTTCTTCTGTAAGGTAAAAGGCTTGTTTAGGATCTTACAGTGAGAGGTTCTCCCTTGTAAAAGTGCCATGTTTCGGCCATTGGGATACGGTGGATAAGCGACACATTCCCAGATGGAAGTAAGAAGTAGATGGATGTGCTCACAGGACGATCAACCTTGTCTGGAGGGGATTCAAAATACCGTCAAAGCATGTGTGAAATGACAAAAAGGCAGATTGCTGACAACTGCATGTAAAGGAAATTCTGAACATAGATATGGTATCTAAAATGGGACATCTCATATTTGTTTTAAGAAATCTTAACCGTAACATGGAAACTAAGATGATTTTCTACAAGAAAACTGAACCTCGGCATGTCCAGTCAAATGTTAAGATCAAGGGCAACTCAAGAAACTATAGCAACTATGAGAGAGAACACGGGGATTTAATATATCTAAACAGCAGCCTCAACCACAGAATAGCAATTTTGTCTGCAAATTTCTCAGCATAGTTACAGTCAATTCCAGTCGGAATCAGCACTCAAAATTCTTCCGAGATTATTTTGATAATGAAGCAGAACTGACTTGAACGATGTAAAGTGAACCCAAGGTCAAATCAGAAACTTGGATTCCACCCAATTAGTTTCACATCTAGGTATAAAATTTTCGACATTTTACCTGATAATTAAAGATCTATTGATAATACATTCACCTAATAGAACAACTTCATCTAAGATCGAAGACCCAGATCCTAAAGTAAGGAAAAACAGCTGAATCAAACAAAAAGGGTCGAAATTGACAGAAAAATAAACTTACACTCAGGTGGGAGCTGAGATGTGGAGAGTATAACAGAAGAGTCCCTGAAGGTCTCCGAGTAGAACCCGCCTTCCGGATGGGGCGTCAGATTCAGCTTCTCCACAATCTTTGAGGTTGTTGGTAGGCTCATCTTAGGGTCTTTCTTTGTTCGTATTGTTTCTGAGTTTAAGCGCTCCCAGAAGAAAAAGGCAGGATATGCAAAAAGATGGAATCTTGGGCTGATTGCGGTCTCTCTCTCTCTCTCTCTCTCTATTGGAGTTGGTGGAACAGTGCAGGGAGAAGATAGTCAAACACCTGTTTTCCTATCCTCTTGTCCTTTTTTCAACGGAAAAATAGGAGCAGAACTTCACTTCAGTGAACAAATCAGTAAACCGAAGGCCATTTCTTGATTCAGTTTGGCACTTGGGTGTTCATAGACAGCAGACAAATCATCTTGATGATATTGAAAACTATAGTTATACCTTCTAGCTCCTCAGTATTGATGTTAATGGAACCGGGTCAAGAACACCGGCCACAAGTTTGGATACCGAAAATACCGTCATCCTCTTGAAACATGAGTTGTGCACGTTGTTTTACCCCTCTGTGCTACTGGGCCGAGTCTGGAAATGAAATACGTCCCGGAATCCAGAAAGTTCATGTAATCTCCAAGTTGATCTCCCATACTCAAACCCACAAATGGGTGAATATATGCTATGTAACTCTCTGAGTTGGATTCGGCCTGTGGCTAGCTACTAACAGTCTTGTGGAATCATTTCCTGCAGTAGATATATGTGATTCAATTCATTTCAGTTCATATGAATTCGAACATGAAGTGAAATATACATCGCCGTGTCATTGATTGGAGTGACAATCTCCAGTCATGAGAATCCAACAACTTAATGAATTTTTGGCGAGACAATCAGGCGTCCTCGACCTATCAGTGAAGACTAACTAATTCCCAGTCAGACGTCGGCCATTTAATGATTTCATGAACTAAACCTTGCATGCTATGCTTCTCCGAGAAAAAACTGAAAGAACGGACAGATTTCTGTATAGAAGGAGAGTCCAGGCTGATTATTCTTGGAGGTTTCCCGGGCTAAGGTTTTATCTGCTGGCCGTAAATGTTTTGTTTTTTTGGGATAGGTTCTTGCAGGAGGTTGTCATGTTGAGATGATGTGTTTCAGTGATGGATCTGGCAAGTTCTCCTTAGAATGTCCAACAATATAAATGGATCTCTTGAAGAAAGGAAAGGAAGGTCACGGGAAATTGTTCAAAATTTCTTACCATCGATCATGTTAATGTTCTGTCTAAGCCAACTCTCAATTAGGATTCTGCGGTAGCTGCACCTTTTGGCTTCCCACCTCTCTGCTGCCTTCGAGAGGATCTGTTTTTCCCCCGAACCATTCTCGTGTTGGCCACAAGAAGGCCTCTGGATATTTGCCAAGATCCAAGAGAAAGTCTAATGATTCAGGACCTTGCAACACATGTTGTCAGTTGATAATTTACTTGAAAACTTTAACCAAATGGAGACAATTATCCAAACGCAAATCAGAAGCAAAAGTAGATTTCAATCCTCAGGCTTCTGATATGTACAAGACTCCCTTCTCACAGGACAGAAAGAAACCCGAGGATAGCGCAGTTCAGTTCAAACTCACCCTGGGAATCAATCCCTTGATCATCATCTGGAATGTCTTCAACTCGACCCAGAAGCCTGCAAATGAAAATTTTAAAGCGCTTCAGGTATCCATCCAAGTTTCATCTCTAACATGGTATAGCTTGAGAAAATCAATAATGAGAGCAAAGAAGAACCGAGACATCACCGGAGCAGACGTTGCAGCTACTCGGGGGCAGCAGGGTGCTCCAACTAATCCTGGAACCAGAGCCCGTAGTAAGGCAGCATATAGGTAACCGCCTCTTCCTACTCTCTCCGTGGTCATCAGCACCATCGAAGGTGCTCAGTGGAGCTCCAGGCCCACGTAAATGGCTAGAACGAGAACCCACCGGGGCACTACTCAACATCAGGCTCCGGATTCTCCTCATTCGAGAACTCGAAAGTGGATGTCAAACGGCGTCGGTCCATAAAACTTCAAAAACAATCATAAATCTTAAAAATTTTAAATTCTAAAAAAAAATCCAAAAGAGGTTCAAATATTCTGAGGACCACAAGAATTTTCAGTGATATTAATTAATGCACGAGTTTCATGTGAAATAATTGCACGGAGGCCCCGTGCCCACTGCATAGGTAGCGGTACAAAAGGCGATCCGCTTCCAAAAGAAAGATGAACATGGTCGCCTGGGACCATCCCTCGTTGCCTGATCTGAGAACATCTCCGGGATGCAATTTAAACGTGATGATCATCTCCGACCGGGAGATCCCTGGTCCCCAAATCGACTTTTCGCTGAATTTAACTGATACGGTCGAAACTGTCACGCATCATATATTACTTTTGTATGAAATAATGATGATAATTATTCAATGCATCTTCTCTCCTAAGAGAATCTCGAGTTCGGATTTATATCCACAGCATTTTTAACACTTAGTAGGTTGAACTCACTCAACTCAAATTAATCACGACTTGACGGTACGGTATTGAGAAATTGTGCCGTGCGGAGGGCCAGCATGAAAAAATGAATAAAATCTCACGGAAGGGACTATACCGGTTGGGAACGAAAGTGGGGGGACCAAACAAGAATTTCAAACAAGGGAAACGGCGTGGCTGAGAGGGCTTCCGTGACATGCATGCGGATGACTTCGCAAGACGGCAACGCCGTGGGGACAAAGAGCACGTGCTGGAATTGCCTTTATTAATATATATATATATTTTTAATAAGTTGGCAACAAGTGGCCCTCAAATTTTCATCCCAATTATTTTTTTTTAAAAATCAAGTAAAATGATAAGGCCTAGCATTGTCAAAAAAAATCAAAATGGTTGGTTTAATTATTCTTTCTCACTTAAATTAATTGTTCGTGACCACATAAATTTCCAGGAACATGCCCACAATATATATATATACATATATTACCTCTCTAGTCTTTTAATAAATTGATAATATAAATTAATTAAATTCAAAATTGAATATATTTTAGAGTTAGTATTTAAAAATTAATAATAAAATTTAAATTATATATAATATACCGTGTAATCAGTCAATTATTTCGACTCTGTATATTATTAATATTAAAATATATATTTAAATTTTTTTATAATTAATTAATAAAAGGCACAAATTCCTCGTGCTTACCTTCCTCACCACACCATCTCTCTCTCTCTATCATTCACAATGCATAAAGCCAATCGTACCTCTGCAACCAAAATCCGCTCTTTCACATTTCCCGAGTCCTCCCTGCGCTTCCCTGTGTCCCTCTCTCGCCGTGGCTCATGTCGTCCTCGTCGGAGTTCGGTAGAATCCCGGTGAAGCTGCCGTAGAGGCCGAGCTTCTCCCAGACCTGCAGCCAAATCTCAGCCAGTACCTGAAGGAGGACAGATCCGCTAAAGGCGAGCTCAACCTCAGCGGTTGCGCTTTCGGGTTTCGTTTTTTATTTTCACTTTCCTCTCCCGATTTTCACACTTTCGGAATCTCCCGGAGTCGGGTTTAGAACGAGCAAGGTGCGATTTTTTTTTTAGGCAGAATTACTTTGATATTTTGTTTCAACACTGTTCTGCAGGAGCAAGCAAATGGTTCAGTAAATGAGAATTATATTTGAGTGTTCTTTGTTGAATTTCTCAGTTGTCTCGCTCGAGAAACAGAGCTCTGCAGAGAAAAAAAATTGGTTATGCTGATGGATTTTCAATCTCGCAAAGGATTTTTTTGGGATTGTTCTGAAAAAGTTTCCAAAAATTCTTCATTTATTAAGAGATAGACATATGAATTAACGTTAGCTGCCGGCTTGGGACGGCCTCCAAGTCGGGATTTTTCTTTTTCAAGTTGATGCTGTTCTTTGCTGACAAGGGATGTATCTTTAACTGGATTGATGCAGGTAAACTGGAGATATTCCGAGAGACTGCAATTCCGATGAAGCTCTTTCCTGAGGATCCGACTGTTGACTCTGCCCCGAAAAAACAGTCAGATCTGGGCCTGACATCGATGCATCTCTTCTCTCAATTTGTTAATTCCAGGTGGGTTCTCTACACTATCTCACCTCATTCGACCGAACATCATGATATAGATGCAACGGCTTAATCACTGTCTGATTATATATCTGAGTTATTGCCATAGGAATGTTTGTCTTGAAACATTTTTAGGTGCATGGTGGTTGGTCAATAAAAGTAACTGTGGGTTCTTTGCTAGCACCACTCAGGCTGCAATCTTTAGATAGGTCCGCAAGTGGTTGATGTCATGCTAGAGAGGCTGTATCTGGGCTGAAACCACGACGTTCTTTATCGTCTTGGGCAAGAACTGTTTTTGCATCTGCTAGTGTTAAACTTGCATGGCTTTTCTGTCGGCAAATTTGTGTTGCCGATGGAGTGATTGAGAAGCTATTTCAATTCATTTTACAGCCCGAAGATGTTTGATGGAACTGAGGGGCCCAAGACTGCACCAATGACCATATTCTATGCAGGGCAAGTGTTTGTATTCAATGATTTCCCAGCAGACAGAGCCAAGGAAGTCATGCTCTTAGCTAGTAAAGGAAGCAAGTCTCAAATGGTCACTCATCAGCCTACCTTAGCCCCCAAAATCCAAAACCAAAACAGTCAAATCAAATCTATCCAGAGAGTCCCTCAAGTCCCTGTTGCGAGCAGCAACCCTATCCAAGATTGCCTTCATCGGCCTGTGGAGCCTATAGCCTCCGGTAATTAATATTCTCTCACTGCTTCGGAGTCTCCGAACTCATCATCTATTCGGCATACTCATGAAAACACGTATTCTAAATTGGTTCCATACTGTCTTTCAACTGCAGATCTTCCCATTGCAAGGAGGAACTCGCTCCACCGGTTCTTGGAGAAGAGAAAGGATCGGTAAGCATTCACCTAGATCTTCCAAAAACAGTTCTGGCATATAGTTGGACCTTTTTCCAATGAGTAAACGATAAACGTGTGCGTCCAAGTAACCCACACTTCCATTCAAATAACCGATCCCCATCATGAAAATTCTTGCAGGATTACATCAAAATCACCGTACACAGTGGCTGCCTCGTCACCATCTTCCAAAGCAGCCGAGACCAAGTCATGGCTCAGCTTAGCTTCTCTGCAGTAGCTTCTCTAAGCTTGAAGTATTATACATTTTCTGTTTCTTTTTTTCCCCTTTTTAAATAGATTATCAGTTAGTTAATTAATTAAGCCGGCTTCCCGTCTTCATCACTGGTGTTAGCTACGCTTGCTGATTTAATTTTCCCTTCTTTTCCCCCACTTTTTCCTTCTTTTTTAGGCTTTTGCTTTATTATCAAGCCAGCTTTAGGGCTAACCGTCTATTTAGCCATTATTATCGTGTGATTACGCTAATATTAATTACAGTGGCTTATGATTCAGTTTTTAGATGTTAATATTGCTAGATCCTGTTAGAACGAAGGCTCTGGTGCAGTATCATGACCTCCAACTTAGAACCGAAGAGTCTTGGTTCGATGATCAGTGGGATTCCCATGCCCCGTTTAATCTGGTCTTTCTTCTACCTCTTGATGAAAAAAAATATACACATGACACAAAGCCTTCCACTAACCTGTCATCTTGATTCTTCATGTCTCTCTCTCTCTCTCTCTCTCTCTCTCTCTCTCTCTCTCTCTTCTCTGGCAAGATCTTCCACTTATTGACACAAACCGGAGAGCAACAATGATGGGGGGGTCCATCTTGACAGTGCCAAATTGAATTCGGGCCTAAGAAACGCGCTTTTGAAACTTCAACACGGAGCATGTCTCTCTGGTTCGACGATTACTGGTATAAATTATGCCGGGGGAGTGGGTGACATGCTCTCTTGCTTGGGGGCCCTCACACGTTTTCGAGTCAATGGAGAGGAAGCCCGTGAGCCCCACCCTCCCGCGCCCCCAAATCAATAGCAATCTTTGATCCCAACGCGCACGCTTGAGTGAAGACGTCACTTTTCTTCCTCCCCGCTTAAGCTGGTATGAAGCACGTGCCTTTCGGTCTCTGCACTTTGATTCTCAACATCATCTGGGTTGACAGGTGAGTTGCACGGTTTTTGGATCAGTGGTAGTATAAAAATGGCTCAAGGTCATATTTCATTCGTTAACCAAACTCGAATTCTACATATTTCTTCTATAAAAATGCGCCAACCAACCTTAATAAATCTCACCAATTTTTAAGGAGAAAATGTATTGAATGGAGCCATTCCCACCAATTTTTAGGCCATGTTTAGCGCCGCAGGAACCGGAATAATCGAGTAAAAAATGCAACGCAAGTGGCAACCTTACCGTCTGCTACATATTGCATGGGGTTTTCGTGTTCAAGAGTACGGCACCTTTTAAGCAGACGTGTTAGGGGGGATTCGAATCCGAAATGTTGGATTCATCAAACCACACGAGAGTGAGTTTCAAACCACTAGATCAACACCTCGAGGTACCATCAAAAACGTCACACTGTTCATGCATGAGTCTACCTTCATTTTTTCTTCTTTTGAGGCTTTTTTTTTTCAAAATTTTAATTTTAACACTGTTAGGGCACGTTCACAAGCGTGTTCCCTTTTACTCCACTCGACAGCCAGCCCATGCAATGTGAAAAGGTTGGTAATTTGGTAGGGACTCCTCGTTTGACTTCGAGTTGCTCCATCTCGTGACTGGTGCTTCCCGAAATCAAAACGATATAAATCATGCGTATCTTGAATTAATAACAAGTCCGATATTCATAAATTGACAAATCATGACTAACCCATATTCAAACAGGTTCGATATAACATGGTAAAAGTCTTTTCAATTATAAATGTTTTCATGAAGACCGAACACTGAGTTTGAAAATTTTCGACCAATAATGCATTATATTAACACGTTTATACTTTGCTTAGAGTTAATTGCAAGAATAGAGAAAGATCCTTCAAGCAATGGAAACTCAATGATTCTCGTGAGGAGGAACAGCTACAATTTGCTTCTAATTGAAGCCTACTTGTGGAAGGATTAATTAACTTCATTGTACAATGGTAAAATAAGCAAATACCAATGAGCCTAATTAGAGATAGCTGCGATAATTGTTTGGATAAGTACCACTCATTCACTCATTATTTTTATTATTTTTTAATGATGAATTCTGATCTACATAAATTCCCCATATGTATATATATACATATATATATATACAGCAAAGAGCCGCCCACATTTTGCACGTGGGCTATAAATGTCCGGTGTCAGATTGTCCGTGCACATTTTAATCATACTAAAATCCTATGTTATTGGTCAAATTAGTTGCAATATGAATAGCAATATACATTTTAGTATTTTTCGATTGTAAATGATTATCGTAAATCAAAAGATAACAAACAATACTAATAGGGGATATAGAAGGGTGAAGAGGTAAATTGATAAATACTGAGCTCAAAATCTCTTAGTTTACGTCAGAATTAAAGCCCATCCGACAGAGCCCAACCCAAACACTTAATGGAAGGAATCTGTGAGTTCAAATCCAAAATGAGACTCAAGATTTACCATTTTCTTTGTCTCGTATCTCATTTTAAGTGCGTCCCTTGCAGGCTCGGCCAGCCCGTCGAAGTCTACCTCGCTATGTCCCAGTGGGCAGGGGGAGGAAGACCTCATCAGGTTCACAGCACTCTTAAGCTTTGTTGGTGATTTAAGCCCAGAGAGTATGGACGTACGCTTCATTGTCTGCTCGCTTCTCTGTTCATTCCTTGGCACTCGCTGAGTCATTCTTTTATTGAGTAGCATATGTGTGTGTGTGTGGTAGGAGAGAACACGTCAGTTACTCGTTACCAGGGGGCTTCGGCTTTACTTCTTTTAGGAATCTGCAGGTACCGGAGTCACTTCGTGCAGTTGCAGAACCTTTTCTGGTCTGGTTGCTCGGTATGGCCTCTTTTATCACATAGCCTCTTTCTTTTGCTGACGGTGGCTTCCTTCTCCCCAGTAAATGCCTTCTCCATGATTGTCGGTGCATAGTTCCGCTGCCTGTTTTGGATGAGGATCTCCTGGCCCCTTTCACAAATCATTGTGTTGTTATGCAGTGAAATGGCTTGGAGGTCGACAGATAGGATGCAACTGGGCTACACATTAATGGTGCTAACAATGATGGTAAGCAGAGCTCCTCAGATCCAAAGAGAGGGTTGTGGGGGCTAACTACTGGGACATCAGCTCGGCAGATTCATCCACACCAGGAGAACCCGACCACGTTCCCCTCTTAATATGTGCACGGTATTTGTCAGATACCGTACACTTGATGAAGATGCTCTTCGTATAGAAATGGGAATTCTCTAATTCTCTTCCGTAAACCAATCGCCAGTGCAAGTGTTTCTCCCCGATTACATGTGTAGGTATGCATGCCCTTTTGTTGGAAGTGGAAAATTCAGCTCGCATGAAAGAGTTACAGTCATCGACCGAAATCACTTGGAGAATTCTTGAAAAAGCTATGAAAGAGATTTAGGACCACATTAATTTGTCAGCTGGATAAGATTGTACATCAAAATACATATTAATTGTCTTCAAGTTTCCATACGTCACGACAACTCCATAGTGATCGTTTCAGTTGTCGGGAAAAGAGCAATGAACACAAAGAATGCCGGTCCATCCCCATAAACCCGACAAGAAATAGCCATCCAATGGACAATGTTCGTTCTGGTAATTCCAGAGGAAAAAATCTTGACCCGACAGATCATCGAGCTTCCCTTCTCCGAATTCGGTTATTGGTATCGTATGATGGTGATAATCGTCTACGGGATCATCGAAGCCAGGAAATTTCCCGTAGTCCAACGGCTTACAGCTCTCTGGGGGCGACTCCATCAAAAAATCCATGAGCGTCCCGCCAACACTGTTCATTGGGCACGACCCGACTGAGATTGAATGCGATGGTGAATCGGGTGAGATCCGACCCGAATCTGACAGAGCCCATGATGCCCCCGAGGGATCCTCGGAAACTGTCGGCGGAGAAAATTCCCATAGAGGGACGCTCCGAGGCAGGGCCCGAGTTGGCAAACTGGGCAGCGGTCATCTGGATCTCGTGGTGGATGAGGGGGCCGCCGGGGATCTCCGGGGAGCTACCTGGCGGAGCGCCCTCGGAGGCAGACCTGGGCTGCGTCGAAGGCCCAGACCGCCTTCACGGCCGAGTCGTAAGACCCGAGCCAGATCCGATCGCGGCTGTCGGGCAGGCGGATCTGTGAGATCCATTTTCCCCACTTCATCTTCCGCACCCTTTTGTATCTGAGACCTTCAGTATCTCCCCTAACCTCGGACTGTAACTACTTCCCGACCGCCGGCTTCACCATTTTCGGGTTTCGGAATCGTTTCCTGAATTCCTTCCCTTTTGGAATACCTGCGAATCTGTGTCTTCCTTTTCTTGGCTGTGTTGATGTTGGAGAAGAAGTGGATATTGCAGCTGTATATATACGTGTTTGGGCACCGGCTGTTGAGTTGGGGGCCGAGTGAGTTGAAAGCTTTTGACTCAACGAGTCAATCTAGCCATTGCCTGTTACAGCAAGATTGAGCTCTACCTTTTTTGGCGTGTAAGAGCCCACCAAGTTTCTGTCTTTCTACAGCTTGTGGTTTGAAAAGTAGCGCGAAGTCGTTACTTTTCCTTTGTCCCACACTGTTTTTCTCTGTATTGGAAGCAGAAATGCCGACAAATCTGGTCAGCGCACCATCAGTAGCAGCTTGGAATCTACCTTCCTTTGAATGGCTTAAGCCTTCAACTATGAATTTTGCTTCCGTTGGCCCGCTGAAGACAGGTCCTTAGCAAAGAGATCGTTCCGAGGCCTAGTTTTATAAAAGCAGCCACCGTACTTGCGCCGAAGGTATATTGCTCTGTTTCTCGTATTATTCTTTCTCCGGTGCCTGTTTATCTTGTGATGAGACATTGTTTTCTGCCCCCATCTAGGATCCGGCTTCTCATATGCGGAAGAGATGGGCTTCACTTGGTGTATTGCCATGATTCTGGGCAATAAATATTTGTTTTTTAAATCTATTTTTGAACTTATAAGTGCAAGTAAGATGCAGAATTATCAGGCGGGTACAAGATAGAAGAAAATTCTGGACTATCAGTATCATGTTCTCCTCCGACTTATTGGATATTCTTGACAAGCCGTAGCATATCATGCAATCGCCCACCGTAGAGAACATCAATTCGTAACGGTCCAGGGACTACTGATGAAGAAGGGAAAACGACGCCTCTACCGGTCTCCTCAGGTACTCTGGTGTATTCCCAGTATACCGGCGGTGACTCCAAAGGCGGAGGTGATCCTCACTACATCGTGTTGAAGGCTTCTGATGTAATTGCTGTACACTCCTACTGTTGTTGCCCCCCAAGTAGTGTCCTTAGATTGGTGCTCTCCTTGAAGCCAGGAAATTTTTTACGCTTTTCAAAGACATGATTTGAGCATTTTCATAGATTATACATACACCTGGAAATATAGTCTTTCTTTTTATGACAAAAGATGAGTAACTTCTAAAAACAGTGATGAGAACAGTCACAATCACAAACTCCACCAGTCCAAAAACACGGCAACATGAGAGATGGGGTTTAGTGTGGTCATACTCGACTTAGATCTACGAGAAGAGATCATGGGTTGTATATATACCACGTTGACCACAAAAGCAGGTCATTGTAGCTCTGTTCAACCAGGTACTGAAGTATCCAGCGATGCAGACACTGATGATTTGTGATTGAGCGAGCAATATGGACACTAATGATTCATGATTTACGTCAAAGGCAATTACTATTTTTTCTCATGTATTAGTACAGGGCGGCAACAAACTAATCAGCTTGTTCTCTCGCTACGATTGCTACATGCTCTGTTTACAGTAGTTTCAAAGCTGTACCATTTACACAATGTCGGCAGGAAAATTAAGACCCCAAACTCAAGTGATAGTCTAAGCTCCTGTACAAGTTCATCGCCAGTTCATTCACACAATCACGATCTAGCCTCTATGGTTGGATCCTATGGTCAGATCAAAAAGCCAGTATGAGGCAAGAATAACAATCAAGACTAGTCAGCGGCTATAAGATTGATGCGTGTGGTCTAGTATTCTTCAATTTATCAGGACCAGAAAAGCCACCTCTGAATCAACAAATGGCTGCAGATATTGGAATGTTGAATGGCCTTTTTTTGCTCTTTATCGATTGAAAGAAGCAATGGGGTTATCATCATAGTGATTCCTCCATGCGTTTCCACTGTTGGTGCCACTACATGCTTGATTTGGCACAGGTAAACCGCCAAGATTGCCATCCAAGCTCATCTGCTGTACTTCAGCAGATGAGAGTATCTTTATGCTCTGAACATTGCTAACAAATTCCCTGCAACACAAGAACATGGCAATGGTTAAAATTTGTAATGGGAAGAAAGCATTCCATAACAATTTGAAACTCTGTGTCAGCTCGGGCATGATATTCTGCTGCAAAATCACACTCTCAAGGCCTAGGATTTTGGAATGCAAAATTTCATTGTGAATGTTGATAAACTTTCAAGTTTAATAGGAAAGAAAAATGGCTAGAGACTTACTCCCAAGGATCGTCACCCACAAGCAGCATATCATTTTCATGATCCATATAGACAAGCTTCCATTCAGTTCTCTGAGGATCTTCTAACTGTCCTTCAATGCCAAACATGCGGGCCAAATCTTGCTGAAGATCTGCATAACCTCTGTAACGGGTTATATCTATTGATCTTCCCACAGAACCTCGCTTTTGAACCTTTGAATTCAACATCCCAGTAATTAGATAAAACAGACAGCAAGAAGTTGAACAACAAATGATATGAAATGTTGGCTCACCTTCATTATACAGCATCCATGTGCTTCGATTCCTGACAAGCCCCTATCCTAGTTCATTCATTTTGTCTGTTTCTGTTCTATCTATTTCTAGTTCTTTTTGCATGATTGACAAAACATTGCAGGGGAACCTCCCCAAGTATTTAACTTTTAGTAAAATTGCCCCCTGAGAGAAGATTTACTTTAGCAAAGCATATGAATGAAGATATTACCAACCTTTGTGTATGTTCTCATACGTTGAGTTTGATTGGTCCAAGTCCCGCCATTGAGAACCCCAGCATCGTTAATGGCCACATCGTTGGAACATCCAGCCTTAAAGGGCATGTTCGGCACTCCAAAGGACTGTGAACTCATATCAGCAGTGGAGAGCTCAGTCTCAATGTCTCTGGGGTTCCCACAATAGTTCACCATTAGGTTCTGGAGGTCCTTCTGAGAGTCAAAGCCCCTTGATAACAATGTATCAGGAGCAATATTATCAATGTTATTATTCGTGAAAGGAGAACTATTTTGAGGATTGGACTGGATATCACCATCCAATGCAAAGGTGGGGAGGGAAAAGTTCTGCTGAATCATCCTTGAGTCAAGGTAGCCTGAGGTTGCTGACGAAGACACCTCCAGCTGGTCATTGAGGGCAGTTTTGCACTTCAAGTTGTCCTGTGCTTTTGTCATGGGCATGTCAGGTTTGATTCTGACCTCTGATTTGACCTGATGGTGGTGATTATCTTGGATCAGGTGATTATTAACTACCGCTTCTGCGACTTGGTCCCGCATCAGTAAAGCTTGTGAGCTCTGTTGTGTTTTGTTGAGGAAGTTCAATGGGGGGATGTGGCAGTTGTTAGACGAAGGTGAAGTCGAACATGGTGGGGCATCATTCTTGGTTAGACCAGAAAGTTGTCTGACAGCAGTCAGTGGATTCTGTCGTGACTGTAGAAGAGGTGAAGCAGAAAGGCTGTTGCAGCTAAGCTGCTGGGGCTGCTGCTGCTGAGGCAGATGAAGCTGTTGCAGCTGCTGATTTTGCACCTGTGGCACTTGAGGCTGCAAATGTGGGCCCACAGGGGAGAGTAACTGCTGCGGATGCTGTTGCTGTAGCTTCAGCAAAAGCTGCAGCTGAAGCTGCTGTTCAGAGAGATTGTTGTGCTGTGGAAGCTGAGGCGACAGCTGCTGCTGTGCCTGCTGAGACCAGCACTGCTGAATAGGCAATGAGGGCTGCTGTTGCTGATGCCTCTGCAAGAGGTTCGGATCCTGTTCCATTTGCACTGGGAACTTTGAGTCTTCAGAGAAAGAGGAAAGATGGACTGAAGTTTTGCCATTGCCTTGAGTCATTTGGTCTGACTGAGCATTACTTGTGAGAAGCGGCTGTTGCTGCTGCTGCTGCTGTGTGTATACAGCAGGTTGCTGAGATGCTGCCCGAATTGGAGTTGGGTTAGATGCGACTGCACCATTATGTACAAGAGGCTGAAGCATCTGCTGCTGCAATGGTTGCTGTGGCTGCTGCTGTAATTGTTGTTGAAGTTGCTGATTTTGCTGTGGCACCTGCTGATTGGATTGCTGTTGCTGAGACCAAGCCATATTGGGCTGTGGCAACTGAGCTATCGTGTTTGTTGGGTTAGTTTTGTCCAACTGGAGATTACTGTTATTGCACTGCTGGGGGAGAATAGGCGACTGGAAACTCAGTAATTTGGATGGATCTTCAAGGCTTAGACCAGTGCCATGGAGACCAAGGGAAGAAACAAATGGTGGGACCAACCCAGGTTGAGCAGGCTGGAGCTGATGGTTCTGTTGCATGCTCATCCACTGGACCAGGTTCAATCTAGGGAACATTGAGCTTGGGGTGTCTTTCATCCCCACCTCATCTCCAAGCCAGGGCATGGCCCTGTTGAATGCATTCTCCGTGTTGGGCTCTTCTGCAAATGTAACAATCATGTGCAGACATGAGATAAATTTTTTTTTTTTCTGCTATGCTCCATTGGAATTGAAGAATAGTATTTCTTTATTCTTGGTTTTTTTATTATTGTAAGATACTGCCAAATTTCCTATTCTTTAACTCTCTAAGGAATAAAAAAAAGTCCCCATGCCTTCATGGTAAAACACATCATCAAGTTTGATGCAATCTTATTACCCATTTTTGTGTTTCAAGTAAAATGAAACAAGTAGTTGAGCAGTTCTCAATAAAGTAAATAGATGCTTTTCAGTCTTTACATTTTTTCCCCAGTGAAGGCTTAACTACAAATGCAAATGATGGAATTACCATTTGCCAGAGCAAACCTAACACTACAAAACTAACAATTTTTTAGACGAGAGCAGAAATCTGAGAAACATCAAATTCAAATTACCTGGCATCCCACTTTGCCCAGGAAACTTGGGTCTGAAGAATGGGGGTGGGCAAATGTAAAAAGGAGTCACAACAGGCTCGATCTCCCAGATTGAAACTCGGTTCGGACGTTCCCCAGCTGTTGACTCATCCCAACCAACCTATCAATGAACAGCATCAACATATGAACTTTAAAGTGACTTAGAGAGATGAGATTAGAAGAGAGAATCATAAAATACTATGAACAATATATTCTAGGATCCAGATGGGCAGTTCATCAATCTATTAACATCTTATAAATGATCAGAGTATTAAGGTTTGCTCCCTAGCTCATTCAGAATATCTCACATTCACCACTCTTCTTAGTGCCTCTTTAAGACACCCCTGTTATGCTAAAACAGGAAAATTGGAATTGCCATATTTTCTGATTTGAACCTGAAGGTTGCGCCACTGAGAATTCTTCCATCTCAAGGGATCCAGGTCACTAATACCAGTGACCGTACCCATGTATCTTCTTATCCCTGACTCTTCTGTCTCAAACATCATTCTGAACCTCATCCCTATGGAGACTTGTGTGTACAGAGCTTTGTTGTACTTTGCGAAGGGAACAACAAACTCTGCAGGACTGGCCCTGTTGGAACAAGCATTCTTTGGTGAGATCTCAATTACTAACAGATAAATTTTAATAAAGAATCACATCGAATGACCAAAATGTAACTTGTCATACACAGTACACCACATTTGCCAAAACAGAAATTTGCTTCAGGAATCCATTTTGGATTTTAATTGGCTATGAAGCAGGGAGCCATGGTAATGTACCTGGGATTGTAAAATATGGTGAAGGGACTGTTGTTTACAGCAGCATGGGCTGCAGCTGCAAGAATCCCAATGTGCATACTATCACTGGTAATGACTGATGAAGAAAGAGCAGGCTGCTGCCTATTAGCCCGCCTTATTCCCAAATGGAGCTGAGATTTTTCGTCTCTGCAACCACAAGATTTTGTTTGGTCAGCATTGAAGGAGAACGTGAAACATATTGTTACTAAACTAATTAGTGTAGCCTATCAAATAATTGACAAACCTTATGAATAAAACAGAGTCACCAGCAAAGAGCCTCTTTGTGCCAACAAAGATGCTCCAACCTGTTGTCAGCAGGTGCCTTTTTGGCTGCCCTGCATGTATATCAACAGTGGCGGTTTGAAATTCAGTCTAATTGGCCGCCCAACTCATTACTGAAAGTAAGCTGTTTTCTTGACTAAAAAGGAAATCTACTTTGCACGGCAAAACCATAAAACATCTTCTAGGTTTCTATTTGAATTTTGAAAGAGAACATTTTACATCAAAATTTATAACATGTTTTGACTGAAGCACCTCACTGAAGTGCATTATCTGTATTTCATAAACTCGTTCCCCATGGTTTATGATAAACATATCTAAAAACTTCCAGTATATTCATCAATAAAGACATTGACCAAAAGTGATAGATCAACAAATATACCGCGGTAGATATGCCTGAAAGTCCATGCGTTGTCATGTATATCTCTAGCCACCAGCTCCTGAGCCGGAGGCTGCATTGAGAAGTCCTACATACAAAATTTAAAAATTAAAAACTATATGAGCACTTAGCAAGCATGAAAAGTGTACTTTAAACATCTGAAAAGTTAATCTTGAAAGTTCCAAAACTTTGCACACACGAGAGGAGGGAAGATCTTCTCAGCTGCTCGACGAGGCACAGAGAATCCACCATGAGTGCTCGTGTCACTGGCTGTGAGAGTCTTGCAGAAGAATTCTGTAGGATGCCTGCTCTGTCTGAGGCCCATATTGGAAGCTAACAGGGCCTCCTGATCATACTGCAGAAAATTACTTTCACGGATTTATTACAAAAGGAGTAAGGATGTTGCAGAGCCAGATAAGCAAGATTGTAAATTTAAGAGCTGACTTACTTTGCTTACTGGTTGGAGAGTCATTTGAGCATAGACTTCATCAGTTTCAGGATCAGCCTGGTTCAAATCATTTCCAAGGATAAGATCTCCCTTTATAAGATGTGGAAAAATTCCACTTCAAGTATGAAATTCTGTCTTTTTATAAATTAACTTGAGCTACCGGGGAAACAAGTGCTGCACAAAACAGGAGAACTGAAATTGCATACATGCAATGTGGCGTTATGAATCTTGCAAATCAATTTTGAAGGTAGATTGGGGTAGCTCGGGACACAATTAGTCTCCTTTTGCATGGACGCTGCAACCTGAAAATTCAGCAGTCCAGCAGCAAAACATAATCCATAACACTTATAACAATGACAGTAATTCATCAACAGAAATCAATTGAAAGATTGCAGGGACTTGAGGTGAGAAGCTTATAAGAACCTGCTCACTGTGGCCTTGAGGAAAGTACACAACAAGACTCCCCACTGGCGGCAAGGACACAAGAGGGCCCGCACAGGCATGCCACAGCTCTGAATCAATACTCTTCTTTTCCCCTGTTCATGGAACAAACCATCGCAATATTAGAACGGACAAAGATACCTTATTGAAGTGGAAAGCAATGCAAAACTGAAGTTCATCGAAGATGCAGCAATTGCAATGTCAACAAATTCATACTTCAAAACAAACACAACTAACTTTTTTGCACTCTTCTAGGAGCATCTTAGACTAATATAACTGAGAGTATCAGCTGAAACTAAAAAACATTCCTCTTTTTATTATCATCTAATGAATATAACTCACTTATTTACATTAACACAATCTTAGGGTATTTGATGTGAATGAACGAAACACAGCAAAATGGAATCCACACGTAAGTCTTTGCGTCCTTATTTTGAGATTCCATTATGCTTCCTTTCTATTTCTTACTACCAAACTCAATGTGACAATCAATGATTTTATTAAAATTCCCATATAGAAAGACTTGCAAGACAGCCTTTGCGAAAAGAGGGCAAAATAGGGAAGCAACTCAGACCAAAACTTGGGGTCACTTAAGATGCCCTTTTGAACAGCTATGACCAAACTTTCTGCACAGTTATGAAATCATTTGGGATTATATTATAGAAAAATTGTGGCAGCAAAGAAATACTGGCAGCTCAAAATACAAATTTGATGAACTTCTCATGAACTATGTATCGGCAAAAGAAGCTCATGATGCTCAGTTCTATGTTTCTGACAGGAGTGAAAACAAGAAGCATAAGGAGGAGGAAACTCAATCCATAGTTTTCAAATGATGAGCTAAACGACACAAAATGGAGCTGATAGTCTTTTTCAGTTAACTGTCACCGACGAATTTGAGATCCAGCAACTGTAAGAAGCCTCTTAAAGATGATAAACAAGAGAAAATCAAGACAATACAGAGCTTCCTTCAACTAAATGAAGAGAACTCAACTCAACTGAACTGAACTCGTCAATCTCCAGCTTCCCAACGATGCCACAAACACAACAAGAAAGAACAAGCAGAATTACATATCGAGGACACAGGTAAATAACAAGAAATTCAAGAAAATGAAGAATAGGTACGTGATTTGAAGAAAACCCACCTTCTCCATCACCTGGTGCAAAGCCATTGGAAAGAACCTTCATCGCTACCAAAAACAACTTGCCGAACCCCTAAATTAGAAGAGTTCTCAACAGTTGGGTGCCAAATCTTTCACCATTAATTGAGCTTCAATCCCACCAATTACAGTATCACTTGACTCCAGAGCCTCAGTCTCACACACCCACATTGAACGGGAAGCAATCAAAGCCTTTCCCCCACCTCACACACTTAAAAAGGGAAGCTTTTTCAGTTTGAAGGCTCCTCTCATGAGCTGCCCACCAAAAAATCCCAATCTTTTTGCAGTTTGTGAAGCTCCAGTCATGCAATGACCTCAAATTCCCCACGTGGGTGAGGGAAAGATCAAGCAAGAACTGTTGGAAGCCTGGAAGTGACCAAAATTGGGGGCAGAGGAGGAAAGTGAAACGGAGAAAAAAGGGGCAGGTGGAAGAAAGAGAGAGGTACCTTGGGATTTGAGAGGGAAAAATATGGTGGCAGGGGCATCAAGATGGACAGGGACTGACTTGTCGCCGAGAAATCAGAGGCCGGAAAACAAGGGGCAGACAGAAGGCAAAGGGCAGGAGCAGAGGCAAAGACAGCTTTTGCTCTAAAATAAAAATGCTTACTACGTTTTTCCGTTCAATGTGAACAGGCCAACATAAAGTAGACCGAGCTGATCTGATCACCAGAGAGCAAGGTTGGAAAAACTGGTAGCAACTGCACACTCTTCTCCTCCTCCATTACTGCTCTTTATATACTGGAACAATGTGCATGTCTATGGACAGGACAGCCTCACGGTAAATTACCTCTGATCCTCAGGAATAATTAAATTCAGGCCCATTTATTGTTTTTCTCGGTTCTTCTTCCTTTTTTTTCCTCCCTAATTCCCCCATTTCCTTTAGTTAAAGCTTTGCCTCCTACAGTTGAGTTTTATCTCGAATTGTGGCGTGTGGTATATGATCTCAATGTAGAAATATTCCACCCCCACAAAGTGGAGGCGCATTTGATGCTTTGACTAGACGGGCATTTTTTGTATAAAATAAAAATTTGGGCATTTATCGATTTATAAAAATGAGATATGTTGGGTGATGTGAATAGAGAAATTTCATAATTGATAGAAATCTATCTCTTAATGGATTGAGTCAAGTCAAGTCCATTCATTAGAATTTTGAATATTAAATATAAAAAAAAATTACAATTTTTAAATGATTTTTTTCTTTTTTTTTGCATTTCCTTCCTCGTTCATGGGATATTGGACCCACCTAACCATAAGCCCATCATCATCATTAACATGTTCTAATGATTCTTCCACCTTTATTATCTTCCTTATCTTATATTACTATTTTTTGATAAAGAAATAATCCCTTTATTCTGATGGGATGTAACTTTGAGCTGAATTCAGATGGACTCTTAAGTCTAGTATAGGTGAATGTATGGATTGATTAAGAGCATTCACAAAAATCAATATAATTGGGGGATCGGTTATGGAAGGATGTCGATGGACTAATAAATGATGGGAAGTGGAACAATTGGTCTTCTCTCATCGGTATGAAAAGAACATGGATCCATCTAATCTCAAATTCATAATGAGATCACTGTACTATGCTCAGGAATTTCCCGAACGAATTATATAATTATTTAGGGGAGAGGAACAGCATTTAAATTAGAGCTAATGAGAAGTGGCCACACGCCGCAAAAGCAGGGTAGGGTGGTAAATGAACACAAACGTCGCGGGCACGGTTCTGGTCCAACTGGGGCATCGATCGAACATTCATTATTTTATGTGATGGTGTACCAAGAATTTCCCCGTAATGATGATTTACGATACACTCACTAATAATAACTTGCGATCTTTTCCCCCTTTTTTTCGCTCCCTTTTATAAATTTTCGTGCAATATACCGTCGAGCACACGAGAAAATGCTCGAGAAATAGGAAAATGGGGGCGTGCACTTACGAAGGAAGCTTGCTGTCCGATTTATGAAGCAAAAACGCAAAGAACAAAACGTGGGATGTGGAAAATTCCTTAATCTGGTCCGCCTAGGTATGGATAATAACATGGTTAAATGCGACGTGTTAGATCCCTCCTACGTAACCGTGGCCCATCGATTGTGATGATTCGATGTAGTTTTTTCTTAGACGAAATCTCAAGATCCAGATTTTACCTTTTAATGAGCTATCTCAACTTAAATCTATATTAAATATAATGTATTGAATTTCTGAATATCATTTAGTTCATAATTATCTGATGATACATTGTTTCCTTATTCTCGAATTACCTTATATCTCTCTGTTTTTTTTTTCCCTTATCATCTTTTAAACTAATGGTACATTAGCAACTTCTCATGTCAAATGTGTGCATAGCAGATTCTCATGCAGTTAGTGAGAAGGATGCCAAACTGATTTCCAAAGCAAGCCAGGACATTGATATTTGGGAGAAATTCTGGATCTAGAAAATGTATCTAATTAAGATTTGTGCCCTTGAATAGAACGAGCTAGAGATGAAAGTGTGCCGGGCTGAGAGACAAACCCTTGACGATGAGGATGGATTTAAGGTATCATCATCTTGCCCTTCTGCTCAACTTTGCCTCCCGAGCAAATTCGAGATTAGAGAGAGAAGGGCATGTGAGTGCGTACAGCTCGTGTCGGCTCAACCGCTCCCAATCTCCGACCATAAACTGTTTCCTCTCCCCACTCCCCCCCCCCCTTTTTTTTTTCCGAATTGTCTTTAGGCATCGTGAATTTCCAAATGAAAAACAGATGGTAGAAAGTGATTTTTTTTTTTATTGATTGACCAAGCTAATAGAAGAGGTACTTAATCCTTGGTTGATTGATCAAGATTTCGATCTAAATCAATCGCGGCTCATTCAATTTGTGAATATCGATCAGCACCGAGAAAAACGTAATGCTTGTGAAGTTTGTATGTTGTATATATGTGTCTACGGAGAGGGATTATCTATAAGCTGAGGGACTGTGCAAACTGGAAAGATTCGTACATACTATACCGTAAAATCGATTTCCAACGAAATGAGTGACCCATTCGGTGACTTTTGCGGTCGCCCTCATGGAACCAACTTGAATGTGAGTTACGATTCAGATCGAGTCTTATGAATAATGTAGCTTGTGGATGCATAAATAATACTACTCACGTGTCACGGGTTCTCTCTCTCCTTCAATAATGGAAGGACAAGAGCATTTGGTTGCCATGCCAAGAAAGTAGGCATGGCGTAGCTTGATCCATGGAAAACAAAAATCACCTTAATCATCATTTATATAATTGCGTCACTTAACTAGATACAGATCCACATATTGTCGGCACAGATTATAGGGCACATTCGTTTTTTGCCCATCTTACGTGACCAACGATTTCTCCCTATGCTCCCCTGCTGCGGATTGTCGTACTAGTGGGCAAAGTATAAGAACCCATGTTCCGGATATAGCTTCCAAAGATGGGAACATGCGAGATGTTAAATCATGGAGGGCTTAAGCATGGGATTATTATTATAATCATTATTCCCAACATCATTAATTAAATTAACAACCTTGGAATTTCAAAACCCTCGCCAGAAAATTTGTATCCTGTAAAACTGAACAGCAACCAGACGCTAGAGTATATCAGGAGACGGTGACACGACTTCGACATCTTTCTGAATTGGCCTTCGCATATTCACCCATGAGCGCACCACCCCGCCCCCCGGCCCACGCACCCACACCGTTCTGGACGTCTCCATCCTGCCGAGAGATTTTTGCATCCATGAGATGGAAGGACATCTCATCGGTAGATTCGGTACATATACTGTAGGTTATGAATTAGCGTCGCATGTAATCAATGTTACCAAATGAAGCTTCTGTCTTTTTTTTTTTTATGGAATTTATTCTGAATTTAACGTTATTTTATGCTATATAATTAGATGAGAGTGGAAGGGTTTGGTTTGAATCTTCCTCAGTTTTGTATTCTTTCTCTGGGATAATTAATGAGATAGTAGTACAGCAATGGTGGTTGAGAAGACTTCACTCGTGCTCGGGCCTAGTAGTGGCCTGCGGCGTGTCACCTGTCTGTGGATCTCCATCAAAATTCAATGGGACGCGAATTTTAGGTTAGCCCTCCTCGAATTTTGATCGGTGCACACGATTAATTCGCGTCGTTTCCGTATATTTCACATCTAAAATGCCATCATTTTTCCAAGGTGCACCATCGACTCGACCTAAAATCAATTTAACCTAAAATCCAAATTAATACAGCTATTTAAACACTCATGACTTCTCTCCATTATATGATAAATCTCCAGAAGGACCACAGTATCTCTCTCTCTCTCTCCAAGCTTTTGATAAACGTTAAGATCGGTGGATAAGTATATGATGTGGTTAGCCGAGTGAGTACATCGACGAGGAGCTAAGGAAAGGGGAGGGGGCCGGGTCTCCACATATGATGTCGATACGTACGTTGATGTCAATAATGTCTGTAGAGCCACTGACGCCAGAGTGCCAGTCCAGGTAATTGAACAGATAGGGGTTCCCACATATGTCATGTGATGTTCTTTTTCATGTGTGCATATGCATCCCGCACAAAGAGTAGAAGAGAAGGGCAGCCACAATAATTTCCTCTTGGTGGGGGCCTAATTCAGTATTCTCATCACCTTAGTGAGCAGAGCATTTTAATGCATCATCTTGTGAGGTGGGGTTCAATCAATCAGCCTCGATACGATTCCTGTTCCCCCTCCCACTCGAAGTTAAAACTACAGTTTTGACAATAAAACTTCTTAACGATGCCGGACTCAATCCAAAATTAAAAAGTTTCTTCAACTTTTAGGTTTAATTCGCATCAATTGGATTTTTAAATTCTTTTGCTTTCCACCTTCTGGGTTTCTTCTAAAGTCACGTGCCTCCTTTGTAACTAAAAAAAATAAAAATTGAAGTCGATGTGGATGGTTGCATATTGAAGCAACTCGATCTCCTTTCGACGTAAATAAAATATCGTATTTGATTATTGCATATCAAGAATACATAATCACGTAGGTGTGCTAAGATTCTAAATAAGACATGGTGGGTGTGAAAAATGATGGAGTAAGAGGGAAAAGGGAGGAAGATGGAGTAATGTAATTTTCTTTCTTATTTTTTTATTCTTTTTTTCTTTTTTCATGTTCTGATTGTTCTGTCTCCCCTCCCTCTAATTGACCGCGACAATTATATTAATGAAGATTCTCTTCGGCAGCTCACATGGTCGACCCGTATTTTTGAAATCTACGTTTATGTTTGTGCATATATATATATATATATTTTTTTTTCAATGATTTGGATCAAATGTTGATTATTCGAATTCAACCTTGTTTCTTGAATAATATTGGCAAATAAGAAATCCACCGAGCTTTCATTTGCTAGCTCCGAAGTTGGTTGGGGACAAGAAGGCTACAAGAAGACATCATAGTAATCCTCCATGGATGAGAATCTCCTATTGCTCCAATATATATATATCTTCTCTTCTATCCTCCGTGTAATAATGTAAATTTACATTCCCACATGTATCTAGACATGTTTGTACCTGCAACCTTGCTCCTTCCATGCATGTCCCTGTTTGCACCACCCGTCCTTCATTAAGAACTGTTTGTGAGTAGTGATTTAATGCACTTAACATTGCCCTCGATCTGGTCTGAGGTTTTTGATGAGGCTTGCCCGCCGGGGTCACAGTCCATGGCATCGGGTCCGTGGAGATGCGTGCTCCAGCCTGGTTGCAGCACCCTTCCATGCTGAGCTAGGGTTGTTTTGGGGCTGTATGGAATCTTCGAGGAGCTACCAAAAACAAAAGAAAAAGGGGGCCAGATCCGTGTATAGTTGCCCAAATCGAACATCTGATACTTGAATGAATGAGTATAATGTACATAATGAAAAGAGAGGGGAGGAGGATGTAGGGGAGAGCGTGCGACAGCCCTTTGGGGATCCCCATTTACTGGGGATGGGTGCCCTTATGGAGTCGTGAGTCAGGTGACCTAGTTGGACGGGTGGGGTTGGGTCACAAGCCCTTCTGTGTTGTCCGTTCCTCTAAGCTCATGAAAGTGTTATTAGAAATCTTGTTAATGTGGACGAGAAATTACTTCTTATAAATGAATTTAATTTATATATATTTATTTAATTATTGAGATCACGATATACTATTTTTTACAACAAGTATATTATCATTAGAATCATATCAAATGTTTATTTTTTTTTAAAAAAAATAGTTCGATTATTTGGAGAGGGTATTAATTCAGTGCTCTCATTCATGTGGCAATATTCCATGGCATATGGAACGTCTGGACAAAAGCTTTGTGTGGATGGTGCTCATCATCTGGTCCAACAATTCTGAATCCGCTGTACCCTATTTTCTAGTTCATTCTCAACCGAAGTGACGGCTTTTTAATTACGCTACGACCCGAATATCACCCACCACAAAATATAGCACGACCTAGAAGATCCACGATGATAATCGGTCGAGGCCACCTAATACACTGCCGAGCGATCGGATGATACCGATTATCCTCATTAAAGACGTCTGACCGTGATACGAAAAAGTTTATTGATCGCTCTGACTCGATAAAATCAAGAATATCCACCTCACCTTTCACATATTAGACATAATTTTGGGGAGATTGTATGAATAATGCGTAATCTCACTCTGTATATCAACTCTGAGATGTTCGCAGTGAAACAGAACATGAATCCCCCCAAAGGACAAGCAGGTCCCGAGTTTCACGGCAAGGATGAACCCTAGCGACAACCTTCCCCAAAACAAAACTGAAGTACCGTCCTCTCACATCTAACCAGAAAATCAGTAAACAGGGTTCAATATGCCACTGATATGACATGAAAGATTTCCAACTCTATAAGCCTTTTCTATGATCGAAAAGTGTAATAAATAAGTAAATAAAAAATTGTAATAATATGTGAGGTGATACGATAATTGAAGTATAGTATAATATGATTGAAGGTGTCTCCTGCGACATTACTATGATTTTATTCGATGAACTGATTAATTAATTTTAAATCTCTCCCCAGTTCAATTAAGGAAGACACCCGACAGCCCCTCGATTTTATGCTTCAATCTAACTGCCCCGTCCCTGATGTACAAACCCTAATCTATTCACCAGCACATGCCTTCATTGTCCTTTTTGCATCAGCTATAATATATTATACATAATGTACGCGTTTGGACTGGACATGTATGGTTTTTAATTAATTAGTGTTAAGAGCATAGTTTTTAAAATCGGACCGGATAAGAAACCGGTGTAAGTATAGGTTCATGGGTTGGACCGGGATTCAATTGGTTGAACTGTATATTTAATACATTATAATATATTTTTATTATTTTTTTAATTTTAAGTCAATTGGTTTTTTCACCAGTTCAATTGGATTCATTGGTCGGACTGGGAACCGACCTGTTCAATCGGAATTAACCTCTTTGAATGTGCAATTGAATCTTTTATAGAAACCAGACCAGGTGAACGGCCAGTTTTCAGTTGAACCGGTCGACTCAGTCCAGTTTTTTAAAACTATGGTTAAGAGTGACTGATTTTCAAATTTAGAAATATATATATATATATAACAAAAATGCAGAACGGATTTTCAGAACATAGAGATCTATCAAAAATTAGGTTAGATTTGTAGATTGAATACCAATCGATCGCTTATGGGCATAATCTTAAAAGTTCAACATGATATAGGAGTTGGGCTAACTTCTGAACACGACGAGTTAAATCGTGTCCCTTCCGCATTCATGCTATGCGTCTCTCTCTCTCTCTCTCTCTCTCTCTCTCTCTCTCTCGCAACTTGCTCTGAAATTTTAGTGTATACGAGGATCGGTTTTATCGTAGGGCGTTAATTGTTTAGACTATTATTGTCTGCTTAATGTCGTAATTATCACTTTTAATGATGATGATGATGATATATGCACGTCTAGTTATAGTTATTATGTTGGAATTTTTGGAGAACCAATTTAACGTCACCCGCTAATGATGACGTAAAGTTCCCCTTAATTATGTTTTATGTCATTTTTGGTACTAAAAATATTACAGATATTTTGTCAAACTCTTTTTATATATTTCATCTTACCTACATAGCTTCTTTTTTTTACACCAAGCCTACATTTTATTGGTTGATATGTGATGTAAACTATGCAAACATGTGATAAAGACCCGTTGCCATGAATACAAGAAACTTACTAATTCATAGCGAGACTCGCATGCGATGAGATGACAAAAAAAAAACATGTTCAACAACATAGTCAAGGGAATTCGTAGTCCGTTAATTATAAAGAGATAAGAAACTTGACATAGTGAAGATGTTACGATTAACTATGAAACAATTGATCGATAAACTAAAAAAAAAACCTCACAGAAAAAAAGTTTGATAAGTTCAAAAACTACTCAAAGTATTGATATGAAATGACGTTACTTTTTTGTAAGAAGTTGAAAGAAAACAAGATTGACAGAGTGATGTTAAGAAGGAACAAAACAAAAGAAAGACGGAATAAACCAAAGGATAAACTCGACGATGGGTAAATTGACGAATCTGACATAAAATGGTGATTTTGATACCTAATGATACGATCCACACCAACCCACCATCAAAATAGATAAAAACCCTACCGACTTGTGATGAAATGCGTAGTCATAAGGTCATCAGAGATCGTGTTAACATAAGATTAGGAGGAAACCATGACCTGTTACTATACGAGTTTCATTATAACTTGGTATGGCTTTTGTCAATCTCAGCAGCAAGTCTTATCACAGTTTGCACGTGGCTCAATTAATTTAACACCTCATAACGTTAATTAAGCTTATCCTATGAAAGATTATTTCAACAAGAATTTGAATTAATCGTGACCATTTCAAATCTGAATGTCAAATAACGTGTAACGATAAATTTTAATATTTCTTCTTTAATCAATCAGATTTTATTGTCAAATCTTTGTAATTGTCAAGGCCACAAGGAGATCGAGAATGACTTTTCCGCATTCTACTTCCCTCATTAATCATAGATGATATTCGACTTACTAACTACCTACCCTACGATATATATGCATTGTTCACCTGATGTGTGCTCCTATTAGCGAGGAGCTATCAACGACAGCTAAGATGTGAATTGGGCCCACGCTCTGCCCATTTAATTGTGAAGCCCAAACAGAACCCAACCACGCAGTCCTCAATCGCTCCGACCGATCCCACCTGACGTGGAACCGTGCAGGTCACGTCACGGTGTTTATGGTCAGCCGCTGGTCAACGTGCACATTGGTTGCCCCTCTTGAACATCTACTAGGATCAATGGCCGTTCTTGCCCTCGTAATCGAATTCCGATCGCAAACGTTAATAGAGAGTGAAGGATCAAATCACTGCAAAGGTAGGGGCTTTCACATTAGAAAAAAATCCGAGATTTCTCCACCAGATTGGTTTGTTGATGCTCGGATTAATCACGATATCTTGTACGTAAAGATGCACGATAGAACGCAGATCGCAAGCCAAAACTCAAATGAGGGTTCATCTTTACCATGCCGAATCCAAGACCATGTGAAGTGCTGTCGCTTGTCAAGCGTCATCATATCCAGAAAAAGGACCGACACCGTACCCACTTGGTTTTATGAGGCAGTGTCATCCTTACCGGACCTCTCAACATGACCTCTTCCGAATTACCGGATTTAGATTTCCTCGGACCCAAATCCGACTCGGCACGGACGGGGCTCCCTCCAGACATTAGGCAAGGAGATTCATGCTGAGGATTCTCCGGAATCTTTTGTTGGGCATGCTTTTAGCTGAAAGTTAGACCAAACCATCCTAGTGCCAACCAAGGGCCATCAATCATCACACACACGATTGCTTCTGCTAGAAAGTCGATTGTGGGGACAGAAGAGATTGTGATCATGGGTGGTTATGATGAGCCTCTCAGTGTCCCCTCTCCCCCACCTCTCTTCATTGCTTTGCCCTACCACAGCTTGCTGGAATAATTCTATCATAATAAATAAGGGGAGTGACGGGTCTAAGTGGTGTGGGGGCATCGTCCCTCTTTAACTTCAGGGGAACCGGTGGAGTTTCCGTTAAAAGAATGTAACATTACCATATGCGATGTATATAAACGGGAAGCATGCCCTAGGAAAGACCGAACTATGATCACAGACATCTCTGGAAAACTTTAGCTTGCAGTTGTAAATTTAATCCCAAAAGCTAAAATGATGTATCGGGATGTAGATCATTGCACCTGCTTGTCCCACCTGACATTGCTGGCCCAGGTTCTCTGTGAAGCAGCAAAACCATCTCACGGTGGAAGCTGCCATGGAAGAGAAGATGGTCGCGCTTTGTTATAAGCTGATTATGGACATTCCTCTGAGCTCCCCTATGTGGGCTGCATATGCACAGGTCCATGAACAACATGGGCTCCTCCCCGGCTTATTTATTTATATTTTGCCTAAGGGAATGGCCGATATCAATATGTGAAAAATGGAATCAAAATTAATTCGATATCTCTATCCTAAATCAATTTTTCATTTATTATCGCGAGAGAATATTTCCCTGAGTAAGCCCATCAAAGTTACAGCACCAAATTGATTATTACATCATTAAATTGGGACCACGGGCGCAATTTACCATTCAAAAACTTGGGTGTTGAAAGAGGCAGGGGACTTCTACTGAATTGATGGGCTTCGGAACCCAAATTAGAAGCATGTCCGCGGTACAAGAATCCCGGAAAACGGGAAAACGAGGAAACCAAAAACAGGGGGAACAAGAGAAAAAAGACGGAAACACGTTCCTCACTCACAAGGTATCACAATCCTCAAGCTGTGACAATATTATTCTACATAAACTCCAGAAAGCGAACTTCTCTCTTCACATCCCTTCGCCCCATCTAATCGACAGCAAGCGGAACAGACTGTGCCTACATTGGAGAAGAGATAATCCCACGGAATCCGATTCAGCGACAGAATACATATATATATATATATATATATATAAAGACATTTAGTTTGCGCGGATATATTTCAGTTGAACGAAAATGAGGTATGTGAAGTGTTTGCAGGGTTCCGCAGATTGCTTACCAGTGGACGGTACTTGAGGGCGTAGAACATCTCGAGGTAGCGGCGGCTCTCGAGCCGGTCCAGGTTTGAGACGTGTTTCCAGAACCCGTACACGGCGGTCAGGTTCAGGAGCCTCTCGGAATAGATCTGCCACGTGTACCTGCAAATCGAATCGATCGGTGAGGAAAAAAAAAAAAAAGAATAAACTACTGAATGATGGATACGCTGCACAGGGGTTTTATCGGCAAACTTGTATAAGTCGGGCAAATTAGACTTTACTTCTCCTCGATCCTCTTCATGGCGCCTTGCGAGATAGTGTCCCAGTGGCTCGGGTTGACCTTGCACTTCTCAAAGAAATCGACGAGGAGATTGGCTGCCTGCTCCCCGTGGTATGGATCGATGTGGAATCCCGACTTTCCATGCACAATGATCTCAGCTGGCCCACCGTTGCATGTTGCGAATGTAGGGAGGCCACAGGTCATGGCCTCAACCACGGTCAGCCCGAAGGCCTCGTATAGGGCTGGCTGCACGAAGGCCCCCTTAGTGTCGCAGATGTAACGGTAGAGCTCTCCATTCCGGACACGGTTCATCTGGGACGAGATCCACCGGAACTGGCCGTTCAAGTTGTAGGTCTCGATGAGGCCATACATCTTTTTCATCTCGGCCTGCTCTTCCAGGTCTTTTGATTCCTTCCTGCGGTCGCCACCGACCACAACCAGGTTCACGAGCTCCCTCAGCCGGGTGTTCTTCCCGTACCACTCAACGAGCCCCGTGAGGTTCTTGACACGGTCCAGCCTCGCCATGGTGAAGAGGATCGGTTTGTTCCGGTCCTTAAGCACACACCTGGTAATTGATTGGCACCAAGAAAGCAAAAAACTTTCAATCTTTAAGTTCTTCTTGTCTAAGCAGCTCAGCTGGCAATGCTGTAACTGATAAAGAACGAATGGTAAATTCGATGTTAAGGACTTACAAGTGCTCCTTGTTCTCAACATCGCTGAAGAGAAGCTCTTCAATCTCATGGTGGAAGGACTTCAACCTCCGCTTCTCTTCAGTGAAGGGGAAGTAGATGCTTATGTCTGCACCGGGGGAGACAATGTTGAATTTGGGGTCGAAGACATCAATCCCATGAACGACCCGGTACAGTCCGGGCATTGTGAAAGCAATGTGACTCTCGTATTGCCCGATCGTGTCCTTGCTGATAACACAAAAAACATTTAAGACATTAGCTCCAGTTGGCCAAAAGGATCTTCCAATTCGAGATGCAATCTGCACAAGCAAAACTCGTTACCTTCCTGCAATTTCTTGGAAAGTGCTGGTAATGATGAAGTCAGTGTGGCTCATCGCAATGAGATCAGCCGTGAACTGGCATGAGAAGTGGTACTTCTCCTCGAAGTTCTTCCAGTAGATGTCGGAGTCGGGATACTTGGTCTTCTCGAGGGCATGGGCTATAGTACACTGGAATATTGAGCGAAAGTAATCACGTACAACAGCAAAGTTTTGATGAGTAATTTTCAAAACAAAGATAACAAAGGCAAGCCAGATCATCTCAATCAAACCTGGGTAACTCCCAATCTGTGGGCTAACAGAGAAGCAACAATGTTCCCGTCGCTGTAGTTCCCGACGATGAGATCAGGCTTCCCTTGCAATTCTCCGGCAATTTCACTTGCAACATCCTAGTAAGATCAGTGTATGTACCAATTAGCTCAAGCATCATCCATGGTTTGGAGTCGGATTCATGTGACGTGATTCTCGTTATTACCTCAGTGTATCTCTCTAGGTAAGGCCAGACCTCGAACCTTGAGATCCATTTGCGGACGATTCCCTTCTCGTTCCGGAAGGGAACACGAAGAATGTGCGAGTGCTCGGTCCCAAAAACTTTCTCGAGCCGCTGGTTGCACGTGGTTCCCACGGCGTCGGGCAGCAGGCGAGTTACAATGAGGATCCGAGGCGTAATGTCGAGTCCCTGATGCTTGATGCGATGAAGCATCTCGCTCTCTAAGGCCCGAACTTGATCCAAAATGTACACAACCTAGAACACCGAAAAACTAATCAGCTTTGACACATCTGTGACTCGCAGTTATGTAGACGATAACGTAAAAGAAGTAGATCATAATCACATACCTGCCCACCAGTGTCGGGGTAGCCGAGCACGTCGTCCTGGGCGAAGTAACCATGCGGGGACATGATCACGACATTGAAGACCATTGGAATGCGATCAAGGAACTTCTCGAGGGTCCAGGGATCAGGAGCTTCTAAAAGGTCGAGGAGCAGCTGGATCATCTCATCGACCCGCTCTGCAGTGTCTCCCCAGCCTCGCTCGAGCCCGATCTCCTGGAACTTTTGCTCAAACTCGGAGAACGGGGTCTCAGGCTTCAGCGCCGAAAGATACTCCTCCGCCTTCCTCAAGACATGCTGGAGGCCGGAAACATTTTGGATTCTTTCATTCACCATCATGTTCTGCAAGATATCCAGACATGTCAGATTTATACACCTTGCAACTCTTATATTCTTCGAGTTAAACATTATAATTCCTACCTTGCCCTTGTAGCAGTGAACTTGGAGGAATTCCAGCAAAGGGTGCAGGCTTTCCCTGTCATGAAAGAGCTTCGCAGAGAGATGCCTGTTGAGGAACTCAACCCCGTTTCCGATCGACTTTGAGAGAGTCGGACGGGGAAATGAGGCATTGAACGGCTCAAAGTCCAGCTCGAGCACAAAGTTGCCATTAGAACTACAACGCAGAAAAGAGAGCAGCTTGATATAAGAACGAGCCCCTGCAGCTTTTTGATAATTGGCAGGAGAAGTGGAGGTCAGAGTTAATTCATTTACCTTCCATCCACGAGCTCTTCCTTGAAGCGCAAGTACTCAGCGACTTGCATTTGCTCGAGCACAAGGGCATGAACGTTCACACGGATGTATTCCCACACACCCGGCCTTGGACGCACCGCCAGAGCGATCCATGGAGGCGAGACGATCGCTTCCTGAATTATTTAACCAGTAATAAACATTAGAAAAGACTAAAGCCTCTATATATCTTGAGTTTCAGAAAACAGAAACAGGCTCTCCCATTTTTGCTGAAGAAACTGGTTTCTAAAGTATTATACATCCAGAGATGGGAGAATCACAATCTGGTTTCCACGAAAAAAATATGAGAAAGTGAAAGAGATCTACCTGAGAGGCTTTCAGGACTTCGCCGAATGCCCCACCAATAAGCTTCTGCCTGCTTTCTTCAGAGATCGCCTCAAACTCGGCAATAATCTGGTGGCGTTGCAGTATGCCTTTTCCCTTGGCCTCGACCCTGCGAAAACTCGAACCACGGGCTGATAAGTTCTGAGTCTCTTTTCTCACCATACATCACACCGAAAGAGATCAGCCAAAAGTATGCATAACAGCGGTATGCAACTCTACCTCGCAAGGAAAGCCACGATATCATTCCGGTGAGCGGTCAGGGTCGCGTCGAGACGCTCACGGAGGCTGTGAGATCGAGTCAGAAGCCGCTCGGCCATGCCTGAAATCCTTCGGAAACCTTAGATCTGTAAAGAAGATATTAAGAGGAAAATGCAAGATGAGAGTTCAGATGATCCAAGACAACCATTATTATGGGAGGTGGACAATCACTGGAAGTCAAAGATCAACAGGGACAAGTACTGCTGAGCTTTTCTAGGGTGTTACATGAATTTCTAAGCCTACCAACTGACCAAACATATAAAAAATACGATCAAATTCTCAACTGGGTCTTGAACTAAATCTTGTTTCAGTCACAAGACAGCACCCATGGACCTCGAAAGGACAGAGAGAAAGAGGATGTGAGGGGACATAGGACAACTGAGGAGTATGGCAGCAAGATCTTACCACTACATGGAACCCTCTTTCACATGCTCGAACTAAAATCCGAAATCTAACACTAGTACAAGGTATAACCTCAAAAAGAAGAGATCTGGTGATCCATATCAGACTGTACCATGAACAGGGAACATGAAGGGATATAAGTTAAGGAAATGGACACAGATCCCAATCTGCAGAAGTTTGACTCTGGATAATTTTCTCCATGACAAATGTTTTGGATAATTCAGCCCAGTACCAGACTTGTTCACATGAAACCGGAAATCTTAGACATAGATTTCCACAGTGTAAAGGCAAACTCCGTTGCTTAGGGACAGCCTTTTATCGAGACACACTGATCCATTAGCAGTGTTTCTTGGGTGTCCAGATTTGCTGACGATCTTTTACCACAACAACTTCAGGACATCTAATGCTCCCCATAGATTATCCGGGGTTCATCGAGTAGCATTCGCTACAGACCCCTTAGATCTTCCAGATTTAGTTCAAAGGATATTGCGAGAAGAGAAGAGGAGAAGAGGAGAAGGTAGATCAGAAGTATACCTAGTAAGAAACAGAGGTAAACAGACCAGAGGGACGGAGTCAAGAGAGAGACAGAGCTTTGGAACAGAACGAAGAAGGAAGGAGGGGAAAGAACACAGGAATGGTTGATGGGGTCCTGGTTGTCGAAATTTATAGACAAAATTAAAATGTAATATTTAGGTATGAGATAAAAACAAAACTTTTCCACTCAGTTTTTATCTTCTCTCATACAATTTTTTTTATTTATAATATTTAAATATAATATAAAATAACTTTAAATGGAAATATTATACCATATTAATTAAATTTTTTTGAATATTTAATATTTAAAATTTAATCAGATCTGGTTAATTTAATTTTAAGTAAAATAAAAAATTTTAATTTAAAATTTAAGATATCATTTAAGAAAAAAAAGTAGGTATGGGCAGGGTTTTTTTTTCCTGTTTATTGAGTTTGACAAAACCCTCAAAAATCACATATTGCATATGGCACGATAATAAGTAATAAATTATATTTATGGTTTAAAATTTTTAAAAATTAATATTTAAAATTTAATTAATAAGTACTAAGTTGTACCATGATATCTCAATAAATTAGTTGGTTAGTATAATATTGCAACACCGATATAAAATATCTATATATATATATATATTGAACTTGACAAAGGGTACGCATGCCCAAACTGAGATTAGATGGGGCTGAGGATTACACTATAATTCTAACATACCATCTAACTCGTGGAACTTTAGTACACTCAATCAATTCATCGATCGAAGAATCGAGAATTCTACGACACGATATCCTTCTGAATTCCATCTTCGATGAAGAAAAACCGGAGGGCCTCCTCCCTCCATCGGCGATGCATTGTGGGGGTGGACAGTCCAACAGTAACATCACATTATTAATAGAAATCTTTTTTTTTGTGCTTTTCCATTTTCATTTTAATGAATGGACCCTCCCCTCCTTTAACCTAACAGTCATCAATGGCGAGGGGTAAAGTGTGAGCCCCTTGCCAAAGTTTATTGGGGGATGGGGTCCATTCCGCATCGACCGGGCAAACGACCACCGAACCGTCATCTGTCATCCGAATACCGAACTAAGCGACGACACATACCTAAAAATGCGCCTCAGTGGTTGTGTTAAATCGGTCGGCTCGTGTGCTTGTGCGCGCGTGTCCAACCTTGATAGCTCTCCGCTCTTTGCCCTCCTGTCCTTACTTTTGTTTTCATAATATTCCTCGAGGAGCAAATAGTAAATGCACATCATTCGTACGGAAAACTATTTATGGCAGCATACTGACATATCTGTTTCGTCACGAGCACAAACTTAAAATCTATAGGAAAAAAAATTAATTTAAGATAAAAAAAATTAAAAAAAAATTCTAGAAGTAAGGATCTTTTTGAGAATATGCTTAGAATTTTCTTTTGTATTTTCTTTTGACTCTTTTTTTTTTCCTTTCTCATGATCAATTCCACGAAGGTTTGCGCTGCGTACAGAGGGAGACTAATGGTGGTCAAGAAGGCATTGAATGATCCCATTTGGTTGGTCCCGAGATTGCATTTTCTTAATGTAAAATTTGAATTTGGCAGTGAAAAATAATATAAATTGGTTGAGGTAATTTATTACTATTTACTTTTAAGTAATATATTATATTTATATTTAATAAAATGAAGATAACTTGTATTAGAGGAGATTTGTTCCTTTAATTTGAATTAATTAATATTAAGTAAATTTTTGGATATTATATCATTTACATTCGATAAATTTTACCGTATAAATTACAATTTTCACTTGTAAAGTCAACAATTAAAAGTTAAATTCTTACCACTATAATTGTAAAAAAGTGCTTCAAGGACTATTAAATTACAATTATTTTTGTGATTAATTTAACTTTGCTCAGAACAATTATTACCCTCCCATTTAAAACCCGTCTCGTGACTTGGGCTTAAACGGCCCTCGATTTCATGAATCCAATCAATTTTTCAATTTTTTTATTCCAAATGGAAATTAAATATTGGGAAAAATGCTAAGTAGATGTGAGGATTAGGTCCGAGATTGGCAGAAGAAGCCTGCGTTGACTCGGCGGACGCAACCCAATGCCATCAGACTCGCTCTAGAACCATGCCACCGGGCTCACAAGTCAAACCAAGCCCGAGCGGACGACTCGACTGGATCGCGACTGCTAGTGCGGTATGATAAGCCAGCAAAGGTTGATGAGTGTGACGATTCCACTTACCTTCAAATCGGGGGGACTTCCCGCAAGAAAATGGAAATACTGTGAAGAGAAAACGGACGCAGGTGGGGGAGATGGGATTGCGAGGTTTGCTGAGCAAAGGGGCCTTTTTTATACCCCACAAAAAATGAAAAAGGAAAAGACAATTCTTTTGAGGCGGTGGGTGGGGTGGCTCGGCCACCTGGGCCGCCACTTCTGGCGGCGGTTATCCCGGGAGGAGGAGGAGGCGGGCGCTGTGTTGCATCTTTATTAATTAATTGATTGATTGAATTGCTAAGTTCTTGGCCTTGCAATACCCAGTACTTTCTCTCATCTCCATGTCCTCCTCTAGCTAGCTTAATTGATTAATTAATCTCAACTCTTCCTCCTCCTTCTTTTTCTCTTTTTTTTTTATGATTATTCATCTCCTAATCTGTTTGCACTTTTGATTTTTCATGCGAGTATCTATCTGCCTTTCCTTATCAAGGACGGTAGGTATGGACTGCCGATCGGTACAAGGCCGCGATTTTCCCATCCAAGACTTGACTTTATCAGGAGCTCGGCGAGAAAACAAAAGGGGAGTATTAACGGAAGGTTTCGATCAGCATTTCTCCGAGGAATGGAGCTCACCTCATGTCCAATCTCATGTTCTTCACAAAATATTTGACTGACCCTAAGTTGGATAACAGTGACCCTGGCGGCAAACGAGATTCTGGACGTGGGGAGTGACAAAAACCGGAGGGACAATGCAGCGGCGGCGGCCAATGGAGCGCGACTTCCAATCCAGGCCCCGCCCTCTCGGCTGTCGCTGGCAGTGTTATGTCTCTTGGCCCTCGCTTCCCGGTTCAGACCAGAAGTCAAAAGAAATGGAGCACTTCCGTGTACAGCAGCACGAGGGAATAAAACGTACAAATGAAAATTTTGATAAATAGTTGAGATTCAATTATATAATTATGAGATTTTACCTCTAAATAAGTCGATTAATCTTAAAGTTTCATCTTTTTTTTTTAAATTCATATTATATATATCATATATTTCTCAGTTTTTTACCCTCATTTTCTTATTTTATTTTTGGAATACTTATTTAGTTTATTCTTTTGCGTCCCAACATTGTTGAAAGGAAAATTTTCAAGAATCCTATCTCATCCCAGTATACCGCAAAAATCTATTAAATTATCATTTAATTGCTTTTCCGTGCGATGAGATGGAATTATCTGAAATTTTCTATTCATTATCCAGGTAACAATCGAGGCGGGGTGGCCCCACGTGTCAAGAGAGGCAAGGGCGGGGCCCATTGGCCAAATCACAAAACATTACAAAAGTGCGAGACAGCGAAGGCTGCATGATGACCTGTAATAGGACCGGGCAACATATCTTTGTCCGACGTGGCATTACCCGACAGAAAGGTCTGGTCTCATCTGCGACCCCTATGAGGATGCATAATCGGTGATCGCCAAGTTCGAATGGGAACGAGAAAATTCTCCCACGGCTAAGCTTCTCTTGGGTCCATGTGGGCAATGGACGAAAACCATGTGAGGCACATTGTCACGTAATAACGAGTGTCGATTATTCATGATATTATACGAGTGAGTCAATAATTAAAACGTAAAACGTGGAATAGGACTTAAACTTTTTTTTCTCTAGGAATGATACAATCAAGTATATGTAGACTGCATTTTAGAACCCGAATTTCTTACGAGCCAACACTTGAAGACCTTAATAATTTTTATAAAACAATTATATCCCAAACTTTCATTCCATAGAATACTTTGATCCACCGTCTCATCTGGCTGTCACACGACAAAAATGCAATGGACCAAAGTGTCCAATATAGTAAAATACGGGGATATAAATATTAAAAAAAGAAAGAATTTGTTAATATCCCTAAGTACTAGTTTGTAATAATTTTTTTTTAACAATTACATCCCAATTTTCATTTTATGAGACACTTAGGTTATGTTATGTGCACCGTTTTGTTTGTTGTGACGGAGCATGAGACAGGAGATTAGAGTTTCTGATTGATAGAATGAGAGCTGATGATGCAATTATTTTTAAAAAAATTAAATTATTGAGGTTATTACTTGACAAATTTAAGTTCTAAACTATTAGTTTACTCATAGAATATCCTGAAAATGATGGGTAGATTTCCCCGGAGATGTTGGCAAATTTCTTTTGGTCCTCGTGTTCTTAATGTAACTATATATTAATCACGTGCTTTTACACGCAGGGAATTTCTAGAAGGGCAAGTTGGGTTGCGAAAATGTCAAGATCGAACTAAATAATAAATAATGACATTATGAATTAATATTTTAAGAGTAAATGTAAATGACATGCAAAATCCTGAACTCCTGCGATTTTTCTAATTATACCAAGAATTTTTAAATTTGAGCAGAATGGTAGTAAGTCCATTAAGATTTGATAAGATGTCTTATTTATCCCTTAGTATTTATTGCCATTCCGTAAGTGCCCTTATGTCTCCTATGCCTTTGAGCGCCATCACTTCCCCGCGGCAGACATTTTTATATAGGAGGAACGTGTGGAGGCTTCAGTTCATGAGTGAGATTAGAGCTTAAAATCATGGTACTTTACAAGAATCAGATGAAGTTGTAGGAGGGATTCAGTCTGTATCTTGAAGGGTGCTTAGAGGGGGGAAGGATTCCATTTGCCCTTCTAGATCAAGCATCAAGATATCAACTTCACGATCACAGACATCGAATAATCTTCCTCCATCTTGGCCGGGCCCTCCGGTCTTGAAACACGAGGGAATTTGTATTTAGAGGGGTTGGAACAGCTCGGTCGGTGAAGGACGGCTGCCTGCTAAGGGTTCGAGTGTTGCCGGTGTAATGGTTCGGCCACCTGTTGCCGTGGCTGTTGATAATATATACTCGTCGTATGGCATAAAAATGAAGAGGGATTAATTAATTCAGTGCAGCGCAGTGACACCTTGTCGTCGATCCGATGTCAGTATCATCTATTGGGTACATGTATCTCTTCTGTGAGTAGATAAAAGGGGGCACATGATACGAAAAAACACATAAGATTCTTGCATCCTTTCTATGTCGATGGAAACCCTCAAACTTTATAAATTAGATTCGTACATAAATCTCTGTTATCAGGCCAATCGACTCCAAGGAGACACGATGATGGGAAATTAGTGATACAAAGAGATTCCACTTATGATAATAATATGATTGAAAAAGCACATCTTCTCAGGTTGATAGTTAATACCATAGTTTTAAAAACCGGACCGAGCCAGCAAGTTCAACCGGTTCAACTGAGAACTGACCACTCATCCGGTCCGATTCCTATAAAAGATTCAATTGCGATTTCAAAGATATCAACTCTGGTTGAATCAGATGATTCCCGGTTCGACCGGTGAACCCAATTGAATCGGTGGAAAAATCGGTCGACTTGAAATTAAAAAAAAAACAAAAACCCACTTAATGTACATATTTTATTTTACTATAATTATATTTATATTTTATGTTAAAATTTTATTTAATATAATGGATATACTAATTATTTTTATTATAAATTATATTCAAATTATGATATTATGTAAATTTATTAGTAATATTATTTATTAAATATGTGGTTCAACCTATTGAACCCTTAGTCCGACCCATGAACTCATGTTTACACTAGTTTCTGGTCCGGTCCGGTTTTAAAAACTATGGTTAATACTATCTTTGCACTTAAGCCATGCCTTTGTACGGATTCAATAAGGTGAGGGGAAAAATGCTATGAAACCTCAGAAATGCACAGAAAATCGAGAGGTTCCGTTGAATCATCGACCGTAGGCTACAGCTAAATGGTATTTATTTTTAAATATAGAAAATTAAATTGGCTTGTAGAGTGCAAATAGCGAGTGTGCTAATTTTATTAGGATGATCTGCAGGTAGGGCCGGCTGCATGTGCCAGTGATAAAATGGCATTTGATGTCTGTTGTTGTAGCACGTGACTCTTTCTTTTTTTGGGATCGTATTATTTGAAATTCGAAGACGTTATTGAACCTACCGGTCTAATTTTCAATCCGATCGGTCCACTAACGAGCAATGTTCTCTAGGCCGTGAATTCTCTTCACTAACAGTACTCAAATGAAAGGGATCGGCAAGACGAGAACAGACACCATGTGCCGTCCAAGCTGAAATGGTTCTTGTTGTATTATTGTATGCGAGTTTTCCTTATCCACAAAGCGTTGGAATATGCGTCTTTGCCCCCTTTTGCTTTAAAGCCTTTGTCTGATGATGCGTGGGACTGTGCCCGTGTTCAAGATGATGATGTATGGTCGTGGACGCATGGCCCCCACCGAAATAAGCTGTCCTAGTAAAAATACTCTTGTAGGTATCTATCTAGATACTTAGTTTCAGCTTAGGATGCTGATTAAGAGTACTCAATTCTTCCATTATATTCCATCTCTAGCATTTCGACAATTTTTCCAATCAGGGGATCCCGAGAAGCATGGCGCTGGTCAAGCGTCACGCTCGAGACGCGATGGAGGGCTACACTACCGTGAACATAATCCTAAAAGCAATTAAGTATTATTGGTAACAGGTATATTGTGAAGACAATATACCACCGCAATGAGATAGAGAATAGAGTTTAGTATAATAATACTATATATTTTTTATCAACGAGATCAATAATATTATCTTTGCTGTATAACTAAGAGATCATGAATTATCGTCGAGGGCAATTGGTTCGCTTCTATGTGTTTTGGTTAAGTTTTAGGTTTCAAGTTCAAATACCCTTTAATACATTTGCTTGAAAAAGGCAGTTGTGCATTCCTTGGGCTAGATCTTGGAGGGCACCGAATCCTTGAACTTTATTAGGCTCTTGACGGTGATATATATGCCGATGGAGTCAATATTAAGTGTCAGTAGTTCAGTTCGTTTGATATGCTTGCCGTTAAAACAAGCAAACACGAACATTACACAGCGGAGGCAGTAAGATTGCCATCACTAACACCTTCCTTTCTTATTAAAAAAATTTTAAATTCGATTCATATTTATAAAATTTCCCCTATCCTTTTCTTTTACATGAATGGGCCTTTTTTAATAATGCAGAAAAGGAAAAGGGTAGGCCGGCTGGACAATCTCACGAGATGAATATGCTTCTCATTGTGATTTCGAACTGTAGCTTCCTTTGCCGAAAAGGACGATGTGAATAATTCTTTGGTGTCTTTTTGGCCTTTCTACCCATTTTGATAAATATATTCTTTCTCCTCTTTTATAGACCCAAAAGAATCCTCGAATTGACATTTTCCCACATAGTTTTGAGACAAATATAATTACTGCATGTTAATTTGGATGATATGGTTGAACATCCAAAATGGAGAATTTGAGCCCTAGTGCTGAACTGATGCAAATATGTTTATTATTTAAATTAGAATATTGACTTAGATCTAGTTTGCTCATTTAACCTTTTCTAACCCTATTAGCTACGCGGGAGCCAAAATTTCAACGCGTAGGCAGGCCCCTTGGGTGGGATGTGAGGTGGGTTCCATCGCGTCGGTTGGCTTTTGCTTTTTACCGTGGCCTGCGCTGCGATTTGACGTCACTGTTAGTGCCTTGTTAATACGGGCACTCCGTGTAGATTTGAATCATATGAGGCGTGCTGGGTCCGACCGTCCGATTTGATTTAGGCAATGCCCGTGGATTGTTTTCTCGAGTACATGACGCGAGAGGTAGAGGTGACTTTTGCTCGATAAGATTCTCCAATCCACTCATGGTGATATGCTCGACTGAATAGGAAACGATCCCTTCCACGGTCGACGGCTCCCACATACCATGCAAGAGGACATAGGGCGGGCCGAATCTGACTTTATGAGGCTCATCATCTTCGATACCCCAAAGAAGTGCAATCTAAGTGGCTCTTTCCTCACGACAAGCTGACAGGGGAAAAAAAAAGAAAAAAAGAAAAAGAAGAAGAAGAAGGAATATTCGGTGCAGAGATATCGTTCTCTACCTGATATAAAAGCGACCGTGAGTTGGATTCTCAGTGATGGCCGCCACGGCCCTTCATCCTCCACTTCTAGACCCTAATGTGAGAGTTTAATTGCGAAAAGCTGGTCGAGTCCCATGCTAAGTGAAGTCTTGAGTTGTCCCATTCGGTGATTACCCGTCGAGAAAGCACCGATGGATCCCTCTTACTGAACAGAATCTTATCGGTTGGCTAAGACCACATTTTTTTTGTTCTTATTTTGCAGAGGAGGTGGAGGAGGATCTCCGAAGAACTGTTCACATGTTTACTGGGCCCGAGTATTCTGGCCCATATGAAAGTTTGATTTGGGCCGTAGATAAGCCCAATTTCATCGAAGCCCGGACGCAAAGGAACTCCAACGCCCCCCACCCAAGGCGGAGGGCTTAAAAATGGAAGGAGTGAGGGCCCAAACGCACATATCTTTGAATCGTCTCGGGTGGGTCCACTGGGGAGGAGTAGAGCGTGCACCTCACGCGCGCCCAACGGGAAAAAAAAAAAAAAAAGAAAGAGAAAAAGAAAAAACGAATTTTGCAAACAGACCGGCGGCTCGTACCTGGCAAGAATGCACCGGCACGAAAAATATCTTGCCTGGGGTTGAGTTCTCGGGCCAGCTATGAGAAATTTTGAAAATTGTTCAATTATATAAAAATAATTATAATTTAATTGCATAATAAGCTGAAACTAATGTATATAGCTCGTGAGCCACATCTTATAGACTGATCCACTATGATCTACATGTATATGTGATGAAGACAGTACTTTATGGGCCTTCTAAGCCAACCCGACATGACATGCCCGAACGAACGAATGGACCGACCAGTGACTCCATAAAGCACCCGTCTCTTGTAGGTGAAAGAGAGAGGTTTGTCTTGGTTTATAACACCTATATTCAATCTTTTTGTATTGAAGACTCCACGACTGTAAAGTAACCTAAGCTCAATCAGGATCAGAGCACCCTACTAGACCCAGAGGCACATATTCTCATCGGTATCATTCAAGATTCAATGGTACAACAAAAAGTCATATAAATCACTATTACTTCTTATTAAAAAAATTTACTATTACTATTATATTCTTTTTATCTATAAAAAAATGAAAAATTTTAGATGGACAAACGTTTCAATGGGGCCATGCGTCGAATTGTGGACGTGGCCTATGAGTGCTCGTGGGAAATTTGGGTTCGTGCATCATATCATCTTGAGCAGGACACGGTCCCTGGAAGTGGAGGGGCCTATATGGAAATATTAATAAAATTAGAGGACTTAACCAGCAAGACCAAGAGAAAGGAAGCTAAACTTTAAAAAATGGGAAAGTTGAGGGGGGAACGTATATTTTTTGAATTGTCTCAGGTGGCTCCATTCACAAGAGAAAACGGAAGAGTACGGTGCCTCTGAGACGAGCGTGAACATCACGCGCCCAACGGGGAGCACAGGAAACGAAGTAAATATAGAAACAAATAGAGCCGTTACTTCTCGTCACTTCCCAATCGCCCATTCCAATCTCTGACTCTCACTTTAGTCTCTCCGTCTCAGTTCACCGCGGAGCTGTGGAATCCGATCTCCACCGGCTATCTCCTGAACGAAACTCTGGAAGAAACCCCCAAGACCGAGCACCTGGTTTTTAGTTTCACCTCTTCGGCCTTCTTGAAGGTCTGTCTCCATTTTCACCGGAAAAAAAGGTCCTTCTCCATGCAACTTGTGATCTTTGCTGAAGTTCGATGCTTCTTGAGCCATTTCTCTCGAGTTTCTTTACGCTTTTCTGTTCGAATTTGTGATGTTCGGTCACATTGTTTGCGGAATAGAGGTTGCTCAGACAAGACGTATTTCTTAACTAGAAGTTGGGGATTGGAATATGGGATATGGAGATGGGCATTTGGTGGCAATCAATTCTAGGATTGCATGTGCCGCTGTCGGCATTCTGTTAAATCAATCAATGACCAATAGAAGTTCAATTTCTTGCTGGTAGAATAGAGTGTCCCAAATGCAAGTAGCTTCTCAAGATATGTTCTTGTTATGGCAGAACAGATCTTTAACGCTGAAAACTTTGTTTTATTCCTTCTCATCTGTACATTCTATCTCTTATCACTAATGCCTTGTTCTTCTACAAGTATTGTTGTACTTTGTTTGGTGCAAATTACAAAATATGCATCAATGTTTTACTGCAGGGTTGTGCGGCTGCATTTGGATAAGATGTCAGGGGCTGCGGCTACCCCTTTGACAAAGATGCAGAGGGCCTTCTTATCAACACCTGGGGGCTCAAGGACCTGCGAGGAGAATATTCGGGTCACTGTTAGAATAAGGCCTTTAAGCAGGAGAGAGCAAGCAATGTACGACCTCATTGCTTGGGAGTGCTTGGATCGCAACACTATAATCTACAAGAACCCTAACCAAGAGAGGGGCACTGCTCCATTTGTCTTTGGTATATCAAACACCATTTGTTTCATTTTGGACGTGAACTGGGTCTTTTGAATCTGTTTCGTTAATTTGAATTTTATTTTAAACAGATAGAGTTTTTGATTCCTCTTGCTCTACTCAGAGGGTTTATGAAGAAGGGGCAAAGGATGTCGCTCTTTCGGCTCTCAAAGGAATTAATTGTAATTTCCAGTGGGACTCTCAAAGTATCTGTTTTTGCTACCTTTAGCTAGTTGATTATTTTTTCTATCTCACAAATTTCCAACTTCTGGTAGCAACTGTATTTGCTTATGGGCAAACCAGTAGTGGAAAGACCTATACCATGCGAGGAATCACAGAGAATGCCATTGAGGACATCTATGAATACATTGAGGAGGTGGGTTTTTATTTCTTATTCCCTGCTTTCAGGTACTTTTATTCTTTGATTCCATGAGGCTAATGCATCCACTTAAATTTTAGAACGCAGATAAGGAATTTGTGCTGAAAATCTCTGCATTGGAGATATATAATGAGCATGTTCGTGATCTTTTGAATCTTGAGTCTGGTTCCCTGCGCCTTTTGGATGATCCCGAGGTACTTAAAAAGAAATTCATCATAGAAAAACTGGATTTAACAATTGGTTTTCGTTCTTTTATCATTCTTAACTTTACTTTTACTTTGAATTTTAGAAAGGGACAATTGTGGAAAAACTAGTCGAAGAAGTTGTCAAGGATAGGCAGCATTTGCGGCAGCTAATCAGCATCTGTGAAGGTACAGTGCTGATCTTGTTTAGTCATGTGATTATAGAAGAGTTTGACGTGAAATGCATTTTCATTACTTGGATCAATCAAATCTCATGAGAGTGCTCATTCTTATGGAGGGAAAATGCGGAGCGATACTCCAGGACTTGGGCAGTATAAATTAGTTATGATATTTGAAGATTGTGCAGCTAACATGACAGTATCATTTTCATTAGAATGCTAATATTCCTGTCATTGTCTTGTCTTGCTGCACTGTCAATTTTCTGAGGAAATACATCACCTTCTCTACCTTCCTGTTATGCAGCCCAAAGACAAGTGGGAGAAACTGCTTTAAATGATAAAAGTTCAAGGTCACATCAGATAATTAGGCTGGTAAGATCTGTAAAAGATTGTATTCAGAATTCCTGATTCATTTCCTCTTAGTTCACTTGTGTTCAGTCAACTGGCTAAGTTCCTTACCATGATTCCTTAGATTCACCCTTGCCACTGCAAAATAAATCCCTTAATATTTGTGCATGGGTTACGATGAGGTTGCATTGCTTAGTACTTTGGTTATGTTGTGAAATTGCACAGGTTTTTGAATCTAATGTACCGTGATGAAGTATAATGTCCTATTCACTTTTACCTTTTGATTTCAGACCATCCAGAGCAGTATCCAGGAAGATTCAGGGGGCATCAAGTCTTTCATTGCTAGTTTGGTATAAAATGTTTTTCTCTTCAATGTGGTTTGTTGATTGGGGGCGAAGTACGAGCTGTTCTCATGAGAGCAGTGAACTGAATTTCTTCAGAATCTTGTTGACCTTGCTGGAAGTGAGCGTGCAAGCCAAACAAATGCAGGCGGAACAAGGCTGAAGGAAGGCAGTCATATCAACCGCAGTTTGCTGACTCTCATGAATGTAATAAGAAAACTAAGGTGAGGAATATCCAGAAGACTGTTTGAAAATTTCTTGTAAATGATCAATTATTTGTTTCACCATAATTTTCATTCCCTAACTAGTCTAGCATGATATAACTTTTCTTTGCAGCGTGGAGAAGAGGTTCTCACACATCCCGTATAGAGATTCTAAGCTCACACGCATATTGCAGCATTCGCTAGGAGGAAATGCTCGAACGGCTATGATATGTACTGTCAGTCCAGCTTTAAGTCATGTTGAGCAGACAAAAAACACACTCTCCTTTGCCACTAGTGCCAAAGAAGTAACAAATAGAGCTCAAGTAAACATGGTGAGTTATTAAAACTAAACCAAAGGGTGAAAATTGATTGTAGTGCCCATTCTTGTGCAACACTACCGTGCAGATCCTTGGATGCTTCTCTGAGTGCATTTTCTGATCAGGTTGAACCAGAGAAGAGATTAGTGAAGCATTTACAAAAGGAAGTAGCCAGACTGGAAGCAGAGCTTCGATGCCCAGATCTTTCCTCCTCACATCTCAGGGCCCTACTAAAGGAGAAAGACATGAAAATTGAGGGGGTAAGGTTATTTGTGACCAGTTTCTTCTTCTATAGAGCTGACTTTCACTCATACAGTTTTAAACTGCGCAGCTGCCTGTACACTGAAATAATTAGCTTCCACTGCTACCATTTGATTTACTGTAAGAAACTTTGCATGATAGATGGAGAAAGAAATGAAAGAGCTCAAGCGACAGAGGGATCTTGCACAGTCCCAACTGGAATCAGAAAGAAAAGTGCGTAAGGAAGTGAGGGTAATTCTTTCCCCCATCTATAGCGCTAACAGCTAGTCAAGTTGAAAAGTCGTTAGCTTTAGTCATTGCTTAACTTTCTCAAGGCTTGAACCAGGATGAGCCCTCAGATCATGTTGTGAGGCGTCTTGCCTTTGAGATGGAACCATCCTTTTCAGTTAGATCGACTCCTGTGAATAGTAAACTGAGAAGCACAATAACAAGGAAGGCAGGGCTGAGGCAATCAGTCACTTCCACTGATCCTTCCTTGCTTGTGAATGAAATAAGGAAGCTTGATGAGCGGCAGAGACAGCTCGAAGAAGAGGCAACCCGAGTTCTTGAGATTCTTCACAAGGAGGTTGCTTCCCACAGGATAGGCAGTCAAGAGGCTGCAGAAAATATAGCGAAGCTGCTATCAGAGATAAAGGACATGAAAGTTGCTGGTTCCTTCCAGGAAGTTGTCACTGCAGACAAGGCAAATTTGCAGGAAGAGATCATTCGGCTCAATTCTCAGGGGAATGATATCATGTCATTGGAAAGGAAACTGGAGAATGTTCAGGAATCTATAGATAAGCTCGTCTCGGCTTTCCAGATGACAGCAGAGGAGCCATTGGAGTACCGGAGTCTAAAAAAGAAGAAGGGACTTCCTTTTAGCTTGAGCAACAGCCCAAATGTGCAGAATATTATCCGGGCCCCATGTTCACCTTTGTCTTCCAGAAAAGCAATGGATCATGAGACTGAGAACATGGATCCCAAGGACAGGATTTCCATTTCGTACAAAGAAAGTCCATCAAGGAGTCATGGAACACCAACCCCAAAGCAGTCCAAATCGATAAATGTGAAGAAGATGGAGAGGATGTTCAAGAATGCAGCTGAGGAGAACATTCAAAGTATCAAAGCTTATGTGACTGAGCTAAAGGAGAGGGTTGCAAAGCTACAGTACCAGAAACAGCTTTTAGTTTGCCAGGTAATCCAGTGTTAGGTTTTTTTTTTTAATTGACTTCATTTTCAGTGTCAGTCAAAATTTCCATGAGAAATCTTATGCCGGAGATGCACATTAAGATTCCTTTTACACATAACGTCTATGATTTTATCACTCTCACATATACCAGGTTCTTGAACTGGAGAAGAATGAGTTGCCTGATGAGGCAGACATGACTGACCTGTCCCCGATGGCATGGCCTTTGCTATTTGAGGATCAGAGGAAACAAATCATCATGTTATGGCACTTATGCCATGTTCCTATTATTCATAGGACACAATTTTACCTGTTGTTCCAAGGGGATCCCTCTGATCAGATATACATGGAGGTTGAACTCCGAAGACTGACATGGTTAGAGCAACACTTCGCAGAGCTTGGGAATGCGAGCCCAGCACTATTGGGTGACGATCCTGCTGGGTCTGTTTCATCGAGGTAGCTTATTTGTCTCTTTAATCATCTTCTACTGCATATATGAAATGTGCAATTGTGCCAAAAGAAAGAGAATTTGGTGGCAAAATTCTTTACAGTAGATGATTTTTTGTTATTGGAAGTATGAGTATGCTGTGGGGGGTAGAGCTACTCATTTCATTTACTTCACTGAATCGTTATCAAGTTAAAGACGTGCCAACTTTTCCCTCTTTCTTGATGCATTTGAGAAAAATAGATTCCATTAACAATCTGAATCAATTTCAAAAGCATGCAGATATTCTTCATAATGTGCTTCCTTTTTCTTATGATAAGCCATATCTGGTATTTGACGCTTGAACTACTACAGGAGTGAGCTTTCTTCTTGTCCGATAAAAAGCTGGTTGGTTCTGCTTATAAATGGTGAACTGTATGTAAAAGAATATCGGATATTTTTAGCGAAATCTGTGAAGCATTAATTACTTACTGAATACAAAAGATATCACCACAATTTACGCACTGAGATCAACAGAGTATTTTATCAATTTTATGCAAGAAAGATTGAATTCTTAAAATGATTTCATATGTACCTTTTTCTACACTTGATGCAGCATAAGGGCACTTAGAGAGGAGAGAGATTACCTAGCCAAGAGGGTAAGTTCGAAGTTAACACCCGAGGAGAGGGAGAGGCTCTACGAGAAATGGGTAATTCCACCTGGCGGGAAGCAGAGGCGGCTGCAGCTAGCGAGCAAGCTATGGACAGACCCACTTAACATGCAAAATGTGCAGGAGAGTGCCGAGGTCGTAGCAAAGCTGGTGGGCTTCTGCGAGTCAGGTGAGCAAGTGAGAAAGGAGATGTTCCAGCTCAACTTTGTGTCCCCCAACGACAAGAAGCCATGGATGGGATGGAACTTAATATCAAACCTCTTGCACCGGTAAACGGCCTTAGCTTACTAAGAGAATGTATGCCAACTCCAGTCTCATTCTGAGCCCGAGGAAAAAGGGATTGTTTATTATTGGGATCTTTACGGCTGCCTGCGGAGAGGTGACAGTTAAACTGTGTTAACTCTAATACTGATGATGCTGATGAAAAGAAAGGCGATCTGACAGTTATGTTTGACACTATCGATACCTGATCCTGTATACACATTCTTCTCATCTGTCCTTTATCAAGCAAGATTTATATGCTCGTCAATGCATTCTGCTGATTCGGTGGGCAAGTCCTCTCGGGGGAGAATACTCTACACCAAGATGGTTTCAGTAGCATTGACAGTAGATCGCCTAGCTGTGTGACAAATGCCGATTAACAAGAAGATGGTGCTCTCAGTGAACTAAAGATCACTGCGACTGGATTTCCATTTCACTCGATCCAAACAGCGGATTATTTTTTCTCACGCTTACCTCCACTTTTCCAACATTCAAAACGTCGCCCCGTTAGGGAGAGCAATCAGCGCGCGCGCCGTGTCGTTTTAGCTCCGACGTCCGTACACCCCTGTCGATCAATCGGCTGCAAATCTGAAACCCCAACCCGTCTTTCATCCTCAAGCTCAGACTCAGAGGATTTCACAGTGAAGAAAGTAGAGAAGGAGGCTAGAAAGATAGGGATAGAGGGAGGGGCCAGCGAACATTCTCGAGCCCTTTTTTTTTCCCCTCTATTTTTTTGCTTGGAAGAAGGCGGCAATGGGGAGGGAGGCTCAGAAGCAGCAGCAGCCACAACCTTCGGAGCAGCAGTTCTCCTATACAGTTGAGCAGCTTCTCGCCTTCAACCCTTACAACCCCCCGACATCCTCCCCGGTCTCAAGATCCACGTCAATGAGCAGGTCTACTTGCTCCCTATCTCTATCTTTCCCCCGATGAATCCATTTGCTGTTACCGAGTCAGCTTCAATGCTGCTGTATTTATCCCTTCCAGATAGAGCCGCGCTTTTTTAGCTGGATCTGAGGTCCCCGGTGCGATTCGATCTCAATTTGTTATCTTGAATCGTGAATTTGTTTGTCTTTGCTATGAGAGATCCAATTTTGTTACTCTCAAAGTGAAACATCTTCTGATTCATCCCTCATAGAGGCAGGAAATATCAGTTCTTCTTTTGAGCCAGAAGACTCATGTTTATGTGAATGACGACCTGTCTTCTTGGTAATCGAGTATTAGCATGGAATTCCTCCTGCCTAAGATGGGCACTTTGACTGCTGTTTAGTTTGAAGTCTTCAGTTGGCCTCAAACAAGTCAAGCTTTCTTCAGTTCTTTTTATTTTTTGTTACTCAACTATTGTTAATGCATCTTCTCTCGCTCTATTTCCTTCCAAATAATCAGCAAATGCGACAACCATTCAAGATGCTGATTGTTCTCTCCCATTATATGGAGGTAAGTGTCTGGTCTCTTATGAGGAAGTTCTCCTCTTTATGAGGCGGTACCTGTATATTCGATTGAGATCGGACAAAGTCTCCTCTGTCAGTGCAGACAGGAAGATTCCGTCAATTCTGGGATGAGGCTGCTGAGAGCCTGTCACTTGGTTGAAACTGTTCCAGGTCATTTAGATGTGACTTTGTTGCTGTTAACTTTTACAAGTTCTCATGGTTAATGGATTGCTATTTGTATGCCGAATTCGTTTCAGTAAACACAAATTGCTGAGCACATTTGAAGACAGGTGAGGTCTCGCTATTCGTTCGTTCTGCTGGCGAACTATCTCATGCCGTCTGCTACATCATTTCACATACCATAAAGTTCTGTTTTCTTACATGTTAGAGGATGCTTGGCAAACTACTAAAAAATTTATACGAAGAGAGGCCTCTTAGAAGAACGGTTTTATGTTGCTGTCTGCAGCATAGCGCTCAACAATACATTTCCCCAGTGTCAATGCAGGTTTTGGACAGGCAATCCAAGCCTACCCTGTTCATGTCCTCTCACTGACCTACCAAAGGGTTTCAAGGGCCATGCTTGCAGAGGTATTTCTTCTATCATGTCCATTTTCTTCTCATATTAGTTCACACTAATAATATCACAAGTTGATAATCTAGATTAGTCAGTGCTGTATAGAAATATCTTGTATCCTCGTCCATATTCTAGGCCCTAATCATCTGCGCTTAGAAAAGACCCCACTGTCCTCGTGAAACCTATGCCTGAGTCCATGAAGGCCATACAAGCCCATGAATCCAACCAAGCCGAAGGTTGGCCTACTTTGCAGAGTCCTAGACTGTCAAAATGAGTGGAGGAGGAGACAAACTCTTGCAGTGTTCGCCTAGTAATGCCCCATTGGAGAGGTTGCGCTAACAATAAAACATCTAATGTGCATGTCATGTTCCGGTGTCGAAGGTCCATCACTGGACAAGTTCATTGCTCATCGGGTTGCAAACTTTCCGGTGGGCTATTGATGAGGGACGGGCTCATTGTCATACCTCAGAACAAATTCAATCATCCTGAGCTGAAGAAGAGTGGGTGGTGCAGAGATTGTCCCGTTCGAGCACATCACCCGAATGTTCCCCATTCTCAGCTGACCTTCCTAAACCAAATGTCAATTTGGACTACCAGCCGCTGGCCTCGGTCTCAGCTCTCAATACTAGCCAGATTTTGCCGTGATTCTCCTAGCCGACAGTATAATTTGGTTTTATATCTGAACTAACTCGATTATGGTTGACCTTGGTATGAAATTTCACATCATTTTCCCGCACTCAATGCCGTGTCAGGCTTGGATTCTTAGTTGTCTTTTAAAATTTAACATTTCCCATAATTTCCGGTAACAGTCCCGAGGAAGAAAGGGGAACTAGAGCGAGATGGATCTCAAAAGCCCATCATGAAGAATTACACACTTGGGAGGCCCACATGGCCCATTCCCCTCTCTCCTCTCTTCGTCGTTTCGTTCGTTGTTTCTGTCCTGCGGATGAAGCTAAAGGTGATCCTTTCCATACCTCCTTCATTGCTTGCGTACCCCTCCCTCTCACCTCTCCTCCTCTCCTTTCACTCATCATCCTCGGCGGCGACCTCCGAGCACCGGAACCTGTAACTAGTGCGGCGGCTCTGTGACTTCTTGCTGAAGTGAAAGAGGTAGCACCTCTCGTATTAGGGTTTTTGAAAATTTTTACGATTTGTTTTGACCCGAAGCGGTTGATTGCATTGCTATTGTGATACCATCCCTTAGAGACAAATTTCTATTATTGATTGTTCTGGATATGCCTCTTCACCTCAATTTGCTGCATCGCGGGAGGCGTGTGCTGACCAGCTGTTAATCGAGGTTAGGGATAGTTTAGAAATTGCAGTTTTTGTGCTGTAATTAGCTTCTCACTGAATCGTTTCCCAATGATTGATGATGTGCTATATCTTTGCTGTGGCTTAATGATGGTTCTTCTCATTTTTTTTCTATATTCTATTTGATTGGATTTTACTGTATCACGTCTATTATTGGTCTAGGTTGAAATTGTCGGGAACAAGTTTTTGAGGATCACTTTGTTGAGTATAAGTGTTTTTTCTAATAAAGCATGAAACTGACCCTAGAAAAAACGCTAGAAGATACAGATTAGTGCACCAGAAAAAGAAAATACTGCTGCATGGGTTGCTTCACAGATCTTTTTAAGATCTGGGATCTCTAAAAAAACCATAATTTTCAAACCGTTTTGGTGAATTTGGGGGCCTGTGCTATAGATAATCTATTACTACCCACCCCCTTGAAGAGATGATCCCACAAAGATGTTCTCGGTCGCCTTCTAATAGTTTAGTTAGCCCTTTGTTTTTCTTTTAGCTTGCTCTGACACTTTCAGAGCAGATGTCTACATGTGTGCTCTTTTCCCTTTGTTTAACTGCTCTGATGGGATTTCCCCCTGACATGCATTCAAAGTTCCAATTATTTGTCCTCAGGTCCTCCTGAAGACCACTCTGTTAAGTTTCAGTTTGGTTTGCAACTACGTCTGGGCAATCATATGGCCACACCGGATGGACGAGTTTCATATTCATCGCTTTCAACAGTAAATAAGAAAGAGAGCAAGTTTTCCTGTGATGATGACTGTAGTGACAGTGGGTGGGTTGTTTCAGATGCCCTATCTGATGGTCCATTAAGCTCACAAAATTCCAAGAAGGATCCTCTCTATAAGTTTCCAATTGCATTTGAAGAGCACTACGATGAGGATTATGAAAGTGATGGACCAAGTAAGTCAGTGCCTAGTATGCCTCCAGAGGTGAACTTGAAAAATGTGATGAGTGGGATATTTGCAATTTTGACTGGTCGAAATAAAGCTCGTTCTGCCCCTATGGACCAGCAGTACTCGAGCCCAGATGTTTCATTCCTAGGGTCAGGGAAAAATGGAGAAACTTATTTGCATTCTTCAGTTTATATACCAAGTGCTCCACCACTTCTGGAACCAAATCTGAAGAATTACAGTGCATACAAGGATCTGTTGGATGCTGATCCTCCAGAATGGCTCCCTGATAGCTTGGCATCAGTTTGCATGCAGTGCACTGCCCCCTTCACTGCACTTACCAGAGGAAGGCACCACTGCCGGTTCTGTGGTGGTATTTTCTGCCGATCTTGCAGTAAGGGAAGGTGCCTTCTGCCTGTCAAGTTTCGGGAGAGGAATCCGCAGAGAGTGTGTGATACTTGCTATGATAGACTGGACCCTCTTCAAGCGATCCTTATCAATTCCATTAGCAATGCTGTGCAAGTGGCGAAGCATGATGTCATGGACTGGACCTGTACAAGGGGGTGGTTGAATCTTCCACTTGGTCTGACCATGGAACATGAGATATACAAAGCATCCAATGCTTTGAGAAGTTACTCCCAGGTTGAGCTGATACTTTTCAATCTTCTGTTTTCCCTTATATCGTGAAACTAACTTCCAATGAAGTTACTTATTTATCTCGATTTCCTTTTTTTCATGCTGCTGTTTAGACAGCGAATCTACACCTAAATGATTAAGTTCTAATTACAGTCTTCTGTTATTTCAGGTCACTAAGTTGAACCCTGACAGGTCCATCCCGATGGCTGTATTAAAAGGAGCAAAAGGTCTTGCTATTCTTACAGTTGCTAAAGCCGGCGTTCTGCTTGCATATAAAATCGGTACTGGTTTGGTCATTGCAAAAAGGCCTGATGGATCTTGGTCTGCCCCGTCAGCTATTCTCTCTGTTGGTTTAGGATGGGGAGCTCAGGTCATACTTCGGCTCTATTGTTGTTCTTGTAACTTTTCTTACAGCATACAAGTTAGATCGATGGTAATAGAAGTTGAACTGCCAATTCTGCACAAAAAAATAAAATAAAATAAAGGACTCGAATATTGTTTTTGCCCCTGCCATTTTCTGCTAAGTTGCTAAATCCATCTTCCGTATGATGCAGATTGGTGGTGAGTTGATGGACTTCATAATTGTGCTTCATGATTACAAAGCTGTGAAGACATTTTGCAGTCGCATGCATTTCTCTCTTGGTGCTGGTTGCAGTGCAGCAGCAGGGCCCGTTGGGAGAGTGGTTGAAGCAGATGTTCGGGCTGGGGACAGGGGTTCTGGCATGTGCTACACCTACAGCTGCAGCAAAGGTAAATATATGTTAAAGAGTTTGTGCTGGCCCTCATTGTATTCCTTCCATGTGCTGGCGGGTATGAACTAGTTACTTTTTATAAATTAATCAAATGATGATTCTTGTGACCAATTTATTGAAGGTGCCTTTGTGGGAGTGTCGCTCGAGGGGAATATTGTTGCAACAAGGATGGACACAAACCTCCAGTTTTATGGGGATCCTTATCTTACCACGTCAGACATACTTCTCGGGACAGTGGACCGGCCAAAGGCAGCAGAGCCTCTGTATGCAGCCCTTGAAGACCTTTTCTCCACAATGTATGGAGCTACCCTCAGGTCACTGCAGTACCGCCCGTATGCATGATTTGCACATTGTGAATATGTCCTATTCTCATGCACTTGTCTCTCTGGCTTCCTTTCTGGTGAATTAATTATACACGACAGTGAAAGAAACGTGTAAATAGCATTTAAGTTCTCAAGGTCCATCATATAAACCAAGTTGTGAGTATTTGTACATAGATCATTCGATTTACATACTGCCTCGATTTAATGAACTGTTTGGTCTGTTTCCAGTTGGGCAGGTCATCTTCCCGGGTTACAAATTTAAAGTGAATTCCATGACATGGAACTACTTAGGGCACTTCTTTATAGGCCTTACCGTCTCAGACATGAATTTGAAACAATTCTGAAGATATTCTGCATTACATGTGGTGTATGGTGAGATTTTGATGTGATATAATATTGGATTAGGGTAGTTGTCATCACGGCAATAAAGAGAGTCAGCACATATATGCATATGTGTACTTATACTGGTGAGTGTTCCAAGTAAAATGGCTTTGCACATCTATATTTCTACATGTTGAGGTATAATTGTAAGGAATGTGCAATTTCCATAACATGCATGAGTATTGACCTGCACTTTAGTCGGTCGAGTTGCGGCGGCAATGCATGATATACGTTGCGAGTCAAAATTGATTCAGTTTATACCACTACGGTATGGGCGTTCTTGTGTATAAAATAAAATTAAGAAAATAAGAATGGAAATTAAAAAGAAAAACATGAGCAGTGTTATGATTATTCTTCCTCGAATTTGCCAAAGTTACATCTTAAAATCCTTACGATTCACGAAACGGGAATTTCGAGTCTCCTCTGCCCGGGACCATCGACTCCGTCGCTGCCTCTGTAGCGACTCAACTCAGATGAGACTGTTTCGCGCGCTTCACTCGGCGACACTTTTCCCTCTCGCCGCTACCTCCCTCTCCCGCTCGCTGGTAGTTTCATCTCATTTCTTCTCTCCCCTCCCCACACCCACCCGATCATAAAAATGACACCTTCATTTCCGACTTCTTCATCTGGGGTCAGATAGTCTCTCGAGTGAAGCCCATGTTCGAGTTGATTTCATCATTTGCTCAGCGTATGACAGATTCTGCAGCGCGGAGAGCTGCGTGGATGGGAGAACACTTTCCTTTGGTATTTCGTCTGCCCTTTATTGATCTTGTGATCCTCTATCTGTTTAACCTAGCAAGGAGCTATTTTTCCTCCGGTATCTGTCCTCTCTGTGCTTCGAATCTGAGGTATTTAACGGCCCATCTCGTAATTTTATTCGTGTACTTTGATGCTGCAGCACCCATCAGGTGTTTTCGTGGATTCTCCTGAAAGAGAGGTGTAAAATTCCTGTCTGAATTGGAAGCGAGGTTTTATATTGCGATTATGTACGTGAAGTTTGAAGATGTTACTGGGTCTGGTCTGGTACTATTAGCTACGTTTGCTTATGATCTCTGTCTTATATCTCTAGCTTGGTGCTGGATTTGGACATTTCAGACCTAGTGCAGGAAATAGGACTAGTGCAGGGCTCATAGGCATTGGAGATTTTCTGCACCATCTCATCAAATTGCTGAATGATGTTTCCTGTCTTGCAGGTCAGATGAACTGAAGGAACATGGAGAAAGATGAAGAGATAACTAATGAAGAAGGTAAAAAAGAAAAGCTCTCCTTTTATTTCTTCCACGAGTATAAATTTTGGCATTTGGTAAGATGGAGTTAAATTGCTATAACCTTTGAAATGTTTTACAGTGCTTCCTCATTGTACAGAGCGCCCAGTGGAAGTGGATGAAAGGGAGCTGACAGACATTGAGTTGAATGCTTCAACAGTCTCTCGGGGATTGAATGATGACTTTGCTAATGATAATCTATTAGGGAAAGTTGTACACAGTGAAGAGGAGGCATACGCATTATACAATGAATATGCATATGAGAAAGGATTTAGTATTCGGAAGGCCAAGTCAAGATACTACGAGGGGACAAGACTTATTCGCCAAAAGGAATATGTCTGCTCAAAGGAGGGTTTTAAAGAAGACCCAGCCCCCTCCGAGACACCGAGCTACAACAGATTGGATGTTAGGACGGGTTGTAGGGCAATGATACGCTTCACTGTGAAAGATGACGAGTGGAAGGTCACTCATTTTATTGCGGAGCACAACCATGAATTGGCGAGTATTGAAGAGAGGCACTTGCTAAGATCTGCAAGAAATTTTAGGAGGCTGAAACCTCATCCATCAAACTCTGCAGAGACATTGACTATGACCACTGAAAATACTGGTTTTGTCCAGCGAGATCAGAATCCTACAAGTGAGCAAAATCTTGTGTTTATAGAGGGAGGTGATGCTCAGAGCTTGTACCAGTGGTTCAAGAAGAAGAAGAATGGTGATGTAATGTTTTTTCATGATGTACAGTTAGACCAGGAAGGCCGTGTGACCAACTTCTTTTGGTGTGATGGTAGGTCCCGGATTGATTATGGGTATTTTGGAGATGTAGTTGTTTTTGATACCATTTATCACATAAATAAGTACAATCAGCTATGCGCTCCATTCTTTGGAATCAATCACCATCGGGCAAAAGTGATGTTCGGGTGCGCATTCTTGTTGGACGAGACGAGCACATCCTTTATTTGGCTTTTTAAGTCTTTTCTTGAGGCAATGGGTAATATTGCTCCAAAAACTATAGTCACATATCAGGATGATGCAGCATTAATTCAGGCAGTTGAAGAGGTACTTTTCTATTATGGCCATCATTGATATAAGCTTCCATTGCACAAATGCTTATGAAGAAAATAACTTCATGTATGTTGTCTTCGGAAATGGATTCAAAATATCTTCTTGTGTTATAATAAATTATGGAAAATCTATTTTTAGCTCTATGGACCCGTTACTGTTTTCAAATTTATTTGAGCTGGTGAATTTACTTTAACATGCGTGTCAAATTTTCCAGGTTTTCCCAGATACTTGCCATATAATTTGCCCGTGGCATATGGTGAAGAAAGCTTCATCACATTTGGCTGGCCTTTATTCAAACCTAGCTTTTGCTGAGCTGTTCCGTAAATGTGTGCAACAGTGCAACACAGAGGCGGAGTTTGAAGAGACTTGGCAAAGAATGGTGGAGGAATATGATTGCAAGAACCACTATTGGCTTAAAACCATATACAGGAATCGTCAGAAGTGGAGCACAGCCTTCTCAAAGAATGCATTTTCCTGTGGTGTCGTATCATCCCAGAGGAATGAGTGCGTGGATATTTTTGATGGAATTTCAAGTGGTAAGATTACGTCCCTCACAAGGTTCACTCTTGAGGTTGATGAGCTAGTTGCTCGTTGGCGCGACTCTGAGTTGAAATTGAACTTTCGGTGCAAGCAAGGGGCCCCTCCACTCGTAATCAAGAAGAGCAGTTTATGTCATCAGGCAGCCCAGACTTACACACACAAGATCTTTGAGCTGTTTGAGCAGGAGTATCTGGAAGGAGTGGGTGCTCTGAGGTCTACTGAGCTTGGCTCAAGTGGAACCTTGTGCACTTATCAGATGGTTGGTGACATGGATGATCAGAAGCAGTATACTGTTCACTTCGACTCCTCTACTTTGAATGTTTCATGCTCCTGCAAGAAGTTTGAGTCCATGGGAATCCTCTGTTCTCATTGCTTGAGTTGTCTCCACATGAAGAATGTGAATGTTATTCCTCATCAATATATTCTAAAACGGTGGACAAAAAGTGCCCGAGACCGAGTTCCTAATCATGATTTGATGGAGACAAACAGGAGGGAGATGGAGGTTGAATACCACACCGAGATGATGCGGTGGGTGTATGATATGATCATGAGGAGCCAGAGGAGCCCCATCATGAGAGTCTTGTTGAGGGACAGCTTCCGTCAAATAGATCAAGAGCTTAAGAGAGTGGAGGCAGATTTGGAATTGGATGTTGCAAATAATGTACATGCTAGTGGGAATTCTGGGAAACGTAAAAAGAAAGCAAGCAATGAGTCCTCAAAATCCAGTAAGCATAATTTTACTGCAGATTTTTCTTCTTCTTTTCTGATTTTCTTAACAAGTAATACATGTAAAAGATTTTTATCACGTGGAGATTTGTTTTGCTCTGTCATGTAAAGGAAGGAAAACGTTTTTCTTGGCTGACCTTATAAATGGTGCTGTTTAAGCACCAAAAAGAAAAGCAATCAAATAAGGCTGAGGTGGGTGTGTGTCCCCTGCGGTTATTTTAAAGATGGAATATCACAAGCATTTGTTCCTTGCAGGAAAAATAGATGACTGTGCAGTGGACAACTCTGTGCAAGCCAATGCTCATGTTAACGTGCCGTTTGATATTGTGAACTTAAATCATGTATGTTAGCATTTTCAGGATTTTATGCCACTAAACATGGTTATCGTTTTTTTATAATGAATAATTTCGTTATCAAATTTATATTAACTTAGTTTATTCATTTTTTCCATTGGTGAAAGGGCTCAATTGAATTGAGTGCAGCACCATTTTATCCCTTCTCACCGCAGTATCTTCAACATTCACATTTTACTGCTCAGGTACGAGTCTTAAAACTCAAATGTGCTCTTATCTATGTGATTTTGGAAACTATCTTGGATTTTCCTTATTTCTCTTTCTCGAATTGCGTAAGAGATTGCACACTCTCTTTTTGGTTTTAGAAGAAAATTGCCCAAGTCGTAGATTTGTTGAAGAAAAAGCCTACCTACCATATCCTGTCTGATCTACTTGTATCTTAGCAAATTGGGATAGTAAGCTTTGTTTCCATAGTGTCACGATCCTTGGGCATCCATGTGATTTTGAGTCGACAAAAAAATACTGATATTCTTTAAAACCAATTCAATCAATCTACGGCTGATTTAATGTTGCCTTCTCTCATCCTGGCTGCTTATAGCAGGAAACAGCCGAACAATTTCAACGCAATGACTGATGGTACATCTTGGCTGTAATCTGAGCCAATTGAAGATGGATGCTTATAAGAAATCCCTGTCAGTTCCTTCTCCTGGCTCCTGAAAATCTCGGATTCATGCTGTTTCCTTCGGGTAAAGGAGGTGAAGCACTGTTTCTAGTTATGAGGGGGTGGCACTGTGTATTGAAGCTGCTACTCATACGCAAATGCAGATAGTTTGACTTGTCAATATTGGTTCTTCAGCAAGATTCAGGTCTAGATTGGTGGTTATGTTTGCTGTAAATGGATTATATGTTTATTAGTCTGTCGGATTATTGATTTGTCATGGAACCTGTGGAAAAGTACCAGGAAGTTGGTGGTCCATTTGTCTGTAGTTTGCTTGTGACATTGCTTACAAATAACCCACATCCCATGTAACTCTTTCTTCGATGTCCGAACTCAAATTGGAGTTCGGACGAGAATTATGTGTTTCCTCTTTTGCACCCGAAGGAAAAAAAAATATAGAACCCCAGTACACTTTCAGCATATTTATCATTGGCGTGGAAGTAAAACTTGTAGAGCTGAATAACTATGTAGAAACAGTATTGCCCTATTGTCCAAGGCCAGCGACGTATGTGACCCCGGTGGAAGGCAGCCAAGAGTTCCCCTCGATGAACTGGGCCACGGTGTAGTTCACTGCCTGGGCTGAGTTGTTCAGCACGTGGAACCCGGGCCACTTGACCCGTCCCCCGAGCCCTGCGCCCGGCCCGTAGTTCATGTACTCCCCGTAGAAGAGCGTGTTGAGGGCAAAGTTGCCGTTCCACTCAAGCCAGCCCTCCGGACGGAGGACATTGCTCAAGTACGACTGCATGAAGACAGTCCTCGAGTATGGCTTCCAGGGGCGCCCGAGGTAGGTCATTGTGGTGCTAACAAATGGTTGCAGGTCTGAGTCAGCGGTGACGTTGCAGAACTGGAACGAGAACCCAGTTGACTGGTTCGGGTCCTTCCTGCCTTGCGCGGTCACGGTGTTCTTCTGCGATGAGAGTCCCTTCTTGGCCTGGATCAGGCAGCTCTGGAAGACCACGGCTGCGTCCCCAAAGATGAAGTCGATGGTGCCGCTGATCCGGCACTCCCGGAAGAACTGCCGCAACGTGTGGGTGTACAGGGTGTCCTGGTACCCCTTCATCGAGCACCGGTAGAAGACCGACAGGTCCGAATCGGACCGCAGGGCCACTGCCTGGTGCTTCTCCGGCCCTGCCGTGTTCTCAAAAGTCATGTCCCGTGCTATAAATCCTCGACCGCTCACAGCTGCACATGACATCAACGTCAACGCGAGACAGTTGGAATGACTTCTAATTATCTGTATAATCTAAAATAGGAAAAAGAAAAAAAAATCTGACGGACCAAATATCAGTAAATATCAATTACAAGGTTAGGTTGAGTGGCAACATCCGCTCATAGGTGAGTTATTATTGGACCCCCCACCGACACCTGATGCCCGAGCCCGAGTCTGGTAAAAACATCTTTCCTAGAAATCAATTCGATCTACGGATGATGTCGTGGACTGAGCTAATAGGGTAATGCACAGATCAAATCAATTTGTTCAGTTTCAGTATTTCATCCGTTTTGCAGATGGCATTAATGAATTTAGCCCGATCCTGGAAATCAATGTAAGAAGAAAGAGAAAAAGGGTCTTGCCAAAAGTTGCCGACCGGAATGTCGTCCACCCATCGGCGAAACTCCGGTTACCGGAGATTACGGTTACGTCCATCCCCTCTCCGACCATCATTATGTTCCACTTCTTCTTCTTGATCTCCACGTTCCCCTTGTACACACCCTTCTTTACGTGGATCACGAAGCGGCGCGGGCTGTAGTCGGGGGCCGCCATGACTGCCTCCTGCACACTGGTGAAGTTCCCGGTGCCGTCCTGAGCCACCACCACGTCCGCCAGAACCCGGTTTACCTGCAGCAGTTTCCGTTCATCGGGCCTCACCTGTTGAACAGAACAAGAGGAACAGTGATACCTGATATTAACGGTTGCTAAAAAATAATCAAAAGAGATATATTCACTTTGAATCGCTATTTTATTTCTCACCCATGAAGGGAACTGCTCGGGCTCGCCTGCTATCAATTTCCTCCCTCCATGGCCACCGCCACTGCGGCTGCTCGATTTGAGCTTCGGAGCTGGATGGACCTTGGCGAGGAGGTCTCGGACGGACGAGCTGATCTCACTGAGGCTGCTAGAGACTACACCCTTGAGGATGCTGCTGGTGCCTTCGAAGCCGTCGATGCAAGTGTCCTGGTTCGCAAGGGCCGCGCTAAGCCATGTCTGGAGATCGGATCCTAGGTCTCCGGTACCATTGTGCTTACCTGATGAATGATTTCATCGCCCATCCACCATTCATGATGTGAGGCATTGAATATGGCATTTATAACCGAATAGACTAAACTAATCATACGGTGGATCCAGCCTAATTAAGCACGTTAACGTCGTTCATGTCGTTTGAATTTTATTCAATAAGAAAGGGAAATTCCCCCGGGACCGGAGTACATGCCGGTATCGCAAAACATCACAAGACTGTTAAAGCAGTAGGTGCTGAAGATGTACGGAGGGGACAAAGTAACGACGTAATTATGATTGTATCCGATGTTGGTGTAGCTACGACCCGTTTATCCAAAGTAAAACAATTACGGCCGCGCTTGAAACGGCTTGAGGCTTTACATCCGTTCAGTATACCGGACCCGACGTCGGGGACAGGGATCATATGATAAGGGCAGTGGATTGATTTTTCACAGCTGAAGAACCAACCTAACACATGAATGTGGAAGCTACGTTTAAGGGAGAGAAGACAATGCCAAAGGCAAACATAGATGGGTGTGGAAACAAAGTACAAGGAATAGGCCAAGCAAGTGGATGATACAAGCAAAAGTATCAATGGTCCAATTAGCAAAGTGAAGTGAATCTCTTGATTTAGGGGGGAAAAAAAGTACAATTGCCCCTCCACGATGCCCACCATGCACCGAAATTCGTGAACTAAAAAAGATATATTTTATATTTTAATAAACAATAAAAATGCAAAAGAAGAAGAAGAAGAAGAAGGATGGATATGTATATATATATATATATATATATCTGTGTGTTGGATATAAACTTGGAGAGTATACATGCAGTAAGAGGAACAAGAGACACGGAAATGATTAAAGTGGGAGTAGGGATAAAAGAACCATTACCCTTGGGATTCCGGGTAGCCGAGGCTGCCCACGAGAGCTCATCGGTGGAGAAGTCAAGGAGTTCGAGGCAGTCGGAGATGGCGTTGGAGAGCCTGAAGTCCCCGAACACGCTCCCAAGGTGGGACACCGTCCCCATCGCCTTCCTCACGACATTGATTGTGGACTCGATCGAGCTCAGGAACTGCGAAGCCGGCACCACCAAGCACTGGGACTGCAGGAGATCTGCTGATGGCGGCGATGAAGGTGAGCCGCTGGTGACCAGATCAATGTGGGTGGCGAGGAGGACTGAAGATAAGAAGAGGGCGGTAAATAGCTTCGGGTTACTGCAGCTAGGAAGAGTCATGGCGGTAGGGACAGTGAAGGGCGAAGAAGCAGATAGGGAGGTGATTGACGGGGATGAGAGTGCAAGTGAGGATGGAGAGGAGGGCGAATACGAGGAGGAGAGGCGTCTGTATTTATGGGGGTTTAGAAGGGGTATGGGGATATTTAATGGCAGATGAAAAGGAGCCAGGCAAGGCCAAGTGGGTCGGTCCATTTCTTGGTATATTTCATATCTCAGGTAATCTGTATACTCGATCTGATTTACCATTGCAATACAGGCGAATTCAATCGGGTGTGACTGGCATCTGCTAGATGCTCGAGTGGTTCCTCTCGTGCCACTTGGGCAAATATGTGCATCGAATAAATAGCTTACAACTTCTTTTTTTGTTACTGGCCACAGTATTCAAGTAAGTCTTACTAGCGGTGAAATGATATCTTTCAGCGAACCATACTTGACTAATCCGTTAGTCGCCCCGGGTCGCACACTTGGCATGGCGGGTGAGACTCCTAAGGGAAATGTCTGCATACGCGAGACCTCCTTAAGCGGCACCAAACTACTTATCTCGGTCCAACCCCTTTTGGTAAAAAGCTTACAACTTCATCGCCTTGGATGTTGTTCCAAAAGTTGGATATATTGCCTTAAGAGACCCTATTTACCCAATACATGTGCGCTTTGTCGGGTGACGGAGTCTTGCTTTATCGGGTCAAGTTGGATTAGGCAAGGACGGGACAAGTCCTCCTGTTTCAACAGTGCACCACTATTACCCAGTAGATTATTTTGGACACCACCAATTCAATTTCTAATTAAACTGATTTATTAAATGACAATATTGATCGATTGTTTTCTCTGCTTATAAGATTTCAGTTAGATATTCGAATTAAGAGGAAGTGGAAGGGATTTGGTATAGCTTAAAACCGGAGACGGGTGTCGGTATGGACCGCATCATTTTGTCGGCGGTCAAGAAGGGTGCTGGTGGTGGGTAGGTTCTCCTCTCATCTCCTTACACGGATTCAAGAAATCCGGGGGAATCCGGGTTGGGTCCTCTCTTGCTTTTATATATATATATATATTAAGATAGAGATTATCTACATTCTCTTTTCTATGTCCACAGCTTACTTTACCCACAAGTTTGTTCATCAGTAGTAGTAATTCCCTTGAACATATGTACCCAAAATTCTGTGTCATGTGCTATATATTACAGCAATTCCTTCCCTTGTAATAAGCTTACCTAACATTTCAGAGTCCCATCTCCGAGATAGAATAAGACCCGACCATATGTTCCACCCGACTGTCTCGCGTTCCCCATGCACAAAGCTTATGATGCGAGCCTAACCCACGAATCTCTGTCCTGCTTGGGGTTGACAGCGGCGACGGCTCATGTTCGTTGTTAGGTCATTAGGTCTTCCGCTAATAACAAGACAGTCCAAATTCATACATGCCATCCTATTTCACGCCAAAGAATGCAACATGGATCGATCTCCTGTAGGTATCGTCCTCGGGATTTTCTGGGGGCAGGGCCGTATCGACCAGACTAGGACCGTCGCCCACCCCACCGCCCCCCGGTAAGATAGTCGAACGCGTCTTCGATGACGGTCGGCGTGTCCTGCACGGATTAACTTACCCCCCCTCGTTGACCTCCTGCCCCACTCGCTCCTTCATCCTCTCGCATGCAGTCAACTCTCTCATCTTCACTGTGGGGATTCTCAGATAGCTTTCTCGTGAGATCATAAATGAGTGCACATCGCACAACGCCATCTCCCATCTCAAGAAACATGCCATGTTTTGTATCCGTATTTTCGGAAAAATGCCTGCCCCTAAATGAACATATTTACGATCTCTATTTACTATCAGATTGGGGAGTGAATATTGCCGTGTTATTTGATCATTTCCAAGAATTTCACCATGGACATGCTCCACCATGTTTTTTTGGATGTTCACACCCGAAATCTTGAGGTGCAGTGAGGTATAATTGATTATATTTTCATCATCAATAGCAATTAAATCGGATATTATTTTAAAAACAAAAAAAATTAAAATGGTATTCAGCTCTGAGAACATGCATGCATGCATGTAGGTGTAGGAATTTAATGACTACGGGCAACCGGGGGAGCACCGCTAGTCCACGCCATTTCGCTCTCACTCTGCAACCGCGAGTGGCTGTGGGACCGCTCGGAGATCAGGCAAAAGTCAGCTTCCCGGAAACCCCGCCGCGCGCGCGTAGGCATTGTTTTCACAAATTACAAGATATGATCCACCTCGTCCTTGATCAACAGAATCTAAAATGAGAGAATTTATTTTTTAATAAATTAATTATACTCAAACTTAAATGAGTTATAATTCATTAAATTTATAAGTATTGGATACGTGATAGTAAGTGGAAATGTTGTACCAGTCATTTGATGTAATATAAATATATTTTATTTTATTTTATTTTTCTAGTAGAAAAGGATAATTATTTTTTAATTAAAAAATCGGTAAATGCACAAATCCCTGCGTATAGGCCTATGAGAGGTTAAGTGCACATTTGTTCATTGAATCCGACTATGTTAGGTTCAAGTTAAGTTAGGTCGGATCGGATCATCGATAGATAAAATTCTCCCAATATGAACCCTCTCCATTCACAAGCTGAATCGATACCTTACTGAAAGGAAAAGGGATGATAAACTATCTCAACTAACTTATATTGGTACCTATTCCTAAGTTTGAATCAATGGATAATTATACTTTTTTTAATATAACAAATAAGGATTAAATTGAAAAATCATTATAAAAGTGCTAATAAATCGCATAGAAGATCTTCGCTTCGCCTAGAGTAAAGAGTAGAACGATCCTATTTGAACCATATGTTAGGCGCTTGAGGTTGATGATCTTTTTATCTTTGTAATATCAATGTGCATTTTCTTGATTAGTTGATCAATCAATACATCAATTATCCAAAAAAATTAAGAGTATATTTTATTTTCATTTTTTCACTCTCAAATTACACATTCTAAAGTATAAAATTATATAAATATAAAATTACTTAATTTATATATTCAATCTAAATATACCAATTTTATCCATTACTTATTTTAATTATATTTAAATTAATCAATCTAATCAATTTTATTAAAAAAATATCACGAATAATTGACGTATGAACGTCTAGTCTACATCTAATTGAGGTAAAATATCAAAAAGCAAAATCATAATAAAAGTGCGCATATTGAATATTCCTTCTGTCAGATGCTGTCCTAAGCTCGCTCCAGCTGGAAAGTTAGAAATTCTGAAAATGGTCAAAAACAAAAATAAAATAAAATAAAATTTCAAATCCCTTTGTATCAAGTAGATCATACTTACCAACACCTAGTTTGCCCCCAAGAACAAAAAGTGTGCATGTGATTTATATATAGACAATTCACCAGACCATTAAACGTATACCTATTTGCAAGATAGTCTCTGTGCATAAAATTACATGATTTCATGGGCTTATTTGATATTTAATTAGAATAAATTCCCTTTCATTTTACAAAATCAACACGAATACTTATCATTTTTTTCTTTTTTTGGTTTGTACTACGTAATATTCTCAAACAGCTGAAATGCACCTTAAAATTAGTCTGCGATTGAGTCAGGATCCCTAGGAAAATTCTCGTCGACCCTCCCAATATGAGATGCGATCCTTAAATCATATATTTGAGTGTCTAATGAGGGAACCATTAATCCAACCCAAAGTCGGGAAATGGACACTTTTTGTTGGAAGCAAAATGAGCTCAATATTCATCAACAAGTCACTTTTCATTTCCTCTTCCATGATCTGGCTTCCTTCTTCCATAAGGAACCCTTCGAGTGGTCCATCACCATCAGTTGATGAATGCCTTATGATTACATTGAAAAAAAAATGTGCCATCATTAGTTATCGTGCCCTCTCTATGCATCATGTATAATTAATGACCCGTTAAAATACTGTACACTTGGTGAGCTAGACAACTCTTTTTTTTTTTTCTCAAAACCACGTAATCCGGTCTAGCATATATACGAAAACCAATGGATCATGGCTTATTCGAATTCGAGGTGGTTCAAATACACATGCAGTAAGACTTCCCCAATTACAGATTTTATTCATTGAAAGGAATCGAAACAATGTCGCATATATATGTATGCATTGATTCCATGATTCCCTCTATCATCTAACTTTGGTTTATCGTAATTAAAGGAAAAGCAAAATATGATTGGATTAATTAAATGACTGTATGGGTGGATTATTATTTTATTCAGTTGAAAATTAGAGGAGTGGGGAGAAAAAAGAAAAAAAAAAGAAAAAGAGTTCTAATTGAGCATCGACGTGAACTTCCTTTGTCAAAAGCAATAAAGGCGATAAAGAGACGGGGCATCGCCTACTCGAAGGAGAAAAGGGGACGGGAACGCGAAATACGCGTTTTTACAGCTAATTCGGCGTCTCCCTCACGTCCCGTCCCCCACAGAGCCAATTAGGCTGCCACGCACCCGAAACCGGTCGCACTCGCCGTATCAATTCCGTGACATTTTCGATCACGGCTCGTGCATCCCGCGGCAGCCCGGTGGTCACATCGCGATCGTGTCTGGCTCATTCTATCCGAGTTCTGTTGCATTCCGAGCTTCCCTCCCCCTCGCCGGAGCCATCTTTTGAGGCCGAGTGTCACCATCACAAATATTTTTAGTTAAACATGAACTCAATTATCTTTTAAGTCCAGCTGGAATGTAACTGGTATTAGAGCAAATTGCAGCGTAGGCTCATGCCGCCTCAAACTCAAATTCCAAAGAAAAAAAGCTCGAGCATTGAAAGGCTGTTGAGGGCAAGAGTTCAAGAGTACATGCCATTGTAACTCACTTTATCACGTGAAAGCGGGTGCTGAAGCCAATTCCGATAATTCGGGTAGGCTCGCATATTTTTGGGCTAGACCAGCACAAAAACATATGGCCCGAAAACGCATGAGATTGAATTATCTGAGATCAAATATGAAATTAAAAATGCTGAAATTTTCATAATGGTTTTTTTCGTTTGAAAACTTTACTTCTGTGACTCACTTAAATAATTGTTACAACTGACTATTAAATCACACTGACATAGACATGATCATTGCAACAGCACCTAAGAGTTTTTGCATTAAACTAATGACATGACATATGATACATCATTGACAAACTAGTATTTTACTAATATCTTCACATCTACATTAGGAAAATCTACATAGCTTACATAAATAAAGTTTTAAGAATGAAAAAAATGATTTTAATGTTTTAGAATTTAAATAAAAAAATAGAAACACCCCTGGCCGACTTTTGCTGTTTGGAATATAATTTCCGCGGAATCGAGTAAAGCAGGTCCCTTTCTTCCGGCTCTAATAATTAATTATATTCGTGAAAGCGTAGTCGGCGGGACAACTGGTGGCCTCCGTCGGGGGGCAATGGGAGTCCATTTTTGAGCTAATTAACTTCGCATGTGTTCTCCTAATGAAATTTGGATGGGTACATCGAAAGATTTTAGATTTGAGTGTGATCGGTGAGATTTTTTTTTCCTTTTTTTTAGATTTTTAGCTGAAGTAATCGGTGGATCCTGTCTTGGATGGTCTTCGAGTGTGTCTACTCTAACCCCGCTTATGAATCAGGTTAAATGACCACAATCGGATCCATATCTATCCAGTTGGAATGAACCATTGCATGAAATGGACTAATGAAGCCACCTGACTGGCAAAAGTAAGATGACGAAATTCCACAGGATCAGAACCAGTACCCAGAAACGATCTTCCAAGACAGGATCAGCTGAAAGGCTGTTTGTTGGGTGATTTTGGGCACAGAATTTCCCGCAAGAGGCCCAATTGCTAGCTGAGACGACCCTCCTATTCCTGCATGTTTGAGCCCAATTACAAGAAATGCACGTACATAGAAATCTGACTATCTATAAAATCGCATTAGTACCATCGCCATCATCTCCATGTTGCACGCTCCATTGCTTCATCAATTCGATCATCTATCTATAAATCGATGTGGACGGAAGGTCAGTAGCGCATTTATATGTCTGGTCCTGTTTTTTTTCAATGGTGCCCGCGGTCGGCTTCCTCACCCCGGTTCTTGCCCAAACTCGGTCCACCGAACTATCCGGTTGCACTACAGCGGTTCATGACTTTGACGGATCGCTGGATCCAGACAACCGAGCCCCAGCGAGGATTCATGGGAGGAGTAAATCCCCAGCTTTGGTATCCTCACGAGATCCTGAAAAAACCAACTTTGCAGTTATAATACTTATCATTATCAATCCGATATATTTCATTAATAAAACAATCTCCTAGTTTAACTTATAATACAAAATTTACCCTAATTGTAATTAAAATATTTTCTACCATTTAATACTTAAACCTAAATAAATATTTATGTAGTTGCAAGCAATGTTGGGTTCAATTATTATTGGTGGATCATAGTAGATGATTTTCGGCCTCATGGAGAGGCAACTGTCGGTGTGGGCCGAAGGTTGTATTCCACTTGGTTGATGAGCAACACCAATAGAAAGGAGACACGTGTAAAATAATTCCATTGAATCCGCTGTGACATCACTGCTTTGCGATCACACTTTTTTTTTTGGCCGACCAGTTTGTGGAAGTGGACGTCATTCTCCTTCTTAGGTGGATTCCACGTGGCAAAACCCTTTTAGTCTTAGGGATAGGAGTTCCAGCTTCTGTGTCTATCCTCAAAGGTCACTCTGGCTTCTCACGTTATCTTCTGACAATTACTTAATGGGTATATTAAATTATTTCAAACAAAAGTATATTTGTTAACCTTTTAATATTATTTTCACTTAACAGATGAGATTTCATGCTCCTCCTCCTCCTCTTGCATTCCTTTTGAGCAATCCAGCCCGGCTTGGCTTTCTTGCAGGCAGTCGAGGCGCACCGTGACTCGCCGGAGAATCTAGGACCACATTGGGACCGGACCTAGTTCACAGCCAGACCAGTTTACCCTCGTGGATACATCATAAATGAAAATTTTGGGTCAAATTATTTGACTTCACTCACTTGTAACTTAAAAGATCGAGTGCTAATTGATATTTGTCCGGTAATTCCACGGTTGGTGCTTCCACCAATTGAAATTTCCTTCCTAAAATAGGATTTTACAAGATTTGTTTCCTTGAAAGTCTGATTTGTACACTGGTCATACCTCATCTTCCTTGTCGTCGTCGTCGTCCTCCTACTCATCATCTAATGACCTGTGCATACATTAAATCCACCACCATACTCGCAACATACTTTTCATCCTCCTTTTCTTATGCTTACCCGAAATCGAGGAAATCCTTTTCCTGATCAGATTTCTCAAGCGTATCATATACTTAAGTAATCTTTTTCTTGACAAATTCCGCAGAGCGCATAATCTGTAATAATTTTCATCTGCAACGGATCGTCTTGGGGCTGCAGCATTAGGCGCTGAAAACAGAGGTACCCGGCAACGATCTTCTTCTTCTATTGACATTTCTGATCGTAAACTTCTCTGGGGTTGTTATGCATGCTGGTAACTGATGCTGTTCTTTAGTGTGCAATCTCGATCATACCCATTTTCTGGGTGTCCATTTGATTGAGAAGATGTCAAGTCTGTGTTTTCTAAGTTTTTCCCTGAAGTTCGGTTTTTTGATGACAAATATTGATGAGGGTCTCTGCGATCTTGGGCTCTCTCGGTAAAAGTACGTAGTACGTACAGAGGGGAAGCTTTTCCCAGAAAGTAGTCCCTTGGTCTCCTCGAAAGCACTTGGGAAAGTTTGAGGGGGAATGAAAAAAGATTTGGTCGTCGAATTCAAGTTTAAAATTTTCCTGACGGGGTCCACAGTTATTTTACGTTGTGGCGTGGACTCTCTTATGTTTTTCAATATGTTCAGTCGAGTCCCTTATCCCCTTGATGGGGCCCTTCACGAATATGTATTATTTGCCTCCCGCGACAACATATTCCTCATCAAATTTTCAACAAGTTTTTGTTGACTTTCTTGTACCTGTATTCAGACATATAATTGTATTAAATGTTGTTTTGCCGCGTCTTCAAAGTTCAGAAATCTGACGATTGATTAAGTGTTTCACTGTTACTATCTGGTGCAACTTCCTAAAGATTATCTACATCTGCAATGTTAAAGAAGGTTCAGATAGGGAACCATAGATTCAGCAGTCTGCATCCCGACTACTTTACCCAGGCATCTTATGATGTTCTTGTCATTTTTCTCGGGTTGGCTTGATTTTCCACAATAGCAAAAATAGAAAGAAAAATGGGAATTTGGTTGGATTGACCTTGGAAAGATGAACATTTGAATAAATGGATTGATTGCAGGTGAAACGGCTAGACAATGCTCGGGAACGGAGTTGTTGGGATCCTCTCTGAATGTTCAAACAAGTGGGAGAGAAGAGTCCCTCTGGCCCCCTCGCACTGTGCTCGGCTTCTTCTTGGTGGAAAGGACCATACTGGCGTTTCTCGAATTATTGTGCAACCATCAACTAAAAGAATCCATCATGATGCACTCTATGAGGATGTTGGTTGTGAAATATCAGAGGACTTATCCGAGTGTGGTCTAATAGTGGGCATTAAGCAACCCAAGGTTTGTGGAAACTGGAATGCTTTGTTCTTATTTATATACATGCACCAAATCCTCTATATTATTTCGTATTAAACTGTCTATACCAAAAGACTTTCATGGGAAGAAAAATCCTTGCAGGGAAGCAAATGTCAGATAGATGGGTCATATTATCTTTTAATGGGGAGATTTGATTCAAGAATTATAACTTTTCGAATCATTCATCTCTCCCTTATACTGATCTTTTTTTCTTTTTCCTTTGCTTTTTTATTTGGTGCAGTTAGAGATGATCCTTGCCAATAGAGCTTATGCATTCTTCTCACACACTCACAAGGCACAGAAAGAAAACATGCCCTTGTTAGATAAGGTGCACTAATGTGACATTTTCCATGTGCGTGCAATGAATAAGTTCAATGCTAATTTGCCATTATTTGCACGTTCATTATTGTTGTCATTAGGTACTAGCTGAGAGGGTTTCATTGTATGATTATGAGCTTATTGTTGGAGAACATGGTAAGAGGATGCTTGCATTCGGGAACTACGCTGGAAGAGCAGGACTAATTGACTTCTTAAGTGGACTAGGACAGCGTAAGTCTCTTAAAAGAATTCGTATCACTTCTTTATTCTAGCTTTGGAAAGTATGTTCCATCAGTATCAGTCATTTCACGCTTGATTGCTATTGATGCCAGAGATATCTATGTCCTGGTTGTTATTTTTGGCTTTAGACTGGCTGAGGCTAAAATATTTTCATTTTTATCTCCTACACTTCTCAGGCTATCTAAATTTGGGATATTCTACGCCATTTCTCTCCCTTGGTGCGTCTTACATGTATCCCTCCTTGGCTTCTGCTAAAGCTGCAGTAATTTCTGTTGGTGAAGAAATTGCAAGTCAGGGACTTCCATCGGGCATCTGCCCTCTTGTTTTTGTATTCACAGGCTCGGGAAACGGTAACCTTTCAATTCTAACTCAGTCTCCTTTACCATCTAATATTTATATTACTATTAACTGGTTTCTTCTTAGAAGCATTTTGACAAATCCCCAATCTTCTATCTTTTTCCTTGTGTAGTTTCTGCTGGTGCACAGGAAATATTTAAGCTTCTTCCTCACTCTTTTGTTGATCAAAGCAAGCTTCCTGAACTTTTTGAGATGGTAATATTTCATCGTTTTGTTTATTCATATTCTTCCTATAGCTTATTCATCTTAGTTAACTACTTAACTGAAAAGGCTAAGCTTGCAGAAAATTGTGTAATGTATTATTTTCTCTTCCATTGAATAGGCCAAAGATCATGCTCGATCTGAGCAGAAAGCAAAGCGAGTGTTCCAAGTCTATGGCTGTGTTGTGACTAGTCAAGACATGGTTCAGCACAAAGATCCCACAAAAGTGTTCGACAAAGTATGTTCCGTCAAATTTATCATCTATAAATCGTCTTACTGCTAAGAGTACTATTCTTTTTGTCAGATCACGTAGTAGGTTTCTGTTGACCTTCTTTGCAAGATATTCCACACCTCAACTATTACCCATTTGCTCCTTCAATCATCTAGGATGATTTCTACAGACATTAAATTATTTCTAGTTGCACTCCGGGAACACTATGTTTTCAATAATGACTTCGTTTTTATTAGAACATCTTACACCTTTCAGGAAGACTACTATGCACATCCAGAACACTACGTCCCAATCTTCCATGAGAATGTTGCACCCTATGCATCTGTTATTGGTAAGTAGCATTATCTCCAATCAGATAACATCACCAGGCCTTCATAACTCCCCTTTTTTGCTACTTATTTTCAGTTCAATTCATTTTTTACAATATTGAACTGAATGAAGTAATCATCCTGCCTCTTGGTGCAGTCAATTGCATGTACTGGGAGAAAAGATTCCCAAGACTATTGACTACCGGACAGATGCATGATCTGATGAAGAAAGGATGCCCACTTGTGGGGATCTCTGATATAACTTGTGATGTTGGGGGCTCAATCGAATTTATCAACAGAACCACTTATATCGAATCTCCCTTCTTTAGGTATGCATGTTCCAAATTCTTCTGAAGTATCTGTTGTATACAGCTGTTCTGTATAGAATAATGATCTATTCTTGTGTTCTATTATTTCTCATTTCTTGAGAATATTTTGTTTGTATCAATGATGTGGTGACTTTTGGAATTGTAGATATGACGTTTCAAATGATTCTTACCACTCTGATATGGAGGGAAATGGTGTGCTTTGTTCAGCCATGGACATTCTTCCAACAGAATTTGCAAAAGAGGTGCAAGACTCATTGCCATGATTTATTCAATCCTTTATTATTTTGCAGTTATTATGTACTTCTATGTACACTTCTTCTCCATCGTAATATTGAAGATTTGTAATTTTTATGCAATGCTCCATCTTCTTATGAAGGCGTCGCAACATTTCGGAAATATGTTATCCGAATTCATTGGAAAATTAGCTTCTACAGTTGACATCGCTATATTACCACATCACCTAAGGAGGGCTTGCATAGCACATGGCGGATCCCTTACTCCACTTTATGAATATATCCCCCGAATGCGAGACTCCAATACAGAGTAAAGTTATTTAGTCTAGTTCAATCTTGAGCAGATCCTTTTTGCCAAACCATTTTGCTCACATAGTCAAGATTGATTGAATGACCTGTATTTGATGGATACCTTTCTTTTTCTGATTTTCAGGGAAGCACCAGAAAATTTCAAAAGTATTTCTTCAAACAAGAAAAGGCATACTGAATTGGTATACTCCTCTTGATGAGTGAATTCACTAGCTCGAAGTGTATTTTTGTTTGCTGTGCAAAGTCTGATATGGTACAAGTATTGAATGGATTTTGGCCATTGCTCTTGATGGATTTGACTGGTAGGTTTCTTTAAGTGGCCACCTATTCGACAAGTTCCTGATAAATGAGGCCCTAAATATCATTGAAGCTGCTGGCGGCTCCTTTCACTTGGTTAAATGTCAAGTGGGTCAGAGTATTGATGCTATGTCATATTCAGAGCTTGAAGTGAGTACACGTCTGCAGAATTTTTCATTTTGAATAGAGTCTAAACTTTGTGCAGCTTGCTTCCTTTTCACAGACTCGTCAATATCATCTTTTTATCCATTCATGATAGCAGAAAATGACCGGAAAAGGCTTTGTTCTTTCTTATCCCAGGTTGTGATCTGTGGTTCAATTATAGCTCTACCTTGTCCTTCCTTATCCTGGGATAACTATGGTGTGTCGAACAATTATTAGGAGAGAGCATCTTCACTTTGTCTGCTTAGAGAATCAGAATCTGGATACATTTGTTTTTTGAAAATTAAGAATAGAAACCTAAATTGGATCTTAAAAAAATGTATTGATTTTTAATCTATGCTTTGGCTCGTTTTCTTTCCCTTTTTTTTTTTCTTTTGTCTGTATGGCTTAGACCCCTAATTATGGATTTTATACTGCTCAGGTCGGTGCGGATGATCGGGCAGTTCTCGATCAGATAATTGATTCCTTAAATTCTCTGGCCAATAAGAGCCAAGGCAACAAGGATGATATGGAAGCAAATTCACTAGTGGTTGGGAAAGTCAAGAGTAATGGAATTGATAGCAAACTCAGTGCAACAAAGAAAACTTTAGTACTCATTTTGGGTGCTGGCCGAGTCTGCCAACCTGCTGTTCAGCTCTTGGCATCAGGGTCCTGCAAATGGTTTGAGTCAGATCGTGAAGGAGAGAATGAGATTGAAGTTATTGTTGGGTCTCTCTTTCTCAAGGAGGCTGAAGAGGTATATAACTCGAGAAAATATTAGCACTCAAGCTTCTTTTGGTAATGTTTAGTTTTGGCTTTTGTGTTCAGATTCTATTGTTTCTCTGATGCAAGCACTAGAGGCTGTGCTCAAAATGTGCTCGACTATAGATCAGCAATCCTCTCACGAGGAACAATTTCTTGTTATCAATTCTTGGCAATATATTCGTATAATTTATAAATCTGATTTGCTTTTCTTCTTAATTCCATGTCATGATTTGGCACCATGAGAGCTGATGCAGATTGTGGATGGAACCCCAAATGCTAGTGCAGTTCAGCTAGACGTGAAGGACCATACATGTCTCTATGAATGGGTTTCACAGGTATGTTCAATGATCGGAGTATTGCCTTTTACAACCTACTTGTTTTCCAACTCGACACTAAAATGTTTTTGGATAAGTATGTCTTGTCATCTTAACTTTTGTGACTGCTTCTTCATTTGGTGAAATGAGAATTCTTGCATAAAAAATTAGTTTGCTTCACGCAGGTGGAGGTTGTAATTAGCTTATTACCTCCTATCTTCCATGCTGGCATTGCTAATGCATGCATCGAGGTACTTCACATGTTCTTATCTCTTTTTGCCTTTTCCTCCCAATTAGAAAGGCCTAGCCAGCAAGCTCCATGTTGGAATTATTGATATGGCCTGTACTGCAGCTCAAGAAGCATCTTGTGACTGCTAGCTATGTAGATGAGAATATGTCAAAGCTGGATGAGAAGGCAAAGGAAGCAGGGATTACAATTCTCGGAGAAATGGGCTTGGACCCCGGAATAGGTAGCAAGATAAAAGAATTGCACTAGATGATTTCTTGTTTGTTGTCTTGTCTTCCTTTGAGGCTTGATATTTATGAAGTTCGACCAATTACCTCCAACCAATTTGAGTTTCTAGGATCTATATCAGTGGGAGAAACCAATCTACAAATTAAAAGTCAGTTCTCGCTAATCGGAAACTATTTTGATTTGATGCTGGTGATATTGAAGGAGCCTTTGTGTATGACTCTGGAATCATTCATAGTTCATCGATTGAAAATGAACAATTCTGTGTTAAACAGATCATATGATGGCAATGAAGATGGTTGATCAAGCACATTTCCGGAAGGGAAGAATTAGATCATTTGCCTCCTACTGTGGAGGGCTTCCTTCCCCAGCAGCTGCAAATAATCCACTAGCATATAAATTCAGGTCATTGCTCTAGCAGTCCTCAAGTTCTCTAGGATGTTTTCTCCTTATTCCCAAGGAACGTCAACATGACTCTCATTATCTAAATTCAAACTTCTGCAACTGTTGCAGCTGGAATCCTGCTGGATCAATACGAGCTGGGCGGAATCCTGCTACATTCAAAGCGAACAATGAAATCATACATATTGATGGTAATTTCGCCACTAATGCCTTATTCTACATTTCCAAATTTTTTATCTGATTGATGGAATTAATGTTCAGGTGACCAACTCTATGATTCTGCAAAGAAATTTCGCATATCAGAACTCCCAGCATTTGCTCTGGAGTGCCTCCCTAACCGTAACTCTCTAGTCTATGGGGATTTATACCGCATCAGTCATGAGGCTTCAACAGTCTTCCGTGGAACTCTTCGCTATGAAGGCATAGATCCACTAATATTCTCATTTGAGTTCTCTAGTTTTTCGGATCTTGAAACAAACAACTCATACTGCCAAGCTATTTCAGGTTTTAGTGAAATAATGGGGACTCTTGCAAGGGTTGGATTCTTCAACAATGAAGCTCAGGAAATTCTCATAGACAGCAAGAGAGCTACATTTAGAAGATTCTTGCTCAAGCTTCTCAAAATTGAAAATAAAGATCTGACTAAAGCTCCAATCACCGAGAAAGGCATTGCTGAGCAGCTCGTCCAACTCGGGCATTGCAAAGAGGAAGGAACTGCTTTTAGGACTGCCAGAACTATCATGTAAGTATTTATTGCAGACTCTTTTCAAGTCCTTGTCCATATGTTCATTCACCATCTACTCTCATTGGAATCAGTTTCTTGGGGCTTCATGGGAGCATGGAGATTCCTCCTACTTGTCGGACTCCATTTGATGTTATCTGCCATTGTATGGAGGAAAAGCTAGCTTATGCAAGCACAGAACAGGTGGTTCTCATCCTAAATGGCATCGAACCGAATCTTCTCTCTTTAAGATTTTCTGCTAAAAGGTTTCAAATCATGGTATTAGGATATGGTGCTCTTGCATCATGAGGTAGAGGTCGAGTACCCGGAAACCGGAGTTCGGGAAATTCACAAGGCGACACTATTGGAGTTTGGGAAGACTGAAAAGGGAAAAACAGTCACTGCAATGGCTCTCACTGTTGGAATCCCGGCTGCTACTGGAGCTCTGGCAAGTGTTTCTTTTCGTGGCTCCTTTCTCCCATTTCCTGATTTACCAAAAAATGAAAAGAAAAGAAAAGAAAAGCTTCTTCAACAACTCAAGTTTATCCGGCTTCTGCAGCTCTTGCTCCAAGACAAGATCAAGACGAGAGGTGTCCTGAGACCCATCGAACCCGAAGTGTACATGCCAGGTAATTGCAGCTGCCTGCATTTATTGAACAAAATTCTCGAATCTCTTTGGCAAATGCATTACTTCTGTCCCAACGTTGGATGGGACGCTGTTAGATTCATGGTATTTGCTACGGCACGGCTTTTGAATCGAATTGCTTGTGATGGACGGCACTCGTTCTGGTGTTTGCAGCTCTGGAGATCATACAGTCTTGTGGTTTCAACCTCGTTGAGAGGATTGAGTAAGGCCGAAGAAATTCGAATGCCCCCCTCTCTGGTGTAGATGCATGTGCATCTCTTGATTTAGCACACAAGTGCCAAATATATAGTACTTTAGATCAATATCAGAAATCAACATGGTAATAAAAAAAAAAAAGAAGTCATATGATCTGTGGACTTGAAAAATGCCTCTTCAAGATGTACTGTCTATTTTAGGTGTACAGGAAAATAAATGGATACCTTCGGGCCCTGTAAGACCACGATCCCCGCTTGATGACCGTGCCCCGTCCATTAATCTTGCATCTATATGTTTCTTTGACTTCCCTAGCTCATCTTACATTACCGTACCCCCAGAGTTTAATTGACCGAACACATCCTCCGGTTAACTGGGTCGGATTACTCGTACAAGTAAAATCTTTGTTTTCGAGCAAAACAAATCTGGCAAGAAGCCAATCCCACAAGATCAGGTGCCAGAATAAAGAACGTTAACAAATTCATCAATAGCAGAAGACAGCATGGGTTAACATTGAAATTACGTACTTTCAACCCGACAGCCCAAGCCGGCAATTTCACAACTTCCCCCTCCCACTACAAAATTCAGTGCATAACAATAATCACCATTCTCATATCTCCATATGATGTGCACTAAAAACCTAACATTCTTCGACATGTACAACAATTTTTTTTATTTAAAAAAAGGAATTTACATATCTAAGACTCCAAAAAAATTGCAGTCTGGTCCCGCATCCAAATTTCACCACGTGATGAATCTTGGCTTGTGAGATGCACAATGATCAGATTCGGTCAGGCAATGAGATTTCTACGTGCAAAACGTGGGCGGCCCCTGGAAAATGCATATGATGGCTCGTGGATGTCTCGAAGCTCAACAGACCAGGTCGTCCCCGAAGAGGTAGAGGATCCTCTCCACGGCCCAGCTGGGCTCCGGATCGGACTGGGCCCACCGGTCATACCACTGAGAGGGAGTCAACAGCGGGGCCCTGCACAGCGGGCACGACCTGTGATTGCTCCTGCTGTCTTCGTCCTCGTCGTCGTAGCATTCGTGGCCGAGATCGGGGTCGTCGGGACTGTCGTGATCGACCCACCGGTCGATGCACTCCCGGTGGAAGACGTGTGGGCAGTTCCTCAGCTCCCGCACCTCGTCGGACTCCCCGAGCTGGGACAGGCACACGGCGCACGTGTCGCCGCACCCAAGCTGGCGCCGCCACATGATCTCGCCGTAGGTGGTCAGCCCGAGACTCTGCCTGATCATCTGAAGGGACACCTTGCCAGGGCCGTAGGATGGCGGCGATCGTCTGCGGTTGCGGAGCTTGAAGGCCCACGAGAGGGCACACCTGATGAGGGCGAACGCTAGAGCCGCCTTGCAGATGAGGAAGCAGCCCGATAAGTCCTCCATCAAGAACCCCATCAATGACGGAAACAGAAAAGTCAGCGACTAAGCAAGCGAGCAACGAAGGGAGTAGGTGAAGGGAGAGGGATAGAGGGAGGGAGGAGGGGGGGAAGCGTAAGAGTAGAGGTTCGAGGCTTTTTATAAAGGCGATGAAGGGTAGGGTGGTCATAGTGGCGGTCTGTGCCTCTTTTTGAGATGATGATCTCTTTTGCTTTTCTTACCCACCTTTTTTTCCCCCTTTTGTTAACTTTATTATTACAATTTTTTAAAAAGAGTTGCAATTTTGAATTGCAATTTTTATTTTCAAGATATTTGTAAGTGAACTATAAAAATAACAATCACTCGAGTCCAATTTTCAATATTGTCAATATAATAAATTCATGAGAAAAGTCGTTTATCAGCAAATCTTCACTCTCTAACTACTCTTTTGAATTCTTTTAAATTGGATTAAACTTTAAGGGGGAATGATGTTTAAATGGGTCGATTCCATTTTACTTAGTGTCATCTCTTGTGTCGTGCTGAATAATTAAAAAAAAGAAGAAGTTAAGTCAAGAACCTATGAGGCCAGCAAAGTCCTGAGAGTTGAGTTGAGAATGACCTGGAAACGATCAGATGATGGCAACTTGGCCAGCCTTCACAAACATACTGACCCAGTAGCTTAATTAATTAATACCCACTAGGCTCATCAATTTTATATGTGTAAAAAAGTCAGTAGCGTAGCATATCTTTGATGATTAAGATAAAGGAATTTTTTTATTTTTTTATTTTAATTTAATTAGATAATTACAATGTGAAAGCACTGAGCAGCCGTCACACAGGAAATTTTGATCTGTGGAGGCTGCTTTTATGTATTTATGTATATACACGTCTTTTTATGATGCTAATTAGCCAGTTAAAAGCTAGCTCCGACGGTAACCCCATAGACTCGACGACTAATCGCAACTTTTTCATGGTATGTTTGGATTGAGTGATTTGGAGGGGAAGGGATAGGAGGGGGAGATGATGGCTATGGAAGAGTAGACTGTATTTCCGTTACCCTTATTTGGACAGAATTATGTAGTGGGAGTGGAGATATTATATCCTTAATAATTCTCTTTATTTGTTGAATTAGATGGCTTAATTACAATCATGCATCTTTATCCCACTCTATTCCTCGACTCAGAGGGATGAAAAAGTCAAAATTTTGAGAGTTACGAAGGGATAAACCATTCATCCAAGTCGCTGCATAATTCTTCCTCGATGCCAACCCCTCAATGCAAATGCACCAAGTGGACCATGATTTATCTTCTCTAAGTGGGTCTTTTTTGTTTTTTTTTTGGGGGGGTGGGGGGTGGGTCAAAGAATGGACATGTGGTGCAAGTGGGTCGTCACAGTGTTGGTGAAACAGGAATGTCACAGAGAGGGAGAGAGAAGAAGAAGAAGAAGATATGCAACAGTCAAAATGCTACAATATTAAACAATTTTTTGGATCCAAACCATCTAAACCAAGGAATTTTCTATGATTCAAAGGGTTTTTTTTTTTTTTGAATAGGCTGACTCTCCATATCAAATATATGGAAAAAGGATTATATGTCAGGAATAGTGATCTCCGGGGGAGGAGGAGAAGATGGCGTGGCTTGGGGCAAATGGGCAAATGGGCAAAATGGCCCGATCAGATGTCTCATCCTCCTCGTCAGAATCCACCGACCCACGAAAAGCAAAGGGACAAGATCATATCTCATCCAACTTTATCTTCTCAATTTCCTCATTTCCTTTTCTTTTTTTGTTCCCCCCCTTTCTATGTCGAGTTCCATCTACAAGTTCATTGATCCATGAAAATTTGGCCCCTCCACGGAGTCCATGCGGTCACTAAGTTTGCAAATCCAGTAAGTGGACTGGCTAACGCCCTAATGTTTTGAATCTAAATCACATTGTGGAATTCCAAGGACATAGACCTGTGGAAAATTGACCCCGTAACTTTGTCATTGTCATACGCAAGCTAGTATCATAGATTTACCTTATGCATATCCCATATACTATGTAAACTTCAATGTATTTAAACTAATGTAGATTTGAACTGAATGTATTCGCTGAGAAGAGAACCGTCATTATCATGAATTTGTTTGCCCTCAAACAGGTAGAAGCCAGGTGCTACTCTTCGAGGTAAGCCAAACTATCAAGATAATCGCTAAGGCAGTTGTTTGGAAAAGGTTGCTTACGACTGAAGTAATATGCCATTGGATGTATCTTCTTTCGGCCACCAACCTAGCTAGAATGTGCATATATATATATATATATATATATACAGTCGCTAGCATATTGGGCCGGTCATCCGCTTTTTATCCTCCGATCTTATCTGCTTCTGCAAACATGACATGGCTTCATCTGCATCCTCCGAGAAAAGACAACCTCCTGCTGATGAACTTCGTTTTAGCATCCACACAAGATGTTCTCCTGTTGTTTCCCCCAATTTTCCCTTTTCTTCTTCCTTTTTCTTTTACTCCCTCTGTGTCTGTGTGTGTGTGTGTGTCTCTCTCTCTCAAGGAGAGGATGGAACAAATCCAAATCTATTGGCGGCAAAAGTTTCGACCCACGAGCAAGCGAGTTTTGTATAGGGGTTTCGCACTTGATCCGAGATTGAAGAGAGTCTGCAGTTGAGAAAAACAGATCCGACAGATCCTTTCACGTTACTAAGATTTCACATCAAGAAACAACGTTCACTTCTCCCTGCAACCATAACTCAGACTCCAGCATCTAGACAAGGATGTACAGATCAGAAAGGGTCGTAGTTCAATCTGCAGGAGCAGGACATCCCTCTATGTATGATACTGATAGATTGCTCGGAGCTTTTCTCAGTGTAAGCTACGGAGGATACCATGTAGAGATCCACCAGTCACAACGAGTGAGACAAGAGACACAACTCCAGCAGGAAACACCTTCCCTGACTTCTTATATCGAGACCCCGTCACAACTGAAGGAGCAGCTGACAGTCCTGCAAATTCGGAGGTCATATCAGGCACAGCCATTTACCCTAACAGAGATGCTTTCTTTCTGGGCAACAGATGCTGCAAGAAATGAAGACATGACAGGAGCAAATCCTTGGATCTTTAAAAAGGATGAGTTACGTTTTCCACTTATGACATTGTAATATTTTCTGTGAGCAGGAGCCAATCAAATGGCTAGGAAATTCAAATGGGTGGAAGATCAGGGCAGACAGCATTTTCACAAAATGTTATACTTCTTCTATAAATAATCTCTTCTCTTCCATCGGATTCCGTATATGAAGTGTCAGGCTCCATTACATGGGGACCCCAGCAGCGGCTGCCACTGAATTAAGTCATTCATACCACAGAACAGAAACCATGGACATGAAACTTCTCGTTCCATCAGAGTTGTCAGTTAAAACTAGCCAATCCATTAAAACAGCTGTCATGGCCACCAGTGTTATGGTTGCAACTTGCCAAGTCATCTCTAATAATTAGGCAATTTCCTAAGTCATCAATAGTGGTAATCTGTTTGACTGCATACAACTACTAAGGGAGAGGAGGCAAGGGGAAGGAGAAGAGAGGAGAGGTTATGCATCGATGTCATATTCCTCATCCTCCATTTATAATTTTTTGGCGCCAATTGGTCCAATCCTCAATTTTCTTTCTTATTATAAGAATAGTCCCAGCCCTATAAAACTGTCTTCTTTGGAGGATTGAAGAAATGTACTCAATTTTATACCATTATAACTCCTTTCATTTCCCCTTATCCCTTTAATCCCAGTTAGAAGAACGCACATACAGACTCTTCTAATAGAATTATGGTTCTACCCCTTTTATGTCATGTGAATCCTCCACCCAACAAACTGGAGACTTATGGGTTGGGCACATGTACAGCAAAGTCCACAAAAGCTTAGTTTTAAACCCCAAACGGTGAAGATGAGGTTTAGAGGCTTGAATTACAGAAATGATGAGAGTATAGGCCGGATGGCAATAGCAGCAACTCTGAGAAATATCTGCAGCCTCGAAAATTTATTTATTTTCAAAGCTACTTATTTGATTTACCGGATGAATGTTATTCGTCTTTGTTGATCCTAGTAGCAATTCAATCCACCAGTATCATAAATTTAAAGTACCTAGTCCTACACACGATGAGAATTTCTCATCTCAAAGTACCAAAAAATCAAACTGCACGGGTATTTAATCAGCCAAATTGGAGCACACAAGTAATGAAGTTTCCTCAATGAAAAGACAGTATGATATGTTCATATAAAGTTGATGGGGGTTATACTAAATCAAAGCTTCAGTTCGTCACCAAGGCCAGCGGAAGATGTGAAGGCCGGTCTTGATGGAAGCCGCGTGTAAACATGGTACAAAATGTGCAGCTGATAGTCCACCAGCAGCAAGTCACTTCTTACTTCAACTCTTCAGGTATCCTATGACGCTGCCCACTTCAGGGGAAGGAAAAATGCAAGCTTGAACGATCAAATAACCGTGAAGTAAACCATAAAATGGAGGGGTATGACACCTATAACGATGTAGACTCCACAGGTCATCAAACCGATCAATTCCATAAATAATTAATCGTAAAAATATACTCTCTCTCTGTGACAGTCGAATTTGTCCATCAGCAAATATCGGAGGATTTTTTTTCCCCGTCCGATTCAATTTTCCGGCTTTACAATTCTCTCATCTTCAAAGAATCAAACTTTAAGCTAAAAATTTTCATTTTCTCAATGTTTATTAAATTACCATGTTAAAAATTACAGTAAATTAAACTGAAGCAATCACTATGAAGCAGAAAATGAAAACTTTATATTACTCAGCACCCTGAGAAGAGAACCCAGAATGTTATTGCCACACAGAAAAATAGCAAACGGTTCAATAGCCCTGTCCAGATTTCTTGAACATATTCTCTTTTTTTTATTATCAGTAAGTAATATATTCATTCAAAAGCAACATGGGATCTCTCAGGCCCCTCCAAAAAATACAGATTGAAGATCTCAGATTTTTCCCCCCAATAGGATAGATCATAAGCATATGAGTTCCCCTCTCTTGCAATCCACCTACATGACCAGGACTCAAATAATATAGAGATATAAAAAAAGACAGACAGTAGGCTCCGACAATCCCAAAATGTTTTTTTGTCAACTATTTATAAAGTCTATAGTTAAACAAGAATCAGAGGGCAATTTAATGCATGTCCATCCTTTGGAGCGAGCTACTTGCATGGCAGTGACCGAGGCTTGAAGATTATCTTGCAGGGAGGAGTGGTTGCGACACCTCTGATGCCAAGATAGGATTCTTTTACCCTCCATATTTGTTGTCCCTGCAATACAACCCTCCCTTGCCAACCAAGCTGCATCTGAAAAGATGCAAACAGCTCGATCCTATGTAGGAGAAGGAGGCGCTCTATTCCCCTGTCATAGGAGTTATCCTCGATCGATAAGCAGTTTGAAAAGGCTTTAAACTCAGTAAAATAGTCAGAAACTAGTCTTAAGAACTCAAGGATGTTTCTTTTCTTCTGTTTATGAATTGCCCGATTTCTTTCTTTCCAAATACACTAATGGAGAATCATGCCAAATAACCCAAAATTTCTTTTCAGTTCAGCATTGAAATTTGTAGCAAGAAAGAAAGTAGGACTAAGTAAATAATCAACTAAGTTAAATGGATCTCCATTCCAGCCTTGAGGGATGCAATTTATCATTTTCATTTTAGATTCTTTTCAAGCAACTCTAAAATAGATACAATAACGAAAAATGTGTTGAAAACCATCAGGTCCTATGTCACAAAGTGGACAGTTCATGCCACTGACATAATTCCAAGGAAGGCAAGTTGTGATCATTCTCCAAATATGGAGTTTTAGTTTTTCATGAGCTTTAAAGCTTCATAAGGTATTCCAGAAATTTTCTCTCCCTTTATTAAACATTTTATCCTATTCTAATAAATAATGGCTTTTAACGATATGAAATCCTGATTTATTTTTTATCCAACAAGATTCATCTTTTTGTCTAATGGCTGAAGGAATAATCTTAACTACATTACTTATAGTAGTAGTGTCAAATAAGGCGTATAACAATTCCATGTGCCAATCATTTTTTGTCATCAAGTCCATGACTCGCACATTTGGATCTCTTGCCACTAAATCATTTGCTAGATAAGGTTTAAAATTTTCATTATTCGGTATCCAAGGATCTTCCCATACTCTTGTATCCTCTCCACTTCTAATGAGACCACAACAACCCTGGTTAAAAGTTTGTTTATAAGACTGCAAAGTTTTCCAAAATAAAGAGCAACTCTTATTATTCCTTCAACGAGCTGCATATAGTTTCCATATTTGTTCTTTAACATTGCAGCAGCCAAGTTGTTAGAATCCATGATCATCAAAGCAAGCCATTTTTTATAGCATGGCATTGTTAAAATCACTGGTTCTTCTGAATCTTAAGCCACCATACTGTTTTGGTTGTGTTAAACTATCCCAACTAAGAGGAGTAAAATATCTATCCTTTATTTCCATTTTACCCCCACCAAAATCTTTTGATGAAACTATCTATCATATTACATGTTGACGTTGGCAGTTTAAAAGCACACATCGTGTAAGTTGGTATGCTGTTCAAGACTGATTTTATTAGAGTAACTCTACATGACCAATATAAAGCTTTACTCTTCCACTCAACTAGTTTTCCTTTTACCTTATCGACTAAGTGTTCAAAAGATTCAGCTGTCCTCTTCTCTTCTTAATAAAAAGTGGGTTTCCTAGATATTTACAATCTTGATGGAGTTTTTTTTTTTCATACTAAGAATACTTTTCAATGCTGATTTAGTCCTTCCTTTGAGCCTTTTTGAGAGAGAGAGAGAAAAAAAAAAGACTCGATTTTTCCAAATTTATTTGTTGTCCGCTCCATAGGCTAAATATACTAATTAGTACGTATATCTTTACGGGTTTTTGCATCATTTTTAGTTGCCTTATTAAGATCGTAAGATCATTTGCAAAGAGCAAATGAGACAAACTTACATTCAATCTTGAGATTTTGATTCCTTTTAATAGACTAAGAGATTCAAGTTGGCAAAGCATCCTAGATAATCTCTGCATAGATGTTATGAACAAGTATAGTGAGAGAGGACCGTCCTGTCACAGACCCCCTTTGAGCTCCAAAAAAACCTTTGGGAGAGCCATTTAGGAGAATTGAAAACATAGGGGTGCTTGTACATTGCATTATCCAATGAATAAATTTTTCAAGAAAACCTAGTTTTCTAAGAATTGCTCTGAGGAAGTTCCATTCAACTCTATCGAAGGCCTTGGAAAAGTCAGTCTTGGCCCTAAGCCATCCTTTTTTTGATCTTGCTTTATTCATTTTGTCAATTACTTATTGAGCCAAAATCTCATTTCCATTTATCCATTTCCCTTCCAAAAAAGCTATTTGATTAGATGATATAAATCTATTTTTTTTAAATGTTTTAACTTATTTGCTAAAATCTTTGAAATTACTTTATAACATGTATTAGTTAAGCTAATTGGCCTAAAATCTCCAAACTGAGTAGCATTTTGTTTTCTAGGAATGAGAGTGATGAAAGTATTATTCCACTCTCAGTAGAAAACTTGATCTAAACTAGTTCTTAATTGACAAAATGAAGTCTTCTTTCACTCTATTCCAACACTTTTTTTTTTGGGTAAAATAATGCGGACATCCCATCAGGACCTAGTGCTCTGAGTGAGTTCATTGATTTTATAGTCAAGCTCAATCTCTTCTGATGTTGGGATTTCTACAATCCCAAGGTTTTCTCGATCATTTATGATAGGCTGAACTTAGTCCCCTAAATTGCTCGGGAATTCAAGGTATGCAAAAGTGAACAACTGCTTATATTTTCCAACTAAGTGTTCACCAATCGAATCCCGAACGTTTACCCATTTATTATTACTAGTTTTAAGCGTCAGAATTTTGTTATATGTTCTTCTTGTCAATCATCGTTGACAAATGAAAGAACTTGGTATTCACATCACCATCCCCGAGCCATAATATCTCACGCGACTTTTGTTGCCAGATCATGTCCTTTCTCTTTTTAAGTGGTTCTTGTAATCTAATTTGTAACTTGACTTCTTGTTGCCTATTAGCAATGACTGGTACCATATTATTATTTCTCCAAGTGTATATACTACCCATGAATCCTAAATCAGAAAAGTGTGAATCAATCATAAAGTTTTCTAATAATTTTCTGCTCGTGCTACCTAAAGTTCTCCCATCCAATTTTTTTTCCTTCATTTGAGTTTAAAACTTCATTCAAATCCCCAATTATAAGCCAAGGAGCATCAATGTGCTCATCTATATTATGTAGCATTTTCCAAAAGGTTTTTTTTATCACTACAGCAATTTGGGTCATATACACATGATAAATACCAGCAGTTAGGTAGAATCGAGTGATCTATCTTCACATGGATGATATATTTGCTGCCAAAGATGATCTGTACTTGTAATTCTTCATTTCACAAAAGACTCAGTCCAGCTCCATTGTTGATTGCTTTTACAAGATAGGATTGCCATACTCTACCGCTACTACCTTCTAGAATCTATAGGAACTTATCTTTATCTTTGTAAAAAAATAATAATAAGAGCCTAGGATGGTTCTTCTTGAGGGTGTACCTTGGTGCTCAAATTGTAGTGGCTCCTCCAATTCCTAGACCTAGCAAAATCTGGCCCGGCACGAACCTAGCACAATAACATCATGCCTGGGCTGGGGCTTATCGTGTTGGAAGCTTATAGTGTCGTGCCAGCCTGGCCCCGTAATTTTATTAAGCGTGCTAGGCCTGATGATCCCTGGGCCATGTTGGTACGATAATCCGATTAGGAAAATTAAATTTAAAAAAACCTAACAAACTGTCAAATACTATTGAATGACAAAAAAACCCTATTTGTCAGCTCACTCGCAGTTGCAAACAAGCCGTGGTCAAGGGAGATTATCATGTTATCGAACCGGGCCGAGACCGGCTCTGTCTTATTGTTCTGTGCTTGCCCTGCACTATATCCTATAGGGCCATGCTTGGACCAGCCCTTATCGTGCCGTGTTGTCACAACCCGATTTGCCACCTCTACGAATTCCCCTGACAATTCTAAGAGATAAGACTCATGGCAAGGTTGGGGGCCTGTTTAGGCCCGCCTCCTCAGCCATGGACTGTTTGGAAGAAGAGGGATCAATTTAGGGTTTGTAAGGAGGAGAAAAGGTTGCTTGAATAATATGAAATGTTTGAGAGTACTTATGAATGTCCTCGGCTGATTCTTCGTAAGGTGTGACTTCCGCTTGAGGAACTGGGTTATTCCTTTTACTCCATTCCAAAAATAGATTTTCCAACAGTGGGGGGAAATTAGAGAAGATCCCAGAATCAAATTTTCTTTTCTTGCTGAAAATATTGACTAGAGCAGGAGAGATTTTTCTAGTTCAACCGTTGCTTTTGGATGCTGAATCTTCGTTGTTTGATTGGGAGGAGCTCTCTTCTTCATAGTAGGTTTACGAGTCAGGACCTTCTTACTTTGGCTCTCGGTGACAAAACGGAAAGAGTCAGAACTCTCTATTGATGAAATTTCCTGGATAGGGGAGAATATTAGCTGTTTCATTGGCATGATCATATTTGTATTAGCAGTATTCATGTGGGCTTCTAGTGTTGAATGGCGCACTTGACCAGTGAACATAGTAAGTTGCTTCCCTTTTGTGAGTTCCCTGTTCAGCGTGCGGAGTACTTGGCTCTTTGGGTGGCAAGTCTATTTGGTTGACTCCCTTGAGGATCTTTGCCAAAGGACTTTGAGTAGAAGGACCTGCCCTAAGCCAGGGACCAAATTCGAGAGAATAGTGCGAGTCCTGACCTCCACTATTGCCACAATCTTCCTAATAATTTCCCAACATACCACAGATATAGCAGACAGTTGATAGCTCTTCATAGCTAAAGTATATACCCAGTACCCTGTTTTGTTAGCCTTTTGTGAGAAGAAACTAGGATAAAGTGGAGTATGGATGTTTTTCCTGACTAGGTACTCTGGGTGATCGAATTAGACGTGTGATAGCATTTTGCTGGCAATCAACCTCTGACACCGTCCCAATCCTCAACCCAGCTGCACAGATGTTTTCAAGGCAGATTGACATCGGTCGAAGACCGTTGACTTGCACCAAAAAATTGATATAATCAGAACAACATTTTCCGCTAAGAATTCCGGAGACGGATTTTCAAGAAGTAGATGTAAGCCTTCAATAGACTAGGCTCCCCCACGAAGAATAGAGTCACGATCGGATGCTTCTCCAAAGAGGCAAAGGAAAAGATTTGAGACCTATGGCCACTAGTTTCACCATGAGACTTCCTTGAGTGCCCTAAAGACAAGGCACCCCATGAACAAACAGGCTTCAATGGAGAGATTTTTACACCGTGCGGACATAGGAGTAGAGCATTGTAGTGCTTCTGTGTCCATTTCATGCGCCATGGCTGAGAAACCTTGTAGTGGATTAGTTTCTTTCCCCGAGAGAGAGAAGAAGTGAGGGAAGGAAAGTGTTGGAACAATAGTTTTTGAAACCGGATTGGACCGGGAACCGGGATAAGTATGGGTTCATAAGTCGGATCAGGATTTAATGAATCGAACTGTATATTTAATAAATAATATTAATAATATAAGATTATTAATAAATTTACATAATATCATAATTTGAATATAATTTATAACAAAAACTATTAATATAATCATTATATTAAACAAAAGTTTAACATAAAATATAAATATAAATTTAATAAAATAAAATATGTATATTATAATATATTTTATTTTTTTCAATTTTAAATCAACTGGTTTTTCTACTGATTCAATTGGGTTCATCGTTCGAATTGAAAATATGCCGTTTCAACCAGAGTTGATCTCATTGAAAGTACAATTAAATTTTTATAGGAACCGAATCAAGTAAGTGACCGGTTCCCAATTGAATCGGTTGAACCAACTGATCCGATCCAATTTTTAAAACTACGATTGAAACAGTAAAAAAAATGTAAAATTTCAAATCAAAATAGCATTTATTTGAAAAGGCTTCATCATGTGAGAGAGCAACATTAACAGTGGGAAGATCTCCTGAAAAAGGAGACCCCTGAATTGAATGCTTCCACACTGGGAGAAGAGTGACAATTCAGGCAGACACCAAAAATTAGATGATTTGGAAATATTGGTTCAAATGAAAATTCTTATTAATTATATAAATAATTATTTTTTAAAAATAAATTTAAATAATTTATATTTTTAAATAAATTTTTTATTATATAATTAATCGATTAATTTTAAATTTATATTATTTTAAATAAAATAATCATATAACTATTAAAATATAATTATATATAATTAATTATTTTAAAAATTATAATTTTTTATTATAACTTTTTTAATATCAGTACGAGTTTTTCTGAGCCCTACCATATGATCCAAAAAATAGACCAGCTAAAAATACTAATCCAATTACTTCCCGTGCAACTTTGACCAGCTCAAACCGGGAGAGAGGGAGCTTCAGAGTGCGGTTTAGAGCGCTTAGTGAGAGAAAATAAGGAGAGATCATTTTTGTTTTCCCGAACATATTCCAAGGTGACGTGACTTGTCGGGTAAACAGATGACGTGAATCTAGAGATCATATGCTACTGCAACATTGACTGTGTACTACTCATAATAGCAAGTGCACCAAACGCCAACGATACCGAAATGACGGATAAAAATAAGCACGAGAAATAGTAAAAGTCGGGAGATCTCACCGCCCAACAGGAGCTGCATAGGCCAGAGTGAATCTCTGCGACATTGACATCCCCATCTTCTTATTCTCATCCTCCTTACCCTCTCCCTTGCTCTCACAATGGCCTCCTCCACCACCGCCGCCGCCACGGTCTGCACGGCCTCCGCTACCACCGTCGCAGGAGAATTAACCATAGACCCTGGTTTCAAGCCCTGCCTTGTGAGAGAAATCCTAAATCCCACGAGCCCAGAACCCGAGGTTTTATGGCGAGCAATGACCTGGGTATCCGTTGGAGGAAAAGAAAAGAGGGCTGAGACGTAACGGCAGCGACCGAACCCGCCATTTTCGTGGCCGCTTCGGAGCTTTGAAAGCTTAAAAATATATGTATGATTTGTTCCCTCATTTTGTAGAAAATTACGATGTAATATGGGACAAAAAACAAATTTTGCAAAATGGTCCCAAAAAAATACAATAGCGCTTTTAGCAAATGGAGACGTTTTCTTCACATCCCATATACGAGGGCGATCACGAAACAGCGAGAACATTCAGGTGAATTCACTGCAGGGAAACGCTAGATCAAAAGTATGGGACTTCAGAAAGATATCATGCTCATTTAGGTGAGTTCGAACGGAGAACTTGCACAGATGACAGAACTGTGTCATCTTTGTCGAGCTTTGAAACTCGATCGAGATCGGCTTACAAGAGTGAGCACAGGTGCAAGTGAAAAAGCCGAATTTTATTGGACTGATGAGGAGGCCTTTCACAGTTGACAGAGGAGAGGGAAACGATGAGAGGCCATTAAAGTAGAACGATGCATTTGTTCCACACTGTATCCATTACAAACAGAACCCTTAATACCATGATTCACGACACCTCGTGTCTCTTTGCCTTTGCCCCACTTTGAGACATCACAACTAATATACGTACATATGTCTTGATAAATGTAATAGTTCGAAGTTGCCTTAGGATGGGCCTAGATGGCCACGGGGTATCTGTCGATGCAGTCAAGCCATGGGTTCCTGGCCGACTTGCGGACGCGGCGGACGGCCTGCCAGACGAGGCTGTTGCACTTGAACCCAGACCCGAAGGCGATCTGCCAAACCCGGTCACCTCCACAGACGCGCTCCTTGGCCTCCAGGTACGCAAGCTCGTACCATATGCTGCTGCTGGAGGTGTTCCCGAACCGGTGGAGGGCCATCCTGGAGGCCTCGAGGTTGCGGTCGCTCAGCTCCAGGTTCCTCTGCAGCTCGTCCAGCACGGTCTTGCTCGCCGCATGGACGCAGAAGTGCTCGAACGCGAGCTTGAAGTCGGGGATGTACGGCTTCTTCGGGGTCGGGTCGTCCGACCTCCTTCCGCCGCCGAAGAAGTGGCGCCAGAACACCGTGGCCAGGAAGAAGAGCTGTTCGGAGAACGGCAGGACGAGCGGGCCGAGCGTGGTGATGTTGGTCTTTAGGGCTTCCCCTCCGATCTCCATGAGGTCCTTGCTCACCCTCAGGCCCTTGAAGCCTCGCTCGTCTTCCTCTTGGTAGATGCACCTGTTTAAGGTTTTTCCTCCCATGATTAATACTTAATTGTTCCATAAATATCAAAGAAACCAACTATAAAATTGAAAATGCCATCTCCTGATCACGACATTTTTGCCCATCTTATCTGAGTATCGTGATTACAATACCATCGTCAGACCCCGCTGAGATCAATTGATTAGGAATGGTCCAACATGGTGGTGTCACATTAATTATTGGACTTTATTGGACGGTTGCCTCACTGAATCAGAATTTAATGTCCAACCACCTCCATCTGCTTCATTTATTTTACCAATTAATGGTTAGTTTTTCCATTAAAATGGAAACTCGAGTAATTATAAGATAATAGTATAAAGGAAAATAAAGGCACACAAGACTCAATTGATGGGAATGGATTCTAAAATTTCCTCATCTTTTCTCATATAGTGATTAGTTATGGAAAATTGAATAGCTTCTATGCATGCATGGTGGATTAATTTTATACTAAATACTAATAATGTTAAAAAAAATTAGTAGATTACTTTCAATTTAATAATAAAAAATTATCAATTTAACTCTTATTATAAAATTTCTATATCATTTTATTTTTATTTTTTTCATTTTATTTTAGATATAATTAAAAAAAATTAACAGTGACCACATCACCTAATTTTAGCATTTAAATAAAATTGTCTGAATTTTATTTTGTTCAAGGAAAAAAAGGGGAATTTTATCTTGTACCTATCTGCAGACGCATGTTCTACTTGGATCATACCTGAAGCTGCGGTCGTCGGCGCCCTTGTGGGTCCGGACGACGTGCTCGAGCCGGTACTTGGCCCTTCGGTAGTCCCGGCGCCGGTTCGAGAGGAGGACGGCGGAGCACCCCATCCGGAAGAAGCAGTTGGGGATGATCATTGACCGGTCCTTGCCCCGGTACCAGTTGTAGCCCACCATCTCGCCGCTCACCACCACCGCGTAGCTGCTGGGGTTCGCCTGGAGCATGTCCCTGGCGAGGTCGACCGCGATGATCCCGGCACTGCACCCCATGCCTCCGAGGTTGTAGCTGAGGATGTTCCCCCGCATCTTGTAGTGATTGATGATCATGGCCGAGAGCGACGGCGTCGGGTTGAAGATGCTGCAGTTCACCACGAGGACGCTGACGTCCTTCGGCCGGACCTGGGTCTTCTCGAACAGCTCGTCCAAGGCACCGAACATCACCGCCGAGGCCTCAGCCCGGCCCTCCTTCATGGTACCGCAGTTTTCCCCCGCCAGCGCCGGCTTCGGGATGTAGGTCTCGTCTCCCATCCCGGAGAACTGCAGGATCCGCTTCTGGAAGTCCAACGTGGGCTCGTCGTACTTGCCTGATTCCCGCATTTGCTCGATATACTGCTCCTTGCTTACCTAGAATTCCGAGGCGGATGGTCCACAATAATCAGAAATTCTCCCTCAGAAATTTACTTGTTTTCATACAATATTTATGTTTTACCGAGCTAGGCATCGAAACGATCGATCTAGAGATGAAAATATTAACAATTTAATATATCCAGAGTCATATAAGTTCATGTTGGATCGTCCAACGGTCGGCCAGATATCCACAAGCCTTAGGAGAATAATCGAAATCAAGTGAACAAAGCTCACGAAAAGAAACCAAATTGTACACACATTACGTCAGGAGAAAATGTTTCTGATAGTTCTATTTGGGGACGAAATCACATCCTTTTCATGTTAGGCTTTAGTTTCGTCCGTCTTTCTGATCTATAGCTGTTCCCTTCGAAAATAAAGTTACAAACGTATAATTATTGAAAGAAGTAGTGTTTTTTTCCTTACCTTGAGGTCATCAGCGGGTCGGTGGCATGCAAAGTCGACGAGGTAGATCGACCGGGGACGGGACAAGAAGTACACAGACACGGTGAACACGAACACAGCCAAGAACGAGAGCACGGTGGCGAGGTCGTAGCGGGAGTCCTCCACGAGCTTGCGCCACAGCTCGTCCCGGCTGAGGCTCCCGAGCTCGACCCCGAAGACGAGGACTAGTATAGGGACGGTGGCCAAGTACACGCCGTGGTTGATGAGGTAGTGGTAGCCGAGCCTCACGTACTTGAGGTTGACGCCGGAGTGGACGAAATCGGGGAGGCGGCGGCGGACGCGGATGGAGAAGGCCGGGGAGCCTGCGTCGGGGCCGGAGGGCTCCACGCCGCGGTTGACTATCTCGGTGGAGAGGAGGTGTTGCTCGCTGGAGGGGCCCATGGTTGAGAGGGGGCGCGGCGCTTGAGTGAGGGGAGGGTTCTTGTTTGGGTTGGAGGGTGAGGAACGGGGTGTCTAAGTTAAATAAGGAGAAGGGAAGAGAGGTGGTGGGAGAGGCAGTGGTAGTTGAAGTGCAGTTAATGGAATCACCAAACTGGGGACAATAACGTGTCGTTGGATGGGCTTGCCAACTGCGATGTGTTCCCTCTCATTCAATTGGAAAGTAGGGTAGAAAGTGTTCCCACTGAAGAAGTCATATATGGCCATTCCAATGCACATGTCGTCTTGACATCTCTTACTTACTGAGGTGATCCAATAATTTTTTTTTTTACCTTAAAAAAAGGATCTTGAACTAAATGGGTCAATCCGTTCAAACATAAATTCACCCGATAGTGTTTATTTAAAAGTTTGTGTACAAATTATGCCCTGAAAATTGTTATACATTCATATGTTAAGATTACGCATTACCTGCGGGCTCATATAAAAAGTCTAAGCACGTACAGCATGATATGACTCGTGGATCGAACGTTCTCCCTCACTCCAGATCAAGCCTTAGCGAGTGATGTGCCTAAGCTCCAACTGATGGTGATACCAAGAGCCACTGACTTCTCTAAATGCTTGAATTCGCTGGTCCGGATTGAACCGGGTTACTTTTCATATAAACAACCTGATCACCACCGATGGCATGTGGTCGAAGTCAAGCCGGCAAGCCCGGGCTCATCTTAATACATATGTTCTTGCTACGAGACTGCACATGTACGCTACTGCATTTTATGTGCATCTCACTCATTTATTAGCTTATGCGACAATCTTTTTATAACTCGTATGTATCTGTTCATATATATATATATATATGTAAGCCACCTGATAGAATTACTGCTCATAAAATATCTACCTATTTTCTCGGACTCCGGAAAATGCGTCTCCGATTATTTTAGTGCTCGTTGCGCTATCCCTTTCAAATTTATCATTTTCGTGTGAGAATGAATAAATGGTTTTTTTTTAAATCTGTTTACGTGCTTTCTAGTTCAGCTACCCACCTAGATCAATTTGACCCGTCCATTTCATGGCCTTCATGGCTTTTGATCAAACTACAAATGGGTATCTATCTAGCTGGTTGCCAGGGAGTACTCCTAATTAATATTGCATTTAACTTCAATCTGCTTTTTTTTATTATAAAGTTTTTAGCCCGAAAATGTTTTAGAGTAGCTTAGGGAAAAGAGGTTGAATATAAGTGTCACCCTTAACTACGATTAACTAGATTATGGATTCATCTTGATGATATGAGATGGATATGACATCGCAAGCACGGATGGTCACTCGGATCTCCTCGAGCCACAAGTGTGGACTATGAAATGGGCGATCTGTTCTCGATGAAGAAAAACCTCCCCGTTAGTCCATTTGATCGTTTCTGCCGACTTGTTTAGAAGTTTAAGCTGGCAGGCCGAGGAGCCCTATATCGACTAGGTCAGGGTTCTGGCAATGCATTGCATGCGCTGAGATGACTGGAAAAGTCATGGGAAGATTAAATCGAAGCTAGCCGCTGCCAGCGATGGTGGTAGCCTTTAATGTGGTGCAATGAACTACGAACTGGGGGGCACCAGCTAGCCGCGCGTGAAAATTTATATCGCAATTATAATTCCTATAAAGCCTCACCTAATTCAGTAGTCGGACCAACCAATAATCTCAGGCTGAAGTAAGATGGATTAAAACGAGTACAACAGGCGAAGACCGACTGATCAATTGGGACCGTTTTGCGGGTCCACCGTCCCAATAATTGCGAAATACATGTTGACCGAGATCTCGTGTCAACCAAGAAGACCAGTTGATAGTGCTATGATTTATTTGGAATGGTTGGGTGACCAGCCACTTGCACCCAAGTAATCCATTCGACATCATTGCATCCCGTCGGTTCTTGCATGAAAACTTCTTGATCCAGTATAATGTAATGAGATGTTGCTCAGGGTGAAAGGCGCCGGCCAATAGTTGTTCATGCATGCAAGTCGGTGCGAGGGGACCAGAAGTTAGAAAGTGGCGAAATCGTTTCGTTGAAAACGATATCAATGTGTTTACTGTGCATTGCATTGGAGGATGGCAACGGTAGCTGCTCTGGCCATATCCATCTATGCCTCTGGTTTGAAGCCTTTGCGCTCCATCCACATATCACTCTCAGTTCGGGACCAGCACATCCTGTCTGGTCAAACTGGGCTGCGGCTATGACACAGTTCCAACACTACTCACGAACTGGCTCGAACAGCTGGCATTCGAAAACGGGTTATCACTGGAGCTGTCAGTATCAAGCCATTCTACAGGTTTTCCATGCACATCACCATAAATAGACTGGTCCCCAGAACTTCATGCCAGTGACACTACTTACAACCGCCGGTTAAACTTGTTCTATGTAAAACAGTGAAACACCTACTCGCCACAACCGCAATCAACTAATCATCGATCATAATCCCTCTAAGACAAAAAAAAAAAAAAATCACCAGCAACAAACACAACACACTTGAAAGAAGAACAATGTGATCTATTCTTCAACAACTTTCAGTTTGCATTCTGCTATGGCTTACAAATAATGAACCTTGGTTTCTATCAGGAAATTATGAATGAGAAAAATACAGTACTGTTCAGTTGGTAGCAAAAAAACATCCCAGCTAATACACCTTAGGTGCAGTTTCGGTTTGAGCAACGGAAACAAAAACATCTGAAGAGGGACGCTCCTCAATCTCGTCAGAAGCAAGCAATCTCTCGTCGACTCTCAACCCTTTCAGCATCTCCACAGCGTCTTTGAATTCTGTAATCTGTTGTCCCAGCCAGTCCGAACCAGAATACCTTCCCATCCCCTACCTCAAGTTTTTTTTTGGGTGAAATTGTAATTCCATTAATAAGAGGGATTTGCACAAAATGTACCCAACATTTCCAGTAATTTGTAATTCCTCAATTCTCGCATTTTGTTCACTAGAGAGGTCAGATTTTTCTCGGCCCCATGCAGGGGTTTGCTCTTGTTCAATCCTCTTTCTTTTTCATGTTGACGAGTTGCTTTCACCTTGTGTGAACAAAATTGGGGGAGTTAAACAATCCCCATTCAGCAAAGAGATCAGACAATCTTCACCTCCAATGAGCTCATTCATGGATTCAGGCTCAACCAAATTATCACCATTTGGCCCGGGCCTATGAAAACCTTCATCTTAGTGAGTGAGTGGGCTCAATCTCTAGTGAACCGTCCTTCTAAAATTAAGTAAAGATAAAAAAAAATCGTTTTTTAATCTTTTATTTATTGAGTTTGATTGGTTGTCATTGATGCTTTTCGAGGAAGGTGAAGATGGGAGAAGAGCAGTTCTTCCACTACTTGAAGGGTAAGAACTAAGAAGTACTTAATGGGACTTAGGATGAATAGGGCGACCAAGAGGTCCGAGGTAGGCTACTGGAAGGTGACAAGGAAGGCAGTGAGATCAATCAAGGAAAATCACTCGTCGATACGAAGGAAACACCGGTATTTGATAAAGGGAGGGCTTTAAAGGGTGAGAAGACAAATTAGGCCACACACGAAAGACACAATCTCCATGAAAGACGCAAGCCCATTTCCTTTTTGAATATGTCTCGTTCAGTTTAGCCAAGTTGTGTAGATTATTCACTGATTAGTATTCAAACAAGCAAGGTCCGAACTGTGTACAGGAATGGCATTCTTATGATCTTCATCATCTTTGTTCCGTTTTCAAACTCAAATTTTCATGTTATCCGCCACACTATTTACGGCCAACAAAATACTTTGCACGTATTTCAGACCCTGTTTCAAAAAATTTAACCCGAGATTGAAAATTCCTTGCCACTTTAAGTAGCAGAGGTCAAAATTGGAGTTTTATCGATAATGACATAGAGGAAAGAAGCTTAAGATGGGGTTCAACTGATCATCGACTACACCGCCGGCGAAGCGTGGAGATGGATTCCGGGTGCTCTCTCCGAAAGCCCAAGAACGTAATCGCCAGTTCGCCACTTCCACCTTTAATTTCTTCTTCCAATGTCCCCCCTCAGTTTATTGTTTATCTCATTTCGCCCCCGATTCTATACCATCGTGGCCCCCCACGACTCGCCAATCCCCCACGAAATCAATTTCCCATGGCACATTTTGGGGTTCCATCTAGTGCAACCCTGCAACATCAACTTAGGTGCGCGATGCTTCGGTCCTTTAAAAAAAAAAAAACAAAGACATCTAGACTAGATTTACATTAGTCCCAACATCGACGAAGGAGAGTTTCCTCCGGATATTATCATACATCCGGTGGCTATCAACCATATGCTAATTAATGGTACGTAATTAAGACAACAACGTGAAGTTTATTTGATCTGATATCAGAAGTTACTGATGTCGCTTGGTACACATTCGTCGGAGTATAACTCGAACTAGAGATGTGTGCATGATGATGCGCCTTTCTGCAAACAAAATTGACTGTTCCTCGGGGAACTGAACACACTTCGTACGGAGGAGCTGTTAGGGTTCTAATGTGCAGAATCATAGATTCGTTACTCTCTTGAATATTGCCCTTTTGCCGATCCCGTATTTGATCCTTGCCGAACGCATAGACGTCAAGGATCGGTCCGACTAACTCTGCATCATCCAACAGTGCGGACCACTACTGGACCATCCGATATTTTATGCCTCTCAGCTAATCCATGTTCATTATATGCACATAAACACGGCAACGTTAGGTCTGGTCCCTTCTTGGGTCTGGTAAAGTTCTCTGTTTAGTGATCGGTTTCTCGACATGGCTGGTAGAATTTTATCGTATCATTATTCGTGTTCTACAAGGATCACTTTCTTGGATTATGGAGTGCAATCACGAGCATGCGATCCCAGCAGTAATGTGCTGGAAAGTTAATTTTCAAATATGAATAAAATGGAAGGAAGGCAATCTACTGATTCAATAGTTAAATCGAGTGAGTGAAAAGTGCGTGTAATTATAAATCAGTTCACGAAATTATTAGTTCAATTTTTACTTAATCATATAGTTATTATTGAAATCACTTATAATATGATAAAATTAATAACCCGTCAATGTCAGTTCGAGCAAATTTTTATTATACTAAGTATTGTTTCGGGTATAATTTCATACAGTATCGGGTTGACAAATTCAAAACGAGTGAACTTAAAATGTTGACCAAACTTTTGACCCCGAAAAGAGAGTATCTCTCAGGGGGTGAGGCGCGTGGAGTGTGATGCAAGAGATTACGGCATACAGTGGGGCCCGCTTGAGTCTTGAGTCCTTTTGACTATCGTGCTTGCGGCAGCCTTCTTTCCCTGGCGGCTTGGTGCTGCACGCGCCTCCCTCCGCTCGGTTGACAGAAATTGGCTCCCCCACCTCAAGAATATGCAACGTTATATCACGTCAATATAATATTAATTTTTAATTTTTTTAAAGTTTATTTAACTTTTTTTTATTTTTTTATCGAATAATTATACGGTATTAATATCACATATAAATATAATTATTACATAATACATCGCTGACTCTTCCACACATTTTATGTCCACGTGCCACATTATAACCGATAGATATGGGCAATTCCGAGACGTACGTTGTGCAGAGTGCAGTCAAGTAAATCACCCGTACCTTTATTAAGTAAACCACTATTGTCGTGTCATATATAATTCACTTGCTCGTTATTAAATTGAATTTGAAGTTTTATAATTTCCGAAAACGTAGGTATGCATGCTGCGTGTACTGCTTACTTACTGTACGTGCATATAACCCGAGCACATGTACGTACCGTAGAACTTTACTGTGCGGTATTATAGCCCAGTATCATAATTCCAATGATATATTAAGATAAATGTTATCTACTAATGTAATATAATGGTATGACGATGGATTGTTGGCATGATATACTAATATAATAAAATTTAATTGATGTGACGAAAAGTTCTACTGATATGTCATGCCACGAAACGTCATTCAATGTCATATCAATAAACTGTCAAAAATTATGATCTAAATATATTACAGATCCAAATATATAAAATTGAAATGTTATTTTAAAATATATATGACTTAAATACAAAAAATGATAAATATATATGATAGAAGTAACTATAAAATTTAATATAATGTGATATGATACCGTACCATACAGAGAAGCGGTTTATCTATGTAAAAACGATGCCAGAAATCTTGTTTAGAGGGAGTAGATCGAAAATTAGCATGCATTCGATGTGATTTACGCCTTTGTTTTGTCTCCACTTATTGAAGGGACAGGCGGGTAGAGTGGGTCCTGGGATGTGTCGGATAGTGCCTCGTCACTGGGAATCTATAAGGCGCACGTGACTAATTTCACAAAAAACACATAGTGCGGTGCTGTTACTAGGGTATTGGCCCATATACCTCCCACATGTAGTCGAATCTGCGGTTAATCATCACCATATATATCGAAAACTTAGCAATTCTCTAAATATGCAGTTAACATTCGACCAATAAATCCTACATCTACAAAAATCTCTGCTTCCGGGAAATTGTAGTCGGGGATGCGTCGGAAGCCATTGTGTGCCTCTCGATCGAGATCCCTGTGAGTACTTACGAATTACGATCTGATTGATCCATGACGTCTAACTACACAGATGCGCTTTCGCCTGCGTATGATATTTATTCATAAACTTTCTTTACTACTAGCGATTTTACTTTTAGCCCTGAGACCTCGGCATCTTGAGTACTGTCGAGATTTTAGCCCTCAGAAGTTCCAGAGGAAGGATGAGTGGTATGTAAAACTGCCACCAGCACCACCACTTCCGCCATCGTTATCATCCTCATGATCGTCATCATTATCGGCTCCGTCTCCAACTTCACTATGCACTGCTGGTGGAGGATAATGCAGGTGGTACTTCCCAGTCAGGTACTCATACTCGCTGTATACAAGCCCGAAATCTGAAACCCTGCCTTCACTCTCGTCGAGCGCCCCCAAGAAAGACCAGTCTATGCTGTGCTCTCCACCGCCCTGCGATGCAGCATGATCGGTTGAACTCGGTGGCTCAGAGCCAGCCCCGGCCTCGGTGCCTGGACATTCACTTTCATTTGCACACCGAGCTGCCACCGCTTGGATCTCCTGGTGGTTGAGATTATGGGCACCTACGATATCGGGCGGGCTGCTCGGCAAATTGAACTTGGCATCCCGGCCACGCAGGCAGAAGAGAGCGGCGTCAAATGCCCTCGCTGCTTTCTCGGCTGAGTCGTAGGAACCGAGCCATATCCTCTCCCGGCTGTTCGGGAGCCTTATCTCCGACACCCACCGGCCCCACTTCCGCTTCCTCACGCCCTTATACTTCGGGGAGGATGGAGGAGGCGATGAGGAGGCAAAAGCTGGCGGAGTGGATGATTCTCTGGGGTCCGATGGCATCCCCGAGCATGATTTTCCAGTCCCCGTCGGATTCATTCCGCTCGAGAATAAAAATGTGGCTCCGAGAAGAGGACCGTTCGGTGTTGAAGTGTTGCTGCAATTTGCTTGAGCGACCTTAGCCGATCGTGAGAGCTAGGGACTGGTGACTGGCGCGGGCCAATTGCAAGACTCCTGTGTGGCTGAAGTTGGCGGCAAGTTGTATAAATAGTTGATGATATGCTGTGTCGTCTCAATCTTCCACCTCGTCCCATGCGTGTTCATTTCCGCAGATGATCAGTGGGACGGTCCGAAGTGGACGCGACCGGGGATGGCTTTCAGGCAGCATGGTGGCTCGCGACTTGATCCACTCAGTAAAATATATGAAATATTATATAAATTTAACTTAATTTAATTCCTTCTTTATATAAAGTAATATGTTTCATCTCCTTGATCCGTCCTACTACTCCTTCGTTGAGTTTTGTCCGGTCTGATAGACGTTCACGATCCGTCCCTGAAACCATGGCTTTCCGTAGTGTCGATGATGTGATGACGTTGTATGACACAAGATTATAGGTATGGGCGCACGTTGTTGACGGGGAAATATGAACCTGAGCATGTGGTTAGGTCTCCCGTCAGTCTCGAATTTCAATCCGTTAGATCCTATTAAAACATGCCCCAAAAAAATTAGTGAAAATAATATGCGCACGTGGAGATTTGCACTGGGTGGATTTTTATCATAACGGCCCGTGGCCCACCGAGTCGGAGGTCTGGTGGACCGCAGCTCAGTGGATGTTTCCTCCAAAAAATGTGCGCTGTCCACTCTCTCAAGTTGGCGCGTGAAATTACCGCCTTGCATGGCCTCAGTCCTATCTAGCCATCCTAAGAGCACGTAGTGGGTCGTCGAGCACCGTCTTCACGGATACAACAATCGGTGCCTCACAATGAATGGCAGAAGCGGTTCTCCTGAGCACGTGACCATTAACCTGCCGGGAAACTTGTGTGTAACGGCCAGATCACGTCTTCTCCGTCCTCTTCTCCGTCCTTTCCAGCCGGCTACGTCGACACGAGGATCTTCGACCTGTGGGTTTCAAGAGAACACATGTAAAATAAAATCGCAGGTGGCAATCCACTTTAGACATGGGACACTCGAGTTAGCCAACGGGCTAGGCAACAAGCTGAATGGGACGTAGAAATTAGATCAAGAGTAAATGCTGGGCACCATGAGGTGATCGAGAGGGTATATACTGCGATTATTATAAAGAGTTTCACTATGAATATGTAATTAAGAACCAACCGTAATTGATGCGGTCTTAGTAGCTGGAATAAGTTCACCTGATGAAGAAGTGGATCGGATCTTCATAAGAGGTCAGTTTTCCCAATGGATTTCCAGCACAACGGAAGGACCTCCAAGTAAGCTAAACTAGGCAAAGTTTGCCCAGAATGGCTCTCAAAAACTTAAGTAAGTAGACTGCAAAATAAAAAGTGTATGGAGAAGGTACTAATATAGTTTTTAAGGGTATTCTTAAATTTATATTTTTTTTTTATCAATATGATTGAATATTTATAATGATTTGGGGAGTATATTTGCTCACACAGTTCTTGCGTGCTGCAGGCGGGTGTGTTGGTCTGACTTCGAGGGCTCACTTACACGATAGTGGAGTTGACTGACTTATTGGTTATTGGTCAAAATACGGTCAACTTACCTAATGCAATTAGATGATCATACTTGATATAAACAGTTTCCCTATCAATAATGAATTTAAGCGTAAAATTGGCTAGCACTCTCAAATTAATTGAGAAATTAAATACACAGATAGCAAACTAATGGCATTGACTTGATCGAGTATGATCTCATGAGTTCAATCTATCAGGAGAGTGGAAAGGCTTTTAGCTCGCGACTGCACTTGTAGCACAGAGGAACTTCAGGCACGTCTCTATTTCTTATATATGCTAGTCATCAATCAGAATTGTCATCATCACTTGCAGTGAAACCTCATTTCAATGCAAGTTTAATATATTCCATGATTGGTGTTTTGACATCGGGTTTATACCTATAAATACATCTATTTTAAATATATTTATATAAAAATGCATTTTAATCGAGATAATTACAATGAAAATTCTAAAAATTTATCGTATTCTGAGTTAGTATTAAAATTTTAAAAGTATGTCATTCAGTCTTAAAAATTCACAACCATTGTTACAATGTTAAATTCTCTCCATCAAACGCCATTAATTTCCGTAACAAAGTACTAATGTGGCAGTTATCCGTTGACATAGTACACTTAACTATAACAAGTTGCTAATGTAGCTCGGTGATGTGACAAAATTTTGTTGATGTAGCATGCATATGTGTAACCAAGTTATTCATGCGACACGATGATGTGCCAAAGTTCTGTCGATGTAGCATACTTGCGTGTCACCAAGTTGTTAGTGCAGCACGACACATTAGCATTAATTGATTGCAATTTACACATATTTACCAACAGTTAAGAGAGATGACTTAATGTTATAATAGTTTTAAACTTTCAATATCGAATTAGAGACCTTTAAAATTTTAAAATAGACTTATAAAAAAATTATAAACTTTTAGGATATTCACGGTATTTTTCTCATTTTAATTGTTGAAATGACATTTTGAGATTTCAATGGTGCGTGGCAATTCAAAGATTTCAGTAGCGGAAATTTAATAGAAAGATTTTAATGGTGAAAAATTCATAATAATTAATACACACACGTTCTTCAGCTGCACGTATCGTCTGTAGACCTCCGGCCACCCGTCCGACGGTCCGGGCCGGATCTATTCTTATCTGCGGACGGTGATCTTCACCCGCGCGCACAGGAAGCGCGTCTAACTGTGAACTTCCCAGAAAACGACAAAAGACGTGGATAGCAACGCACTCATCCACGGGTCAACTCTCGCAAAAGTAATATCGTTTCCGCCTCCCCCGTAAACTATGTGTACCTCAACTTTCACTCCCCAAACTATCGACAGTTTCACTACCCAGCCTTCTTCTAGATTGGACACTGAAAATTCAAAGTGTTTTAATTTAACTAATTCACGTTTAAACTTGATCGATCTACCGAGAGATAAAGGTTTTCTCTATCATTGTTTTCCAAATTCAAGAAGAAAGAATATGTCATAAGGAGAATATCTCAATAGTTTTATTTTATAATGATATTATGGGAACTGCCAATAAAAATTACTTTAATTAGTTGTTCGTCTGTTTATTCGTTTGCTAGAATTTACCATGTCAAATTACACTGATAGTACAAAAAGAAAATTTTTGCCTAATTGCTACAGAATCCTTTAAAATTGTCATTGGTTGATACATCCAGTTAACCTCACAATTAAAGGTCTTATGAAATGCTTATGTGGCATGGCACGTGTCACTCTTTTTTTTTTCTCTCTATCCACGTGGACGATCCCTTAGCTGATGTGGAAGAACAGACACACATGCGGCTCACGTGCGTGTGCAGCACCACGCCCCCCATTTTCCTCTTCATCTTCTTCGGTGTACACAGCGTGCCTCTGTGAAAGAAAGAAAGGAAAAGCCGGAAGCCTCACGCCTGCAAAAACTCCATGCCCTCAATATGTTTTCTTGAAGGAAAAAGGAAAAGTTGATTCCTTTATAATTGTCAAGAGCATTCCCTAGAGCTAGCATTTCATTGTACAAGACTACTACCACATTTATGGCCAGTGATAGGCAAAAAATATTCTTCCGACAATCCTCGAAGCTTTTTCAAGAAGAGAAGCAGTAATCGATGGGTAATTATCGGATCTCGGGGATGGCATCTGAAGCAGGTCTGTGGTGTGAAAGGATAGAACTTGAAGTCAGTCGGGGATGCTATAGTTGATGGTATAGCAGCAAAGGAGACTGCGAGCACAGGTCTCTTGGCTCCTCTGCAGCAAGTGCAGAGCACGCATATCCAAAAGCTTCCGAGCTTCCTCCTCGTCCCGACCAACACCACCATCTCCATCTTCCCCTGCTCAATCAGCGGCACAATCTCCCACGTATTAGCCTCCAAATCAAGAAGCAGATATAATAATGGCAGTGATTTTCACTATGCTCCAATCAATCATTGACGCGTTACGATCTAAGAGCTACATATTTAACAAGCCATTGGTTGGCCTTCCTTAAGACGAAGCTCTTCTTTGACAATGCAAATGAATTCTTTTGGATTACTTATTGACCTACACACACATGCGCGCGCACGGCTGCATGAGCATTGTGTTGACTTTGCATTCTTTTCCGATCTGCAGATGATCGGGATTTACGGTAAGAAACCATGACGAGGTCAGTTGACCGAACCAATGCGTATGCGTGACTCAGGTTCACTAAGCCAAGTGCTTTTATATCATATAACTGTAATATCATGCTGAACTCTGTACTCATTTTATAAGAATTGTAGTTGTGTATGGCTCGATCTTATTTATACCGATAAGGTATGATATCCAAGTTGCTCTAATAGGATTTTTTTTTCCTCTAAATTTTTCTATTGCAAGGCTGGATTTTCTTGACGATGCCGATGATGTCCATGTCAATTACCACTCAGGCACAACCGCAACACGTGGTCAAAGTAAAGATTTGACTACGACTAGGCAGTCAACGGTCAACGGCCTCTTTTTTATTACTTCACCTGTGTCAGAAAAATAATTATTGAGCCCCACCCCTGGTCCCCTAGGCAGAGGCAGGGGCAGGGGCATCCGCGCGAGTACGCGTTTTTAGTTTATACTCGCAACTAGGTAGGAGAGGCTCTTCCACAACTTGATTGACTTGACTGATGGGTGATACTGCATGATAAATGAATCGCTCCCACGTATTTTCTTTTTCCTCTTTTTTTTTTACGTAGGTAAGGTCAGAATTTATGAAGCTCGACCAATAAAAGGTGTTTAAACTATTTTTTCATAATTTAAATCTTTGGAAAAATCTAAAACAATTCCTAGCCCTGGGAGCAACCTGTTTGGCCGTGTTCTCTCCGTACTACTGTTTGAATATGCAGCTGCGATTTTCTCCGTTGTAGCTAGAGGCCACCAAGGACGCATTTCTGGTCATAGCATGAGACTGCAATGGTACCACCGTCACAATGCCACTCAGAGCACAAATAGAGGGAATTAAATAACACCAAAATGCCACCAAATTCCCAAAATAGCAGCCTCGGACAGATTGTTAGAGTTGGATGAGTATATAGTTCATCGCATGACAATAAGACAGCTGAACTCTGTCTCCCTTACCCAACAATTGCATTACCTCGACTGTATCGGGTTGTCCGATAAACACAACAAATAATCCTTTGAAACGCCTCCGATGATACTGAGACAGTTCAAAACATTGTGGCCAAACTGCACGGCTTCTTCGTACGGGCATCAGGAGGATGGACACTAAGAACGTCATCCGCATGTAGTCCCGGTTAGGATGAGAGGAGGGAGATCATGGCATTGGCTGAATCAGGTCCGTCATTATTGACGCTCGGGATTATCTTCACCGGTGATATGAACTTCACGAACTCTCTCAGTTCAGAGAAGCTGCAGTGCTCACTGTACGGCACCTCGTACCTGAGAATGAGAGAGGTTAAGGCTACGGTAACAAGAGTCATTACTTATGTTTGGTTCCAGAGGATTTGGTGTCCTCTACTTTTCTAAGCTCTTGAAAGTAGCAAGAACTTGCTTTGGAAAGCAGAAAATTCAAACAGATCTTGAAAGAATTCCAAAATCTGTTTTCCTTGTTTTGCAGATGAACTTAGGTGGGAAATTTGAAGCTCTATAAAAACTAGAGAGCTCCAGAACCAAATATTATGGAACCATGAGAAGAATACAAGACAGAAGGCAGACTACCTTATGAGGGTACCCTGCTGCCATCTTCTACCTGTGCCCTTCTTCTTTCCTTTGCCGAAAGTCCATCCGGTTGGAGAGAAGGCAACTATGAGGCAGAACCGTCCCTAATCAATACAGATTCTTCGATCATGTTAACAAAACATTCATCGCAGTAAGAGAACAATAAATATTTCTGACTGACTCTTCAAGGTTCAAAAGCTCTGACTCCCTCACCAGATATTGGTTAGAAATTTGCTTCAGTCTCTTGAAGCTCGCAAGCGTCCACATGGGCACAACATGAATATGGCTCTCCTGTTCGTTCAGTGTAAGCCACTGCATATCTTCCTCAGCATACCCTAAGCATTTTAAGATTTGCAGTTTTGCAGCTCCAACATAAACTTTCTTACGTAGTACACGGGCAACCTCCATAAAAAGCCTCTCTTTTCCTGCTTAAATATAAGGTAGAGTAAGCAATGAAAGAAAACAATCTGTAGACGAAGCAAAAAATAGACATAGAGAGAAAAGGGCAGAGAGAAAGGGAGAGCTATAATTATTTTAAAAAAAAAAGAAACAAAAAAAAGAAAAGAAAGGGAGAGCTATGGATTTTTACCAACTGTGTAGCTACCGACGAGAAAAAGAGTTTTTGGGTTGAAGGCTTCAGCTTGGATGGCCTCAATGACAAACTGTACCACTGCCTCTTGCTTTGGGAAGTCGTACTAAGATTAATGCATAGCAATTAGAGTACGATTTCCATGTTTCAGAATATGCGACATTTTATGTACGAAATTGCATGTGTCAGGTATCTTTTGTAACACAGGAAAATAATGAAAAATTATTAACAACAAAAGAATTGCAGTTTCAGGTTGGGAGATATTTCTCTCAATTTTCATATGAATATTTCATAACCTCACCTGAGCTTGACAGTATGTCGTATCGAGGATTAGGGTGTGAACACTTGATGCTTGCAGAAGAGGATTTGCAGCCATTTCATCAGAGAAGCGAAAATCTCCAGTGTGCAAAACTGTCTGCATGCATGAGGTGTATTGCTTGTAAATATACTGATTCGGTAGCAGCAATTTTTTGTTTATACAAACCTTATGATCCAAATTTGGTAGTACCTCACCATTAGGTGGTTCAAAGAGTATTACAATGGAACCTGGACAGTGGTTTGCATCAAAGAAAGTCACATCTATACCGGCAATGTTGATCTTCTCATTAAGAGGTAGGATTTGCAGTCTGTCCCAAGGGATACCAATCTTCAAATTCACAAGCTTTGCAGTGATCTCAGAGCAATAGATTTTTCCATGACAGAAGGACCTAGTTAGACCCTGATAATCTGTGTTAACAACAGAATGTATTACAAGTAAACAGAGTAACTAATGCAGAGAAAGTTCAAGGAGATTTTATAAATAGGAGAATGTAGGGCAAAAGGGGCATTATGAAACTCACGGTCCATATGAAAGTGCGTGAGAAACCAGTGAGAACAATCTCTTCTAAGGTGACGAAAAGCATCCTGCAATGTTATATTAACTTGAGACATGGACCGCATCCGTACTACAGTCCACATAAAGTAATGATAATGATAATCAGTAAACCTTACCACTCGAAATGGTGTTCCTGGAATGCAGCACCACACCGGAACCTCACTGCGTTTACCCTTACAAGCATAATTTCTCTGCTTAGGACACTTGCTTTTGGAACCACTCCTTTCTTTTACTTTTTCTGATACAACTGAACTTTTTCTAGACTTCTTTCCAGAGATAGGACCCGAAAAGTAATCTGTAATCAACTTGTTAGCAGCTGATTTAGAATCATCAGCAACAATCAGCTCAGAGCCGCAGTTTTTTTCTTTATCTACAGCACGAATCTTCTTTCCAGGTTCAATAATATTATCCTCGGCTTCTCTAGCATCTCCTTTCTTGAGTTGGTTAAGTGCATGCATGATCTTCTTCCTGGGACCAAGAGCACTGATACCTATGTTGCAAAGATCCTGCAGAGAGAATTGTTGACCGTCAATTAGGTGAAATTTGATCAGCAAGAAAAACAGAATAGGTATTACCTGAAGATTTAGACATAGTCCACATTATCCTGTCTTTTTTCTAATTTAGAACAAGTCTTTTTTTTTCCCCTCATCAGTAAGAAACTGGATATGCCTTTTAAGTTTATGATGGAATAACAGAAGATCATACCTCTTCAGTCAACCACTGTAAGCTGTTCCAGTCAATCTCTTCCCTCATGAAAGATTCTTCATACCTCTCTAGCCCCAGACTGCGTAACCATCCCAGAACAGGATTGACATCAACAACCTGCCCTAGATGCAGCGGCACAGTGCCATCATTTACAATCTGTGGGTAACCTGTAGTTTCATTCTTCTGGTAGGGAGCAAAAACCTACATGGAAGCATTCCCTTAGTTTATTAGCAAATCCAAATAACGACTACCCCAACCTGAATTTACAGATTATGACTTATGAAAGCAAGTGAATTACAATGCAAATAATCTGAATTAGAGTCCTAGAAAGAAATGAGATATTGTCTTCATTTGCAGCAAATTTATTTATTTCCTGAGAAGTTTAATCCATTGAAGAGAACCCCAAAACAAGTAACCCTGATAAAAGGAAGATGATCTGCAGACTTACTTCCTCAAATTGGTCTTCCTCCTGGTCAAGACACTCATTGGTGTGAACTTGCTGCGATTCTTCACTCAAGTCTGAAATGTCAACCCCACATAATGGGCAGTAAACCACACCTGCATCTTCATAGTCTCCATCCGTGCAAAGCTTAAGCAACACATCAAACTTCACACCACCCTCGAATCCCTCTAACGAGTCCTCGCCCACAGTAAAACCCTTTTCATCACATCCTATTTTCCCACCAGCCACTAACCTAGACTCGATTGAATTAACTAAATAAGTGCCATTTCCTTCCAAATGCAAAACCTTCTTACCACTACTTTTCCCACGGTTGTCTTCCACATCTCCATCTTTGATCAAATCCGAGCACTCCGTGCTCGATTTTATCATATCCAAGCTGCAGCCACTGAGCAGTTCGTCATCTAGGTGATGCCCCGTGCTTAAATCAGACAAAATGCTGGTATTTCGTCTGAAATCCGAGCATGTCTCATTTACACAGCCTAGCCTCCTCACGATTGACCTAGACTCAATCTGATTGCACATATAAGACCCGTCAATTTCTGCATCAAAAACCTCCCTCTCATTAAATTGTGTCACAGAGGAATTATTGCCTGAAACATTCAAGTCCAAACTCAAACTTCCTCCCGAGTCATTTCCATTCGAATTGGGTCCTCGTTCTGAATCCCTTTCCTCGCAAATTATCATACACTCGGATTTCGAATTCTCTTCATTGACCAAATCAGGAAAATCGTTGATAGTATCTATCGAGTCCAAACCTAAAATATCAACTGAATCGAGACAGTTTGAATCGCAGCCGCTGCCGAGAGAGGAAAGATTAGCGGCTGTCCGACTAGCAGACTTGCCGGAGCCAGTATTCTCCTTCCCATGGGCAATTGGATACGGCCTCGGTCTCTTCCTGGGTGCGCTCTGGCAGCCGTTGGCGGGTCTGAGTGGCTTCCGTAAGCTCACCTGGTCAATGGACTTGAGGAGCTGGCTCTGCGAGCTGAGAGTGCAGGGGTTCTGAAAGTCGTCATCATCCTCATCGTTGAACGAAGTGAGACGGCGGGGCTGGGACCCGACGCCGGTGGCGCTGCTTCCCCCGGTCGCGGCGGGCATTTTGTGAGACTTTGTTCGAATTCAGCGGTCGGGATTACTATGGCGGGAAGGAAATTCCAACTTTTCGTGGGCTCTGTGCTGCTACGCTGGCGGCCCTGTCGGTCGCTAATACCTCTTGCTTTTGCCCGCCAATAGTAAAACGGCACGTGGAAAATTGCTACAGGTGAACAAGTTATTTAGGGAAATGTTTCAGATCTAAATATTTTATCAAACAAACGCTCACTAAAATTTTAAAATCACCTAGTCTCGTCCCAACTTTACGATAAAATTTTAAATCTTATTCCAAAATTTTTTTCTTTCCATTTCCTTAACACTGCATATAACCCCGAAATATGGATAATATCAAGATTAGAACAAAAATTTGAAGATGAAAATGCTTATCCTTCCACGTGATAAAACTATAATTTTTAAAATTAAATCAGATCAAAAATTGATATAAATATGAATTCATAGGACATACTAAAATTCAATGAATTAAATTATATATTTAATATATAATATTAATAATATAATATTACAAATAAACTTATATAATATTATAATTTAAATTATCATTTATAATAAAAATTATTAATATAATCATCACATTGAACAAAAATTTAATATAAAACATAAATATAAATCTAATAAAATAAAATAAATATATTATAATAAATTTTTATTTTTTTTAAATTTTAAATTAATCAATTTTTTCATCAATTAGACTAAAACATAGCGAATTCAATCAAAATTGACTTATTTGAAAGTGCAACCGAATCTTTTATAGAAACTGACCTAGATGAGTGACCGATTTCTGATTCAACTAATCAAACTAACCAGCCCTTTCCGATTTTTAAAACTAAGGATGAAACATGATACAATTACCACCATATATTAATTTAAATAATTTCAATAATCCTTCTCCTTAAATAAAATTTTAAATTTTAAAAATCATCATACTCATAATAAAACTGAGTACCAAACAATTTATAACCCAAAAAAAATAAAGAGAATATTATATTATCCTACCCATTTAAAAATCAGATTTTAAACTGACTATCGACCACGTTGTACTTTCAATGATTATCATCCATAGGCTAGTAGATATGTATAAATTCATCTCAAATTACACTAAATTATACACCCACACACTATAATTAAATAGCGCAGCCAGACCCACCAACCCGCTGCAACAATTGTGTAAATTTACCCTTTTCTCCTTCCACTTCCCAATTTGGCAACTGAGCAAGATGCAAACATACGATACAAGAGACCAGGACCAGACAACAAATGACCGACCCTGAGAGAGTTCCTACGTGTATGTACGCAGTTGAGAGAACATGCACTAACGAAAACTCAAGTGGGCTTGTCCGACCACAACAGATTGTTGCCCAATCAATACCTCCTTCCCACCTTACAAGTCACATTTTTCATCTGCCCAACAATGGAGGGATACGTTCTATGCAAGCGTTTTGCTATGCCGACCTGCCTATCCCTGCGGTGTCAGTGGATTGGATCGACGAGAATAAGAACTTTCAACAACGGAAATGAGTTCCTTCGCGAGCTAAGAAAGCTCAATATTCTACACCCAGCTATAGGATCTGTAGCCAAGGAAGCTCAGTTTTTTCAATTCTGATGATCCTGAAGCAGAAACTGTGCACAAGGATGGTCAGATAGGAAAGGGGGCAGTTCAATATCAGACGGGTCAATCGGAGGAAGTGCCATGTCTACGTCTTCCATCGAGAATGGTATGCTGCAGAGAGAAACAAAAAGGGTCGATTCTCTGTAAGACGTCGAAAAGGTTGAGAAATTTCGATCGAGGACAGTACATCTGCACATGGTTCACGTTTACCTTAGATCATCATCCAATAAGAATGAATTCGAAGGCAGATTCTGATTGTCCTTGTCTACCAGCTCTCTCATTTGAGCGACCACCTAGAAAGCAAACACATCATTTCAGATCCTTTTCCACTAAGTAACAGAGAACAAAGTATCAGAAGCAGAAACTGTTAACTTGCCTCATTTGACACGCTCTGTGTGCCATATTTATCGTCAAAATACATCGTACTGATTCGATATATTTGTCTCACAGTCAATGCCTGTTTAGGAAAATTTTGAGTTTTGAGCATGAAAAATAATGCTCTTAGATGGCAGGAAAATGCTTTCACACAAGGAGCTGAAAACGATCATACTGGACAAAGATCCTGCTTGATTTCTTCTAGTAACTTTTTCCTCTTCTGATGTATCACCTATAGAAAACGCACAACACATCAAAATAGTGACCGAAGAACCAAAATGATCAATATGGTTTGGAACAAGCAGAAGAATCAAAATGACGACAATATTTCTCACCAGAAAACCAACAGCTTGTCTGATATAGTTGAGTTCATGCCAAGAGGTCCCTGCATACTAAAGTTTGATACTTGGTACTCAGACTCCAAATGAAGAATTTCCACAGCCACAAGAGACTAGGAGAAGATAAATAAACTGCACCTACCTCATCTTTTGCATTGACTATCCATTTCTCTAGTTCTGCTAGACCAGACTTCACATACTCGCCATTTGAAAATGTGCAACATTCACGTCGCAGGAGAAGACTGGAGAGATGAATTTTTTGCTAAGAATTGGAAAATTAATGAAGATGAAAACTCTTAACGTCATTCAAAGGACAGAATTTCATAACCACACCTGTTGAAAAGCTGTATGTTGATGAAAGAAAAGACCTGGGTAACCAGCTTACGGATGAAAAAAGAGGGAACCTGAATGCCCAATTTCAGTTAAGACATCAAAGTAAAATAATTGTTTTTCTAAAGGTCTGAACACAAAGACTAAGAAGAAATCCATCACACATACATGATAACCACGGAGATGGCTCATAAGCAAATCCAAAAATCTAACAATGCTGTCCCACTGGGTACCAAGCATTTGCTGTGGAGCACTGCCAGGAGATCTCGATAATTTACCAGTATGCCGGGCTTTTGGTGCCTTGAAGGTTATTGCAATAAAAAGCTAGTTATGAATCTTTGACGTCCTCAAGAAAATAAAATGACTTCAGACAAAGATAAACAGACTGTTAATGGAAATGCATATAATTCTACAATCCGATTATGAAAAAGTTAAGAAAGCACAGATAGTAATTAGTTTTTAATTCTTATAGAAAGAAATTCACTTTAAGTCAAAAGCAAATAATCCATAGAATCAAATGATCTCATATTTAACACAACAGCACAAATAACATTTTCTCCATAGAAAACATAACTACTATTTCTAGGCAACCCTTCCTCATTTTGATAAACGTTTAATCCAAAATTTTTAAAATATACCATGGAGAAAACCAACAGAATATACACACTTGTATAAAACGCATCTGCACTAACAGAGAAGAGGATGAGCTGCAACACTTCAAAACCTAACTGCCCAGGTTAATCACCTGAATGCAAGAATTCAGAAGTGGTGACAATTGTTTCTTCAAATTGTCACGAATCAAGCCAAAAATCTTCTCAACACAAGCAGTTAACTGCTGCTTAAAAAGTATGGCCGGATATCTTGCTTCCATAGGTGACAAGCCACTGCCAAACCCACCATGCTTGAATGGAGATTTTATGCCCTGAAAATCAAGTAGTGCAGTACGTAGGGATAACTTTTAAATTGTATCTAGTTGTAGCATCATTCAATCATTTTTCTCATAGAAGTTTGGAATAAATAATTACCATGATATAAAAAACTTTGTAAGACCTTTTACCTATTTCCTGAATTACAAGATGAAAGGGAGGAATATAGCATGCTTTTACACCAAATAAAAAAAATTGAAAAGCACATTTTTACTCACATGCACGACTCTCTCTGACAACCCAGAAGCCAGCAGAGTGCGTTCAGAAGATGCATTGAAGAATCCATTAGACCGTAAATTCCTCTGCAAGAGGCAGAGTAGAGCTGATGCATTTGATAGCCAGTAAGGCAAGGTAACATTTTCATCCCCGACCTGGCAGAAAAGACTAAGTGAAAAGCCTGCTTTTTTGCAAAACAAAGACAGATAAGGGCAACCCGATAGATTCAGCAAAGCGTTATTGTGAATCACCTTCAACATCTCATTAATTCCCTCAATAACATAGTCAAAAATAGCTGTCCTCTCGGATTCAAAGGCATGCCAATGAAGAAGGCACTTGTATATGACGCAAGCAGCTAGTGGCTTACCGCCCTTGAACCCTAGGTGTTCTTTGATACACCTCGAAAGGAACTCATAGTTCTCCTGTAGATAAGTTAACCTCATGAACTCGAACTAAACAATTAATTAAAAAAAAAAAAAAGAATCATACTACATTGTAACATTAGTTAAGGTCCAACGATTGCTTGTAAGCATCATTCACAATAACAATAAACAGATCATCATTTTTCACATTGAGATTAAAATTCAAACAGGGAAACCTGATGTCTCTCCGCAGTCGACTTTGGTCTTCGTGACTCTGACAGGCCATGTGAAAAGGGAACAATAAGTTTTGAAGGAGTAGGCGACTCCTGCAAAAAAGTATGATATTGAGAAAATGAGAAGAATCTTTACAGGGAAAATGTTTTACAATGGAAATATTTTTAAAAATGTTACAAGGGAAATATCTTACATACGCAGCTTTCCTCTCACTTCGTTGCCGGCCAAGTACAGCAAATTTCTGCATCACATGAGTAGGCAACGAAGATTTTTACTGAGGAAATCATATTAAAGCAAAGCACATAAATCTAGCTAAGGTCATCAGAGCATATGGCTCTATAGGCCTTCCCTTTACATAAGATGCACTTTGAGAAGAGGCAAAAAGAATTGTGTAAGAATCATGTCCAATACCAAAAGAACTCACATCTGAACTAGATTTTAACAAACCAACTCGACTGCTTCTTGGAGTCCCATTTAATGCTTTCTGCCGCAATACAAGGTTCTCATCCTCCAAATTAGCTAGCTTTGCCTCAAGGCTACAATTATGTAGAAAGCAGTAGGCAATAAGTGAAAAACTAAAAAACTGAAAAACACATAAACCAGTAGCAACCAGTAGTTAAGATCAGGCAGAGCATCCTTGCCAGATTATTTCATAAGGGGAAAATTTGCTTCTACTGTAGAAGAAGAATGATGAAACATAAATGCAGTGACAGCATCATCAAAACCTTTTTACATTCTCCAGCAGTTGAGAGCACATTTTTTCAACTTCCTTTGACTTCTCAATAGCATCGGTAGTCTCCTTTTGAGCATTGGAAAGAGCAAGTTCCAGGGCAGCATTCTTGCTTTCCAATGTGTCCAAAGAACACTGCAGAGAAATGAATGTGAACAAACAAAAAATGAATGTCATGTATTTGGGAAAAGATCCACTTGGTCAGTAACATAAAGCACATATAAACCAAAGAGAAACAAAATCTAATGCACAAGAAGGTTCGGTCAAGCAAATAAGTTATAGAGAAAAGATACACATAACTGACCTTTAAGTAGGCATTTTCCTTCTTCAGCTCAGCAATGGAAACAATTTCTCTTTTGAAAGCAGAATTTTCTTTCATAGATAACTCTAATTGATTTTGCAGCATTTCATTCTTGTTGCATTCTTTTATGGTTGCCAATTTAGCAGCATCAAGTTCAAGACTCAGAGATTCCAATGACTTTTGAAGTTTCAAAATTTCTACAGATTTAGCTTCTTCATTGGATGCCTGCATCAGAAAGTAAATTTCAGGTAAAGACAAACATGAGGTCTACCAGAGAAAGCTCCTTATAAAGAACAAAAACAAAATATGAGACATTAAATACTTGTAGCAATACCCTTAATCTTTTCTCCAGATGCAATCGCAATGTAAGATCTTCCAGCTGCTTCTCCAGTTTACTCTTAGCTAAACGCAAGGCACCTGCTTCATTGGCCTCCTGCGAAGGAAAATAAGTGCTTTGTGACTAACAATTCATGGGAAGAAAAACTTGACAAGTAAAAGGGCCCATGGGCTGGAAAGATACTAGCATTTGAAACAGGAAATATGCAAACAGTTCACCTGTTTAAGCCTTGTATACTCCCTTTTCGCAATTTTCCGCCTCCATAGACACTGTATTGCAATGATGGAAGCTTGACGATTCCTAAAAGCCAGACGGTACTTACGCATTCTCCATCGAGCCTAAGCATTAAGAACATGCCTGAGCAACTCTTCTGTTTGCTAATAGAAGAAAAGTTTGAAAACTTGGTTTTACCATAGCAAAAGGAACTTTTTGTATTAAAATTGTTTAAGCCCATCTAACAGCTACTTAAATCATTCAAAGGAATAAATCCGACTAAATCTGTCACCAACATGAATATACTTCCATTGTCCATATTTTGTTTTTGAGCTCTCAGAAATGACAGATGGAAATCCCCTCAGGATAGCCACAATCACCAGCTCATTTACCTGAATAAGAGCAGCTGCTCTGTGTCTCCTCATGTACAAAAATTTCTGGCGTCTTGCAAAACCTCGGATATTTGACTGCAACAAAACAGCAGCTATTTCCAATTCCACATAAACCTGCCTTAACAGCCATCTCCGGACATACTTTTGCATCACAATGGCAGCTGCTGTCCTCTGTTTCGCTTCATATAGCTTGCGTGCAAGGCATCCTTAAGCAGGGAAAAAGAAGACATCACTATATGGCTAAAACTAAATCGGTTAGGTCATAGCCTGGAGGGGCCAATGCATTGCTGCAAAACTGAATAGTTTTTTTTTTCTTTGGAATTATATCTGCTGAAAGGATATGTTTGGTTTAAATATATTTCATTTTTGTAGCAATTACTTTGACATAGTATGTGGACAAAGACAGGACCAGGATGAGGCCAATGCAATATTCACAAGCAACAAATAATTACTACAGTCACTATATTAAGTATAACAGATTACTATCAACAAGTAACAACTAGCAAATACCTCTGCAGTATGCCTCTAGAACAGATGCAGCTGCTCTGGTTGACCTAAAGTTTCTCCAAGTGATAAATGTCTTAAGTCGACGCTGAATACATTTGGCAGCACTGTCCAGGACTTCAGCTCGTCGAGAATCTAAAATCCCAATCTGGCCAGCTCTAAGAAACACTTTGTTTTTTCCAAGCTGCCACAGAAATTTATAAGCCAGACAAAATATAAGAGAACTAGATGCATGTCAATGCAGACGGAAACATATCACAATATGCTGCAGCATCAGAAGATGTGAATGAAAAGTACCTGAAAGTTATCAAGCTTCAACTTCTGCAAGATCTTTTCAGCTATCACTTTTTCATCATAGCTGTAAAGGGAAAAGGTTAAAGATGAAAAAATGCACTCAGAACAGAAAAAATATGCTACAAGTGGCTAGATACCTTAAGTAACCTCAGATAATGCAAGTTGAAATTCAATTATTGATAGGGGTTCATTTAACATAACAATAGAATTTACCAAATGCCCTAAACGTAAGATAGCCAGCAAAGGGGCAAAAAGATTAAAGGCCGAAAATGACACCAAATACCTATGCCCTTAATCTATTACCATTACCTAACTGAAGTAATTCACATTGTAATACAAGAGCAATCAACAAAGGTATAGCTATAAGCCTCCCATCCATCAATATTGAGCTAAAAAGAAAAATAACTGCAAACAAACCTCCCATCCATAAGCTCAGGAGCTAGCAACCAAAACCGATCCACAAACTCTGCATAAGACCTTCGAGTTGGATAACCAGATAAGCTAATACGAACAGCCTCTAGAACACCCTGCAGAAAATTGCTTGATTAATCATGAAACTTAGATGCATCCATGAAAGACGAGGCAATCGAGAAGGAAAAGGTCACATGAATCTGTCAGAAGAATTATACAAAGAAAATTTGATCAGTAAGCATGGATATCAAATTCATAAATCAATATGGAGATTCATACGAATTTAAGAACCTACAAGGTAGAGGCAACTAGATCTGAGGTAATTTTAAAATAGGAGGTAAACTCAGTAGATTCACTGGCAGATTTGATGAACCCGTGAATTGGGCCGAATCAACTTTGAATGCTTGAGCTAATAAACATAATAAAAAAACATGATCAAGCCTGAAAAACGCAACCCAGCTCAGCACCCAAAAAAACACAGGAAGAAAAGAAAAGAAAAAAAGGCTGCAGCACAAGAAAATTTATTTACCCACCTGCATTTCTTTCTTTTTTTCATTTTTCAAATCCCATACTGTTTTGTACTTCCATCATTCTTATCTTTTCAAATTAAAGGAGCTTCCCAAAAAGACAACCTAATCTGAGAGTTTTCCATCATAGAGGGTCCAAACATGCATCCCAGGTACTCATTCATCATCTTTCCAAGAGTTTGCTATTTGTTTAGGGGTCTATTGTGTGAAATATAGTTACAGTTATGGTATATACAGGATTCTGGTAATCAGGCTTGCGTGGTTTGTAAATTCACAAATTAACTATTGAACGAGAGAAAAGAATTTATGGGAGTCTCATTGAATCTACACCAATACTCATATCTGATAACCTTGCTGGTAAGGTAACAATTAATAAGAGCTTCTTGTCGTAGTAAATAGTTGTGAAGACTGATAATGCAGTTGGAGCATGGAAAGAAACAGGTTCAACTAACCCCACACCGCAGTTGATGCAATATGCTCAATTTCTCAAACTTTTGTGGCCTGTTTAGAGAGTTTGGCTTTATGCAACGAACATAATGAGGTTCAGTTGAGTTGAGAGTTTCCATGAGATCTTGAAGTTGTTGCTGTAATCAGAAAAAGGAGATAGTTGGAGCATTTTGTCAATGGTTATCAAATAAAACAAAATTGCAACTATATGTAAGAAGGAAGTATCTAGTCCAATATAAAAAATAGTAGATAGAAAAAAAGGGAAAACGCTAACTTTTTTCTTCACCAAGTGCACTTTCCAAATGAATTTGGTTTCCTCAAACAAGTATGGAACAAACCAGCAAAGCACATCAACAGAATTACCCACATCCAGCAGGCAAACAAATATTAAACAGAAATTCTCTCAGAATGACCCGCTGAGGACACTTAACAGCCATACTATAGAACAAGAGTACAGCAGGAAGTTGTATACTTAATTTGGAACATGGTCAATTCAAGATCTTGAACACTATGGAACAAGTGGTGGAGATGGTTGAATCCGCAAGAGAGGGAGAGAGAGAGAATGAGAGTGAGAGAGAGAGGGAATGCTGCACCTTAAATCTCCAGGAAACTGAAGAAAATTTATAAGATGATCTAGAAGGCTCCTCAGGCATTGAAGAGAAAAGACCAGCAACCAAGTTGCATTTAGAAGATGACATTAAATTGCAGTGCTCTACCACAATGTAGTCACGATTTTTGTCTAGAAAGGTCTCTGTCTTGTATGTAACCTGATCAGAAGTCACAGCCAAGTGAAACTAATTGTGACCAGTGCAAAATGCAATAGAATCTCAACTCCAAGTGAGGATGGCCAAATAACTTGCCTTTCCAGCATAGTGGGAAATCATGAAATCCGTCTCAGAAAATTTAGGCTTCTCAAACCTTTTGTGTGATCGGAAATGCTGAAATAACTTGATTGAAAAAGTCTGATAAGTTGATCTCGGGAACATGCTGAATAACCAAAAAAAGCACAAATGTAACTTGAAGCATGCATATCTATATAACAACATTACTTAAATTGTATTGGAAGATCAAAATGTACCAAGCTTCATCCAAAAGAGCAATAATCCCAATTGGTTTCTGCAAGTAGTTGCACAACCACAGATAATTAATGTGACAAAGTATATAAGTGGAGATTGCTGGGTATTTGTAAATCATAGATGCAGCGGATACAACTAAAGATTTAGAACAGGATAATAGTGAAGCACTTCATGTTATGGAACCAGATAAGATAAATACAGCAAGGATCACCTGCGATAAAAGAATAACTTTCATATAGATCAACCTAAAGTATCTTTGCAGTTTAAAAATTCTTTAGAAGATCGGAGTGGGAATTAGCCCCCAATGTAACATTTCTAAGAACTCTGAACAAGCAATAACCTTCTCAATCAAATCCAAGACATCTTGATTGTCCACAAAATCAATATAGCTCCAATTGATTTCCTCCCTGCTGTATTCTTCCTGCTCCATTTTGAATACATGCTGAAAGAAATGGCAGATGTTAAATATGCCTCAACATAACTTTTATTCATAATTTTCAAAAATTGCAAAGCAGCAAGGCACAATAGCCATGTGAAAAATGCACCTCATTGAAATGTTGCTGAAGCTTTTCATTGGCAAAGTTGATAGAAAATTGCTCAAAACTGTAAGTCAAAAATTGCATATCCATTATGACGTGTTAGAAAAGAGGACCAGCACTAGAGTAATAAAACTACCAGCCTATAAAAATATATGTCCACATGACAATAACAACAATGTCACAATGCCAGATAAGATGTACTCATCATTTATAACATGTTAGAAAAAGGAAATGGATAATTTGGATTGAGAAAGCCAAATTTACCTGTTTATATCAAAGCATTCAAAGCCATAAATATCTAGGACTCCAATTTGCATGGAGGAATTTGGGTCTTGTCCAACTGACTCATTTATTTTATCCACCAACCTGATTAAAAATAACAAAGTAAAAATAAACATAAAAATTAACTGAAACCAATAAAATAATATCATAAAAATTTAATCTCGGTATTATATTATTGAATTCATTGTGTTTTCACCCAAACACCTAAGCTCACAGGTGGCAGTACACAATCTTCTTATATGCCCGTAACTTTCTCTTCATTTGGTCGATGTGGGATAGTATATCACAACATACCAATCAAACAACCGGGCGTAGACAGTTTTTGCGAGTGCATCTCGACTAGCAACAGCAGCATCACAATCAAGAGCTTTCACTATATTCCCTTCATGAGTTTGAATGGTACGAGTGCAGAGACTTGCTAACAACAAGTTCACATCACACCTGAAGAAAAATCCAGCATAAAATTTACAACTCATCGATGCTCAAAGCTCAAAACCAGATAACCCAACAAAAGCTCATTTCATCGGTTCATGTGTACAAGGTTTAGAACAATCATAGGATCTGCAATGAACACAATTTCCAAGCTTGGAGATAGAAAAAAAAAATTAGACAAGCACCAATTAGATGCTATGAAATTACTTACATGAATAGATCAGCAGCCATTTGCACATGGAAGCTTGATCTCTGATCCTTAATCACCGAAGAGTCATACTCTTTGCCTGGGGAAAATTCTATATTCCCAAGATGCAGTATGGCCGCTAGTGTTCTAAATATAGCTTCCTAATGCAATGTATATTATATGATATACTACCACAAAAAAACAGAAAGAGTGTCTAAATAAAATAGATAATTCTCTTAACCTGATCTTCAGAACTGATGCCCACAATATCCATCGCTCTCCTTGTTTTCAGATACTCTTCAGAATTGCTGACTCCATCTAATTCATAAGTCTTACTTTGATTTAAGTAGTGAAAGAGGCTCGGATGTCCTAGCTTATATTTTTCAGCATCCTGCTCTTGATGACATCCCAAAATGCAAGAAATTATACGATCAAATTCTCGTGATGATCCATATATTAAGAACAAAAGAAGTTTCATAAGATTAAAATACAAATGCCATAAATGTAATATTAGATTCAAGCTCGGAAAATAAGAGTTTAAATGATCGTGGATACATCTTTATAAAATTCTATTGAAAGAGAAGAGCAAGAGAGTATGTGTACCTCACCAGATGCACACAACTGATAAAAGCAGTGATAGTTCCGCTCAGGATCAGTTATCTGAACGACACGAGATCGTTCTAAAAGGTAAGTCCTAATTGCAGCACCAGATATTCTACCATTTGCGTCAAAATGAATCTCGACAAACTTCCCGAAACGACTGCACCAAATAAGACATACTAAACTAAGCAATGGTAACTTCCAAAAACTTTGATGACCTAAAACTCATACATGACCTGCTTTGATGGCTGCTATTCAACATTTTGATTTAAAATATTAAGTCTAACCAACAGAGCTCACATCCAATGGTCATTAGTCATTGTCTACGATAATACGGTTTCTCATCCTCTAGAATAAAAGATTCTCCACCTAATTTTGGTCTTCCATAATGTAACAATCTCCAGATTTTCCGTGTGTAGACTTTCTGGAAAAGGAAATTTTAGTATATATAAACTCAAATTATCTCTCATTAATGTCAGTTTTCAAAAGCAGGTTCTTATGTTGGCAGACTTCCACTTACTCCTGTTCATTCACTAGATAATCAGATTGAAAGCTCTGGATAAAGTACCTAAATAGCTTGTGCACATATCTCTCTCTATTTAAGATTGAAGCCGATAATGAAGTTAAGATGAATGAAGGAGAAAGGAACACTAGATCGGCCAACAAATGGAAATAAGAAAAGTACCACCTTGAGTTATCATTTCTGACAGTCTTTGCATTGCCAAATGCCTCCAATAGTGGATTTGACTGGGTCAAGAGAAATAGTCACATGAGCAATGCATTCATCATAAATTGGAAATAACAACAACATAAGAATTTGATACTAAGATAAGAACCTAGATGGTTATGTGGCCGGTGCATTAATCGTCAGGGTAAACAGAGAAGGAAATTAATTGAATGGTTCCTCTCAGCATTTTATGGTCAGATGACCAGGAGAAACAACAGATCTTTGATAATAGTGAAACATTATTTCATCTTACAGAAACAATGGTTTGACAATCAGATGAAACCCAATATAGGATTCACTAAATTAAAGCTCCATGGATCTCACTGCAATTAGCTAAAGTATGAAAATGGCTAGCCAAGTTGAGACATCGAATTCTTACTTCAAGTACTTGCTGCTCAACTGTTCGGTCATCTCCCATTAGATGGCCTCCAACATAAGCAAGATACTGCATGATCAGCTTTGTTGTCTCAGTTTTTCCAGCCCCACTTTCTCCACTAACAAGAATAGACTGGCTCTTACCCTCATTCACCATAGCTCTGTAGAAGAACAAACAAAGCCGCTAACCAAGACACTTAGTGACAATGACATAGAAAAAATCTAAACATTTTTAATCTGATGAAGACTTGAGTGAGTACCTACCTGTATGATGCATCAGCTACCGCAAAGACATGGGGACTTAGTTCACCAAATGGAGCTCCCTTATATTGTTCCATCATGTGGATATTGTAAAGGTGAGGAAGCTTTGTGAACGGATTGACAGCAATCAAGATGCTCCCTGTATATGTCTAGACAAAATGGAAAAGAGAGACATGCTCTTAATTTTGCCTCAAACATCATACAAAGACAAAAACTGGCACAATATATGGATTATGTTCCCACTTCCTCGAATGAAGTAAGGATATCAATGCTCATATTGAGATTTACCAAGTTAAACCTGCTGGAAAAACTGAAATATACATGTAAGCTCGTTCATAGAAGGCAACTTAAATGAGAGAACTGCAGTGCCATTACCAGCATACAACATTGAAATACACATAAGCACAACTCTGCAGGGAAAAAAAACTGCACAATTTCATTATTTAACTGCAAAGACGCATCATCTGCCAAAATGATCCAAATCAACTTTGAATGCCATCCTCATAATCATAACCATTAGTCTTACAATCTATAATTACTGTGATTTTCATTAATCAATGTAATGAGTAAAAGATAGAAGAAATCAATCCCACGTCAAGGCCATTGGATAACTGCCCAAATTAACCCGAAAGCAACTAAAACAATGTAATACGTGTATGAGGAAGACCAATCGCTTACATAAATTTCATTGAGGATGTATCTTCTCTCAAGATTGTGAAGAACTTCAGGCTCATTCAAGTAGGTCAACTTAGTCATGTCGTCCACCCCTCCATGATCATCTTCATCGGCATCACGCAGATGTAGCTTCTCGGGTAAGATGAGGACCTGAGAAACCAGCATATAATGCTTAGAAATAAGTAACAAATCAAATGACAAAATATAAACTTCTCTCAGCAGTCTCATCCGTAAACTGAATCAATCAGCCCCACCTTGAATTCACTAATCTGGTGCCATACAGCAATTTTCAAGCATGCATTTGTTTAGTTACTTCATGTAGCCTTTTTACTTCCACATTCAGTGATCACATAGCAAAGATGGTCCATGGATGCTGTTTAACTGTGAACAATAAAATTTTAAATTTAAAGCTAATCCGGCATTCCATTTCATCCTCCTACAAAGACAAACAATTCCAGTAATTCGTTTCTGAAAAGCAGGAAAGTCAAATCCCTCTTCTGACAGTCATATCAATGCCCAAAATGGCAGATGAGCACGGGAGCATAAAATTGAGACTTTTCAGCTGTTCATAATCCAATTTTTGAATGTATTCCAGCACCCATCAGAACTCTTACTCCCGCAGTTCAGAGGGCTCCCCAGAGAGCAGCTGATTTGAAAAACACGGCAAAGCAGCATACCCGGTTAAGCATAGTCCCACGTCTAAGGTCTCAGGACAAGAAGTCGTAGGTGATACAAGACACGACAACCTTCTTCTAGACATGGGATACGGAGAGCTCAGGAACGTATGGAATGTCCAAGATTCTAAGAATTCAACTTCAGGGTGGGTAGCCTAAGCCGACAAAACACGGTTGGTTACCTTTTTACCAGAGGAGGTGAGGACCTGAACTTGCTTGCCGACAAAATCGGTAACCTCAGCGGCGACCCAGGCCAAACTCCGGTCCTCCGCCCAGACCATGGAGCCCTTCCGCAGGGTCATCATCTTTGCTTCCTGAGGAAGTGAAACCTCACAGGTGAAACCGACACACACCGACAGCAAATAACACCAAACCCTGCTAGCAACTGAGCAGCAGAGAGGAGCAGCGCTAGAAGCAACAGATGGGAAGAGAGAGCTTACAGGCATTTTTGCCGGATGAAGAGAAATGGAAGTTCCCGCCCCAACAGGCGCTCGCAGAAGATTTTTGAGTCATCAGAAATGGCGAGGTAACGTAGTACTGTGCCGCTATTATTCCTTCTTTGAATTTAATTTACCCGTAATATTACATTTAATCTATTTTCATTAATTGGTTAATAATATTCCTTGCATTTTGCAGCCCAGAACAGGAATGAAAAAAAGACTTATTTATTATTTTCAATTACGGTAGCCCTCAACCTCAAGTCAAACATGAAAGCAAGCCAAGTGAGACGCCTTCGTGCAGGTTTCTTCAGAAAAAGGCTGGCTCCATGGCTTAAGCTAGCACGGGGTCGGACCGTTGACGTCGAGAAAGCATTCCTATCAACAGCTTACGATGTACTGTCGAAGCCTTTTGACTGTTCCGGCTGCTGGGAAGCTGTGGAGATCCGATCCCCAAATTGGGGGGAAAAAATTAATAATTTTGACTTTTCTTTTCCTCCCTTTGCCTCCCCCACTCCGATTCAAAATTTTGAATCTCGGCATATATTTAATGTTTTATTTTTCTTTGGGAAGTGGGCCGACCCCCCGCTGCGGTTGTACCATTTCTCCGGCTCTTGGCCCGCGGTCCACCGCTTGGAGAATCTATACTCACGAGAGGTCGGATCACATATCGGACAAAAAAGAATTTCACGCTGTTACACTACATGGTCACCGCAGGAGTTACGATACTCCAAGGGAATCTGAATTATCCTTCTAAATATCGAGTGATTCCTATTAAGAGAGAGAGAGAAGGGCATTTGAGAAGGGAGGATAGATGGGGAATTTTCCAAGGACCGCTCGGGAGTATCTCGATCTCGAGGCCTAAACCCTGGAGTTTTCGTAGCCTAGAGACATGCCTTGCATAACATTTTATTTTATTTTGTATAAACCGCCGGTATCTAGTTAGATTTTGTCTAGCTAACTAATTCGGATCGGCCCATTTAAGAGGTTAAGAGCTCCCCGTCGCAGGTAGGACTCGAACTCGAGTCCTCCCATTGGGATGATGAATGCTGAACTACTCGATCACGTTCACGGTGGGTTTTCGCATAACATTTTATTGATTATTAGACTAGGCGGCTCCTTTGTAGTTTCGGTGACAGGTTGCCGATTTATCCCACCGAGCACACCAACCCCCCACAGAAGATGTCTAAGCAATCCTGTCAATTCGGACCGTTAGGCAATTTCGAACCGTGTCAGCAAGCACAGTACAATTGTATTCTCGGGGCTGTGATGATGGCTCACCCCCATCTTGTCAGCCCGAATCACAAAAAAAAAAAAAGTTCATATAATATAATTGGAAGATTAATATAAATATTATAATAATTTAAAAATATATTAACATATACTCATTTATTTTTAAAAATTTTTCTCGCACTTCTCTCTCTATTCTAAATATTTTTTTTCCATACTTTCGGATTGTATTCCAAGACAGCCCAAAAATCCTGAACCATTACACATTTCTTTTTGGGTGCCATACTATTTTTGGCATGTACAACTGTAGGTACCTACCACGTTATAATCACGAAGAAAACAGTGAGTTGACCGGACCAGGTACGTCTTGAGCCATGACACAATGCAAACTAGAGCACACGTGAAGTAGAAGCAGTGATGAGACTGATGTTAACACCCAAGGATAAGCACCAACTTGACTACTAGGGCGTCCGGATGCTCAACCTGCATGTCAAGATGGAGAGTAAAATTCATTGACCAATTCGGAGCTGACCCGTTCAGCTTCTAACGTGGAGACTCAGGTCTGACCAGAGAGTCGCAGGACGCAACGGGACAGTCGGCACAGCGGTCAATGCCTTTGAAGACCAAAGGAATTACATGAATTTGGACAGGAACCTCAAGGCTCGGGCGACCAGATGAACAAAGTCGAGAATGTTAACCCCGAATGGTGAACAGACATTCTCTCGAACTATGTATGCATGGCTCGGCTGAAACTCCAAGAGAGATTTCAAGAGATCGAGAGAGGAGAGATTGATTACATAAACATCGAAAACCAATGCAGCAGCAAACACCAGAGCCAGAACATAGTTATTAGTAAAATTGCGCTAGTCTCAACACACACAGCGAACAGTCCAACTATACATTAACGATACCGAAAACAGGGTCAACAAATAGGTTCAGAGCAACTTCCTCCTCCTCTTTTTTTTTTTTTTTTCCCTTCCTTTCCCCTTTTCCCTTCATACATAAACAGCAGGTGGCCGATTATGATGTGCATCACTAAGCCTAGCTTTTACCTACGTGACTATAGTTGCAACAAACAAACAAAGCACTTCCGAGAACAAACTCCTTGCATGAAGTTGATCTATTTAAACAGGCTAGTGGCTGCTGAAGATCCGCTTCAGACGGGGCAGATTCCTTAACCTCGCCACGTTCACAGGAAGTATCTGCCAGTCCATTAATTAGGAAGGCAAAAGAAAGAGCAACTACCATCGATTGACTTGATATTTGAGAAATATTGGTGAGATATTAGCTTGATAGTTAATAATGGTGAGATGGGAAGTGTCATATACCTTTGGGCAGCAGCGTACATCCAGAGTCTCAAGAATGGTGCACTGCGATATTGCCACTTCCAGTGAATCTTCGTCTATGTTGCACGACTGGTTTAAAAAACAAGAGGGATCAGGAATCTTACGTGTTTTAAAGCACTATCAGTCTATACCCTAGAAACTTGGTGAAGTTGAAAAGCAACAAATCTAACATGTTATAAAGCATAGTCAGTATATACTCTAGAAACTCAGGTGAAGTTGAACAGCAACAAGTCGCATTCTAAGATTTTGGATTATGATCAATAGTAGCTGTACCTGAAGGAAAAGGCTAGTCAACCTCGGGCAGTCGAGCTTTAGTATCTCCAGAGAGCAGCAATTGCTGTAGAGAAGAGCGAAAACCAGAACCAATTAGCTAACAAGAGAAATAGAAATACCCAGTCTGAGGATATTTACTCCCATAATCTCATTGTTTTATTTTATTTGGCAATAACTTGGGTTTTGATCCGATAGAGATGATAAATCTTTCGCCTGTCAGATGAATAATACAGACCAGAGTCATTATGTACCTTAAATTAAGAAAGCATAAGTTGAGACAAGAGATGTCAACTTCCTTCAGATTCACTGACAGGGACACATTCAGTGATGTCAGATGGAAGCATTGGGCAGGTGGAGGGATGAGGACCTTCCTGATATTAGGGCAGCCCACACAATTGAGGATCTCCAAAAGACGTTCGGGCTGCTTGTCTGTGGGCTCCAGGGAGCTCTCACACTGGATCATGGCAGAAGGACTGCCACGGGGACTGGCCCAGTCCAAGTCATGCATATTCACGCAGCCGTTTAAGTTCACATGAGTGAGGTGTGTGCAACAGGCAAGAAGCTCCTCTATGGCGGACTGACAGATGGAGCCATATGATAGGTCGAGCTCTCTGAGCATGGGCAAAGCACCTTGTTTGTAGAGGGGCTCAAGAGAGGAGTTACTAAGGTACTTGCATGCTTGCAGCCTCAACACCTTTAGAAGGAGAGGAACATATAAGCAAAAAGCAACCTAAACAATGGAGAAGCATATAGAATCGCCAACCCTCCACCCTTTTTTTTTTTTAAATCAGCACCAGGATCATGTCCGCCACTGCCATGATACTTCTAGCAAAAACAGAGCATTCAATTGAAAAGAACCCAATTAGCCAACATAATCCAAGTTTTTTCTTAAAATACCGTCATAAGCTCAGCAAATCCATCAAATCTGACCCAAACTACCAAGCTCTAACCTAGGTCTTTTTGAAGCTCCTAAGGTCATTCTTGTACTTTCAGGGCAGGCAGAAGGAAAACTTGGTGATGGGATGCCATGTGGTGTACAGACTCCATACCACATCAATAGTTAGAGGGCAACCATGCTTATGTGATTAACTCAGAGAAAAACCATAAATTGTGAACTCTAACCACAGATTCATCAGAGCAGTACCTTAAGCTGCAAACAGGACTCAAAAACTGGAAGCAACTCAATCAAAAATGTGTATGAGAGGTCAAGTGTTGTCAGTCGAGGAAGCCCGCGCAAGGATCGCAGCCCATCATTACCGATCAATGGGCAGGACATCAATATCAGTGTTTCAATCAGAGGGCAAGATGCCGCTGTTGCAGACAGGCACTCATCCTTCAGCTGGCTGCATTGTTAAAGTGATGAGAACAAGTCTGTCTAACATGAGAAAAATGATGTTTGGAATTAGTGAGAGAAATATGCTTATTACCTGCAAAATGAAGCATCTAATGATGTTAAACGAGGGCAGTTTATAGAAGCTTCAGACAATACCCCGCACCCTTTCAACTCCAGTAAGTCCATCTCAGGGGCTTCAATCACAAGCATGCTCAATTTAGGGCATATACCAAGATTGAGTGACCGAAGACCAACCTGAGGAACGTAATGCATCCACCGTAAGAGCAAGTTTCCATGCACCCAGTGTAATGGATACTCAGAACAATCACCCAAATATCATCCACAACCAAAAACAAAATGTTCAAGGATCTCCAGCTCAACCACATATAACACATATAATATTATTCACTCCCACAAGAACAAAAGCTCAGATAACCAATGCCACATCCCGGTTGACACTAGTGCAAATATGCTTGATTGACTAAGACCCCCATCATGTAAATTTCTATGTAAACAGCTATAACTTCATAAAGAGTTGAATTCCTAATGCCAGTTTCAGATAAATTATTAAAAGCTCAAGAATGATATCCAGTAAGATTCCTTACCGGGCAAAATGATGCTCTTTCAAGGTGATCACAACCATCCAAGCATACTTGCTGGAGAGAAGGACAGGTGAGTTCAAGAATTGTTACTGCCCTACATCCAGCAAGGGATAGGCTTACTAGAGAAGTGCTGCAGAATCGTGCAGTAATCAAGCTCTGTGAAACAAACAAATTTACAGAATGATCAAACAAACTGAACCCAATGTAATAAAAATATATACAGCACTTAAGTTGCCCTATCCAAGTTGTTCCTTTTACAAGGTTATCCAATGAAGATGAGCTAAGACACCATATTCCTGCTGGAATATTCCCTACCAACCAAAACCTCCACTTCACCAGCATTTTAATTTATATGCAACAGCACAGCACTCCGCCTCATCTAACTAAACTACAAAGAACTCTCAAAGCAGATGCAACTTTTCCACAGAGGCTTTCCCTTCTCCCGTTTCTGTGCTAAGAATTGTCCCATGCCTAATAACGGAATATCCTCAAATAAAAGACAAAAAATATGATAAAGGAAAAGTCAATTGAAAAAATTCTTGATCTTAAGAATGACATGTAGGTGTAGCAGACAAACCTCACAGTTATCTAGAATCAATGACTTCAGCATAGGGCATCCACCCCCATCACTGAACACTTTACATATAGAATCTGTCAGAGATTCACAATCTGCAAGATCCACTTCTTGCAGTGATTGGCACTGCAATGCTAGCGTCGCCAGGCTCTCTTGCTTCTGCAGGGCTAGTTTCTGCAAGAGCACCAAAAAAACCCCAATCTATATCGCTTTGTACAACTCAGTAAATTGTTGGAAAAACTAATCCCTCAACAAAACACATACTTGCAGTGAATTTGATGTTAGGTTGATACAGTGCAGTGCAGGGCAATTGGACACCATTATAGATGAAAGCATGAGAGTTCGCAGATTTAACTCAGCAAACCTACAATATTGAAAACATCAAAAGAAAACAATCAAAATTTTGAAGAACAGAACTGCACCAGAGAGCACCCAAAAGATAAAAAGGGAAAAGTTTCATACTTGCGACAATGTACTAATCGAATATGTTTCAAGCAAGGAAGATCCAAGGAGACAGATGTTAATACACTGCAATTGTCGAGTTCCAAAACCTACAACAACAGTACAGCAACTTATCAAACTACCAGCAAACCGGCAGCATACAAAAGTACAGGATAAAAATAATCATGAAAAGTAATTCACACCTCCAACATATAGCTGCGCGATATTGCAGACATGGAAGCCGAAGTTATGCCATCACAATTGTCAAGCTTAAGAACCGTGAGCATCGGAAGCCTCACAGACTACATGGAACGAAAGGGTTTTAAAAATTTTATGCAAGTCGATCACCACAAGAAAGTTAAATGTACATGAAGTTACCTCAAGTGAAATGCTTGGGCAGTATGATGCGTTTAAGATTCGAAGATTAGCACAGGTGAAAGCTATTTCACGTAGAGTTTCATCACTAACACATGAGCAATTGGTCATGTCCAGAGACTCCAATTGGGGGCATGAAATTGCTGCTGAACGAATTGCAGCATCTGAAAGCTTGTGGCAAGATCCGATATCAAGATCATGCAGAAGAGGGCAATTGAGTTGAGCCTGGGCCATATTGCTTCGTTTCAGAGACAGTGTCTCAAGTTGAGGGCATCTAGCCAAAGACAAAAAACAATCAGTAAAACCATGAGGATAACATTTAATCATAAGCATTTACTTGCATCCTCTTAATGTGAAAATGCATCTAAATGTTAAATACATTCATTTCCTCAAGGAGACAGTGAAAGAACTTTTAAACAATTTATTGCAACAAAAAAGGGCAAAGTAATGTCTGACCTGACCACTATTCTCATCACTCGGCATTTTATCAGTTGAAGGTGATGCAGTCTATCATGATTAATGGGGATCTCTTGAACACCGTTCCCAAGAGTTGCATCAGTGACATTTAGGGTCCTCAACAAGTTACAATCTGCTAGGGCATGAAAGAAGGTATCACCAAGCTGCCCCTTCCCCAAGGTTAGAGTCTCCAGATTTCTAAAGCAATAAATACATAAGAATCAGCAGGGACTAGCTGACTAAGATGGAAACATTACTTGAAATCCAAGTGAAGTATTAAGAAACACAATAGCAGCAATAACAAGAACAGATGCAACACCAAATTGATGAAATATAACCACTAAGCACCTCAATGAAGACACTGCTCTCATAACAAGCAAATGCATAGCAGAAGCACCAGTAACGTTAACTTCAGTGGCATTGGGGTACCGCCGACACATTTCCTCAACTATATATAGAGATGAAAAGCAATTAGTTCTATATTAGCCAGTATAGTAGAACAAAGATATGAAAAAAAAAAAAAGAAAAGAAATGAGATCCTAGCAAACCCAATAATAGGTAAGAAGATGGTTTTGCATATCCTATAAATCCTTGACAGCATTAATTAAGATAAGTTTTAAAGAAAACTCACAACGCTCTACTGATATGTTCTTGTTCTCAAAATTTAAGCACCTCCAAAAATCTTCATGTGCACTGGCTGCTTGCCACTGCTTGCAGACTATTGCTGCATGACAAAGATCAGTGTGGCCCAAGAAGGAGAAAACCTGTTGGAAAATTTAAACAGAGAAAAGACTCAATGAGGTGCGAAGTGAGTTAACAATGCATTATACCCGAAAGAAAAGGAGCGGAAGAGAAAAGGGTAACAACGACAAATGTGCATACCATATGTAATAAATCATCTGTGAGATCCATCCTAACTTCTATTTGTTCCACCTTATCAACAACATCTCCATCTCCATCATCTTCCATCTCATCACCATGATCAAAAGAATGCTCAACATCTATGTCGTCATTCTTACTAGCTGAAGCTGACAAGCCTTGAAAATTTGCATAATGCCCATCAGAATCTGCGATCGAATTGGTCGAGCTTTTGGACCGTGATGTTGCATAACCACTGTTCCTGGAAGAAGAAAATAGATGTATTCACAAATCCATTGGCAGAATACAACCAAGACCTATTTCACAGCATACGCATATTTCTCATATAAGTAAGTAGGCTTTTAAAGCCACCCATTTCTTTCAAGAAAAGCCTTATAACATGACATGACCAGAGCATCATGTTAGACCTCTTGGCATGGAATTTAATTTAAATCTTTAAGTTGTGAGACATTTGCTTTCCAGACCTATTCTGTAACTGTAAATCTTACTGCATCAGGTCTGTCTGCCAGTACAACCACTTTAAAGGCAGTATCACTATTTCATTTTTATATAAACTGTAAAAGTCTTAACTTCCAAAGACAAATGCCTTTTGTTTTGGTAATAACTTCCAAAATCATCAAGCAGCACAACCACGTTGTTTGCCAGCACATAATGTTTCTTAACTTTTATTTAATCATCATGTTTCTTCTGGGAAACTTTTCCTGGAGATGAACTATAACAACCTTTTGCAGATTCTTAACTTTCCTTCGTTTTGTATCCTAGTAAGATTTCAAGCTAAAATCCATTCCATAGGACCATATACTTTTATACTCTGATGCCAGTATTTTCATGACCTTTGATTCTAATAGCATTACACAAACAAGGGATACTGGATAACATATCTAAGCAGTTTTTCCGCCAACTTCTCCCAATTGCAGCTCAATAAAAGGAATCCTCACAATCAACTATGGTATCCCAACATCCAGACAATAGTGACTCTAATGTTGAAATTTCAAGCCATATATTCTTCTACAGCCTAAAAAAGAAAAGGTAGAAAGAATCAAAAGCTAAATTTTTTTTTCGGTAATGGCAACCTATCTATTAACATACTAACACCACACAACAACTAAGCCTTTATATCTCAAATTCATGGAGACCATTCACTTCCAACTCATGTCTCCACCTCAGTGAAACAAAATTCCAATTTTTCTTCGCAATCATCGCTTTCTCAGCTGGCAATAAGTTAAAGATGAAAATTTCAAGAACATAAGCAGTTAAACTCGCATTAGCTGCTAAAAGCACTATGACAGCTACGCTCTTCTATTAACACTTTGTCCAACCACTAACGCCCATTTTCTGTAGAATACTTGGAACCGAAAAGCCAGCAAACAAGCTAACAGACAGCGTCAAACTCAAAGAACTAAAATTTAATAAAAAGAAAAGAAAAGAAAAGAAATCCAACTTACGCAGAACCAGAGTGAACTTTGGCACGCTTATAGTGCAAATCTCTGCCTTCCCATTCCTCCACAGACATGGCCACGACATCCTCCGGCGCTGAAGGGCCAGGGCAGGAGCCGGAGCTCTCTCCCTCGACCCTTCCTGCCCACCAGCTCCTGGCCTGCAGCGACATGAACGCGGTCTCCTCCGCCTCATCCTCGCTCTGCAAATCCTCCAAATCCCTAAAATCCATCTCACCAAACGTATCCTCCTCGTCTCGCTCAGAAAAACAGAGGCAGCGCAGGCACCAAGTCCTCATGCAACTTGGGAGGCCCCAATCACAAACCCTAGGCAGCGATCGCGACCGCCCCTTGCAATCTGCCGAGCCCTAGAAACTCAAAAGGCAGAGGCACCACTCCAAATCCAGTATCCCGGGCCCACAGCTCAACGATCGAAGGATCGAATCGATCACGACCTCAGCTGCATTGTGGGAGGAGAGATCGAGCGGAGCGAGGGCTAGGGATCATTTTTCTTCCGGGGATCTAAAGGGGGTTTCGAGCTTGGGGGCAGATTTCCCTTGTGGGTAGTGGGAGTCGAAAGAGATCGGCTGAGATGGAGGGTATAAAAATCTCAGCTCTCTCTGCTTCCTTGCTCTCTCAAACAGACCGCTTGCTTCGTGTGAAACGTGAATTGAGTCATTTTCTCTGCTGAAACTAGTGCCCTTTGTCTCTTTTCTCTCTCTTACCATAAATTCGATAAAGTCGCGACTGACCATATTTCGAATTAGCGCGGAAATCCAAAATTTAATGGATAATTAAAAAAATTATCCGAATTAGGGAAATTACATTCTAGAAGTTAAAATGCACTAATTATCATAAGTCACGAACACACACCGGTCCAAAATCTAATGAGTCACAAATAGTTCATCCGAATTAAAAAAATAAATTCTTTAATAGTAAATTTTACCTATTCTCAAAACTCTAATAATATAATATTTAAGAAATATAAAATAATCTCAATTAAATTCAGTGATAGGCTCAATTAACCCTTTTTTTGCTCCGTATTAATGAGCTAAGGTTATATTTTGGCCAAAGCCAAAAGAAATTGGTGTGGTAAGGTCATACGACGTCGTTTAAAGGGGATACCGTACTCAGCGACACACCACTGCCCTGGATTACTGGAGAGCAAGAGTAGCAATTCTTACATACGTACACATAGTGAGTCAAATAACATCTTAATTTCTAATTTTATAAATAAAACCCATCACATTCTAGATTTTTAGCTACTGAATTGTGAATATAAAAAATAAGATAAAATAAAAATAAGAGTACATGACTTGTCATGAGTCGCTTCGTAGAAAATTTAAAAGCTCCTCAACAACTTTCTTCCTCCGACTCTCTTGACTTTCGGCTCCGCATTGACTCCGTGCTCTCCGAGCCTCTGCCTGGAAACTGCCCCCTAGAACGCATCTTCCTCTCGTGTGCAATAATTTTACACGTGGAAAAACATGTGCCATGGAGAAATGAGGTTCCGTAAATTGGTGTGTCTCTTGAGCTGTGATTCATAGGTAAGTAAATTAACAGATTATGAATTTAAAATTTTTCAGTTAAATTTTGTACTTTTTTATTTTATTTTTCTCTTGTCTCATTTTAATTTTATATGTCCGAACTATATCCTTTCATTAAGAAAAAAAGAGCATTCATTATAATGATCCACATCCCATATCAATTGTATAATGTGAAATTTTTGGGTATATACATGTGAGCCCTAATAGGTAATCCAATATATCACTCTTGGACGATGGGTTACACGTAGTATGAGAATAGGCTCCGGCCCACAACTATAATGGAGTGCGGATAATCTATTGAGACCGTCAACTTGATAAAACGGGTGAAGATTGTTGGATTTCAACCCGAAGACAAGGGAGAATATGGATACTCGAACCCATCCGGATAGCCCACCAACCACGTTGGGTAATTTATAGATTTTCTAGTACTTGGGAAAGTTCCCACACACGATCCTAGTCTTGGCTCTCCCCCCAGCCTTAATGCTCATCGTCCTGGAGGGGGGGCTGTTTGGGTCCATAATCCACGACATGGAGATCCTACTAAAAGATTACTCTCAGATGTTGGATGTGCCGACTGAGAAAACGAAAACAGGGTCGACTGTTGCTGTTATGAGCCTGCCAATGTCCACATAAGATATCCCTCTAATGATAACAAATAAAGGACCACACCACCTCTGCCACCAAACTATCGCGTGAGTCCGAGAAAAATGGAGCACACCGGCTCATTCTCATTGGTGATGGCATTGAATGGTGACGATGCTGCGGCAGATTTCAGATCCAAGACCCAGAGAGTACTATATCCAGTCTAAAAATGACCCGTTTGATTCAGTCATTGAAAGCTGCTCATGGAGTAGAGAGGTTGTGGTTGCTTGCCACATCGAGATGAGATGTAAAATCACATTGAATTTTTACCTCTTTCGTCCAAAAAATTTGATAAATTCGGATTTGAACGTTATCAGTCAATTAAAAGTTAAATCCCTTGTGTACCATGGCCAATGACACGGCTGACCCGACAGACTGTTATAAGTGGGTAAGTACCACATCATAGAGAGGTAACAAGAGATCGTGGGGGCTTGGAGAGTGACTTGGGAATGGGGGGATCGACTCTCAAGGAGAGCACCATTGATGAGTCCTGTTGCCAATGACACGGCCGGCCCGACGCGCCCAATGTATTGTCCCCGCTTAGCCACCACGAAGGGTGGAGGTTTTGTCCTAAAAAGGCATCTCAAATGTGAGAGAAGTAACTTGTACTATTATGAACAACTAAGATACTCAATTTATGACTGATCTGCCAAGGAGTATCACATTAATTATAAAATTTTCTATAAGTAATATTTAAAAAATTAAATTATATATGATAAAAATTAAATTATTTTCGCCAATTTATGCCGATAAATAAACAGCCCTATAATGTACTAGAGCCACAACTACGCGAGTTTTAGGTCGACGGACCGTACGGACTACTCGAGCCGGTGCCGGCGGAAGCTAATTATGGCCATGGCTCTCACATTCTTCGAAATTTGGGGGCAAAATTATGCCCTTAAAGGACCAATTTCTCGATCCCGATGCCGGCAATCAGTGGCACGTGCCCGCGGTTAGTTCTTATTCTTCCCTTTCTTCCCCCTTTTTTTCCCCATAATTTCCATCATTTACCTAAATTATGAAAATTACTAGACACGTTCTTCGATAATATTTAGGGGCGGGGGGGACCAAAATAGTAAAAATGAGATTTCTTTCTTATGATTATTACCTTCTTCCAATTTCTAAAAATTTGTCCCTAGAATCCCGCCCCATGGGCACATACTTAGTACACCGTCAAAAAAAATTACTATAATATTTTTAAAATTTTATAAATAAAGATGATTTAATAAGTTTCCTCTTTAATAATTTGATCATACTCGAATTTGTACTTGTCATATAGTCCTGTCTCCATGAACATATATGTATACCGTAAAAGATCATTATAATATTTCTGAATCTTATAAATAGAAAAAATTAAATAAATTTACTCATACATAATTTGGTGATTCTCCAGTATGGATATATTAGATTCTAGACAAGTTTAAACATGGCACACTGCGCTACGAGGGTACCGTGTGCATAGACGTCTATACGTAATGGAGTGTCGCCTTTTCCTGGGAAATCTATGAATCAGTGGAGAAGGTGGTGGTAGTGGTGGTGGTGTGCATGGGGCTCTGTCCGGCGTGCCTAATGAGAGAAGTCAACTTCTTCTCTTTTTTTTTGGGGGCGGCGTATTTAATTAAAAGGAGAACGAATACAGGGAAGGCTCGGTAGAGTGCGGATTTTACACCGTACATTATAATATTTAATAATAAAATATTCAATGAGCTGATATATTATTTTAGCATTATCATTTTTTTTACGGTTAAAATTTACTTCATAAATTTAACATTTTTAATAATCTGATAATAATATTGACTAAAAATCCCATTAAGAATAAATTACCAAGAAAATTGAAGGCAAGAATATGTTTTTTTTTTCTTCAATCTAATATTCACATTACCAAATTCAATACCTACCAAGATTTTATTTTATTTTATTTTTCCAAGTGTACGAATGGTAATTTTGTCATATAATCTGACCCCTTCCCAGTGCAGTGCACGCTTTCGAGAACCAGCACGATACCATAAAAAATTATCATTAAAATTTGGTAGAATGAAAAAACTTCAAAATATTTGAAATACTTAAAATTTTGAATTTTTTTTTATTATTTCGCTTAAATGCTTCCTTGTTGCCGGTACGTACGGGACACTAATTATTTCTTTTTAAAGTAAGATAATTAAGGATGATTGGGGCATGGGAGGCGTAACATATATCCGTATGGGATTAGGCAGGCAGATGTCTGCTTGCAAGAGGCAGGTGGGGCCCCGGGTATGCTCCCGTCAACGGAGACCTCGGCAGAGTGGTCAGTTCGCGAGGCCCAGCGCCCACAGTCGGTCAACCGTGGCCGACCGTTGTTTCTTTCCCCTCCTCACCAACCTCCCATTAATTATGGATTCTATTTTTACATAGAAATCCAATTTCATTTCACTTTCTCGTACTCTCTCTATCACGAATGCGTAGGTTCCGTGTGACCTATAAATTGTCAGTACGATGATGCTGGTGATGGGCGGAGGCCAGGCCTTTCCCGGAGTCGAACGGCCCAACTCTCCCAAGGTCCTGATTTTGAATCCCATTCTCTGTCGATGTGTGACAGGTTTTTTTTGCCTCTGCCAATTTATTTTCCCAGATTTAGCGTATAAATATCAAGCACGGAGAAATTAAAAAGTTGACGATTATTTCTTCTTTGGGATAGTCAACAACGGTGGCTTTATCAACGACACGAACAAATCTGGAATAAAAGAGTAAAGATTCGTTAGGAGGACTTGGTTCCGGGTCAATTCTGGGCACAGTCCAACACTGGCCCGTCATCTACCCACTGCCGAAAGAGGGAGGTTTTCGCTGCTCTGTGAAAAGCGTGCGGTCCGCTCTAAAGACCGTCGAGCCCGAGCTCTCGCTCGGACCACAGGGCCCATCTACCGGCTTGAGTTAGGCAGACCAGAAGAGAGCCGCTGCAAAACCCATCCCATGCCCATTAAAGTGTACGTACCATCACCTTGACGCCCCCATCAAAGTGTACGTGGGACCTTCTCCACCGTTCGATCTATCTTCCCACGTCATCCTGCCTTACGTGTCCTTCGGACTCTCTCCTGGTCCACATTCTCACCCTACCAACTCCCACCAAAGAGGGATCAGAAAATGGCATTCGTGGCTAAATTTTAATCTCTATTTCCTTTTCTTTTTTTTAACTCGTCACTTCATCGACTCCTCACTTCATTCGATGACGTGACATTAGTTTCACTCCTTCTAGTTATCTTAGGTGACTTCAAGATTCCGTGGAATGTGGCATTCTCCTATTGTTTGCAGGGCGATATATAATCAAAATCTTGCTTTCCTTTCTTGGTTCAGCTCAAGTCACAGGTCCGCTCCCGCTGCAACCCGATGCCATCGGGCATCTAGTAGATCAGGAGTCAAAGATTTAGACATATACATATGTATACTACATATCGACCATATGATAACCAGTTATCTACATTGGCTTAGGCCAGTACAAATTCACAGGTCAAAGGGTGAACTCCTGGACACTCAATGGAAAGAACATTTCCCTTAAATGATAGTCTGGAGGAAAAACTGCAGTAACCGAAGGCAAGACAGCGCTACAAATCCTTCTCTTCCACGTCGATCTTGGTTCTGGCCGCCATGGACCTTGAGAAGATGCTCAGCCCCGGGGTGAGGATGGCCAACGGGTTGAGCCGGCTCTTCGTCTCCACAAACTTAAGCCCCGCGTGGCCCTGAAGCGTCGCTTCCAGTCCTCCTGCCACCTACAGTGAAGCAGGTATAGCTTATAGTCAAGGCCACGCTCGTCACATGTGTGGATCATCTCGTGGCTCTGTGCGACCTTCCATTCCCGAAATGCGGCAATTTCTTCCACACAGCATAGAATTATAGGCTCGGCATGACTTCATACAGAACAAGAGGCTCCAGGAACTTGCACCGTAACTGTCACTAGATATGGTCTTCGAAGGACGCGCCTACTGAATTTGAGCAGCGCATTACAGCAGAATACAAATCTATACTAATTCTAAATCCGAGAATCTGAAAATATAAGAGGGATGAGCTTATCATATATCTGCTTAAATTTTATTTGTTGAATGTATTAAATATCCTATAAATACAGTAAAGTTTAAAGATAAGATTTTATCATATAGATTCATATTTTATATAGCATCCGAGTGTGCAACTCCAATCAATAAACCTTCAAAAAGAATCTCAGATCATGCGCAAAGCCTTTATGAAGGTAAAATTGCGGCTACGTGATGTGGTTGGGGAAGATATGTTGAGATAGGCGGAGTCAGACACGTACTAACTTCTGGTTTTTGCCGGTCATTGCTGAGTGCAGGGGAAACGCACAAGAGCTCCGAGGGCTAGTGATGAGGCACATGGACCGGGAGTGCAACGGTGCGGCTGACTACTCAGCACGGGTGGCGAAAGACTCCCACTTTGTTACGACGGGAGCTATAGCTTTGGATGAACTCCCGGCGGGTTGCTAGATATTATGAATGACGATGACTTGTATGGACTTTATGCCACTAGGTAGGGTAGTTCTAGGATGATGGAGTTGGCCCAGATGTTGGCTGCTAACTCTTGTATGGTAGTTGTATGTTGGGTTGTTAAAATGAGCCATCCGTACCAATTTAACACGGGTAGTCCGTGTTGGTTTGAAACGGCCATAAAATTGTTTGGTCAAGTTTCAGTTCATATCATTTGTATAATGAGTTGGTCTTATTACATGTTATGGTTCAAGCATATATGAACTGGCTCGAAAATATTTGTAAGAAGGCCGATTCACGGTCCGGGTTGGCTTGACCCGTGAACCATTCATTTTTTTTTCAAATTATTTCAAATGATTTTTTATTTTTTAACATTTTAAAATTGATCTGATAAAATATGATCGTTGATTTGTAGGGTTTTGGTGGTTCGGGCCGATTCTGCAATGGTTTTAGACCAATTCAACAAGAAAATATATTGTCCCAGTTCCAATTTAATGGGGGTTATTTCTCAAATTCAGCCTGTAACCGTCTCTTACCTAATAAGAGTAGTTACGGGCCAATTTTGGGGGTGGTTCTGGCAAGTTACGAGTTTTAATTGGTCAGTTCCGAGCCAAATCAGCCTGTTTAACATCTCTAGTTGAATGACCCATCTCGGGTCCTATTGGCTAACATATTATGTAAGTTTCTTATTAAAGTTTTGCACATATGTTAGACTTCTTTGTTTTATCTGATATGACATTGGAAGTTCTTAATATTGCCTCTCATGTGCCAGTGTGGATGGAAAGCAAATGGGACATGAAGAGAGCACGCTAGTCTGTCGTATGCGAAACTTTGTACCCATAGAGAGATGGTGTCATGTGGCCGATGCGGGTTACAAATTTTTCTGTACCTCGTTAGGCGTCGACACACCGTTTGTTGACCAGCCACACACACACCGCGCATACCGTCAAGACTGAACGATCACTGAACCGAAGAAGCAACACCAAGGAACATAAAAACACAATTGGGAAAACATAACTCGTATTCACATCTACTACAAGTACACAAAAAACCCAATCTCAAATCAGAACACTTACAGGTAGTCTCATGAGTCTATGCCTCACAGTCTCTTACTGCTTGCACTCCCTACTCGTCTTGTGTCTTCCCTCAAGAACATCGGACTGCTGCCCAACTCGACTTCTACTTCCTTGGAATCTCGGGCTCTTTGTGTCTCCCAACTAATATGGTCGCTCCTGGTTCTCTCCTCATCTCTGCTTGGCGTCTGGTGTCTCCCGCTTCTTAGTTTCCTCTGCGGAATGAGGCTGACCCCCTTTTTATAGAGGAGCCGAGCAAATCTGATATGACAATCGATAGATTTGAATCCCTTGGGTGGGGGAGGTTTGTTAGACCCTTGAGCTCAAGCTCCGGAAAATGCATACCACAAGTTGTACCTCGGGGTAGTGGTAGCGCATAGCTTGCATGCGAGGATGTGCGAGCAGCCAGGTGCAAGGTGTTGAGAGAATTGCAAGTCCATGAACGGGCAGATGATCACACAAGCGTGCATGAAGGCACTAGTGAAGGGGATGGTCGATCAAAGGCTTAGCAGTGTGCTGAGGAACCGGATTGTGGCCAGGAAGTGCCACAATGCACAAGTAGGTGAACGCACGGGAGGGTAGCAAGGATGCCCACGAGCAAGGCACAATGCAATGCTCTAGGAGGTTCGGTTGTTTGGCCTCGACGGTATGCGCAGTGTGTGTGTGGCTGGTCGACAAACGGTATGTTGACGCCTAGCGGGGTGCAGAAAAATTTGTGACCCGCATCGGCCCAGTGACAAATGGACACCTATAGAAGCAAGATAGCACTTCGATTGATTGGGTCTCGTGATGTTGAAGGTGCTATTACTCTAATGTTATAGAGCTAGATGATTGGGCCAACTGGGCTCTTCATTTTCCGCCCATGGCCCTTATGATCCATGCAACTGCGGCCCATGTGGCCCATCTGCTCCAGGTCACACACCGTCGGGTCTTCCAGATTGCTGGTTACGTTACGAGTCTTCTCAACGTTTGGTCTGTATCCCCACAAGTGAATGAGAGCTTTTCGATATTTTCAAGAGGGAGAGAGATAATCCAGCTTTGTCTGGACTCTGGATAACAAACCTGAAGTCATAAAAGATGATTGCCACCGGGAAACAGAATCGTGGGTTGCCAGAGTTTAACACCCGAGCCGGCCAGGTACTAGTGAAGTCATGGTCAATGAATCAAAGCCTCACGGATTCACAAACTTACTCAAGTCTTTCTCGGAATATTTATGTACATTCGGCAGAATTTCCCAAAAAACTCCAGTCTTTCTTACTTGCTTTCCAGCAGTTTTCTTGAATCTGGCTTTTGTCTCGAATATTTTACAGGAATGGCACGATCTGATATCCGAATATTTTCGTGAGTATTACTGAGATGGCAGAAAGAGAACCATTAGAAATGTATTTGAAGCAAAGCAATCACCAATTCAATGCATTGATGAGAATTAACCCATCAGTTCAGCTGCCCATTTACTCAGCATATCTTCAGACAAGTCACTAGGTATTTGGTTCTCTGAAGACGGAAGAGCACACGGCTCCTTGAACCTGTTTTCGCACAGTCCAGGACCAAATTCAGTATAAACTTCCCCGGCATCCAGTAAACAGGAGTTGAGGAACTCCGACAAGCAAGCCTCACCAGGCTTGTGATCAACCATGAAGTCCCATGGACGACAACCGTCTTTCTCACTGGCCACTGGCAATACTGCAGCGCCTTCTGCTTCCAGCGTCGATTGACTTGGTGATGAGCCATCAGGAGCGACAGCAGAGGCAGCTAGGGTTTGGTCTAAAGGACGATTTTCGACTGCCATTAGCGGTTCAACACAATCTTGCACAATAAATCCTTTCTTCGGTCTAGGATCCTCCGGTTGCTCTCCTCCTGATTGCACCTTCTTCCTCAAGGTGGAATTCCAATAGTTCTTTATCTCATTATCTGTTCGTCCGGGCAGTCTTCCTGCTATCAGGGACCATCTGTTCAGCAGAAGAACACGATAATATTAACATTTCGGGTCACCGTAAAATAACAAAATGACGTTAACGCTTGCCTGTTTCCTAGAAGCTTGTGTAGCCTAATAATGAGATCTTCTTCGTCATCGGATATGTTTCCTCTCTTGATATCTGGTCGGAGATAGTTCAACCAGCGTAATCTACAGCTTTTCCCGCACCTCCTAAGACCTGCATCCATATAAATCTGTCAAGATGAAACAATATGGCCGGATAGCACATTGGTTCCAGCAGGTTGTCTTAGGTCACTACATATCAGTCGATAATGACCCGAAGCAGTTACCAGTTTGAGATTTAGAGGATAGATACTCACTCACCTGTGTGCTTCAGGACTCTTTCCCACTTTCCCTCGCCATTCTTTTTGACGTAATCAATGAGGATTCGGTCTTCCATTGCCGTCCAAGCCCCTCTGTTCAACCTGTCCTTCACAGTGGAAGGAGGGTTTGGATTCCTTCCCATTCTCTCGCTCCCTTGTGTGAACTCAAGTTCGAAATAATCGAGGACCCGTCGCAGGAGAGGTTTTCTTTTTCTTTTTCTTTTTATAGAGGTTGAGCGGCATGTCTCTTGAAGTTGTTGCAACTAATAATGTGCTCTAGAGTAGGGATTCACGTGATAGCTCTCGGTTGGAGATCAAGATGGTGTAATTTCTGGTCTCATGCGTGAAATTTCTGCTGGCCCTTAATTAACGTCCGAGTTCTCCTGTTCGTATGGATGGCCACTGCAAGACTGAGAGGTTACAATATTGGTTTGACCGGGTGCGGTCAATTATGCTATTCGGGAGTTAAAAATGTGATAAACTTTTATGGGCCAAAGTTTAAATTCGACAACTGTCAACGTGAAGAATCATGGCCATAGTGTACGAGGATTGCAGGCCAACTTGTCGGTTTGCTCCAAATAGATTTGTACGTTGTGCAGTCGTTGCATTTGAGTACTAGTGGCTCCAGGCTTCAAGGGCGAAGCACCGTTGGATGATTGAGGAAAAGTTAGACCTGAAAAGACACTGTCGATCGATAAGACTTGTCGTGGATTTAAAATGTGATTTAAATTATGAGGGATTTCTCATAATTATCGATTGAGCAATTGAGCATTGCATTAGATTCTGTTACACATAGTTTTGCATAATGTTTTATTACTCAAGTGGGGTTTGGTTTCCTAGTAAAACTGAGACATGTGGGAGATTATTTAAAAGCTATATGTTAATCGTCCTATGACGTTGATTCACTTGCACGAGCTTATTTTTCCACGAGCGACGGGTGGTGCCCGAGCAGTCCTCCCCATGTCTTACCACGTGCAAGGTATCTCTGCTGCAATTTAATGGGGATGGGTTGGTTGAAGTGGAATATGGATGAACACATATTCTACTCGTATTCGGCATTGATCTAATTTGAGACTATAATTAATTGAAAATCTCAAGGTAGACAGTACATAGAAGGGAAAATGTGGGTTACAACTTTCAGCACAGATTGACACGTGATTAAAGGGCGGGGAAGAACAGGTAGCTAGAGCTGTCAATCAACCGAGTCTTCCCATGTGATACAAATTGATGTCGTCGCATTCGTTTTTGCACACTCATCATCACAGTTTATTCACCTCACCTTAGAAAAGGTTCCAGTTCGGGATAACAATCAGAAGGTCCCGAGACCAACCTCTCAGTCAATCCACTACGGCCCCACATCGGAATGATTGTAGCTCATATCTCCCCTTGGTCTCGGAGAAAGCCAAAAGTAAAAAAGGAAAAGAAAAGTTCCTCGACTCTAACTCGAGCTAAGACCAAAACCCTCATTAGGGAGAAGAGTTTCACCACTTACATATATATATATATATATTATCAAGAACTACAGTCATAAAAGTAAGGAATATAGCCGAGAAACGGAATCATCATTTACCTCTACGATGGGTTCCTATATCTTTTAATTTTCGGTTAAAAAGAATATGCTTTATCGTCAACAGAGGCAGGGGAACATAGGGAGATGAAAGAGCACTGGTCAGAACTGAATTACATGAGGCTTGCCATGCATGAGAAGCAATTATACACCTCCATGTCTCATGAGTTGTCATTAGCACTCTTCATCTTCCTTTGACATTTCTCTGGGATCTCTCTGGCTTCACGTTTAAGAAAAAATAGACATCCTCTTCCACAATATGCAATTGTAAGGACCCGCCAACGGCATTATTGGACCGAATGGTGACACGATTACTATTTCTTACATAAAAAATTTTGGCCTTACTGGGTCCACAGGTTATTTTCTTGATAAGGTATTTATGGATCACGATGGTGATGTAAAGAATACAAACTTTTGATGCGTGACATCCAATAGTCACGAGGACGGCAATCCCAGTAACTTTCATTGGCCTCCGTGTTCCGATTATTTCATTTTACGTTGTACCCCTCAGAAGACGGGTCCTACACGCTTTTCATCGAGCAAACTTTATCCCCTGAAACCTCGAAATTTGCTTTAAATCACGGGCTGTGTTCCTGCAGGACGGGAGGTCCCCAGAGGTCGGGATGCTCAGAATGATTCTTGGGAGCATTTTGTCTGGTCATTTGAGGGCCGGCCATTAATCAGCATATGACTGTTAGGAGGGTCGAGCTGAAAAGGTCCTGTGCATATCCTATAGCTAATTAAACGTGTGGGGGCGTCTCGCTTGTACCCTCCTGCTCTGATGTACGACTACGATCTCGAGATTTTTATGCAAGGATACAGTCAGGGCTAGGGTTTCTGAAGTTGCTCCAAGGGTGGAGCAGACGGACTAGGGCTTCCGAAGCATGTCATGAAGAGAGAAGAAATTAAGTTTTGATCTAGCATATCATCCTTGACTTTGTATCGAGAAGTCCTACATGATACTTTAGCCGAAACACCTTCTTGCGTTTGAGAACCGAGGCTTGAGATCTTCGGGTCCTGCATGCATACAGCATATACATATCAGGAGATGGACCCTTTGGAAAGCATACGGTTGTGGTCGTCCCGAGCTATCATAGTACACGTGTTTTTGACAATCACTGGTTTTTACGACGATCGAGATAAACTTGGTGCTACAGATTTGTGATTAGAACGCAGTATCTCCAACGTGATTCACGGCCGTTCTATATCTCGTCTGCAGTTGTAAAGAAAAAAGAGACAAAAGAGGGGCCAGGCAATCCAGTATGGCATCCTGAGAAAGTGTATTCCATTTGAGACAATAATTGTAGGGTTTAATTCTTAGGACGAGATTTGTTGTGTGTGTAGTAAATTTGATTGGTATATATATATTTATTAGTAAGGTCTGAATATTCATTCATATACTTGAGGGAATTCTAAGATCTCCCTCCAATAAATACGTCTGCAGAATCTATCAATCAACACAGTCGATTGGTGAGCGATTACATTGCTCAGCCTAGATATCCTCGAGCAGGACAAAAAATTCAAAAGTGTCAACAACTATTTACAATCCATCCCATGGGGGGAGTGGACTTGCTAGTTGATGAGACTGTCTGTTGGGCATCAGAAAATTAGGCAACGGAAGACCAGCTCCAAATCTTTTGCTACTTGAGCTGCTGCAAGGAGGGCCCTCGTCTCAGCTTGACCTGGGGAGGATGAGTGACAACTCTGAAACCATGCCCAAAGAGAGTGTCCTTCCTTGTACGCGACCCCTGCTGTATAGCCTGCTTCATTGTCCCATGCAGCATCAGTAAATATTTCCACATGTTCAGCATTTGTATCACAGCTCTGCGGTGAAGTGGACTGACAGTTAGGCTGGCCTCCCCCCAAAATGATCTCCTCCACTCTCTCCTCATGATCTAAGGAAGTATATTCATCAAAAACCTTAGTCGCTGAGGATAAGAAATCAAATAGATCAGGTTGTTTGTCACTATACATCACACTATTCCTTTCAATACAAATCATATAGAAAAGAATGGCCGCACATAAAAATATAATTATTCAGTTCGGCTTTTGAACAGGAGCAGATGGTGGTTTGAAACAAGATTGTCAGAGTTCTAAGGGGCCGCCATTCCAGTCTTGTGGTGCTGTTGAAATCAGTCTCCACTTAGCACTCTCTCCAAGCAATTCTCAGGAATGCGCATCCACTGAAGAGATGTCTGAAGCCATCAAGTCTTGCACCGCACAGTGGACAGGGCATGCTATCAACATGTGTCCATGGAAGGGAGCTCGATGCTATTCTCCATAAATGGGGTTTATGTCTCTCATGAATTTTCTGTTTCCATAACTGTCTTCGAAACAGCTCATTACCGGTCCTGAATATCTCCTTTCGATGAGGATGGTAGAAATCTTTGACGGCGTGTGTACCTTTTGAATTTGTAACCCAAATAAAATCATCTTCTGGTGTGATATATGAATGGTGTTGATAGTTTTCATCCATTGTGATGTTCTCTTTTATTACTTTTGGTGAGACAAAATCCAAAGAAATTTGAATGAAAATTATAATATTGTATTTCATAACTTGAAGAGTTCGTATTTGCATTTCGTTATATTACACCCCCCACCACCAAAAAAAAGTTGAAGGAATAATCATTACATCATTTTACATAATTTCATTCTCTCCTTTTCATAGCAAAAATTTAAGTATTACTAATTTTCTCCATAATTAGATATATTTAATTATGTAAAATTGATTCCATTCCATTTTTTTTTTATTCAAGCCCACCATAGGCAACCTTCAGGTAGAGATGTTAAACGGGCCAGACTGGCTCGGAATCGGACCGTTCAAACCCGGAACTGGCACGGATTGCTTCTAATCTTGCACGTAACCGTTTTTAGTGGGTTTGGGGCAGTTACGGGCCGGTTTTGAAATATGAACCGATTGAACCGTAACCGGCCAAGAGCATTACCCTGCTAAACCGGCATGTAACCATTTATAAACCTGCTCAGAACTATTGAAACCCGGTATGGACCGCCAAAAATCTTGCAAATCAATGGTTGGATTTTGTCTGGTTAATTTAAAATTTTTAAAAATAAAAATATTCATTTAAAATAATTTTTAAAAAATTAAAAAAGATGGACGATTCATGGACCAAACCGGCCCGGACCGTTAACCGACACGTTTATAAATGGTTCCAGACCCGTTTTGAACCGGTTCGGACCGCACTTTTAACAACACTACCTTCAGGAATTGGGATGAAGTTATCATTTTTTTTAGTAAATTCGATTGATATTAAAAGTTTCAACTATTAATTTTCATTAGTGGACCGACTTACACGACTTGTTCGGACGGGACCGTGGAATCATCCTAAGCCTTTCGCTTATTACCATCGAGACAGTCGGTCAGCTATGAACGAGCTAGGGTTGCCATTGAGCGAAATCGTTCGCACCAGCAGCACCTATCACTCGTAGAAACATCATTTGCTCGAAAAAGACATTCGTGACACCTGTAATATGCCATGCATGCACATGCGCCGATCCTGACTAGTTACCCAGGAGAATAAGGAAGTGGATGGTGGCAATTGAGATCGCACTGATCATGATCGCATATCAATTGATAGACTACATACAAACATATTAAAAAAAAACACACACACACACGAATTTTCCTAGAGTTGTAATTATGCTAATAAGATTCAAGCTCGTAATCCCTTCATTTCAAAATCAATTAAAAAATGGCTGAGTATGGACCGGTAGTTGCATATGCAAAAACTAGACCTGTTAGGTATACGCTAACTGATGGTTATAACGTCTAGTATGTTCCTGTTGGCTTAAGGAGTGGAACGGCTCAGATACGCCAATACGACCTTTCGGTTAGACCATTTCATTTCAGGTAGAATTGGAAAATGAATTGCAAAGTAGATAGATCAGTCGACATGGTTAGGGCTCAGGACGCCTTCTCATCTGGTCTTTAAGGTAATTATACGTTCACCTTTGCATAAATCTATGTTTGGAAAAGGATGACACTTCGTTTTGATCTCATCGGGATACAAACGACATTGATCAAGACCTTATCGATTGAGGGCGATCGATAATGCGAAGGACAAGACCAACCAACCGAGCATGAAGTATCCCACCACCCTCGTTGGCCCAACATCCTCCGGCTCCTGCTCAAGAAGCACAAACAAAATAAAAACATAGCCAGCTGAAAAGCAGATCAACTGCTAAATAGTTCACCAGTGACGGTGAAATCGAATATCGACCGAGGAGCTCTTAGTACCTGAGGAGGAGGAGGTTGTGTCGGGGTCTGGGTGATGTCTGCCTCGAAGGGCCAGGCATATCTCTCGGGGTTCTCGCTCCTCGCCAAGCTCCAGTCATACATTCTCCTCTCTTCAACCGATGACAGTATTGAATACGATTCCTGTGGAATGGATATCACTCTGTTGGTCAGTCGCTTATCATTTGATATATCACTTGCCATTTTATTGGTAACTCCAGTTCGTTCCTGATGAAGTTGAGTGTACATACGTCTTTCGGTAGAGAGCATGCTGACCTTGAGAAGTTCAAGCTGCTTGTTCAGTTCACCGTCCTCTAATCCCTGGCTCTTCACCTCATCAACTTTCTTCTGGTAAGCTATTGGGACCTGGGAATTTTAATGCAGAACAGTCATCTAAGTATGTCTGCGAGAGTCAACACCGAAGGTTTCTGTTTCCAAGCTCGAACCTGGTCGTATGGACATTTTCTGGGGACCCCGAGTCTACCGTAGTGATCAACGTCCGTGATTGCTGCATTGTAAATCATGATCATTAATTGCTCCAGTCCTATAGCTAGGCAATTAAGGCAAAGAAGGCAAGCGTAGAAACAGTCATGAACTTAAAGGCATGTTTATAAATCAGAAGTCATAAATCACAGGTCGAAGGGATCGGGATGGAAAAATCAAGCTCAACCAAGATCTGTGACACGTCCATGATAATGCAGGCTGGCATACAAAAGCTAAAATATTTGAACAACTATTCTGCATGATGGATGTGGAATTCTGTCGAGTAATATAAGTCATAGATATGGCTAGCAGCAGATCAATTCCGGAGGGAAAGAATCCATGGAAATCCAAGAAACTCTAAAGTATGTGTGGTGAAGGCATTACCTATGCCCCGGAGAGCTCTCTCAACATTGAGATCAGAAATGAGAGAAGGTGGCAAGCTTGGTGCCTCAATGGAACTCTCTGAGGTGTCGGTCTCAGCAGCAGGGGAGTCCCCGGAACTCGCGAACACCAGTGTCCTCCGCAGTGATGTGGCTCCAGAGGGGAGGGATTTCGAGGGGAACACAGCAACATGATGCGTTCTGAGGAGGGATGGAGCTGGGGGAATGGTGACACTGCGATTTTGTGAGAGATTGTATGCTGCCCCAGCCGTGGAAGAGACAGCCATGTCGTCTCGCTAGTGGAATGCTTTGCAGTGTATCTTATTGTTTGAGTGCGGAGAGGGGACGACCGGATATGGAGAGAGATAAGGCTGTCGCTTCTTTCTCACCACTCAGTCGAACATATTATCCAAAAACAGACGGCAAGTACATATTGTTTCATGCACGGTGTTGATTGGGGCACTAATCTTTGGCGAAAAACCGAACCATCTCCGCCTCACGGAGATATCAGTAGAAGGAAGCACCGCTGAATCCAGATCTGGAAAAAAAAAAAAAGAATGGATTGTTGGGTTCGATTCTTCAAAAATGAATTTGGTACAAATGAAACTCAATGTAGAAAACCGACCTGAAGAGCCCATGAACCTTCTTGGGGGCCTCAACTGCCTCATCTGATAATACCCAGTTAGGCCATTTATGCGTATCTCATGTGGGTTTACGCGTAATCCACCAAGTAAAGTACTACCCAAATATGCGCACAATAATCTCTGAGTAAACCTATAGTCTAGTCTTCAATGTTTGTCAAAACCAGCACTTTAGTCCCTAACGTTAATTTGCCAACAGTAAAATCTAAACGTTAAAAAGATTCTGTCATTGAGTCACTCTGACCGCGAACTCTCCATCAATTTCTCTGACGTGATAGCTTATATAGCACAAATGGCATCAGTTTTCCTGATGTGGAGCTGAGAGATACGAAACGCTATGTTCTGTTCCTTCCCCACTCCTCCTAAATGACAACATTTCTAGTCTGTCATCTCCTTCCCTCAACTTCTGTCTTTTACCGTGCGAAACAAAGCTTTCCTCTTCCTTACCAGAGAAGGATTGAAAGCCCTACCTCTCAGTTGCTGGAAATCGGGAGTGCAACCATCATCAATCTGTCGAATATGATTGGGTAGGGACTAAAGTGTTGATGTTTGCAAACATTGGGAATAAACTGTAGGTTAACTCATAATGTGAAGTTTCTTCACTTAAACGACACCGTTTTACTGCCCAGCTCGGCTCCCAAGCCGGGGACCCATCGAATCGGAAGACGGCGTTGGGAAACCTCGGCTCTAGTCGAGACTCCGCCGCCAGCGCGGCGGTTCCCCCGGGCTGCTCAGCCGGAGATCTGTTAGGCACCGATCGACAGACAGGGAGACGGACGGAAGAATCGTCCGATTCAGGGGTGAAGGAGGAGAAGATTAGGGTTCGGGGGTAGAGAGGGAGAAGAGAGAACTCACCGGGGGTAGCGAGAGAGAGAGAGGAGGCCAAACTGATTTTCAAAACCTAACCACGGCCCCCTACCCCCTACCCCCACCCCCCCCCCCCGCGGTCGCGCCTTAGCTCGAACTGATTCCTTTCTTTCCGCTCCCTCCACTTCCTCACTTGCTGCAGGGGCCCCCTTCGCTTCTGTTATTCTCCAATTGGCCCCTCAACTAAACTGCCCCTAACAAGATCATGAGACCCGCCGGGAAGGACGACCATTATGCCTCCTTCGTCTACGGTGCTTGCCGAGATGCCTTCCGCCACCTCTTTGGTCCATTCCACTCTCCATATCTCTTCTCTGTATTAGGGAACGGCAACCACCTGCGATATCATGATGGTTGATTGACTTCTCGTTCTGCAATTTTAACTCCTTTTGTTCGCACTGTATCAGGGACAAGGATTGCCGTGGCTTATCAGAACGAGGTCAGCCGTTTCTTCTCCCTCTTTTCCCTATTATCTTCTGCTCTTTTTGGGTGCCAGAGAATACACTTGGTCTTTTTAAGTGTCACTCGTATTCCAAGTTCTGATTTTCAGTTTTTAGTTTAATCTCTTTGGAGACATCCGATAAAATTGGAGCTCATTTGATATTTCACATTCAGTTTGATGAACGGTAAATTATATTTTAATGATAAATCCTGTAGTTGGAAATCGTGGGGTTCAAAATGAAACAGTGAAACATTTGATAGTAATGAGAGAGTAGTTTCCAGGAGGGTCTGGATTCAATTTGCTTTTAGGATAATTTCCAGGTCCTCGATAGTCCGGGTCTTTTGCCAACTAGAGGGCTGTCGTGAATTAGAGGTGTTGATTGTTGATTTGTATGCTAAAAATTTGGTATCCGGGCTCCCTTTTTCTTTTTCATTTTTCCCCTCTTTTGACGGATGCAACTTATCGGACAAATGCTATATTATGTGCTGACTACTGGCTCAGGGCAGCAAACTCTGGGCGAGGGATATTGTGACATAACTCAGGTGCAGTGCCCTTTTATTCTTTGTTCTTTAAAATTGCATTAACACAAACGTATGCCTTATGGCTTTTCTCCATCTGTGCCTCCATTTTTCCTTACTCGCATGTGTTTGAGCAGTTGTGTTCTATTACTTGCTGTCTTCTCTTCTACTATTGTTTCAATAGCTATATTTATCGTTGAGATGGGATAAGGTCCCTCATGAGGTTGCTAAACATACTTTTCAACTGTATGTCAGCTTCATGCAGTAGATGAATGAAATTCATTACAGGTAGCAGGGCTGTATGGTCTTCCTCCGACCCCTGCAAGATGTGCGCTTTTCATTGTATATCAGACTGCATTTCCTTATATTGCAGAAAGAATAAGGTCAGCTGCCTTTCTCTGTCTGCTAAGTCCCATTTTTTACCAGAAGCATTATTTTTGGAAAGGTAAAACACTTCAATGGTGGATGATAGTATTTCTCCATTTTGCAGCTTTCGAGTTGCTTCTTGGGGCATCACTCTTACTGATGCTTATTCTGACGAGTTGTATGGAATTAATTCCTTAGAAAATAATGGAGGTCAATTGGCCATGACAACAGGACCTGTCTCATCCTTGTTAGGAAGTGACAATATGTCTGCTCTTTCAAGATTTATAAGAAGGTTAAATGTGTTGTGGTTAAATGCAGTTCAGAGGTGTCCTCGGGTGACTTCATCTCTTTATGGACTTCAGTCTAAGGGGCAAGAGGTCCTGTTGCTAAACTTATCTTAATTGTCAAGTGAGCTAGATTGGGCTGTTGATATTAACATGTGCTAGTTGGCATTCTCTTCTTGTGAATTTCTTCCCCGTGCTAAGTAATCTCCACGTAACATATGGGGTTAAAATTTATTTAAAATATTTAGATGTAATGTAATCTGTCTGGGATAACAACTTGTTATGTTTGTTTTTTGTCAATCCCTGCAATTTCATTTCCTCTCATCTCTGTGCTGGTTGTACAAAGCGTTGCAAAGCCATGACAGGACTACTTTCATGATGCATGTGGAACATCAGGCCGAAAAGGCTAAAATAGTGTGGTTTTTGGTTAATAGATGCTTCCAATAGGTCGGGAAGTCTCGCAGCTGGTTCTACGCACTAACCTGATGTTCTTCTACTGTGAAGGTAATTTCCTTGGTTTGGAAGATTGATGAGTTGTTTCTGAAGTTTTGCAAGCAAAATTATCCAGCGAATCATTTTCTTGTTCTATCTGCAGGCTTGTATTATCATATATCCAAACGCATCTCAGGCATCAGATACATTTTCATTGGGAAACCCTCAAATCAAAGGCATAGGTATAATGCATTTTTATTATTGGAATTCTAAAGGGAAAAGCATCATGCTGGGGATAACTTCTCTGTTATGAGTGTAGATAGATTAGCAAATTATAAATTAAGCTCTTCAATTGGCTTCTTCTTGCAGATACCAAATTTTGGGAAATTTTCGTTTGATTCAGCTATGCATTCTCACTGCTGAAGGCCTGAGGCAGAGTAATCTATGGTCCATTGCCAGTTCAGTCCATCAGGCGCCTTAGGAAGCCAGCAAATTTCAGCAGGTTAATTTTGCCTCCACTTCGCTTGAAGTAAAGCATATTTCTGTTCAGTCTTTCAAGTTTGAAGATATTTAGTTAACTGTCTTCCCTCTTCTATTGACGTTTCCTCTTCTGCATGAAATAATCTTCTATCATCCCACAAACTATTTTTCTTGTTTGATTAACTTACGAGTGACTATTGAAGTATCATTATTAGGATGGTCCTCAGGGTGAGGCTTGCTGGTGCTGAATGACGAGGTAACGTGATATCTTTGGAAAGTGCCAAGGGTAGCTGGTCGAATGACTCTGCGACTTCAGAGGTATTCTCTCACACAAGAAAGAAAATACTGTTGCCCCCGACTCACTTGGTTTATTTTCATAGTAACTAGGTGAGAGAGCCCTGTCCCAATTATTTTCTGTTTAAATTCTGAAGCAAGTGATGGGTAATATTTGATTATACACCACATATTCTGTTTTGACGGGCCTGTATGGCTTCTGATTTTCCCAATCTTCAGTTGTCAGGGAACGAGTGGAATAAGCAAGTGTATTCTTTGTCTGAGCCATCGCCAACATCCTACAACTACACCTTGTAGTCATATATTTTGCTGGTGAGCCATTAATCTCCTTATGCCAAGAAAGGAATGAAAAGCAAAAGGAAAGAGACAAAGACAAAAAGACTATCTTGTCACACCTTCCATTTATCTTTGCTTTGTGGTAAGTTTTATAGGACTGCATTTACTATTGTTGAATTGCAAGCATTTTCTAGCAATAGGATGTCACGGAAGGATTCTTAATGACGACTTGCCCTTCAGTTAATGAATCTTGTGGGCTATACTTCAACATTCCCATAAATAAATTGTAAATCAAACCTTTAATCACACCTGTTGATTCTGGAAAGTTTGCGTAGTTTCAGTGTGACCCGATTGTTCCTGCATTGCAATAAGACAGCTTAAGCTGTTCTATCCTGTGAGAGCCTTCTCATGACATACTCGTCTAACTCTTTGCCTGTTCTAATTGTCCACAGGAATTGCATTATGGAATGGTGCAACGAGAAGCCAGAGTGCCCACTTTGCCGCACCCCAATAACACATTCAAGCCTAGTCTGTTTATATCATTTCGACTTTTGATACCTCCAAACAAACTGTTTCTGGGACTTGTGTTCGCGGCAGCGTAGGAGCTGTCCACTGAGCTCGGTCACAAACAAGTTTGTATACGTATCCCAGCATGTTCTTCCTAGATCTATGGTGCGGTATGTGCCGTGACTATCGTGCAGCAAACGAGAAATCTTGTACCAGAGGACAAATATGATAGAGAGATTTCATTTAGCAGCAACCCAGGAGTGTTTCTTAGGGGACATATTCTTATTTCAGCTTTGCCCAAAGAGAAACTTGTGGAAATAAATCAAAATATCGGGGGTAGAAAAAAGGGGAAAAAAACATAAAGGATCAACCTTTTTGGGCCTTGTGAAATGTTTGGCCCGTAATCCGCCGGCCCAGTTTCAGGCTCCGAGGACCGAGCCAAGGCTGTCTAGGGTTTCGCTCGGACTGAAGATCCATTTGTTCTTTTAGAAGCTCCAGTGAGCGGCGAGCCGCTAATCGAGGAAGCTATCCGTGTCAGTCGTCAGGAGCGAAAGAGGGAAGCAGATAGTTCCAGCCATGGCGTCTCAGATTAGCAAGAAGCGTAAGGTATGGCCATCACAATGCTCGGCTGAAAAGAAACGATGCTTTGAGCTGAATCGAGCTAAATTTGTGCATTGAGAATTCTGCCGCTGGTGGATGTAACGCGCAGACTTACTTTTGCGGTAGTGGCAGTATATAATATTGATCTGCCCGGAAAGCTTTGCGGATTGCTAGAGCAGCATTTGATATTTGTTTCGGTGCGCAACTAAAGTGAAAAAAAAGGTTCCTTCGTTTGTGGATCAACAAAGTCTGTTTTCAATGAGACGATTTTCTTCCTGGAAGTAATGTCTTGTTTCCTGGTGAATGAAATTTAGGGTTAGCTTGAATTGGAACATGTTACTGTGACTACGTATTATGACTTTCTTACGTTGGCGATGCATATGTTTCCCCGGATGAGGCTTGGACTTATTTGACTGTTCAGTAGATTCCATGGCTTCCGAAGCTAGAGGTTGTACGATGGCTTGTTTATTCCTCTTTGTGTTCTAACTTTGGCTCTTCAGGAATGTAACCCATATATTTGGCTTATGGTGTGATGAGATTTAGATAGAAATGTTACTGTCCAGTTGTAATGTTATCTGATTTGCTTCTATGATGTCTCTATGTTTCAGTTCGTGGCAGATGGTGTTTTCTATGCAGAGCTTAATGAGGTTTTGACCAGAGAGCTTGCTGAAGATGGGTACTCGGGAGTGGAAGTACGTGTCACTCCCATGCGCACTGAGATTATCATTAGAGCCACCCGTACTCAGAATGTTCTCGGTAAGTTTAATTTATTTTCAATTTTTTTACTCAGAAAAAGTTTTTAAGTTTTCCAAAATTTTTATTCATTTACAGTAGCAAATGCGTGTTGCAATTGTAGCCTTTCTTGTCTTTCCTTTGGCTGTAAGGAAGAGTAATTTCTGTTATTTTGTCCACGCTTTTCTGCAATCTGATTTGTGATCCTTTAAAGGTGAGAAGGGCAGAAGGATCAGGGAGCTGACCTCTGTTGTTCAGAAGCGGTTTAAGTTCCCTGAGAATGGTGTGGAGCTCTATGCTGAGAAAGTCAGCAATCGAGGTCTTTGTGCCATTGCACAGGCGGAATCTCTCCGATATAAACTTCTTGGAGGACTTGCTGTTAGGAGGTACATCAGTAAATATTTGACGAATTCCGCATTTGTGATTTATTGAGAAATATCTCTTTTTTTTTTTGTGCTGCTTATCAAGTACATAATTGCCCAATGTATACTATAGTTCATATTCTTTTGCTTGCAAGTGAATGATGTCAATGCTGGTTTATTGATTGGAGCTATGTTATTGCGTAGTTCATCTATGGTCATCTTTACAGTGAGTAGGTTCCTTTTAAGTTGTGCCTATCTCATGTCTGAGGGTGACCAAATTGTGCTACCATCCTTTGTTTCTAAAGTGGGGAGTTACTTCCATACTACTTTGAAAATAAACTTGGATGGTAGATTCTTTTAATTATTAATCCTCAGGTAGATTGATTCAAGTAGTACCTTTGTAATCATTGCCACATGGTGTGACCTATAATAGTTTTCCAAGTAATGCCTCTTTCTTGTTCCTGGTGGTGCCAAGATCTGCTTGAACAAGTAAAGTGCATCCTTTTTTTAGGTTATCAGGATTTGTATTGGTTGGAACTGGTCCTTTTTTTCTTCCCCAAATTCTTGGCTCAAGTAGTTTTTTCCTTTTGAGTAGCACTCTATTTGTCTCCACTGGTGCAGTCCATCTCTGGGTATCTTGTACCAATGCCTCGGATTTAGATGCACTAGAGTTTGTTAGGCTTGTTGCTTTGCTGGTGATAGCATGGACTTTGGAATAACCTCAGACATGCCTCATATACAAACTTTGCACAATGTGACATGTCTACTTTATGAGCCATATCCATCATGGCATGCTTTGCTATCTTTTTCATTGCCTTGAGCATTCTTGTCTCTCGTTTGGTTTAGCATACAATCTTTAGGGGGATTTCTCTTCTCAATGCTGCCTTGATAGTGTTAGAGTCTGACATGGTTTGCATCATGAAATGTGTGTAGTTTAGAATTTCCAGCTACAACCTCAAACAATTAAAATTTTAGGGGGCTTTGTTTTGTGTTTTTTATATGGTCATGCTATCCTTTTCCTCTTCAAATCTGGCGGGATATGTGCATTTCTCAGGCAGTTAAACACTGTCTCTGCATTCATTGTAGGGCCTGCTATGGTGTCTTGAGATTTGTCATGGAGAGTGGAGCCAAGGGATGCGAGGCATGTCGTAATTTATATACTGATCTCATAATATGGTGCCATGTATAGATACTAATAGTATGTATGAGCTATAAGAAATCATTATGTTTCTCCTGCAGGTTATTGTCAGTGGGAAGCTCCGTGCTCAGCGTGCTAAGTCCATGAAGTTCAAGGATGGCTATATGATTTCCTCTGGTCAACCTGTCAACGAGTACATTGACTCAGCTGTGCGGCATGTTCTTCTCAGACAGGTGAGGCAGCTTATTTTCTGCCCTTTGACTTCCAAGGTGATATTCACCTTGGTCTACACAACCGTGGAAGAATAAGATGTAATTAGTGCATCAGATTATTGGGTTCGACAGCTTGTCGTATTGATCATCTTCGGCTTCCAATCAAATTTGATTAGAACTATCAGGCACCGAACTTGTCTTCCTTTCTTCACAGGGTGTGCTCGGTATCAAGGTCAAGATCATGCTGGACTGGGATCCGAAGGGCAAGCAGGGACCCAAGACCCCATTGCCCGACCTCGTCACCATCCACCCCCCAAAGGAGGAAGAGCAATACATTCCTCCCATGCTCACGACTGACGTCGAGATCCCTGTCGCTTAGGACATTACCTGGGCCAACAATCAGTTGTACGCGACAGTATATGTATGGATCTTATCCCAGCCTAGCCAGTGCTTCCAGCTGGACACTCTCAGCGGAAGACCCCTTATGTGGTTTTTATTTTTTGCGCCTATGATGTTGGTGAAGTGAAACATGTGTCTAATTCTCTTTTCCCTGTGGTGATAAGATTGAAAAAAGGTTAAAAAATAAAACTTCAGTACGGATCGAAATTGGACTAAATTGATTAGACATCGTTCGGATTGAATTGAGCACGAGTCCGCTGCACTAGACATCATGGGTGCGAGCAATTGACTTCTTTTACTCCAAGAACAGTAGGGTGTCGGTAATCGTGTGATGCCTGTCACCATATCTTTCTTCCCCAGTGGAGATTGAAACAGTGAATTGTTTTGTTTGAAAGCAAGAGGTAATGTCTTCGGATGCATTTCTATCGGCCATGTCACCAGGGGGAGCTATACTTGGACGCTGTCTCGTTGGCCATGTCACGGATCCGGGTCTCGTCATCGTCTTCTCTCTCCCCTGACTTCTCGGACTCTTCTCCCACTCATCAAATCCAATTAAATCCTCTCTCTGTCTGTCTTTCTCTCTCTCTCTCTCTCTCTCTCTGGTGGTCAAATATTTCCCTCCTTTTACTCTCTCTCCTTCTCCCCTGTCTGTCTGCCCGCGCTAGCGCTCTCTCCGTCTAGATACACCTCCCCCTTCTCTCTCTCTCTCTCTCTGGCTTCCGCGCTTCTTCGGTGGCTGCTTAATGGACGGAGGCGGACAGTACAATCCGCGAACGGTGGAGGAAGTGCTTAGGGATTTCAAGGGCCGGAGAGCCGCCATTGTCAAGGCCCTGACTACCGGTACTCAGCCAAGCTTATTCCTTCCGGTTCTTTAGATATGTAATTTTGATCAATTTGCAAACTTTTATATAATTAAGTTTTGATTTCGCTACAGTTCATATAACCTTTGACAACATGTTTTTCTCCCTTAATTGGGAAAGTTTTTTTTTTTTTTTTACTGAAGTTGGGAAGTGTATTACGGTATAATAATGGTGTGGGCAGTACGGGATACATGAATTTAACATATTTTTAACGATTCATTGTTGTTTTTTAAGTGGATTTTCAATTTCGATGCTTTATGCAAGATTTGAATTTTCTAAGTTTTTTAGATGCATGGAAGTGTTTTTTGAGACCTGATTCTGTTGGAGTGACTTTAGAGCGGTAGGGAAGCATAAGACAATTATGTCGAATATGCCATGTTGATTTATTTTATCCACATTTTGAGCTTTCCCTGAATTAATTTCACAATCAATTTGCAAGTGTTTTATGGAATTTTTGGGAACCTGAATCACCTGATATGGGTTCGGTTTCGAAGTTTTTTTTTTTTTTAGTGCAGAAACTCTGAGGAAGTATCAAAATAGTGAAAACTTGCGTATTGTAATGCGTTATTGTTGTAATTGAGCTTTGAACGTATTGGTTAGTGACTCGTTTCAGCATTATCCAGTTGTTTTTAGAGTTAAAGATTGTGGCATACTGTGACTGCAACATAGTTCAGAAATTTGAACATGATGACACTTCAGCATATTTTGTGAATTCATGATAAGATCGCTGTAGTAGTGAGCCAATTTCTCATTCACCCTATATAAATTGGAAACATCATCTGACATTTATTTTTGCGATTTTGATAACTGTAAATTGTTTTTGGAATGTCCAATAAGAACAATGTCCCGACCAGTAATCTGGTCTGCTTTGCTCTGCGTTTTTACATGGATCTCACATTTTGTTTTGCAGATGTTGAAGAGTTCTACCAGCAGTGTGACCCTGGTAGGTTACATTCCTTTTGTACTAATTTTCTTCACCCTGATATTTGATTACTTTTTATGTTTTGTAACTTACTTTGGATGCTCTAGGTCATGTCTAGGCACTTTTGTGTTTGTGGCTTTTTACTCTCTGTGGTATATTTCGAGCTACCCTCGTTTATAGCTGGAAAAGAAGGCTGCAAGTGGTTCAGTGCACAATCATTTTACATGTACAATGAAGTGGTTATGATCACACCACCCCTATCATTTTATAATCACTAAGAGAAGATCAAGCAAGTGTTACGGAACTTCTAGTTGGATTTATCTGGCTTTTAGGCTTGTCCATGTGTATTTATTGTACAAAATATCAAATACCTCTGCTTTATGTAAATCATCCTTTTGTAGTTCTCTGTAATAAGAAGTGTTGATACAATGCTGCTTCTTGATCTGGGAGTTTGAATTTGAGTCAGCAGAGGACTGAGGAAGTGATCGTTCAGACCATCAGAATTCTTTTCCAAAAATAGAGTACCTACCATTTACTTTCTTGATAGTCCTTTTCTCCCAATCTGAACCTTCTATGTTGAAGAATCATTTTCTTTACTCATGGGATGGTTATCTTCCCTTTGCGCTGAGTGCTCCAGTTTGACAGTTCTGGAAGAAGTAATCATGTTGAAGTTAGTTCTACTACTTACTGCTGCATAAATGTTATAAACTGTTGACAACAGAGAAAGAGAATCTTTGCCTCTATGGATACCCAAGCGAGCAGTGGGAAGTCAACCTACCTGCAGAAGAAGTGCCTCCAGAGATTCCTGAACCTGCGCTTGGTATCAACTTTGCTCGAGATGGGATGCAAGAGAAAGACTGGCTGTCGTTGGTCGCAGTTCACAGTGATGTATGGCTTCTTTCTGTGGCATTCTATTTTGGTGCTAGATTTGGATTTGACAAAGCTGATAGGTAATCCTTGTCTTCTCTCCCATACTACACATTCTTGGTTTGACCTTTGTGTAGCTGTTACTGTGTTGGTTTGATTTAATTGTGATAATTGTCGTTGAACTTTGCTTCATTGTGGGTCCAACGCTGAACCCACAAGAAACGTCTATTCAAGTGCACTTATTTTTACTCTGTGAAAAATATTTTTGCTTTTTGGGACTTTGGTGGATTAAGTACACCGAGAGGGTCCAGGCTTTGAGGGGGACTTTGAACTTCTGTGGGATAGTTTTATTTTCTTTGATGATTTCTATGCTCCTTGTGACAAGTATTGCATGAGAAAGGGCTGCCTCCATAATACCGTTTGGTATTGATGATTGCAGGAAACGCTTGTTCAACATGGTGAATGATCTTCCCTCAATATTTGAGGTGGTCACAGGCACCACCAAAAAGCAGGCCAAGGAGAAGTCATCAACAACCAATCACAGCAATAGCAAATCCAAATTGAACCCCAAAGTGCGTATATTGCTTTCTCAATTCTGCTAATGATGCCATTGCGTAACAATTCTCGACTCGTCACCTGTTAAAATTCCATTTGGGGATCGGAATCTCAGGTCAAGAACTCCAGGGCAGTGCAGCAGAAGGAAGAAGAGGAGGAGGAGGGTGGTTTGGACGAAGAGGATGAGGAGGAGCACGGTGACACCCTGTGTGGCGCATGCGGAGAGAATTATGGGGCAGACGAGTTCTGGATTTGCTGTGACATGTGCGAGCAGTGGTTCCACGGCAAGTGTGTGAAGATCACTCCTGCAAGGGCTGAGCACATCAAGCAGTACAAGTGCCCTTCCTGCAGCAACAAGAGAGCACGCAGTTGATGTAATTTAGTTCCCCCGCTGGTCAACGGACTTCTCTGTCAGGGCTTAGCACGGTGAGTTCAATTGCCTGCTAATTGTGCTCAGCCTGGTTCATGTGTTGTCTGTCTATGTCGCCTAGGAGGGAAGGGTAGGTTTCAACCGGTTCGCCTATAGATCCTTTCACATTTGGTGTAGTGTTGTTTCTCTTTCATTTGTGAAATGTGACGTGGGCTAGACTTTAGTTTGAACCGTTCCTTTGAGGCGTAGCCGTTTCTAGGTTAGGATTGCCCTGGTGGCTCATACACGAAATCCGGCCTATTGAAGCCGAAGTTTGCATCTTGCATGCTAAATGGCTCAGATTAAAACAGACCATTAACATATGTCATCGCGCCCGAGCAACCCACTGCACTCCAACTGGGAATGCTCCATTCCCTCTGTCCCTCCCTTGTGGTACAAAATCCTCCGGGCACGTTTATCCTTGGATCTGCAAATCTGTGGAAATTCATGCATTGTGGGCTCGGATGTATCAGGACAAGCTACCCCAGATGTGCTTTGCTGGCATGAAAGCGTGCTATATAGCTGGAATGGAAATAATCATGGCACATGGAATATCTCCTTTTATTATAAATTCTCTTCATTCATAATATTTAAGCCTTAGATTAGATGTGAGAGTTGGTCACGTCTCCTAGTGTGCGGTCCTGCATCCATTATCTGTTGTTGGAGAGGATAAAGTTCCCCGAGATTAGAATGGACCCGCTCGAGAGCAAAGTGTACTGCGTGTACGTGTATCCTCCGTTCAATTCAATCTGCATCCGCGCGAAGATGGACGCTACGTTGACCGTCAGGTGACATCTGACTTACTACTAGTGCTATGGTGCGACCGGCCTCGGTGGATATAAGTATAGGGCGAGGAGGGCGATTTAGTTAGCGAATTCGGCGTCTCGAAGAATCATGCATCTAAGGCTTCCCATCCTCATCTTTACCTCATTCAAGATTTGTCTCAGTCTTGGCGTCTAATTACTTACTTGAGCCCGCAAGGTGACCTACTTGGGCTTAAGGTTAATTTGTTCGGTGCCGAGATTCATCAGCACGTTGTCAAATTTCATATATAATATAGAGGAGGAGCGGAGAGAATTATAAAACATGTTGGCCCGAAGGCCTAACGCATGAGTATAATCGATAATTCTTTATTAAGTGATTTAAAAAACTATATTAGATAATTCATATATTTATATATTTAGAATAATAATAAAATATTAAAATATTTACATCAAATCTAACCTATTTTAAAAATCTAAATTGCTTAATTTACTTGATATTTAAATCATATTTTCATAATAATGATAATATCAAATCTTCAACACTATCTCAAGATGAGCATGTAGTATTACGAAATGGTCATTTTGAATTCCAGTCTTCATGGTAATTCCAGTCCAAAGCAAACCCTAAATGCACAACAATCAACATCTGCATTTAAAATCCATTTTATATATTACCGGTAAAATAGTTAAAATCCATTTTATATACCGTCGACAAAGCGGTCAATATCTTGTTAATATAGTGACAAATGCCTTTTTCTATCCTACCACATAGTGGTTGATACCTTTTTATATATCACCATGGAGTAATGCTGTTTTATATCCTGCCAGCATAGCAGCCGCAAATCTGCACATCCTTAATTGCTTGAATTAACCTTAAACTGTAATTCGTGTAACAGATTCGCCAATATCAACATGCCTTGATACCATGTCAAATTTCATATATAAAATAAAGAAGAAGTGGAGAGAATGATAGAATGTGGTAGCCCGAAAACCTAACACACGAGAGTAATCGATGATTCTTTATTGAGTGACTCGAAAAATTGTACTAGATGATTCGTTTATTTATAAGTTTAGAATAATAATAATAAAATATATAAATAAATAATATTAAAATATTGCAAAATATTTAAATTAAATTTAAAATATTTTAAAAATCTAAAATATCTAATTTATTTAATATTTAAATTATATTATGTTAATAATGATAATATCAAATCTTCAACACACATAATAGTAGGGTGCAACCGGGATGAAGTTGACCTGACACGAGCAAGGCTTTAAGGTGTGGATTCTTCTTGAGGATTCGCACGGCTCTTAGATCGACCGGATAAGGCTTAGGAGGCTGAGTTCGGCTTCGATCGACCACATGAAAGTGGGAAGCCATTGTGGTCCTTGAGCAATGCCTGATTCAGTGACTGGAGACGACAATAATTGACCTCATGAGCCAGGACAAGATCATATGGAGGCAATTTGAAATTCATAACAGCTTCGATTGTTCCTTCCTTTTGCTATGACTTCTTATTGATCCGAATATCGATCTGTCACGATCTGTCGGATTTATCTATACGGAAAAAAAATAGCCCACCGAATCATAACTTCAGTAGCATTTCAAGCGTGAGTGAGAGGGACATGGGAGAGACAAAGCGATGCCAGAAATTGTGAGTTGGATAAACTCATTCGAAAATTCTTTATTATATGAAGATTAACGATAAATTCAAGACCTCAAGTCAAGAGATAACATCCACCGTGTCACAGTTAAACCTCTTCTTCACTAAATCTGTCGAACTTCATCATCAAATGCAAGCCCACAGTTTTGTGCGTGTAAGTGTGTTCTTTCTTTCTTTCTTTCTTTCTTTTTGGGGGGTTTCTGGGTATATAAGGATTTAATTTAATTGGAAAAAAGGCAGAAAATAAATAAATTCTGGCCGTGATAATTGCGGACGGTCCACAGAATTTTTGGGTCCGCAAATGGGATTTTGGCTTTTGGGTGTTGCCCCTAGTTTCCTGTCCTCCTTCCTGGTTGGTGTAGATTTGTCCCCCGCCTACTTCAGCAGAGTGCCTTAACGGCTTAACCGTTGGGCAGTTTTTTTTTTTTTTATAATTATTATCCCTCATTCTTATCCTAAAATTTTTTGGATAATTAAAATAAAAATGATAAATAAGATTTTTTTTTGAATGGAAAAGCTCGCAGCATGATTAGAATGGATAAAACGAGGAAGGCCCAGGATGAGTCTTAACCCGTAAAAAAAAAAAAGTGGGGCGAAAATGAAACAAAAATGTAAGATTGATGACTGAAAGTGAATTTTTTATTTTAAAAAAATACCGCACGACAGTCCTCCTGGACCTGGCGCAATTTCTCCTAATTTTCCGGTTTTCTTTTTCATTTTTTATTCTCCATTTATAATGAATGATTACTGAAGCCACAACTTGCTGGAGTCCAAAACATCGGGCGGATATGGCGCGATCCAACTGGAGTTATTAAGTGGGCCAAGGTGAACATTAATTACCATACTGAACAGCGGATTTCACAAATCGAACCAGGTTAGTTCCCTGTACATGAGACGAGAGCCGCCGGCGCCGGCGGTGCCGATCGAGTCTTTGACCGACGGATAACTCGATGAACCAGGTCTGCACCTCTAAAATATGTTGAGACGTGTTTTCCCCCCTTAAAAGCTAGGAGAAAAAAATAATAGAAGAATTTAATTAGTTACAGTAATTACTGAATGGACCAGTGACTGACTGGATCATAAAATATTTCGTGCCGGAGAGAGAGATGATGGCACCCAGTTTTAGCTCTAAGCCAAGTGGGGAGTGTGGCCCGGGTCGGTAGATGTAGACCTCTGCCTCTCGAACCTCCTCGCGATGTGATCCTCGAATGTCAACCGGTGATTTAACGGACACTGTGGCGTCTACGAGTATTCCTTTGTGCCTATGATTACGAATACGACACCATTTCAGATGGTGTAACTTCAAAGTATTACTGTGTAATCAATATATATATATATTTACGTATAGAGGACGCACCGCAATGGATTAATTCATATGTACAGTTCGATAATGACCCATCAAGTTAAATGAATCGGGATGAAGCATGTACTAGATTCCACTTTGACGTCCGAATATGATTATACAATATTAAATTAAATTATAGAAGTTAGATTGATTGATTTAAGATGAATAGAGTATCACCTATTTTAAATTTAAATTAAACAGGAAAGTACCATATAGATTTCAGAATTTAATTATTTAATAATTAGTAAACTATATTACCTCATCCCTTTTAATATTTTATCTCATAAATTTAAATTCCTATACTTTCATAATTCGATGTCGATAAAGTGATTTAGGAGACATACTACAAACTCATACGTAGTAGATTGAATAATATCTAATTATTATTACTCGTGCATTTATATTTAAATTAATCAGCTAACTGTTGATAGATAAAGTCATTAGTATTTATTTATAGTAAAAAGGAGGAAAATGATAAAATGTAATCTCATAACTATGTCCAATACCTTATTATTATATTTCTTGAATTTTGGGCGAATAATAATAATAATAATAATATATTTGCCAATTAGGTTAGCTGTTCCATTTTCAACGGTGAAGTGAAGTGGAGAGCAGTCGGGTCAAATTGACTACCTCCCCAGTGAATAATGAATGTAGACGTCCACATTATTGTTGCAGCCCTGTCCCGCCGGGTCCCCATCTCTCTTATAGAATATTGGTGTGAAATACGCTGCCGTATGCGGTGGAGAATAACATCTCTTGCAAGGCCTAACCCAGGAGGAGGAGCTCGTCCGTAGTCAGAAATGTCTCGGCGGTATCAGTTTTACATATGACTTAGTTCGTGTATCGGCAGACCATGTATCTGCTGATTTAAATATTCTTGTGATATTTTTTAATATTATTTATTTTTAGATAGGGCAAATCATCTGTTATAATTTTTTGAGCTACTCAATAAAGAATTATTAGTTACTACCGCATATTTGACTTTAGGGCAAACACGTTCTATCATTCTCTCTACTCTTCCTCTATCTTATATATAAGATTTGATGATACCACCTGAGAATAAAAAGTCACGAAAAGATTCGAAATTAGCCCTAGATTCGAACTGGACAATGAACCATAGTTTTAAAAATCAGACCGGACCAGTTGATTTGACCGGTTCAACCAGGAACGGCCACTCACCTAGTCCGATTTTTATAAAAGATCCAATTGCACATTCAAAGAGATCAATTCTAATTGAACCGGTCTGTTCTTGATCCAACCGATGAATCCAATTGAACTGGTAAAAAAATTAACCTACGTAAAATAAATAAATAAATAAAAACATATCATTATGTACCAATTTTATTTTACTATACTCATATTTATATTTTATGTTAAACTTTTGTTTAATATAATGATTATACTAATAATTTTTGTTATAAATCATATTAAATTATGATATTATGTAAATTTATTATTAATATTATTTATTAAATATGCAGTTGAACCTATTAAATCTCCGGTCCAACCCATAAACTCATACATATACTGATTCTTAGTCTAATCCGATCCGATTTTAAAAATTATGCAATGAACTCTTAACCAGTCTGGATTTGTGCCGGACCTTGGCAGGGCGTGTAGATACCTCGGGACAGAACCGCTGGGAACACATAAACCAACGGGCCACAGTAAGGGAGGAAGATGGCAAAATTAGTGGCGCCCACATAAGCTGCAGCTCCACGCTGCGGCAGCAGGTGATTGCACGGCACGAAGAATAGGCAGCTTGAAAAATGCAGAATGAATTATATAAATAATTATTTTTAAAAATAATTTTAAATAATTTATATTATTTTAAATAAAATAATTAAAAATATAATTATAGGTGTATAGTTAATAAATTTTCACTATTTTTTATTATATTTTTATACTTTTATGCTAGTACGATCGAAAAATTAAGAGCCCAAACACCATTTTTTTCATATCATGCTTAAGCCCATACTTTAGGCCATGCCAATTGTTACGGTTCCATCAAATTATCCACTTGCAGTGTCCGTGCATGGACTCCTCTGGCTCCAAACCTACACGTGTCGGCACTTCTTCGATCCGCAGAAACCTCTCCCCTCACAAGATGGACTAATCATGCAACCAGGATTAATCTTTCATTTTGTTTTCTCCTGAAATACCAACAGACAAAAAGAAAATTCAATTATTATTATTTTCATTAGATTGGAAGTCATGAATTAAAATAAGATAGTAGAAATAAGAAAGGGATAGAAGGGTACGAAAAGTTTTACGATGAAAATCGAACTTATAACTGCTTGATCGTTAGATTAAGGGTGGTGTCGCTGCATTAAACCCCATTTCTAAGGTTAATTAATCGAGCTCCAATTTCATCCTCTTACTCTTTTCGGCTTTGTATATTGGTACTCTTTTTGGCTTTGTATATTGGTGTGCTGGATTTTTTCTTTTTAATATCGATGGTATTCGACATCGTGTTAATTGACTAACGTATAAGTGCGATGGATATACAATTTTATGTGATTTATTTTTTAATTCTTGAAATCCTTCTTCTGATTTGGGCTGCATGCCGAAGACATCACCGAGCCTCCTCCTCCTCCTCCTTCCTAGTTGATCGCAGGAGGGACAATCCGCGGCGATCAAAATCATGGTAGTGTATGCGTACAAGTGGGTACAGGTGCGGCTTTTTTTTCTTTCAGCTTTATATTTCTATGTACGCTGTGCCGTCACAACATTATCCTCCTCCACCCCATCCCTGCTTAACCTAAAAAAGCGCAAAAAGATCTCTATCAGTTCCATCTAGCTTTCAGTGAACCCATCTCTCTCTCTCTCTCTCATTCACCATTTCTGGGTTCTTTCTTTCTATCTCTGTCTCGCAGGAGCTGCGGTCGCTGAGCATTTATTCTTGACACCAGATTTTCTTCGAGTAGAGGGGGAAGAAGGTACTCATGACACCGAGTGCTCAGTGAATTGGGTGTCCGAATCTCAATCAAGAAATCAATTTGTTATTAGGAAATTGCCAAGTGGAGATCTTTATTCTTCATCGGTAGGTAGCATCTGGAATCAAGGATTAGACGGCCGAACTTGGTTCTGTCGTCGATGAGAGTTTGACAAGTTCTTGAGCTGAAATCGAGTAAAAGAGCTCTGTTCTTGAGCGGAGAGGACGACCAGATCTCGCCCGCGGAGGGGTCTTCGTCAAAGGTCTTGATTTGAGGTCAAGTCTGAGGTCGCCTCAGTCCCTCTCTGTGAGAAAGGTGGATAAAGAGATGAGCTTGGGAGCAGCAACCGTAGAGGAGACCTCAGCTCCGTCGTCGTCGGAGATGAAAGTCCCAGCGGAGGTCGACTGGCACATGCTCGACAAGTCCAGGTTCTTCTTCCTCGGTGCGGCGCTGTTCTCGGGCGTCTCGGCCGCTCTCTACCCGATCGTGGTCCTGAAGACCCGGCAGCAGGTGTCTCCTTCGAACCTTTCCTGCTTCAAGATGTCCTTCTCGATCATGCGGCACGAGGGCCTCTGCGGCTTCTACCGGGGATTTGGAACTTCCCTGATGGGCACGATCCCTGCCCGGGCCCTCTATATGGGTGCTCTCGAGGTGACTAAGAGTAGCGTCGGTAGTGTCACTGTTAGATTAGGGTTCTCAGACACCACGGCCCTGGCAATAGCAAATGCAGCCGCCGGGCTGAGCTCGGCCATGGCCGCCCAGCTGGTGTGGACGCCGGTTGATGTCGTGAGCCAGAGGCTGATGGTCCAGAACGGGGCCAAGATTGGCCTCATTAGCGATAGATGCGATAGATACCGGAGTGGGATAGATGCCTTCCGGAAGATTCTCTCCTCCGACGGGCCGCGGGGGCTGTACCGAGGATTCGGGATCTCAATCTTGACGTATGCACCATCGAATGCGGTGTGGTGGACCTCGTATTCAGTTGTGTCCCGGCTCATCTGGGCTTGCCTCGATCGGACTGATTCAAATCATGGGTATTTTACGAGCTCGAGCCTGAGCTCGAGGTCATCGACTCTAGCCATTCAGGGGCTGAGCGCGGCGGCCGCGAGCGGGGTCTCGGCAGCTATCACGATGCCGCTCGACACAGTCAAGACGAGGCTGCAGGTGATGGACAGCGTGGAGGAAAACGGCCGCAGGAGGGTGATGACATCCTTTCAGACGGTCCGGAGTTTGATCAAGGAAGGAGGGCTCAGAGCCTGCTACAGAGGGCTCGGGCCGAGGTGGGCCTCGATGGCCATGTCTTCGACGACCATGGTGACGACATACGAGCTCCTCAAGAGGCTGTCTGTCAAGGACCGGGACAACTTCGCATTCACGACCAGCAGAAAGTGACGAGGGAGGAAATCGAAGGGCAATGGAAACAGAGCAAAGGTTTTCCTCGGAAAACCGTCTCCATGCTTCAAAAGGAAATGGAAACCGAAATGTTTTCCTTCGAAAACCGTTTCCATTTTTCGTCAGGGTGCAGATCAGATGTTCAGCTTTTGAGCAGGACGGTGTAGGATTCTGAGTCATCTAATGGCATCAATAACATCATCCTATTTTTGTCGTACTGCTTAAATCATGCTCGGGCTCGAGTCAGTCTTGTTCTTCTCGATGCCTGCGTTCAAGCAAATTACAGTGCTCGATTATGGACTTCCTCGATGACAAGGAAATGCACAGAAAATCAAGTAAAATGTGCTGAACAAGCTCAGTTGGACTGTAGGGGTCGCTTTAGAACAAGGAGCGAAGGCCTGTTAAACGCGCAGCTTCGTACTCAGCTGTAAATATCGCAGGTCCCCGGGATGCTCATGAATCGTTATCGGATCCGCACTGAATATCAATTGGGTCATCGGTAGATTTGGTTCTTGTGAACATTAATTAGGTCCGCTTAACGTCAGTTGGGTCATTTTGAATATTAATTTAGTCCTTTTAAACATTAAATGCATCCTCCAGAACTGTACACATTAATTAGGTCCACTCTTGAATATCAAAATCAGCCCTCCACTCCATCTACTGAACGTGAATAGTTAGTTAACCGAAATCCCATCGAATATATTATATCTGTTTGCTCCTTTCCAAGATAGTTTGCATTAATTCATCTTTAGTCCTTGAAGGTCTCTCCGCTTCCTTTTCCCATTTACCTCCTCCTTATAACCTCCATCCCCTCCCTCTCCCTCTCTCTCTCTCTCTCTCTCTACACATATAGATGGTGATGGTGATGTTGAACTTGATGTCAACACTAAACCTGGGTTAGAGTAATATGAGGAATTATTTTCATTAGGCTGGATTAAAAAGTTAGGAGGAAAAATGTGGCTAGAAAGAGAAGCAGACCTGACACAAACACAACATGCACAGCCACAGGAGAGAAAACATCATCACCTTAGCCATCAGAAGCGCATGCAACATATGAAGAGGAGAATTAAATTCCCTAGCCATAAAAGTAAAGGAAGGTTCAAGTTGTCAGTTGGTGAAGCATTTGAGGTAGCAATACCAATAGCAACTACTGCTACATCTGGGGTTGTCCAACTCCACAAGGAACTGAGGAAGATAACAGACTTTCAAATGGGTATGAGACTGAAGAGCTTAAGTTATTTGTTAATGAAGACGAGGGTAGACTTGAATTATACTTCCCCAGCTTCAATCAGGATCAAGATTAGACCATTACAATAACTCTAAGTATGGAATTTGATAATCTTGAAGTTTTTAAGAATGTTATGAGGGATTAATAGATTCGGATAGGCAGAGAGGTTGACTTTGTGAAGAATGACAGGAAAGAGTGAGGGCAGAGTGCTCTACAAAAGAGGAATGTTGTACTTGGATAATTCTCTGTTCCAAGAACAAGGTGAAGAAATATTTCTAAGTGAAAACATATTTTCCAAATCATATGTGTTGTAAGAAACCGTTCAACAAGTTAGTTACTCGTGAGTGGATAGAAAACAAGTGGGTTATCATAGTTAGGTCCCAACCAAACATAGCAGAGCAATATGCATTTGAGGTTATGATGCAGTAGTTAAAGTTGGATGATGCAATGGTTTATAGGTCATTGCAATGGGCCCACCAAATATGTGAAGGAAAAGATAAAGAACAATATGCTCGGCTCAGGAACTACACTCATAAGTTGCTAAAAGCTAATCATGAGTCGAGTATATACCTGCAACTAGTTTTAGAGTCTCACAACTTTCAAAAGATGTATATATGTTTCAAAGACTACTGACGTGGCTTTAGGGTAGAGTGTACACCTTTAATTAGCCTTGAGGTAGAAAATCAAGACAGCTGATGTGGTTTGTTAACAACCTGATAGTTGAGTTGAGTGATCTAGTAGAGGGTCAATTCAATTTCATGTATGACATGCAAAGGGTAATTTACTACTTTTAATCTTGTTGCATGACACAATTGACTAGTAAAAGTATATCAATGTAGTCCTTCTATTAGTGTCATTTTTGCATTAAAATACCCTTCACTAATATGTGCACATCAATATAATCCGTAATAAATGATAGACTCTACATTATAATTTCCTTCATAACTAATAATGCAGATCAAAATAGTCCTTATATGCATATATGCATATAGGCATGGTTTGTTAATAACTTGATAGCTGACTTAGGTGATTTAATGAGGGTGAATTTAGTTTCATATTTGACTTACAATAGGTACTTTGCTTATTTTATTCTTGTTGTAGTATATAATTAACTAGTGAATGTACATCAATGTAGTCATTCTGTTAGTGTTAGTTTTGTATCAACATATCTTTGATAAACAATAGAATTTATATTATAATGTCATCCATAAATTAACAATGCATATCAAAGTAGTCCTTATATGCATCTATTCATATGTTTCAGGGTTTGGAACCAATACTCCAAGTGTTTGCCCATTATTTCTACACAGTTTTTGGTGTAGGCATATATGGTCAAATTTCAACAAGAGATGGAGAACCTAGGATTTTAGGGAGGCCTTTTGAGATTATGCAATAGCTACAACTCCTAGCATTTTGATCAATCCATGCAGGTTGTCAAAAGACTCAAATAGTTAGTTTTTGAATGGTTGAATAGGATACCTCTACAGTATGGAGTAAGTCGACATTTGATAGAAGCCATAAGAACTAAGCATTGACCTTTAGTATGCGTGAATAGTTCAGTGGGGCAATTTTGAATATGAGAGCGAGCCAACTAGCACATTGGCTGAAGAGCTGAGGATGTACACAACAAGAAAAATGATTCATTGTAAGACCTTGTATGTAAGCTACCCAGAATTGCTATGCTTGAAGGTGGTCACAGAGCTTGAGAATATGAAGAAAATGGCTATTTATTGGACTCCTCATTGGGTTGGTGATCCCAATAACTCAATGTTTGAAGTTTCCTATCCACTGCATTCAAAGTGTATCACAGACATATCAAAGTAGACATGTTATTGTAGGCTTTAGGACTTGTTTAGCATCCCTTGTCAGCATGTTATGGCAGTATTAGGTTACAACAATGATCGGCCTAAGGACTTTGTCTATAGTTAGCCGAGAGGTGATATAACATTACTGACATATAAGAGATTCATTGAACTAATCCTAAGTGAAGTTTTTTGGGAAAGAAGTTCACCGGCCCCGGTAGTCCCTCCATTTATTAGAAGGATGCTAGGTAGGCTCAAGAAGCAAAGGAAGAATGGTACATAAAGAGAGTTCATATCCATGCAGAATGAAGAGGAAATTTGCACCTCAAAAGTGTTCAAAGTGTGGCTAGATGGGTGACAATACGAGGAGTTGCAAGGGTGTACTCGCTGTAGAAGAGAGAGAGACTTCCTTAATAGCCCTCCACCATCTCAATCTTCTCAAGCTTCTTAGCCATTACAACATCAAGTTTATGCTACTAACCCAAACAACATAGATCGGGGAAGGGAGGACACGAGAGAGAAGACTATCTGGGGGTTGATAGTAATGTCATGCCTTTCAGTAGTCCTAATCGGTTTGCTATTTCAATTTATTTATTTTACCTCTTTAAACACTTGAATTGTGGGGAAATTCAAAAGATAGACCTCCCCAATTGCGCAACAAATATGATTTAGAGGGTGTACATTAAACCCTCTTGGAGGTGTCGCATTCAAGCCTCATCTCATATGACGTGCATCTAGGCCACCACAAAGAACACTTGTGACACAAAAGATAATACATGGTGCTTCCACTGCAACATCATGGAGGATTGCGTCATGCACGGGGTCCAAGTTCTTCAAAATCCCCAGCGCCCCGAAATTGAAGCTACAAGACTTCAAATGCTATATTCTGGTTACGATGTTTCATTTTGCTAAATGGTTATCATTTTTTGATGGTGTATTTGAAATGATTTATGAATATTGTTGGTTTTTCTTGCATTAGAATTATGAATGGTGGATGAATGATCGATGGAGTAGTCGATGGTGTTGGGAGTCTTGATGGTTTTTAATGGAGATATGTAGGCAATCCAAATTTGAGATGATTGATGTTTCTTATTGTCATAATTGTACATTAATCAGGTCATCCACTAAGTAAACGTTTCAACATGTAATGGATCTCCATTGACCACAACTTCACATCATATGCGTACAAATACCAACTTCACCAACTTAGGGTCTCAATCTCTTCCAAGACCCTCCATTTCTTGCTTCGAGCTCCACACATGAGCATCACTTTCGAGCTTCAATCTTCTTGGAGCTTTGATCTCTTGCCTTGATTTCCCCTGGACATCAGAAGAAAAGGGGAAAGTCTGAGAGAGAGTGAGACAGACTGTGGTTAGTGAGAGGCAGGGAGGAACAATTTTAAAATTATAACAGATATATGTGTATAAGAGAAGAGAGAGAAATATACTTCAAAATGTTCAGGGACCTAACTGATAGGGACGAACTTGAAATGGTAACGGCATTAGACGTTCAATGGACGGATGGATGATTTTGATTGTTCAAAAATTGACCTCATTGATGTGTGCAGCTCTAGAGGATGCATTTGACGTGTATAGGGACTCATTTTTATGTTCAAAATGACCCAATTGATATTCAGAGTGACCCAATTGGTTATGAGGACGATATTAGTGTATAAAATCCGTTGAGGATCCAATTGATGTTCAGCGCATCTCAGGGATGAACGTACATATTTTACTCTTCATTGTTCTACTAGCTTAGTTATCGGATTCGAGTTTCCACCACTGATCTATCCACGCCATAGGTAGGTAAGAGTGCGTGGCCTTCTAGTGGGGATGTAACTTTGTCACCCACTTCTAGAGGCAATGTTTCGTCCTTTCTAACAACAGCTCCACTTCTCACTCATTCCACATAAAAGCGGTGGCAAAGTGCAATTGCAGAAGCCTGGCGAACTGTTTTCATATTTCAAGTCAACAGCCGTCGATGTGTACTTAAAGAAAAGTAACGCGGCAGAATGCCTTTGACTCGCCCTTGAGAAGTGCACTATAAGATGCACAAATTCCCAGAGCTAGGGAACAGGTGAGGAGAGTCATTGGACGGGCTGGGAGGAAGCCCCTTGGCATCCCTTGTGAAGCACTTTCTCCATGCACCAGCAGCGATTAGGAGCTGGAAAGAGGTATTTGTAAGCTGCACGATGAGGCTGATGATTCACTTGATTAATTCGAACTGGCCCCGACTTCTAGTCAATCAAGTAATTAGAACCCTGACACTTTGAAGGTACTAGCATCCGGCTCAAGTCCACATCCTGGCCTTTTAACGGAAAACCAGAATACAATAAGCTGATTTCTTGCTTATCAATGTGTTAAGAAAACAGATGTTTGGCCATTTCAGCATTTCAGGTTATGATTCCACAGACGCAAGGTGTCCAGGCATGCCAATTATGTGTCTTCTTAAGATGGTCCAACAGGATCATGAGAGAAGAACACATTTATCTCTCGGAGCAATCCATACGAGGATATTCTGGTTTCAAGTGCCGGTCAAGAAAGGCTTGGATCTACAAAATAACTATCTGACCGGCACAATGATATTGCATCCAAAAGAATGTCATTACCGAATTAATCATCGTAAAAACTTCACTGAAACTAACTTGTCAAGACAAAATCCAGTACCATAAACAGTGATGCATAATCTAACCAAAAAAAAAAAATGAAATACATGGTCTGATCTTTCCTTCTTCAAGGTAACTGCTATTGAGAAATGAACCCGAGTAGAATCTACAACGGAGCTTACACAAGTTACAAGATCCTTCTGATAAATGGTCCGTAGAGTTGATGGTGAAGAGCCAGATGATTGGCTCAACCTAAGATGAAATGCTGGGCAGTCCTGGATATTTGCTTCAAACAAACTTAGCCCAGTGACAATTTGAGGCCTCAAAATCCGGATGCCTTGCACCTCCTGTAGTAGGAAACAACTGATAAATAATTTCACAACACCATGAAAAGGCTAATATTGATCAAAATGTAGGTTTTTTCAATTCGCTGCAAGGTTCCTACATGCAACAGAATTTATTCAGGCCATACCAGGATGCTTTAGAGTGCCATTCTTAGTTCTATGACTCATTTCGGCAGATGACTAAACCGCTACAGCAGCAGCCAAACTGCTGGAAAAGAATTTATATTTAGAGAGCCATTATCCTTCTAAAACAAGACCTAGTTTCTCATATCTGTCCTAGATTTTAGAGAAGACCAGTTAAAAATAAAGTTCAATAGTCCATTGAACATTTTCTCCTATTTGATCTAGCAAATAAATTAACTCCAGAAGAAGATAAGTCCACTTGTGTTCACTGGGAAAGCTAGCAGAATGATAGGATGGGGTGCTAAACCTCAAGTTATAATTTTAATGTCCAACCTGCCCTCATGTTTTCAACCAGTTCTACACTTTTCACACTCAATTGAACACTATTATCTATGTCTCCTTACCTTCAAATATAATCTTGATTCGATTATCAATTTATTCCTAACAAAGCATTTCCCAGTCATCTATATTCACAGTGCAATTGTTTCCCCTCATTGTAAAGCCAGAGAACACCATGGAAGGAATCATCCTAGTGCAGATAAATTGTGAATCCTTATGAAAGGAGAAATAACGAACATAATGATCACCTTATCAATTACTGTTCATGTTATATTTCATCAAACCCAAGTGAGCATCAGTGAGAAACACTATTCTCTTCCTCATCTACTGAGCTTGCTGGATCAGCTTTGATGCTAGTGTCACCTAACTCCTCAGCTTCCAAGAAACGGCTCAGGTGCTTGTCTTCTAAATGTTCCTTCACAGCAACCAAACTAATTAAGCATTAAACTGCAACCTTTTAATTAGTATTTGTTTGCCCACAAAGACATCAAAATATATATTACATGTGTCATTATCATATTCCTCTAAAACTGCAAGAAACCATTTGGATTTGGATGAATTTCTCATTTCCATAATAATCTATTCAAAGTATGACCTCTTACATTCACTAGCCACACGGCCCCAATCAGTTAATTATATACGACTGACGATGTTATTTACTCTTCTTTTTCCTTGAAAGAAGTTCCAAAATTTCAATGTGGAATTGGTTTCAGCCAAAAGCACATTCTTTTATCAAATTCACCGGTAGCAACACCCTCGTGCAAAAAGAAGAAGTCCTTTCAGCAATAATTTTCCATAAAAACGAGTGAAATTCATCAGCCAAAAGGTTGAGGTAAAAGAAAGAACAAGAAGTGATAAGGCATACCGAGAGGCAAGCCCTATACTTCTGCCACTCAGCAACACATTCCTCCTTCCGCCATTGACCCTTCACAAACTTCTCCGAGTACCACCTACCAAGAGATAGATAAGACACAAACAAATCAAGCAACACCGAGGACAAAAGAAAAAATTATCCCTTTGAGAGTTTCTTTGACGAGGTATAGCGAATTATAATAGAACAAACAAGAAAGACAGTGTTCGACTGAAATCTAATACTTGTTGAAGCAGCTGTAGTAAGCAGCTCTGAGCTGTGCACACGGGGATGTAGAAGACGGTGATGGAGAGGATTTCCTGTCTCGCAAGAGCCCCATTCTTGATCCGCCTTGCCCTCTTCAGTGTTCAGGAAAACGGCGGACGCAGAGGCTGCTCTGTAGAGTGAACAAAGATGAAAAAGGGGAAAGACCTACCCAACAAATGTTCGGGGTCTGTGGTCACAGCGAGGCGGCCGAGGGAGGAGCAAACCGGTCCCTGCTCAAAGTGAGGATTTTGGATTTGGGGCATCGGATGATTCGGACGTAACGAGAGGTGTCAGAGAAGAAGACGAGAAGGAAATGGGCCACGAAAACTTCGTGCCGGCCCGGACCTGGATGATTCGGATGTAACGAGAGAGGTCAGACATGAAGACGAGAAAGAAATGGGCCACCTAAACTTCGTGCCGGCCCGGACCGCTGGCCGAATTTTACCAAACTTAAATAAATCTCCGATTTTCCCACTCCTTACCATAAACAACATCTCAAATTACCATTAGAAAAAATTTATATTATTTCAAATTTTAAAATATTAAAAAGTTTTCCACAAAAAGAATAAATAAATAAATGCCAAGTGTCTCTATTCCTACCCCATTTATTCTGCATTTCCTAATTTCAAAATATTAAAAAAAAGGGCCGATTTAATTATTTCATCCCTTTTAATTCTTTTTTTTTATTTATATAGTGCAGTATTTTCGAGTAAGTTAAAACGTATTTCAAAATTAATTTACAGTCGGATCGGAATTCTTGAAAAAATTTCCATCAACTCTCCTAATTTGATATTTAATTTTTAAATCACTCATTTAAAGATTTAATGATAAAATCACTAGTCTATCTACAAATTATTCGTTCCTTTTAATTCAAGGATTAGGATTCCTTACAAAAAAAAAAGAGCAAGCATCTTGTCCCATCTAGCTTAAAATTTCGACAAACGAATCAACCCCTTTCTCTTTTTCCTCCCACTTAATATCGAATCGATTTAGATTAGCCTAATATGGACAATTGATTTAAAGGGACCCACAAGCTATGATTACTTACAGCAGTCTCGGTTAAATCCTCGAGATTTCTGCGACCCGACTGCCCCTCACGGGTTCTCGCCCATCGACAACACGGTTGGAACGGTGCCCAGAGCCCCAAAAAATGTAGAAGAAAACCCAATTCGAGCTAATGGTCCCATTAAGCCATAAGCCATAGTGTGGAATAGTTAAAACAGCAAGTTAAAAATTCTCAGATTGAGTGCCATAAATCAGATGTTGACTGCTATTTGTAGAAGAGTTGGAGAACCTGATTTTGGACTGCCGGCTAAAGGAATTTGTCATATGACTGACTCATGATTTACTGCTAGGAAGATTTTTTTTCCCTCAGATTATATTTTCGAGCAGTGAAGACTATCCTATGGTCGACTACATTTTATTATTTACCATGGTAAGCTCTCATAATTGTTATTTTTAAAATTTTATAATCTTTAAATATAAATTATTCCTTAAGTGGAAGAAGTGTCTAATTATGCTGACAGGTGACGGTGATAACCTGCCATGGTTTTTTTAGCTCACAAATATTTACATCTTTCCCAAACCCCAAGGAGTGATTTGAAAATGATCAGATATTAGAGGATGACAATGGAATATCTAGAAAATCAGTCTCACCATCCCAGTCTTTATAAGCATTCACCCACGCCACCGTTCTCGTCGGAGTTATCTGTCTGGGCTGCCTCGTTTCACCCTCTGAGACAAGTTGCAGCTGTGACGAATGGAGCAGTTCAAGGGGCAACCTCGGCTACCTAAATTGGCCGTCCCGAAACGGTACGACATAAGGCTGAAGCCCGATCTCACATCCTGCAAGTTCGGTGGCTCGGTGGCGATCGACCTCGACGTCGTCTCCGAGACCAAGTTCATCGTCCTTAATGCCGCTGAGCTCTCAATCACAACTGGCGGCGTTTCCTTCACTCCCAAGGGGTCCTCGCAGGTAGGATTGTTATCCCCACTCGGATCTTAGTTTGGTTCTTCGGTTCTATAGGTAATGAGGAAAAAAAACTGTGATTCATCATATCAGTTGCATGGCAATTGTTCGGTGGATTGGATGATGAATTAATCTGGATCGATACGATTTTCAGTTTATGGAGTTTGCAATCTGTGAAGAACTCATTCAGCCTTCACCTTTTGACATTTTGTTTCAGTTATTCCCTTTTCTCCACAAAATTGATTGGAAAGATCAGATTCTGTGACGAATTCGTTGACTATATTATTTTTAAAATCAAAATCAAGAGGAAAAAGGCGCATGGAAATGAGAATGAGATGAAAAGCAGAGTTGTCTTCGTTGTAGAAAGATAAGAAATGATGAACACCAAAATGTTTGGACGGATCTTTAGTTTGAAATCATCTGCAGGTCTTGAAGCCATGTAAAGTCGACTTGGTTGAGGAAGACGAGATACTGGTGTTGGAGTTCGGGCAGACATTACCTATTGGCCTCGGAGTTTTGGCCATTGGTTTTGAAGGAACTCTAAATGATAGAATGAAGGGCTTCTACAGAAGGTATATTTTTTGTTTACTAGAGAAAGGGTCTACTACTCATTCTTGCTTACTCAGGAAGGAGTAAATAGGCAATTTCTTTTTCTAGTAGTTTCTTTTTTCCTTTTTTATTTTAATGCACAGTGTTTTTATATATGCTACAATCTTGACTGTGCAGTAAATATGAGCATAATGGTGAGAAGAAGAATATGGCAGTCACTCAGTTTGAACCAGCCGATGCAAGGCGGTGCTTCCCATGCTGGGATGAACCTGCTTGCAAGGTATTATGAGTACCATGAGTCATTCATTCTCAGTTATTGTCTCATTTCTGAACTGATCAACTATGTGTTTATGTGCATTGTATTGGTTTTGTTGAAAATCGGGATGCTACAGTAAACCTTCAGGACTGTTGACTCAACCATGGATTTTATATGCTTTAACAGGCTACATTTAAGATTACTTTGGATGTGCCATCTGAGCTAGTGTCTCTATCCAACATGCCGATTATTGATGAGAAAGTTGATGGATCTACTAAGACAGTCTGCTACCAGGAGTCGCCAATTATGTCTACATACTTAGTAGCAGTGGTCATTGGTTTATTTGACTATGTGGAAGACCACACTTCAGATGGTATTATGCATTTTCTACATTTCTTTATCATCTTCTTTTATTGTTAGGTTTGTGGCATTTTCCCCCTTAAACATATGTTTAACTCGCAGGCATCAAAGTAAGAGTTTACACTCAAGTTGGTAAGATAAACCAGGGGAAATTTGCTCTTCATGTTGCTGTCAAGACACTCGAGTTATATAAAGAGTATGTTCTCTAATTTCTTGTGGTGCTTCTTGGTCTTATCTGTTCAATTTTAAAAAGACAATCTTTATTGTTTTGTACATTATATTTCTGCTTTATTATATGTTATATCATTGAGAAAAATTATTAATTTCTGCAGCTATTTTGCTGTACCATACTCTCTCCCGAAGCTTGATATGGTTGCCATCCCTGATTTTGCTGCTGGAGCCATGGAAAATTATGGTCTAGTGACATATCGGGAAACTGCTTTACTCTATGATGAGCAGCATTCAGCGGCTGCCAATAAGCAGAGGGTAAAGTAACATTATTTTGCTTTCTTTCTTAATACTGCCATCAAATCATATGGTGGAATGAAAGATATTAATCCTTTCAATGGGCTTTTGTTAAGGTTGCCACAGTTGTGGCCCATGAACTGGCCCACCAGTGGTTTGGAAATCTCGTAACAATGGAGTGGTGGACACACCTGTGGCTGAATGAGGGGTTTGCAACATGGGTAGATTCACTTGTTCCTTAGCTTGGTTTACAAAAAATTGTTTTCTACATTCTCTGGAAAATTCTGAGCAAAGTTTGTTCTTACAGGTGAGCTATTTGGCCACTGATTGCTTGTTTCCTGAGTGGAAAATATGGACTCAGTTCCTCGATGAATCTACTGAGGGTTTAAGATTAGATGGGCTTGCAGAATCTCATCCTATTGAGGTAAATTGAAGGAGATCATCTTATTTATCATAAATTTTCTCCTTTGTAAAATGATCTATTTTACTTTCCCTGATCTTGACCTTGTGAAATAAGCTAGAAGTGTTGATTTAACATAACTTCCGTGTCAGGTGGAAATAAACCATGCTGGTGAGATTGATGAGATTTTTGATGCAATAAGTTACAGAAAGGGTGCATCAGTTATTCGGATGCTTCAGAGCTATCTTGGTGCTGAATGTTTTCAGGTCAGTCCTTTCCTTTTCTCTAATAGGGAATTTTTTTACTCTTTTGCATGTCGGGTTTGAGAGTCCAACATGGTTAGATTGACCTCTTCACTTGCTATATAATGTATGAGTTGATGTTTTATGCTAATATTGGGTTATATCTTGCTTGTAAACAGAAATCTCTTGCTGCATACATAAAGAAGCATGCTTGCTCGAATGCAAAAACAGAGGACCTGTGGGCTGCCTTGGAGGAAGGATCTGGTGAACCTGTCAACAAACTAATGAACTCATGGACAAAGCAGAAGGGTTACCCTGTTGTGTCTGTGAAAATCAAAGATCAAAAACTTGAGTTTGAGCAGGTAGGTGACGGTAATTTTGATATGTATCTTCTTGATCCTGTAGTTTTGATCTTTGTCATATTTGAATATTGATGCAGTTCTGATGACAATTGCAGACACAGTTTCTATCCAGTGGATCCCAGGGGGTTGGGCATTGGATTGTGCCAGTCACATTATGCTGTGGCTCGTATGAAGCCCGCAAAAATTTCCTTTTTCAGGAGAGATCAGCATCTATTGACATAGATGGAGCTTCTCCTTGGATAAAGGTTAATGTAGATCAGACAGGTTTCTATAGAGTGAAATATGATGAGAGCCTTGCTGCTAAACTAAGGTCTGCAATAGAAAGTAAATTGTTATCTCCAACTGACAGATTTGGTAACTCTCTTTGCTTCAGCTGTATTCTGTCCCTTTTATTTTCTTATAATTGAGATGTGTCATTAATTTGAGATTTTCATCTGACAGGGATATTGGATGACTCCTTTGCTCTTTGCATGGCTCGGCAGCTGCCACTGACTTCTTTGCTCACTCTAATGAGTGCTTACAGAGAAGAGCTGGAATACACTGTGCTGTCTAATTTGATAAATGTAATATTTCAATTTTGTAGGGTTCCCTTCTTCTGTTCACCCTAGAGGCTTTGGGACCTGATTTTATTTTTTCCATGATCAATAGATAAGTTACAAAGTCGCGAGACTTGCTGCCGACGCAGCTCCTGAATTAACGGTCTACATTAAGCAATTCTTCATTAATCTCTTCCAGCACTCTGCTGAGTAAGTTCTTGTGCCTTAGGAAGGTATAATCAATATTATCATTCATATCTATGATGTGATCTTCAATTTTCATTTTTCTTTTAATTTTTGTGGGATGCAGAAGGCTTGGGTGGGAGACTAAGCAAGGGGAGAGTCATTTAGATGCAATGTTGAGGGGAGAAATTTTGACTGCCTTGGCAGTGTTTGGCCATGAGGAGACCCAGAAGGAAGCTAGCAGGCGTTTCCATGCATTCTTAGAAGACCGAAGCACACCCCTTCTTCTTCCTGATATAAGAAGGGTATGACAGAGTTTATTTATATATCTATTGTTTCAACAATTTTGATTTTCACTTTAGATTACTAGATTGATGCATCTTATATATTTCGTCTTCAGGCAGCATATGTGGCAGTTATGCAGTCTGTTAACTGGTCAAATCGATCAGGTTATGAATCTCTTCTGAGAATATATCGGGAGACTGACCTTAGCCAGGAGAAAACTCGAATCTTAGGTAATATTTTCATTTCTCTGAAATGGTAGAAAATGACTTGATCCCATTTTGTGTTGGTAGTGACAGTGTCCTTTGATCAATTTCCTGTAGGTTCACTGGCCTCTTGTCCAGATCCTAGTATTACGATTGAAGTTCTCAACTTTATTTTGTCTCCCGAGGTACTCTGATTTCTTTTCAAGACTCGAACTTCCTGTGCAAGTAGAACCTCCCTTAAGATTAAATGAGGTCAACATCTGTATGACCTGTAGGTCCGTAGTCAAGATGCCGTCTTTGGACTTGCTGTTAGTCATGAAGGCCGTGAAACTGCTTGGACTTGGCTGAAGGTGAAACATCATGTCTCCAGTCTTTAAAACCGAGCAATCGATGTTATGTTCTTTTTGGATACAATTAATTTAAAGAAAGAAGGTTTTGCTACCGAACGCTTCGATCAAGTTAGAGACACCGTGCTGATTCTGTCTTCTTGATGATCTGAACAGGAAAAGTGGGAGCTCATATCAGAAACATACGGTTCGGGATTTCTCATCACTCGCTTTGTTAGTGCTGTTGTCTCACCGGTAATCAATCTCTCTTTGTAATCCAAGTCTACGAGTTCAAAACATGATTTCATCCAAAATTAATCTTGATAGAAGTTAGTTAACCAATAATATTCTCGTTCTTGTTGTTTTGCCTTTTTTTTTTTTTGGTCCTTTTCTTCCCTAGTTTTCTTCCTTTGAGAAAGCCAAGGAAGTAGAGGATTTCTTCTCAACCCGAGCTAAGCCTGCAATTGCTAGAACGTTGAAGCAAAGCATTGAGCGGGTCCACATCAACGCCCAGTGGGTCCAGAGCGTGCAGAACGAGACGTACCTCACCCAGGCTGTGCAGGAGCTTGCTCTTGGTAGATCCTAGAGCATGTGCTCATGATCTTCCTCTCGAGCATGTTCAGATTTACCGTCATTTCTCAGTTATTCACTTTTTTCTTTGCTGCGATAATACGGTCTGCCCCCATAAGAAACCGACATCTGGATGCATCTCTTTGCTGTTTGTTTACCGTTAATAAATTATCACCTGTGCCTCTGTTTGCCAAGACTTTGTGTTTGATTATTTCCCCTGGTTGGTTCTGGTTGATTTCCACGGGTTGGCCACATGCCGCAAGTTCAGCTCAAGTGAGAACTGACCATGAGTTCCAGTTCGATAAATTCATTTTTGGTTCTTGCTTTGTTGGCACCATCATCAGGAAAGATCATCGCGGGGTAAAATAGAACACGAACTTGGGTTCAAATGTAGAGCTGCAGGAACAGTACAGATCTGATTACATAAGGAGAGTTTACTCTCAAAAGCTCCATGAAAGGGCAGATTTGTGCTTACAAATAGTGTACTTTCAATTATTCCACTATTCGCACAGTCAACATGGAGAAGGGTTTCAATCAAGAAAACACTACAAATCTAATGAACATTCAAGATAACCCGGCTTAAGAATGGGAAGAAGATATAGAGCACAAAGCCCAGCTTAAAAAATAAAACATATGGGCTCTAATTTTGATATGCCACAGCAGCTACATTGAGCTTCCAGTCTTTTACGATGAAATAGTGTACAATCAAAAGACAGACGAGGTCATGTCTTGCTCCTAACCTTCTTCCTCTGTGCCTTCAGATCCACCACAATGACTGTGATGTTGTCCCGGCTCCCTTTCTGAAGGGCTCTGTTCGAGAGGTACTCTGCTGCCGCTTGAGCTGCTGGGTCGGTGGGGCCAGGGGCTCGATCTGACGGTTCAGAGGCGAGGCTGCCAGCATTCTTCTTGTGCCACATGACGATTCTCCTCCGCGCAAGGTCGCAGGCCTCCTCGTTACTCATCACATCCCACAGGCCGTCGCTGGCAAGCACAAGGCACTCATCTTCTTTCGCCCTGGGGATGAACATGACTTCAGGCTCTGGAATTATCCAGGGCTTCAGGTACCTGTCACCTGAGTGTTCAGAAGAAATAATAGCAATATTTAGACCATCAGACAGTCTTATGGAAAGTGAAGAATGATGAAAGCATCCTAATATTGGGAAACCCAAGTTTAGTATTCGGTCATGCAAAAGGAGTGGGAATGGGAAAGAGTCATCTGCTATATGTTAACTAAGATTTTGCATTCATCTGCACCAAGCATGGCATAATAGAAATCGAGTGTTGCACACATATGAGTCTCCTCTGTTTGGAAAGCAAGGCCGTCACATGGAATCATCTTCCTGACATAGCAGCTCAAAATTTCACAAGCTTGAAAGGAAGAAAAATGGGAAGAAGAAAGATCCAGAATCTAAGGAAAAATAAAGATAGGCATTACAATGTTTTTCAAGATGGTCAAAGGAGTAGTACTCTGTTAAAGTTTCTCACTTTTCAAGTGTGAAGGGCGTGCACTCTGGCGTCACATTTATAAAGTGGGAATTTTGACATAAAACTTTCTTGGCCTTTTGGCTATATAATTAAATAGAAAGAAAATTTTTCCTCTCAAAATGCCAATTTTCAGGTGGCATCACAAAGACATTTCTACTTTCCTCTTCCACATTATCATTCATCACAGGATGATGTAGTGAGAGCCAAAAGCAAAACCGACCAAAGAAGAAGATGAAGAGACATACCAATGGACCTTGACATAGCCAAAACACCAAAAACACGATGCCCGTTCCACTGTATGACCTTGCCTCCGGCAGCTTCAATCCTTTGGTACTCATCTTCACGATCTGGCTGCATAATCATGTTCAAGCAGAGAAAGGAACAAAACCCAAATCAGTTAATTCCATTTTCACAAAAAAAAAAGGAAGAAGCTAATTTCATCAATAAGGTGTAGAGCTGTAATAAGATGATATCTAGGTTCTAGATGACTCCATTTTGTTCCACCTTATGATCTACAGACAACGCAATGGGTTCCTTTCCACGACATAGAACTGCTCTCGAATCCCCGCAATTTGCAACTATTATATGTGACGAGCAAATTACAGCAACAACAGCAGTTGACCCCACAGTTTCAGGTGCAATGGGATCAGAATTGGGGTTTCCATTTCCACTGACTTCAGAATCAACTTGCGCGAAGCAGTTGGTGAATGCCTTTGTCCATTGATCTTCACAACTGCCCATGAGATTCCCATCAGTTGTTATGCTCTTCTTGACAGTTTCTATTTCCTCAACTAGGGCTAGGTGTACACGGTCCCGACAATAATTTGCTACCTGAATGGATGAAACAAGTTGGTGATAAGAATAAAATCGTACAGAATCATCTTCTGTATCAACCCAAACAGTAGGCCAGCCATAACAGAACATAAATTTTGGTGATGCTAGAAATGTTTCCGGATCTTTGTTTCATTCAGTGGAAGTATAAGACCATGGAGTTCAGTTCTTTCTAATTCAACAAAAGCAGGACAGATATTTTTTCATTCTTACGTTCATCCCCTGGAAAGAAGAAGAACATAAGGGAATAGCTTCCTGCAGTTGTTGGATCACAAAGTCTCGAAAATAATGCTATCCACAGACTTGGGCTTCACTTTCTTCATATTTCAAGAAGAAACAGAAATAAAAAATGTGAAGGGGGGGTTGTGGGAAATGCTAGGGCTGAACTACCAATACTCATTATTAAGCAAAAGTAAGGAGGTGTGCTGAGCGGACCCCTCATTTTATTCTAAGTTATTTGTTCTGCAACAAAAAGAAGAGCAAATGACATACTTGTGAACAATATACCATATTTTCTACATTTCCAACATGGCAAAAATAGGTGATGAAAATTTAGAATGAACTCAAACCAAAAGAAAGATGACAGTTCCAAGAAATTCCAACAGGAACTGAAGGTCAAAAGGCAAAATTTCTCATTTCTCTACATAGAATCTTTTTAAGCCTCAAACTATCACAGTTACCTGTGAGCCTCCATGTCCATCATAAACTCCAAAAAAATGAGCAGTCTGCTGGCACATACTATCAGTCCTGTTACTAAGAACTCGATCTCCGATCAGCATTTCTATTGGAATTTTCATAAATTGGGGCAAAGCCACCACAGCATCTTCCATCTCGGGTCTCCTTCCACACAAGCAAGTGTACCCCCAAAGAGGCACATATTCCACCTCAAAGACGCTTCGCCCTACCGCTCCACTTGGCTGTCTGCTCAAAGGCGACTGAAGAACAGCACCTAGTGAATTTGAATTCATACTTGGGCTCAGCCTATCCTCCTCAAGCCGTGCTGCTATCGGGAGAGGCCCATTTACAACCTCCTCTCTAAGAGTGGATTCACGCACTAATTGTGAGGCTGCTCCAGCAAGAATTTCAATGCTGCTGCAGAGTCTCCTTTCAACATCTAATGAATTAGCAGTTTCAAGGCCCAGAAAATCCTCGCCACATAAACTACTAGTCTCACTGGCCACGGAACTGTCAAGGAACTGATCACCCTCCAATGATAACGAATCATCTTCTACACTGGGAACCCACTCACCGTCCTTACCTGCAAGTGGATCCAGAACAGGAGCCGACTCTGTTTGCATACTGACCTCATTCTCCAAATTATGGCCACTAGAAGATGACACGTCCTCCTCGCTATCAGCAACAGAACCAGAAAATATACGGGCGGAGTCTTCTGACACCTTCAAAGTTGTTATGTCCATAAAGGTTGCCACTAGGATTTGATTATCAAACAGAGAAACAGAACTATCTAAAGTTGAATTCTCATCGTCTCTAACGGGCAAGGAGATTAGCAGAGACATCTCTTACATCAAAATCGTTATAGAGGCAGTGACCGAAAACACCCTCCAGCCCCTCGAGAACCTTCAAGAAATCCACCATTTTTCTAAGCTGTCAGCATCATCTCCTTCTGACGGGAACTCTCGAGTGCGAATGGGGATATCTAAAACACCACCTTTAATGCCCCTAGAGAGAGTCAATACGACGAGATAATCCTCACAGGTCTGCGACCACAGGTAGATCTGGTGAACAATAATCGATTCAGAGCCCACTCCTGTGATATGCTGTACTTAAGAATCTCCGTCCACCTCCACGAATAACCAAACCAAGAAACTAGAGCCCTCGAGAAATGGTGGCTTCAAGCAAAAGATAAAAAAAGATTCAATCTTTAGTGAAATGAAACCAGCCCCTTATCAGAAAGCACCCAAGTGAGACGGAGAGGAGAAAGAGGGTCATGAGAAAGTTACCCAATAAAGACACAGCCCCCCCAAGAAATCACAGGAAAAAACCCTAAAAAAGACAACAGCCCTTTTCCCTCACACAGCTCCTCCTGCAAGTTCCCAAGATCTGAGGCAACCCATCCCCTCCCTCCCTCCCTCTCTCTCTCTCTCTCTCTCTCTCTCTATCTATCTCTAGAAGATGCGATTAGTTGTCGAGATCATTAATCAAGAAAGGAGCTCAGAGAAAGGGAAAGCGGGGAAGAAGAGAGCGACTCTACCTAAACGCTGTCAAATGCAGAGGCTTCTATGCCATAACCGGAAAGTTGCCATAGAAATGGGGAGATCATAGCATGGCAAGCGATAGCAAAGCAAGTAAACAGCCACAAGCCGGATCAGTTACTATTTTTTTCAGCTATCACTAATTTATTAAAGTACCTTTTCTATTTTAAAAAAATAAAAAAATCAATAAAACTCATAATTCCAGTCTGTCCATATTATTGGATCTGAATTAATAAAACTAATTTATTTCTAAGTTTATAAACAAATCAAGACGTGGAGGGGCAAGAAAGTGAGCTGAGTAATAGCAAACCCATAATTATATCAATTAATTAATTAACTAATTGAAAATTAAAAAAATAAATAAATAAATAAGCAAAGCAAGCCAAATGAATTATAAAAGCCATTAGGTTAGGTTAACAAGAGAAGGAAAGAGGTTTGTTTCGGTATAACCCAATTTCTCCTTTTTCCTGCACATTAAATTTGACTAAATAAAAACATATACGGATTTTTTTTAATTTGGGGTAAATTTAGCAATAAAAAAATATTTTACGTGTATAAAATCACCGTAAAATGGACAATCGATAATCTTAAATACTTGTTCAATGGGATTCATCCTCCTTGTATTGTGATATAGATGAAATTATTGAAGATATATTGTGCGTTGGTTAAATTAAAAAAAATTAATATAAATTTATTAAAATAATTTACTATCCCTTTCTCTATTTTTACTTATGGAAAATAATTTTTGATAGAATAGTTTCACCTCTCTTAAATAGGCTTACTCGTATTAGATCTGAGTTAGTTATGATATAATGAGTTCCTTAATATGCATGGTTAGACCAAAAAAATTAAGTTAAGAAAAATCCATTTTTATTTTATAATAGGATAATCATATATTGGAAACACTAACCTTGCAATAAATAAATGTAGAAGATTGCAGTGTACCTTAGTAATATGAACTTGAAATTTATGCCAATTTCGGAGTTAATCGATAGTTCAATTTCTAATATCATGTGATGTATTAAAAAAAGGAAATATAAGTTTAATAAATTTATTCTTGTAATGCATTTTATTTTTAAAAAAAATGGAAATGTGATGGCAATTTAGAAAAATAAAAGAAAAAGATAATATATATTTAGTGATACTTTTTTTTTTCCTATTGATATGTTTTCTTCTTCTTCTTCTTTTCTTTTCTTTTTTGGGTTTTAAGGGAAAGGTGAAGGAAAAAGATAGAGAGAAAACAGTGGACAGATGTGAAATCTTGAGGGGCATATTAAAGCATCTCCACTCCACCTATCCCCTCCCACCACACCACACCACACCCCACCCATTTGTCATTTTCATCCACCTTTTGCTTTCTCTCCAATCCAAAGTTTTCTGTCAATTTCATCCATTGCTTCTGCAAGTTCATAAAAAAAAAAAAGAAGAAGAATAAGAGGGAAAGAAAAGAAAGTTTTCAAGTAATACGGTACTTCATTTTCTTAAATAATATTTCGAGTTTAAATTTTAACGATAAAAAATATTTATTATTATGAGATTTCTATTCATCATCTAAGCCCTACTAGCTCAAATCCAAACCCTCTAAATAGTAGGTAATAAATGTACTTAGAAAGAAAATTAAGATTGCTCATTTTTTGGATGAGCAATCAAATAGAAGATAAAAGGTCCCCCTTTTTGCACTAACCAGGCTAACAAATCTTTTTCCCTTCTCACGTAGGCAAAAATATGCTATTTTTGCAATGCAATTGGTGTTCAAAGCGTACAAGAATGTAACTCTAAATTTATGTTCTTTCTCCAAGTTAGCACCACCTACTGTGACGCCACTAGGTTTCGATTAATTTAAATTCAACTTAGTATGTTCTATCAGCAGTAAAATATTTTGAATCACAGATTTTCTCTATTCACTGAATTTGCACTCGATAATTTACTCAAATGAAAAAGTCACCGACTACATTAACCAATCCTTGTTAAGACGTCTTTCGTAATCGTATATAACCAAGAGGCCTAAGAAAATCTCTAGTTTGTAATCCGCCCTAAATAACATAGATGCGTTCTCCGAAGAAGTCGAGATGGTCACTTCATCAAAGCCCATCTACACGTTTCCGCTTGTGGTCCGCATAACTGTTGAGTTCGGTCCATCCCTACGGCATCCTGATGGTCGGAAATCCAGAGATCCAAAAATTCACGGGTCACTCAGACAATTAGTATGCTTCCATGATGTCATACTCAAGTGCATGTCACATCACTTTCCCCCATCTTGAGTGATTATAATATATATATATATATATATTTGTTTCGATTATAGAATAAATTAGAAGGAAAAAGAAAAAAAGCCCTATATGTACTTGATTTAGAGAAAATCGTCAAATAAGATCACTGAATAAGCTGTGGAATTATCAACAATCTACCCACTTGAAAGAAGCTCTTATATATATGTTATATATATATTAAGATAAATTATTGGCTCCACCAAAAGAGGAGGCAAGATTGTAACTTATTTTCTCTGATTGTTTCTTGATTAATTAAATAACTTCATATTTGGCCCCAAAAATTGAACTGATTTTGACAAGGGAAACGAAATTAAGCCCTCTAGGCGTGTGCCCGTGCCCACGAAAAAGTTGGTGCCCAAGCTGCAACACAACTTGCCGTTTACTTAGTGCAAAAAAAAAAAAAAATCCACACCCATAGAGGTTAGGAGAAAGAAAAGTTGGTCTAAGGCATCTTTCCGCTGGGCTAAGAGCAGCCCTCATCCTCAGCAATTGAAATTTGATCTCCACTTGAGCATTGGATTAATCTAATCACGGAGCATACTAAGCGTACCCCAACCTCACGAAGCGTAACATTTCTGACCGATCATATTCGATTCATTTTACCCACGGAGGAGCGAGCAGTGGAAAACTCCCGTAGATAATAAATTTTTCATATTCAAACCACATATTTTACTTTTAAGAGATAGGGAGGGACATGTGTCTCGAGAGGAGGAGGAGGAGGAAAGTGCCTTTTTTTCTGTTCTCTAGTGGGAGAGGAACAATTTTTCCTTCATGCCTGTATTATTTCTACATAATATCAATGTTAAAAAAAAAAAAAGGTGTGGATGTTGATAAAATTTTATTCTTTTTTAAAATAAATTTTAGTTTATCCGGTTTAATCTTTGATTCAGTTATATTTGATAGTCGAATCAGAAATCAGCTAGTTTAGATGAATCTGGTCGGATTTAGATTGTATTCGGATTAATTAAGTAAACCGGACCAAGCTATTGTCCAGTTCTCAATCGAACCGGTCCGACCGATTGGCTTGATTCAATTTTAAAAACTATAGTTATTTGTTTAAGTGGCATGTTTTTTTTTTTCCGATGTCGATCTTGCCGTAGTTGATAATTATAATTAACAATATTGGCAAACCGACTGTTTCTTTTTAGTATCATGTTGACCAGAGTTGGTTTGTGAATACGACGGTAGGATCAACTTCCACCTACTCAGTAGCATCATCAGTTGGGCGGGAGTTCGGTGAGTTGATTCACATCATAATGATATCGATAATCATCAGTTATTGCTATTATTATTGAAAATTTATGCAAATCGATTATTTGTTTAAGATTGGTTTGCAAAGTCAATTTTAGATTTTTAATTCCACTCTTAATTTGTGCTCTTTCTTTCGCCTTATATAACCAGCCTTGCTTTGCCTATCTACTTATATATTTATTCGCCGCCATCATCTGATACCTACCAGGTCAAGAAATTCCGATCAATTCAATTTGAGATTCATCAGTAAGAGCGGAGCCGTGAGAACTTTGAGTCACAATAGGAAGTGCGCGTTAAGTAATATGTTAAAAGGGTTTTGAATATGTAATTTCGAATTTACCAAAATTTTTTAAACCATTATATCATGGAATTTCAAAAGGAAAAGAAAAGGGGTTAAAAAAAAACAGCCTGAACCTTTTCCACAAATCCCACTATGATTTGAAGCTTATCGGCCCCAATGATGAAGAAAAAATAATTTTTTAAGAGAAAAAAATTCGGCAAAATAGATTATAAAAGGTGAAAAAATGATAATAATACTAACGGTAATAATAATGGTAGCGATTATAAGCAATTATAAGCCCTCTGCCACCCGAGTACAGACAGGATCATAGTAGGAGACCGAACTTGACAAACATTAATCTTAGGCCGTGCCATTTAGGACAGAAGAGTTTCGATTCCCCACTATTCCGGGCTCTCGTAAGCCGGAGATGGTCCATTTTTTTTGCAAGAAGAGCCGCCTCTGGACTGACCAAAAGTTTGGGTGGCAATGCAGAAAAAGGGGAACAGAGGGACAAGATACAGGACTCAAGTAGCAGTTCATTCATTCATTCGTTTGTTCGCTGTCATCAACAACAACAGACAACGAGAAACTGCCACAAGAGAAGGCCGAGACTGTGTGTGTCACAGGGCCAACCTGGGCAGTCAACCATACTTGCTTTGTCTTAGTATGCCGACAGATCCCATCCTACAAGTTTGATTTTACAGGATACCCGAAACTTGCTACTTGAACAGAAGTTCTCCCTCTATCCACAAAGTTTTTCTTCACGAGATGCATGATACACACACACACACACACAGTCTAACCCACCAAAGTGCAGGGATTTTGATCTAGAGATAAAGTAGCAGGCGAAATCTAGACAGAAGAGTGACAAAAATTACTCATCTGTTCACGTTCTACAGTGACATAGGGTCACCTGAGGTTTCGAGCATCTGCTTTTCCGATTCCTCGATCATTTTATTGGCACAGATAGGCCCTGGATCACCTGACGTTCAATTTATGCCAATCAATTGCAATACTGACATATGAAGGTCAAAGATCATAAAACTGAAATAGATGAAAGTTAAGAGGATGAGGAGTGTGAGAACCATTACTTGATGCAGAAGAAACAGATTTGCTTCCCTGAGACATACTTCTCCCAATATCTGCAGGGCAAGAGATAAGAATTAAGATCAGTGCCTTGATCATTCTGAATCAACAAATTAGCAGTTGTGGAGAAAGAATTGCATACCACCAGAACGATGTAGCCCTTTAACAGCATCGAAATTTTTGTATGTATATCCAACAAAGCTCAGATCTTTTGGAGTCAATAGCATCTGCAGATAGTTATCAAGAGAAACAATGTTAATCTGCAAGTGATCAATAAGCAGAGTTTTATCAGAAAGTGTCAAGGACTTGTACAAAATGTAAATGAATAACTAGAGAGAAGTTTCATGAACACACTGATAACCCAAGAATTGCTTTCAACAAATGTTGCAAATTAGTTGAAGATAAACAACAAACCTTCCGAGAGGTCCCCAAGCTAGTTCTTGCAATTGTTGGTGGATCCAGCTAATAAGAATACGAAAAAATAAAACAAAGGATGAGTAGGATATTCTACAAATCTACCAAGAAATGCAACAATGGAACCATGTGAGAAAATGCCAGAAAACCTTTAGTGCCAAACAACTCACAAAAAATCCACACGAGAAATTGAGTGAGGAAAGAAATTTTTCGCTGATGATTTCTTACTAAAATAACCAGAAGCATCACTTTACAGAGACCATTAATGCAAAGTGATTCTTGCAACAGCATATTAGATTGGTAAGTGCAATAAAGCTCATATATTATGATGACGACTCTCCAGGCCACAATGCATGCTGCTGGATAGAATTAACCGAACTTCATAATAATCAGAAAATGCAGAGAAAAAGTAATCCCCCACTATATGATGAGGGCAAAGATTCCATACTTCATCAAATTTCATGAAGTTCTGAGTGTCAAGTTCTCCATTCACTTCTGGTTTAAAAGCTGCCTCCATTTCATAGAGCTTGTCCCATTTGATGCCTTTGAACCATGGATGAGCCTGTTGCAAGAGAGCCCATTCAGATGGGCAAATGACAGAAAAGAATACACATTCAGAAGTTTTAAATCATTCAAAACATTACCTTGATCTGTTCGGCCCCTCCAGAGCCAAGTCTATGCTCAGCATTGCAGAGCAATCTACAAATCAGGTCCTTTGCCATGGGTGTAAGTTTTGCATCATCAGGGAAATTCAGATGATTTTCCCAATGAACAATCTGAATGAATATAAATCAATTGCTTAAATTGAAAATGTCAACATGGTATAAAATGCTAAACTGGTACTTCTCCAATAAGGAAATGCTAAACTAGTTTAATCTCTTCATAAAAGTGCATTAGAAACAAGGGACATGAAATGCAAGGGTTGACAATAAGAGCAAACTAATAGCAAGTGGAAGCATATACTTTTCTGCATGTGGTTATTGGGTTATCTGCATAGAAAGGGGGACACCCAACAAGCATCTCATACATGATTGCTCCCAGTGACCACCTGAAGGAGAAAGAGCACAAGAACTCAGACATCAGAATCAAAGTCGAAATAAATATACAGCAGTGAGGGGAATAGAGATGCCTATTCTACTCATTATTCAAGAAATATAAATTGGAATTATAAGAACAAATTACAGAAATTCAATGCTTCGATGTTGCAAAACTTCACAGGAAAAAATGTCAATATTGAGATATCATAGCCCGAAAACCCAAAAACTAACCAGTCACACTCCATGCCATATCCTTTCTTTAGCAGTACCTCAGGAGCAATATAATCTGGAGTCCCAACAGTCGAAAATGCCTTTAAGGTGGATAATACAGGTGTAAGATATGGTTTGATAAAGGGCATGACTGGAATAGTTATTTAAAGACTAAGGAAAATAGAGGCTCTGTTGAATTATCATGCTTAAGAAATGCTCAAATCCAAGGGGGGAACATGAAATGATCATATTCAGAATTAAAACTGAATATAAGAATAAATAATTCCATATTGCCAGACACAAACTCACTCATAATGCAATGTTACATCTGAACTGAATTACATTCAATTGGGGTAACATGACAAAATTACTGGTCCCTTAAAGGGCTTATAAAAATGCATCAGTAACATTCAGTTGTACAAGAAAAAGGTTGCTTGTATCCTACCAGTGTCCTCCTGTTCATCTGCCAATGCTGAAGTTGTTCGTGCGGGCTCTTCCAGCTGCTACGGTTATCAGTGTCTGGTAATTGATCAATATCCATTGCCTCTGAAGAATCTCCATGATCCATCATCCTATTTTCGTGGATTACAGATAGCGTTGCACAATCAAGAGGCTTGCAAAGGCCAAAGTCAGAGAGCTTCATGTGACCATTTCTATCAAGGAGAAGGTTATCTGGTTTAATGTCCCTGTAAAGAAAATAGCAAAACATACAAAATGGATATCAGTGAATTAGACTGCATACTATGTACCTAAACTTGAGAGATCAATACAAATGCAGTAATTGGTAAAAGAGGTCAAACCTGTGAATATAATTATGCTTGTGAATAGACTCTATTGCCAGGACACTTTGGGCTATGTAAAATCTGGCAACACTTTCAGTCAAAGTATCCTCTCGGATAAGAAGATTCATCATGTCTCCACCAGGTAGATATTCCATAATTAGGTATAAATACTCAGCATCTTGGAATGAGTAGTACAACTTCACAATGTAATGACTGGCCACTTCTGCAAGAAGGTTTCTCTCTGCTCGAACATGTTCCACCTATTTGACCAGCCAGAATGAACTCAAATCAATAAACGGTTGCATGATGATCATAGAAACCGCCATTAAATGGGAAAATATTGATGATCAAGTAATGGGCATATGATTCATTCCGTAGCTGGACGTCAATGAAGGGACAAAAAAGGAAGATTTGACATTCATAGATTAGCAGAAGCACATAATGAAAATCCAGTTGTTAAAACAATTTAAGTATATTATATCCATCAATTCATGATTTAACCAAAAGTAAGCCACATAACCATATACATGCCAGAACATGCATCAGTATTTCATCTCACCTGGCCCTTCATAACCATTTCAGATTTCTTCAGCTTCTTCATAGCATAGATGTTTCCAGACTTCTTCTCCCGGCATAATCGAACCTGTGATTTTGGAGATAGTAAACGCATGTGCTAATTGAACTAGAATAATATTAGTCAAACTAGAAGGATGCTAATAAACAGATTGTTAACAACCATCACCTCACCAAAAGCTCCCCTTCCAATTAAGGTTAAAAGCTCGAAATCGTCAACACATATTTTGTTCCTCTTTAGTCGCATGAACTCTGTCTCTTTTCTCTCCAAATCTTTGATCAGATTTATTTGCACTTCCTTGGGAGCATCAGAAGAAGCTAGTTTTCTTTCCAAAACCCAACGCCTGTAATAAATGCATGTCACTCAAATGATGCATAGCCTTGGCCAAGAAAAATGATGTGCAGCTACATCGTGAATTGGCCATCTCTTGCCAAACTAGAAAATACCCAATTGTCTGCCTTTCTTGTCTTCAAGGTCAAAGACACTAAATAGTTTACATGACCACATTAAATTTGAATCTTCATAACTTCCAGGAATCTTGCAGCAATATCATGTTATCTCTTTCCCAGACAGTTTAATATTAACCTTTCTGTGTGGCACAGATGAACACTAGGAGAGATCATTATGAACAAACAAAAGCACTAAATCATCATAACAGAAAAGGAAAAACCTTACCCACTGTTCAACATTTATTAGGCATTAGCTGCGCAAATTGGAGTTCCAATAAGTTGGTCAGTTAATAAACATGCTTGGGATCTGTGTGTAAAAGTAAGAGGCTTTGGGTACAGATCTCAACTGATTGAAAATCATTCACTACCCTGAGCGGAAGATTCACCCTGTCTTTACTTAATGCTCCCCAAACAGCCCAAAAGTATTAACGCTCCATTCCCACGAGAATTTTCCACATTTTCCCATTTGTGCAGCAATTTATTCTGTATCCATGTCCTGCTCATATTTTCAAACACTCAAGACCCCTGAAACATTGACTACCATTTCGTATTTGCTAGGCCAGAGATTACTGCTCAACCCGACTTTCCAAGATTTCTGAACAGCTTCCCATGGCAACCCTCAAGTCCACATTGTCCCAGCAAACAACATGAAATCAAGCAAAAAAACAGAAATTCCTAATCCCAAATCTAGCCCTTCACTAATCGCCAACGGCAGAGAATAATTTTTTTTTAAAATGACAGTTTCGTGTACCTCTCCCTCCGCTCCTGAATGTTCTTCATCTGGGTGCGGTAGTGGTTCTCGATGTACTTCTTGGCTGCGGCCACCTTCTCCATCGTCAAGCTCGACCCGAGCACCTCCTCCTCCACACCCCCTACCTCGGCCTCCTCATCGATTTCCTCCATGCTCTCCCTCTATACGAACCAACAATCGACTCACAGCCTTCCCTCAACCTCACAGCTCGCTCACTGTGTCTCCGGGAGAGGAAAGAATTCAGACTTTTGAGGTAGGGGCTCGCGGGGATTGGTAGAAGACAATGCGTGAATTTTTTTTATTGAATTGAATTAAAACTTAAATAATCAATTATGACAATTCCAGTGAGGAGAGAAGGAAACAGGCCACTGATGATGCAAGAGCATCTCAGCATCTCCACCATGGCCAGCGCAACTCAGAACGCTTTAAAGCTCTGAACTACATTTTCTGTCTTCTGTCTGTCTACCTCACTGCAACTAAATAATTAATATTCTTTTTTTGGATAAATAATAATTAATATTCTTTCTCGGATAATTCTACACCTGTGGCTCATCTTCAATGAATATTTATATATGCTTTTGTATATATATATATATATTATATTAATTACATACAAGTAAATTTTCATATACGATTGATTTTATTTTTTTGCTACATGAATTTTCAATTAAGAGTTAAATTCCTCGATGATATTTTAATTTTTACTAAGATATGATGGTAAATAAATAAAAATAAAATATATTCATTACAAAAAATTGAGAGTCGGAAAAAATATTGGAAGTTATTTTGATTAATAGTTTTTTTAATGTTTAGTAATAATTACTTTCTATATGTATATATATTTTTTAATTTATCATTAGTATTTAGTAAACATATATTAGTATCCTTTGACACTGTCAATACTTTTTTATATAAATTTAGAATTAAATTCCGGCAATATTAATTGTAAAAATAAATTAGCATAGTCGAATTTCTAAATCATAAAAAAGGGCACAAAATTCTATTCTAGTTAGTTCGTTAATGATTTTTTTATCCTATATAGTAAATAACAATTAGTTCTTTAATGATTACTTAAGTGATAGTTAGTTACACTTTTAATAGTGATCTAATAATTCCATTTTCATTTCTTTTTTTTTGGATTTTTGGGAGGCTAGAAAATGGATTAATTTTTTCAAGTTGAGTCGAACTTATTATTTCATGAATTACTTGTAAATCGTATACTATTCACTTGGTGATATATAAAGAAAATAACAATAAAAATTGTACAAAAATAAGAAATTAAACATTTATTTTTCTTGTAGATGTCATGCATGTTGCTATTACACTTGAGGAGAAGAGGACGCAAGACCTTTAGTAGAAAATGAAATGTGTCCCCCTGTACGTTAGTGTCATCGAGACAGTGGGCCACGTGTAAGTACTTAATTGGATGGCAGGTGAGTAGCAAGTGGTCGAGCCATTTAAGAAGAACAAAAGACGCTGTGGCCTGAGATCCCTTTCGCTAAAGTTAATGCAATAGCCGGCTCGACAGGATCTTCTCTCTCTTTCTCTCTCTAAATCTAATGCAATAAAATCGACTCCAATGTAAATGCGACATTCCATATAAATCCGTGAGAATTTATTGACGTTTTTAAGGAAATAAATATTTTTTTAAAAAATACAATGCATGGGTCGGCTGGTTGAAAATGTAAAAAAATAAAATAAAAAATGAATATAATAATATGTTGAAGAATCACATGCCACTCTAGAGTTCGGCTCCGGAAAATGGGGGGCTTGCAATTGCATGTAGACTTGTTTTTAAGTGTAAATATTTAGTGTTCTGCACATAATTTTTAAAATCAGACTAAGTTAAAAATCAGTGTATACATAGGTTTATTGGTCGGATCGGGGATTTAATAAGTTGAACCGTATACTTAATAAATAATATTAATAATATATTATTAGTAATAAATTTATATAATATTATAATTTGAATATAATTTATAATAAAAATTATTAATATAATAATTATATTAAATAAAAGTTTAACATAAAATATAAATATAAGTATAATAAAATAAAATGAGTACATTATAATAAGTTTTTTTAATTTTAAGTCGGTCGATTTTTTCATGGGTTCAATTAGGTTCACCGGTTGAACTGGGAACCGACCGGTTTAATTGAAGTTTTTCTCTTTAAATGTGCAATTGGATCTTTATAGGAACCGGACCGGATAAGTGGTTGGTTTTCAATCGAACTGGTTGGTCCGATTTGATTTTTAAAATTATGGTTCTGCATCCCATTGAACACTATTAATCTGTATAATGAATAGGTATGGAAACTATTTTTTAAAAAATAAAATAATGAGAATTTTTTAAATAATTAATTATATAAAAATAAGTATAGTTTAATAATAATTTTAATATTTTCTTAAATTTAATATAATATTTAGATTAATCAATTTATTATATCATATAAATATTTATTTTAAAAATTAAAAATTTTAATTTTTAAAAGAAATTGGCTATGCTTAATCCAAGCCAAGGACTCCTAAAATATGAAAAATTTATGCTTAGATTAGGATTTTAGGATAGATAGCATGCTGGCACCTATCGAAAATAGAATTATAATAACCCAAATTGACAGGTCTATATAAATTTCCTATATTTATGTAACTCTGTTTGGAGAACTTATTTAATGTAAATGGATATCAAATTATTTTTCCATATGAACACAGAAAATTAATATTTAATATGAATTCGTTGTATTATGCCCGTACGATCTAACGGTTGCTCCGTGTCACTATTTTTAGCCCAGCCCGCCGATCCGAACCGAAAATCTTCGGTCCGGGTCGACCCAACAACAGATTCTCCGGGCAGTTTCAGATCCGTTCTTCACCAAAAGCTCCGAGCTTGAGTTGTGGAGAACTGACGCCAGATCAATCCAAGCTCCTTCATATGACGGATTTGCAGGGATCTCCATCCTCTGAGACCATAGCACCCTATTGATCATTTCAGTCGCTTGCGGTATCTGCCAGCTGAATCGGTACCTCTGCACAGATGGACGCAGAGAATGGAGGGGATTCGTCATCGGTGGCCGGCCTCCTCTCTCTGGGCTCCGCCTCGCAGCAGCCGTACGTCTCCGAGCTCCTTTCCTTCACTCTCGACCGCCTCCACAAGGTAAGAATGCTCGCAATTGCATAGTCGTGCATTTTATGCGTTAGTTTCTACTGATTCGACTCGTTGACATGGGTTTGGTACTTTGGTCTGCTTCAGGAGCCGGAGCTACTGCGTGTGGATGCGGAGAGGATACAGAGGCAAATGCAAGAGGTGGCAGTGGGAAATTACAGAGCCTTCATTGCTGCTGCCGACGCCCTGCTCGCGATCCGGGAAGAAGTCTCCTCCATCGATAAGCATCTCGAGTCTCTCGTGAGTTTTGATCTGATCCAGCCTTTGACGAGCATTACGTGTTCACGTGTCTGCTTTGACTTGAACTTCTGTAAACTTTTGTCTCCGTAGTACCATATTAGATATTTTAATGATATAATTCATATTTTAACAGTTTCTTTGGTTTCTAACTGAAAATTACTAGATGCAATTTTAGTCTTTGCTTCGACATTCTGGGATGTTGAGTTCTATGCTTTTACTTCTTTTTGAGTTTGGACTAAGTGATTCATACCCCGCCAAGAGTGCACTAGGCAGAAAGTTTAAGCAGCATATTGATCTATAGAGTTTTGGCTTCTTCTCTAGAAAATATTTTAATTGGTGCATTACAGTTTCAGTGCTCACGTGCAAGGAGGTTAGTAGAAAAAATTGTAGTTGGTGGTATAACGGAGTGACTGCATTTTTATCCATTTTCAGATAGGTGAGATTCCAAACCTGACATCTGGCTGCTCAGAGTTCATTGAATCAGCAGAGGAAATACTGGAGAAGAGGAAAATGAATCAGACTTTGCTAGCCAATCATAGCACTCTGCTTGACTTGCTTGAAATCCCTCAGCTTATGGATACGTATGATCTTGTACATGTTTTCGACAGCACAGTTATGAGTATATTGTTACACACATGAGAGGCTGAGTCATGGCATTGGTCAGATGTCAAAGGCATAATGTGAAGTGTATATTCTGTATTTGTTTGGTCAATCATGTAGATCTTTCCATATATGTTTTGATATGGCAGTTGATGGAGCCTTTGAATTTGTGTCAAAGGCTCCCGAGGTTCTTATGATGCAATTTCATTCAGATGTGTGTTAAGAAATTGTGAGTTTTACCTCAAAAGTTGACAAGCAAGTTGGCTTTTCCTGTGTTTGAAGTCTTAAAGTGGAATTCTTGACAACTGGCTTGGACTCAGTTGTGTCATGTGTCAACTGTACTATTGCAAGTGAAATCAGATTGATATGTAGTTCATATACGTTTGGAAAAGGTATCTGTCAGAGTTGCTTGAACTCTATGGAAGACATAAACATAATTGTCTTTGACAGAACTGAATTGATGTGCTAATTTTTTATATGCTGTCCAAATTTGTAAAGTGAATAACCGCAAATATTTATTTTTATACGTACATATGATCATCAGGAGAATGAGTGCTCTTTGTTTCAGTGGAGTCCCACAAGTGCCTTTATGTGTAATGTGAGATCTTCATTTCCATGCCAATGCAGATGCGTGAGAAATGGAAATTATGATGAAGCTCTTGATTTAGAAGCATATGTTTGCAAGCTTTCGACAATGCATGCCAAGTAAGTTCCATTAAAAGCTAACTTTGTCTAATGAGCATACATGACTTGTGTTCTGTTCTCTTGTCAAAGCTTACCTGTTATTCAAGCACTGGCAGCAGAAGTTAAGCAGACCACTCAATCCCTCCTTGCTCAACTCCTGCAGAAGCTAAAGTCGAATATTCAGGTACTTTATTGCCCTTATTTGGAGACCATTTCTTTTTAAATAGTTGGATATTTGATTTGCCAATGCATGTTCTGATCACAAAGGAAAAGAAAAACAGAAAAGGGCAAGCCATAAAAGTTTAGAACAATTTTCATTAATGTACTTTTATTTTACAGTTGCCAGAATGTCTTCGGATAATTGGATATCTGCGACGAATAGGAGTCTTTAGCGAGTATGAAATGCGATTGCAGGTAAGTTATGGATGCTGTACCCTTCTTTTTGGATTTTCATAACTTTAACTAGTCATAATTCCTCTTCTCTCCCTCCCTCCCTCCCTCCCTCCCTCTCTCTCTCTCTCTAACCTTTGATAGAGTTATCTCTGTATTAGTTGGTGAAATTCCATTCTGCCAATTCTATCTTGATTTGTACCTCATGAGCTCAATGTTATTCTCCAGTTTTTAAGATGTCGAGAGGCATGGCTCACTGGAATCCTTGAGGACTTGGACCAGAAAAATCCTTATGAGTATCTGAAAGGGATGATAAGTTGTCACAGGATGCATCTATTTGATGTTGTTAACCAATATCGAGCAATTTTTGCTGATGATACATCTGGAAGTGAAGAAAACTATGATGGTGGCCTTCTTTTTAGCTGGGCCATGCATCAGATTACCTCACATCTGAAAACTCTGAAAGTCATGCTTCCCAAAATAACCGAAGGAGGATCTCTGTCCAATATTCTTGATCAGTGCATGGTAAGAGGATTTTAGAGAATTTCCTTCTCTATTGTCTACACTATAGAGTTGGAAGCTAGACCTCTTTGTATGCAACCTGTGGTCATGCTACAATTTGTTTCCTGTTTAATTCAAAATTTTATTGGTGACTGGATTTTTTTTCTGAGCTCTGCTTGATGACGTGATTATAATCAGCTTGTTCTATTATCTTGTTGCAGTACTGTGCTATGGGACTTGGTTGGGTTGGACTAGATTTTCGAGGCTTGCTTCCATCGCTCTTTGAAGAGTAAAGTGCATCTTTTCTCTTTCAGTTGCAATTATTTTTCTTGGCAATGTTTTATGCTGAAATTCACTTTCATTGCTTGCAGGGCAGTTCTAAATTTGTTTGCGAAGAATATGATTGCAGCAGTTGAGAATTTTCAGGTATGTTGCTTAGTGCTATTTTTTATTTTC